>OZ004707.1:126465711-127833836 GCA_963924515.1 Vespertilio murinus | reverse complement strand
ATTTAGTCTTTGAATATAAATGCTTACTTTATTCTTGAATAAGATTTGAATTTCAATACAAGTGAGTATGTGTGAAGAATATTACTAATATATGAATTATCATGAGGAGTATACAAGTTACTGTTCATAGTAGCAGCACAACAATGCTTAGCTGAAGTTGAATGATACCAAGATAAGAGAGAAAACATTTACCGTATTTGCCGGCGTATAAGAGACTGGGCGTATAAGATGACCCCCTAACATTTCCACTAAAAAATACAGAGTTTGTTATATACTGGCCATATAAGACTACCCCCCACTTGGAGGCATATTTTTCAGGGCCAAAAAGTCGTCTTATACGCCGGCAAATACGGTAAACTTTCCTGTAAACAGCAGATTCCTCCTGGCAGAAGTCCATTCTTTTCCTTAGCGTAATTAAAGACCTTCTTAATATTTAAAGTGATAATTTGATTCTTTAATTTTTTCAATATTTATTTAACTTTTCAACATTATTATATATTATTGTATCACTATAATCATAAAATATATTTTTTTGATTTTTTTGGAATACAAATTATCAAAACATACTTTCTTACATGGGGTTTTATTTTAATGATTGCTATGTCATGGAGCATGAAATACCCATCATTTGATTCCATTGTTTTAACTCCAAATAACCTTTTTATGAAATGAATGAGTGACTATAAGCAATAAATGAGTACATGCCACCTACTTAAGCTTAAAAATAAAACAAAATATTTAAAAAGAATTATCAAAATCACAACAGAACATTTTAATACCACTATTTATTGTTTTAATTAGTTATGCCTGTATCCTTCCCATGTCTGCACTTCCATCTGATACCCAAAGAAAAATTCTAATGCACAGTTAACAACCTTGTTAGCAATTCATCTAATTTATGTCTTCCTGTAGAGTTCCTTCATTACATTTTGTAAAGACACTCAGAAAAAAAATCTGTAATTGTTGACATTATTATACTCCCTCTGTAATGTATTCAAGTAAACATCTTTCATGTCAAATGGGTCATAAGCTATTTTTTTAAAATATAAAATTCAGTCAAATGCTGTTATACTGTTTTATCTAAGTGAAGGTCAACAAATGTAAACATCCATATGTGCAACAGATATGAAGACTTTCCAGCAGAAGGAAAGAGTTTGAGTTCTCTATTGCTACAGAGTAAATATTACCAAACTTGCTTTCTTTAAAAATTATTCATTGAGGCTGGGCTCAGCTGAATGGTTCTTCTGTTGGTCTTCCTGGTAGTAATTAATGTGGATGCATTCAGTTGACAGATGGACTTGGGCTGGGATCCACTGGGCCCATAGATAGCATGACGTTTCTCCTTTCTGTGCAATATCAAGGCTGCTTCTTTTCATGTGGTCCCCCGGAGGGGGATATCTATACTCCCCACAGGTCAGTTCAGAGTTCCCACAAGTGAAAAGACTTACTCATGGAACTGGTTATAGTTAAAGTGAAACAGATTAATGGGAAGAGGACTACACAAAAGTATGAATACTGGAACTAGTGTTCACTGGAGGCCACCCATGTAATACTGTTCTAAGAAACTAAAGTCACTATGCAGTGTGTAGTTCTCTTAGTCAGCACTGTGGGACATGACTAGAGTCAACAAGACTGATTCAGAAGCAGTGTAGTGACTGAGGTCAGAAGTGATCTGAGCCTAAATTTAGACTTTTTTTTTCTTCTAAAATATCCTTTGGCCTCCTTTTAACTCTGGAAGAGAGTAAAGAAATAAAGATATAGAGAAAAAAAGAAACTTAATATGATTCTGTGTATTAACATAACATTCACTCAGATGGGAGAGGCAGAGGGAACATTTTGTTTTAACCTATTGACTATGATGTTTCTTTAAATGAACAGGTAAAAGTAAATACTGATCACAAGGTTGTGTGGGTTTGGAACAGAAAGATCCAGACTAGAGATAATGGAGATGAATATGTAGGAGTCATTAGCATACAATTGGTATTTGAGACCATTGGAGAGATTGAGCTAACCCAAAGTACATAGAACAGAGTTTCCTTTTTTTTTCTTTTTTAAATAGATTTTCATTGATTTTAGAGAGGAAAGGAGAGGAAGAGAGAGATAGAAACAACAATGATGAGAGAGAATCTTTGATCAGGCTGCTTCTACATGCTCCCTACTTAGGATCAAGCCCACAACCCAGGCATGTGCACTTGACTGCAGTTGAACCCGAGACCCTGAAGTCTGTGTGCCCACTCTCTATCCACTGAGCAAAACCAGCTGGAGTAGAGCAGTGTTTCTTAAAAGAGGAGGAAAATATATCAGAACTCACTAGGGATATTTTTCAAACTCTACATTCTAATGCTCTGCCCTGCCCTCTAGCATCACTGGGGTGGAGGTGGACACATGTATACTTTGTAAAAAACTACCAGGTGCTTCTTTTACATGCCTTCCTCTCCCAGGGTATGTAGGCATAAATACTGTTTTAAAAGTTCTCCAGGAGCTTGGCCGGTGTGAATCAGTTGATTGATCTTCCCCTGCATCAAGAGGTTGTAGGTTTGACTCCGTTCAGGGCACAGGCCTGGGTTTCAGGCTCCATCCCCAGTAGGGGATGTGCAGGAAACAGCCAATGGATATTCTATCTCTCTCTCTCATTCTCCCTCTTTTTATTATTTATTTTTTAAATATATATTTTTATTGATTTCAGAGAGGAAGGGAGAGGGATAGAGAGCTAGAAACATCGATGAGAGAGAGACATCGACCAGCCGCCTTCTGCACACCCCCCACCGGGGACGTGCCTGCAACCAAGGTACATGCCCTTGACCTGAATCGAACCTGGGACCTTTCAGTCCCCAGGCCGACACTCTATCCACTAAGCCACACCGGTCTCAGCTCCTTCTCCCTCTTAAAAAAATCAATAAAAATCTTTTTAAAAATAAAAAAAAGCTCTATTCAGGATATTCTAATGTGTCATTCCCATGATTAAGAACAAAGAAAAGCAAAAGGGGAAAAGCTTGGGCATTCCATGTAGGAGAACAAAAGTCAAAGGAGACGCACCAGACCTGTTCATGTTATCTACAGATGGCAGGCACAGCTCTGGAGTATTAGCAACTATGACAAGTGAAAGGATAAGCTTTATATATGTCATTTCCAGGAAGGACTCGTAGTCATTCATTGGGTTCTTCAAGCACTAGTATACCTTCTATCCTTAAGAATTTAATAGCCACTGTTTTTCAAGGGACATAAGTGTTTCCCATATTTCACATTGATTTGGTGACTGAATCTGACTATATTCCAGGAAGATTAAAGGATGCTTTCTTGTGTTTTTCTAGTTGCCTTTTTGGTAACTGTCAATTTCTCTACCTCACCTTCATTCCACAGCTTTTCTGTTACCAGCTCTTCTCTCTTCTCCCTTGACATTCTACCCAATTCTTCTTAATTTGGGCATTCTTCAAGAACATGTTCTGTCTTCGACCCTCGGTGCCTCCTCAGACCCCTTGATGTTTACTTTTAGCTCCTTTCTGTTCATTCTGTGGTGAATCTCCCTTGATATGCAGGCCAGTCCAGTTCTAACTAGATTCTGGGAGTCAAATCACATTAATACTAGTTATTATGGAATTCTTTCTTGGGCTTTTAAAATCTCTCCTAACATCCATCTATCTTGCCATTTGTTTTAACTATTTACCTTTTTAACTGATTGGTTAGTGGAGTGGGAATGCTGAATCTCAATGCTTCCTCCTTCACCCTTCTGTACTTAAAAAGGAGACAATGCAACATCGTCCTCATGGGGTAGTTAGGAGGGTTATAGAAGGCATTGGATGTAAAGCGTTTAGTAGACTGATGGCCACTTAGCAAATGCTCAGTAAATATTAGATGTTACCATTGGTTCCTAATGATACCTCCTTATTTTATGAAGTTTATTGGCTTTTCTAAATACATTCACCAAAGTATAATTATTGGAAGCTAGACCCCAAAATGCACAAGCACACATACACATGTCTTAATTTTGGTGGTGGCTATACAGATATATACATTTGCCAAAGTTTATAGAGCTCTCTGTACTTAAGATTTATGCATTTTCTAGATGGAAATCATACCTCAATAAATTACTTGGGGAAAAAGTATAATTAGAAGCAGAATAATAGCACAGTGGTTAAGACTGTGGGTTCTGGAACTGGATTTAGGTTCAAATCCTGGCTCCAGCACTAACTAGCTATGTGATTTGAGGCAAATAACTGGCTTCTGTATCTCAGGTCCCTCATTAGTTAGATCTGGATAAAAGTACATACTTTGTAGAATTAGTGTGAGGATTAAGGAAGTAATTTAAAATAGTGCTCAACACACCTGAAACAGCATGTAAATGTTAGCTATTTTAAAAAATATATTTTTTAAAAATAAAGAGATCACATATCTCTAAGATATGCATCCTTTTCTGCATATATTACATATCTTTACTTAAGTTGTATCTTTATTCATGCAAAAAATACCTTTTATACTTTTTGTTTCTTCTCCATACGTCCATCATTTAGCATGATGCAGCATTTAATAATAGCAAAATTAACATTTATTGACTTTATGAGATATTGACCATTAAAGTCATACCAGATTAAAAGAAGATACGTTTTATTGAAAGAACTGATTAAATTTTGTATTCCTAATTAGTAGTGAAGATTGTATCTTACTGATTTAAAGCAAATCTAACCAAATCCTAACTATTCCTTTAACAGCAAATTTTAAAATGATTGAAATATAAGTTTGTGAAAAGTAAACATATTTTATTTTAACCTCAACTATTCTACACAACCTCTTCAGATCCCAGAAAATTACAGTAATAATAAATTGGAATACTGTCAGATGATGGAAAATTCAAATCCACATGGATAATTATCTCTTATAATAGAGAGTGGCTATGGCTCTGGCGTTTTAAGCATTTAAAACTAAAGACAAATGTCCTAGTGTTTTACAATGATTCACAGTGACATTTTTATTATAAATTTAAATTGTTTAAATAAAATTTTAATACAGTGTATAAACTCTGGTTTTGACAATCATTGTCATTAATGCCTAGAAAGAAATGTACATGCAATATATTTTTTCAATTAAGTTGATGATACCATATTATCAATAATAGCATTGATTTTTTTTTCAGTTATACAATAAAGATAGAAACTTATTTTGGTTCCTGTTTTGGGAACTGATAATTATCACTTATTGCCTACAAATTATTTTTCAGTTCTTAGACTTAGTAGATTTTACACCTCTTCTCTTACTAAAACTTTTGCAATGTAATTATTATTCCTATGTAGACACGAGAAAACTAAAAATATAGCATGTAATTTAAAGCTTAAATATGATTCATTGAAGGTGTAGACATTTTCTTTTTTAATGTGACATTTCTAATATATAGAAAACTGGTGCAGAATATCAATAATACTTAAAATACACATTACTCTTTAGAGGAAACTTGATTTTGACAAAACGTCCTTAAGAAGATGTACACGGAGCAGGGAGTTATTCCACCACAAATTAATGTTGAAACTGTTAATAGCTCAGTTTAAAAAACGAATAACAATGGAATTAGAACTTCTCATTTATTAATAAGGAAATCTATATTTCAGGTAAAGAAAGTATTTTACCAATGGTGCTATACTGATAAAAGCTATTCTAGGTTAAGATTACATCTATACTAAAGTATTGAATCCATTTCCTGCGGCTATTTCCAAAGAAGATAAGTGGGATGGTAAGAGACTTTAATGATTTCCAGTGAGAATAAGCTGCTGTGATTATCCTGGAAAAGAGAAGGCTTGCCAGTAGGCTACAGAAGGCAAAGTAAAACAAATGAGAGAAAATGCCTGCTGGTGAATTATGGCTCCTAGAAGAGAAATATCATCTCATATTAGAGTTTTTCCACAGTGGTGTAGGATGGTCTGCAAAGAAGTGAATTCCCAGACACTGAATATGTCAGCAGAAATGTGGTGACCCATGTCGGGGATGTGAGGACCAAGGATTTCTGGTTGGGAGGAAAACACTGAGGACTCTTGAGCAAGTTTCTCGCCCTTAGCCTTCCCCATAAGAAGAAGTGGATAGAAATGTGCTATGTAGATTGTATGTTACCAGGCCGGGTAGAACAGCCCAAGGGGCCGGATTCGGCCCGCAGGCTGTAGTTTGCCCACGGCTGGGTTAATGGCAATCAGGCAGGCAAGCATAGTGGTTAAGGGTCATCAGGCAGGCAAGCAAGGTGCTTAGGAACAATCAGGCAGGCAGGCGAGTGATTAGGGGTGATAAGGCAGGCACGTGAACATTTAGGGGTAATCAGGCAGGCAGAGTGGTTAGGGGTGATTAGGCAGGCAGGAAGGGTACTTAGGGGTGATCAGGCAGGCAAAGGCAGTTAGGGGCAATCAGGCAGTCAGGTGTATGGTTAGGGGCAATCAGGCAGGCATGCATAGGGTAAAGGGTGATCAGGCAGGCAAGCAGGTAAGTGGTTAGGAGCCAGTGGTTCCAGATTGCGAGAGAGATTTCCAACTGGCAGTCAGATATCCCCTGAGGGGTCCTGGATTGTGAGAGGGTGCAGGCTGGGCTGAGGGAACCCCCCCCCCTTTCCTCTGCACGAATTTTGTGAACCAGGTCTCTAATATAATTATAGTGTCCTTGCAGCCTTCCTCATTGAACTAATTTATCTCTGTTTATAGCTTTTCCTAGTGGCATCATAAATGTTACAACATTGTTAAAACATTAATCACATACCTCCTGTATGACATAGCAATACACTCCTATGTATTTACCCAAGAGAAATGAAACATATGTCTACACCAAAATTTATACTCAAATATTAATACTTTGGTCTGAATTTCCAGAGATTGGAATGAGCCTAAATGTGTATCAGCAAATGAATGGATGAACACAGTGATATCTCCATAACAAAGACTTCTCCTCAGTAATAAAAATAAACTATTGATATGCACAACATACATGGATTGAGAAATATGCTGAATGAAAGAAGCAAGACACAAAGGAGCACCTACTGTAGTACTCTTTTGTAGTAAAGTTGTTAATAAGTTTTCAAATCTTATAAGACAAAATAAACATGGGTGTAGTAGAAATTACAGAACCCAGGAAAAGGAGCATCATCATGTTGAAAAGTAAAGTAATGACCATATTTTTGTAAATCATTTTACTGTGGAATCTAGTAATGTATTTTGAAAACATTTTTTACTGGGATCATCAATGTAATATGAGATTAGGAGGCAGAAAATGTAAGGAGAGATCATCTGGGATATAAGAATAACATTATTTAATGACACATGGTCATAGGTTGTCAGACTTAATAGTATTAAGATGTCAATTTTAACCAAACTGTCCTGCAGGTCCAAAACAATTTCAATAAAAACTCTGGCTAGGTTTTGTTAGTTTGTTGGTAGAAATAATCAATAATTATTTGGGAATGTAAACCACTTTGAGAAGACAAAGCATTTTTAAAAAGGTGCATAAACTATTTATTTACACTATTTGATTTTAAGACTTACTCTAAAGCTGCAGCTACTAAAATAGTGTGTGATATGATGAGAGGCTAGATATATAAATCAATGGAAGAGAATAGAGAATCTAGGAGTAGACTTGCCCAGGTTTGGTGAATTGATTTTTGACAGACATGCCAAGGCAGTTCAATAGGATAAGGAGATACTTTTCCACAAATGGTTTCTAACAATGGTAAAGCTTATTTTATTTTTGAAATAAAGCTGCAAAACCCTGTTCTTTCCCTCTTTTCTGTCCCCTTTCCTGTTTGGACTGTATACCCAAATAGAATATGAAAGCCTGGATTGAAGAGTAGATTGTAAAGGAAGTTGGTACAGTTATACACCTAATACAAAAATGTCTTTTCACTCTGGTTTCCTAGCAAGGGGCTATAAGAGTAAGCCTGAGACCTCTTGTATCATGAACTTTCAGAGAAAGGTCTTCTGTGTTTATAAGTGGAAGCATATATAGGGCATTGTTTCCCTCTAATTTCCGGAAGTTTGTAGAGTATGGAATTTCCTAAGAGTCTAGATGGGCTCTTTGCCATGCTTACTTTTTTATTGTGGTGGATTTGTGATTATGCATCCCCCCCAGTGTTTTTTAGTGGTATATTAATAATTTTTTTAAAAAAGGTTGGGGGTAGTAGTGTCAGGAAATGAATAATATTTAAAATATTTAATTTAAAATCAGAAAACACAATTGATTTTTTAAAAGATATGACCTGAAAAGAGATCAGTGGTTCTAGAATAGGTCATAAGAATTCTCTTTGAATGGTTTAACTGCATGTTTTGAAGATAGATGGCCTACTGAATGAGGCAGAAAGTATATTCAGAGAATTTATGTATGACTTGTTTGAGTAGACAGAGTTGGCTGTAGCTCAAGATAAATTCTATATGTCCATGGGCAGGAGTGTGGTTTTCAGTGGGATATATTTGAGTAGAGCAATAGTAGGATGAAAATGTGATTTCTGCATGTTGTTCTGGTCATGATATGGAAAAACAAGAATATATGGAAATGGCAGGGAGATCATTGAAATCATCCTGCTAGTGACATCCATGATATGTATAAGGAGATGAGAACCAATAACATCAAATTGTTTTGCAAATAAGATGATAAATAACATGGAAAAATTGATAGTAGTGAAATATGATAGAAAAATTATTGAACAGAGATGTCACATTCCAACTAGATTTATTACAATATCTATATAAAATATATACCATTTATAAGATTTTAAAAAAAGAATGTCATTTGATGCTATGTAGACTCCTTTCTATGTAAGAGTTGCTTTACAAGGGGTGAACAATAACCATATCTCTGTACATCATTTTGAACAAAGATGAACAACTCACAACTCTCTAATATAATCTTATTTTATTTTGTTTTGTTTTGTTTGTTAATACCCACCTGAGGACATTTTTTATTGATTTTTGGAGAGAGTGTAAGGCCAGAGAGAGACACACAGAGAGAGAGAGAAACATTGATGTGAGAGACACATTAATTAGTTGCCTCCCATAAGCTCTCCAACTAGGGCCTGGATGGAGCCTGCAACCTAGGTTGACTGGAATTGAAGCTGGGACTGGAATTTCAGTCCCTAGGCCAAAGCTCCATCTCCTGATCCAATCTAGCGAGGGCTAATCTTATTTTATTTATTTATTTTTAAATCTAGGACTAAAGTATTGTCTCTGATTAAAAACTAGTGTTTCGGTATTTTTTGCCAATTTTAATATCAATTTTAATATCATTAATAACATAACACTGAGTTAGTAATTTAGTAATTACTAACTCAGTGTCAGATGAGTTAGTAAGTGAAACCAATACTTGATTAGTGATAAGTACTATACAGGATGAATGCTGCAGTTTCCACATTCATTATGCATAAAACTGAAGCTATCTCTGATCTCTTATTATCCTAGATGGAAGCTTAGATCACTCAGCCAGTTGGCAGTCATTGATGTGAAAGTCAGTATAATAGACAATGATAAAGGAGCAAAGAGTAATTGATAGAACGACTTGTCTAGAACAATGGTCAGCAAACTGTGGCTCTTGAGCCGCGGTTTGCCAAGCGGTTGACTGATGAGTTTGCTGACCAATGGCCTAGGAGACTGAGGATAAGCCCGGGGCATAGATAAAATGGATTGCCTTAGACAGTGGAGCTGAGTGAAAGAATGAAGCCAGACATGTCTTCTGGTGGAGAGGAAGAATGTGTAAAGGTATCATCTCCAGGGACTGTCATGTTCTCTGTAAAATAAGGAGGAGGGTCATCTGTTCAGTAAGTGCTGCTTGAATGAGTTGAAATCAAGGAGGGATGAAAGAAAGACTGAAAAGTTTTGATGATATTAGGGAAGTTTAGGATCAACTGTAGAGGAGAATATAATAAGTAATCAATTAGGACCGAATCAAAAGCTAGCTGAGCAATAGTGAGGTCTCAGTGGGTTTACTTTGTTTTCTGAATCAATCAAGATGGATTTGTATTCTTTTTTAGAGTCCTTGCCAAAATAAATTTGACAACAGTGAACATTCAAGTGGATAGGAGACCAGGGATTTATAAGGCAAGCTGGTCAAGAGTCCTAACTAAAACAGGCTAGAAATCCATACAGATCCACAAGATTAGCTAAAAACTTAAGGTCAAAATATAGGGACATATCCTAGGATCCATCAGCAGAGTGGTAGCCTGATGCTTACTCAGCAAGCTAATTACAATAGTAAATAGTGGTCAGCGGGTTTATTACACTAGCATAGCTCCTTCCACTACTGTTAGTGAGGGCTACTCTGCTGTTATATGTTACCTATTCTATCATTTCAGGGGTTAGCAAACATTTCCATACAGGGCTACATACCATATATATTTTTTTACTTTGTGGGCAGTATTCTCTATCAAAGCATGAAAGCAACCTTAGACAATATTCAAAGTCATTTACTGCTGGTGATAGTTCAGGAGCACTAGTGTGAAATCCCTTTTAAAGGTCAAGACAAGTCTCAGTGTAAACTGTGATAAGAATTTATAAAAATAGACTTCCTAGACTGTGTGGTGTTAAAGAGCGCGCGTGTGTGTGTGTGTGTGTGTGTGTGTGTGTGTGTGTGTGTGTGTACACATATATATGCATATGTATTTTATATTTCATACCTAATGCTGTTTTATGCCTATCAGAAATATGTAGAAATTGAAGAAATAACCTCTCTTCTAAGAAATACCAATCTATTTGGAGGAGAAGGGGAAAGGAAAACTGGGGGAATATAAATAATTATAAAATATGATATAATTGAACTGTGCATTACTGCTGGAAAAAAACTCACTTTGTGACTGTGAATGCAAAGTGACTATATACCAAGCAGGAGGATTTCTCTGCCTTTGGACTTGAGATTTTAGGCAGTAGCCAAATGGGAACTCTTTCCTCATGTATAGCATTTCAGTTACTCTCACATTTTTGGAAATATGAAACAAGGACTAATTTTTCCAGATTATTATTTCTACCACTTAGTTCTGCTAAATGTCATAGAAAACTAAAAATGAAGTGGACACTTTTCATACTTGGACACACCTTGACAGACCTGGGAATAGTCTCTCACAATATTTGATTTCTTAAAAGTAGTGTCTTACTATATTTGATACAGACACTTTTTAAATTATTTTTAAATATACATATCATTGATTTATAAAATGTATAGATGTGGCAATAGATTGTTGGTTAATTTTTGGGGGGAAAGTTTTGCCTAAGAAAAATGTGGTGGGTAAGTTCTATTTAGTGTTTGTCAGGTTTTAAAACAATCATTTTAAACAGTCAGACCATATTTTAAAAGTATCATGTAGAAAAGCTTAATTTTGATTTCATAGAACAGTGTTTCAGAAGATCCCAATGCAATAACTTCCTACTGGTGATTTTACAATAAAACATAGTCTGTGATTTTAGATGGGAAGTTTGAGGATCAATCATTCCCGGCATGGTGGTGGCATGGTGATGTCACTTGAAAGCTGCCTGAGCAATTTGGTTGCCACAGACAGTGTGCACATTCCATTTTAGTTTTGCTCTACTCATCGTCAAATCCAAGATTTTTGTCATCTTATAGGACAAAACACTTGTTGTATACCAAACTTTCAAGATCATGGGTAAGATACAAGATGGCCTCCGAGTTAAGATAGCTGAGATGTTAAACCTATGCTAGAAACCATCCCACATTGTTGACACTGAGCTCTCTGTGTCACAGAGTAAAGCGGGAAAGATTCTCCCACCAGTCTTAACTCAGAACTGTTGAAAAGAGATGTTATTCTTTAATGATGACAGGCACAGTGAAGGAAAACTCATTAGGAGCTGCCTTTCTAGAAAGTGATTCTGTCCAGGTCGTGCTGGTAGACATAAGGTGAACATGAAAAAAAAAAGAGGAACATAATTGTTAACAGAAAAGGGTTGTTCAATTTCTAGCAATTCTATTAAGTTGAGGGATATCTGAGGATCAGACTCTAAAAGGTTCAGCCCTGAGATGGGCTTTAATATGAAATATTTTTTAAAGTATTAAAACTTAGATGAAGTTATAAAAGATATATATCTACTTTTGCAGATGATAGAAATATGGGAGGGAGCATTAATGTGATGGATGAGAAATCAGTGCCCTAAGTTAATAGCTTGAGTTGATGGATTGCATCAAATTATGGGATTAAATTTAAATGTGAATATTTATTTAAAAATCAATTTGGACAATTTTAAGGTAATGGAAACACAGTTTGACAGCAAATACTGCTTTTTTTTTAAAAGGTTAAACTGAGGTTTTAAAAATATGATTAAAAGGTTAATATAAGCCAGAAGTATGAAGCAGCTTCTAAAAATAAAACCTTAGGCACTATAGAAATGTAGTCAAGATCAGAAGAAGTCATAGACACTTACTCTCTCTGATGTTTAGGCTGCATCTAGGGGGTATATGGGCCATGTTTTAAGACAATAGACAATATATCTTTGTAGGACCAAACAGGGCTGACCAGGTTCCTTCAGATATTTGAATTGCCAAAGGAACAGATGCTAGAATTAATTTCTTTCAAGTAAAACCTTCAAGAGCAGACTTGTTTCTCTTGAGAAGTTGTGGGCAGCAGCTGCCGGAGAGAAAGTATGAAGGACATTATTCAGTTTAGTAAAAATTAAATGGAGTAAGTTTGTTTTTCCTTTTGAAAGTCAAAGATGCATGATTATTTTAATATAATTGAAAATTTTATATTAAAATTTTTGAGAAGGGGTAAAGACATTCCCATTTGGGTAGGTACTGGGATCCAAAATGACTGGGACTTACATTCTTGATTAGCTTTGGGACTGCTAGAGCATATTGTGTAGATCTCAGGTCTCCGTTTAAAATCTGGACTTTAAAAAATAGGGTGATAAGTGGTAAAATAGAAAATTCACAAGGTATATGGTTAGCATGAGAAAGGGAAATTCAGAAATAGTTTCACATAGTTTTTATCTCAAATTAGACAAAAATAAAAAGGTAGAACACAAAACTCACAGGAAATGATAGTGTATCTACTTTTTAAAAAAATGAACCAATGAACAACATAAACTGGTGAACAAAAATAGACCCAGAAAAAGAGAAGCAGCGATCAGACTCTCAAACCTCAGAGGGAAAGTAGGGGAGGGTGGGGGTAAAGGGAAGAGATCAACCAAAAGACTTGTCTGCATGCACCATGGACAATAGGGAGGTAATATTTAGGGAGGGGTTTGGGATGGGAATGGGGGGATAAGAACAATTGTGTGATACCATAATCAATAAAAATTAATTTAAAAAATAAATAAAATGAACTAACAGTGTTACAGTTGGTTTTTTTCTTTACTATAATCCACTTAAAATTGAAAACAAAGGTTATATGACCTCTAGTTATATGACTGCCCTATTAATTTGCTTAGTGATTCTTGTAGTCTCCCAGTTCATTGTAAGATTTTTCTTTTTCACCTATTCATTTATTTTAGGGGAGATGGACTAATGGGTTATGCTTTTTAGAGTTTCACAAAGATTTATAGATCTTAGTTTGAATACATTTATCCCATTATTTCTTTAGGATCTGTTAAGCCTATGAAAGTTTAATTTAGTGAGGGACAGGGAAATAAAAAATATAAAGACACTGGATAACAAAAGAGACATAGAAGGATGACTAGTATTATTCACTTTTTAAGCATTTCTACTTCAAAAATTTGTATAGAGATATATTTCTAGTGTTATCTTTGAAAGAACTCTCATCCTTCTTAATCCAGTATTCACCCTTACACACACACACACAAACACAAACACACACACACAAATACACACATACACATTCTTTTTTTCAAAATCTAGAAATGTCATATAAATCTGAGAATACATTTTATATTATTAAATTACATTGTACTTTTTTTCTTTCAGAACTGAGTTTATAGTCAGTTGTTCTGTGCCATTAACACATGGCAGTTATTCTTAGTTTGTTATTAGAGAAAATATTGGAAATATTAGACATCTTCAGAGAATTTTTTAAAACATATTACCAGATGGGTGAGCATTTATCCTTTCCAAGAATATAAAATTTGTGACTCATTTTTATCTTTGGTTTTCCACTGTAAAGAATGGGTGTCAGCTTCCTATGTAATTTTGATTTGTTTATCCTGCAGTTTTGTTTGTCCATGCAGTTTTCTGTGTGCCAATTGTGGTCAATATTTGGTTTCCATAAAAGGTATGAGTTTTCTTTGAGGCTATTTTTTCTTGCCATTGCCAAACCCACAACTGATGCACCATTACTTTGACTTTTGTTCTTAATTTAAACTTGGCACAGAGCCTCTCTTTGGTGTAAAACATGAAACAAACTCCATTTTGACATGGAATCTGGGGAGGAAACTACTCGCTTGACATTCTCTAAAGGAATAGAGAGCCAGGATGTTTGTTTTACTCTTTATAGGGACAGAACTGCTACCTGAATATGCCAGACCCATAAGTGCAGGCTTGTCACTGCTACTTAAAAAGAAATCTAGCCAAGAATCCTTTTATTTTTTATTATTATTATTATTTAATAGGTAAAAGCAGGTAAAGACACATGAAAAGGTCTCACTTAATGGAGTGCATGGCGATCCAGGACAGACACTACTCTCAAACCCCGCAGTTTTCCCCTGCTTCGGTCCCATAGGCTGCCTCAGTACCACAGGGGGTAGGGCCATTCTGAGTTTGAGTCTGACTCTACCTCTATGTGCCCTGGCCAGTTTTTAACTTCCCTGAGTCTTTGTTTTCTCAACTGTAAAATGAGATCTCAAAAGTTTTGACTTGGGAGAGCTCTTGTAAGGAGAAAATAGGTAAAATGACTTAGAACAGTGATTGGCACAGCATCCTTCTCCTCTTTCTCATGTCTAAAAATTGAATGTATGAGTTCCATTCCTTTTTGTCAGGGTTGGGTATATTGATGGGATTTTTAAAGTGTTAGCTTTGTACATACTGGCCTCACAACCACCCTTCTTTAACTTGCTAAGTCAATGACATGGTCTCCTACTTCTTATATTACAAACTGAATGTTTGAATGACCTGAAGGTGCTAAGACACATTTAATATGTCAAACTTTCATATTTTATGAATCATTTAGATCTTGTAAGCTCTAGTTCATCTGTGTTTTGGACAATTTTCAAACTATCTTCTGTAAGAGCCGTGTAAGGCTAGAAATTGAAAACACATAGAAATAGTAGGGGAAAAAGAGAAAAGAAAGAAAAGAAAAGAAAAGAAAAGAAAAGAAAAGAAAAGAAAAGAAAAGAAAAGAAAAGAAAAGAAAAGAAAAGGAAAGAAAGAAAGAGAAAGAAAGAAAGAAAGAAAGAAAGAAAGAAAGAGAAAGGAAGGAAGGAAGGAAGGAAGGAAGGAAGGAAGGAAGGAAGGAAGAAAGAAAGAAAGAAAGAAAGAAAGAAAGAAAGAAAGAAAGAAAGAAAGAAAGAAAGAAAGAAAGAAAGAAAACCCTACCAACCTTTACCTGTCAAATCAATCTATTTATTCAGATTCATTGAGTGTCTAGAACCAAGGCAGTGGAGAAAACTACTTATCATTTTCATGAGCTCCCTGCCTTGCACATTGTAGGCACCTAATAAAACGTTTTCAATTGAATTTTATTACCAAGCTTTTCAAAGTAAGGTTCCCTTTAAAGTATTTTCTAAGCCTCTTCTTTTTAAAGTAGATAACCAGTCAGAAGGAGAGCAGTAGCAATTGCTGAGCTTAGCAGGAGCCAAAAGCAAACTTCATCCCTAAGTCTAATGACAGCTTCTTGGATGCAACTCATGAGTGTTTCTTTTCTCTCTCTTGTTAGAGACAATCCCTAGGTCTGGATCCACTGCTGATTTTGCAGTTTTTACTGGTTAGGTCATATTGAGAATGATGATAGCATTATAAATGAAGTGTTATATATATATTTTTTTATCCTTTGCCACAATTCAGTAGGAGAGGGAAAGAAAATAGGGGTGATCCATCACTATTGTTCTACCACATCGAACTCTTTGCTTTTTAAGAAATGGCATAAGAGTTGTACAAATTATGTAAAATATTCTTGTCTAAAGTGGAATAGTTTCACAGGTGAAGATAATGAGTGCTAATTGAGGTAATGGTGCATGGAATTATATTCCAAGACGAATGAAATGAAGGCTGTTTTGTCATTCCACTCATGGTTCACTAACAAGGATCCAAATTTCTTTCATTAGTCAGATGGCCACTTTAGTGCCATTAAATTTCACATAATTAACTGTGATTTTTGAGTCATGAGATATGGAAAAATTAGGTTTGCTTCAGAATTTGAGTTTGCTTCAGAATTATTCATAATTTTAGGTTTACCAGTGAAATTATAACTATTTCTAAGTGAGTTTCTCCAAAGGCAACTTGTCTCACATGCATCTCATAATTAAATGTCACCACCTCTCTCTGTCAGCTTTGTCCATTTAGAGCTCCTATTTTGACCAGGTTGTTCACTCCCCTCAAGTTGATATTAACATGGGATTAGGAATATGAAAGCCCTCAGCCACGTGGAACCAGTATCAAAGAAATTGATTGAATTATGCATTGGCCTAATTCCCCATTTATGTAAAAGTTCTTTTACAGCTATTCTCAAATACAAGCAATGGCTATCACCACTTTCTCACATTTATTATTATTATTATTATTATTATTATTGGAACTTCCATTGCTCCTAAAGAACTGCTTTACCTAGTCTTTTTCTTTCATGGTCTCAATGTGTAGAATGGACATGTAGATTTCTCTTTCTGTATATCCTAGTCTGAGGTAATTCTTGCCCACAAATCTTGGGCAGCTGCAGAAAACAAGTTTTTTAATCACAATTTTGGTGTCTTGCTGCTACTAACACAGGCAGGAAGGCAGTCGTGTTGACTAGTACTAATGAAACTTCATGAAGATCCTAGGAAAATGTTAATGTTTCTTTGGTTTTGCTTCCAATGAATTAGCTATTTATGTGAAACTTTGCCTGAGTTGCTCATGAAACCAATAACTCTATGAGGCTTCTCCCTTTGCCTTGGAGAGCATTGTTGCCAGTTATGCTTCTTAGAATGCTATTATTTTGCTCCTGATTTTGTACTAAACCCAAAGAGATAGGCGGATAATATGGTGAAAGAAGAAAATAAGCTTATAATTATTGGCATAAGTAGTGAATCAAGAGATTTAAATATGACATTCTAAATGATTTTCACCAACATCAGGGAAAGTTCCTGCCTGAATTAAAAAACAAAATCTAAAACAACAAAAAACAAACCCAAAAATGATTACTATAATAAGTTTAGTTAACATCTATCACCTCACATAGTTATAATTTTTTCCTTGTGATGAGGATTTCTAAAATCTACTATCAGTAGATTTTAAAATAAATAAAGAAAAAACAAAATCTAATAGTTTAATTTTTGCCTTATTTCTGAGCTCAAACATAAGCCTATATGTAGACCTTTTCATAATATAACTATGAACCTGACCACTTTTATATTTCTAAGTCTTTTCCCCCTGAAATTTGTTATATTCAGAGTATTTTTTCCTCATAGACTATTTCTGAAATTGGTACAGATCCTTTATATTGCAATTAATAATTTTCAGCTTATGTTTTCCTAGTAAGGCTTTTTGTTTAAGATATGAATGGAATGCATAACTTTAATCTAATATAGTATATTTATATTTTGATCTCTTTGATCATTCATACCTACCATGCACCAACTATGTTCTGGGCATTTGAGGGGCACAAAGCCTTCTTACCTCAGGTGTGGTTACAATTTCCTTTTTGAGGAACTATTTGATGATAGTTAATATGTTAAAATGATAAATCAAGTTAGAAATCCTTTTAAGAAATACTTAAAGATAAATAATTTCAAGATCATTATATGCTAGAGAGAAGCACAGGAAAAAGTCTCAAACATTAACATAGAATGGGCTTTGGAATAATGTATCATCTTTTACACCATGTCACTGCTACCTCAGAGGCACTGATTGCACTTATCTTTTTGTGTTCTGATTTTGTTCTCTCTAAAAAATAGAGGTAATAGAAGTATCATCCTCCTAGAGGTGTGAGAGGATTATGTGACATTATGCACAATGACTACCACCAAATTGTACCTTTTACTATTATTATTAATGTTATGAAAAAGGAGATTATGAAAATTAGAGTTACAAAAATTTGTAAATCATAGGGTAGAATAATCTTTCAGAATGTTGGCTCAGATAACTTTTGAAGTTTATGCATATTATGCTTATTGAACTATCAAATTTATTTTAAAATTTTAATTTCCTCTCCTACCTCCAGGAAGCACGCATCTTTATTTTTCCACCCAGTATGTATTCCTACTCAGTATTCTGGACATGGGAATAATGGAGTGCTTGGAAATATAAAGATTATCTTGGCCATTCTCTTGTTACATTCAATGATGTCAGCAAGATAAGTTTCTTCAGGAGCTGTGTGGTTTATGAGTCTGGAATATCAGATAAAAAGAAACATCCATAACTCTACATTTTATGGTAGAGGTGAAGGTTATATAAAGATTCTTGGTTTGGCTTTCTTTTCAGATTGAGTCAGTAATGGTTTAAATTTGATATCCTATTCTTATTATATTGTTATGCTATTTTTATTTTCTTATTTGAAAGCAAAGAGTTCCTAATAATAAAAATATAGATATACTTTGGAAGTCTTTGAGAGACACAATATCTCCCCATATATATTTAGTTGATATATTTAACTGGACTATTAACAGTTTTCTGCTATTTAAATATTTAAATTTCTCTCTTCCACTCTCCCTAAAAAGCAATTGAAAAAAGCAATTGAACACACACATACACACACACACACACACACACACACACACACACACACACACGTGTGTTACATTTATCTCATTCCTGAAAATATTCTTCTTAGTCTTTCAATTTGCTACAAACTCCTAATTTCACTCTCAGCATAAGATTTTAGTCACCACTTCCATAAGATGAAGACCTCCCAGTTTCCTACTTTCTTAACTTTCACCCTATATCTCTTATTAGGTGGCCTTTATGAGTAACAACAAACAAACAAACAAAATACTCCCTGAAATAGAAGCTTTATTTCTTGCTCATGCTAAAAGTTATCTGAGGCTTTGCTCACATCCTCTTCCTCCTGGGACTCAAACTGATGAGCTGCCCTTTTTGTGCCATGCCAAGGTCACTAAAGATGCAAAAAGAGAGATTCTGAGATGGGATGCCAGCCCTGACAGCTTCTGGCTCATATCTCTTCCACTTATATTTCATTAGCCATAGTAAGTCATAGAGCCAAGCTTGAAGATAATGTGATAGAAAGTGTTATGTCTCTGCAACGGGGCCTGGTGAGAGAGTAGGGAGGAAGCTAGAATGTTGGAACAAAATTAAAATCTACCACACTGCCTTGAAATTGTTGTCTTTATGTGTTCCGATATACCTCCCTCTCTCTAGTTTTAAAATATCATGAGTTAATTTCTTAAACATATATTGAGCAGAGGCTATTATCTGTTCTCCATAGCCAGTAATTGCACATACTTTGATACCAAGAATCAGTCTTAGCTGGTTTTGCTGGTTTGGCTCAGTGGATAGAGTGTTGGCCTATGTACTAAGGGTTTCGGGTTCAATTCTGGCAAAGGCATGTACCTAGGTTGCAGGCTCCTTTCTGACCCAGACCCTGGTCAGGGTGCATGCAGGAGGCAACCAATCAATGTGTTTATCTCACATTGATATTTCTTTCTGTCTTCTTCTCTTTCTTTCACTCTCCCTAAAAAGCAATTGAAAAATATCCTCGATAAGGATTTTAAAAAAAGAAAGAATCATAAACTGAAAGAAAAGTCTATTGACATTCTTATCCCCTAACCTTCTGTTATTTCTATACATACTGAATAATTATCAAAATGTTTTCTTTGAATATTTTTTCTCACTTACTTTTTATAATGTCAAACTTCAGATGACTTATAATCTATACTAATAAAAGCATAACATGCTAATTTTTTAAATATATATTTATTGATTTTTTTACAGAGAGGAAGAGAGAGGGATAGAGAGTTGGAAACATCAATGAGAGAATCATCAATCAGCAGCCTCTTGCACAGCTCCTACTGGGGACATGCCCACAACCAAGGTGCATGCCCTTGACTGGAATCGAACCAGGGACCTTTCAGTCTGCAGGCCGACGCTCTATCCACTGAGCCAAACCGGTTTCAGCTAACATGCTAATTGGCCATACCTTCATAATGCCCACCAGCCAATCAGGAGTGATTATGGAAATTAACCCAACAAAGATGGCAGTTTAATTTGCATACACAGGTGCCAAGCAGCCAGGGGTGGGGAGGGATGCCTGCATTGTTGCCATGGCAACAACTCAGGTGTTCTGCACTACCCCAGCTGCTCTGGGCCTCTGGGCAGTGTGGAAAGGCAGAAAGGCAGCTCCAGGCCAGAGGGAAAAGGTGGCTCTGGCCAGAATGAAGGCAGTGCTGGCAGCTAGGGGAAGGAAGGCCCATTCTTGCATGAATCTTTGTGCATAGGGCCTCTAGTTTTTAAATAAGAGATAGGACTAGAATTCTACTTCTGTGATTCATCCGCTATGTGATATGTTCACATTATATACTCTTTTTGCTCTTTAGTTTCCTTAATAGTAAAGTGGAGATATTAGAACCTCTGGGATTAAATTGCATTAAAAAATGTGAATCACTTGGGACAATTTATTGATGCATTATAAATTCTCATGCAAGTCACATCCTTTCTTGTTTAACGTCAAAATCCTCCAAGATTTCTCATTTCACTCAGAATTACAACAGAAGACCTTTTCTACACACTCCAAAATGATCTGACCCATTGCTCTCTCCCTTGCTTACATTGTTCCCAGTATCTTGGGCTTCCTGATAATTCAAACACCCAAAGTACACTGCAGGCTTGGTGCCTTTGACACTGCTGTTTCCACTAGAATGTTCTTTATTTAAATATGTAGGAGGCTTACATTATTATTTTGTTCTGCTTCAATGTCATCTCATCAGAGAGGCCTCTAACCACTCCCTTTAAGATTCAACCCTTCCATCATTTTCTATCTTCTTACCTTGACATATATTTTCTATTTTGATTTCTCATCACTTGATATATGTTTGTTGGTTACTGGTATTTGACTTGCCCTTTAGAATTTAAACTCCATATGAACAGAGGCTATTTTCTTCATTGTACTCGATAATACCTATTATAGTACTTGCTTGGTCCACAGCAAGACCTTAATTAAGGATGAGTAAATAATTGTATCTTATAATGCATCACTCAAAATAATAAATAGTAAAATTGACCAGCAAAACCAGACAGGATCTCCTATCTTCTGTTTAGTCATTTTATACGTAAAATATGGGATAGAAAAAAATGAGACATAATTATTGAATGTATATATTTCTGTTTTAAGTCACTAACCAATTGAATGCGGTATGAATAGTTAGAAATTGCTGACAATATAAGGAACTGTAAAATATACATGATTGTAATACTTTCTAAAAGAACTTCTTTTACATGTTTTTTCTTACAGGTAGAAATTAATTTATTTTAAATATAAACAACACTTAAGAATATGGACTAAGTATGGGAGTAAAATGTATCCCTTCCTTGGAAAAATAGATGAGGGAAAAAATCAAGTAGCGCCTTTGAATTCAGAGCAATAAATTAATAATACTAAAGTTAATTTTAACAATATTTAAAATATTAAGATTCTAAGGTATTTTATTTAAGAAACTAAGATTTTTCATTAAACCCGTTTTATTTCAGGATTCAATATAAAATTTGTTAGTCAAATTAGTTATATTTTTACTACTGTTTATTTGAAATCTGATGAATATTTATAGTTATCATATATCTCAATTGGGATTGATCACCTTTCAAGTCACCAGGTGCCATTGTGGCTAGGTACCATGTCGGATATCACATTTTCAGGCTAACATGCCATCAGTATATCAGACGCTTTTTCATGCCACCTATCTTGTTATTTTTCAAGTTTAAAGGACCAAAACAATGTTTCATTATTTCTAATTTTTATTTTTAATAGCAAGAAGATTTATCATAACTAATAGTTATGAGAACCACCTGTGTGCTAGAAAAGTAGTAATTGCTTTATGAATGTTATCTAACTCTGAAGAAAAAAAGGTAGTAAAAAAAAAATGGGGCCCAAAAGGGTTATAGCATTGTGTAAGTTCACACAGTTTATAATGGCAGGGCTGGGATTCAAGCTCTGATTTCTTAATTTTTTGACTGACAAATTTGTGGAAGGTCAGTGATCTTGGGATTCCAGGGAGTTATAAACTGAATTTTGATAAATAATAAAATTATGTTAATTGACATAAATTAGAAGCTCTAAATATCATCCCCTGACTCTCCTATAACTTGTCAAGAGAACCCATTTCTGTGCCCCTTGTAGGAAAAATTAACCTTGGATATGCTCTCTAAATGGAGTAAGTTTCCTTATTTTTGTTATCTGGTATGTTTGTTCAAGTGAGCAAATATTGATAAACCATGCTGTGGGTATTCCACACACTCCACTAACAAAGGTGCAATTGTGAATAAGGTTGCTTATTGATGAAGACAACCTGATTTTTAAAATATTTCTGGATTATATCCCAGCTTCATTCCATAGGAATGAACAACTTTTTACTAGTAAAGTTGTTGGTCTGCTGGTCCTGCTGGTTTTATGGATTTGGAAGCTCTATCACTTACCTAACCTTCAGGTTAGGCCTCAGTATGCGCTGAGTTTCTGAATGTGGCAGGTACCCGGAGAGTGAACTAAAAGTGCCCTCTTCATTTGTATACATTATTATATATGTACTTCTTTCCCAGGATCAGTTGTAAATCCAAGGGAGTTGGGACCTGTGTAATGGGGACTTGAACATCCTAAACTTTTGAACATTTGTGAACATCAGAAGGTCTGCAATGCAGAATATGTTTAGTGTTTTGAATCTCGATTAGAACCAATATTAAATCCAGATATGACAGGAAGTACTCGTGTGTATGAGGAAATCGGTGCCTTTTAAGTCACCGAATAGCCATGTAAATATCTTTTGAATCTTGCTCAAAAATAATTTTCCTTTGGTCTGGATTTTAGTTACACATTCAGATGGAGATCCTTTTTTTGTGCTAAGGAAATATCTTGGCCTTGGTCCTACCGTCCAAAGTGGAGTAGGAGTGTATTTCTGGGGAACCACAGAGCAGCATGCAAGTTTATTTTGGAGACAGGGTTTCTTGCCATACATGTACATTTCAAAGTAAAATGTTCACCTGCATTAGCATCTCTAAGCCTTCACTGTTGATTTTGGCTGTTGTTTAGTGTCACTTGTACTAGCAGCAGTTGGAAAGTCTGAAAGGCGTTTGTAGCCTTGTTTTCCATATTGCAAAGGCTGTCAGTAAGTAGAACTTCAAAGCCATCATGATTAAGAAGTTGTATTGTAAATGAACTCCACTTTATAAAAAAAAAATCCTTGGAAAAAGAAAAGAAACATTATCAATCATATAGGGTGCATTATGTAACTTTTCCCATTGCTGACTTACAGGGTAGGCATCTGTATGACAACATAGACAGCATGGAGCATACAAAAAGAGAGAGGGAGGTAGATGATTATAGCGCTGGGTCACCATAGTGCCAAAGGTTATACCAAGCTCAAGCGTGATGGAAGCAATGAGGAGATAGAACAATAATCAGTTCTGATCAACAGAGCTTTCCCAGGGAACATGATTTTTATGAAATGTAGTTAAGTAATGTTAAGGCCTGACCACTTTAAAAGCAAAATAAAACCTACCCTACTATTGCTGTCTCTCTGAATGAAGTCTGAAGCTCACCCCAGGCTCTTCGGGTCAGGCTTCTTGGCACCAGCAGAGGAGGAAGAAATGAGAGACTTCAAGCCAAGAAGATGCCACATCCTCCCCAATGATTCTGTGGGCTTCACCAGGAAGCCAAAATTGATAGTCACATCTCTTCTAGGGGCCCACTTTTTTCTTTCTTTCTTTCTTTCTTTCTTTCTTTCTTTCTTTCTTTCTTTCTTTCTTTCTTTCTTCTTTTCTTTTCTTTTCTTTTCTTTTCTTTTCTTTTCTTTTCTTTTCTTTCTTTTCTTTTCTTTTCTTTTCTTTTCTTTTCTTTTCTTTTCTTTTCTTTTCTTTTCTTTTCTTTTCTTTTCTTTTCTTTTCTTTTTTTCTTTCTCTTTTCTTGATTGAACACATCAGCAGGAAATACCGGAATCCAGCAGGTGGCAGGTGTTTATGGTGGGGGCATGTTGGAAGAAGAATGCTATCACACAGCTAGTGCTTCCCACAAAGTACAGGGGCTTTTGGGTGCTCATCACTGGATGCATTTCAAAATAGGATCCTTGTCCCAGGAGGACCTGAAATCTTAGGCATGGTAATGAGTCAGTGGACATTGAGAGGACATGAGGTAGTACCCCCATTCTTTTAACAGACTGCAATAGGGAAGACCAAGAAGAATATGTCCCGGTGCATGGATATTGGGTGATGAAAGATAGTAATGGACATTTCAGGACTTGTGCGCTGTGAGGTGCACCTATCCCAGGAGTGGACCCTGGGGTTGTAGCAGAGGCTCTCAGGCCCGGCTTGAGGGAAAGGACTGCTGAGGTGCTGGTAATCTGAGCTAAGTTAACCAGGCACAGAACCTGCAAGTCAAGGTGGCAGTGAACACTGTTGTGAGAGGTTACTGTGAACATAGAATATATATTGGCTCTGCACTAAACCCATTAGGAAGATAGTGAGCATATCTATAGCTCATCCCCTAAGGTAGCTCCTAAAGACAACATGAAGAAGAAAAACAACTTGCTACTCTAAAAAAGCTGGCCTGAGATTATTTACTACAGTGACTGACAAACTCCCCTTCTTTTGCTATACTGGTTTCTGCTAGGTTGTTTCATGTTAGGGGAAAAATACATAGTGGAATGCTTAATAATGCTACTTGAATTTAAATTCTCTTAGGAGTTAAACAAATTATAAAAAAATGAATTTTTGGTGAATATCTCAGGTTTATTATTAACTACTAGTTCAGTGCACTGATTTGTGCACATTGAAAGGAAATTAATTAGAACTATTTTAATATCACTATTCTCCCAAATTCACAATCGACAATGACAGATTGAAACATGTTGCGATTGGCACCAGCGAGTGCTTTATCAACTTAGCCTTTTACATATAGAGAATAAACTTGCTTAATTAGACCTGCTTTCTGATTCTGCTAAACTTTTTCCAGCCCAGTGAAGCACCCCAACTTCTCTTTCAGGCAATTGTCAGCAACACAGCAGTAAATATGAACACAAAACATATTATTATTGTAGATCATGCAGGGAGAACAAAAGGTAAAATATTTAACTGTAGCAGTGTTTGACTATATTCTGCACAGTGAGAAAACCTGAAGTCATTTTCAAGGTCCACTATTTTTTATCTCTGTTCAGTCGGGTCAAGTTTCTAAGGCTTCTAAATCTCCATTTTTCAGCTAATGAAAAGAAGATAGAATTCTACTGAATCTCCTGTCTACCTACTTCAGGACTGAGATGAGGCATGGGAAAACACTTCACAGTCATTTGGTTAAAGTGGAAAATGTTTGCACCTGGCTGTAAAACAAGTTGTGTTTCTAGGCTAAAGAAACTCTAAGGAGGCTAGTCTCTAGGGAGAGTAAGGCGGGCATTGCTATGTGGTATTATTACCTGACACCCACAACAACCATTTCCAGGCTGGACTGGTCTGTGGGTCGCATTTTGCTCCATAGGGTTTTGGCAGCGTTGGCTATGATTTGGTGGAGTGTTGCTCCAGGGTGGTGGTGGGGCCTGTGTCCCACTTGGGAGAAGCTGAGTGTTGTTCTGTGGGTGCCAGGTCCACGGTACCATTTTGTTGTAAATGCCCAGTACATGTCACAACAGCTCCTGCATTGAGCATCTGCCCCCTAGTGGTCAGTGCACATCATAGCAACCAGTCAGATGGTCAGGGGGATATTTACCATATTAGCCATATATATATATTATTCTAATATATATATTATTCTAATATATATATATATATTATTCTAATATATATATATTATTCTAATATATATATATATATATATATATATATATATATATATATATATCCTTGTCCAGGATACTTATTCTTATACCTGTAAAGTGGTGTAATTACTTGAAGATGGTGATGAAATTGGATAGTTCTTAGGGGAGAAGAATGAAGTAAATAAAAACCAAGGATTCTAGAGACTGCACTGAGGTGTTCCCTTGTTACTGCAGTAGAACCACCCATGCACATTACAAAGCCATGTGGTTTAGTCAGCCTGACAGAGTAATGGAAGAACAACAATCTTACAAGATTTTCACCAAAAGGGAGCAGTCTAAAACCATAATAACTCAGCACCACCTTACAGATCATCTGTGTTAATCTGCTGCCGGATGCAGCTATCATCTCCCACCATTCGTGGCACTGGATCAGGTAACTCTCTTACCCAGGAAAATGTTCAAGTGATGACTAATGTATGAACAAGAGTCATGTTACAACTTTCGTTTTAGTCAATAGAGTTCTTCCTCAAAATTTCACCCATTTCATGTTCTTTATTGTTAAATGCATAATTTCTGGCTGATTGATTATTTCCCAATCAGTACTACAGAGTAGCAATGCTATTATTCTTCTCAATGCCAACATTCTTTAGAACCTATTAGCATTGAAAAAAATTTACATCTTGCCTCTGTAGTTCCATGGTGCCATCTATTTAATGCTGATTAGATCATTATTCATGGCACTTTATCATCCATTGATCTTCCCACGATTACTGGCTACTGGTGGCTCCCTCAGAGCTTGTGCCTGTGCACAATCATAGCCACTGATGGGTGTCTTATTCAGTGTATGGGGGAAATGTGAACCGTAATCTGTTATGTAGTCATGTTAAATTTGATATTCCGAATTTTAGAGTGTGAACATAGAATCACACATCTCCTAACCATATCTTTCCTTGAACTCTTTAGGCCATAATCACTGCATTCCTGGAATGTGACCTTTTTAAATGTAGACTATGCCACTCTTTCTACACATGCCACCAGTTGGGATGAGGTGAGGAAAATTTATCCCTTGACCATGCATATAGTTAGGACTGGTCTGGAGAAACATGACACCATCACATCTATAGGAAGCAAGGGAGGACTTGATTGGGAGCGCCCTTTAGCATTAAAGGAATATTGTCTTGAAAGAGCTCTGAGAAGATAGAGATGGCCACCAGCAGAAAACTCCCCAACAGGCAAGGAGCCCACAGGTTAAAGAATGGTAAAGAGTGCCCACAGCCACCCCTGCTACCCTTAAGTGCTTCAGGCCAGCAGCATCACTGTGGTTGAGCATGCAAAGGCTGCTACATGGACTCATGAAGGCAAAGCTCTAAGCCTGGACCAGTGATTGCCTAGAATTCTGAACTTACCCTTTGTCCAAGATGAATAAACATCACTCAAAAGCAGTTAAGTCTGAACCATTTTTGTGACCTAATCTTGTACAAACCTCTGAAAGAAATACTGCACGGACTAGTGGGAGAGAGCCCTTGCCAGCATGTTCTCCTGGATGAGGACAAGGTCACTCAGCCCTGAGATGGGTGTGAGTCCCTAAGCACCTCAACATCTGGTTTATGCTGAGGATAAAGCTTTGGAGAAGACCTCAAACAGAAGGAACAGGAATGGGTCCTATTCCATCTGGTCTGAGTTTGGGGTACCACACCCAGATAGAACTGCAGGCCATTGAGGGTTTCAGGCACCAGAGAGGGAATTAGTAAATTTCAGTGAGGTGGAATAAAGTTTCAGTTAAGATGTATAAGTTCTATAAATCTGCTGTACAACATAGCACATATAATTAATAATACTGTTTCCCACTTAAATTTTGGCCAAGAGGATAGATTTTATGTTGTGTTTTTAACACACACACACACACACACACACACACACACACACACACACACACCACAAGGGGGGAGGGGAGAAGGAGACTTTTGGAGTGAAAGATATTTCTATTATTCTGTGATGATGGCTTCATGGGTTTGTGCATATGCCCATAATCATCGAATTGTACGCATTAAACATACAGTTTTTTTTTATGTCAATCATGCCTCCATAAAGCTATTTGTAAAAGCAAAAGCAAAGTTTCAAGGAAGGCACTTCAAATGTGGGAGGTGCTGATGGCTGGGGCCCAGGACAGGGCCTCTCTTGCCTAGTTGGAACTGCCCTTTATGGCTGTTTACTTTTATAAAATGATTTTCTTCTCTATTCTGAGTTTTCTTTCCCTTTCTAAACCTTTCCTCCAGGATTCTTTTGACTGTTCACATGGTGGGTGCGTGCCTTCTGAAGTGCAAGGACTTTTAGATGCTGTTCTTCCGCTATTCTTCTCCGTGTGTGACCATCTGTGCACAGGCACTGCCTTTCCTGACTAAGTTGTGCACAGTATCATCTGTTGTTTATGTGTTTGTTTGGCAATCATATTCTCAGTAATAGGATCTGTTCAGAGTCAATAAAATCACCCCAATTGTCACTTTTCAAATGCAAATATTGCCAAGCAGTCATCGTCATTTTGGTGCATAATTTAAGGCCTAAACACAGGAACCTGGCCATTTTTCAGTTAGGTGATTTTGATGGAAAGATACACATTTAATCATGAAACACTTCAAGATCTTTTAAATAAAATCCCCAAATAGAATCTAACATCACTTAAGTTGATAATTCATGGATTTAATCATGAAATGGAAGTATTACTTCACACATATAAAAGGGAGAGACTTTTTATTAAATTGGTTTTACACTGGTCTATGCTCAATAAATGATGTCATTTTTGTTAGTATTATTGTATTCTATCTTCTTTAACTATTTTTATTTTTTATAGGAAGTCTGTGTTCCTGATTAGCTACAGAGTCTCACATTTATAATGGAGTGACTAGGTACATGAATTTCGGTGTATTTATGTCAGTGTACAGGTGACATTTGTGGAAGCAAGTCTGGGTCATTGTGTTGGAAGCCATCCCAGTTTATGTAAAATATACCTCATCCAGGAAGTATCTGGGTATGCGTCAGCATGCCCGTCCTCCTTATGCCCTCTTGTAAAATCTTTTAATGATGTGTTATCAGTAATACTAGGTTAAGAAACCTGCTTAAAAGTTTTCCTGAACATAAAACATTATGAAGGCTATTAAATTTAAAAAATGATGTTTGAAAAGTGGGAAATCCTCAGATTTAAACATAATTCTTTATTCAAATCTGGTTGTAAGAGCATAGTATTTTCCTACCTTGGACTGAAGGAAGACTTCTGACAATAGTCTTGCTTCCAGATCTGAATTCCTCAGGCCCCAAAGCTCTCCGACTTCTCCTAGACCAGCCTTGGGCAAACTACGGCCCGTGGGCCAGATCTGGCCCGTTCAGCTGTTCTATCCGGCCCTCAGAGCTGAAAGAGCTGAGGGTTCTCTTGCTCTCCCCTCCGTTCCTTCACCAGCAGCCCAAGATGAGAGTGCCAGCATGGTCAGGTGGCTTTTGTTCCAGCCCTCCGGTCCAGTTTAAGAACCCATTGTGGCCCTCGAGTCAAAAAATTTGCCCACCCCTGGTAGGACCTCAGTCACAGATCCATGTTCCAGCCACTGTGGTCTCAGCTCTATGTCCTATCACCTCTCTAAGTATCAGTGTCATCTGCTTGCCCCATAACTTCAAAGTTGTTCACTGATCAAACTATCACAACTAATTGTGGCTCAGTTGGTTGCAGTGTCATCCCATCCACCCAAAGGTTGCAGGTTCAATCCCTAGTTAGGGTGTGTGGGGGAGGCAACCAGTTGATGTTCCTCTTTCATGTCAATGTTTCTCTCTCTCTAAAATAAAATAAATAAATTACTAATTGTAGGAGGGTCTACTAAATTCTAGCTATGATGACAGTACTAAGCTATGAAGATAAATGATGTATTTCAAGGTCGTGCCTTCATAGGGTACAATCTATTGGAGAAGTCCAACTACAAAAGAACATGATAGGTGCTGCAGAGACTCATGAGAACACAGAAGCAGCAGCAGCTGATTATTTCAGACTTTCAGTTAAGAGGGCTTTTACTGGGAAATTACCAGGAAGCCCAAGAAGAAATGGGCCATCCAAATAAAAGGAAGAGCAGGAACAAAGGCAGGCACGCATTTCTAAAGGAACCCCAGGCATTGGAGGAACAGCATGGCTGGAGCTGATGCTGAAAATGTATAATTGATTTTTTTTTTACAGAGACGAAGGGAGAGGGATAGAGAGTTAGAAACATTGATGAGAGAGAAACATCGATCAGCTGCCTCCTGCACACCTCCTATGGAGGATGTGCCCGCAGCCAAGGAGGAGGTACATTTGAAAAACGAAACTCAAGTCAGGCATGCAGACTGAGAGGCAGATGATGAGACCACGAGGAACCTGACCAGATAGGAAGAGGTTCCAAGGCCAAAGGATCTGAGACGAGGGGGAACAAGAGAAATAATAACACAGAAACAAGAAGAAAAAAAATGTGACGAAGGAGCAAGGCATCAACGGTGAAATTTGAAGGAGGTTTCTGAAACCAAATGAGAAATGTGAAATGATTGTTTAACTTCAGAGCAACATCTATTTCAACAACTGGTTAGGAGAGAGAAACTTGGTTGAGAAATTTGGATTTGACTAGGAGGACATGTTGAGTAGTCAAATTACTTAAAGGAGAAAAGGGAGGAAGTAGCAACTGAAGACTTATCCAGGTAGGCTTTTTATTTTATTTTATTTTATTTTATTTTATTTCATTTTATTTTATTTTATTTTATTTTATTTTATTTTATTTTATTTCTTGTTCTTCCTCCCAGATAGAAGAACTTAGATCCCATTTATACCACATGGGAAAAGGAGCTAAAGGAAAGGAAGATGGTGGGGATACAGGAAATAGAAGAGATTGTAATTACTTCCAAAGGAGGTGTGGAAAATCTCTCAGTTCCTTTCACACATCAACACTACCTTTTTCTCTCTCTTCATTTCCTTTTCAAGTGAAACTTAAGTCTCCATTTGGCACAACTGTAATTCACCAGCAAAGCTCTTCATTTGATCTCAATCTCAGAACCTGGCTCACCCTTTCCTTAGTGGTGAGCTATTTCATTCCATAGTTATCATGGCCTAATACATATGCACCTAGTTGCTGCCTATTACGAATAATTGCCAAGAGAATGCTTTAACATTCAAAGAGGATGATTTTAGTATAAAAAACGTATTTATCGCTAAAGAAAGGGAAAGAAATAGGATGGCTGCAAGGTATTAAGATAAGTCACTTAAACACTGAGCTTCAGTCTCCTCCTTCTCTCTCTCTCTCTCTCTCTCTCTCTCTCTCTCTCTCTCTCTCTCTCTCTCCCTCTCTCGGACAGTTTCAGATTTACAATAAAATTTTGAGGAAGGTACAAAGATTTCCCACATACCCTTTACCCCATACCCATAGCCTTCCTCATTATCAACATCATTCACCAGATTGGAAAATTTTTACCAAGGATAAACCTGCACTGACACATTATAATCACCCAAAGTCCATAGTTTACCAAAGGATTCACTCTTAGTGATATATACTCAATGGGTTTGGGAAAGTGTATGACATATATCCATCATTATAATATCATACAGAGTATTCTTATTGTCATAAAATCCTCTGTGCTTTGTCTATTTATCTCTCCGACCTCCAACTCCTGGAAACCACTGCTCTTTTTATTGTATCCATGGTTTCCCTTTCCGAGAATGTCATATAATTGGAGTCAGACAATATGTAATTCTTTCATACTGGCTTGTTCCACCTAGTTATATACATTTAAGTTTCCTTTATGTCTTGAGAGATCTATTTTTTTTAGTGCTGAATAATAAATATTCTATTGTCCGGATGAACCATAATTCATTTATCCATTCACATATTAAAAGATATCTTGATTGCTTCCAAGTTTTGACATTTATGAAATAAGGCTGCTATAAACATCTGCATGTAGGTGTTTGCATGGACATGCGTTTTCAACTCCTTTGTATTAATACCAAGGCCAACATTTATTGAATGTATGGTAATAGTATGATTAGTTTTGTAAGGAACCATCAAACTGTCTTCCAAAGTAGCAATACCATTTTGCATTCCCACCAGCAGCATAAGATAATTTGCCATCTGTGTATCTTCTACAGTGAGGTTTCTGTTAAGGTCTGTAGCCCATGTTTTAATTGAGCCCTGCTCCTGCTGCCTTTGCCCCCACACTCTGATGGTGCCTGCCCCTCTCACACCCTCTGATGGAGCGGAGTGATTGAGGCCTGCACCAGCAGCAGGTGTGAGCAGGGCTAGCACTGTCAGCGGGTGGGAACAGCACCTGCTGCCCTGATCACCCTTCAGGAGCAGGGGGAGGTGGAGAAGCCCTGAAGGGCAATTGGGGCCGATGGCTACTGCTAGCCCGCTGATGGTGCCAAGTGATCAGGGCTGGCACCAGGTGCTGGCAGTGTGTGTGAGCAGCGGCTCTGGTGCTGGCAGCCGGTACAAGTGGGGCGGCTCCAGCAGCAGGTTCGAACACCAGACAGGACCTTGGTGCACAGGAGCAAAGAATTTTCAGTAACCACCAGACGCTCGCCCTGATGACAGCAACTGGTGCCCCACCTTGGTCTGGAGCCCCCACTCACCTGCTCCATCATCCCACCACAGCTGATGCCCGCCATGTTCTGTGCTCTGCTGCCTGCTGCCAATGCCTGCCATGTTCTACATGTGCCTCCTGGTGGTCAGCGCACATCATAGTGACTGGTTGTTTGGTTGTTGGGTTTCTCTGCTGTTCAGTCTATTTGCATATTAGGGATGTGTGTGTGTGTGTGTGTGTGTGTGTGTGTGTGTGTGTGTGTCTGTTTTCTTGAAGATTTTTCTCCTGGTTGGTAACTTGTTTTCTTGTTTTTGTTTATTTGTTTTTATTCTGTCTTTGGCAGAACAGAAGTTTTTCATTTTAATTAAGGCAGCTTACCACTGATTTATTTCATGACTATGTCTTTGGTATTATTTCTAAAAAGATATAACTATACCTAGGATCTAGACTTTCTTTTATGTTATTTTCTAAGTACTTTATAGGTTTTTTTGTTTTATATTTATGTCTGTGATCCATTTTGACTTAATTGTTTGTGAAAGTAGTAATATCTGTGCCTTCTTCCATTTTTAAAAAGCATTATTTCACTAGATTATATCTAAGACATGTTTTAACTTAAACATTGAAGGATTCTAAAAGTAGGAAATTAAGAATTTTATTAAAAGGGAAGAAGATTATTAGAAAATTAGAGACCCAGTGCACAAAATTTATGCATGGGGGTTGGGGGAGATGTCCCTTAGCTCAGCCTGCTGGCTCCCAACTGCTCACCTGCCTACCTTCCTGATTACCTTTAACTGTTTCTGCCTGCCAGCCTTATCACCCCCTAACCACTCCTGCCAGCCTGATTAATGCCTATCCACTCCCCTGCCAGCCTGCTGGCCCCTAACCTCCCTCCCCTGCATGCCTGCTCACTCCTATCTGTCCTCCCCTACAGTCCTGATCCCCCCAACTGCCCTTCCCTGCAGGCTTGATAGCCCCCAACTACCCTCCCTTGCAGGCCTGATCCCTCACAACTGCCCTCCCCTGATGGCCTAATTCCTCTCAATTGCCCTCCCCTGCTGGCCATCTTTGTGGTGGCCATCTTGTGTCCACATGGGGGCAAAATCTTTGACCACATGGGGGCAGCCATCTTGTGTGTTGGAATGACAGTCAATTTGCATATTATTCTTTTATTTGATAGGATGTGGTGAAAAGTCAGGGAGTCAGATTGGTAGGTGGTAAACTTGTCTGCTTGCATGGCAGTTTTTTGCTCTTCCCTGTGTCACTTAAACTCACTAAGTCTCAATTCCTCTCCCCAATATGGGTAGGTTTATAATTTTCTATAGGACTGTGATGAGAACAGTATGAAATGATACATCCAAAATAGTGAGCAATCAAACATGGTACCTGATGGGTGCCAAATCCACACATGTGACTCTCTTCTTCCTTAAATTCATTTAGCTCATTGATAGTGACTTTCCTCAAGAAAATAGGTAACTTACGTGTAAAGAAAAGAACTAGCCTAAATTTAAATCCAGGAAGGTCAGTTCCAGAGCTTGTGTTTTTAACTACTCTATATTTATGACACAGCACTTAATCAAATCTGTTTGATATAAATTACATTTGAGATATAGCTCAGTTATATATGGCTTCCAAACATTCAAATATAATTTCTGGTATAACTTTAGACAAATGTAAGATGCCCAGTTTGTCAGTAATAACTAACAGAAGAGCCAGCTCCCAGAGTGGTCATGCCATCTGTCAGAAGCATTTTCTAACAGTGCAGTAGTTACTGTATTTGAAAAGAGGAATGTTGATCTGCTTTGTACAGTTAGCCAGATAATGACTTTGATATCTTAAACTTTTTTCTCTACATTTCCTTGCCCTGAAAGTGTCACTATATCAAAGAAAAATCACAGGATGTTTGAAGAGAAATTCTGTTCATGGGTTAATAAACGCAGGTTATTACATTCTTATAAATGAATAGAGTAAAACTTGAATTAATATAATAGTCACAACTAAAATGGTTTACTTTTGTAATTACAATATTTGATACCATTGTTTGAAATATACAGCCATCATAGAAAATCTACTACCTCAACAAGGAAGTGATCTTCAAACTAGTGACAATCATTATTATTAGACTAGGGGCCCAATGTACGAAATTCATGCGAGGGGCTCAGCCCTTACAGCCCAGGCTTAGTCCATAAATTCGTCTGGAAGGTCATCTGGACTTTCAGCTCTCAGGTCTAATTATCATAACTATCATATTAGGCTTTTATTACTATAGATGTTAATTGAGCATACCTTATGTTGATTTTTTTTGGATAACCTCTCAGTGAATATTTTTAATTAAAAACAGTTCTTATTTTGAGATAGTATTTATCATCATTATGTCTATTAAAATGAATGTTTGCCCAGTAACTAGGATATTTGGTTTACTTATAAACATAAGTTAAGGAAAAAAATAAGAACGAGAAATAGTCTTTTTAGAGAAAATGATGGCTTTGTATTTGATTAGATTGTATTTGAGATGCCAATAGGCATATGAAAACATACTACATGAGAGAGTTGTTGGGGCTACAGTTTTATATTTTATAATAATGATAATAATAATTATTATTATTATTACATTGGAGGTATTAAGAAACTGGAGATAGGGGTGGTATTCTCTAGTTTATGAGAAAGAATAGTAATACAGAGCACATTCATCAGAGTGAAGAAATCAGAAAGGAGGACACTGAAATGTCTGTGGAAGAAGAGTAGATTTCCAGTTTGCAGTCTTAGAGGTGGACCACTTCTTACTGGAGAAAAGTCTTAGAGGGTTGATAAAAGTCTCCGGGGGGTTGCTGCTGAGGTAGCCTTGGAGACAGAGGTCACTGAGTTGAGCATGTCAAGGAACCATATCAATCACTAGGTTGTCCTCCCAAGTAACCAGGAGAGTGTTATATAGTAGGGACTTTGCCTGAACTTTCTAGACTCAGCTTCTGAGAAATAGATTCAGAAAGTTGAATTTGACTCAGAGGCAGCTGGCCTCAGTAGTTGCCAAGAATTACAGATCTGAGTAGTTAATGATAGGCTTAGCAATCACACCTACACCCCAGCTTTTGGAGCCTGTCCATTCATTCCTGGCTTTTATCTGAAGTCTAAGACTCCACCATTTGGATTTAGATTATCCAAGAATATGATCAAATATGAAAAATTAATACCATATATTCAACATTGGTATCTAATACTAGCTAATATTTATCCTTCTTTTATGATGAACACTGTGCGAGGGCTTTGCCTGATGATCTGATTTAGATGGTATATCAATCCTGACTTTGATAACATCATTAGCTCCATTCACAGAGGATGTGAGGGCTCAGAGAGATTGTATTACTTGCTCTAAGTGCTAAAGAGGAGCAAGGCCAGTATGCAAATTTAGGTCTGCTTGATCTCTAGGTTACACTGATTCTGTGAAGATTTTTCAAAAGCTTTGTATATTCTGTACTTTCTGAGCAATAGATGATAAAACATAAAGATGATTTCAAAAGAAAAATAAGGGAAGCTTGATTTGATTTGAAATGTTTTCTTTAATTAGGAAAAAACAGTTACTTAACATCAAACTACATATTTTTATTCATAAATCTGACTTCAACTCTACTTGTCACTCCTTTTATGAATATATGTCTTTTTATAAGGAAACATCAGAACCAAATCCTTTCTAAGGCTAACTATGGAGTTAACACTGACATTGACTTCAATGAACAAAAATAGTAAGGAGATGCTAGTATGAAAGATTTTCATATTGTTTGAAAGCTGAACTAAGTTTTTTTGTTTGGCTATCCTTTTATCTTGAGTTTCAATTCTTCTTGATTTGAGAGGTTCTGTTTCAATGGTTAAACTCACAGTCACATGAGAAGCTGTTTTAAAAGGAAAATCCTTGATGGTTCAAGCAGTTGGAGTCTGTGTTGAATTCTTACTGATGTCTAGAAGGACTGTTGATGGCCAAAATGTGCCTGTGGGACACACATGTTACATGATAGCTCTTAGACCTGACTTAATGTACTAAACAGATTACAAGGCTTTCCTACCAGCTGTTCCTGTCTCCTTTAGTTGTTTGCATTATGACTCTTCATGAACAACAAATAAATCTGGACATTTCAATAGCATATACATTATATGGAGAAATTATAATAGTTTCTGGACTCTCTTAGTTTCTGGACTCTGTTATCCCAATATTTTAATCATCCTAAATAGCAGAAACAGATTAGTGCTTCACTTGGCTACAAATGTATCCAGTGACATAGAGATGATGACATCATTATGTGATATATATCTGGTTGGCATGCCCTTCAGTAATAAGCCATCAGAGGATCCTTTTTCCATCAAAGTGTTGATTATTTACTAAATCATCTTATCAGAACCCCCTTTGCCAAGCCATCAGTTTTTCTTTGTTTTCTCTAGTGATAATCCTCATAGATAAGAAGGTATTGAAATTATTGTAGACAAAAGTAAAATGTCTGTTTGTTCCTACCAAGATTTCAAAAGAAAAGCAATCTATTTATATAAAACCCTAATATGCAAATCAACCCAATGGCAGAAAGAACAATGAAACGACAAATTGCTATGATGTGCACTGACCACAAGGGGGGCAGATGTTCAATGCAGGAGCTTCCCCCAGCATGCAGGCCCCAACAAGCCATGGCAAGGGGGGCGGGGGCAGGGTGGGACAGACAGCAAGCAGATGTTGCCAGACCAAGGCAGGTGCAAACGGGCCCCCCTGTTCACCCCACCAGTACTCCCCACCTCAGATAGGCCCTGATTGCTGGCCATGCTTAGGGACCCAACCCATGAATACATTCATGCAATGGGCCTCTAATATATACTAATATATATATATCCAGTGACCATTATGGCAGAATAGCCAGAATGACCTGAATGAATGACTGGTCACTGTCATGCACTGACCACTGGGGGCAGACACTCAACATAGGAGTTGCTCCCTGATGGTTAGTTATCTTCCACAGTAGGAGCACCGCTCAGCCAGAAGCCTGGCTCAAGGCTGGCGAGCACAGCTGAGGCATGCAAGCCTCTCTAGCCTCCGGCAGGTGCAATCTCCAGTGAACATACTGTGGTCCCGATGCCTGGGTAGTGGGGGTGTAGCAAGAATGACCACAGATCAGCCACCCACCGCCAGCCCCTGGAACTCTCCCTTCTGACCCTACAGCTGCACCACACCCTTCACCTATTGCCCTCTGGGTCTCCAGATGCAGGCTTGGGAAATACCCACAGAGGCACTTTATGCACACATTGCCTAGTCCGGCCCCCATTTCAAGAGCGAGTGCCAGTGAAGTCAATCCCAATGACTGATGCCCACGTGTGTCCCAGGGAGAGCCCTTCTCAACATCCACCTATACTACCTGGCCCTGACCCTATCTCCCAGAAAGGTTAGCATCCTGGCACCGTATACCTGCTCCTGGATCCCTGGTCAGCTCTGGTGGGCCAGGAGTTGCGTGGAAAATTCACCCCCTATACCTTGCAGGTACAATCTACTGAGAACAAGCATAACATGGAACGTTTGTGTGTGACCAGGATGACTTTGATACCAACGCAGCCCCCTGGAACTCCCCCTTGGTCATTAGCATCACATTCCCCCCTTTAGCTATCAATGTATTCCTTCAGCTACAGAACTGAAATACTAAGAACGCACCTTACCTGGGACTGTGATTGGCCTCTCCCTTCTTCCTTCTTACCACCTCCAGCTGCCGCTTCCAAGCCAGACAGGTCCCCACCTCTAGAGAAAATCTTGGGAAAAGTGAGAAAATCCCATTCCGATGAGCAGGTCAGAAATGTGTCCATGACCAAGCCCATTGCACCCTTCCTGGGCCTGGCCAGTGTCCTGGCTCCCATGTTCCCTGCAGATCTCTGCAGCTCCTGCAGACAAACCCCCAGTGGTGCTGGTACCTGGCCCCAAGGATGCCCACAACTTAGCCAAAAGTTGCCATGAGGCACATACTCCATAAGCCTACAGGGACAATCTCCAGGGAATGGATGAAGTGCAGGACACTCAGAGTAAGTGAGATGAGCCTGATATCTCTGCTCGGTTCTTCAAACTGCCCCCTGCATGGAAATCAAATCTCATCACTTACCAATTGCCCTGGAGCTGCAGAGGAAGGCAGCAATATAAAAGTGGCCACAAGGTGGCAACTGACAATCAGGGTAAACATTAGAGAGATGGATCTGAAGGGTGGGGCATGGACAAGAGAGCACCCCTGCTTTCCAAGATCCCCAACTTTGTATTGTTCACCTTGGAACGTCTCTTATCTGGCTCTGAGCAGTGGAAAGCATCCAGCATGGCCCAAGGTGTCCAGTGGGGACCTTCCAGCAAGCAAGGCATGACTCTGGCCGCAGAAGGGACATTTGGAAATATTTTTTCAGGAAGCTGTGGGGAGAAGGACAGATACCCCATGTGACTTCTTAGTGGCTTACAGGTATGTGGAAACTTCCTTGGCACATGGGCACAGGCTCCAGATTTCCTTTCAATGTGCATGAATCCATGTACCAGGCCACTACTACATACAATAATATGTTCCACTGGTAAAATGCTATTTAATTTCTCTTTGATCCTTGCAACTTACACATTTTAAAGAACATTCTGTTTATTCACTCAGTGATATTTATTGAGTACTCACTAAGTGGTGGGAAAATTTATACCCACTAGAGAGATATAATCCCTGGCTCGGTGATGTGGAAAAATAATTCTTGTCTTATTGAGCTTAAAACCTAGTATAATATAAGTAAGTATGATAGTTAATATTTTAGATGTTAATAAGAGCTATGGAGATATGTAAGGCAAAGAAGGCAAATAGAGAATGCAGTTGTGAGGTATGGGGAGATATAGTTTTAATAGAATAATTCTCAAAGATTAACTCTCCAAAATGTTGTCAACTTTATATTATTTTTTCCACTATTAATAATATATACCTTCAATATATTCATCTAATTAATTATATAATTACTAGAGGCCAGGTGCACGAAATTCATGCACGGAGGGAGGGATTCCCTCAACTCAGCCTGCACCCTCTTCAATTGGGAACCCCTTCTGGGATGTCCGATTTCCGGCAGTCAGACATCCTTCTCACAATCTGGGACCACTGGCTCCTAACTGCTCATCTGCCTGCCTGCCTGCTTGCCCCTAACTGCTTCTGCCTGCCAGCCTGATCACCCCTAACTACCCTCTTCTGTAGGCCTGTTGTCACCCCCAACAGCCATCCTCTGGCCAATTTGGTTCTGATTGGTTGGTTCCTTTGGTTTTGATAGCAATTGGCTCCCCACAACACCCAGATTTGTTACTCATTGATTGGTTCCTATGCCAGTCAGTGTCAGAAGCTCTGCCTCTTAGGCAGCCATTGGCTTCCCACAGCACCCAGATTTGTTACTCATTGGTTGGTTCCTATGCCAGTCAGTGTCAGAAGCTCTGCCTCTTAGGCAGTCATTGGTTCCCACAGCACCCACCTTTGGTTCTGATTGGTTGGCTCCTATGCCAGTCAGCATTTCCACGCCTATCACTGGGCCTGATCAAAGAGGTGGGGCTTACCAGCAGCCCCCATAGAGGCCAGGAGAGAAAGAAAAGCCTGGATGCTGGTGAAGATCAAAAAGAAAGAGGGAGAGAAAGAAAGAGATAACTACTGGTTAACAGCTTCCACTGAGGCTGCAGATCAGACACTGAGTCACTTTCTGGTTTTCAGACACCTGAAAAGTCAGTGTTGGGTTGCCAGGCTGCAGCTGGCTCAGCCCTTCCGATGGGTTGAGACCTGGGTGCTTAGGAGGTTCCAGGGATCTAGGTATGTATGCAAATTGACTACCATCTTTGTTGGGTTAATTTGCATACTCACTCTGATGTGGGCATAGAGGAGGTCAATTTACATGTTTCTCTATTGTTCGGAAGATAAGTGACCTGTTGCGTGGAATCATGCAAGACCCAGGATCCTCTCCTTCCCACCCCTTCACCATGGGACTGCCTCCAGTCCTAGAGTGCTGCCCCGATGCCTCGCCTCTGGGACAGTGGAGCTGCCACTGGGCCCTGCCCTACTACTCTGCCCCCGCTGTGTGTGCTGCCATCTTGTGACAGCATTATGGTGTGAGGATCGATTTGCATATTACCTCTTTATTATATAGGATACTATATTCTACTTTTAAATTTATGTCAACTAATCCCCTCTGTCATGTTAATGCATATAAAAGCTGTACGATTTGGTAGATTTCCATATGCCTTTTCCATCTCACTAGCTGTTGGGCATTAGATATGATTATTCTGCTATTAATCACTATTATGCTTTTTGTTGCAAAACTCTGGGATGTTTTGATTGTGCTTAACTTGGCAGTTAAATTCATGATCAGAAATTGGCCATGAATGAAAGTGCTTGCATTTACAAAACGTTTTAGCATTAATAATGCGGAATTAATGAAATAGTTTTCTTGAGGTTTGAGAAGCAATTTCTAGTTGTAATTGTCATGCTCAGGTGAACAGCATGCATGGTTGCCCAGCTGTGGCATGCCATCTTCTACTCAGGCACTCAGATGGTACACTCTCACAGGCAGGGCGAGGCCTGACAGGAGGTGCCTCTGAGTTCCTGTCATTGCCCTCCTGGGGTCGATCCACTTCCATGAAGAGGTTGGTGGGCTTTATGAGCCTTCATAAGGTCTTCTGGCCATATTCTTACCTGCTTTTCTGCGTAATCACTGCTCAATCAGCAACATATTACAGCCTATTCCAGACATTTATCAGGAGATACTATTTTGATGTCATTATTCTGCAATGTTTACAAAACCTGAAATGAGGGAAAGAATATTTATGGAGCATTTTTTGAAGGAGCTATAGGTCATCCACCCCTCTAGACTTAGTATACAAACTCAAATAACTAGAGAGGCCAAAAAATAAAATAAAACAAAAATAGATGAAGGCAAATATGTGACCTGTGTCATGCTGGAGGTCGCATGCCATTTAAAGGACAGTGATTCCTGCACAGAACACTCATGCAGGTTGATTCCTGCAAGCGGATGAGCACTTTGAAACCCTGTATTCAAGTAGACTATCTCCCTCTATTAAGATAGGCTGGCAAAAGGCTGTATACCCCCACACACATTATTTTCATCTCTGTTAAAATAAAACTTTTTGAAATGTAATGTCTTGTGAATTGAACAGTCTACATTGAAAAAGTGAAATGATAAAGATCAGTGAAGCATGTGGTTCTATTTACTCTGCTTACATATCACAGAGTCCTCCTTTGAGGACCCCAGGAAGAAATTCTGTCTGGTCTTAGTAAGAGGATTAGCTGTGCTTCTTCTGTGAACAACTGGCTGATTTTAGCTCCTGAATAAAATAAGTAGATTTGTATACTACCAATCTATACCAGGAGCTGGTGGCTTTAGACAAATATATCTCATTTAAAAGGGCCTTTCCATTTGTCTTTGAGCTGTTACTTGCAGAAATTAATTTAAATTCATGACCAACCTCTAGCCAATATATCTCATCTTGCAGCATATACCTGTATATTAACACTCCTACTTTATCTCACTTTTCTTATTCTCATTTTTTCCTCTGACCCATTTCTCTACTTACTTATTTTTAAAGTTATACCTTGTTTTATTGTATATAACCATATAGACTACCTCACAACATTTTGGAACAGGTGAAATTAAAAATAAACAACTTTCAAAATCTATATTGTTCATTTTTTTTCTTCTCAGAGTAGTATTTCTCACTGGCTATGAGTGAGGTCACAAATGCCAACTTTTTGTTACCAAACATAATTAAATAATAATAATATCAAAGTGTTTCATTTTGACATGAATTAAAATACCTAGATAGTCATCATAATGATATTTTAAATAAAACCATTGTTCACATTTTTAAGTGTGACAAGAAAGAGGTCAGGTAACACCTAATGCTGGGAGTAGCATGCAAACATAAATGTGTCTTTTGTGTGTATACATGACTGCCACTGACCCACATGGCACCTTTGCATGATTTAAAAAAGCACATTCTGTCCTTCCAGAGGATGCAGCCCAATGAGAGGACTCGAGCCTTTGTCCTCTGAGCCTGGCAAGGATTATAGATGCCATTTCTTTCAGGCCAGGAATTGTTGGGGAAGGTGGAACTGCTGGGCCATTCAGGGAAGCCCTGCTAGTGCGTTACATTTGAATTTCATCTGCCTCATGTGTCTCTCCAAAGAAAACAAGATTGAGAACTTATGGGGTAAATTCTAGGTTGGTGATATTTTAGAGATATGTAACTAAAGATGAGCGTCTCTAATCTTACAGAAAAGGAAGATAACACAATAGGATAGACATGTGTCATATAACAAAATATTGCCTTTATCTATGTGTATTCAACTCTTCTGATTTAATTACTAAATACTTTTCCATAGGTCACAGTCCTCTTGAGAATCTGATGAAAGCTCTGGGACCTCGCAGGGGTGGGAACCTTTTATCTGCCAAGGGGGAATTTGGATATTTATAACATTATTCTCAGAACATACAAAATTATCAAATTCATAATCAGACTGCCATATGTGGTCAGACATTTAGTTAACTCACCCCCAATGCCTTGGCAGGGCCAGACCAATGATTTTGTGGGCCTTAAATGGCCTGAAGGCCATTATGTTCCCCGCCTCTGCTAGGAAAATCCACAAAGGCAAAAGAATATAAAGATTTTTAATTGAATTTTTTCCAGTTACTATATGTTAGGAAACAGACTTCAGCTGTTGATTATGGACAACTCATTCAGCCATTTAACTCTTTGTTCCATAGAAAGGTGATGATGACCTTATGAAAGTACTGTACCTCTCTGACCCTGTGCTTCAAAATCACCAAGCCCTACACTTACTAAACCCTATGCTTGTTCCTCTAATAGATATGGCTTCTGAATAATTCTAAGAGCAGAAAATATTGCAATATTAAAACTGTGATTAATAGGAATGAATATTAAGATTCTTTCTCTCATCTATTCAGCCCATTAGTTCAGATCCTACTTAGCATATTCTGATGCTTAAGCATCCTATATAATAAAAGTATAGCATGCAAATGTTCCCAGCTGTTTGACTAGGGGGCCAGCCAGCCAAGGGAAGGGAGAGAGGCCCCGGCCAGCAGCCGTTAGGTACCCTACCAGTCTGCAAATTTCATGCACTGGGCCTCTAGTATGTTTAATGAGAAGGCAAGGGTTAAGTAAAGTAATTATACATTTATTCAGTGAAATACTATATAGTATTTAAAAGGATGTTGGGAAGGAACTAATAATCATGTAGGAAAAATAGGCTGGGTTACACTGTTGAATAAAGCAGACTACATTAAGAGTCTAATCAGTATGATTGCAATGTATGTTTTTAATTTTTAAAAATACATGAATAAAAAAGACTAGATATGCATAAAATATTAGTAATTCTCTTTGATAAAACTATAGATCATTTTCTTCTTTTTCTTTTCTCTTTCTCTTTCTCCTCCTCATCCTTTTCCTCTTCCTCCTCCTCTTCTTTCTTTTTCTTTTTACATTATTGTATTTTCCGACTTGTTATAATGAACCTGTACTATTTTACATTGAAAATGAGGGAAATGTTTATTTTTAAAATATAGCAAGTAGTTTACTGGAGAAAGGAAGCTATATGTAGTCAAATGAAACATTGTTATTTTTTAAGCAGAAGAGTTCTCATACCTCACTAATAAATGTGTATGTAATTATATCACATCAACTACTCTCTTTGGGACAAAGAGAGACAATCAATTTGCTTAGTGATTAATTGTTACCAGAACCCCAGTGTTTTTCCTGAGTTCACCTGCCTGCATGCACATGCACAAATAGGAGTTTGCAGTATAGAAAGAAAAAAATAGTTTAATATTAAATTGGCCAATTCAGATATAGAAAACTCATACTCTTAGAAACCTGACTCCCTGCTGGCATTGAAATGGAATTTCTGGATTGGAAACCAGATTCTTTGTCTTCTTATACTATACAGAGTAGTATAGCAAAGGTGCATATTTATTGAAGAACAAATACAAACTCCTATGTGGGGAGAGGGAAAGAGTCCCACAGAATAGACTCCCATGTGGAGAGGGGGAAAGGATGCCATCCTCTTCTGTTCTTTCTTCCACAGCTTATAAAGACTGCAAGTCCCTGTGTCCGGATTTCTCCTCTGATTGGCCATTATAGCAACTTGTGAAGTCAAAGGTCAAACACCACCTGCACATTGATGCCCTCCTCCCTCATTGTTCTTTTCTTTCTGGGCTTTGGTCCTTCTTCTTTATTTTGTAAATATCGACCTTTTTGGCTACTTCCAGCTCCCTTGTCTTATGCAAATGGAACTGCACCTGACTTCTTTGTGTTATGGAGATGTACCTTCTCCTAATCTGTAGCCCAATTTTTTCCCCCAAGGACCCTAATTATAAAAATTCCCTAAACCTGCCTTTATCTTCCTAAAATCCCTGTATCAGCATGTAGGTTACAGGTTATATAGGGCAAAATTTGAGAAAATTATTATAAAAATTAATAAATGCAAACCTTATTTAAAGTGAATGCATTGTGAGTTATGGGTTCAGGATAATACTGGGAGCTGATTGATGGGAGGTGAGTAAGAGTCCTGACTCATTTCTTCAGGTCTTAAGGACAGTTCTGAGGTCTTTTCTGGTGTCCCTCTCTCTGGTCTCAAGGGAAGTAACTAAGGGGTTGTTCCCCCTTAGAACTCAGGAACTGAATCTTAACTTAGGTCAAGATGTTATATTTAGCCTGCCAGAAGTCCAGACCTTGTGACTATTAGTCAGATCCAGCCTATTGGCTTCAGTAACCTCTCAGGGGTTACCGATAATCTGGGGAAAGGCTAGGACTCTGAGGGGTATGTATATAAAGAGAGGGTTATGCTTTCTAGAGCTAGGATTTAAAACTAAATCTCACCCAACTCCTAAGGACCCTTGGTATTTTGAGATTGAATCTCTCAAATGACACAATAATAATTTGTGATATATATTATATATATATATATATATATATATATATATATATATATATATATAATGTGTTTGTGGGAATTTATAATGCTGACCATAAACAAAAATCAGCCAGGTATTTTCCCAGCAAAATGGGTTTCCTTGGGGACAATAAGGAATTGCAATCTGGAACATGTAACCACGGTGGGTCATGTGCAAGTCCACCAAAACAAAGAGGAAGATCTTTTACAGAGGGGGAGAGGTAGTTGGAAAGGGCTGGTAACCATTTCCCCTGTTGTGCTTCTACATTTATATTAAGATGTGAGAACTTCCCCCTTCTGGGCTCCCTACTTCACTTTATTTTATTTTTAAAAATATATATTTTATTGATTTTTTTACAGAGAGGAAGGAGAGAGGGATAGAGAGTTAGAAACATCGATGAGAGAGAGACATCGATCAGCTGCCTCTTGCACACCCCCTACCGAGGATGTGCCCGCAACCAAGGTGCCCGGACCAGAATTGAACCTGGGACCTTTCAGTCCGCAGGCCTACGCTCTATCCACTGAGCCAAACCGGTTTCGGCCCTACTTCACTTTAAATATGGTTTTCATTTATTAATTTTTATAATAATTTTCTCAAATCAGTAATAAAACATTTATAGGCTTCGAAATGTAAATTTTATCATTCCCTAGGTACAAGCCTCGGGCCACTCTATAAGTGTGAGAATAAATTATTTGAGTCCATACTTAAATTTAGTTTTATAGTGACACTTTTGTGGCAGTTGGTCACATTACTTATTTTCACTATAAGTTTCAGTTTTGAATAATGTCATGAAACCACTGAGATTTGTGGGTTTGGATTGAAATTTTGTCACAACATTGACAAATCTCACCCAGAGGATATGAATTAAGGTTTTGACTTCTACCCATGAGTTGGGTGAAACCAACACTAAAATAACATTTCAAGGGGTATAAAACTAGCTATCCCAATAAAATGGAGATATTCCTAAATTGAGTTCTAAATAGTTATAAATATCGAGATTATCCTGGATTTCTGAAGACAAGAACTTTTGACTATTTTAAACAGCTCAGTGGTAAGAACTAATATCTACAGCTGAGCCACCATGTAGCATAACTCTATGGAATACGATGTGAATAAAGTATAAATATTACCTCCTGGAACTGGGGAAATATTGGATGGAGTTAAACAGACAAGGAAAATTTAATTCACAATTACTAGGATAAGTTTCAATTATACAGTAGAGGAGAGAGGTTGTTTTAATTTTGCTGAAACAAAAGGCAGTAGAATGCTTATGTGCTGGCATGAGCTTGTGAGACATTGGTCAATGTGTTTGCTAAATGGCAGTCTATCTAAATTAGGCTCCTACCCTCCCACAGAAACTGTGAGATTGAAGTTCAGTCTTTCCTGACGACTGTTTTCTTTTTTGTTAAATATATATATTTTATTGATTTTTTACAGAGAGGAAGGGAGAGGGATAGAAAGCCAGAAACATCGATGAGAGAGAATCATTGACCAGCTGCCTCTTGCACACCCCCTACTGGGGATGTGCCCGCAACCAAGGTACATGCCCTTGACCAGAATCGAACCTGGGACCTTTCAGTCCGCAGGCCGACGCTCTATCCACTGAGCCAAACCAGTTTTGGCTGACGACTGCTTTTCAAAAGCATGGTTCCCAGATCCTTGAGAAAGACATTCTTAACTAGTAATATGGGCCAGTGGCTGGGAAAAGGTTTGTATCTAAAAAAGGCAGAGAAAGAATTTACAATTACAAATTTTCTTAAGTAACTTCTATAAAGAACAGAAATCACAGGCAGTAGTCAAGAAAAAACATGTCTGAGTCCCATCAAGCCCTGAAAATCCTTAAGGCCATCTTACTCACATTAATTTTTCTTGGAGGCAGCATAGAGGTAGAGAATTTTAACAATAATTTTAATTCTTACCTCTGTTTTAGATATATTTTTGTGGGTTTGGTTCTTTATTATTTCTTTTCTTTACACAGAGGCGCATGGACAGTGATTCAATCAAACTTCCAGTTTTTCTTCTCTGAATAGTCTTGGATCTTTCACAGCTGTACCTTCTTCATCTCACTTAGGAAAGGCTAAGAAAATCTTAGTGGAGTTTAAAGTGATATCCAGATGAAAAAGGACCAAGTCACATGTTGCTCTCATTCTAAAATATTTATTACTTAGTTAAGCTTTCCACATTTGAGAACATAGTTTAATTTCCCCCCTCTTTTTATTTGCTAAGCTATCTTTTCCATCTTTGTGTGAAAATGGAACATATGCTGACACCATGCCCTGGGCTCTGTTTCCAGACTCACTGGAGGTGAGATGGAGCTGGGAGGGAGCGAGGGAAGAAGCACTTCCTCAGCAATTGCTTTTCTCATTATGTTGTTAGGCAGACCACCACAAGATGCCCTGGGAACACATTTTTTTATATTCATTTGTGCTATTGACTCTATCTATATATGATTATTTATTTCTTTTTCAATTTATAATCGTAAGGATACCATTTTAGAAGGTGTTGTATTAACTTCAGATTTGGCTACAGATTCCAGCTTATGTTTAATGCGTTGCTTATGAGGAGTGTTGGAACCAATCCTCTCCTTTGTACTTGTAAAGTGTAAGCACATGACCTTCCCAGGCCTGGTAGGAGAACCTCCCCAGATGGAGTATATTGAGCCTGCAATTGTGAAGGAAGAGAAGCAAGGGCAGTTTTTGGTTGCCTCTCATTGTCAGCATCTGAGAACCATATTCCTCTCTGGATGGGCCAGGAATATGATCAACAGAAGTACACTTAAGTGAATCCAACAGTCAAATCTACCGCAAAAAAGTTCCTTGCAGTTGGGTTGGATGGGTGTGGATTACATATATATATATATAAAAGCCTAAACGACTATGATGACCAGACGACCGGCCAGTAGCTATGATGCACACTGACTACCAGGTGCTCAATGCAGGAACTGCCCCCTGGTGGTCAGTGATCCCCCACAGCCAACCTCCTGAGGTCCCTCCCCGAAGTTGGCTGGCCCAGATTGGCCAGGAGGAACCTCACCTGTGCATGAATTCATGTACTGAGCCTCTAGTGTAGAATAAAGTGATATGGGAATTAAAATAAGGGGACAATTATTTCCATGTGAGGGAGTGAGATAGGCATCATGGAATAGCACACATCTGATCTGGATCATTTGGGAAGATTAGGACTGAAAATGGAGTTTATAAAGATGTGACTATTTGAGGAAACCACAATGATAAGTGTATGGCTTATTTGTTGATACATGCATTTTAATTTATCTGGAGTACAGATTCCATGTGGTTATGAGTGGTAAAGACAAAGGGAAACATGACTCTGGAAAGACAAGTAAAGGTAGATAATGGGAGCTTTGAAAGTTGTTGCCTTTTTCGTGTGTGTGTGTGTGTGTGTGTGTGTGTGTGTATGTGTGTATACTATATGGGACAGATTGGAGTTGTGTTGTAGTGATTTAAAGAATAGATTTTGGGATCAGAGTAACTTGTGTTTCCATCCTGACTTTGCCATCTATTAGCTATGTGAACCTGTATACTAAATGATGCTTCACACTAGCAGTTTTCTCATCAATAAATAAGGAGCAATGATGTCAATTTAAGAGGGAAATTCTGATGATCAAATAAAAGTCTGTACCTAAAGGACTTGGGGAGTACCTGCGCTTAGTAGCAAGACTCTGAGCAGTAGCAGTAATCGTGCTAAAGAGAAGTATGGCAATGTCTCTAACCTCAACACTACTGCTCTCCTCACTATGGATGTAGATGGAACATTCCCTCTTATTGCTTCTCCAGCCATATAAGAAACAGATCCCAATGGACCTAGTTTATTACCAAGTGAATTAGAACACAATTTGGTGTCCAATGATCTCATGGAGTTAACTCAAACCAAAGTTATATAGAAGATGAATCGAGAGAGACCACAAAAAGCAAAAAAGAAATTGAAGAAGAGAGAAAGCCTATGAAATTAAGCCTAGAAGTGATAAGGCTGGGAGAGTATTTTTAGGAGCCTGTATCTTCTTATTGGTCAGGAAGAAGTGTATTTAGGCACTTTACTGGCCTGGACAGGGGAAAAATAATGGTTCTTTATTTCTTCTATAAAACCAGAAAATATACCTAAAACAAGGACAATAAGACTAATATTCTGTTATCAAATGCAGAAAGTTACCTGCTACTGGCATCTCAAGGTTAGAGGTACTACATGTCAGCAATAGAACTTAGCCCATGCCAGTAGTCATACAGTTTGGTCATGGAGCAGTTCTTTGAATTACTACCTTGTGTTTCCTATGATCCTTATCTGGCTGGAGAAGCAATAAGTTGGAAGGATACACCTGGGTGCAGTTGACATTGGGAGATGTAGCAGTCAAAGTTCTCAGGACTTAATGAGGATAATGCAGCTTCAGTGGGTCACTGGGAAGTTGCAGTTGTAGACCTGAAAGATGGATGGGAGACTAAGCAGGCAGAGGGCAGGAGCCACCATGAAACTTGTGTGGTTTTCATTCCTCTACTCTGACCTCTAATTGTCCCCATACTAATGCTGGCATCACTTACTCAACATTTTAAAACCTCAGAAATACTCAGATGGACCTTTACCCATGTCTTTCTATCTGGTTTGATACTAAAGGCATTACCCCCATGGCTTTCTTGGTGAGCAGTGTCACCATTTCTCCCCCAAAAAAAAGTTCAATGGGAGGAAATCTAGCCAAAACCGGTTTGGCTCAGTGGTGGAGCGTCGGTCTGCGGACTGGAAGGTCCCAGGTTCGATTCCGGTCAAGGGCATGTACATTGGTTGCAGGCACATCCCGGTGGGGGGTGTGCAGGAGGCGGCTGGTCGATGTTTCTCTCTCATTGACGTTTCTAGCTCTCTATCTCTCTCCCTTCCTCTCTGTAAAAAATCAATAAAATATATATTTTTTTAAAAAGAAATCTAAACAGAGATTTGTACGCTGAGTAGAAAAGGGGTTAGTTGTAGACATATATTTTTCCAGGAGGCACTGAAATAAAGTAGGAGGAGGGTGTAGGGAACAAAAGAGGGTAATGGGATAAAGAAAGAGGCTGACTTTCTGGGAGACAAATGAGAAATCTAAATAACACATTACTGTATTGGGACCGGGTTGAGGGGAAGGTAGAAACTGAGCTTATCCTTAAAAAGTCGATGAAGAAACAAGCCAGAGGACTTTTCAGAGAGTAGGACAAGTATAAGTAGAAGCACAAAGTCTCATTGTAATTCCTACCTTGTTTGTAAGTGTGTTAATATTCCTGTAGAGCTGGGTATGTGTGGGCTGCTAAGTCCTTGGCCTTTCTGAGAAAGGGATATGGTCGGCTGCTATCTATGCCTTTCATCGGGGGCAGTTTGCAGAGGACATACTTTGGAAACCCACGAAACCAGTGGTCATTCTTCTCCCATTTTACTCTTGGCATAAATCCCTTAGTGACGGAGCCTGTGTGTACTGAGATGAGATGTTTGTCATATTAAACTTTAAACAAGTAAAGGCTTAGTTGGAGCTGAGGGTCTTATTTGATGAGTATAACTTTGTAAGAATTTTGGCTTGGTCTTTGGGATCAAATTCTCTCACCTAAGCTGTGGGAGCCCATGAAATCTTTCCAGTAAAAATCATTGCAGTAGAGATTCTGGCCAAATTGTGCCTCTTCAAAGAAATCCCCATTTAAGTCATTTCTCAAAAATAATTGAAAATGTCTGTTTTGTTATGCTCCGAACTGCTATGTGGTACTATTTATTTCTTTTTGAGAAATGTGGTAGAGAATAAGATAATTCTGATTATAGTGAAATCAGAGAACACTGATATTATTTTATTTGTGTGTTTTTTTCAAGTTAAAGCTTTATGTTTTTGGCTTGTTCATCCTGCACCCTTTTGCCTGCTATCATTTCCAAATGGTGACTATTATACATGTATTTTAATATTATTCATATGTCGTTTTAACGTTGTTCATATGTTAAAACTGAAGTGACTTTTTGTCTTTGTAACACTGGAATAATTTAAAGAGAATGTTTTTGAGACATCATTCTATTTTGTTCTAAAGCGGGCCAAATAAAATATTTTTGTTCATTTGGGCAGTGCATCAACAGTGATGATGTTCAAACAGTAAGCATAATTTTTGTTAACATTTTTAAGCAGTTCAGATGGGAGCAACATACAAGGAGGAGCCTTGAAGAAGTTCCTATTAAACTGTTGAAAGTTGGGACTATAGATGGAAGTATTATATAAAGAAATCCTGAACACTTTTTAAAATATATTTTTATTGATTTCAGAGAGGAAAGGAGAAGAGGGGGAGAGAGATAGAATATTAGTGATGGGAGAGAATCATTGATAGGCTGCCTCCTGCACACCCCCTACTGGAGATTGAGCCAGCAACTCAGGCATGTGCCCTGACCGAGAATGGACCGGTGATCTCCTGGTTCTTAGGTCAATGCTCAACCACTGAGCCACGCCAGCCAGGCAGAAATCCCTAAATTTAAACTCTCGCCTTTTTCCTATACCCTCATTGTTAGCTTTTATCAGTTCTGATGTTCGGGGTCATTTTTACGGTATCTTACCAGCAATGGATTAAGGTTATAGAGCAAGCATGTCAAACTCATGGTCCACAATGAATATTTTTGCCACCCAGCCAATATATCAGTATGTAAGAAACATTTTAATAAAAATGTTGTAACTTAATTTTTACAATATTCTATTATACATAATTATTAATAACAAACTACAACGTTAGCTAATGACTGATCACCATAATCGTGTTGCATTTATTTCCCTCACACGCCTTACCAGCAGGCATGCCATTTCTCTCCACTAATACTAGCAGCAGATATTTTAGCAGCTCATGGCTATGTCATTAATCTTGGACTGACTTATTTGGTGTGCCCGATAGGGAATATTTTGCTTTCAGAGAAAAATAAAAATAGGTTTATTTCTGTTATGCCTTATTAATTTGTGCAGTTATTTAGTGTCTGGTAAGTTAATGTTCAAGAAAAATATTAATTTTATTAAAATGTTCTATTTTATGTTAATGACTAGTGGCCCAGTGCATACAATTCATGCACTTAGGAGGGGAGTATCCCAGCTTGGCCTGTGACCTCTCATAGTGCAGGAGCCCCTTGATCAATTTCCCCAAAGAGGTAGGCCCTGCCCACTCATCCAGGACTCCTTGATGGATTTCCCTAAAGAGGTAGGCCAGAGCCAGGGGTCCCACCTCTGAGGTGCACAGAGCTGCGGGAACCCCTGTGAAAACCACTGGGAGCTGCCACCGAGACCCACCTCCCACACCATGCATGCAGTGTCAAGCCCCGCCCACCCTGGTGATGGATTATGACAGCATGATGGTGGTGTGAGGACATCATGGCATGAGGGCATGATGACCACGTAGGCTATTATTAGTATAGATGACTCATTTATTTCAGCCCTTTGCATTCAGCCTGTCTCTATCGAAATAAACCTATGTTTCTATGAAAATTGAAGCTTTTGATTTTTGCAGCCCACATAAACTTAAACCTTTTTTTATTTGGCCTGTGTTATAACGCCTTTGAGTTTGACATGCTTGTTTTAGAGTATCACATTATTCTTCTAAAGCAGTGTTTCCCAAACTTTTGACATATGTGTACCCCTTCTATAATTTTCATAACACTGAGTATCCCTGGTCAAAAAAAGGGATGTATTTTAATAACAATCAAAATATATTTATTTTTTTATTTTTTTTGGTACATACACAAAATAATAATAAACGAAAAATAAAATTATTCATAATAAAATATAAATAAAACTTATATTATAAATAACATTTATTTGCACACCTGACTGTCTCATGCCTCACAAGACTGTCTTGATTTGACTCATGAGAATGTAGAATTAGGTGGAGCTAAGCACAGTACAGTGCATATCCCCACCAAACTCCAGTGCAACGTGTACCCCCACCAAACTCTTATCATACCCGTGGGGGTATGCTTACCACACTTTGGGAAACACTGTTCTAAAGGATGCTTGGCCTTTGGCTGCTCAGCGCACATTATCCCCAGTTCTGTCATGCCATTCCTCTGCTTACACTGCACCATATTGCTCCTCTCTATTTCAAAATATCCAAAACAAGAGCTTTGATGTCTAAGAACTATGTATTTAAATTGATTGAGAATTACTCCCTTTATCCTCCCAACTGCTTGCACAGTGGCATCCTGAGGTTGAGCAGCTGATGAGCACTAGTCACAACTTGGGAGAAACAGGGAAGTTCTTACCCATTTGGCTCACCTGTTCTACCTGTCTTACGTCCAGCAGCACTTGCTTAGATGCCTGGAGGTCAGTCAGGCACAAATACAAGTGTGACCAACATATTTTACTACCTTGGCTTCCTTCCTTCCATCATTCTTTGCCTAATAGATCTGAATTCATAAGCCTCCACCTAGTAGATATTTCTTGATTTAAGTAGTTTCAAAAAGTAACCTTCTTTACTACTTAGCATTTTCTTGAAAATATTCACTTTATGGAAATATAATTCACTAGCCTAGTTTAGTAGAGCATCATAAAATTGACATGGAATACTCCATTTGATAATTGTATAGATATAAACATTTTAAAAACTATATCATGTTTTTTTTTAATTTATTAAGGTATTATTTGTGTACATAGCTTACCATTGCCCCCCCCTCTCACCTTCCATTAATGCCCTCCCTCCCCAGAGTTCTGTGTTCATTGGTTGTACTTATATGCATGCATAGCAGTCCTTCGATTGTTCTCTTATCTCCCCACAGGTCTCCTTCCCCTCCCCGCTGTCATTTGACAATCTGCTTGTTTTATGGTGAATATCTCAGGACCACAGGACCTCATTTGGTTCACACTGCCTCTCCCCCCGGGTCCCACTGCTTCCCCGGGGCACACGGCTCTCCCGGGACACCTGCCCCCCTGGGGCAGACGGCTCACCCGGGGCACATGGCCCCCTGGGACACAACTATATCTTGTTAATGCTTAGGTCTAGACTTAAATTGCAACATGATTGAAAAGATTTTCAGTGTTATTATAGTGTTTTATTATATTGGAACCCCCTCCAAAAAAAAGTGATAGACAGTAATGAAGGGGTATAGCCTCCAGCATAAAGCTCAAGAATACAGACTCTGGGGCTTGACTATCAGTGTTCAAGTTCTAACTCCACAAGTTATTGACTCCGTGACCCTAGATAAGACATTTAACATCTCTGTGGCTTGGTGTCTTCATCTGTGAATCATGGATAATCCCCATGGAATTATATGACTACCAGTAGACCTCCATAATATCTTTACCTTGTATTTTATGGAAGTATATTTCCTTATGTATGTGTCTTTCTTTCTACTATTGGCAAATATGCAGAATGTTGGTGAGGTGTGTCTAGTAAAATTAAGAATCTTGAATGTTAGAAAGAAAGGCAACAAATGAAAATGGGCGGCTGGTCTGTGGGAGTTGTTGTCTAAGTCAGTGCAGAGTGTGGTCAATAGAGGCAGCAACAGAGCATAACAGGAAGAACAGCTCTGTGACGGGCTCCCTTGTGCAATGTTGGCCAAGTTTCTTAACCCCTTGAACCCTGTTGACTCAAATACAAAAATGCTAACTTGGATTATATGATCTCAGAGTGTCTTTCAGCTCTGCAAGTCTGTGCATCTTTCAATATACTTTGTCTTAATGAGTTTTTCACATGGAATACTCTTGAAAGCATTTAGCTTGTTTTTTAAACAAAGACTTTTTCAGGTGTTTCCTCCCCCTCCTACTCCTTTACCTCTTTCTTCTCCTCCTCCTCCCTCTTCCTTCTCCTTCCTTCTATTATGTCAGATTTATAGAGATTCCAGGAATGACTACTGCTTTCAGGATGTTTAAATAATAGGATTTTCATCTCTAAGTTGCAGCAATTGAGATTGCAAGAGATTAAATTCTTACAGTAGCTTAAAGCAATAAGAAAATGAAAAATAAACTTAATTTTGCTCCTAACTGAACTCATTATCTTCTCCATTCCCTAACTCCCAAATTTAATCCTTTTTTCTGCTTTCCTTCACCTCATGAATGGTATCCCTTTATACTCCATCTGCCCCAACAGAGTTCTGGGAGCCATGGTAGAATCGGCTCTCTTACCTGCTATTTCCATCCATGGTAATTCAGTAATAAAATCTGAAATATTCAATTCACCTAAGGCCGTGGTCAGCAAACTTTGGCTCGCAAGCCACATGTGGGTCTTTGGCTGCTTGAGTGTGGCTCTTCCACAAAAATATCACGACCTGGGCGAGTCTACTTTGAAGAAGTGGTGTTAGAAGAAGTTTAAGTTTAAAAAATTTGGCTCTCAAAAGAAATTTCAATCTTTGTACTATTGATATTTGGCTCTGTTGACTAATGAATTTTCTGACCACTGGCCTAAGGTATCTAATAATTTATCTTTTCCTTTCTATTCCCATTGCCTTGCCTTATCTTAGTTCAGGCTCCAATCATTTCTTTCTTAGATTATTCCAACTAACCTATTTTTTCTTATTCTGATCTCAAAACCTCCAATAAATTCTCCACTTCTCTGCAAGAATGGGATTGCTCCTAATATCCCTCCCCTAATAATTTTCCCCCAAGTTTTTATAAGCTCTTTATAGATTACTTCCTCTCTATATTATTCCTTGGTTTATTAGTCCCCTTTCTCCCTAAACCTCTAAACTCTAGCTATTACTGAACTACTTCCTTTCCCCTACTGTTGTTTTTTCCCGGTTCTCACTGCCTAGCTTTATTCTCCTGTTCCTGTTGACTAGAATACGTTTCTTTCCCTCACCTGCACTGTATCTCTCAGGTGAGTACCTATGCCCCTTTCTAGATTCAGGAGATCTCCAGCTTGCATATTCCACCTCTGTGAAGCTTCTCTTACTACCGCACCAGCTCACATGACCAGTAGCAAGACTCTCTTTGGTGTCATTACTGCCATTTGTAATATAAATAACAATTTAAAATGATAGCAAATTGACTCACACTACAGTAGACACATGCTTTTTTTTTTTTTTTAACCAAGCTGGTCTCCTTCACAAAGGTCCACATCTTCTGACCCCACTCCACCCCCAACCCCCCCCAAAAAAGATAAGATACTCCCCTGGAAGAAAACCTGTAGTCTTGATTTTCTTAGTCATCTGCCTCCAGTTTAGGCTTCTTTCTTAGATTGGTCTGGATATGAGGAGTGAGAAGTGAGTGACTTGAATAATTTTGTAGATAAAAAGTCAGAGTTCTGGCTGAAGCCTCTGTCCCTTCTGGTCCCAAGAAGGATCACTCTTGTCCATCTGGTTGTAGGGTATTGTAGGTGAGGGCAGGAGCTCGTGTATTTTACAACCTAACTTGGTGGCTTGGGCAGGGCTGACCTTTGTGCCTTGGTTGACCAGCCCTTGCTTGTTTAAGAGACTTGCTGGATATTCGCATTCTACAACATCCTCTCTGAGCTTCTGAGATCCTGGACATTTATCCCATCCTATGGGAGTCACCACTAAGGGGGCCCTTCAGCATTACTCTGTCTCAGCAATATAAGATCATGTAAGATTGCAAACTAGAGCCTCTCTCTACCTGACCACTCCACTCTGGACTGAGTTCCACATTATCTTTATGCTTTTCTCCACTTATCTCATGGTTTTATGGGTATTTCTCCCCACTAACCCTTTCCCACATATACCCTTTCCAGGCCTTCCTTAAAGGAAGTGGAAAAGGGAGAGAAAAAGGCAAGTACCTAGATCTCAACTCCTGCTTTCTAGGTTCCTGCAGGACAATAAGAAAGTTTTTCTTTTATTTGCCATTTCTTCTTCTTCTTCTTCTTCTTCTTCTTCTTCTTCTTCTTCTTCTTCTTCTTCTTCTTCTTCTTCTTTTTTTTTTTACATCATCATCTGAGGATTTTCCCCCCTATTGATTTTTAGAGGGTGGAAGTGAGAGAGACAGAGAGAAACACCAATGTGAGAGAGACTCATCCATTGGTTGCCTCCCACACAGGCACTGGGAGCCTGCAACAGTGTACGGAGGTACATGCCCTGGACTGGAATCAAACCCAGGACCCTTCAGTTCACAGGCTAACGCTCTATCCACTGAGCCAAACCATTTAGGGCCATTTCTTATTTCTTGACTCATCCTTATGGATATGACCTAATGGCAGAATAGAGTATTTTTTCTTGCAGGTTCTGTGATAAGATTGAGCAGTCTTAGCTCTTAGAAACTTCCTATGAGTGCTTAAACATATATCTCACTTAGTCTTCATAACTCTTCTATGGCGTAGATCAGTGTTTCCCAAGCTTTTGACATATGTGTACCCCCTTCTATAATTTTCGTAATGCTGAGTATCCCTCCTCAAAAAAAAATGGGTGTATTTTAATAACAAAGTATATTTATTTTTTGGTACATACACAAAATAATAATAAACTAAAAATAAAATTATTCATAATAAAATATAAATAAAAGTTATATTATAAATAAAATTTATTTGCACACGGGACTATCTCATGCCTCACAAGACTGTCCTGACTTGACTCATGAGAATGTAGAATTAGGCACAACTAAGCACAGTGCAGTGCATATCCCCACCAAACTCTTCCCGTACCCCTGGGGGTACACATACCACACTTTGGGAAACACTGATAGATGCTGCTATCATCCTGTTGTAAAGAAGAGGGGCTGAGCTCAGTGATTAAAAAGAACCTGCATCTTTAGGAGGCACTACCATACAAGCCTGCTCAGTACATCTTATGTCTTTCATCAACAGCATCTGATATTATTCTGACTCTCACTTTGCTACATCCAGACAGTTTTTTGTTAATTTATGCAAGTTGTCTTTTCCCCCCATCTCTGGACCATTAGCTTTTCCCTCTGATTAGAATTCTTTATTTCCCCTCACATGGCAAGTATAAAGCTCAGTTCACAAACTCAGGTGGCAAATAATAAAACAATCTTTGTTTCATAATTTAATTTAATGTCTATTTTAATCAACCTCCTGTAAGGCTGGCCCCAAAAAAAAAAGCATCTTTTTTTTAAGAGCCTTCCCACACAACCACCTACCATGGTACTAGCATAACATAAGAGGGCTGTGAGTCGTGGTGGCCATGAGAATACACCTCTCAGACCATAAGCTGCGGGAAGCATCCTAATCCTAGGCCCCTGCTGCTGGGCTCTGCAAGCCATCAGCACATTTACACAAGCTCCCAGGAGTGGCTGGCTGGCAGCCACTGACTAAGCATGGCAGGAGTAAAAGGGCAGGCCTGTTCCTAGAAGATATGGGGTTCCTTTTATGGGCAGCTTTGGTTCAAAGACTCCCCACAACCTGTTCAACTGTCCTCTTTGCAGCAGCCTGAGCTCTTCCAGTCTCCACCTTCCTTCCTTCCATCCTCCATCGGGATCTGGCTGGCAATCACACCTTGTAAGGCTCTTTCCCTATTAGCTCTCATAACTTTGCCTCTCATAAGGATCCCTCCCTGTTTGCCTTAGTAAAATTTTTGCACATTTAATCCTGTCTTGGTGTGTGTCTCTAAGGAAACCCATGCTAATACATAGAGGGTTTGCTCATCAAGTTATCTCTTCCACCAGCTATTACTGATTAGTCATGGCACCATGACCTTTTCAGTCAGCTGTTCCTGGGCCGATTTGCTCCACTAATGCTAAGTGCCCCCACCCATACATCAAAGGAGGCCACTCTCTCTGCACTTATATTATAGTAAGAAAATATAATTCTACCTAAGATAAGAACAATATGCAAATTAACCATCACTCTGCTACACCCACAAGCAATGTCCACCAGCCACACCCACCAGCCAATCAGAGCAATTATGCAAATAAACCCAGTCAAGATGGCTACAGCCACAGAGAGTGGGAGGGAGGCTTGGGTTTCCCAGGCAACGGAGGAAGCAAAACTTTCTGCCTGCCTTTGCTAGCCTAGGCCTCCACTCAAGGATACAAAGTTCCAATTATAGAAGATAAACAAATCCAAACAGAAATGGCAGCAGCCAGGGAGCAAGCAGAGGCTTGGCTCTGCTCCAGGCTACAAAAGTTTCCATTGTAGAAGCTAAATAAATTGCAGATACCAGGGCCTCCACTTGAGTCACCAGGTGGTGTGGCTGGCTTGCAAACCACCACAGGCCCCTCGCTCAGGCCACCCACACCTCAAGGAAATCCCCACCCTGATCTGATCCAGAACACCCTTCAGGGCAAATCAGCTGCCCCCCAGCCATGCACCAGGCCTCTATCCTATCTAATAAAAGAGTAATATGGAGATTGACTATCACTCCAATACACAATAGCTACCCCCATGTGGTCAAAGATCCTGCCCCCATGTGAACATAAGATGGCCACCACAAGATGGCCAGCAGGGAGGGCAGACGGGAAGCACAAGGCCTGCAAGGGAGGGCAGTTGAGAGGAACTAGGCCTGCAAGGAAGGACAGTTGGAGGTGATCAAGCCTGCAGGGGAGGGCAGTTAGGGGTGACCAGGACGGCAGAGGAGGGAAGTTGGGGGCAAACAGGCTGGCAGGGGAGCAGTTAGACATCAATCAAGCTGGCATAGGAATGGTTATGGGGTGATCAGGCTGGCAGGCAGAAGCAGTTAGGGGCAATCAAGCAGGCAGATAGGCAAGCAGCTGGGAGCCAGCAGTCCTGGGTTGTGAGAGGGATGTCTGACTTCCCATTTAGGCATGATCCCACCAGGCAGTCAGACATCCCTTGAGGGGTCCCAGATTGGAGAGGGTGCAGGCTGGGCTGAGGGACTCCCCCCCCTCCCCTACCACCTTATGCATGAATTTCATGCACTGGCCCTCTAGTCATGAAGTAAAATAAAATGAATGCATGAATAAGTGAATAAGTAACATAATTACAACTAGTAATCAATCTTATGAAGGAAAAAGCAATAGAGGTATAATAAAAATAATTTTATAATCTTACATTGAAATCAGCAAGGTTGCATGGAGAATGTGGTGTTTTGCCTAAATTTTTAAAGAAGTGTAATAATAATTTCTTAGTTCTCCTATTTAAGGAATAGCTAAGTTGTAGTTTCCAACTTATTATATTAAGAGCAACAGCACTGTTTATAGCTAAGTCTGCTTTTATAAATATCAGTAAAATCTTGGGCAAATAAATGAGCTTCTTCTGGTTACCATTTTCTTTTCTTCTTCTTTTTTTTGGGGTGGGGGGTGTCCTCCATTTTCTTATTGTACTTAAACTTAAACTAGGTAGTTTTTAAGAACATTTTCACTCGAATAGGCCTCAGGTCAAGATCAATCTACCACATAGCTATTGATCTGGAATATCGATTTTGCCTGCTATCTAAAACTATGTTATTTTAGCATCTACCTTTATATTTTTCAGAGCACAATGCTACAAGGACAAATATATTTAGATTTGAGTAGTGTCTTGTTTGCATCTATAAAAATTATGGCATTTCCTAAAAAAATTATGTATGACTGTGGTAAATTTTTCAACTTTTTGTGTTTTTCTTTTCTGTAAAATAAAATATAGCCCTTTCACATGCAGTGAACATGGTGATTATATATCCACAATGCCTAGCATACATGAACTAGATATGGAACAGAAAGTGTCTCATTGGTTTTTATTTTGTTTATTAAGTCTTCATGGAATATGCACTACTGTTCTTGTTTTCAAATTGGAAAATGAAAGCACAGATAGCTCAACTTGCTCAGCTAGCAAAGTAGCAGAGCTAAAAACATGCTAATGAAGGTCACAGGGACTCTGCTTTGTTTTTTTAGAGAGAGAGGGAGAGGAAGAGTGAGAGAAACTTCCATATGAAAGTGAAGCACTGACCGGCTGCCTCCTAAACACATCCTATCGGGATTGAGCCTTCAACCAAGGCTTGTGCCCTGAACAGATTCCAGCAGCAACCTTTCAGTGCATGGGACAAGGCCCCACCAGCTGAGCACACCGGCCAGGGCTCTGTTATCCTTTCTCACACGTGGTATTCTATAAAAGCAACATTTGTGAGTTCTCAGTGTATCCATGTATGTATATGTTAAGCTGTTTTAAAAAAATGATCATTTGGTTAATTTTACTATATATTTTTAGTAAGTCAATCAGAAAACACATTAGTTTACTGACTTAATTTTTGTACCAATTTAAAAATAGGTAGTAATTTTAAGATCACCTATTTAAATACCTTCATTTGGTAACTGAGAAAGGAAGCAGGTTTAAAGTAGTTAACAAAAACTGTATACTTAATAAATTTAGTAAAAGCAAGTTGAAATTAAGTATTTCTATTGATTTTCTCTCTTGAAATTCATTGTTATTGTGATATATAAATGGTTTTGGTCTTAATCCTGTCTTTAAAATTATAATCATAGTGCAACACTTTACCCTCCTATAAGTATATGGATGTAAAACTGGATATAGAAATTGTGGACAATATTGCATTTAATACCTGTGTAACAAATTAATCTCTTGAACCTTACTTTTTCATCTGAGGACTAAGAATAAAAGCTCTTTTACAGAGATTGTGAAGCTTAAGATGATATTTGCCTATATATGCACTATTAGTTTTATTTTTTAATTAGTTTTATTTGAAATAATATAGGCCCAGTGCATGAAATTTCTGCAGGGGTGTGTGTGTCCCTCAGCCCAGCCTCTACACTCTCCAATCTGGGACCCCTCGAGGGATCCAATGGCCTATTCTGGCCCAATCCTAGTTGGGCCTAAACAGGCAGTCAGACATCCCTCTCCCAATCCAGGACTGCTGGTTCCCAAGTACATGCCTGACTGCCTTCCTGATTGCCTCTAACCACTTCTGCCTGCCAGCCTGGTCACCCCCTAACCACTGCCTTGCTGGACTGATTGATGTCTAACTGCTCCCTTGATAGCCTGATTGCCCCTATCTGCCCTCCCCTGAAGGCCTGGTCTCCCCTATCTGCCCTCCCCTGAAGGCCTGGTCTCCCCTAACTGCCCTCCCCTGCAGGCTTGATCACCCCAAACTGCTCTCCCTTGCAGACCTGTTCCCTCCCAACTACCCTCCCCTTCTGCCCATCTTGTGGTGGCCATTTTGTGTCCACATGGGGGCAGCGATCTTGTGTGTTGGAGTGACAGTCAATTTGCATATCACTCTTTTATTAGATAGGATACTAATTGCTACAATTACTGTTGGAGGGGACTTCCTTTCTTTTTTCCATTTTTTTTAATTTTAAGAAAAACTATCTTAAATATAATAATGTTACATGCAATGAACATTAATATCTTAAGAAAAACAATTTTAAATAATGTTACATGCAATAAACACCAATTATTAAACACCAATATATAAAATTATCTTATATATAATAATATTATATGCAATAAACATTAATATTTCAATAAAAAAGGGCTTTTAAGTATATAACCAAAATTGTACTAACATAGTTTGATATTGCAAAAGTTGTAGGAAATATTAAAAATCTGCAAATAACATAATTACCTCTATTACATTTTAAAATATTTTTCCTCTGGCTCAACTTTTATTCATTTTATGCTGTTCATTATATTCCACAAATGAGTAATATCATGATATTTATATTTTTTCAACTGGATTATTTCGTTTAACCTTATGTTATCCAGGTCCATCAGGCTGTTGCAAATGGTAACAGTTCTTTTTTACAGCAGCATAGTATTCCATTGTGTAGATATACCACAGTTTTCTAATCCACTCATCTGCTGATGGGCACTTAGGCTGATTCCAAATCTTAGCTATTGTAAATTGTGCTGCTATGAACATAGGGGTACATATATCCTTTCTGATTGGTGATACTGATTTCTTAGGGTATATTTCTAGAAGTGGGATTACTGGTTTAAATGGGAGTTCCATTTTTAATTTTTTTAGGAAATGCCACAGTGGCTGCACCAGTCTGCATTCCCACCAGCAGTGCCAAAGGGTTCTTTTTTCTTTGCATCCTCGCCAGCACTTGTCATTTGTTGATTTGTTAATGATAGCCATTCTGACAGGTGTGAAATGGTACCTCATTTTAGTTTTGATTTACAGCTCTCAGATGATTATTGACTTTGAGAATGTTTTCATATATTTCTTGGCCTTCTTTATGTTTTCTTTCACAAAGTGAACATATTTTGGTCCTTTGCCCATTTTTCACTGGATTGTTTATCCTGCTTTGGTTAAGTAGTATGAGTTCCCTATAAATTTTTGAGATTGAAGCCTTATCAGAGATAACATTGACAAATATGTTTTCCCATGCAGTGGGCTTTCTTGTTATTTTGTTGATGGTTTCTTCTGCTGTACAGATGCTTCTTATTTTGATATAGTCCCATTTGTTTATTTTCTCCTTAGTTTCCATTTCCCTAGGAGTTGTATCGGTAAAGATATTACTATGACATATATCTGCTTTCTTTTGACATCATGTTGCCCTGGAATCTTGAGGGTAAGATTCACATATGATTAGACTTTGTATTTGCATCATGGTTATCAATATTGGTGTGTCATAAATATGTATTGATTAATGAGTTAATAAAGTGGAACTACTCTTTCATCCAAATAAATACTTTAGACATTACTTCACAGGGGAGAAATACTGTATCAGTTAGCTTCTGCTGCATAACAAAACATCCACAGACCACCATTTGTTGGCAACACATTCCATGGCTTCGCTTTTCTCTGCTGAATGTTATTTGTCTGCATTTATGCATTTGCAGTTGGCTAGCTGACCCATGATGACCTCACTCAAATCTTTGGTCATTGGTTCTGGCTCTCAGAGGAGCCACATGTCTATACCAGCCTAGCTTTGAACAGCAAGAGAGAGGGCATACCCAAAAGTGCAAGTACTATTAAGGCCACTGTTTGTCTAGTATTTGCTAATTTTCCATGGGCCAAACAAGTGTGGAAGGAGTCAGTAGAAGAGGAGATAACACGAGAATTTGTATACCAGGAGATATGGTTCATTGGAGCTCTTAATTGTAATAATCTACTAAAAATAAAACTTTTGTACCTCCTTTGCTTTATTGAATTTTGGGTTTGACAAATATTGGTAAATGCTTTAATCTTCCTGTTCATGAAATAAAGTGGGTATACCATTGAGCCTGATTTAAAAAAAAAACAACTTAACACACTCCCTTATTAAAACTAGTGCCTAGCCTGGCCAGTATTTCTCACTGGCAAAGCATGGACCTGTGAACGAGGAGGTCACAGTTCGATTGCTGGTCAGGGCACATGCCCAGATTTCAGGCTTGATCCCCAGATGGGGGCATGCAGGAGGCAGCGGATCAATGCCTCCCTCATAGGTTTATCTCTCCATGTCCCTTCCTTTCTAAAATCAATAAAAACATATTTTTTAAAATATTGTCTAATTCTGTTTTTCCCCAGAATATTACTGAGCCAAACATTAGGAGCCTTGACTGGTAACAAATACTAAGGAGGTTTGTTCTTTCCCTGATTATAATAATACCAATGATAGTGACAGCGCCTAACATTCAATGAACTCTTAATGTGTGCCACAAACTGTGCCAAGTTCTTTTCATATACTTACTTATTTTATCTTTACCATATTTTTAAAAAATCATAGAGGAAAGTACGGTGCTAAAAGTCATACACTGGCAAGTGGTGGAAGTGATCTTTGACATTTGTTGGTCTCATTTCAGAATTTAGACTTATTGTTCTATACAGCATCACAAATATTCTATGTGTGTGTGTATCATCTATATGTGTCTTAAGTTTTATATGTAATTATAATGTTTTATATTATTTATACCTATTACTTATAATGCTTTTGTATCATTTGATTCTCTCATAATTTCCACAGTAATCTCAGTGAATTCAGGGACTCAGTGCCACAAAATACTAATGACAATTTGATTAATGTGCTAAAAGACATCTCACCATCACTTCCACTTGCTTTCTGAGAGGCATAACTTAATTAAATCATGTCACACTATAGGTGAATAATAGTTTTTATAATAATAGACTTGTTCTCCTGTAGTGTCAGGGATTGGCTTTTGAGGCCAACTTGGCAGCCACTGTGAATACTCAATTTGGCTTGCTAAGCACAGATAAAGGCCAAAGGGAAGAAGGGCAGAGCTGTAAGAAGGGACTGGCTGTATTTATGGGTGGGTTTTAGAAATGAAACTGTTCCCAAAAGCAGAAATGGAACATGGAACTCAACTCCCAAAGCTAACAAACAGAAGTACTTAAATCTACAAATCACACCAACTTCAGTTTGGCTCTTGTTATAGGAAAGGGTTTTCTCCTTTGAAGTAAATGGGTCCTAGCGAGTGTACAATGGTTCATATTCTTCATTAGGAAATGTAATGTTTTTAATGGTTACTCAACATTTATAAAATGACAACAAGATTTGCCTCACAAAAGTCATTGGCTTGATATTGGCCTTAATTTTCTAATATTTACTAACAAAGAAAATGGGCTTTTTAAGCACAAAAAAAGAGTGGCTATAAACAATGTATAATTTTCCTAGAAATAATTATGTAACTATACTTTTAAGATTTGAAGTAACAAAATACTTTGGCATCTGAAATTTGGCTTATATATCTGTTTACACCAGGATGAGTTATGGAGAATTAACTGGGGAGTTGTTTTGAAGATTGGCTTCTTAGTAGATATGGATTTGTGAGATGCAATGCATGAATGGAAAAGTCCTCAAGTATGCTTTTTGTGAAAGGCAGAAGCTAGCAGTTAATAGATTTTCCTTTACTCTCAAGTTCTTTTATTTATCTATGAAGTTCACCACCACTTTTTAGAACATTAAAATTATTCAGAATATATTCTATGATTGTATTAAAGATGTATCTAAGGTAAAACATGACAACCATCTTTTATCGCCAAAACTGGTATATTTATTTGCTTTGCTTAACTGAACATTAGAAAATAAATAAATAGATAAATAAATAAATAGATTCTAATCCAGATTAACCTTAGTTAGATACAAAACTTAATCTCACAGAGCCTTAGTTTCCACAATAAAACACTGACATGATAACCTGACTCATGATGTGATAGTGAGGATTCAATAAGATAAATAGAAGGTCCCCCAAAAAATGTATACACACTTTAACAGCTGATAACTCAATTGATGTTTCTTTCTTTCCAGCCAGACTAAGCTTTGAACATAGAAAATTCATCCTAAAATGCTACTGGATGTTTGAAAATGCAATTGAAGCACAAACACTAGCTTTATAATTATTCAAAATGTATATACATTTTTTTGGGGGGACACACTTTAACAGCTGATAACTCAACTTTCACTCCTTTTCAGGTTTTAACTGTTTTTGAAATAATGTGTGAAGCCAGGCTAAGCTTTGAACAAAGAAAATGTATCCACTAGACTTTTTTTATGTGGATACATAAAAGATAAAGTTTATGGTACAAAAGCAGCAATAGTTGACAAAGTGAGGGCACACAAATACCAAATGAAATTGTTCTTCATGCTTGTGACTCCATTGCTTTGCAATATCAGCAGTGCCTGGACCAGAACGGTCGTCACTTTGAAAACAGACATTGACAACAACAACAACAACAAATCCTTTTTGTAGATACTTTTAAGTTTTGAAAATGAGCTGTATGTCAACAAACAATGACTTTATAATCATTCAAAGCGCATATGTATTTTTTTGCACACCCAGCGTATGTCAGCAACCTGGCACAGTGGCTGGCTCAGAGGCTTGCTCAGAGCATTAGCTCTGTTCCCACATTTACATGAGTTCTGTTTGCATAAATATGTGTAGTACTGTGCAGAACATACATTAAATGTAGCTTTTGCCCCACCCTGTCTTTTAATGCTACCTATATCTTTGTGAACAGTACAGCACTTTAACTAAATGTGGCGTTAGGTGAGTAATGGATTTTTTACAAAAAATAATTTTAACATGAATGCTAATGTCCTTTCTTATTTTTAAAATTTACAACCTTACTATCATTTTCAAAATGTGAAAATTCCTGTTTTGACAGTGTGTACTAACGGGATTAATATCCAGTGACATAGAAAGAATGAAGATGATTTTTTTCATTCTTTCTTCGAGGAATAAAAATAGAACGTGGGATATTTTACTACTACACTAAAGCTTTAAAAAAAAAGTAGTGTGCTCCATCCAAACTGGAAAACATGGGATATAAAACTTATTTCCCCCCACTGGGTTTTGTTCTTACTAATCCAACAACCTGGAATGCTTGCTGCGACTTGCTCCTTAATATGTCAGTTTATTGCCTGGAAAACCTAAGAGCTGCCCAGGAGGCCCCAGCTTCCCCTTCCCCAGACTTCTGCATGCAACTCCCTGAGCTCCTCTAAGGATTTACCTTTACTCTTCAATGGCTTCTAAACGAGAAGGCCCATCTTAGCTTACTTTTCTGTTAGCAAGCTGCGGAGAAACACCGTCTTACATCTTTATACTCTTTAAATATATATATATATATATATATATATATATATATATATATATATACACACACATATACATACATACCTTTTTTTAAAATTTCAGAGAGGAAGGAAGAGGGCAGAGAGGGATAAAAATATCAATAATGAGAGAAAATCATTAATCAGCTGCCTCCTGCACACCCCCTACTGGGGATCAAGCCCTGGAACCTGGGCATATGCCCTCGACCGAAATCAAACCCGGAACCTTTCAGCCCAAAGGCTGATGCTCTTATCCACTGAGCAAAACCGGCTAGAGCTCTTGGTTTTCTTTGCAGCACTTTGGCTCACAGCTGTTGCTGACTGTATTTGATAAACTGGGTCGTTTAGTTTAGTTTCTCAGGCCCCCATTTTGAATATCCTTGAATTGTACACCCAGATATAAAACTGGGCTAACCTATGCATAAACTATTTTTTAAAAAAAAGCTTTGGAATTTAAAATATTTTTGTAAATACAGGAACATGAGAAACGATTCTAGCACAGTGAGCTCGGTATACACCGTGTGGGGCAAAAGTAGGTGTACAGTTATGAATATACAAAACACAGAATTTATTCTTGTATTATTATTTAGTAATGGTGGTATTGTTTTCCATATGAACAGTTGTACACCTACTTTTGCCCCACCCTGTCTTTCAGTGCTACCTATATCTTTTTTGCCAACTTGTCCTAATTGTTCAGGAGTCACTGGGCAGGAATTAACTAAAAATACATCTGTAAACTTTCTATATCAAATACAATTAATTCTCCTATAAAAATTGACTATAAGAAAACCAAACAAGGGATTTGAGAAGTTAGGTGAATCATGAATTTCGTGTTAAATTAATTGTGTGGTTTATATTTAGTGTCCAATCAAGTTTATCTGTGATTTTTTAGGAAGAAAAGATGAAAAAAGAAAAAAAATGCTATTATTTCCAGGTACTCAAGAGGAAAACAGGACCATTTCCTAAGACACTCAAATAATTATTTTCTAGAAGTAGATACTAGAGTAATATTAATGTTTTTCAAGTAAACTATATTAGTGAAGCCCCCAAAACTTTAAAAACAACATTTTTCTTGTGCTCCTGATACTTTGAAAATTTAAGATAATTTAAAGGGTTCATCCTATATTATTATGTCATAACTTCTCACATTCTTTCTTATCTTATTGTTTTTTGTTTTAGCCAATGAACCTGAAGCAGGAGTAACTAACTACCTTTTTGTTTCTTCGGCTGTGAAAAAGTTCAGCATAAAAATACTTTGTTGATGCTAGTTATTTATTTTGCCTATTTGAACTCTGTCCTTGAAATTGGGTTAAATTGCTAATTTCCATTTCATAGCAAAACCACTGTTGTGTGGCTTTTTCCACGGTGAATTACAAATGAGCTTGGCTTTAGTGTTTGGCAGATATGCACTTGGTTTGTATATCAGATCTGTCTTTGGTTGGGTTCCTGGTTGCTCCAGTGCAGCAAAAATTGGACTGTCAAATATTTATATTGGCTTGTCACCTTTGCTGTTGTAAAAATATTAAATCACGGATCTATTAAAACCAGATTCTTAAATGCCTGACTGCTCTCTCCAAGATTGATTCTGGTTTTGCCTTTCTTTCAGTTTAATTTCTAATCCTATTAGTCAGTTTTCTAAAATTCTTAATTATTTTACATAATTTTATATAATATGTATATTTATATTTTATGCCAATAATCTATTATATTATTACTTGTTAATAATTGGGTCATGTATAGTGGTACTAGATGATTTCATTAATACATTGATAATTTTTAGAATCAGAAAATATTTAAAATTTAGGGCAATCTTGCAGATCCAGAAGAATTGAATAAATTTTTCTTTCCAGGATTAAATACTTTTTTGAAATATTAATTAAAATGGAACTAAGAAATTACAGATACAACATCAGTAAATATACTGAAGAATATTTTCATTCTACTTACTCTTTAACAAATATTTCTGCCGAGATTCTCTATATAAAAGTAGGCCATTATTCAAGTTTTTTTCTTAGATTACCACTTAAAAATGTTTTTTAATGTCAAATCTATCTACTTTATTAAGTTTTTGTATGCTAATTTAAAAGTACTTGCTATTTAAGAACATGCAAAAAGTGATAAAAATAAAACAAATAGCTTTATAGTCAGCTTCCGCAGATATGACTACTGGTAACAAATATTCAAGGAAATTCTTTTTCTGAAATGAAAAAAAAATAAACCTTTTAGTTCAAAAAGTGTCTCTCAAAAATGACATGTAAACATGCATAACAGATGAATTTTTAAAATAATAATGTGTTAATTTGTAATGTATTTACTAGGCACTGAGAAACATTTCTTCACCTCCATGGCTTCACAATCTGCTCCTATTGTCCATGAATATCGACACATTATTCATCTATTCTTCCATTCTCTGAGCAGCACTTAAGAGCAGGATAATTTGCATAGTATCCTGCCTTGTTTTCTGGCCTATGAAAGTCCCTGCCTTCAGGAATTGTGTGATATATAACCTTTGTGCCAAGCTTCTTTCATGTAGCACAGCATTTTCAAGGCTTATGAACATTATGGGCTCATGAACTTCATTTCTTTTTTGCTCCACATTGCATTGTATGTATATACCACATTTTTTTATTCATTTATCCACTCATGAACCTTTGCTCTATTTCCACATTTTGACAATTATAAATAGTGCTGCACATGTAATATTTTAGTGTGTGCTTTTAAACATTATATGTATATATCCAAGAGTGGAGTTCCTGGATCATATTTTGATGATATTATAGTGATTGGAGCAATTATGACCTAATATTTATTTGTTATCCTAAGAAGAGGTCACTTGGTGAATATTAAAACCATTCTAGCCCTCAGTGGATAGAGTATCAGCACATAGACTGAAGGGTCCTGTATTTCCGTTTGATTCTGTTCAAGGGTGTATGCAAGAGGCAACCAATCTCCTATCAGTGTTTCTCTCTGTGTGTTTCTCCGTCTGTCTTCCACTCTCCTTAAAAATCAATGGGAAACTATCCTTGAGTGAGAATTAACAAACAAAGCAAGACAAAACACAGCTATTCCATTTGTAAAATTTTTGCATTAATAGAAATTTTTAACTTTATGATCATTTCATTCACAAACATATCCCATTATATTTATTTTCTACTGTGCATAAGTTTAAAATAGAAGTTCACTTCTTGCTTTGTTTTAGCTCTTAGGTTTTTTATCTTCTATCATAAATTAATCATCTATTAAAATGATTCTAGATATTGGCGATACTGATTAAGTCAGTGACCACAACTGATTCCATTACTATATTTCTATTTGCCTGCAACCTTGACATTTTTTCATTAAATATTCTGTAAATTGATAAGCATAGAAAATTTTATTCCATTGTTTTAGGATTACTTCATTCCGTGAGATGTTTTCCATTGTGTTATTTCACTGCAATAACCTTAAATAACAATCCCATATCCTTTTCCTAAACTCCGTTGCATTCAAATATTTAACTGGAACAAATTTCAACTTTTAGTTCTATTCCTTCAACTTGTTTTATACCTTCCTTCGACTAGATATCTGTGAATCCTTCTCTGATGCAAAGTCAACCAATTAGTGAAACATGATGCTAAGTAATTTATAATTCCTTATTTCTTCCTACCCCAGCTTTCATGATAGGTCAGAGATATAGTCCCAGTGAAGTATTGTTGGGTGTTATTTCTAGTGTAATAAATATCATATTTTATCATTAATCAAAACTCAGGGATTAGCACAGACCTTCTTACCAAACTCTATGGGTAACGGGATTCTCTCAGCCATCAGTGAATAGGCAAAGTTTACATACAAGTAAGGGGCCTTATTAGTGGACACCTTTTGTTTTGACCTGCCCCAAATTCATTGCTTATTGTTTTTACTATACTCATTTCACTTTAGGTTACCAGCCATCACAGTTAGAGATTGTCTTTGTGGAATGATAGATATATCAGGGTACTCTACTTTTCCTGGCATAAGGGATAATGGATAAGGATGTGATCCAAATTTATAAGAAGCAAATTTCTTTCCCAGGAATGGGATCCTTGTGTAGAGTAGCAAACAAATTGAGAATTAATCTTAGAAAGTCCTAAAGAAAGTGCCCGTTAGCTCCTGCCACTGAGATCACCAGACCTGACTGATTTAGCTTTCCTTCAATATAGCATCTCTGCATCTTCGTTCAATAGTTATATTCATGGGAGGAGAAGCTATCTAAAATTATAAAGCTATCACATACCAAACAGCCTAGAAAAAAAGAGAACCTGTCAAAATAAAAGCACGTAGGGAAAACAGAATAAATGTATACCTAAGAGATGACTCCTAAGTATAAAGGATAGACATGGTGGGTACTACCGTATTTGCCGGCGTATAAGACGATTTTTTGGCCCTGAAAAATACATATTTGCCGGCGTATAAGACGACCCCCTAAAATTTCCACTAAAAATACAGAGTTTGTTATATACTCACCGTATAAGACTACCCCCCACTTGGAGGCATATTTTTCAGGGCCAAAAAGTCGTCTTATATGCCGGCAAATACGGTAAGTCATTTCACATGACTAATAGGATGCACTCAGATGATTGGAGCCTGATGCTAACCCAAAATATTTTAGAGAAAAATGCCAACTCTAAAGCTTCCAATGTCCTCATTTCTTTTAGCATTTTTTTTGAAACACCAAAAGAAATGCTCTAAAGCAGATACATCTAAGTTGTTCTCACAGGTAAATCCTCTTTCTTGTTCTCCTCTTTATCACACCCTATAAAACAGTGGTCCACTGAGTAAGGTCCCCAGATCAGCAGAAAGAACTGGATTTAATATCATGTCAGAAGCTAATGGATACTCACCAATGATCTCTCAGAGGATATAATGTATCAATGCCTATGAAGACTTATGGCCCTTCCTGTGTTGAGGAAAAAACTTCTGATTTTGGGAGAATATCCCAACCTCTCCTAACATTTCCTGTTTTATGACAGATTTCTCAAGAATCCTTTGGGAAGATGTTGTCTAAGTCAGACATTCCGCTTTCTCTGCCATGATCCGGCTTTGAACTCTACATCCACCAAACTCTACACCATGCAAATTAAAAGAGAACTAAATAAAGCAACACCAAAGCAGTGGAGATCTTTATTTGAAATGTTATACCAAGCAAACAGCAACAGGGAGAGGAAGTTGAATTCAAAGGGAATGACTGGGGTAGAGCCAGTAAAAACAACTGATCTGCGGTAAGCAGAGGCAGTTGCAGAAGGAGGGGAAACCTGGATCCTGTGGAAAGGTCTAAAAAACTGTGGAGAAGCAATTTGTAAACTGGGAAAGAGAGTGCGCAGTAGTGCAGGCCTACTTTCCTCCTTAGTTGGAATTGCTTTAATCATTAGTGGGACCCACCTGTGATTAAAAGCCAACAGCAAACAGCAGTACAATACTGAATGTGTAAGCTTTGCAGTAAGTTAACTCTATGTCTAAGCGTGTTCATGGTTTTAAAATATTAATTAGAATTCTGTTGCTGCTGCTGTTAATCCGTGAGTGTGAATCCGTAATTTGCGGCGAGCCAGAGATAAATTGCAGCAGGAGGCACTGACTTTGCTGTCATTTCAGTTGGCTTTGTTAATTGAGGGGCCCCTGAAAGTGGTCAGGGAAGGGGCATGTCCTGAACATTGGAGTATTAGAGCATAACAGACAAGGGTGTGAACCGTTATGGTGGAGGAGTTACAAGTTTCTTGAGTTTTAGTTCTGGCTCTATTCACTTTCCATCAGACGTTCTTCATTATTGCAAAGTAAAATGTTAGACTGAATAAGTATATAATGCAAAAAGCGAATAATTTGCAGACAGAACTTTAGTTACAACTGACTATTTAGCTCAGTGCAGTCTTTATTTATGGGATTATAGTTACTTACATTGTTTATACAAAGCAAAGCACATGCAGATCTGTCTTGGTGGGGAGGATATTAGCATGGGCAGGGAGCAATTTCTTCCCAAATCCAAGTGGTGAAACTTGAATATCTTGTCCTATGAAGATACCACTGTTATTATGCTACTATTTTCTCATTACTAGAATGATAGCATGTTTTTTTAGGAGAACATAGTAAAATATTGACCTTTCTTTCTAAATATTTGGTTAGGCTAAGGTTTGCTACTATGATTAAATAGTTTAAATATATTGCAATAAAAATTCTGATATATCTTCTGATGAATGCACTTCTAAATTGTCATGTATATCATCTCTAATAAGATACAGTTTTTAAAATTATTGTATTCTGATATAATTATCACTTTTTAGTAGAACATCTTAGTTCTTATAAAGAGTGTGGTCATGGCTTCCTGAGATGTCATAATTCATCAAATCTTTTTCTTCTTAGATCTCATCTCCACATCCTTTCTGAATTATACACTATAATTTTTGTATTTATATTGCCAAGTATGATCTCTCAAAACTAGAACTTAGGCATGGTACTTAGAAATTTTTAGATATTGCAATAAAATAGTAATCTGCTGTCTAAGTAAAACTGGATAATTTTTATTAATATTTTATTGCATTTTGGAATTCCTTAATATATGAAGTTTGCACTGGGGATATAAGAAATTAAAATGCATTATGTTGTATATCAAGCTGGTTTCATATATCAAATAACTTTAGAGGACAAGGAGTAATAGCAGAAGTATTGGGGAATAGAAGATAGAATTTCAAAGGCAGTAAGACGCTTGATCAGAGAATCATTAAGAATGAATTAGTGGAAATTTATGGATAATTGGAAGGCATGTTAAGGGGGAAATGAACATGGCATTGATTCGACGGAGTTCAGAACTAAGACTGTTAAAAATACTAAAAGCAGAAATTCTGGAAAAATACTGTTGTTTTATGAAGTATTGTACTGTGATATCAACGTATCACTTAAGGTATTCATCTCTGTTTGCAGAATTGTTGACCACCTTGTAATATGATCAACATTTAAATAAGCATTTTAGCTTAGCTAGGAAAGTCACATTTTTGGAGAGAGAAGGAATTCAGGGCCTCCTGCTAAGTGATACAATTGAAAATTGCTCCCTTTCTGGATAAAATTGGTTGGTACTGGGTCAGTATAGTCAAATAAGCTCTGAGGTGAAAGTATTTGTTTCCCTTTGTTCTCTATGAGTTTGTCATTCAGGCTGTTCAGAAGTTATGTACCCAATGCAAGCACACGTGACTAGAAAGATAAGGTGAAGCAGGGGTAGCCTCTGACACAAGCTGTTGTCTGGGAGACTTGCCTCCTGCTGTGCTGGGCGCTCAGCTGTCTTCTTCCCCGCATCTCTGCACCCTGTAGGCTTTGAAGGTCACTTACAGACACAATATCCTGTCCCATTTAACTCTACGTTTATTACTTTGTATTATATGCTATTCACTAGTGCGGGGGGCCTGATGTGGCGGGATGTCCCTTTTCCACGTCCCGCACGGAAAGAGAGATGAACGAACAGGTTCTAAGGGGAGGCGGCCAGGGATTGAGAAATATTAGAAATAAAGAGAGAAGACACAGAGATAGATTTTAAGCTGGGAGCTGGGAGGGCCGCCGCCCTCCTCTGCTGGAGAGGCAGACTGAGGACCTCCTGAGCCATGCAGCACATCTATTTATACTCCAATCTAACAAGGGGGTTTCACAGAAAAACAAGGAGCCTGGGAGGGCCCAGGTCCCACCCACTCCTTCCTCCTGGACAAACACAAGCCAGGAACTAAGAACATCTCCGCACTCCCAGGGCAGGAGTGCAACTGACATGATTCTGCCAATTTCCCGGGCCCAGTCAGCAACAATCTAAACAATGTCCAGGTATCTTCCCATTTGGCCCTCTACACACTAGCCCTTCCCTAAGCCAGAACTGGAGAAAAAATATTTTATATCAATAGACAAATATGGAAAAAGTAATTTGAAATAAATAATGTCAGTTTAGGACTTTATGTTTCAGCTCAATTCTAAACATCTTTATGATCTCTAAACTATGGAGAGAATGTTAATGTTTTCCACTGAACATTTAGAGCTTTAAAAATTCTGCAAGATTAGTAAATTGCCATATATATATATATATATATATATATATATATATATATATATATTGCTAATTGAAAAACTGAGACTGAATTGGGTAAATGAGTGCCTGAACAGCTGGCATTTTACCTATTTCTAGTAAACTATGGTTGCTCCTTTTAATTTCAACCTTTTTTTTTCCCATTCTCCTTTTCAAACTATTATACTCTTTGCATCTTCTGGGTGGCTATTTATTGGCCCTTAATTTTAATTTATTGTAACGTTGGTGATCAATTTATAGAAGGACCCTCACAGGGGCTCACATGCTGAGGCATGAATAGCACCAATGACATGTAAATGGCTGAGAAAGAGAGCCAGCAAGCTTCCCAGCTCATCTAAGGGAACTCACTGTTTTAGGATTGCCTGGAATTGTAACTTTCTCTCTAAGATTCACTAGTTATTTAACACTTCTATTGGATATTTTGTGAAGAAATAATAAGCCCCGGTGAGGTGTGTGTGTGTGTGTGTGTGTGTGTGTGTGTGTGTGTGTGTGTTCGCGCACCAAAAATCAGAAATGCTTTGTTTAAATCTAATACCCTGGAGAAAAACTCAAGAGGAAAAGCTGCTGAGTTTACTTAATTTAAAAAGGTTTTTCTTTTTCTTTTCTTTCAGTTTTTTTCCCTGACGGTCTTGCTTATGGATTAAAAAGCTTTACAAAGTTGTTCTAGTGATTCTGTTAAGACCACACTCTACTTTTTTACTGCAGAGGCAAATGTTATCCTCTCCTGAGGTTTCTCTCACAAAGCACTTTCTCCTTCTCAGCTCTTAGCAACGCCAGATGTGCAATTTAATGGTCACTGTACCTTTATTACAGTTTCCGTGGCCTGTTTTTTTCATTATTTTCCTTGTTTATGTACACTGCAGCAGTTATGGCCTCCATATGCTTGTTATGTAAGGTAGCTCCTAAAACCCAGCTGAGAGATGCAAGCTGGTGAGGGAAAAAATTACCGCTGGTCTCCCATTTATCTTATTTTTACACTGAAAGGTAAATTCATCTCGGCAAATGTGTTTCTAAGCATCTTTCAACTATCAGGCAATACTTTTGTGTTGTTCTTCAACAGCATGAAGGCAGAGATCCACAGAAGTAGAACCTGATTTTATCACTTAATGGCTTTGAGCTATTGATATAGTACTTCTTAGATAAGATGCCATGAGCAAAAGATTTAGAAGCTGAGGTCTGGTGAAATAAATATATGTAGAAAATAGGCTTTTTTGTGTGGGGGGTGTTGAGGTGGGGGAAATACAGAAATTCTTCCTGATTAACAGAAACAAAAACAATTTCATAGAAAATGTGTATTGATTTAGATAACTTTTAATAAGCCATACAATTGAATTGAATTTATGTCTCTTAATGTCATTCATAGAGAAATCTGAAATATCTTGTTTCATGAGAATCTGAGATATGTGCAGTACAAAATTCAAATATGACATTAGTGCTAAAATAATTGCAGACATAAAATTTTAAGAATGTACATGCTTCCAGACATGGTTTTTAAAGCTGTTCTATGACAATGATATAATTCTAATGAGCAATTATTATGTTTAATATGAAACAGGGATATTGACTTTATGGGAGAAGATTCTATCTCATCTAATTAGAATTATGAAACTTTCCATTTATGTTTGTTCAGTGTTTTGTTTGCTTATATTTTTTTTAATCAGAAAGTATAGAAGGTTGGAAACTTAGCAGAGTTGCCCCCAGGACTAAGAGTTTAAGAATGTTTATGAATGCTAACATCCTTTGTTTTCAGTGACCTCATGTAAAAGTTGACAGTTCTATTCAGAAAGTTTGGAGTAAATCAGTACATTTGCAAGATTCCATATTAGAATCTACTCCATCAGCAAATGCTTAGAGTAGAGGAGGCAACCAAAATATTACTTTTCATCTTTAACGTTAGACAATTGCTCATTTTCCTGATGCTGTATGTATACATGTAATACGTATCACACCAGATATTGACAGATTTCTTAGTCCATTCCATTTTTAGCAAATCTATGGGTATTTTATTTCATTTTATTTTAGCTATGCAAATTTCTTCAATATTCTTAAAATCCATTGCAGGCATTTCCAGTGACTAAGGAGATACCTGTCAGTGATGGTAGAATTGATTGATTTCAAAGCTTCTTATTGCTATCATAGAACTTGGCAAAGAAAGGACTCATGGCAGCAATAGATGTTTCTGGAAACTTTTTATGAGACCAGTGGGAACCCTATAAATATGTTTGGTCTTTCCCCTCACCTCATCCTCATTTCCCTTACGTCTGAACTGAATACTAACATAACTATGGTAGCAATGTGCTGCTCAACCTGAAAGTTCAATAGGATTTTTCTTCTCATTTCCTTTAAGTTTGTGGAATCTCTTTAATTCATTAAAATATAGCTTTTGAATAAAGAAAAATAGACTATAATTTTAGATACCAAACTTAGTTATCCTTTTTTTCCCTCCTATTCTCATTCTTTCCTACCCTATAATGATTATAAATATTCTGTGGAAGCATTGTGGGGGATGAGAAACAGAAGTCTTTTGTAAAAATATTTGGCAAGAGAATATGGGTACAGGGAAAGAAATGAAGAAAGCAAAAAATCTTAGCCGTAGCCTAAATTTTCAACTCTGTTCAAAAGTAGAAGCTCCTCATTATACATCTTATGTTGATAATGATAAAAAAAATTCCTGAATTAAAGGTCATCTTTATAGAAATCTATGTATTTTTTCAACATTATGCTTTTCTACTCAGCTATTTTTATTCTTTGAGCATCAAAAACATAAAATAGGGAGATATTTTAGGACAACATATGTGTGGTTCATAAAACCAAAAAGTATGTGGGAAAGAGTGAGGCAACAGTTTCTATTGCTGTTGCACATCCTTTTGTCATTGTGAAATTTCAAGAAAAGAAAGCCTTGGGAGTCAGATACTATGGAAGTAAAGGAAGTATGTGGCTGGACACCAGCATTTTCGTAAGAAAACGGATGGCAAGGTCGGGAGGAGTTTAATTTCAGTGAAGGGAAATACATAAAGGGAGCTTTCTGGTGAAGAGCAGCCATAAAAGAAAGAAAACCTTGAAGTATTTCCTCAGGATTTTGAAGAAGGCATTTGAAGCTTGCATCTTTTATGGTATGTTTCCTATATATTTCTGAATCTAATGGGTGAGACATCTCTGAGAGAGACACATGCTTTGCCAGTCATTGGTCTCATTTTATGTCCAGACTGTTGATAGTAGGGCCATTGCGTACACTTGGGAGGACTGTACACCGTACCACTCCAGACATGAAAGGCACTACAGCTACTAGTGGTGGCCTTGGATTCCTATTCTTGTTCAGTCGAAAAAAGAGATGTTCAAAATGCATATGTAATTTTATATTGCTGAGCAGAATATTCAGAATAGGGTCCCATGCTTTAATTCTCACATTTCCCTAATTTCCAATTCTTATTTTCATGTCTTCAGGTAAGTTGAATAGGTGATCTTGCTGAACCTCCCAATATTACTCCCCTTTCCCACCCCCCCCCACCCTACACACACACACACACACACACACACACACACACACGCGCGCGCATGTGCGTGCACATGCACACACACACACGCTGTTTTGAGATGTCCCTAGAATTCCTAGTAAAATGTTGCATTATCTGATAAAGACTACCTTTGTGAACTATTGATTTGGGTGACTTTTGTGGGTGGTCTCCTAGAATGGATATAAAAGAAAGTTAATTATATCTGAAAATTAGAAACTTTGTTGAAACAAAGGGAAGTACTTCTTGATCATAGGCCGAAGCTAATTTAACTTGCTTTTTTGGGTTAGAATCTAAGGTGATTATTTTGCTACCCTGTGTTAAAAAAAATAAATAGTTTTTAAAAAGAACTTTGGGAATAATTTCTTTTCACTTTCTGAAAGAAACTTGGTGTATCCTCAGTATATCTGAAAAAAAGCACAGGATAGTTAATAATCTTACTCTGAAAGAGTGAGAGCAATGGTTATATTCCATGACATCAGATGCTTGGCATGTGAGAATGTATAATATTCCAAGTGGCATTCCTTCAAATTTCTTACAATTTCAAGACACAACCTTTAAAAGCCACATTTTTATTGATACATTTTTAAAAAGTTTCTTTGGTGTATCACCCTAATTATTTTAACAATTTCTTATCCTAATATATAAAAACCCAGAGTCTGTAACATCCAAAATGACTGAAGGCTTGACCGAAGGTCAGTGCTGGGTTGCCGTGGCAACATAGCACTAACTGCCTGCTACTGTGGGCACTGCAACCCAGCAATGCCTGCAGAGGGGGCTGCAGATTAGGCCCAAAGAGGGGCCTGGAGAGAGAAGCAGGGTCTGATCTGTAGCCTCTGTGGCAGCTGTTGATCAGCCCTTGCCTCTCTCTTTCTCTAGGGGCTTGGCCTTCAGCCATACCTCTTTCTCTCTGGCCTCCACTGGGGCTGCTGATCAGCCCCGCCTCTCTGATCAGGCCCATTGATAGGACCAGAGGACTTTGGCATAGAAACAAAAGAATCAGAACCTAATCTGGGTGAACTGAGAAGGCAGAACCTAAGGTAGGGCTGAGGAGAGGTTTTAAGGGCAATAGCTGTTTGGTGTAAGGTGAAAAAAACAGTTCAAATTTTTAATGACTAGTTTGACAATAAATGCATATGGCTGGCTATCAGTCCAGATATGGGAATTATGTATTTTTGTCTGCCAAGAGCATCTCCTCTTTATGAAAAAGTCCTTTCCCCCTCATTTAAGCAATCTTATTCTATATAATCTATTCATACTAGTAAAAGGGTAATATGCTAATTAGACCAGGTTGACTGGCCATTTTCTGGACATCTGACTTCCTTCTGGACAAAGCATCATGGTAGGGGCCAAGGCAGAGGCCATTAGGGGTGATTAGGCCAGCATTGGAGGGAAGCTGGGGGCAAGATCAGGTCAGCAGGAGAGGGCAGTTGGGAGTGAGATAAGGCAGGCAGGCAGAGATGTTAGGGGTGATAAGGCAGGCAGTCTGAGGCAGTTAGGGGTGATCAGGCAGGCAGGCAGGCAGGTGAGTGGTTAGGATCCAGTGGTCCCAGATTATGGTCAGACATCCCCCAAGGGGTCCCCTATTGGATAGGGTTCAGGCTGGACTTAGGGACTCCCCCACCCCCTGTGCATGAATTCCATGCACCAGGCCACTAGTTTATATGTAATATTCAAAAATAATTGAAAAATAACAAAAGTGGCAAAAGAACAGTGATTAGTAAGAACAACACTTTTATAAAAATAGTGTTTTAATTATTGTTATGCCTAAAATTACTTGGCTTAATTTCTCAGAAACAAATTGTCATGATTTAGTTTAAGGTGCTTTCTTTACCTTTAAAATGGCGTGTTATGCCAACAGGAATCATTCTTTCAAGTATAACTCCTTTTAAAGTTATTAATATTCTTTTTGAGTATTTATTTAGAGTTGCAAGGTCCACTCTCTTGGAGCACTGAAATTTATCTGGCGAGACTTGTTGAGATGATTCTGTTTTAATAAAACACTGAAGCTGTTCTTCTCCAGATGTGTATATTTTTAACTTTAGGGGCTGATATTCTGAAAGGGAGAGTATTGACATGCAATGCTTTTTCAAAGCTCTCTGCATTTGCTTTTCATTATATTTTATGGTTAAGAGGCCTTCTGAATTTGATGGATTTTATTTGCTTAATTAACTACATCAGTAGCGTATTGTAAGGAAGCATGTAAATAGTAAATGTGTGCCATAGAGCAAATGTAAGGAGCTTTTACCTTTCTGGAGTTGTTCCCTTTTTAGTGGGCATTGTGTGCACTTTCAAAAGCCCATCAACTCTTTTATTATTGGCTTCTTTGTACTCATCAGCTGACTTTATGTTTTATCCAGCTGGTTTACCTTATTTTCCTCTGCTCAATACCACAATAAAGGCTTATCTTGGCTTATTGCCCCCTCAAATATACTGCATGGCTAATACTTCTCTATGCATCAATTTTTTCCCTGATATCTGAAAAAATAATGATGCCATTGGGGATTCTGGCAAGAGAAATCTTAAAACAGACCTCAGTGTTTGAAGTGTTTGAAGTCAACTGGAGAATAGTTTTAACTCCATGCTCATTATATCTTAGGTTATTTTTTGTTATTTAAAGTCCCTGATTAGATCTGGAAGACAATCTAACCCAAACAACCAAACATTTTGCAAGCTGTCAGGACAAATTATTTCTTTGTTAAGGTTTAAGGGGATTTCTCAGCTAGATGACTAGGAGACTAATATACCAATGAAAGTTCTTGAGGTCTAATGTGAAAAACTGATAATATTCAGTGTGTTTTCAGGATGGATTGGAAAGAAAAAGAAAGAATCAGACTCTTTACTTAAGGCTTCTTACCATTATAGGTTAACAGGGATCTAATTTATTCTTCTATCTTAAACAATCAGAAATGGGGAGGAAAAGTATATAAAGCAACATTATTCACCCACTGCACAAAAATCAGCACAGATCTATAATCCCAGGGAGAAGGACAATAGAAGGGAGTCCTATTATTACACCAGCTTATTTCCTGGAGACAGTATCCATATCATGGATTAAGGATGGAGAACCCAACTAGAGTCAGCTATTTTGCTAAGCTTAAGAGACTGAAATCAACATTAAGGAAAGCCTAGAGCTCTAAAATTTCTGATCAGAGTACCAAAAAGGACCAGAGAGATTTTTAAAAATGAGTAAGGGAGAGGTAGGGTGGAGAGGGAGAAATATAAAGAGGGGAAGGATGAGAGAGAGAGAGAGAAAGAGAGATAGAGAGAGAGAATAAGAATGTATTCTGGAATTTTCAGGGATGTTCCCTCCAGTGTTTGTACATATAAGAGAGGAAACAAGCAAAAGACAAGAAAAGAAGCAGTAGAAAAGAGTATGATTAAGCGATTCCTAGAAGTGACACAAGACAAGACTGGGGATATTCGTATTTCACCAGCTAGAGAGGAGAGACCGCTTACTACATGAGATATTTGTTAGAGTTCTTAAAAGTATATTTATTTTATGAGTGTTGTTAAATTAAACCTAGACTGAAAGCTGCTCTATACATTCTTTAAGCTTGTAATAAATTCTCAAAAGTAACTTAATTGTGTGCCATTGCAAAGTCAAACACTACTTGGAGTCCAGCACACAATGATGTATAAACCAAAATGTCTACCATTCAGTAAAACAATTATGTGTATTGTAAAACATAGTATAACCTGCCAAAACTGGTTTGGCTCAGTAGATAGAGCATTGGCCTGCGGACTGAAAGTTCCCAGGTTTGATTCCGGTCAAGGGCATGTATCTTGGTTGCAGGCATATCCCCAGTAGGGGGTGTGCAAGAGTCAGCTGATCGATGATTCTCTCTCATCGATGTTTCTAACTCTCTATCCCTCTCTCTTCCTCTCTGTAAAAAAATCAATAAAATATATTTAAATAAATAAATAAATATATTTAAAAAAAAACATTGTATAACCTGACTAGGAGAATAAAATATTCACTAATAGAAACATTCCCCCAAATGATAGAGATGATAAAATTTGTTGATAAGAGTATTAAACAATTATTATAATATGTCCCATTTGTTCAGGAAGCTAGAAGAGAACATAAATGTGATGAAAAGTAATGGTAGGCATAAAACATACTGAGTGGAACTTTTAGAGATGAAAAATGCATTATCTGAAATTAAAATATGCTAAATAGGATTAACAATAAATTAAATACTATACAAGTAACAATTGGTGAACTGGCAAACATAGCAATGCAGGTTAATCGAATGCAAAATAAAGAACAGAAAGTTAAAAAGATTTAAAGAATAAGCCAATTAGTAACTTGTGGACACATCTCAAATCCTAAGTGAAAAAGTCAGACAAAAAAAAGGTACTGTATGACTACATTTAAATGTGTACTGGAAAGGCAAAACTAGTGTAAGAGAACACTTCATCAGTTGCCCGAATTGGGAGCAGGGCATTGACTGCAGAGGGGCCTAAAATAAGTTGTTAGGGTAAAGGAAATATCCCATATTTTGATTGTAGTGCTGATCGTGTTGAATTATTTTTTTAGAATTATTGGATTTTATTGTGTGAAGTTTACTTCAAGTTACTAAAAATAAGAATATGACTATTTTAGCAATCAGCAAAGTTGACTAACCGATTATATAAATTTAACATATTTTTATTGATTTCAGAGATTAAGGGAGAGGGGGTGGAGAAATAGAAAACTCGGTGATGAGAAAGAATTATTGATCTGCTGCCTCCTGCATGCCCCCAACTGGAGATCAAGCTCTCAAGCCAGGCATGTGCCCTGACCGGGAATTGAACCATGACCTCCTGGTTCATAGGCCAAAGCTCAATCATTGAGCCAACCCTGTTAGGCCCAATTGTTTTTTTTTTTTTTTTTTTTGGTTATTTTATTTCTCTCTCTTTCTCATAAATAAATTTTAGAAAACTGTCATTTTATGATGTTTTATTATTTTCTTTTTAAAAATCACTGATATTAAAATTTAGCCAGGTCGGAATTCTCACATTGCCTGAAACTATATCTCAGCTTGGGGAGGCAGTATGTTTCAGGAGGTTTTGCTGCTTTTCATATTAGATTCGGTGGGGAAAATGACAAGTCATTTATTTTATTTTTATTTACAGATTCTTTTCCTTTTAGCTCTTATGATGCTGGCCAAACTCTTCAGTTATGCTTCTTGACCTCTCTTCAATAATTCTCAAGGCTATTCTATTTCTTACAGCATTACTAGTTCATGTTTATCTCTTACTAGATGGCAAACTCTGTTCTAATGACTTCATACATTGATTTTCTTTAATTATTACAGCTACCTTGTGGGGGTATATGATGACTCCCCTTTTACCCCCCCCCCCCCCATTTTTACAGCTGATGAAAGGAGACACAGCAGCTGCTAAAATCATAAAGCTAATTAATAAGAGAGGAAGCAGAGGTTTGACTATAGACAGTCCAGCTTTGGAGCCCATACCCTCAACTGTCAAACTGCAAATCCACTAAAATACAGATCTTAAAATTTAGTTTATTCAAGAATCAATTTATTTAAATTTGTTCTCAGACTACTCCCTCTCCCTCACAATTCTTATTTGGTAGGTTTGGGAAGAATCCAGTATTTTTAGCAAGTGTTCCAAGTGGTGGTATTTTCAACTCCATTTGAGAAACTCCATTTTCTGTGATGTTAAGTTCATTATTTAACTTTTCATGGTCGTTGCCTCCTATTCAAAGGTGATGTTCTGGTAGAATGAAATAGTTGACAGCTCCTGACAGACAGTCAATCCTTTATAATAAGTTAACTTGTTTGTTTGTCTTTTGTTTGTTTGCTTGCTTTTGGTGGTAGATGTTATTTAATAGAATTTGTCAAAAGTGACAACTATTTTGGGCACTATATTTCAGTCATGGTGAAATTATATTTCTAATAAGCAAGGAACATTTCAGAGTGAAAAGACATCTTATTGAATGTGAACACTTTTCAATTTGATTATATCAGGAATCACAGTGTGTTCTGCTCCAGCATGTGTTTTGGAAAATACCAATGAGATCATTTATAATTGGCAAATGGAATTATGTTGGTATAATGTAGAAGTTGTGTGGCTTTATATGTGCTTTATTCTAGGCCAAGGGAGGCAGAATAGTCAGAGTAGCACTATTACCTTGCGTGGGAAAAGAAGCCTTCAGCTTTGATACCCTGTAGCCAACAGGTACCCCTTTGGTTCTGTTTAAAGAACAATTTAAAAATGAGTGCTCATATCTGGACCTTCCTCTCCAAAGGGACACAGCCCTTGTCTTGTGAGGCTCTTAGATATTTGCAGATTGCCTAGCCCTCTGTGCAACATATTGGCAAGCCAATTGGCTCAGAGTTGGCCTTCCAACTGGATTTTCCCACCAATTCGAATTTATGTGTTGCCAGCATTTCTATTCAATTTTTTTAAATGATGAGCTAAACTTTTGCTTTGGATGGTCCAAATTATTTTCTGATGTAGTAAGATTATTTTTTGCTAGTGATTTGTTCAACAAGTTGCATATGTTTAGAATGGTCTTCCCAGAACCAATTTCCCCCACAAGTCCCATTATTTTAGGTACTCCATTTTGTTTGCAATGTGAGGATTATAGGATGCGTATATCTTTTCATATAGTTTAAATCTATTTTGGGAATTTGAACATCTCTAGATTTGCAATATCGTATAGTCTCTGCAGAAATGGTGTGTTCAATGGTTTGTAAATTATAAAGTAACTTACTTTGTCAGAGTGATCATGTCGTTTTTTGTTATTTCCACCAGTGTTGTATTTATTTCTTATTATCCCATGGGGTTAAATGCACTTTGGTTACTTTTTTAAAAAGTTGTTAAGATTTCTAACTTGTATTTGAGTTTCTCCTATACTTGTTTCAAAAGAACATATAAATTTGACAGTAGTTATTGGCTCTTTTACTTGTAAATTACTCCTTCTTATTAAAAAGTACATAATTTTGAAGTTGAAAACCCTATATAATAAAAGCTCAGTGACTAATGGCAGAATGTCCACAACCACCGCAGACCCTTGCCCTGGCCAGGTCCACTCCCCAATGAGTTCCCCTACCCAAATCAAGGGCAGGTCTGGCAGGCAAACCACGTGGGGCCCCTCTCCCTGGCAGGCCATGCCCCCAAGAGGGAGGGCCAGGTATACCCCACCAGTGCATGAATTTGTGTGCAGAGCCTCTAGTAGTAGATACAAAACAAACAAACAATTTCTTTAACTTAAGAGAGATATTTTCCACAATAATGGATTATGGTTCTCATAATTGCTACTATGTATTGAATACATACTAAATGTCCACTCATTTTTCTAGGAACTTCTCTTGCAATGTTAGTTCTTAAAATATTTCATATAGATAGCCTAGATTTTCAGAAAGATAAGTATCACATGATCTCACTCATATGTGGAATATAATAGTAAAATTAAATGATGAACAAAATAGTACCAGAGACAGAAGCATGGAGCAGACTACTGAACTTCAGAGGGAAGGTGGGGTGCGAGGGTGGGAAGAGATCAACCAAAGAATTTGTGTGCATATGTGCATAATCCTGGCCAAATCCTGGCCAAAGACAGTAGGGTGGTCAAGTCCTAGGGCAGGGTTGGGGACAAGCTAGAAGAGGTTAATTGGGGGGGGGCGGGGGAGGGATCATAGGCAATACTTTCAACATTACATATTTTTTTAAAGTAAATCTGTGTCTTACAGACTTATTAAACAAAAACATGAATACAAAATCAAATAAATTGCTGTTATTAGAACACTGGAGGCCCAGTGCATAAATTCATGCACATGTGCGGACCCTCAGGGTGGCCTGTGGGGATCAGGCCCAAACCCACAGTCCAACATCGCCTGCTACTCCTGCCTGCTGCTCCCATTCATCCCAGCCCCGCTGCTCCTGCCCTGGTCTCATGCCCAGTCAGCCCGATCAGGAAAGACTCATTCAGTCACAGCAGTGCTCACTAGCCATGAGCCCCGCATCTGCCACCCATCCCAAGGCCGGTGGGTAGGGATGGGATGCGATCAGCCCTTTTGGCAGGCAGTGGGATGGACACCCATGTTGGCTTGGGATCTGGATCTATCCTGCAGACATTTGCGCTGGTTGTTAGGAGCCACCTAGTGGCCGTTTTTATATAGTTTCTTCCTTGCAGAGCATCTAGGGAGGGGAAGAGGCCATGGTGCCTGAAGCCAACTTCCAGGAGGCCAGTAGTGCTGTCAGGATTGCACAGGCAGCATCAGTCCATCAGTGCCTGGCTTGTTCTCTGGAGATTGGACCTGGACTACTCAGGGAGTGAGTGGCTGCCATCAGGCTGGTGGACCACTGGGATGGGTCAGTGAGCTGAATGGAACTCCTACTGTGGGAGCACACTGACCACCAGGGGGCAGCTCCTGCATTGAGTGTCTGCCGCTGGTGGTCAGTACACATCATAGCAACTGGCCATTTCAGTCATTCTGGTCATTTAGGTGCTTAGGCTTTTATATATATGGACTAGGAGCCCAGTGCATGAAATTCATGCATGGGGGAGCGGGTGGGTTCCTCAGTCCAACCTGTACCCTCCCAACCTGTACCCTCTCCAATCTGGGAGCTCTCAGAGGAGCCCTTTCCAACCCGGGAGTTTTTGTCTGTCTTTGCAATCATATGAGCAAATTGTCTGAGACTCCCAACTCAGTTTGGTTTGGTGCTCACAGAATAATAAGGTCATTTTTTATTCTTTGCTCCATTGTTGGAGATTTCCTAGAAGTTGCAGGATATCATCTTTTTAATTTTTTCTCATCAATCTGGCTTTACTTATGTCTCTCACCTTTGCTTTCCCTCCATCCCTCACTTGCAACAGTAACTTGCTCCTGGCTCACTTTGCTCTAGTGTCTAGGAGATCCCGCAATGTGTCTGCCAACAAAACTATGATTCCCAACATTCATGGTGCTCACCATGCTCTGAGCTTCCACTTCTGGTCCAAGGGCTGCCACCAGAACTACTATTTCCAAAATTCCTGGTGCTCCTTCTGCTTTCAGTCCAGGAGCTGCAGAAACCAAAAGGACTGGGAACTCCAGCCGCCCCCAGACCGGGCTGGCAGGACTGGACACTCCAGTGGTGTCTCCAGGAGCCTGGCCACTCAACACTAGTGTGTGTATGTACTGGCCACAGGCTCAGAGTGGTTGGGGTCCCCAGAATGCCCTCCACATTGCCCGGGCAACGCAGCAGGTGGGCAGGTAAGTGTCCCGCCCCGCCCCTGGCCTCTTGCTGCCTGCATGCATGTTAGGGGCAATAGGGCTAGCAGGGAAGCAGTTAGGCATCAATCAGGCTGGCAGGGGAGTGTTTAAGGGGTGATCAGGCTTGCAGACAGAATCGGTTCAGGGGTGGGCAAACTTTTTGACTAGAGGGCCACAATGGGTTCTTAAACTGGAACGGAGGGCCGGAACAAAAGCAACCTGACCATGCTGGCACTCTCATCTTGGGCTACTGGTGAAGGAGCGGAGGGGAGAGCAAGACAACCCTCCACTCTTTTGGCTCTGTGGGCTGGATAGAACAGCCGAACGGGCCCGATCTGGCCCGCGGGCTATAGTTTGCCCACAGCTGGGTTAGGGTCATTCAGGCAGGCAGTTGGGACCCAGCAGTCCTGGATTGTGAGAGTGATGTCCAACTACCCATTTAGGCCCGATCTCAGTAATATCAGGTATAAACGGGCAGTTGTCCATCCCTCCAGGAATCCCAGATTGGAGAGGGGGCAGGCTGGGCTGAGGGAACACCTCTCCCCCCAGCCCCCCCCCCACGCATTTTGTGCACTGGGCCTCTAGTCTAGTTATAATAAAATAATTTTATGAATAGAAGCTGCATTTTCGTATTCATTGAATATAAATTTGGACACTCTTTAGAAGTTTAGATTTTTAAGTTGTATTTAGTAAGCTTGAGTAATAATGTTATAAATTATTTCTAAGATGGTTTTTAACGTTATTCTGTAGATTATATAGGCTCTTCCACTTTCTAACTGCATGATTTTTGTCAAATTGTTCAAATGAATCAGAGTTACCTATTCTATAAAGTGGAGAAAATGTGCCTATTCTTGAGTCATCCATTAATTAAATGTGATAATGCACAAAGTTGTTTCCCAGTAACTGCTATGCAGAATGTATTAGCTTTAAATATACGATGGCCCAAAAATGTAAACACACTATTTGAATAATTATAAAGGCAGTGTTTATTAAAATCCATTTCATTTTCAAAATTGAGCTATCAGCTGTTAAAGTGTGCATAGATTTTGGGGGGACACCCTTTATTGTTATCATTACTGGAGTTAGACGCAATGATTACTCTGTATTTTCATAACCTCGGCAGGCATGGTCTGCTGAATGATTTAGCAGCTTTAGCAAGTTACACTATTGCATGAGGTTAACCTGATTTCATGGGATAAAACAGAATGAGCACCGTACCTCATGGCTGTCAGTAGTGAAAAATAGCTGGAAATCAGACAAACAGCTTCATTGCTGAGATTGTTTCCGGGCTAAAAGTTCTTCCAACAGCTGTTTGTTTTGGCCATTAGTCGTGCCTTTTTTTATAAGCTAGGGGAAATACGGTTTTCTTTAAAAAGAGAACTAGGCTGGTTATTTCTGAAATCAGGAAGAACGCCTGTCCTTCCACTATTGTGGTCTTTTGGCTGCTTTGACAATTGGACTGAGGACTTTTCCTTTTGTGTTTTTTCCTCTTTTGCAGTCTCAATGCTCAGACTCAGACTGCTGTAGGGAGAAGAAAAGTGAAGCTAGGAGCTCTTTAATCCTAAAGAAGGAGGTCTGTAGCAGTTACCTTTAAGAAAAGTTTACTCCCCAATGGAGTATTTAATATTACATAGATACTGACTCACTGCAGGGGGTTGGGGTGGGGAAAGAGAGAGAGAGAGAGAGAGAGAGAGAGAGAGAGAGAGAGAGAGAGAGAGAGAGAGAGAGAGAATGGGGATTTGAGCCAGCAAGCAAGAAAGATACTCAACTAAAGATGAAGGGAAGTTTTGTTGCCTCATCCTGAAAGTTATATTATTAGTTTTTCTTTTTCTTTCTTACTTTTTTTTTAAAAAAAATCATGATGACTGCTAGTTTTGTTTAAATTATTTGTTCTGGAAATACTAAAGTTGGAGTCTACCAGACTGAGGTTAGAAGCATTTTCTTTGGCAGCGGGAAGATGCTTTTATAGAAGCCATGCCTGTACTTGGGGTAGCCTCAAAACGGAGACAGACAGCTGTTGGGTCAAAGCCCGTTCACACTGCTCTTCCGATACCAAGTCTTGGCACCACTGGGTCACAGCACTGTTCTTCAGGACCTTTGGAACTTACTGAAACAGAGAGCTCAATGCTTTCTTGTCAGCTCACGTTGAAATCGACCTGTGACTGTGGAGAGAAGAATCCCCTCCAGGGGAGAGCTAAGGAGACAGAAGACAGCAAGGTCAGTGGCTGAGGTTACCTGCAGACTTATGCAGCTAAAATGCAAATTTCCTTTTGGGTGGAATAGAAAGCATGTTGTGAAATGGTGTCAGTAGCGGAGCAGTGGTCTAAGAAAGTGAGTAGTTGGTAGAGCTGAAAAGCTCAGTGTTTAGCCCATGTAAACCTGTACTTAGAGTTTATACTTGTAAAAGTTGTGTACAAAATTCTCTGAATATGCATAAGTTGTTATCACCTGGTATGTGCATGGATGAATGCCTAGTCCTAAATATTGCTCCATTATTAATAACAGTAACTAACCACAAATATGAGAAAAAAGAGGGCCTATTTTTCATACATATTATTATACTAAAGAAGTTTATTTGTAGAAGTTCATAGAGAGAGCATCACTTTTCTTTAAATGTCATTTGCATCTTAAACACTTGCTGTTTGAATCTGTGTAGACTACTTAATTCATTGCAATATGAAGGAAAATGAAATATTATTTTTCTTGATACCGTACACTTGTCTGGATTTTCACTTGTAAATTGAAACCCTACTGTTTTACTTATTACTGACATTTTTTTCAGTCATTTAATTTATACATTTTGTAAGCAGTAGCTCATACTGCTGGTTTCTAAGCATGCTATAGTCATTTTCTCCAGCTGCTGTGGGGTTGCCTGGTCCTTCAGCTGATGAACTTCAGGGGGATTCATTGAACTTGATAAACATCACTTTTCCGTGTAGCTTTAACTATGATGTCAAGCTTTCCATTCTTAGATCTGGCTTCTTAGAGAATGGTTTGATTTTACTGTCCCACCGACATGTAATTTAAAAATAACTCAAGAAAGACACTTCATATAGAAATCAACTCTGCACACTAAAAAGAAAACCACCCCTTTTGTCTGAAATGTCCATTTTACTTTCACCTGTTCAAGTCCTCTAAGGTGCAGCCCCAAATGCAACTTTATTCATGAAGTCTTAGCTGGTCACCCTTTGTTCCTTTCCTCTCTGGTGATTCATTGTCTGAGTAATACAGCACATTTACCTATACTGTATTTTATTACCTAGATAATTTATTGGATAATTCATTTCTCACCCCACTCACTTGAAAATAGAGATAGCAGGACCATTTTCTGTGCTCCACTCCTTCTCTCCAATGCTTTATGCATTGCAATTAAATAGTAATTTACTAGATTAATACATGAATAAATGAATGAATGGACAAACTAAAATTGTTCTGAGAAAGACTTAGTTAAATTCTTTAGTTTCATTGGATCATTTAATTTATAAAACATAGGGTTTGGAATGAATGATTTTAAAAGTACTTCTAGCTCAAAAATTATGTTATTTCTTTGATGTTTTAAGAAATTATTTCCAATGCAAAAAAGTCAGTTAGAAAATAATTATAGTTCTCAGTCCAATGAAAGTAATTCAGGGTAAAAGTAGGGAAGTGTAAAGTATCATTAGAAGACTACAAATATTTAACCGTATGCAAATAGCTAAATGTGAATGCCATATAACTGCTCTGTCAACCCACAATGACTTGTCTGGATTGGATGGAAAGAATAGATAGGCCTTTTTTCTCTGCTGACCATGCTATTATCTCTACAGGTTTAGTCAAACTTTCACTTTGATAAATGACTTTGGCCTAACACATGACCACTGTAAGTACTATTTGCAATAGAATTTTGGTTGATCTTTGGTTAGCAAACATATCAGTCAAACATCTGATATTCCAATAAGACTCTGTGGTAAGTAATGCCACTTATCATATTAAAGAGTTTTTCAAACAAATGCAAAGCATGCCCGGTCAGCACTTCAAAATATTTCTAAATGTGGAAAAAGTATATTTATAGATATTTATAAACTTTTAATAGACTAGAACTGAAGAAAGTAACAAAATGATCAAGGTAGCTATGGTAGAGAGAGATGCTTGGCTGCAAGTAGTAGAAAACTCAATCTAACAATATCATACACAAGATAGGAGTTTATTTTTCATGTAAAGGATAATGTGAGAGTAAGCAGTCTGTGGCTGGTAGGATGACTGCATGAAGTTGTCAGGGAACCAGTTACCATCCTGTTTTGTTTAGCACCATCAGTTGTGGCAACTATCTCCATCTTGAGCGAATACTGGAGAGCATTATGCTAAGTGAAATAAGCCAGGCAGAGAAAGAAAAATATCACATGATCTCATTCATTCATGGAATATAATGAGCAACTTAAACTGATGAACTAAAGCAGATCCAGAGACAGAGAAACATTGATCAGACTGTCAAACCTTGAAGGGAAGGTAGGGGAGAGTGGGGTAAAAGGGAGAGATCAACCAAAGGACTTGTATGAATGCATATAAGCCTAACCAATGGGCACAGACACCAGGGGGGGTGAGGGCATGAGTATGGAGGTTGAGGGGGTAATGGAGGGATAAGGACACATATATAATACCTTAATCAAAAAAGAAATTAAAAAATAGTTGAGTTCCATTCAATTAAAAAAGACATATCCTATTTCATTAAGACTTCTTCCACACCCCTTTGGCTTGCTTATAATTCCAAGGCCTTATCTAGCTGGGCAATAGAAACTGGGAAATGTAGCTTTTATTCTAGGAAGCTAATGTACCCAGCTAAAAACGATGGGTTCTGTTTCTAAGAAAAAAGAAACCATGGATAGTACCCACAATAGATGATGGTCATTAAAAAACATTTATGTAGTCTTCTATGCTAGTCCTTGCACCAAACAGCCTCACAATCTGGTTAAAGAGAACAAACCTATATCTGTGCCAGACAAGCATGTGTCAGAAATGTATCTTCAATCCAGCAAGCCCTTCTCCCGCCCTTGTTTGTGATCAGTGTAAGTGCCATCGTTCCAGTCATCTAATTTTGGATTCCTCATTCGATATCTGGTGGTATATTTCACTAGCTCATATCCATAGTTTCTAGAAATTGGATATTTTGTTTTATTTTAGAACTTGGATGTGTCCCCTTATGCACATCCCCATGCTTTGGCCCTCGTAAGTTTTCTGTCAGTTATCGCAGTAATTCCAAACTGGTATTCTCTTCTCCTCTGGCTCTCCATCACCTCCATTCAACACATTCAGCATCCTGCTCAATGAAATAAAACATTAGTTTTCATGTTTTCTCAACCAGTAACCCTGCAACAAGGAAGACTTCGGCTGGTGTCGGGGGAAGAGAAGAAGGGCTATTGAGTGACTTGGTTTCTGTATTTACCAGTAAGTTTTGAGTTAACGTTTGTTGCTCGTGAGTTACAAATAAATCATTGGTACACCCAAGTGTCTAGAATTATCAGGAGAAGACAATTAGGTTGACACATGGTCTCCATTGGATTGTTTGAATAACAGGAATGAATAAGAGAAACCTCAGGACAGAAATATAGAAGCAGAAGTCAATAGAGTAGATGACCGGCTCTGGCCTCCAGCTGTTTCCTTCTTGGAGAAGATGCCTAATTGCTGAAGACTGTTGACAGTCCTGTTGGCTTGCTCTCATGGTAGCACTTCCAGTGCTGGCCAGGCCAACTGCTGCATAGGTCAGCCCTCAGGTCTCTAGATGATTCGCCTGCTTTTCCTGTTTCTGCTGTGCTTGCACATTCAGTTATTTGCATTTAAAGAAACACTGTTATTTCTTTTGCCAGTGATAGCTTATGCTTCAGGTTTCATGGCTTAGCTATTAATGGTCATTTCTAATTGTTTTTGCCTTTGTGGTAGCAATGGTGTGAAGACTGATTCTTGAAATTTACATTGTCTCTACAGGCAGAAGGCTAAGTTTTTCGGTGTCATTCATGTATTTCCCTTGAGTTACAATTTGTAGGGATGTGGCATTCTAACGCTAGTACCTATTATTTTAGTTTGTGCTTTTCAAAGTGTTTAAAGAATTATAGCTCATGCTTTAAATTATTAAATTACCAAAAATTATGCTGTAGGTTATATGTGATTGTTACTGAAAATCTCATACAATTTTTATTGTTCTTCATGTGTTTTTATTGTGTGTATATTTGATGACAGTTTGCCAAACACATTCTTCAGTTTCTCCCTTCCCAATATATGGAAATCTTTCTTTCCTTTAATAACAAGGAAGGTATTAAATGTATTGTTTATGGGAACATGAAATCAATTGATATCTCCTAAATTTTTAAGCAGAGCTATTGCACCATGACTGGAATTTATGCTATCACTTCTCTAACAATTACTCCCAGTCAACCTTGAATTTAAAATATTAGGTGCCGCAGTTTAAAAAAAAAACACATAAAGTTTGGAGCTCAGAGATTTGAATTAAACTTCTACTAGATCTTGAAAATAAGTCATTTTTAAGCTCTCTGAATTTCAACTTCAGTATCTGTAAAAAATAAAATAAAATTAGGGTAATAGTTTTTTATAAAGCTTTTTTAAGGGTAACATTTTTTTTGTATCATCTACTCCCTTCTCTTCTCAATTTTGTCCTATGAATTATCACATATCTCTTATTTTTTTCAACCTCTTCATCGCCAATGGATCCTTTGGAACATTTTTTAAACCTTGGCACAAGTGACATTTTGCACTTGAGAATTCTGTATTGTGGGGGCAGTATTATTATTATTATTATTATTATTATTATAGCCCATTTAGCAGCATCCTTGCCATTGCCTACTATATGCCAGTAACATCCTATAGTTGTGACAACCAAAAATGTCCCCAAACATTGTGAAATGTATATGGGTGGAAGAAAAAAAATCTAACCCACTTGAGAAATACTGATTTAAAATAAACTTCCAAAAAATGCTCAGGACTTTATTATTATTTAATAATAATAATAATAATAATAATAATAATATTCATCATCCTGCTTCAGATGATCACTCTGTCTTTCCAACTTTCAGATGCATTTCTTGAAAGTATAGTTTGTATTCATTGTTACTATTCCAAATTTTGCATTTACCTTACTTTTCTTATTTCCCCCTTGCTTTTCTTGATCTATAACTTCTATTCTGTTTTCCTAGGGGTTACCAATGGATTCCGAAAAGACATCTCTTCTTGGTTAACATTTTACCTTTGCTTTCATCCTGTTTGCATTATTTGAGATCTGCTTACTACAATTCTCTTCTTGGATGCACCAGTACTTACTAGCAAAATGATCTTGGCAAGTCAATTAATACTTAAGTATCTGTTTATTCATCTATAAAATGAGGACAGTAATATAAACTACCCCATAAAATTCTTGTGAAGAGTAAATGAGATAATTGCATGTAAACTATGCGCTAACATATTGCCTAGTATATAGTTAATAGACAACATTTGTTGTCTACTGCAATATTATAAAACTAGCTAATGGTTTAATACAAAAATTAATAATGTTAAGAATTGGAAGTAGAGCAGAGGCATCCATAATGAATTCTCTGTATATGAGGAAATTAACATTTCAACCATGTTTTGAAGAATGAATTTGATTTAGTCAAATAAATTTGGAAAAAATGAACATCTTAGATAGAAGAGCAATGTATTTAATACTGTGTTGTGTTTAGAAAACTACAGATTGTTTACCAGTCATAGGATGTAGGATGTAAATGAAAGAGACAAATGAAGTTGAATTGAGGCAGTGGGAAGATGGGAATTAAATGTCCAGTAAGGAGTCCAGATTTACTCTATAGAGATAAAGGGAGGATGTCAAAGTGACCCGATTTAGTCTATATTTTAGAAATAGGATGATGGAATAAAATATGGAAGGATTCAGTAATGGGAGAAAAGTTCAAAAATACGAAAAAGGAGGGAGGTGCAATGGAACAATGTTTTGGCTAAAATACAAAGCTCAAGCAATGGAAGAGGGACAAGTTTAGTAAAAGAAACTGTAGATGTCCACATTCACTTATTTAATATCAACAAGCCACAAAATTCTCAGTATTGATGGATAAAGGCATTTTTCTTCAAAACAAAATATACAATTTATTTGAAAATGATAATATGTAAACTTGGCAGCAAGTAGCCATTAAAACTAATGGTAATTACTAAAACTTCTTGAGTACCTACCACATGATAAATGATATACCCAATTTATTATTATTCTAATTAAACATATGTAGAAATAGCTCTGATGGATGCTAGGTAGAGCAGGAATTTCAGCCTAGCCCTAGGTCTGTTTGACTGCTATGTCCTTACTGTTCATCTCCCTCTCTGGCTCTCTCTCACAGTGATTTATTAACCACAGTCAAAATCAATGTTATTCTTGTCTCTCTTTGTGGATACTGAGTCACATAATGGGGAAACAAAGAAACCCACAGATCCCTGCCAGGAGTACTGAATTAATCTTTGACAAATTTCTTTGAACTCTTCCTCTCCCCTAGTCCCCATAGTTGCTCAATTCTTGCTGTAAGAAATGCTTTCCTTTGGATTCCTAGACACCGGGGCCCATAGAGAAATTCAGTATGTGTGGGAGAGTTCATTAATTGGATGCATGGCAGGATTTCCCGGTTGTTTCCAGAAAATGGAATGATTTGTTAACAAGTGTTGCAATTCTGCCCGGAGATAAAAATCACCAAATGAGAGGTCAGTGGCAAATTTTTACCCAATTCCCAATAAAATAACATGATGCCGTCTCCATAAAAGAAAATAATCCTAGCCAAACTAGCAAAAACAACAACCCATCTCTTTTTTATGTATTCTGATGTGGGAAAGGTAATACTAACTTCTATGACAGGCAAACTCAAAATTTCAGTGGTCTAATACACTAGGAGTTTTGTTTTGTTTTGTTTTGTTTTTCATCTCTTAGCTGTTCCATATAGTCAAGTGTTGACAAACGATGATCAAGTCTAAGTTGGTGCCCAAATTTTTCAAGTTTTATTAGAACACAGCCTTGATGTTGGCTTGTGTGTTGTCTGTGGCTGCTTTTGTGCTAGGGCAGCAGTGTTGAGAAGTTACAATAGAGACTATATATAGCCTGCAAAGAATAAAGTATTTACTCTCTGGTCCTTTATAGAAGAAGTTTGATGATACATGTGTATCGTAACTCGGGAAACCATGTTCCTTCCTGCTTGTGGTTCTATCATCTAAAGGGCTTAGAAATTTTATATATTATGTCTGTTCAGTTCTATTGGTCAGAACTCAGTACTATCATTATGCCTTACTGCAAGATGGACTAGGATACATAGTCTAGCACATACCCAGAAGTTGAGGGAAATAGTTTGGTAAACTACTAGCGAGCATTAGGTTAGCCCCGTGGTCAGCAAACTGCGGTTCATGAGCCACATGCAGCTCTTTGGCCCCCTGAGTGTGGCTCTTCCACAAAATACCATGGCCTGGGCGAGTCTATTTTGAAGAAGTATCATAAGCAGTTTAAGTTTAAAAAAATTGACTCTCAAAAGAAATTTCAATTGCTGTACTGTTGATATTTGGCTCTGTTGACTAATGACTTTGCCAACCAATGGGTTAGCCAATTAGTCAGATATGGAAGAGTAAGCAAAACTTAACCATGTGAAAAATATTCTAAGGTGTCCAGAAGTGTTTTTTAGATTGTCAAGATGTTGTCCTGAATTGGATATGTCTTTAAAAGCAAAACATTGAATAATTGGAGGGCCATATTTATACTCAATTTACTAAATGTACAGAAAGAAAACATATTGCAGTTAAACCAGCTTTTTAAAAAAATAGACCATGCCCATCTACACAAAAGTATCATTTAAAAATGTCATGATCTAAACTCGCATCCTGAAGCAACTCTCTCTTTGGCCTATGCCCTTGTTTCTACTTGCTTGACTGCTCAGTTTTTAGATTCTTCTCATGCTGGACCTGGACATTTTCCATCAAGCCTGGGACCAGAAAGGCCAAGGCAGGATAAGATCTGAATTCTAAGAGTGGAGTTTAAAGAATCAGGGTAAAGTCAGGCATCACAGCCAAAAGGAGGCATTTGCTGGCTTCTAGATGTTGTCACATGGGGGGCAGTATAGTTGTGTGAGGGAGTGTTATCTACTCTCCAGGCCTGGAGATACCACGCAGCTTCTGTCAGCTCATTGCAAGTTGGTTCCAAAGAAAACTTCAGGGAATGTATGGATGGGTCTTTGACAAATTCACCACCAGAACTGACCAGAAGCAACTCATATCACAATCCTTTCAGACCCTGGTAACCAAATAGGAAGAAAAGTGCACAGAGCAATCTCTTTTCCAATGCAAGGCAAATTTCTGAGTTGAATTAATTGGTCTTTAGATTGAGTCCCGCATCTAGAATTCTCTCTACTCAGGCTTCTACTCCTCTTTGACAGAATTTACTATTTAACTTTAGCGTGGGTCAATTTAAGTTGCTCACTTTTTGGACTGTAAAAAATATATATATAGATATATAGGTTATGTATTTATCTTTATTGTCCCTGAATGCTTGTATGTTTAATATAACCTTGCACTGTCTTCTTGTTTTGTTTTTGGACAATTTATTGAATTTCTACAGAATAATATTTTTGCCAGAAACTTTTATGTTATTATTTTGACCCATATATTTTTTTGGATCCTGTTTTACATTTCCTTTGTCTTAGAACCATCTGCTTTTTATAGCTGTTTCTTCCTTCCTTTGGCTGCCCTTTTGATATCCACACTTGTGTGTTGCCTTCTTCCAATGAACACAGGTTTATCATCTCCAACAATATGCTCTCTCTTCTCTTTTCCTCTGATTCAGGAATGACCTATTGTATTCTAAAACAAGGCTGCTATTTCACAGAGTAAATACTTCCAGTTGACAAGACTAGGTCTACATCATGGATCCTAGGTGGCTTATCTTTATAAACCATCCTCCAGTCAATTAGTCCATCATCAAGAATTTATTGCATACTTACCATTTATAAAGCAAATTATGTACATATTTATGCATGTAAACTAGCTTATTTTAACGTGATAGGCAATATGAGAAATTTATATTTATTCTTCTGTAGCAACATTAAATTCTGTAGCAATACTTATATCACCTAGAAATATCAGAAACAAGTACAGTTCAGACTTTTAATAGTCCTAACTTTTATTATACATTTGGGCTGTGTTTCTTTTATTTATGTTCATTCCCTCCACTTGAGACAATCAAAAATGTCTCCGGATGTTGCCTGCCCCCTGGAGGAAATCTGCCTTCAGTTTAGAACCACTGATTTACATCCCGCCTTGTTTGAAAACAGGACTTAGTAGAATTAGAAAACATATACAACATATAAGATTTAAAAATATATGCAAATAAAATGGGATTACAAGAAGGAAACAAAGGAAAGGATAAGGCTAGTGGTTAGGTTGGTGTGTAACAAGGTGTGTACTGTGATGTATAAGTGTTATAAGTCGCTGCACATTTGGATCTGAGCCTGTGAACTGCTGATACATACAAGTTTAAGCTAGTGATATTTTCCTAGTAACCAGTGGCCAAAGCAGGCACTAATATTTGCTCAGGAGATTCATATATTTGTTTCTTGGTGTGTAAGAAATATTTCCTGGAGGCATTATAGAGACACTAGAGGCCCAGTACATGATATTCTTGCACTGATAGGCTCTCTAGCCACTGCCTATTGCACACTGCCCACTGGGTACTCCCTCCCTTCCCCGGGCTGTCCCCACCCTCTGATCGAACTCCTAGATGAACCTCTGGTCAAGGGGATACTTTTCATACTATGCTTTTATTACATAGGATACTGTGTAATTTAAATGATAGTTTCCTCAATAACATTTTATTCCATATTTTAGTTATTGTTTTCTCCCCATACTGCTACCTTCTATATGAAACCATTATAATAAAAAATTTAATTAAATCCACATAGGAAATTCCAGGGTGTCCTGACTTTAGCACTGCAGGATTATTATTTGCATCTTTCAGTTCAGAGCACTGGTAGGGTTGGTTACCCTAACTCTGAATCAAATTTCTTGTTTCTCTCTTTAATTTTATTCTGTTTTTAAATAGTTGTCTAGTTATGCATTCTAATTTTGTAGTATTTGCAAATATATACTTAGCAATTTAACTATTTCCCTTATTTAAGAATTCATTGTCAGAAGCTATCAGTTCTCTACTCAGATTTGACAGAACATGTCCTTTCTTTAACAGCAATTATTCCAATTAGAAGTAGTTTCTGTTATGAAACAGAGTTCATCCACTCAGCACTAGCAGAGATAAACACTGGACATGGAGAATTGCAGTGGGGAAACACTGGTTATTTTATTGATGAATGGCGCCATCCAGGAGAATGAGAAGATAAAACTCAAAAGCTCTAATTCCTCTATGGTGTGTAGGTTACAGACTATATAGGGGAAAATCACAAGATACCCTGAGGTAGGGGTCTGGGTCTTACTGATTGGTCGGAGGTGAATAAGGGTAATGGGTCATGTCTTCAGGTCTTGAGGACAGCTCTGAGGATTTTTCTGCTGTCCCTCTGTCTGGTCTCATGGGAAAATAACCAGGAGTCATTCCATCTTAAGGCTCAGGAGCTGAAATATAACTTGGGTCCAGATGTTACCTTTAGTCTGCTTGTTGATTTAGGGAAAAGGCTAAGTCTCTGAGGAATGTGTGTGTGTGTGTGTGTGTTTGTGTGTGTGTGTGTGTGTGTGTGTCTGTGTGTGTGTCTGTGTGTGCATGAGAGGGAGAGGGAGATTTGTAGAGCTAGAATTAAAAAAATAAGTTTAATCAAAGTCATAAGGACTTTTCTGTGAAGCTTTTAGCTAACCAAAGAATAATTATTTTTTATGAGTTTCAAATATTTACATTTGCTCCTTCCTTATCCATACCATTTTAACAGGTTTTGGCAATAATTGGTGCCTTCCTGTTTCCTTTTGTGAGAAAAACGTAGAGTTGTCAATAAACCAAACCTAACCGAGTTCCCCGTGTCAATGAGATAATTTCCAACAGAAGTTCTGTGCGCCTTCAGTTGAATGTAGTGATATCTTGAAATGCTGGCCTTCATTTGTCCTTTATACACCATCAGAGAGAATGCGCAGGAACAGGGCTTTTGTCTCACTCAGCAGCCAGCTTCTCCTCAGGAGACTGGCAGGATGTGGTCTGGGAGAAAGTGCACACGTGAACAATAGGCATTGACAGAATGGGAAGAATAAAGAGGAAGAGAGCATCTGTCTGCACTCAGATCATCAGAGGCTCTGTGTGTGTGAGAATCTTAGGTTTTGGAAATATGTTTCTTAAGGTTGCCTATTTTCCTTCTCTGTTTTTATTGGATGAGGAAAGTTGCCTTCAAGATAACAAAACATTATAAGTTCAGAGGAGGAACTGCATCCCATTTTGTCTAGTTATCCCAGGCAGAAAATTCCCTCAGGCACTGAACAGATTTTGTTTAGCCCTTACCTATGGTCTCTGTGAATCAAGCAGAGGGAATTAAAAAGGCTAAAGAGATAAAATCCAACTGAGAGGTAACAGTAAAGGGATTCAGCAAGAAGTCCTTGTAGACAGAGTAGCCCAGGTGCTGACTTGGTCTAAAGTTCATTCCCCATGATATTTGAGAAAATTTGCCACCACAAGCACTGATCTGTCCATTCCTCTTCTGTGCCCTTGTTAAACCATAATTCCAATTGAATGACACTTACTATTATAATTAGTTATAAGAAAATATTTGGCATCTTAACCCTGTGTCCATTCTGTTGGATTTGTATCTTGTTTCACCTTCCAGAGGAAGATTCCCATATATACTCACCTATGATGATGTTGATCTACATGGACATATGTAGCCCATGCAGCTGCCATTAAGTTGAAAGGAGAGCGAGTCCAGTGTCTGCCTGGCCTTTTGCAGTCTTCTTCTCCAGTGCAGTTGTGTAAACTTGTCTTCAAATGTCTTCGCACCTGGGTCGCCTTCTGAATGTGTTGCTGCTCTCCAGGGACTTGGCAGGAGGTGCTTCCTGTTGTGCAGCAGGCTTTCCTTTGTAGGACATCTGTCACCCCACAACATGCATGGTCCGAAGAGCAGAAACAGCCTTCTCCTGAACGTAGTAAAACTTCAGAGCACATTCCTGAGCGGGGAGAAAGTGCCCCCAAGGAGCAGCTGTGATTTAGGATGAGTAAGACAGAAGCCAAGGTGCCGTTCGTTTACTCTCCCCCAGAAAACAACACTTGGATTTCCTGGCAGTGCAATTATGTAATGGCTGCGGTCTCTTTTTGTAAACTGTGTTTCAGACAGGGAGGAAGGAGGAACTAACTGGATTGTGTAACTTTATAAATAGAAACAGCCATGTTAAAATAATAAGACTGCTCGGCTTAAGCCAATGTGAGCTTTGCTACTAGCTGCAAAGCCAGGCCACTATATAAGATCCATACTGTGGAGTAATTCCTGAGGTTTGCCCAAGAATGTATAATGAGGGAAGTCAGTGAGAAGTTCTTATTCTTCTTCCATTGTACTTCGAGTGTGCTGGTCCAAATAAATCAAAACCCCTTCTCTGCTGGAAATAGTCAAGTTGGAGACACACAGGAACTTGTCCTCCACTACAAATAATGAATAATGAGCTCATACCATTTTTAATAGGCACATAATTTACTAAACACTTGGAGCAATTTATCCTGGCAATGGCATAAAGGAGAAAGAGGCACCTACCTTATTGTCTACTGAACAAAATGTGTGCTGCATTCATTCCCCATATGTTCTGGAATGCTAGATGATTTAAATTTCATTGCTGCTCTTTATTTTAGAGGGCAGAACCCAGGTACATACAGAGAAGTCTCTTTAATAAAGGCCAAAAACATCAGTCACCTCAGCATGATCCCATTCAATTTAATATATACTCCAAAAGAGAAATTGTACTACGCTTGCCAGTTAGCTGAAGTTTATAGATCATAGGTTTTGACTCTCTCAGGGGTGAATGTATTATAGTAGTGTTTTCTTTGATTTTTGTGTCTATAAAAGTGATCCTAGTCCTTCCTAGACACTTGACAAATTAGTCTTCTGTACCATGGCTATACTATTGGCCATCATTCAAAGCTCTTCCTAATCTGAGTGAAATGGATTTTCTCATTTAAATTCTTCCTTTAAGGAGAAGCCTACTTGATTTACCTTTATCTCCCCCCTCTTCCCCCAAGATCTGTAACACAATGTCTTAGATACAGTAGGAATAAACATACTTGTTGAATTAAAAAATTAATAATGAATTGTGTACTTTTATTCCTTTGCCTCATGATTTACCTGGTGTTTCTGTTTAAACAAGAGCTCTCCTGGACTCTGTTCATGATTGCTTGCATATAAATGTTGGCTGCTCTGCCCTTTTGGCACACTTCTGTTATTTAAGTGATTCAAGGTCAAATCGTATTCAGTATTTTGGCCTTGCTTAACCTACAGTCACGTAACACTTAATGACAGGGCTACATTCTGAGATGTGTTGCTAGCTGATTTTGTTGTGTGAAAATCAGTTTATATACAGAAACCTAGATGGTAGAGCCTACTGCTGTGATTGTGTGTGCTATACTTTTATGTGACTGTCAGCACAGTTAGTGTCATCATAAACACCTGAGTAATGTGTTACACTGTGATTTTTTTAAAATATAGTTTATTGATTTTTTACAGAGAGAAAGGGAGAGAAATAGAGAGTTAGAAATATCGATGAGAGAGAATCATCGATCAGCTGCCTCTTGCACACCTCCTCCTGAGGATGTGCCTGCAACCAAGGTACATGCCCTTGACCGGAATCAAACCTGGGACCTTTCAGTCTGCAGGCCAATGCTCTATCCATTGAGCCAAACAGTTTTGGCTACACTGTGATGTTTTGATGGCTGTGACATCACTAGGTGATGGGAGTTTTCCAGCCCATTAAAATCTCGTAGGGCAACTGTTATATATGTATGCAGCTCCTCATTGACTGAAACATCATTAATTGGCACATGCCTGGAGTCTACTCATCTGTCTTGAGCAAACCTGCCCCAGTCCAATAGTGATCTTATATGTCTCTGAATCTGTCTCATCAAATGTAAAATATTAACAGTAGGAGGGGGAGAGGAAGATCTTCTAATACATGTATATATTTTATATACATTGGTAAAATGAAGACTAAGCAAATTGAAATGGACCATCTTAAAACCATATCACCTTAAGTATAAATATAAAAGTTATCACCTAAGTGCCCCCATTTGTGGATGACTGTTACTTAGGAAAATGAATATGATTTTAACATCAAATCCAAGATTTATAGTCTCATAGAAAACTGCCATATCTTTGGGCTAGAGAATCAGTAAGGAGATGCAGTAGGTTTAAGTCATGGTCCAATATCTGAAAGTGATTTGGCATTCTTTGATTTGCTTTTTCAATTAGAATACAACTGGTGAAATCATTCTGTTTGGTAACTATGTCCATGATCTATTGCCAATGTGGGTTTATGGATGTTAACAGAGTTTTTGTAGTCTAGGGTGACATATGACTTGGATCTTCCTCTAAGTAATCGCAAGTCCATTGTAGTGAAGTAAACTCAGCCAAGTGCATTGTAATTTATGTTTTTACTTAAAAGGCTTTAAGACACCCTACTTCTTAGATAAGAAAATATAACTCAGTATTTCTATAACATAGTTCTTTTTGCTCCCAAACTTCTATTGCTGCTGATAGTGGTAGAAAGAAGATTGGTGAGGGTGGGAGAAACTTAACTTTGATTTTTTTTTTATGGTTTAAGAAATACTCATTAGATTGAGTAGCATTTGAAGATCAAACTTTTTGTCAGTGCTGCTTTCCTTTCAGCATGAAGTTTGTCTCTTCTATCCTCATTTATAGAATGGCTTCTCCAAGTGAGTAGATAGTTTGTTCGGAGAAGTTTTGTGTCCGCAGGTTAACATGGGATGGAGTGATAAAGCGTCTCTGGTTTGCTTGCCACCATCTGGATCCTTGCTGTTGTGTGCTGGTACTGCAAAGCCCAGTACAGCTGGGTCCCTGGGCATGTGGTGCTTCTCTGCTGAGACCAGGGTTCCTGGTGCCCTGTGGACACTCACTGTGGTAACATTGCCCAAGTCATGCATCTGCCTGTCCAAATGCCAGCTCCCTTGGGCACACTAGTCCTCTCCACGTTTTTCGCCTTACACTGGGACACACAGAAACGTCCATGCATGTATATCAGGAGTGCTAACTCCAGCACTATCTGCCTAACCATGTCCTGTTTCCATTTCCCCTCTACTGTGGCTTTTCACTGTTGGCAACGGGCACCCTGTGTTGTGGTCCTCCCAGCTAGTAGATGGGAAGTGGGGCACAAGGCCGTTTAGCTTTCACCCTGACCTTCAATCTGTCATCCCTGGGCCTACTTCCAGGGTATGGAGGCACCAGATTTTATTGTGGATTCTAATGGTATCTTAGTGTAGACACATACCTTCTGAATCTTGTTTCTTTCCTGATATTTGACTTTTTGCTTATTCTCACCATCACAGTTAGCCTCTCTGAACTCATCACCTACATCCTCTGCATCGCGTTTTATAGTACAATTCTGGTTTCCAAGAGTTTTCCTTTGATAGGTAAAGGGAAGCCTTTGCAATCTGGAAAACACTTTCTTATTCAATAAATCCTGACTTTCAAGAATATTTTGTCATTGCAGACTTAAAATGTATTTGTAATCAAGTAGAACAGTTAGTGTGTAGTTGTTTTTGGTTATAGGCTGAATTCTGTCTTAAAATAATAAATACCATTGTTTTAATGGGTGGAAGACCCATAAATCAACTAAGAAACAGAAATGGATAAGGACAAACATACTCATATAATTGCTCTAAAATTCACTCCTATTCAATTCACCAGTTCATTCTTATTATTTGTTCTTTTAACATGTAGCTGTTAAAAGCTGAATGTTTTTGAATGTTAAAAGCTGAATGAAACTTGATCAATACCACTAGATCAAGTAATAATGACAGAATGAAAATTAGGAAGAAGTACTGATAAATGTCTCATAAATTCTGAATGCTGGATGGTGGCATCCTTTGAGTATTGGGCTATTTTCTCACACAGAAGATCCATCCAAGATTTGTTGCCTTTGTTCAAGTGAAAGACACATAATGGAAATTAGATTTATTTGATTTAAGACTATATTTGGCTTAACTCAATCATTCAATTAAAGTTTTTCATTCCGAAAATAATTTTTTAAAAATTCTCTTGGAATATTTTCTGGTGGAAAAATATCACAGAATTTTGAACTAATGTAATAAAAAGTAAAACACTAACAAAAATATTACTATTAAATTAGTTTACAGAGTTGGGGACTATGTAACATTAAGATGCTGAGAAGAAAAAAACATACTTAATTATCTTCATCATTTTTCTAAACAACATGAAATATTTGAATATTGGGAAATTGCATTTAAAAAATATTTCCCCAGACATTATGGAATTATACACTTTAAAATTCATATAGTTTACATTGACAGTAAGAAGTGATATTCTACAAAAATAATTGACAGATTTTGAGTGGTTCTAAATTATTAAATTTACTTAGGACAAGCAAAGAATATGAATAATTAAATTCTAATTATTTAGATGTCATTTGACATTGTCAGATACTTAAAAATTATTTTTTCTGAGTTCACATTGGATACATTTTAACTTTATAAACACAAATGTATTTATTGTGGTAATCTGAAAAATGAGATACTAATTGAGGGAAATGCAAATCTACAGGTTGCTGATATATTAGGGGAGGAATTCAAGTACAAATGCTAAAACCAGACAGATTTATGTACAACCCCCAGCTCTGCCATTTATTGAAGGAGTAACCTCTAATATACTATTTAACTTCTCTGAGCTCCATGTTGTTTCTAGAATGGAGATTATAATATGACCTTCCTAGAGTTTTTATACATATCGTTTTAGTTTTGTTAGAAATCTTTTCACAGTGCCTGGAATATAGTGGACCTTCTATAAATAATAACTATTGTCATATACTTTAAGAGTTTGGTTTCCATTTTCTTTGAAATCATGTAATAATTTGGGGGCTTTATTTGTTTGTTTTATTTTTATTGTTGATGGTTACAGAGAAGAGGCATGCTGAAACAAAACATTTCAAAAAAATTAAAGGTTTAACCTAATTCCACCACTAATACTAATAAAAATATTAAGTCTTAATTCAGCAACTGAAATAGAAATCTAATCACTTGTGTTACTTTTAAATATTCAACACTATCTGTAATGATGAATGTTAAAATACCATTATTTTGGTTCTTAACAGTTCCCTTTGTCTAAATTTTAAACCATTTCCATAGTTATATATGACATTTCTTCAAGAATAAGAAAAAAAACACAATATTTTTAGGGGAAAAATCTCCCCTGGGTAATCTTCTCCTCAAAGGAATCAATCAGATTTGAATGTTCTTACAAAGAGTTTAATTAAACATTGATATAAAATCATGTCTTAAAACTTGGAATAATAAAAATCTGTATTATGTAGAAGAAAATGGCTTCCCCACCCTCAATCTCTTATTTACAAAGCCATAGAGTTGGTTATCTTTTTATGACACAAAATTGATGAGTTTTATTTTATTTTATTTGCTTATTTGTTTTTAGTATCTTTGCAAGGACAGCAATTACATTAGTAAAGAGAAAATTCACATAAGGTACCAAATGCCCATGCCATTTGCCAAGAATGAAAACACAGTTTGCATTTGAGACAAAATACAATCCATATTTATTTCATGGGCTGAGGAATTTCAAGGGGTCACTTCTATAGGAGAGTTCCAAGGGAGTTAGGAATCTGGCCTATGATTTTTTTTTTAACTTTTGGCAGTGACTTCTGAAATAAAACACAATACCTTATAATATTTCAAAAAGTTATCCATCATCCACATTGCAAAGTACATTGCAGTATTTTAAGCTCTGGAGTATGGCTTGAAAAATTCACTATTCATGGGAGGTGGAAAACATGAAAAGAAAATGAACATGGGAGACAGGAGTTTAGAGGGGATTGGATTCCATGTGTGGATGAAGATTTTGACTCAAAATACATATGTGCCGGGAAACATTTTGTGAGGACTGTGTTGTTAATTAAGATTTCCAAAGGTTCTCAGGAAGTATAATGCATATAGCCACCCTGTTAAAGTTAACATTTAAGACTCCAGCTGTTTACACACATAGTTTTTAAATAGAGATTTACCAGAAGAATTGGTGAGAAAGCAACTCGGTTGAAGACACATGGGGCACTCACAGCCACAGTTTATTACTGCTATCTGTCTCATTGTGGTTTTTCACACTGTGGGAATTCAACTGCCAGAACTAGGGGAGCCTCTTCACTTTCACTGGAGTCTGACCACTTTTCTTCAGGGAAAGCAGAAGCTAACAAATCAAAAGTTTGCTCATGTTAAACCCCAGGAAAATATTTCAAAAGGCCAATCCCACTGCATAAGCATGCTTATTCACATAACAATAGCTGCTTTACAAAAAACAAAACCAATTCAAATAAATCTTAACAAGATTCATCGACATGTGCAATGCTTAGCAGAGGAGATGGTGCCCTGAATAATTCTGTTATGGTGTCCTACTGAGAGAGATGCCCGCTCCTTACCCCAACCTAAGATCATAAACCTGGTGTGTTGATTGACTGGCATTGCAATCTGACTGGTATTTCTTCTAGTTTATTTCATTACAGTTATTGAAAGTGTAGACCCTTCTTTATTTTTACATAAGTAAGGGTGTGTTGTTCACAATACAATTGTTTCAGCCACCCCATCAATGAAAGAGAAGAAATCAGTTGCACAACAGATTGAGATCTATTTTCAATCTTTTAGATGGAAAAGAATAAAATTTCAGTTTGTTTTAAACCATGAAACTATTAGCATATCTTATCAGACTCATAAACTTTCCTTGGGATTCATTTATATTCCCTAGTTTTCATCTTAGAAATTATGTTGTAAAGACCCAGAAACTATTGTTGCAAATGTGTCTCTGAAACAATATAATATATAAAGCTAGTTTTGTCTTTGAGATCTGACTTTGGGACCCCAGGGCAAAAGTTTTATGGCACAGTGAGTAATTTTTCAGGCTTAAGGAAAATCAGATGTGGCTCTCTTAGAAGAACAATTGGGTGTATCTTTCTGCTTTTCAAGAAAATATATAAAATGATAACTTTGCCCTGAATTTGAACCCTGACATGCCTCATAATTATTGATTTATTTTTCTTCTTTTGTTCACACTGACCTGATTTCATTATTTTTTTGTACATAATTTGCTTTTCATCATAAGTTGGATCAACTTCTGCTAATAAGTGAAAAGCACATTTGAATTATTTTCCTGTTCATTAAAAAGAAAGCAGTAGATCTACATGTACTGAAAATGAATTAGACTTACAGTTTGTTAAGTAGAAAAACTGGAGTGTGGAACATAGTGGATATGATGATTCCACTTTTGCAATATATACTCCAAAAGTGGAATATATATTCCAAATATATACACACAGAGTATATATTTGTTTGTATGTATACATATGCATTTATTCATATACCAGTTCAAAGAAATAACATAGAAAATGGTAACAGTAATTGTTTGAGAAGCTTAACAGTGAAGGGAGAAACTGAGAAGCTTAGGAATCAAGAGAAGAAGTAGGATTACTTTACTTTTATATATTTATTAGAGGCCCGATACATAAGATTCTGCAAGAATAGACCTTCCCAGCCCTGGCTGTCTTGGCCCTCTCAGCCTCGGCTTTGTCCGGAAGGTCGTCCAGATGGTTGTTCTGCTGTTCAGCCATTTGGTCCATTTGTATATTATGCTTTTATTATTATAGACTAGAAGCCCAGTGCACAAAAATCTGTGCACTCACGGGTAGAGAGGGAGAGGTCCCTCAGCCCAGCCTGTGCCCTCTTGCAGTCTAAGAGTTCTCAGGGGATGTCCCACTGATGGCTTAGGCCACTCTTGCCTACCTCTGTAGAGGTGACTGGGTAGGCCAATCAGGGAACAGTGCCAGCTGGTGAGCAGCCATAACTGCCCACCCATCGCCCTCTGCCACAGCTGGTTGCCGCCAACCCCCCATCACCATCCCTTCCCTCTGCCCACTGGGATGCACTTTGGCTGGCCTGTCACTGTCTGCTCACAGGCCCTGCCCCCTGCTAACCAGTTTTTCTGCCGTTTGTTCAATTTGCATATTACACTTCTATTATATAGAATGTAGCTAAATAAAAGTAAAATATAAACACACTTATGTATATTTCTGTACAGTTATACTTGTACCTTCTAAAGAAGTATATATACATATACATTATATATCTAAAAGTAAAGTATATATATATATATATATATATATATATATATATACACACGCACATTAAGCATATACATATACACTTATATACTTTGTATTATTTAAATTCATGTATTTGAGCCATTAGAAAAATAATCCCTCCATTCCCAGGCTAATATCAATGTGAGTAAACATTGGGTTGGCTTTTAATCATTTTTATTGATTTACATAAATTGTGTTTATTTTAACTACCCTTAAAATATTCAATCAAAGGTCAAGACAAAATTTCGCACACAAAAAGAGAGACTTTTCTCTTTTTTAATTTCTGACATGTTTTCTAATTTTTCAAATGGATAATATAGTGATGATTATTATTTTAATTAACAGGCCAATAAAGCTCTTCTGAGGATTCACCATATGTGGGATGCACATTAAAATGAATTATGTTTCTGTTCCTGGGTCTTTGAAAGAATTCTGAATAAAGTAACAGTCTATTAATTGTCTTTTCTTTTTCATATCACAAAAATGGGTTTTAAATGTGTTTAAGTGTATGGAAGAGAGCAGTTCACCAGTTGTCCCTGAAGAGCCTTTTATCCAAAGGGAAATGTGGTGTGACATTTTAATTATCTAAAGTTTAATGACAGAGATAATGAGGTTTCTTGCCTTCTTTGAATCTGTTCTGCTTGTCAACAAGATGGATTTGCTTCGAGTTTTGTAATACCAAATACTGTCAGGGAGGTGAAGAGAACATTGGAAGGTCCTCTAACACTGATGCTGAATCCACTGTGGCCAGCTGTGGAATCTGTTGAATAATTTGAAAGTATTTACTTTGGCTTAATGTTCTGTTTTGAGATGGAAACAAAAAAGAAAGCATTGATTGAATTAATAATCCTTCCTGTATCCCTTCCTAGCAAGGTCCAACGAGCGTACCAAGCATGGGATAACAAAAAGTTATATACAAAAGACAGCATCATTATTCTCTTTCTGTTTGAGTTCATCAAATAGAGGAAAGCCCAAAGGGAATGTATTGTTTCACTGGTGTGATATGCGACCTTTTTTTAAAACATTAATTTGATTAAAAATAGCTTATCTAATGTTTCCATATTAACCAGGCAGAAGTTTCTTGGATGAAACAACTATTTATTTTAAGACTTCAATGGGGACAGGATGAGGGAGGATACTGTCACACTCTATTTTAGAAGGTCATAGAACCTTCACCTTTTTCTCTCATCTTAAAAAAAGGACTAAAGTATTTAATTTCTTTATACCTATCATACTGAACACTGTGTGTTACCATTCTGAATTCCCTTTCTTTTCTGCTAATGAAAACATTTGCCAGTGGCATGATTAACTGGATACATATACTTAAGGAATGGACATCTTGAAAATCTTTGTTAAATTATTTGCAGCTGCTCATACCAAATACAACAGGTTCTATTTAAAAAATAAAATAAAATAAAATGGAAGGGCTGGGAGCACCAACTGTCCAAATAATAGAGAAATGAAAATAAAAAGTGTAAAAAAATAACAATTCTGATAGATAGGTAGGCCAGAATGCATACTTTTTTGACAGGTTAACTTTTAACTTATGTATCTAAGGATGGTTAAAATGAATCATCTTAGGTGAAATCAGTTCTCTTTAGCAGATGTCGAGATATATGTTGGGAAGACACTATTGGTTAAATTTTTACAAATCACCCAGGTATATTTCTTATCACTTTGTATTTCATTCTTTATAGTCACTATTGGGCTATTAGGTGGATTTTTTTTTTAAATTCTCCCTGAGAATTTTTATTGATTTTAGAGGAGAGAGAGAAACATTGATCTGAGAAACATCAGTTGGTTGCCTCCCATATGTGCTGCAACTGGGGATGGAACCCGCAGCCTAAGGATCCCGACTCGGAATTGAACCATAATATTTTAGCATACAGGACGATGCTCCAACAAACAAGCTACCTGGCCAATGTCAGTGGACATATTTTTGAAGTCTTCATAATCATTTTACCTATTTTTTTACTAAAATAAATAATAGCATAGTGTATTCTCCTGAAAATTATTACAATATATTTAAAAAATCTATTGGTTTGAGTTGTGATATGTCTAACTCTAAAGTATTCATTTTATTGTAATCCTTTTCATTTCCCACTGACTTAGAAAGTCTATGGGATTTACCTAGTTAGCAATACTTCTGTAGTCTTAAATTATCCTTTCAGATAAAAAGGCTTGAATTGACTGCACACAGCATATCTTTACAATAGGAAAATTTAGAGCTAAAGCTAAAAATAGTTACTTAAAGACAGTTTCTCAGAATTATTTTATTAAATTCTATTTTTTAATAACAGGTCTATTAGATTAGAAGCCAAGAACAGGAAACAAAATTGTTTAAGGGAGTCATGTGGGGGGATCACGTTAATGGAAATAGATCTCCAAATTCTCAAACATGTGTTCAATAGTTTCCCTTTATCTCATTTCACTTTCTGTGAGTGCAGTTACCCATAGTCATTCAAGGTCCAAGAATATTAAATCAAAAATTCCAGAGCTAAGTAATTCCTATATTTTAAATCACAGGTCTTTCTGAATAGCATAATGAAGCCTCTCTAGTCCTGATCAGTCCCACTGAATGTGTGAATCATCATCCCTTTGTCCAGTGTCCCCACGCTGTGTATGCTTCTGCCCATTTGTCACACAGCAACAGCCTGGGTTATCAGATGGGCTGCCCTGCTATCACATTACTGAGTTCCTGTAACAGTACAATAAAACCTCTATATAATGGGCTAATTTGGGAGAGGAGGTATCCCTCAAAACCAAAAGTCTATCTATATATATAAAAGCCCAATATGCAAATTGCCCCTGCAGAGTTGAACAGGGAGACCAATTGCTTGCTATAACATGTACTGACCACCAGGGAATGAAGAATGGCACCACTCAGCAGCTGGAAGGCCCTGATCAGCCCTGATTACCACCCAGACCTAGGGACCCTACCCATTCATGAATTTTGTGCACTGGTCCTCTAGTGTATTATAAAGTAGGTTTTCTGAATGGTGCATGTGTTAAAAAATTGACAAAATAGTTTACCTGTTTTTACTTATGTAGACACATTTGTATAATTAGAATTAGGTATGTATGAAAAGTTTAATTCCACAGGAAAGTTTTGTATATGTATTAGAGTAATTTTAAATTTATACTGAATAAATGCATGCATTCACCAGTCATCACAAGTAACCACATGCACATGGCTCAGGCATGGCTTAGCACACATGGGAACATCAGCCTGCATGGGTTAAAATTGCTGCAGAAAGTAATGCCACAGACAACAGAACCAAGTACCTCTCTAGAGGCTGTGTGATCAGTTGTTAATAATTTTTGGAATATTGTTTATAAGCAGTAACTCTTGAATTTAAATATGTAGGCTATAGTTGTAGATATGTAATATTTATGTTGGCAAAATTACTACAGTGTTTTTCCCCCAATATGTGGCCTATTGATTAAAATTTGTTAAAAAGAATAGCTAATTAATAACAAAAATTAACCTGTTAATTTAATTTTAAGCAAATCTTGCTTAAAAGCATTTAAAATTAACAGGGTATTAATTTTCACATATGCCATACAGACTGAAAACTTATTTTCTATACAATCCTTAGTGTTTTAAATCAAGGCCTGCAAAAGAAAGGATTTACTGTATTTGATTTAAGAATTATTCCACATTCAAGAGTAGTGAAGTCGGCTATCGGGGTATGTCCAAGAGAAGCTGTAAAGCGCATCCGTTAAGTGAAGAGCTACAAATTCTAAACTTAAGGAAAGAAAAATAGTAGGTTGACAATGCTAAGACTTATGATATGAACAAATATTTTGTCTGTGCAATTGTGAAGAAAGAAAAAGAAATCCATGGTAGTTTGAGAGAAAAGGAGACCAAGATATTTGAGAGTGAAACCACATATATATAGCTTTCATTACAGTATATTGTTATAATTGTTCTATTTTATTATTACTGTTATTTATCTCTGCATGTGCCTAATTTATAAATTAAACTTCATCAAAGTTTTATATGGATAAGAACAAACAGGCAGTATATACTATCCATTATTTCAGGCACCTATGGGGGTTCTTGGAAGTATTCCTTATGGATAAGGGAGGCTACTATATTTTAATTTATATGTCACTGTAAAAAATATGCCTTTAATGGCAGAAATTGTAATATAACTGGGACAGGAGTGGTGCACATCTTTGGTACATCTTAGGAAGTACCTTTAACATGAGCATTTACTTAAATACTATGATTAAGAAATCTCTAATTTCATTTTGTACTTTCATCATGCTATAGCTTCTTTATGTACCCCTTATTAATATATTTCTCCCATTTTCAGTCCTTTATTGGGTTCTGCCAAGTTATGTGTCCCTTAACCTTATCAGTTCTTTATCTTCTAAAAAAGAGGAACTGACCATTTGCAAATTTATATAAATGAAATAGCGAAATTTGTTTAAACATATCTTGATATGAAGCTGTGGGAGCTTTTCACATAAAATAATTGCTATTTTAACTACTTTTGAAAGTATCACATGTACACACTGTAAGTATGTCCACTGTAAAAATGTCCCTTGCTGTGGAAATGCCACTCTATATAGTAAGCATTTATAGAGCTTGGATGCAGTGAATTCTACTTTCTGAGATGGCTGGGGGAACTAAAATTATGTACATTCTTGAGGCTAATCTGAATAGACTTCCCTCAGAACTATTTTCCAGTGGAGTCTCTGCTTACCTCTTAAACACTCCCTTCCCCACTGCCCATCCACTATGTATCACATTACCCATGTTCATTTCCTTCATAGTATGTATCTCAGTCTGTCATTCTCTTACTCATTGGTTTGGCTTGGTTGGTTTGTTTGTTCTTTAGAATGTCTGTACCATGAGGAGAGACGCCTTCCCTGCATCATTCATTTTCACCTCGGAACCTCTCTATTTCACAGAATTGGTTCTCCATAAATATCTATTCAAATAATGAATGAATGGATGGATGGATGAACTAATCACAAGTAACCCCACAAAAGTTCATAAGATATATGAGAAGGCATTTGTACTGTCTGTAAATGATGAATTTGAATTAACTGTGAATAATGGGTGAGAGAATATAAAATACTAGAGGCCCAGTGCATGAAATTCATGTGTGGATCAGATTCCTAGGCCTGGCCAGCAATCAGGGCCAATCTGTGGGGCAACTGGTGGGGTGATTGGAGGTCCCTCCCCCCCCCCTTCCCCCGCACCTGCCTTGGCTGGCCTAATATTGTCCACTCACCGCCTCCTCACCTCCCGCTGCCAGTCGCCTCCCTCTGCGGGACGATTGGCAGGGTGATGGAGGGACCTCTGGTCACACCTGTCTTCGCTGGCATGAGGCCTATGGGCTGAGGGCAGCTCCTGCATTGCGCATCTGCCTCCTGATGGTCAGGGTGCATCATAGCGACTGGTTTGTGGATTTGCATACAAGGCTTTTATTATATAGGATGTTTATTTATATAGCTTCTTTTCCAATGATTAGGCTAAAATTTATTCCCTTTACAGTTCAAAACTCTTTTGTAGTTCCTATAGATGAGTCTGTATGTTATTCTATTTTTATTTTATTTTACTTTGAAGAGAGGGAAAATGTTGTTAAACTTTCTATTTAACAACAAATAATTGATATTCCTTTTATTCTCATAATGTCTATAAGGCCACTGAATATTTCAAGCCATTTTCCAACAAATATAATGGAACTTGTTTTAATATTTTCCTTTACAAATATATTTTCCCAAGGAGAATTTGAGACTTTTTAGAGCTTCAACTGTCTCTTACATATAGGAAATGTGTTTGTTAGTTAATGTTTGATCCCTTGAAATTTACTTGCTTACTTCTATTGTTAGTGGTAACATACATAGTTTTCTGTTTAAATTTTCTGTGTATTATAATTTAAGGTAATGTTGTTAAGAGTAACATTTAGGGATGTTTGTAAATTTTAAGATGATGTATTTAACAACAAAGGAATAAACTAAATTGCTCCAACATAAAACAACTGATTCTCTCCCTCTATATACATATGTGTGGTCATTCTAATCTGTTTGCTTAGTGACTACTGTGAAAAACCTTTCCCATTTCACTAAATTTTGAGATTCCTTACTTTATGCATAGAAGGTAATCACTATATATTTTTTAATGCATGAAAAGACATCCTTCTATTCTTAGGAATGTTGCCCATTGACCTCACATTATGAGAATTTGTCATCCTGCCACTAAATCAATATGTGATAACATTTTTTCCCATTATTTGTGAGTCAAATACATTTTATGAAGGAAGTTTTATAAAATTGCAAGTATATGGTTTGAAAACAGAAAATATTTATCTTTACATAAAGCAGAAATCTAAATCTAGAGAAAAAATAATTATTGAATATAGTTATATTGCTGTTAAATGAGTGATCAACTTAGATGGAATATGAATAGTGGTAGAGCCATTTTGTGGATGTGAGAATATTGTCTTTCTACAACTCTTGAAGAATTGAGATTGATTACATGAATTTTGAGGGTTCATAGAATGATGCTGGATATAAAAAAGGAGTGTCTTAAAAGACAAGTCAGGCCTGGCTAGCATGCCTCGGTGGTTGAGCATTGTTCTATGAACCAGGCAATCATAGTTGATTCCTGATCAGGGAGCAGGCCTGGGTTGTGGGTTCGGTCCCCAGAGTGGAGTGTGCAGGAGGAAGCCAATCAATTATTCTCTCTCATCACTGATGTTTTTACCTCTCTCTCCCTCTTCCATCCTCTCTGAAATCAATAAAAATATTTAATAATAATAATAATAATAATAATAATATAAAAGACAAGTTATCTTACAAGGTACTGGCTCATGAAAACTCCACAGTCTTCTTGGTCTTGCAGCCATAGGCACTTTGAGTTGAATCAGAGAAGGCAGATGATCCAGCAACCATTGGACACTGAGCCAAACGTTTTCTTCTGTCCCATGTCAAGACCAGTTACTAAGATTTTACAGTTTCATTATAATCACAGAAAATGTTTGAGAAGGTACTTTAGACCAACGTACTATTTGGTTAGTTCTAAGAAGTGTGCTTGCTGGTTGATTAGAATTTCAAAATCTCATAAGTCTGAGGTATAAAAAATGTGCCTCTGCTCTATATTCTTCTTTAATAACCCAGTAAATAAATCATTTGAAGATTTTAAATAGAAAGAAATCCTCTTACTATCCAAACTATTGGTCTCTAGCCAAATTCTCCCCTCCAAAAACAAACACACACACACACACACACACCCATTCCCTTTGATGAACATTCTTGAAAACCTCTCACCTATATATAGCCTCCTCATCAATGCAACCAAATAAAACTATGAATAAATACATTTGTTTTTTAGAACATCAGATAACTTAATGAGAATTAAACTTAGATGATGAAAAAAACAACAACAATACATTTAGCATTTTGAAAGGTAGCTAACATTTAGAAATGATCAGTATTCAATGTGGAAGTCAATTCCCAAGATACATAATTATTCTTTGTTCCTTTTAACTATTGTATTTCTCACTACATATTGATTTCCAGTAATCTTTTCTCTAAAAGGGAGTTTGGCCTTTTCTAATGTGAAGTACATGTCCAAGGATCAAGCACATTTTAAAAGCATGTAGGAGTTATTAAAATATAACTTACATATAAAACCCTAAGGGTTGTGGTTTAAAGTAAGTAAAATTAACCTACAGCTGAGCTTGCTGGTTATAAGACTATGTGTTGAATGGCCCTTGAAAAATAATGAATAGATGGTGTGAGGAAATGAGTGGAACAGGTGATGTGCTTTTAAACAGAATCAGATGCTTGGAATGTTCTAGAGTATAAGAATGAAAATGTGAACATTTCCAAGCATACTAGGCAGGTTCTTCCCAGAACTCTGACACTAAACCTTGAGGAGATACAAAGATATAATGAAAAACTAAAACTAGCCGAAACCGGTTTGGCTCAGTGGTAGAGCATCGGTTTGCAGACTGAAAGTCCCGGGTTCAATTCCGATCAAGGGCATGTACATTGGTTGTGGGCACATCCCCGGTAGGGGGTGTGCAAGAGGCAGCTGGTCGATGTTTCTCTCTCATGGACGTTTCTATCTCTCTATCTCTCTCTCTTTCTCTCTGTAAAATATCAATAAAATATATTTTTTTAAAACTAAAACTAAAGCGATAAAGTGATTAATGTGAGCAACGAGTATAACAGGCAACTCCTTTCATAACAATAGACTGTAGGGTAGTTATGGCCTGCCTCTCAGGCCCCAAACTGTGTAACCAGGAGGCAGCTTGCAGTTCTGGTCTGCACTGGCCTATTGGTCTTCAGGGTGCCCAGGCCATGGGGTGTGGGTGTGTCTAGGTAAGGCACTGGGGAAGAGTGGAGAGTGGCAGCCACTCACACCAGAGAATGGCCTTCATCTCAGCACAGACTCTGCGCCGTGAGTCAGCTGGCTCTGTTGTGAACATGGCTGTGTCATTTTCTTCCACTCTTCAGATTTCTGCATATGGCTTCAACTTAGAGAACTATTAAAAGTAGGAAGAACTTCGGGAAAATAAACAGTTGCTGGGATTACTGGGTAATAATATGAAGAGAAAGAGAGCCAGGGGATATGTTTCCACGAACTAAAAACAGTTTCCCCTAGAAAACCTCAACTCTTGCACGAAGCCTGATTGAATTAAATAATTGTATGAGTGCCTAAAACATCACGATGCGTAAACCCCGATGGCAGATCAGTCCAAGCCATTTAAAATGATCGTTTAAGAAGAGTGAGAAGGCTCGCCTGTGCTAGCTGAGAATGCAAGTCCTAACAAATGTGGTGGGAATGAAGTCAAGTGGAAAGAAGCTGGGCTCTGGGCATGGCTGGTCCCATCCTGGGGCTCGCCCTTTCCCAGCCCTGTGACCTTGGGCACACTGCCTAACCTCTCTAGGCATCACTTCCCCAGGAGTTATAGAATTCAATTAAATAATGACATAAAGTTCCTGACATGGAGTAAGTAAATGCACTATTTGAGGCAGTAAATGTCAAGTGAAAATAATTCTGTATTGAAAAAATATGTTATGGTACCTATGGTTTTTATTTGATCACCTGACACAAAGACATATTATGCCTCTAACCATGTATTAAGTAATGAAAATTTATCTTCATGGAGGGGATCCTGGTTATGTCAGTCAGTTCTAACATGGCATGCCCCTTCCTCCTCATGATACTTGGATGTACCATTTCTATTTGGAGCTTTCTTCTCTTGCTCTTAACCTGCATAACTTTTCCTCATTCTCACTTTTTTTTGACACTGCATTTATATATATATATATATATATATATATATATATATATATATACACTATTTTTTTTACAGAGAGGGAGAGGGGTATAGAGCTAGAAACATTGATGAGAGAGAAACATCAATCAGCTAGCTGCCTCCTGCACACCCCCTACTGGGGATGTACCCACAACCAAAGTACATGTCCTTGACCAGAATGGAACCTGGGACCTTTCAGTCTGGAGGCTGACGCTCTATCCACTGAGCCAAACTGGTTTTGACTATTCTTGCATTTTTTGTTCAAACCTTATTTCCTTGAGGCCAACTTCCATGATTATCTGCCTCCACCCTCCATACCTTGATTAGTTTCCTTTGCTTTATGCTCATTTTTGATATTATGTTCCTTATATTCATGATTCAGAGCCTTATCACAGTTTTGATAATAGGTCTATTGTAATTACTTGTTGACAATAATTATTTTCTCACTAGGCCACATGTTTTATGGGGACAAAACCTGTAATTTTTTTATTTTGACTTCCATTGTATCTCTACTGTTTAACACATACGAGGCAGGCATACTATGTGATGAGGAATGAATTAATGTATAATATGCCTGCACAATTCTGTCTTGAACACTATTTTTATATTGGGTATTAATAAGCAAATACATATATAGTCTTTTGTTGTTACTCAACTCAAAATGTGGGTCTATGATACAGTTTACAAAGAAAATATCTGAATATGTTACTGCACAATTTAGTATAGAAATAGTTTGTATAAAAAATTCTAGTAATCATCACATCTCTAAAACTTGAAGCAAGAATTTATAGAAATCAAATTGATATATTTTAGGTGAACAAATAAGTCAGAATAAAGCCTAGAAAATTGAATTTTTTAAAAAAAAACTTAGTGAGACATTTAGGAATCAGAAATGAGGAGAAATATTTGGCCTGAAAAATGATATCTAAACCAGCCAGTGAGTCAGTTTGTGATGTTGCTTCTGTTACAGATGCTGGAGAATGTGTGGATGGGGAATTTACCACACAGTGGGGAGAGGAGAGGAAATGAGTGGAGTGGAAAGAAATAACTAGTGTTAAGGAGAATCAGGAAGAGGAAGAAAGACAGTGGGAGGCCTGGCAAGAAAAAAGCTAATGCATGAGACCTCCTAAACTGAGAGAGGGAGTGAAGAGGGTTTAAATTGAACACAGAAAAGCACCAGTAATGTTTCATGAAATTTAAGGATATTTGTCATTTTTAATGTCAATGCAAGGTGAATGCCCCCACACAAATGTGGGGAGGATAAAATAATCAAACCCGCAAAAGTCGCTGGACCATGATAAAAGGTCCATTTATAATAGTGTTCCTTCTTGAATCTAAGTATTTACAAGGGTATCAAAGATGCATATGCCCAACTTTACTCCTTAGTAATTTGTAGTCAATTTAAAGACATGGAATGCATTTGATACTGAGCTAAGTAGACAGACTCTTATATGAGAAATAACTTTCATAAATCAGCATATAAGTAGAAAATAAACTTTAAATTTCCTTTGAAATTTTCTTCCATAGATGAATAGCACACATGATTTTTAATACTATCTTATTTTATTTCGCCATTTATTGCTGAGCTATCAGCTGTTAAAGTATACACACATTTTGGGGGAACACTCTGTACAAAACCATTCTGTTTTTTCTTAACCTGTGGGTACAGATTGATATTTCTCTAATAGAACATGAAATAAGTTAAACTTATGATTCAAATGTTAGTATATTTGGTGTTGTTCCAGAGGTTCCTCAAACTATCCTCATTTTTAATCATCTTTTACTTTTTTTTCTCTCTTCTAATTGGGTGTTTTCCACTACCTTGTCTCCCAGATCACTGATTCAGCCCTCTGCTTCATCTAATCTGATGTTGATTGCATCTAATGTATTATTCATTTCAGTTACTGTTTTCTGTATTTCTGACTGGTTATTTTTTTATTTCCTTTTTTATGTTTTCTACCTCATTGTTGATGCTCTCACTGAGTTCATCTATATATGCTTCTCTTGAGTTCATTGAGTATCCTTATAACTGGTGCACTGAACTCTTTATATGATAGATTGCTTATCTCTATCTCATGCAGTTTTGAGTGGTTTGTTTTCTGAGGTTTTTTTTCCTGGTCTTTTTGGGGGGGCATATTTCTCTGACTTTTGTATCAGATATATTGTTCTGTATTTTTTATGAGATAGGCAAAACTATGTGAGGGCCACAGGTAGTGGCAAGCCTTACCCAGGCCTTCAGCTATTGCTGGTGTGGACACAGGCCAGGGGCAGTCCCAAAGGCTGGGACTGCTTGGCAGACTCATTGAAGTTGCAGCTGGAGTAGGCTCAAGAACAGGGTAGTCCTGGAAGCAAGACCTACCAGGACCTGGGCTAAAGCAGGTGGGAGCTCTAGGGATTCCTGGTTACTGTTGAAGTGGGTGTGGTCTGCAGGGCATTTCTGGTACAGCCACACCTGGGCAGGAGCAGAGCTAGGGCTGGTGTGAGCTGAGGGGAGTCTGTGGACAAGTCCCATGATGATGGCTGGAACATGGAACTTGTGTAGGTTGCATGAAGCTTCTGTGTTCTATCTTTCTCTCTCTCTCTCTCTTTCTCTCTCTCTCTCTCTCTCTCGTCTGCTGCTCAGAAGCTGTTCAGCCAGCCCTCTCAGTTTTTCTTCAAGGGAAAATGCTCTGTCTGGGGTGTAAATTCCACATATTCCGGGGAGGAGGTGAGTTCAGGATCTTCCTATTTTGCCATGTTGACCCACAAGCCTACTTACATTGTTTTAATTACTAGTGAATACTTGCATGTGGATAAGTTATCAGCTTTGGAATCTCTCAGAATGAGTTTGTACAGGGTGTCCCCCCAAAATGTGTGTACACTTTAACAGCTGATAGCTCAGTTGTGAAAATGAAATTCATTATAATAAATATTGCCTTTATAATGATTCAAAGTGGGTATACACATTTTTGGAATACCGCCTCTACTATAATTATCATTGTGAGCTCCTCTAGAACAAGTTATGCAAATCTCTGGTGCTTTACATTTTTTAGCTTAATGATACCTACCATATTTGCTATTATAATGAGTACATGAATTGTGCATGCAGTAGCAACTCAATTAATAAATGATTATTTCACCCCAACCAGTTTGGCTCAGTGGATAGAGCATTGGCCTGAGGACTGAAGGGTTCCAGGTTAAATTCCAGTCAAGGGCACATGCCCAGGTTGCAGGCTCGATCCCCAGTAGGGGGTGCAGGAAGCAGTCAATTAATGATTCTCTCTCATCATTGATGTTTTTTACCTCTCTTTCCCTTTCCCTTCCTCTCTGAAATCAATATATATATAATTATTTCATTGTCCTACTCTCTACAAATCTTGTTACTCTGAAGATAATAGCTTTCATAAAAATATACGTTAGAATAAATTAATGAAAGTGGCAAAACAAAGTTGTATTTTATTACAGGGAAAATGCCTTTATTTTAACTTTATAAATACTAGCCACTTGGAAAAAGTAAAGTTTTACAAGGTAAAACTTTAGCTGCCACCAACAGAAGTGAAAGTGAGGCTGTATGGTTACTTGTTTGATTTTATATAAATAAAAACATTAAATTTTTTTCTCCAAAAATACTTTGAAAGCCTTTACACTCAAACTGTCAACATACTATAAACATTTAAATTGCTATTTTAAACACTCCATACAGGTTTGCCTCAGGACCCTTGTACTTATATTTCTCTACCTAAAATGTCTTACCCTTAGCTATTCTCAAGGCTCATTCCTTCATTTTATACAGCTTTCTGCTCAAATGACATCTGTTCAAAAAAATCTTCTCTGTTTCTCAAAAGAACACCTTGTCACTCATCCCATGACCCTGCTTTAATTGTTATTCATATCTGTTACCAATAAATTATAATCATTAATTTTCTAACTAGAATGCTAGCTCTATAATAACAATTACTTTCATCTATTGTTCTGTCCTCATTTCATTTGCAACATGCACAGTATGTATTTATGGGATGAATGCATTTATGAATGAATAGATACATTGAATCTAGTATTAATCAGGTTAACATTTGATGATATAAACAGAGAGTACTTTGATGTTATCCCTGCCCATTGTGAGTTATATATTTTATTGAACTGACATATTTAGGCCCTATATAAATGACATGCTAGATTATATATTTCAAAAACATTATTAATATGTTGTCTGTTTTGTGCTTTTTATCTTCATTCATGTTTCTGTCCAAATATGTTAATAATGAGGAGTCTATAATGTTCATTGTATGTTTCCATTTGTGTGTTTATTAATAGGAGTAACTTAGAGAGATCCATAATGACTTCCTATTTGTCCTTCTAGTCTTTTGATAAAAACATGACATAATGAAGAAACACTTAAAATTTCAGATTCTTAGTCTTTTCCCAGGCATAGGATAGAGTAACAATGGCACTGTGATCTGTTTTTTTTTTTATTTCCATCAGAACTCTAATAAAAATAATTTGAATATAAAAATAAGTGTGGAAATGTAATTGATTTATATATCTATCATTTTTTGAGCCCTGGTTTTGTGTATTATGTCATTACTAGGGGCCCAGTACACAAAATTGTGCATAAGGGGGTTCTCTTAGAGTGACTTTCACCCTCTTGCAATTCAGGACCCCTCAGAGGATATATGACTGCCTGCAGTGATATTGGGCCTAAACTGGCAGTTGGACATCCCTCTCGAAATCTGAGACCACTGGCTCCTAACTACTCACCTACCTGCCTGCCTGATTGCCCTAACCACTCTGTCTGCCTACCTAATTGCCCCTAACTGCTTGCCTGCCTGCCTGATCGCACTAAACTGCCTCTGCCTTAGCCCCCGATGCTACAGCCTCATTTGGAATGATGCCAGGAAGGTCATTCAGCTGTCCAGTCTAATTTGCATATTACCCTTTTATTATTATAGATATCATATCATGAATGTTTCACAGTCAATAGTTTCGGGGATGAAAGTTATATTAGATAACCAAAGTTGAAGTTGGACATTTATATTGTATTTTGTGGTTATAAAAACTGGTCATTGCCCTTGAACTTCTTCAAAAATAATGGCATGAGAGAAACCTAATGTGAAAAAAAAAATCTGTGTAGCTCTAACCTTTAAATGTGTTTATATAACTCATGGCATTGAGTGTAAGGAATATGGTATAGTGGAATAAACAGGATAATTTAATTTCAGATCTTAATTTATCAAAGATATGAATAACCTATTATTGATGAGTGATTCTTTATATTTTCTTGTTTCTTAAACTGATTCAAAATAAGAAATTTTATGGTTTTTAATAATGCACACACACTTGGACTTAATTAGTTGGAATATCTTTTGTCATTAAGTATGATGGATAATGTATTTGTCACATCATTTAACCTTAAAGAGGAAAGGTGTTTTTTCCAATTAAAAGACACTATTAAAAATCATAGTTAAAAGCAAATATGTTTTAACTATATTTCCTATTATAAAATACAAGAAATATTGATGATTTGTAAGCCATTTGACACTTTCAATTTAGTGTAAAAGTTAACATGGTTAATCAGTCAGTTAGGCTCTCATAACATTCAAATTTATAGGCTATTTAATTATTTTCTGCTTTATGTGTTTCTAATGAAGAGTCATCTTTCCTCCCTCAATTTTCCATGAATAGGAATTCTTAGTATGTATTTTTGAAGATAAAAGAATGGATGTTTTTGTATTGTTAATGACAGTATGTTCTTAAGCATAGCCTTAATTTCAAATTTAAGAAGCACCCACATAACATTTAGTAGGCTTCATGAACACCTACAATCCTTTCTCAAAAGTGTAAGTGACATTTACTGAGAATTTTTAGGTATTTTTTACCTTTACTTATTATGAAATCTTGATTTATTATATTTTGAGTTTCACAAGAAATGCCAAAATACAAAAGTTCAAGATATCCTATATAATAAAAGGCTAATATGCACATCCACTGAACAGCAGAATGATGGGTCACTGTGATGCACACTGACCACCAGGGGGCCAGACACTCAATGCAGGAGCTGCCCCTGATGGTCAGTATGCTGCCACAGGGGGAGCGCCACTCAGCCAGAAGCCCTGAGCCAGGCTCAGAGCTGGTGATAGCAGTGGCTGTGGCAGAAGCCTCTCCCACCTTATTGCAAGGGAGCAGGCCTAAACCATCAGTCAGACATCCTCCAAGGGTTCCCCGACTGTGAGAGGGCACAGGCTAGACTGAAACCCCCCTCCTCCAGTGCACGAGTTTTGTGCACTGCCCCCACACTCTCCTTTTATGTATTTCCTACCCTGATGTTGATACTCGCCAAGGACATGCTTAGAAAGAAGAGAGAGGAGAGAGAGAGAGAGAGAGAGAGAGAGAGAGAGAGAGAGAGAGAGAGAGACTCTTAATTGGACCTACAACCCAGACATGTACTCTGCCTAGGAATTGAATCAGCAACCTTCCAGTGCTTGCTTGGTTGGGGTGGATGCTCCAGCCAACTGAGCTACTCTGGCTGGGCTGTATAATACTTCTAATGGCTCCCATTGCATCTACTTTTTTCTCTAGAAACAGCTTTTAGCCATCTGAATTATTTTCTGAGAATGGCTGGAAAAATGAACCTTTAAATCAGTCTCATGCTGTTTGATAAGATGTTCATAGGAGAGAAACCTGAATTTGGAGATTTTCATTTATAGAGCATATTTATGTCTGTGCCTACACATATCCCAAACACTCTTTTCTTGGATTTTACTGACTCTTCTAGGGGATTGAGCTCGCTGCATGAAGAATGCGACAGAGTTGAGAGGTCTATAGGTCTATGCCACCAAATGCCAAAGGAACTGTTTGTGAGTTAATAAGGGAGGGTTCCAGTCTCATTCATGTTAAGCAAGTAACCCTGAAAAATTCCCAGGCTCAAAAATATCTCCTCCGCACTATAGGGTTTTACAACAGCAACTTGTTTTAGTAGATATCTAAATCAATTCTCTGCAAAATGCAAGATTCAGATTCACAGAATTCATATTAAATGGGAATTAAAATAATATTTGACCCACAGGGCTATATAAGCTGAATGAAGTCATATAAGTAAAACTTATTTTGCAACTATAAAGTGCTCTGTATATGGATGTGCATAATTATCATGTGTAATTATCAGTATTTATGGCCTCGCCAGCCAGTTTGTTTCAGTGAATTAGCTGTAACATTTTAGAAAGCACTTTCTCACGTTAAGCCAAGTCATCTTTCCCATAATTCTGTTGAACAAAGCAGGTGGTAATGAACTCTCATAGATGTGGGTTCAAATGCTGGCCCTCCTGCTTACTAACCTGGACTTCAGTTAAATGACAAGTTATGTATTCTCATTTTCCTTGCTGATACATAAGGGTGATAATGTCTACCTTATGGAGATACTAGAGGCCCAGTGCACAAAATTTGTGCACAGAGGTGGGGTCCCTTAGTCCAGCCTGCATGCTCTCATGTCCAACTGCCTGTATAGGCCTAGAGTCGAACCCAGGACCCTTCAGCCCATGGACCAACTCTCTATCCACTGAGCCAACCCAGCTAGGGCAAGAGGATCATACTTACTAGTATTCATCCATCAGTGTTCATCAAAAATAACAGAGCAGCTTTCCTACTGCTCAACAAAATTATTTGAATTTATATTTGGTTAAATAAATATAAAGATAATTTTTTAAAAGAGCTGTTTTCTTCTAGCATGTTTACTAAGCAAGTGAGAGTATGTCCACTGACATGCATATTTCTCATTAAAGAGAGTTCCCCTTTTCTTTTTCTCAAAGACGGTCTCTGCTGTATTGGGTTTTGGCTATGACCTTTAGTTACTCAGCTATTTTTTGTTTGTTTGTTTCTCTTAACTTTCAGTTTACCACGGAGAAATCAGAAATCACTGATCCAGCTGAAAATCTTGGCTAGTTAAGATTGATTATTCTTTCCTGCCATTGTTTTATAAAAGGCACAAAACCAGTTACATTTGGCCACCTGAAATATTTTATATGGGATCTTGTACTGATTTCGAATCAAGTCCAAACTAACTTCCTTGGGAGGCCCAGTTTGGATGGTAGCTTTGAGATTTGTTCATTGTAGCCCATTCAAGTAAAGGAAGCAGAGCTGGCTTCTAAGGCCAGTTGATTCATTTGATAAGTGGCTGCCCTGTAGCAAGGTGCCTCCAAGTTTGGATAAATGGTGTCTCTGGTTATGTCTTTATTTCTGCAGTTCTCATATTGGAGCTGTGTACTATGTTATACATTATGTATGATGTATTATAAACGTGGGCTCTATGCAAACACATGCAGTAGTTACCACTCTTATCTTGTAGCTGTCTGATGTATGGCTTGGGTAGCTATTCAAAAATGAAACCAATAGGAGGGGAAAATAAGAGAAAACTTAAGAATGAGAACAGAATAATTGAGTAATATTTATGTTAATCTCATAAGGCTTTGTTTTAAGAATTATTGTTCAAACAAATTATAATTCTAAATTAATTAAGTCTTAGATTTTGCTTCAGTTTTTTTAAAATGAATGAACTATGAGAACGTTAGTGTTTGCAGCCTGTTGTAATTTCTTTAATTGTGAATAATATGAAATATAATTTCCCCCCTAGCTCATATCTAGTTTATATCTGGATATCCATGGTTTGAATTAGAAAAATATGCAAAAACACGTTTGAATTTAGAGAACATGTTTTTCTTAGATAATCATGCAATATCTCATTGGGCAAGTAATCTTCTTTAGTTTGACTTAGAAAAATTACCCTAAATCTTGCCATATTAACTTTAGAACTTAAAGTATGTAGGTGATTTTTTGCACAGAGTAGGTACTCCACTATAGGTTCATAGAGTACGTCCCATGTGTCTTCAGCCACTTTCTGTAAACTGTAGGGAAACTTCAAGTTCTCAAGTTCAGTAGCTTCAAGTCACATCAACATCTGAAATGCCTATAACATTTCACAAACCAGTTCAAAGGAAAGGAATCCTGCCCAATATTCTAATGTGATAAATGACTTAATAATTTAGACACAAGAGAGTTCTCCACAGCAGCCGGCAGTTAGTCAAATATTTTCCACCCTTTCTTTTCTTTTGCAAGGAGATCCCACCTCATAAGCAGAACTCCCTGTGAATTTAGTTTTCATGATGAAATATTAGAACTTTTCCTGGGTACTGCTGACTTAAAAATTGGCAAGTGAAACACACTGAAATATCAAAATAACTTAGTCACATATGTCTCCTTAGTGATTCAGAGAGGGTCTTCTGTATCTGTGTTGTGATTCAGTGTGAATTTACTAGCAAAAAGAAAATTTGATATTAGCTCAGAAAATGTGGTGAGCATTATTTTCATATTATGTTGAACTCAGTATATTTCATAAAGTGCCTTCTCTGCATATTCTTGAGGTGGCCATCTTGACCCTCTTACTCTCAAATCTAGATAATTTTTAGGACTTTAACAAACTTCTAGTCCTATTTTTCTTTTCTTTCTTTCTTTTTTTTGGTGGCTTGTTACATTTGTTGAAATAGTAACAACCCAAGTTAAAGTGATCAAATATGCTATACTATATCATGTAAATCACAAACAGAGCTAGCAATTTAACATGTTTGCACTGAAACAAATTGAGTTGAAGGATTTCTGTAAAATCCCCCCAAAGCTAACATCTGTAGAGTTGGCATTGGAGCTTTTTCTTTCCAGTCTAATGCACTTCTGTTAAAACTGAGCTGCCTTCGAATGGGAAGCATTCATTCATCCTAAGTGCTGGTATTCCCCTGTCCATTTAATTCCCTTCACATTGAGGGTGTCAGCAAACCCTTCATTCTCTCATCTTTGCTGCTGTGTGACCTGCAGTCTTGCAAGTGTAATTCCTCATGTAATGGTAGGAGAAGCCGCGGAAAGCAAGTCATCCACTTGTTCAGTGTTAAACAGGTAAAAGAATTGGCCTACACAAAAATGGCTCAAAACTTTTTGACCATGGAACACTTTTTATTGTGATAATATAGGTATTATACTATCAAGATGCCCACAGGTAATAGTTAACAGTAAAACAGAAGGCACAGAAATTATCTAATTAATTCATTGCTTGATAAAGTATCAAAATGTGACTTCTGTTTAATAATCAATAAAGATGTTGACATTGTAAACCCATGACATGGCCTGTAATCACTGAATAGACACATTCAGTGCAATGGCGAGTTGATAAATATGCCTATGTCTTCTCGCTGATGGAAATTTATTTCTATTTGCATCACATGCACCAGACTTTTCCCTCAGTTCATAGAGGAGGCAGACTCCAGAATCAGACACTCTGGTTTTAATTTCAACTTTGCCATTTATTAACTTCAGTATTTGAGAAAATTATTTAACTTTGTTAAGCCTCATTTCTTAATCTGACATTTGGGGTAATTATGAGAAAATAGATATGAAGTGCTTAGTGCAGTATTTGATTTAAAAAGTAATAAATATATGTTAGCTGGTAAAAAGAAAAGGGGAGAAAAGTAACCATTATTGTGAAGTAAGAAAGTCCATAGGGATGAGTTTCATGATAATCATTCATTTTAATCAAGTGACAAGTATTAATATTTCTCTGGATATTCGTTTTCTAAAGAACAATACTTGGGAATACAAATATAAAAGCATCCTCTGTCATTATAGCAGTTTTCCTTACAGGATATGAAAAAGGTCTTTAAAAATATAAAATACAGCCAAAACTGGTTTGGCTCCGTGGATGGAACATCGGCCTGTGAACTGAAAGGCCCCAGGTTTGATTCCGGTTAAGGGCATGTATCTTGGTTATGGGCACATCCCCACTGGGGGATGTGTAGGCGGTGGCTGATTGATGTCTCTCTCTCATCCACGTTTCTAACTCTCTATTTCCTCTCCCTACCTCTCTAAAAAGTCAATAAAATATATGTTTTAAAGAATAAAAATTATTTTAAAAATATATAATACAATTCAAAGGAACAGGAAAAGACTAAAAAAAGAAAGTTGGTATCTTTAAAGGCCTCATGAATGAGCTAAATAACCAAGTACAATTAACATCATGCCATACATTTCTAATGTCAAAGTTTATGGAGGGCCCACTCTATCAAATCAAACATTTCTTCAGGACTTTTTACAATTAAGTCAGGCTTCTTTTGCTTTTCAACATGGAGTTTTTCCTAAAGCATGAAATTTAGGAGAGTAAGATTGTTAAAAAGGAAGAAAAAAGGAAGGACTCCGTTGAAGTTCCTGATACTAATATATTTAGATGAGTTAAAGTACACAGAGTGCTTACGTTGCTGTTGTTATATGCGTGTATTCATAGAGCATCTTATTAAAAGTGAACTAATAAAAATAAAGTCTATTAATATTTAAAAAATGACAGTTAACCAATCTAAGTAAACTGATTACATGAAATTATGTAGGAAACCTTAATCTCACTTTCCTAAGGATGAGGTTTGCTCAAAGATAAAAAAAACCAAGGGTTCAGGATCATGGATTTGGGTGGCAAGAACGATGGCTCCATTAAGGGTTTAGAGCAGTGACTTCCGTCATTTCACTCAGAGTGTCTGCAGAGGTGTTAAAAGCCAAGTGAGCTTTTCAGAGCTGGAGAAGCATCATCAAGGTGCTCCAAGAACCTCCTTTTAATTGTTGCTATTAGGATGAAAATTCCAATTGTAATAATAATATTGCTTTCCTCTGCCTTGTTACACTCACATAGTCCAGAAAGCAGACCAAGAGCTGCCCATTTTTCTGTAGCAAATATCCAGGATTCCACAGGACAATGTATTTTGCCCATCAGTGCTGCTGCCTGCCTCTCACTCCTTGGCACATGGCTTCCCCTTTCTAACTCCTTGATCCCCGGGACCCCAGATCTCCAGCTTCCCTCCGACCTCCTGGCTTCCGGAAACTGCAGCAGCTTCACCTTGCTCTGTTGACTTTGGAACTTTGCCCAGCACTTTCCCAGATATTTTTCCAATGGATTAACAAGATGGTGTTGTTACTAACACCCTCCCGGCATGACAATTATGAACAAAGCCTAGAAAGGTCTCTCCCCCTAAAATAAGACTCAAAATATAAGCCAAGGTAAAAGTTAGAAAAAATATACATCTGTTATATCTCTTTATAGCTGTCTCTGTTATTTCATGTTCCTATAAAAATGTCAACTTGTCAGCAAGTTGGGTGTGGAAAATTATCTACTGATTGTAAAGCTGGCTTGATTGTTAGAAAAATCCTTGGGTTTTCATTATTTTAACCAACACTACCAAATGCAGCTAGCACAAAGAACTAGCCATTATCTAATACAGGAATCGGCAATGCAGGGAAATGTTTACAGAGGCCAGGCAAGAAGAGCAAGTGCGTGAGGAGAGAGCTGAGTTTAACAATTAACAGCCTCTGGTGAAGAGATTTCGTTGATGGTTGAAGGGAGAGCACAGACTCTAAGTTAAACGGACAGCTCCAGCTCACCATCGAAATGCAAGAATGTAGACCTAGTGTTGCCAAATCTTCCCATTTCTCCAAAGAAACCAGAAACTTGAAGTTTTTATGTGAAACATTCTGTTTTTTAAACTAGCAAAAATCTTTTTCAAACACATGCTTGCCAAACAATGCATCTTTGGGGAGCTCGGTCGATTTCTCTCATAGTCCTATTTTCTGGACAACAAATGCCCCCACCTGTAGAGGAATAACTCATTGAAATATTAGCAAGTTAGGGTATATTCGAAATAAATATGAGATGATGAGTTCTGATAAGAGAAAGAGATAAGAAAAGGATGGCACTATTTCCTGAAAAATATGTTTTCACAGAGGCCTTGCGTGCCTTGGATGCCTAGTACCCAAGTGACAGGATACAGTGACAGGAAGGGGGATATCAAATATGAACACAGAGAGTAGTGGGAACAAGATAGGTGAAAGGTCAGTAGAGATGTGCTGGTTTGTGTGAGGCTGCCCCAACTTTAAAGCAGATTGTAAGAACAAGAGGGCTGGTGGTATGTGTGGGTGTTTTTATTGTTGTTGTTGTTGTTGTTGTTGTTGTTGTTGTTGTTTTTGTGGGAAGGAGGAGGAGAAGAGATAATAGATTGTGGATGGTAACTTTTTCAAAACTTGCTGGTCAGTCATTTCATGGTAAACGATAAAGGGAACATTTTTTGAGTGAGTCTTGGGCACGCCACATGATATAAAACTTAGAATATACGCTTCAAATACAAGGTAAATATTTTGATTAAAACTTGCCTTTCTATTGTGTTGACTTTGATTGTATGTGGTTAAGGTTCTTAGCAGTTCTAGTCTCAATGTGAAATTTTACTCCTGGGTTTTGTATAAAACATATTAACAGTTTTACATTTTCTTTAATATTTAGAAGTGTTAACTTTAAGTATCATCATTATTCTGTCTCAAATCTGTCCTCCTCCCATGCCACTCTACCCTATACTTCTATATATACCCTTTTTCACAAAAAAAAATAATACATGATGTCTGGAAACATTTACCCAAGTGTCTCTTTTAAACAAAATACACACATCTGATAAGAGGAGTCCTGTTTCCTACTCCTGTGCATATGAAAGTATAAATTATGATTTATAACCACTGAAAGTAGGATTTAATTTCATTCTGGCCTTTTCTGGCCATTTGGTTTGTCTTTTAATCTTAATTTATGGCAAAAAAAAAAAGAACACGATTTCTTCTATGCTATTTTTAGGCCAATGGAAATCTGTCACAACATTTAGAAAGTGCTAATGTTACAAAGTTAATGAAGTAAGCAATATACAGGAAGGTTGCACTTTTAATTTTAATTTCATCATAATTTTTAGGACCAGTCACCAAACTTTTATTCAAGAGGCTGATCTATAACCCCATTCTCTCCTTTTCTTGCACCAAATTCATCCGAGAGATTGACTGTAAACCTATGGATTCACTGTAGATAAATATAAATGTAGTTCATGAATCTGACTGCACATTAAAAGTGGCTTAATGGTAGAAATATTAATGTAACAAAGTAGGGTACTGCTGAAGGATTCCAGAAAGCCCTTGATTCTGAATCTTTGTTTCCAATTAGAAATTCAGTTCACAGTACTCTTTGCCAGGCTCCGTCTTAGGAATCGGAAATAGATAGTTGAATGAGACAAGGTGTGGCTGAGTCAAAATTTTCAAGAGGATTGGCAAATAATATAAATAATTGGCATGGAAAGGGTATATAACATGATACAACTGGATCTACATTTGTTTTCTCAGTTTTGGCGGAGACATGGGTTTGGAAAAAAATATTTTTCTACTAAACAAAATCAACAGAACAGCTGCATGAAGAATAGCAAATGGCCTCTGCCTCTGTCAGAGACGTGCTGGGTAGGGAAGGGGGCTGCGGGGGCTGGAAGGAACCTGTTCCTCTAAGGGGGGGGGGTAACTTTCCCCCGGCTCCAGCTGAAGGTTGGCCTGGGAAACTTCAGATGCAGTGATGCCAGCCTTCCTGACATTTTAAGGGAATCAGGACACTCAAGGTTTATGTGAAATTCCCTGTGGGTTTGTTTTTTAATGTCAAATTTAAATTTTGTGGACCCAACTGAGCAGAGCTGTTAGGTCATGGCTTGTAGGAGACCAATGACCAGCTACAGAAGACTGATTTTAGGTCTTCCTAAATGTATGGACACAACATCTGCATTCACAAGCCACCAGGTGGCCTGTAGGCTAATACATATTTGAAAGTCTTGGAGGGCATCAGAAAGAACAAATTGATTTTTTTATAAAGGCATTGACTTTGAATTCTTGGCCTTTTTCTCTTTTCTTCTTTTTGTGCTTTTCCCATGGCCACTGTTGACTGTCATTGACACTTGATCTGTCCTAGACAGCAGCTCATCTAAACTCTCATGCAAGTAAGCTGGTGAATCCATGACAGGGTGTTTTGGCACTTGACGCATGCATACTATCACATCACCTCACTCCTTTCACTTGATAGGAGGTTTGAATATTTACTGGCATTCTCTCCATAACCCTGGAGCTCTGGCTTCATTTTCTACTACATTTTCTTGTCATTTTAACTAATCTCCATCTCTCATTTTCTTTCACTTAAGAACAAAGTGGTCTTTTCCAACGTAGGCTTGGTTAGACCTCTGTTGGCTTCAGTTTCAAGTTACTTTGTCTCAGCAACTTGAATTGCAAGCCTGGAGACTGTCCTGGCTTTAGGACTCATCTGGCTTCAGTGGCCTCTTCTTCTTTCCTCCATGAACTGTACCTATAGTCTCCGTCAGACAACCTTGGGCTTTTGTTTTGTCTTTTTCTGTTTTCCCATGGGTGTATTGTGTGTGTATGGGGGCGGGGGACACAGGCTGTGTATGTATAATAAATCTGTGTTCCTTGTAATTCATGTTATTCAAAGCACTGTGGTATTGTACAATTCTAATGAGGTCTCAAGAGAAGAAATCTATGCATTTCCTATGGATTCTATTCTGTTTGAACTCAACTTCCAGTCTCACACTTCTCTGTTTCTTCATAGCTCTTTTTCCAACTGGTCCACATCTCAGCTGATCTAATGCTGGAGTGCTATAACTCACCAGTAATTTTTATTATAAGTACCCACTTTATTTGGCATTTCATTGTTTTTTGGAATTAATATTCCATTTCTTAGAACAACCATTATAGCCTAGGTGTCTATATTCCCATTTCATATGGGAAAATATGATGGTTGTGGACCTTGTCTACGTAGACTAAGACCACACACACTTGAACTAACACTGAATTTCTGGCCTTTGGTATTTTTTTATTTTTTTATTTTTTTTAATATATTTTTATTGATATTTTACAGAGAGGGAGAGAGAGAGAGATAGAGAGCCAGAAAACGTCGATGAGAAACATCGACTAGCCGCCTCCTGCACACCCCTCACCGGGGGTGTGCCCGCAACCAATGTATATGCCCTCGACCGGAATCGAATCCGGGACCTTTCAGTCCGCAGACCGACGCTCTACCACTGAGCCAAACCGGTTTCGGCTATTTTTTAAAATTATATATATATATATTTTTACAGAGAGGAAGAGAGATGGATAGAAAGTTAGAAACAGTGATGAGAGAGAAACATCAATCAGCTGCCTCCTGCACACCTCCCACTGGGGATGTGCCTGCAACCAAGATACATGCCTCCAACCAGAATCTAACCTGGGACCCCTCAGTCTGCAGGCTGATGCTCTATCCACTGAGCCAAACCAGTTAAGGCCTTTGGTATTTTTTGAAATCCTTATATGTCACTGATTCTCTCACAAGTGTCATCTAGAAAGCTCCATATAATGCATTTGCATATCTTTCCAACTCTCATCAAAGAAGTCAAGCCAGTTGAATATAATTTTCATCCTGTTAATAACCCAAGTTACGTATAAGTTAAAGCATAAAGCTGTCAGAATTTTCTAACAGATTGTACATAGACCATAAATGTGAGAGGGGAATCAGGGATGATATTGAGGTTTCAGCTTGATCAATTGGAGGGATACAATTGATGTGAGGTGATTCAGGAAAGAATGCAAGATGAGCCTCACACAAGTTTGTGTGAGGTAGGGACTAGCAGCCCAGTTTTAGAAATGTAGAGTTTGAGATGTATAGTATCAGGGTTCTCCAGAGAAACTCACCAAAAAATTATGTTATGGAGATTTGTTATCAGGCCTTGGCTCTCAATGATATGGAGGCTGACAAAACCCACAATCTGCCATTTGAAGCTGCCGACTCATCAAAGCCAATGGCATATTTCAAAAACAGCCAAAAGTGTAACTTCCAGTCTGAGTCTATAGGCCTGAAACCAGGAGTGTCAAGGTCAGGAGAACATTAATGTCCTAGCTGAGTCAGCCATAGAGTGAATTCAACCTTTTTCACCCTTTTATTCAGTTCAAGTCCTCAACGGATTGGATTAGGCCTGCCACCCTGGGGAGAGCCATGCATTCAAAATTATTTTCAGAAATATCCCTCATAGACACACTTATAAATAATGTTTTACTAGATATCTGGACATCTTGTGGCCCCATTGAGTTGACCAAGAGGCCACAAAATTAACCATCACAAGATGCCTTTTGGATATTCAAATAGAGATATTGGTTTCACAGGTGGAAATATGCATTTGGGATTTAAAGGGAGTGGTAACTACAGCTAATAATTTTAGAGTAGTAATGTATGAGTAGGATGTAAAACCATAAAACTTGATGAAATCTCCAAGGGAGAGAGTGTACATTGAGAAGAGAAAAGGTTTACCACAGATACTGGAGGAATGTCAATGTTCAGAAGTCAGGGGATTAAGAAAAAGCATTGTGGAGATGAAGAAGGAGCATCCAGAGAGCAAAACCTAGAGACTGTTATCCTGGAAGTCAAGTGAAGAAGAGAGAGAATTTTCTCAAGGAGGAGAGAATGATCAGCTACATCAAATGCTGCTGACAAGTCAAGTGGATGAAAACTAAAACTTGGCCAGTGAATTTAACACTTGGAAGTAATTATTGATCTTGACAAAGACAGTGTGAAGGGAGGGAGGGGAAATGGGGTCATAAAGGGCATTGGAGAGTTTTATTAAGATTAGATTGTGAGGAGGCAGGGTGACCTTTCCAAGCCTTCCTGAGGAGTGAGATTTGAACTGATTATTTCTGAAGGTTTAATGTGAATTTTTGAGCAGGGAAGGGTGTGGAGTCTAAAATTTTTGTAATATTGGAATCGTCCAGTGAATCATATTTTTATGTGTTTAAAAGTTAAAAGTTTCTATGGCTATTTCAGAGTCAACTGTTGATGCACCGGTTACCAGAAACTCACAATTTAGTCAACTTAATTTCTGTTCCTAATGATCTTTATTCTTCTGTTTGTTCTAATGTGTTCACCGCTATGTACTAATTGCCCTTCTTTCCATGGCTACTCTCTTGAAGTATTGACTATCTTTTTATTCCTTTCACTTCCAAATCTGCTAAAAGAGTCCTCAGTGGAAGAGACTGTTTCCTCATCACATTTCTTTCCTGTAGGTTGGGCCTGGCACCTGCCTCTCCACTCCTTTATGGAAGGAGAACCTGGCGGTTGTATTTGTTTGATCCTTCTCAGTATACCATCTTAAACTCTGCTCTCACAGTCTGGTCTCCTGAGGGCAAGAGAAGGCTCACGTACTCCTCTCCTTCTAATGTTTCTTCTGCCAGTTGCGCTCATTGAATACGAAGAAAATTTAACATAGGAAATGTTAGCTGTTAAGAAGTCCACCTGAGTCTGCAAATGCAACTCTGAAGTTCCCCAGTAATGTCTTTCAGACGTGCCCTCTGGAGTTAGCAATAGTCTTCCACCATTTGCGTGTGTGTGTGCGTGTGCGTGTGTGTGTGTGTGTGTGTGTGTGTGTGCGTGTGTGTGTGTGTGTGTGTGTGTAATTATTGGGGGGTGACGTAATGGGGCTGTTTAAAGTAAGTGATTTTTATCATAATTGTCTTTCTACTTTTATTTTTACCTCTGGAATTAGATTTATATTCTTGAATTTTTTAGCATTACATTTTAGTTATTAATACGTTGTTTTAAGAAAATGTCTCCTGAGACTTTTCATACTTTATGGATAGTGGTCTCTCTCTGATATTTCTTTCTTAATCACCTCCAATTAGGATGCTGCTATACCCGAAATTGGTTTCAAGACTTAGTATGCTCACTCTGTGAGTTGGGTAGTTACACTAAACTAATATTTTGGCTGATCAGCCATTTAGCCATTTTATTAAATGAATTTTTGTTGTTTTTATGTTGTGTGAACATCCCCTTTGAAACTGAGCCTATGAAAAATACAATAAAGATTATCCCAGTAGGTAGGTGGTCATGAAAACGAATCCCATAGGAACTAGAAAAGCACACTAGTAGTTCTTATTACATACTAGAAGCCTGGTGCACAGATTCAGGCACATTGAAAGGAAGTTATTTAGAAGGTGGCTGGTGGGATGTGACTGGGCGAGATGGGCCTGACATGCCCTGAGCCATCCTCCCATGGTCCCTCTCTGGCCAGCTGCACCTGGGCCGGCACTGGGGCTTGAGGGGAGTGTGCAGAATGAGTGGCATCCTTCCAGCAGGTGGGATCCCTTGACCTGGCCTGCGGAGATTGGGCCAAAACTGGCATTCCAACATTCCCTGAGGGGTCCCAGAGTTCCAAAGGGAACTCTGCAAAGTTTCTGTGGCTCAGCAGCTCATGTATTGAGCATCTGCCCACTGGTGTAACTGTGCATCATAACCTACTCTTGTCAGCCAGTTGGCCTGTTGACTGGTCACTTAGGCTTTCATTATATATAGATTAGAGGCCCAATGCACAAAATTCATGCAAGAGGCTTGGCCCTTGCAGTCCTGGCTTCATCCAGAAGGTCGTCTAGAAGAACGTCCTGCTTTCTGGTCTAATTAACATATTAAACTTTTATTATTATAGAGGCCCGATACACGGAATTTGTGCACTGGGGGTGGGGGGGTATCTCGCAACCCAGCCTGTACCCTCTCCAATCTGGGACCCCTCAGGGGATGTCATTTAGGCCCCATAGAATCAGGCATAAATGGGTAGTCGGACATCCCTCTCACAATCGGGACTGCTGGCTCACAACCACTCACCTGCCTGTCTGCTGATTGCCCCTAACCTCTCTCCTACCAGCCTAATCAGCGCCTAACTGCTCCCCTGCAGGCCTGGTCACCCCCAACTGCCCTCCCTCCCCTGTTGTCCCGGTACCCCCAACTGCCCTCCCTACCCTGCAAGCCTGGTTGCCCCCAACTGCCCTCCCCTGCTGGCCTGATCACCAACAACTACCCTCCCCTGCTGGCCATCTTGTGGTGGCCATCTTTGACCACATGGGGGTGGCTATCTTTTGGGAGGGTATGAGGGTGAATTTGCATATTACCACTTTATTTTATAGGGTGCTTTAGAACTATTGCCAGACCCTCTTAATTCTGTCCTAACTTACTTTGGGCTTAGAACCAAAAGTTGTTTTCATGCTATTTGATTATACTTCTGTCTACTCCAATTTTCCTTCCACACCTTATCTGTACAAGGCTGGTATTTATTTTCTTGCTGTTTATGTCATATGGTTGCATTAATTTGAGCAAGTATCTTGTTTTTTAAAATACTAAGGAATCTGAAATCACTGTGTAGTCAGTGCACAAATCAAAGAATGAAAGTTGCTCTCATAGTGCTCAGAGATCATATATCTGAAACTCTTTTATTTACCCCTACCCTCTGTTATCTGTGTCTTTTTTAATACCAATTTTAACCTCAAAATTCAAGCTTCAAGATGAATAGATGTATGACAAGCTATAAAAGTTACTGTGGGGAATAAAACCAAAGTATATCACCTCAATTTATATTTGTTAGTGATAGTGTACAAGTAGGAAATTCTTTTTATTTCATGCATTTCTTTATATAATCACTGAATCATTTTTAAAAAGTAATTCTCTTTAAATTTTAGATCATTACCTCAAATACTATTCTTATAGAAGTAAAAATGCCATATAATTTTAAAAGTAGAGAGAACTTCAAAATACATATGTCAAAATTATAGCATGGTGAAAGCTAGAAAACTTGAGTGATCTGTCAAGTTATGGGAGTTTAGTTCCATAACTGCTTCTATTTTTTTTTAAGTTTACAATATATTCAGCTCATATTTTCAGTTCACATATTCAGTTATATATTTATATCCACTGGATTTTATCTCCACATTTAATGCATTTCTCACTCTTAGACATTTTTGAATTAATCATAATACAACCTGGAATCTAGAAATAATGTTTCTTTTAAAACAATCATAATTATTTTATTGTTTAATAAAAACTATATTATCTGTGGCTGACCAGACCCATAGAACTATTAGCACAGATATTACTACAATAAGTTTCTTTTGTGTGTTGATCACAACAGACACTTTTTGAGCTAATGAGAACATTTGGATTGCTGTTAAGTCCTGCTCTAGACTCATCATGAGTGCCAGCTCTCTCCCTTCATATCTTTGATTGAGCTCCCACAATCCACTGAGGAGGCAGCACGTCAGGGACCTTGATCTGACTGGTCACTTCTGATTAGATGAAGGGCAGGTTTTTGATCCATGCTCTGTCAGTTCTGTTTCTTCTCCCTGGAAGTTGTGGACCATGAATGTAAATAGTTAGCTGTAGACACTGGATATATTAGTACAGAAATATCAGATCTGGTTTTGCCATGGACTTGCAAAGCAGAGAAAGCCAATTCACCCCATAAGAAAAAAATGAGGTGGAGAATAGCAGGCATGAGAGACATTGGAGACAGAGGGAAGCAGGAGGGGCAAGAGAGAAGGGAGGAGAGGAGGAAACACAAATGAGCTATTATTCCCAAGAGTTTCCAGTTAATTTTAATGACCTGTTTATGGGTTCTTTAGACCCAGCAGACTCATCTTAGGACAGACAAACCTCTGAATCTCCATAAGAAACTCTCTCTTTTTCATCTAAATCCTCCTTGTATACATTTACATTTGTTGCAATCCACATATAAAGATGTGTGTTGGTTTGTTTGTTTTTTTAAAAAATTTGAATGACACAATAGTTAATACTGCCAGGAAGGGAAGATTACTCAAGAGAAGGGACAGGGTTGAAAGGACTGAAAAGGAATCCTCAGGCAGTGTAGCCGAGTGTGACTCACAGCCACACAGTCTGGGTTGAAATCCCAGCCCCACCACACACCCGCTGTGTATCTAGGCCAATTCTGTGACCTTTCTTTCTGAGTAAAGTGAGATAAAAATAGTGCCACCCTCACATGGTGCTTGGGAAGACAGTGCTTTAATTCATATAAGGATTCAGATGAATGCTTGGCACATAGGAAGTCTACATGTGTCAGCTATTAAACTATTATTTTTATTTGCTGGGAGATAAACAGCTAACACTGTATGATTTTAAAGGAAATGCATGTTCCATAGAGGTTAACGTCTATCATTACTTAGTAGTTACATCCTTCTACACTTCATCACTGTCCTGGCCCCCCTCCTTCAAGCAGGCTTCCAAACTCCATCATCTCCCCTCTCCAAGAAGTTACCTTCATTGTTACTCATTCACCCAAAGATGTCAAACCTGAATTCAGATCTGCGGCTCTCTGTCCAGCTTCCTGGATCTCTGGAATCTGATTTCCAGTCACCCTCTTCTCTGTCCCCTTGAAGCCACCTCCTTTCTGCCCTAGGCACATGCCTTTCATCTCTGGCTTTAGAGAAATTTACTTTGAGTTTCTCGTGTAACAGATTTAGGATGACTACTAGAAAAGCAAAAGTAAAGTACAATTTCTCGTGTCATGGGGCTCTAGAGCAATGGAGGAAGCATGGGCACTACAGTTTTTGACATTTATATAATCAACTATGAAAGGAATCCTAGGAATAGGATACCTAACCTGGGGGGGGGGAGGGGGGTAAGGGGGGAGGTAGAGTCGGTAGACATGAAAACCCTTTCCTGATAAGATATGACTTGAAGAATGAATGGAAACTTGCCAGCTGAACAAAAGTGGAAAAGGACATTCACGTCAGAAGTGCGTCCAAAGGCCTGGAGTTAGGACAGATAAGAGTTCATTCAGGGAACTGTACTCACTCTCAGTCTGAATCTTTGAGAATTGTATTCATCTCTGTGAAAGCATTTCCTTCTTGACTTCCTAGAAGCTGAGCCTTGTGGTAGAACTGGTAGCCCTCTCTGGTATCTCATGATCTAACTCAATCCCATCTCTTCTATGAAACTCTTTTCACATATTCCAGACCTCCTGGTTCTTCCACTGGGGTAACTAGTAACATAAGTCACTGGTTACCCTATCGTACACTTTTATATGGTCTTCAACTATGTTTATTCATCGGTTTGCTGTACATAAGCTCTCACAGCAATCCTATCTAATAAAAGGGTAATATGCAAATTAACTGTCACTCCATGACAAAAATGGTGGTGCCCATAGCCACAAAGATGGCAGCATCCACCAGAGCCATGGATCCAGTGGAGGGTGGGAGGCTTGGCTTCCTTCCTAGCCAGGTGAAGAAGGAAGCCAATCCTCCAGCATGCCCAGGCCAGCCTCTGAGGGAGACACGCAGGGAGTGAGCGAGGTTCCCTGTCTGGGGGCTCCAAATCCGCCATTGGTTCCTTTCACCACAGATTCCCCTCCTGGCAAGTATCCTCCACACAAAAACGGTTCTGTGCAAATTGTCATGTCCTAATGGGTGAATCCTAAACCGAATGGGTGTCACATCTGGGCAACCTAACTCCCGTTAGAAAAAGGACCTGGGAGGAGGGACTTAGGAGTCAGGAAGCCATCGTGACCTGCTTGGTCTCCAGAACTGCTGTCAAACACAGGCTGTCTGAGACCCTCCCCAACACCACCTGAGCTAACCCTGGGAACCAAGACATTGTCAAGGCCCAAAGTTGACGGCGGGCAGGGGGCAGGGAGCAAAGCAAGCAGAACAGCCAACTCAACCAAAGACGCAGGAGCCTAAGGTAAGGCAGAGAAATGTCCTGGCCACCATGTCCCACAAATGAGAAGCAGAGATGGTGTCCAAAGAGCTAGCACTGCAAACCTTGGCCTATTCCCAAGAGCGGTGCTGCTGGAAGCCTCCACCAACTTCTCCAGAGCCAAGGAGAAAGGCTGAGAGACCCCAGGCCGGTATGGTGGCTCCTGAGGCCCAAATCCCGCCATTGTCTCAGTTACCCAGCCTCTGCACCCCAGCCAATGCCTGGGTCCTTGCAGAGCAGCAAGGAGCCAGCCACCCTGTCCTACAGAGCATGTGCTCCCCAAGGCGAGGAAGGGGTGCGGGAGGAAACAACCTCAGACAGACATGAGGTGCAGCTGTTAGAGGGCACGGGCGCCATGAAGACATGGGAATGAAGCCACACAGAGCACAGGGAGGAGGGGGGCCAAGGGAGGCTCCTGAGGGAAAGTGGACGGATGGAGGAGAGCCAGGAGGATGCCTAGGGAAGGGCATTGGGCAGAGGGGACAGTCCATGGAGGGGCAGCAGGATGGATGGGAAGCCAAACAGAAGGGAGTCAAGGCTGGGTCAGGGGGCACATCCTGCAGGGATGAAAGGCCTGTGAGAACCTGGCATCCCCTGAGGGCAGGGGGAGGCGCAGGGGCTGTAGGTGAGGACCATCTGGCTTCTGTGTCGGGAGAAGACTGAGTGGGGAGAAGAAGCAGGAGATGACAACACCCTCCCCAAGGGCGATGCAGACAGTGGGAGCTGTGGCAGCCAAGGTGGCTGCTTTGGGGTGTGCTGGAGGGAAGCCAGGGCATGAGGAACGATGTGTGTGTGTGTGTGCGTGTGTGTGTGTGTGTGTGTGTGTGTGTGTGTGTGTGTGGAGGGGATGGGGGAGAGGCGGTAAGGAGGCCTCATGCTCCGCTGGGCCCCTGGGAAGATAGGGTCTCCACCAGCTGCTGGCAGGGGGCTGCCTATTTTGAGGGTCTGACTGTAAAACCCAGAACTTAGTTTGAGCTCAAGGGATATGGAATGTTCAGGACCAGCCTCCCATTCTGAGGTCCAGGAGGTGGGTCATTCCCTGCTGGCTGCCCTAATCCCTCTCCTCCCCCCCCCCCCCTCTCCGGCCCTACTCCCATCCCCCAAGCTCTCTTCAGTGATGAGAAGTACTTATTGGAAATAAGCAAATGGTTTTAGTTTTGGTACAAAAAAACAAAACAAAACAAAAAAAACACAGAATGTACAGTATTATAGAAAGCAAACACTGAAAACTAGAAAAATGAAGCCCCCTTTTGGACACACAGATCAGCTGTGCCCAGAACTGGGTTGTGGGTGACACAAAAGGGCTCAGGGTCCAATGCAAAGGGCTTGCCCAGGTGGTCTGACTCCAATCCCTGACTCCAGTTTCCAGGACAGAGAGGATCCCGCTCCACAGAACAGAGTGCTGAGACCCGCCCCAAGTCCCAGGGCCTAAGGCAATGCTTGTGGTGCTTCCATAGAGAGAAACACTCCTGAGATGCTGGGGCAGGGCCGTCAGCATCCAGATCAATACCTCTAACTCCCACCCTGGATCTGTGGTGCTCCCAACTCTCCCCCTCCCAGGTGAACCACAGATGGCCCTTCCCACCCCCACCCTCTTCAGCTCAGCTGGCAGGTAGGGAGGGTGAAGGGTCATGTGGGGAATTTAAGGGCCTCAAATAACTGCTGCTTAAAGAGCCAGCGACAGTGTCTTATGAGTTCATGTTTAGAATGGTTCCCCTCCCTCCCTCCAACTCTGTCACTGCAAAACTTGGCTGTTTTGGGCAAGTCAACCTCTGGAGTGTTAATCCTCTCTTCTTTAAAATAAGAACAAGAGCCCAGCTAGCATGGCCAAATGGTTGAAAATACGACTCAGGAGGTCAAGGTTTGACTCCCTGTCAGGGACTGGTCTTGATCCCCAGTGTGGGGTGTGCAGGAGGCAGCCAATCCACGATTCTCTCTCATCATTGATGTTTCTCTTTCTCTCTCCCTCTCCTTTCCTCCCTGAAATCAATGGAAGATATTTTATATAATAAAAGACTAATACGTATATTGACCCCTCCACCAGGAGTTCGGCCGCTTGCTATGATGTGCACTGACCACCAGGGGGTGGCACAGAACATGGTGGGTATCAGCAATGAGGCACTGGCAGTGGATGGCAGTGGAGGTGCTGCTGGCCCCAATGAGCTTCTGAGACTGCAGGGGCTGGTTGGACTCACCATGAGTTGGACTCACCGTGATGGCCACATAGGCTTTTATTAATATAGACTAGAGGCTGGGGGAGCGTGTGCTGCCCGCCTGGCTTCTGTGCAGTGCAGCTGGGCAACTCAGAGGCCCATGCTGCACCCTGTCCCCAGGTGTCTAGCCACACTTACCACATCTCAGCCTAGGGACTTGGGCACCTTGACTCAGGCAGAGGGGGGCAAGTGAGGGTGCGGCGGCTCAGGTACTGCCCAGGGCCCAGAGGTCAGCTGGGACATGCCCTTCCATGCCATACACTCATAATTCGATAGCCTGCCAGGCCTAGGGACTGTACCTGTGCACAAATTTCATGCACTGGGCCTCTAGTCTATATTAATAAAAGCCTATGTGGCCATCACGCCCTGAGCGATCACCAGGAGGCCGCATGCACAGCGGACTTGTGAAGGAGAGCGGGGCTGCGTGTACACATGGGTGGGTGGGGGGGCTTGATGCTGTGTGTGGGACATGGAGGAGGGTCCTACAGTTCCGTGCAAGGCCTGGGGGTCCTGTGGCTCCACGCGGCATGGAGGCGGGACTCCCCAGCCCCGGCCTACCTCTTTGGGGCAATAGGATCATATAACTTTTGGTGATCATATAACTTTCATTTTATATCCTTTGGCTTTTGGTGATCATACAACTTTCATTTTATATACTTTGGCTTTTTCACTATTTTTCCTGTAAATAATATATATCATAAAAATGCATGCTTTTCTTTGATAACTGGTTTACATATAGTTAAATCATGGGGCTCCCACACTGTGAGGGGGCACAGGCCAGGATGGGGGACCCCGCCCCCCACCACCAAGTGCACGAATTTCGTGCATCGGGGCTATACTACTATATAATAGGTACTATTATTAGACCTGATTTCAGTTAAGAAAGCTAAGGCGCAGCACCATCTCTCTACGCACCTAATAGATAGCTAATATATACTATACGTTGGACACATCCATGATACTGGGCCCATGAATAAGTTCAGTAAACACTACTGAGTGTACTATTCCTTATATGAATCTTTCATAAGGGTCACAGATTTGCAAGCAGGTATAGGTGCATATGAACTTTGCTTTCCCAGTGTGAGAGGTTGCATAATGGTAGTGGCTTATATACTGCCACATCATTTTCTTCCATACCGTTCTGGGAAGCCAGAAATAAACCACCCCCATGTAGAAACTATAATGTTGTGGTTAACATTGGTTTTAGCATACTTCTTTATATTTTATTCTTATTTTAAAACTTACTGAAGTCTTATATGTAAGTAGCAATCACAAATTACATGTTTATCTTTCAGCGGAATGTTACAAAACAACTTATATGCAGAACTGCTTGTTTTCACACAGACTACTGGTTACATATTGGACAAATATACATAGATATTAAAGTCACTATTGTAAATATAATATAAAACCAACAGCATATGCCTCTAGACAGTATTGCAGCTGGCATTTTGTTTATGACTTCGTATGGGCTAAATATATTGTGCTTCATTGAAAAGCTTGAAAGTTATTTATTTATTTAGAAATACAAATGGTTTCCTAATTGGCATCATAGACCACAATGTACATAAATGTGTTCATTAGGAGAAAAAGAAACAATGATGCCAGTATTTTTAAGAGGGAAAAATGCACTTTAAAAGTAATATACCCTTGTTACTCTCTAGCTTCCAATATCTAAACAGCTTCTGGTGATCATATAACTTTCATTTTATATCCTTTGGCTTTTTCACTATTTTTCCTGAAAATAATATATATCATAAAAATGCATGCTTTTCTTTGATAACTGGTTTAGATATAGTAAAAGACATTGATTAATGGATGGGTTTTTCCACGGCTTTACTAATCACAGTATTTCAGAGGAATGTTCAACATATTATTCTAAAAGTTTTTTCTCCTTTGCATAATTTATAGATCAGATTACCTCTTCTGTATAATAGTGGTGCTTTGTCCTTGCCTATGAAAATAGATTGAATAGTTAAAAGAACTTGAAAGTAAAAACAAACTATAAATTCTATATAGTTCAGTGAAAAGAACATAGATATGGAAATAGGTAGACTGGTTTTAAATCATGACCCTTCCATTTATTTTTTGATCCTGCTCAAGTTCCTTAACTTCTCAAAGCCACAGGTTGTTGTTGTTTTTAAAAATCTATAAAATGAGGTTAATAATATTTGCCCTACAGTTTTTTTGTGAGGATTAATCATATAGTAGGTAATATAGGCCTACCATGTATCCAGTGCTTAAAATGTGGCTACTGTTATAATTAGATTTATATTTGTATTTAGAAAATTTTAAAAGCAATTTGACCATTAAAGATGACATACATTTTATTTATTTATTTAAATATATTTTATTGATTTTTTTACAGAGAGGAAGAGAGATGGATAGAGAGTTGGAAATATCAATGAGAGAGAAACATCCATCAGCTGCCTCTTGCACACCCCCTACTGGGGACGTACCCACAAAACAAGGTACATGCTCTTGACGGGTATCTGACCGGGGACCTTTCCGTCCACAGGCCAACGCTTCATCCACTGAGCCAAACCGGTTTTGGCAGATGACATACAATTAAAAATCAGTAAATGGCCTTGCTGGTGTGGCTCAGTTGGTTGAGTGTTGTCCCATGTGTCAGAAGGTCACTGGTTTGATTCCCTGTCAAGATACTTGCCTGGATTGAGTGCTTGATTCCCCAGTAGAGGAGGGGGGTGCAGATGGCAGCTGACTGATGTTTCTATCTCTCTCTCCATTTCCCTTCCTCTCTCTGAAACAAATAAAAACAAATAGTGCTATTTACTGATTATATATATATATATATATATATATATATATAATCAGTAAATGAATCTGAACCAATGTAGTTGATAATTTTTCAGGAACATTTTTCTTCCTTGATCTTGTTAAAACATCAGTTCCATTTGGAGAGTCCTGCTTCTGTCCAGATAATGGCTCCGCCCCATCCTGGCCAAAGGTGATCCCAGTGGATGCTGACAGGAGGAAGGAGCACAAGAGATAACAGACAGCTCTGAGCCTGTGAAAGAGAAAGAATGCTGTGAGGGTACTGTGGCACCACATGCTGGCACTCCGAGGCCTGGAGAAAAGGCATTAATTAATTATCTTTTAAGTATAATTTGTTCTTTCCTGGGACATGAGCGGATACATCACACTTTTGCCTTTTGAAATAGCTTCTGACATGAAGTTGTTGCCTTTTGTATGCATCACCCATCCTGGAATATAAGTCAGTGGAAATGGAGAATTTATTTTACAGCTTTCTTACACAAATAATTTTTCATGAATGCTTTATTTACTGTGGAATAATCTCTTTCATCTTTATGACTATCACAAATCCTACTGAAATGATTGGACTAGCTTCAGAGTCTGCAGTTACAGTGTACATATCGAAAGTCATCACAGTTTACTTTAAACTCACAAAGATGTGTTTTTAAAAGTTTATTGTACATTTCGCCTGGTGGGATAGATATCTTTAGAGACTACGATATATCAAAATATTTAAGCAATCATTTAGATGTCTTGCTGCTGTCATTCTTGGGACAACTTTACAATGTTCCTACTATTTTTATTTTAAATTTCTTTTCAGAATAGCACTATTTTACTGTCAAGGCATTTTTAAACTATGCCCCGCAGGGAGTTCAGTTAGGAGGAAATTTGGGGTATTATGTTTAACAGATTGCTAAAGTTACCATAATCTAAAAACATGCTTGCCTGTGTCTAAGTTTATGTTTGCCCTGAATTTCAGCAATCCGATGGTGGCTGGCCACAGGAAGCATTTAATCCTCAGATCTGGGAAACCACCCTACCAGTGACGCCCTCTGCACCTGAAGTGGGTGGTGTAGAAAGTCCTGGCACCCCATGCCAAGGACACCTGTAGGAGTTATGCTGTGCTGAAAGCACTCAGTCAGTGCCTGTCCTCTATGTCCAGGAAGTTTCCCTAGAGCTCAGAGAGAAAGTGTGCACCCCAAGAAGCTCATGATCTGTCTCCAGAAAACATTTTGCTTGAAAGCTGAGGCATGGAAGGAAACAATAGGGCAGAGAGGATGAGAGGGCTAGATAGTGTGGTCGTATAGATGCTAACCAGTAGAGATTCCAAGAGAAGAGCAGAGTTGGGAAACCCCAAAACCTTCTGTATTTGAGACATACGTGAAGGCCCATGTTTTTATACTCTTACCAGCCTGTCATATAATACCTAGCAGGTAGTTTGGGTGAAGTAAAATGATTCTGACTCAATGAAAAGAATGAGTACCCATAAGACAGTGCTGTCATTTCAACTAAACGTTAGCCATAGAAGAACTAAGTAGGAATGCGTCTGGGGAGAAAGCAAAGAGCCATCTGGATGAGAAAAGTGATCAGGTGCCTCAAGTTGTATGGTAGAAAAAAAGAACAGCAGAAACAGGTTATGTGTTCTAGAATTCCCTTGAGAAAATGGAATTGGAATCTGGCATTTTTATAAAATGGATCTGGGTTTGTTGACTAGTGAGAGCTTGAAACTGCCACTGTCATAATTTATAAAGCCTGATTCATTGTGCCAGAATTGTTACAGATTTTTACTCTCATTCTTGCGTTTCTGTTAATAGGTAAACTAATAAGGACAGATTACAGGATACTTCGGTTTATTATCAATTTAGATTTAAAGAATTGCATCCTCTCCTGGTTTGTTTCCACAATAGCCTGGCAAATGATTATCCTTTCTATGTACAAAAACACCTGTCATTCTAGCAAGGATTTTCTAATTTTTTTTACATAAAAATTATCTATAGACTGATATAAAAGAGTAATCATTTACTCATCAGAGTTGGCCAAAAATCAGTCTTCAAGATTTAAGAAATGTATCTGAAATAAAAACCATATTAACTCTCTGTTTCCATTGCAAAATGTATTGATTTTAATATAAAAATAACGTTTTAAGTCACTTGTCATTAAAGTTGATTTCCATAGAAGATGGGACATCTTATTCAAAAAGGGTCACACCTTTGGTAACTCACGGATGTTCATACCTCCATTTCAGAAATCAGGCTTTGAAATCAGGAAGTTCCAGGTTTAAAGTGAGACTCTGTCTCTTACTTGCTGTGTTATTCTGTGGAAGTAACTTAACCTTAACAAGATTTGTTTTTTTATCAGTTAAAAGGGAATGATACTTCATTGAGTGTATGGCATCCATTTATTGAAGCAATGTAATGAAAATTGCCTGTAATATAGTATTATTGGGGATTGTGTTGTATACCCCAAAAGATATGTTGAAGTCCTCACCTAGGGTACCTGTGAAGGTGACCTTATTTGAAGTAGGGCTTTTGTTTGTGTAATTGAGTTAAAATGAGACTATACAGGATTGGGGTGGGCTTTAATCTAATGACTGGTACCCTTCTGAGAAGGGGGAAATTTGGATCGAAATACACAGGGAAAACACCATGTGGCCACAGAGGCAGAGAATGGAGTGATAAGACTACAAGCCAAGCAATGTCTAATAACTCCATTACAGTGTTATCATGTTGATTTAAATTGTCTTGTTTCTGCCCAGCCAATGTGGCTCAGTGGTTGAGCATCAGCCCATGAACCAGGTCAGGGATCATACCCAGGTTTAATGCTTGATCCCCAGTGGGGGGTGTGCAGGAGGCAGCCAATCAGTTATTCTCACTCATCATTGATATTTCTCTCCTTTTCCCTTCCTCTCTTTGAAGTCAATAAAAATATTTTTAAAAAATAAAAAGAATAAATTGACTTGTCCCTAGTAAACAAAACCCAATAGTTAGAAAATCTTTTATTTGTAAAATCAATTGTTAAGTAACTCACAGGAGAGTTTTTCCCTAAATCAGCATCAAACTTGTAATTTGCAAATACACATTTTCCCCAACTTGGAAAAATAGATTAATCTCCATTTCTTAAACGTGTATAAATATTCTTCTAGGATTATTTCTGTAGTTCTTAAAACATACATTTTTCCAGAACATTGGTAAATATGTAATATATACGTAAAGATTTTAATTATGTTTAAAGTGTCTAGATAACTTTTACTGTATTCTCTTATCTTCAGCTATTTCAGGATTGTTAATGTTTTCCATTTCTAGGTTACTGTTATATCTGAATCACTGTGTTGTTAAAGTAACTTCTAAAGTCAATTTATGACATGAAAAAATAGAGGGGGGGAAACCTGAAATAGCTTAACTTACTGCAAAACATGTTATTTATGGTTATGTGTCATAGACAGTATATACTTTTAATTACTATGCCATGGACACATAAATTCTTATATCCAGATGAGGACCACTTAGCTAGACTAAAGGAAGACTCAAAAGGAATGTCTAAATGCATATATCCAATAGTAGTCAACTCACAATGGTGAGTGGGGTATGGGTAGAACATTCTAAATAGCACATTTACTTCATTTAATAAGTCACTATAAAGTGAATATGTCTTAATAAGAAGAATTAAGGTTATTTTTATTTAATTGTTTTCTTTAATTAGGATGGTTTCACTTAGAGAGGTTGTAGTTTGGAAGACTGGACTCTGAGTTCAGGGAATATATGTGTGAGTGATGACAATGCCATGTATTCTCAGCTAAAAGGCTGAGATCACCCTGGCCAGTATGGCTCAGTTAGTTAAGCATCATCCCAAGCACCAAAGGGTCTCTGGTTAGATCCCCTGGGTTCAGTCCCCGGTTAGAGATCCAATTTGATATTTCTCACATCAATATTTCTCTCTCCTTCCCTCTCTCTTTTCCTCTATCTAAAATCAATTAAAAAAACATATATTTTTAAAGAGGCTGGACAAAAATAGGGCTTGAGTGTTTTTACCCCTTTTCACTTATTTTAAGTTCTATATTTAGAATGTTTAATGTTTACACAAGTCTTAGCTTATGTTGTGCTTCATACTTTTTACAGAGGATACTTTTAGTTGTGTGCCTCCTCTTCTTTCTGTCTATTGAACATATCCCTTTAAGCCTGATGTGGATCTTGAATTTCTCACGAGGCTTTTTTTTTTTCTTTCTCACACTGCATTTAGTGTATAATATAGATTCACTGATGTTGACAAAAAAAAACACCTCTTTGGGGGTCTTGATCATAACCAGAGCAGGAGTCACCTTCACCTCTGAGCCATGACATTTTAAGGAAACCATCCTGAGGTTTTATGATGCTCTGCTTTTAACTGAATGAAAATTTCAGCAGATGTTTAGTTGGTTAGTGCTTCCCATAATTTTTTACATTTTGTATCTATGCCAACTTTTTAAACTGCTTCAAGGGAGAACCATCTAATCTCTTTTGCAGACTAATACTTATTAGTGGTATTGGCATGTAAAGAGATCCTGCTTTTGCTTCCCTATCAGGAGCTTCAGTCATCTATTCACCCTCTGAGCAGTCAATCCTTCAATCGCTCGGAAGGTGTAAGATAACGGTGGAATACACAGACTGTTTATACCACTTGTACTTCAGCTGGCCTCGGAGTCTAGCAGTTACTTTGATATTGTAGAGAAGGGTGCTCTCTCCTGTTTTCCTGCAGATGTGTGTGTGTCATGAAATTGTAAGATAAATGGTTATGATTTCATCTAAATATCACACTTGAAGGGCAACCTCTTGTTTTGGGGATTCCATAAATAAAATTTATGGACATAGGCATGGATTAAATTCTCTTAAAGGGTTTGCTAGTGCCCTGTGGGATAAACCACATGTCTTGCTTTTTTCTCTTTCATGAATATGGAGTGACAATCCATGGGTAATGCCTACTTTGTTGCAGTGAATGTTGAATAGCTTGTAAAAAGCAATTTTCAGATAGGTTATCCTTTAGAACACAAATATTAAACTAAAAATAATAAACTAAAACTCATTACTGGGTTAAAAAAAATACATAGGTGCTTTTTATATTAGTTTTGTGATCTGGTATTTTCATTGTATGCCTAATGCCTGGGTTGCAGCATGCATATTATTTACAAAATGATATTTAACTTGCTTTTAAGAATCTAAGCCAAATACAGAGCTCATTGGTTTCTGCAAAACATACAGTTTAGTTATGTAAAATATGTTTCAGAGGGAGATATATTCCATCTTTTTTATCCCAGCTGTCCGAATCTCAGAAACTCCCTAGCAAAATCTCAATGTCTCCCTTCATGCCTTCCAACCCCCCACTCTTCCTGAGCTCTGCAAAAACTTCTCCACCCTGTTTTTACTTCCTGACCAGCTGCACATTTTCCTTGACTTCTGCCTCCTCCCAGAGTCCAGTGGCCTAATTTCAACATGTAATCAATTTTTTTCAAATACAATTGTGGACCCACCCTACATCATCACATCACATATGTGCTATGCAGAGGATGCATCGATAGTAGCCATTTGTGTGAATGATGAAATCAAACCTATCATTTATGCAGTGGTGAAACACTCTTCCTGGCTGTCCAGTTTGTGTAGGGCTTCTCTGAAATTTCCCCTCACATAGCCCTCTGGAGAGTTGTCAAATAAATAACAGATGCAGAGATTATCAGTTACTGTTGAATGTTTGACAAAAACAGGAATGCAAGCCAGGGATTTCCCACTGGGTCTCTTTAAGTTAAAAGAACAATAGGCCTTCCAGCCAGAACCCAGTAATACAATTGGATAGTGTATTCTTTGCATCTCTTTATGTAATCTTTGCAATTTTAGATCTGCACAATGGTCACAGGGTCAGGAGGGTGAATTTTCTGTGATCTCTGAAGGTAATCATTTTATCTCAGAAAAAGAATCAAATGCACTGCAATAGTACCTTCTTTCACTGAAACCGGTTTGGCTCAGTGGGTAAAGCATTGGCCTGCGGACTGAAAGGTCCTAGGTTCGATTTCGGTCAGGGGCATGCACCTTGGTTGAGGGCACATCCCCAGTAGGGAGTGTACAGGAGGCAGCTGATCAGTGTCTCTCTCATTGATGTTTCTAACTCTCTATCCCTCTACCTTCCTCTCTGTAAAAAATCAATAAAAATATATTTTAAAAATAGTATCTTCTTTCATTGAAGTGTAAAGACAAGAAAATTTTAAATTGGCTATGTGCACTCATTCATTCCTTATTCATTCATTTTATCCTATCAATATTTATTGAGCATTTAGTCTGGGCTAGACCTTGTCCAAGCCACTGGAGATATAGCAGTGAATAAGACAGAGTACTGAATGGCATGAAGCTTCCATGCTAATGAAGGGATAGAGATAACTGGGAGAGGAATCAGAAGTGTATCAGGTGCAGATAAGCACTCGAAGACAACAAACCAACATATGGCTTTAGACAGTGATAGAATTGCAATGAGGAGACAGTGTCCTATCAAGAAATTAAGGAACACCTCTCTGAGATGGTGATGTTTGAGCATATACATGAATGGAATGGCTGAATGAATGAATGAATGGTTAAGTGAAGGAATTAGTTATGGAAGAGCATTATAAGCAAAGGGAATAGTGAATGCCATGCCCTGAAGCTGGACTGGAGTTACATGAGATGTAGATTATACCCTTTGTTTTAATGCTGAAATTAAAGGACTATTAGTTGTTTGAAAATCATTAGGAAATATGTACATCTGGTTTATTATTTCATTAAGGGAAAAGGAAAAAATAAATCCAGAGACCAAAGCTCCTTTCTGGTTGCATCTTGTGGGAGTCAAGCTCTTTCAACTAAAAGTAGAGAAGCAAAGAAGGAATGATTAATCCTACTAACAGATGGTGGAGAGATTATATGAGAAACGGAGTCAAGGCAAAATTGGACATTAGTTGAAATAGGGGAAAGGCAGGTTTTTCAAAAGTTTCTACATGTAACAAAATTCTAAAGTACAAAATCTACCTGATATTTTTTCCTATTTTATTAAAAAGTGTTTTAAGTTGTGAAGGCTTTGGGGGCATGGGCTAGCATTTTATGCAGTGGGTGCAGATCCCTCTGTGTTCTCAGATGCTGCCAGTTCTAGGTGTACCAGTTAATAATGTGGATTTTTTTCAATAGATGGAGTTATACATATGTTGATATATATGTGATTGGATATGTATGCTATTTTTTTGTATTGCTCCTTCAGATTACCACTTGTTCCAACTGATGACACACACACTTTCTGAGCAGCATTTCAAGACATATGAAGTGAAAAATTGGGTCTCTGAATGGTCTGCCTCAAAACAAAAAAAGTTCTATTGGGATGGTATCCACAAATTGCCTGAAAGATGAGGAAAATGTGCAGCTAGTTATGGACATTACTTTGAACAAAGCACTTTTGATGTTTCTCTTGAAATTGTCATGTTTTCTTTGATTACAAAAGCTGCATTATGGTTAATAATGCAGATAAATTATTAACCAATTAATAATATGGACTAACAATTAATAATGTGGATTAATTGTTAACCAGTTAATAATGCAGATTAATTATTATTATTAACCAGTTAATACTGCAGATTAACTATTAACTGGTTAAATTTAGGTTAATTATTATTAACCAGTTAATAGTGTGGGTTAACTATTAATTGGTTATAATATAGATTAAATATTAACAGGTAAATAATGTAGATTTTGTAATCCAAAGAAAGTACAATGATGTCAAGAGAAATATCAGAAGTGTTTTGTTCAAAGTAATGCCCATCCCTACCTACATATTTTTACCATCTTTCAGGTAATTTGTGAATATTGTCCCAAAAGAACTTTGCTTGTTATGAGGCAAACCATTCAGAGACCTAATTTTCCACTTCTTCGTACATTTTGAAGTGCTGTTCTGAAAGTGCATGTGCCATCCATTGGAACAAGTGGTAATCTGAAGGAGCAAGGTCTGGTGAATATGGTGGGTGGGTTAATACTTCCCAGGCAAGATCTTTTAATGTGTCTTTAACTGGTTTTCAGGTGTGTAATGGTGCATCATCATGAAGCAAAATTACTTTGCCGTGTCCTCTGGCCAATTCTGGTCATTTCACAAGCAAAGCGTGGTTCAAATTGGTTAATTGTTTTTGGTAGTGATCAGTAATAATACTTTCATCTGGTTTTAGAAGCTCTTAATACACCACACCTTCCTGATCCCACCAAAGCTGAGCATTGTCTTCTTTCCGAAACAATTTGGCCCTGCAGTTTATGTTGATGGTTGACTTGGATCAACCCATGATTTTGTGCATTTGGGATTCTCAAAATAAATCCACCTTTCATCACCACAATTCAATGCAAAAAAAAAAAAAAGACTTTAATGCTGTCAAAGTAACATTTTACTGATGACTTTTCAGTTTTCCCTTTGTCTTTCATTTGCAGTTGATGTGGCATCCATTTTCATCCCTTTAAAATCTTTCTCATTGCTTGTAAACTATTGGAAATTGTTTGCTGAGCAATGTTTAATCTTTCTGCAAGTTATTTTTGAGTTTGACATGCATCTTCATCCAATAATGCTTGTAATTGTTAGTCTTCAAATTTTTCAGTTGACCTGGATGTTCTTTGTCTTTCACATCAAAATCATCACTTTTAAAGCATTTAAACCAGTGTTTACAGCTATCTTGGATGGAACACTTTCACCATAAGCTTCCTAAAGTATTCAGCAGCACTTTTCTTCAAAATAAAGTAATGAATTAAAACTTCCCGCAAATGCTCTGTTTTGGGGGGCACAAAATGCAACATTTTTAAGTGGAAAAATGTCTATGATGTTAACAGCTTCAGAAAATTTGACATATGAACTTTTGAAGCTTGTTGTCAATAACAAAAACAGCATACATATCAAATCGCATATATATCAACACATGTAACTCCATCTATTGAAAAAAATCTGCATTGTTAATCCATACAACTAGTAGCTCCCTTCTCTTCAGTGCAGCTTTGAGAACTCAGCCATACCTCATCCCATTTCCTTCCTGCCACAGAGGTGACAGTGGTGGCTTCATGCTCTTGCTAAAATCTGGGTTAAACTTTCCTGTTTGTTTTCATGGCTGTTCCATCATTTAAAACAATGGTCAAAAGTAAATAGTTTTTCAAATGTCAGACACCTGGAATGTGTCCTGCCTTTCTGATATAGTGACTTTTTACATCCAAAGGCAGTGGCCCAGGAGATCCTTTGGATTGGTAGTTTATATTCTTAAAGGGAAAATAGCATTTAGGAAATGTAATGCCATTTAAGAAAACTTTTCACCTGCACAGAATCAGCAGCATTGTTTTCTAATAGGAGGATTAGCAAAGTATAGAAAGTCCACATTGAACTGATCAAAATGAACCCTGAACACTTACATTTCTACCCAAAGATCAGTATTCTGCCACCTGACCTTCTGCGTGGCAAGGACAATTGTGATAGTTCTCTCTTCTCTCTTTGGATCCTAGGGATTCTGTTGATGGCATTATGAGAGCTCTTTCAGGCTGAAATATGCGCAACGCCACATTGTGATCTTTCCTTTGGGCAAGTTTTCATGATCAAGGCTATTTTCTTTTCAGAACTGTATTAGCTTGCTTATTTCATCTCTATTCTGTTAGCCAGGGATCCACAAAAAGAAACCATTTGGCTGGGTATGGTTATATTTGGTACTGAGTACCTTTGATGCCAACTAATCCAGAGCTGTTATCTATGGTTTTGTTAGGACATCCCAACCTATTTTAAGTTATTTTAAACTGTTATCCAGTAGCTTATGCTACAAAAAACAACCCAAAACTCCATATTGTGAAACATCAACCATTTCTTTGGTTCACAGCTCTGTGGGTTGGCCCATGAGAGGAGTTCCTCTCCGCTTTATGGGCCCACCCATGTTTGTGGTAGCAGCTCGTCATCTCTGAGTGTTCCCGGGGGCTGCATGGCTCTCGGCAATCTGCTGTATGATGGCCTCATTTGATATAGCTCGGATGATTCTCACCCCATGGCCTTGCCCCATCTAACAGACTAGTCAGGCTTATTCACATGGATGCTTGGAGTTCTAAGAGCTGCATACAGGCAAGAGTCATAGTGTTTTTCCAGGTCACATAGGAAAGTCAGACAGACAGATTCCGTGTTGTGATAGGAAGAGTGGACAGTTGTGACCGTTATCCCAACTACCACAAAAAGCATAAGCAACTGACCAGGTGAAACATTCCAGGAAGCATAAAGAAAGAACCAGAGGGCTGGTTGGAAGGAACTGTTGAGAGAATATTTTCAAAGACAAAATAAAGGAATAATTGGAATCTGTAGTGATAGAAGAAGGGAGAGATACTTAGATTTAAAGTGAGTATGTATATCACAGAAGGACAGCAAACAGAACAAATATTGTGGTGCCACTGGGCAAAAAGAAACGGGTATGTGGAGAATAGGCAATGAATCTTGGATTAGTCTGAGAGAGGCTCCAACCCTGGTAGAAAGCTTTTTAGCATCAAGCTAAATCTTGACTAGGCATCCACATGAGTTGAAACATTGGTCATACCAAATAAAGTAAACATACCTGGATTAGTAGGTTTAGAACTAACTTATTAGAAGTCCCACATGAGTGTTATTAAATAAGACTTCAACTGTTGGAGTCCAGCTTAACTTCTAAAAATGCTCATGCAGCACTATTCCAACTCCGTGTAAGTGGAAATGGGAATTGCAGGAGTATATCATGTCAAATTAAGTCATTGCTTTGTGCCTTACCTCAGAACCCCCTGTGTTACCAAAATACATAATTAAGAAAAATATTCCAAGTCAGTAATTAAGTTGATTCTTAAATTTAAATATGTTACCTAGCAACGAGTGAAGGACATCTCTCTCAAGGCAAAATAAATCATATTAATTTAGAAAACATCTGTTTTCTTATGATAATAGGCATGTTTTCATGGAGACAATCTGTATCTATACTCTTTTCATTGGCAATTATACTCCCTTTGCTTTATATTCACCAGGTCAACAGAATTCTGCCTCTCAAAGGGCCACTGTTTATTCAACTTTATGAAAACCTAAGTGATCTGGATACTCTGGTGGCTTTTTGTCATTGTTGGAGGTTTGTGATCTGAATTTGGAGGGAACAACCCATGATTTTTATAGAATTCTGAATAGTCATTCATATGGCAAATGGCACTATAAATATGGCAGGTTTAGAATTTACCATGATTTTAAACACTACTCATCATATGCATTTACCATTGAGCATAGTATTAGAGCTCAGTGTGTTAAGCATAGTTAATAGTCTAGGCTTAGCTACTTTACTACCTGTGTGACCTTTGGTAATTTTCTTCATGTCTCTAAATCTTATTTTCTTTAATGTAAAGAAAGAAGAAGAAGAAGACTTCCTTTAATGTTGTTGTTTTGAGAAATGCATTATTGTACCCTTGTAGAACACAGCACAGTGATTCAGCATATATTATTATTCTTAGTACTATGACTCAAGTATATATAATTAACACTCTAAAACTCACAATTAATATTTGAATAAAGAATACCATACTCTGCCCTAGCTACTTTGGCTCAGCAGATAGAACTGTTTGGCTGTGGACCAAACAGCCCTGGGTTTGAATCCAGTCAAGGACACATAACTTGGTTGGGGCTCATGCAGAAGGCAACTAATCTATGTGTTCCTCTCACATTGATGTTTCTTTCTCTTTGTCTTTTCCTCTCTAGTCCACTCTCCCTAAAAGTCAGTGAAAAATATCCCTGGGTGAGGATTAACAACAAAAACAAATAACATGTTATATATTGTACCTAATTTACTTTATCTAATTCAACTTTATCATGTTTGTCTGAAAAAAAATGAGTTGATTTAAGAATGGTCTAATATTGGACATGAAAATGGAAAAAAATAGATTTAAGAAGCATATTATGAAAAACCCCAAAACTATAAAAGGAATTAAACCCCAACAGACCTTTTTACTTCTAATTTCATAGAACAAAGAAGTAATTCATTATGTTTTACTGGAAGCACAATTAGTTTGGAATTGCAGAAAATTAGAGTTTTAGAGAAATATATAGGGTGAAACTTAGAATTACCTAAAAGACAAGTACAACTATTTGTACTTAATTTTATGTACCAGTACTCAAATACCTTGTGGCTCATGTAGCCAAATATTTCCCATTTCTTTCCTCTTGATTTGTGAGCATAAATTCAAATGTTAATCAGCATTACTTTCCAGAAAAAGTAAGGTATATATTTTAAAAATTATACTTGAGATGCTTCTTGCTTTGGAAAAGAGAAGATTATCAGAGAGCAAAGTGACATCAAATAATGTTTGCCTGTGAATGGCCTTAAAAGATAACTATTCAGGTTCTTAGGAATTATCTACCTGTGTCCTTGTCAAAAAAGATGTTACTAAGTAGAAAATATTGGTTAGAATAGTGGGTTTCTAATTATTTCATTATAAAAACACAGAAAGCACCCATTGTCAGGGAGTTCTATAAATGTTAATTTTCATTCAAATTTTAATAGGAATTTTAGAGGGTAATAAATGTTCTGCTAAGTCCATACCAACTGAAAAATAGTTAATGGAGACATAGAAATGAAGATCAATATTTTATTTTAATTATCTTTAGGACTGTTGGAGAATTGTAGCCATGTGGCAGCAGTGTTCTTTATAGTCCTGTACTACAGACTGGGCCATAATATATGCACTCTTCTCAATGGCAATTATACTCCCCGGAATAACCAATAAATTGTGATTATTATTAACCCAAATATATTAGAGCCTCAAAACAATGTGATTAACAGCTGCAGCTTGAAACTGACTTGGGAAAGATTGTCTAAAATTTTCTTTTTCTCATAGCTACTAGTAAACCCCTTTACCTTGGCATTAACATGAGTCTCCTAATATGAAAAAAAAGGGAAAAATGTACTGGAATGCATAGGTTTATGGTGACATGTTCTTAAGAAAAGCATGTGTGTGTGTGTGTGTGTGTGTGTGTGTGTGTATAGATAGATAGATCTAGATACATATACATATACATATACATATACATATACATATACATATACATATACATGATATATATATATAATCAGTATAAGCATAAATGGCTTGATAATTTTGATGTTAGTCTTCTTATTGTTATACTAGAGTCCTGGTGCACCAATTTGTGCATGAGTAGCCAGGCCAGTGGGGAGGGGAAGGGACCGCAGGGAGTTGGCTGGTCAGCTGCACCCCTGATTGGGGTGTTGGGGCCCGATAGGGGGCTGGAGTGGCCAGGGGGGAGGGCTGATCGGGGCCCAGATCAGGCTGGTTGTCTGCCACAGTGCCCTAACAATAACCAGCGGTCATTCCAGTCATTCCGGTCATTCCACCATTCCGGTCAATGGGTGTGTATATATATATATATATATATATATATATATATATATATATATATATATATATTAGGTGCTCAGTGCACAAATTCATGCACCTTAAAAGGAACTGTGGCTCATGAGGCTGTGGTAGGCACAGGGGCAGGACTTAGCCAGTCTTCACTTACCCAGCCCCTCCTGCCATTCCCCCCAGTACCCTGTAGGTCGGCAACTCCACTCCTGTTGCCACTGCTCCCATGTGTTGATGGTACTAGCCCCACTCACACTTCCTGACAGTGTGGAGTGATGGGGGCTGGCACCTGCAGTGGATGCGAGTGGGGGGCCGGTGCTATCAGCAGGTGCAAGCAGCAGCTGCTGCCCTGTTCGCCCCTCAGTACCAGGGGAAGGTAGAGAAGCTCTAAGGAGCAATCAGGGCCAGCAGCTGCTGCTTATACCTGCTGATGGTGCTGAGTGATCAGGACCAGCTCTGGGCACCAGTAGTGGGTGTGAGTGGTGGCTCCAGTGCCGGTTGCAGGTGCAAATTCTAGGAAGGATCGTGGCCTGCAAGAGGAAAGAATTTTCAGTAACTATCAGAGGCTTACCCTGATGACAGTTACCGGTGCCCCACATTGTTTTGGCACCCTTCTCACCTGCTCTACCAACCCACCATGGTCAATGCCTGCCATGTTCCACACACACACCCTGGTGGTCAGGCATGTCATAGTGACTGGTTGTTTGGTTGTTCTGCCATTCAGTCTATTTGCATATTAGCCTTTTTTTATGTAGGATACCAAGAGAAAAGCTAGTATGGCAACCTTGAACACATGTAAGAATTAAAGAGAGAGAGAAGCAATTGCAGACCTGGCTCTATACCTTGATATTTATTGACTTTGAACAAATTGGTAAGCTGATCTGACCTTCAGTTGTCTTCTATGTAAAGTGAACATCACAATACCCACCCATTCTTAGGGCCCTTTGGAGGGTAAATGAAATAACACCTATGAAGTTCCCAGCACATGGTAGGAAATATGTTTCTGGGAACATGGTAATTCCATCAAAGCCCACCTCTGAATCATCCTGTCAGTGAATATGGAATGTAAGAACTTTGGGCTATTTGCTTAAAGCAGCAATTTTCAACCTTTTTCATTTCATGGCACACATAAACTAATTACTAAATTTTCCAGCACACCAAAAAGTATATTTTTGTTGATATGACAAAAAAGAGTTATGATTTTGATTTATTCAACCTGATAGCTATTGTTGTGTTGGCTGTTGTCATATATATAAAGGAAAAGAGGTCAGGGCTCTTGAGTAAATAGTCAAGTATTGCATGTTTTACAAAATTCTTTGGCATACCAATGTGCCATGGCACACCAGCTGAAAATTGTTCGCTTAAAGGAAGCTACTACCTGTGCCAGCCATGAAAACCTCCTTAATTCAGCCATTAGTTCCCCATTACAGTACCAGAATAGCTGCCCTGGGGCAGTTCCCTGCTTCTGTGTTTTAAAATCTCTGAGCTGTGAACTAGTGCTTTGCATTCCTTCTCCTAATTGCTTTTCTGGTCACTAGGTTCCTGTGAACATCCTAGTTCTTTTCTGATCTCTTAATCTTTTAGTTGCTCACCTACTTCCATCGTTCTGCTTCTGGGAAAATTCCTCATCTGTATTTATTCTGATTTTTGTCATTCCCAGGTGTCCCACAGCCCACTCTGTTGTCCTACAAATGTATTGGCCTCATGTTCTGAACCTGAACAGGCCACTGCAAAGTGTCTTCCCCTTTCAGACCATGTGTCAGTGTTCACCCTTACCTTTGTCCAGCTTCTCTTCTCCTCTTGACACCGTCCAAACCCAACTTACCTGTGAACCTCTCTATTGGGAATCTCCCTAGTGTTCATATTATACATTAGAATCCAAAGTCTCACAGCACCCTTTTTACCCTAGACCAAAATGTGTTTTTAAATATTCTCTATAATTTTCTTAAAATACCTATAATATAATGCTTAGAAATAAAATTTAATTTTATAAAAAGATGTTGCAAATATATTTATAGAGAAAAATACTTATAAATCAAGTCTCTCTGATTACATATACTATTATATCCTGACTTTGTTTCTAGTATTTTTATATGCACATCTCAAGATTGTTTTTTTATTTTACTTTTTTCATTATACTTTTTTTTTTCATTTTGCTATATAAGTATAATAATTTCTATTTGTCATGGTTACTTAATAGTTCATAGGATGAATAACCTATATTTAATAATGGGTTCCCTGTTGATTTATTATATTATTTCTGATGTTTATTTCTTCAAATATTATAGTTAACATTATAAATGGACTTTTCTTGGTATACAAAATGAGTAAGGAATTATTAATGATGAATAGCTTATAATAAGTACTAGATGCCCAGTGCAGGAAGATTAGTGCAATAGGCCTTCCTTCCCCTGGCTGCCAGCACCAGTTTTCTTCTGGCACCCGGGACCCAGGCCTTTCATCTTCGCTCCAGGTAGAGCCTTTAGTCTTCTTCATTGTGGCCAGAGCACTGCTCCTATAGCTCCTTCCACCTCCTCCCACAGTCCCCTTCAAAGCAGGTGTCAGCCCTGCCCAGCAGCTCCCTGCCTGCATATGCAAATTAATGTTTGTTGTGTTAATTTGCATACTCACTCCCAATTGGCTCATGGGCTTCATGGAGGTACAATCAATTGCGTATTTCATCTTTATTAGTGTAGATTTTAAAATCTATATTCAATGACTTAATGAAAAAATTATCAGGAATGAAGAGAAAGCCTTCGGTACACAGCAGTCGTCTCTGGAAGAGAAATGGGAATATTGGGAATGTCTAGTCCTCCTTTGGACTTGTAATTGAATTCATGGACATTGAGAAGTTGTTCTGCAAATAGTCTTTGGCTCAAGGAGAGTGTCTCTGTAACTCAAATCAATGACAGCTTACAAAAGAACCCAGGTTTCAGGGGCTCGGCACAGTATTTGCTGTTTTTTACTCTCACAGCCCAAGGCATTTCCTGTCGTTGGACATAGAGTTGGTATCATCTGGTTTAGACGGTCACTCAAGAACTCATACTGATGAATGGTCTGCCGTGTTCATTATGCGGCTTCCATGTTCCACCTGGACATGTACATCCAGCTGCCCTGGGTGTAAAAACAATGGAGAATAGGATTCAAAATAAGGATATTTTATGGAAACAAATTAATTTCTATGTCTCATTAATGAAATTAAAAAGCAAAAGGTGGTTGATCTCATTATGCATGTGCAATAGTTATTACTGCATGTTTGTTTGGGGCAAATTTGTTAATGTAACTCGTGGGTAGCATGTCTCATTGATTTTAATAATGATGCCTTATTCTGTTTGGAACATCTTGCTTTTACAAATGTTTCTTATTACAGTTAAGCCTCATAATAATCATGTGAGATAGGCATGGTAGAGAAGGCTACAATCGCTGCATTCAGGAGAAGGAAACTCAAGTCTGGTAGTAAGTGGTGGGACTGGGAAAGGAGCCCTGATTTTCTGACTTCAGTTTCCACTTCTGAGAACCTTAAAAATTTAACTATGTTTTTCCTCAGGGGGTTTGGGAATTGGAGAACAACTACATCAACTGAGATCAACTTCTCTGCCCAGTGAAAAGTTTTATTTCCTGAGTGTTCTATGTTAGATGGACATTTTAGACCATGTTTCACATACGTCATGAGGAACTTCAGTCACAGGGATAGGTTTATAAAGAAACAGACTGTAAAATTTGATTTGGAGGCTTGAATTGGAAATATTGGCCAATTTAGATTTTTATGTGCCACCTTGCATTTGTATATAAATACAATGTGAGCCCAGCCAATGTTGCTCAGTGGTTGAGCATGGACCCAGTCACCAAGAGGTCACTGGTTTGATTCCAAGTCAGGGTACATGCAGGGGTTTGTGAGCTCAGTCTCCAGTAAAGGATGTGCAGGAGCAGTCAATCAATGTTTCTGTCTCTCTCTATCTTCTCCTTTCCTCTCTAAAACAAAAGCAAACAAACAAACAAATAAAAAAAAACCACAATAAAAACATATTAAATGAGGAAATAAAATATGAAATCATACAATGAGCAGTCTGCATTTTTCCATTGTTATTTTCTGTTTTACTTAATGTGCAATAATTTCTAAGGGGTTCAAATGGAATCCTTAGCAATTAGCAATTGGGGTACATTGAGAATGAAAGGATTTCAGGAAAGATTTGGCAATTTGTGAGGTGGCTGATACTATGGTGACTTCTGAAGTCTTGGCGTTCTTTTAGCGGTTAAGAGACTTATGTGAGCAGTTTTACCTTGCCATGTAACAAAGCTACACAGAAGCAGCCAGAATTGTGTGATGATCTTGGAATTATGTGGCTCTAGCCCCTACCCGTGGTGGTTTGGAGCTATAGCATGTCACTGGAGAGAAAGCATGTCACTGGAGAGAAACCACCTGCAGGAAGCCGATAAATAATTGTCTCTGATTGGAATATACATTAGATCAACAAAGTGTCCTTAGCTATCTTGCCATGTGACATGCCTATGCATAGGTGTGTGGTGTGAGTGTTGTATCATAACTTTTGATAGCTTCAAAAATGCCAAATATTTGTGAAAATAGGATGTGCTTTAGTGGAGATCAACAAAATATTCCAGATAGTGCCATGTTTGCTTAGAATTCATGTAATAAAAAGGAAAGAAATATGGCAAGAAAGCAAATATTTTAAAAAGTCTCTGCCTCCCCCATCCCCCCACTAAAAACTTTACTCCTGCTGCCTGTCACTGGCTAGATGGATTTTTGAGTAGCCCTGGGTGCTACACTTTTATTTTCATTACTTTTCACTGCTGCTTTTTAGCCCAGCAGGAAATATGTTCCCTTCAGCCTCCAAGTTCTATGCTTTTAGTCTAAGTAAATGAAAATCACCCCTTGCTCATCACTTTCTAAATAAATAAATGATTTTCTATATTGGAAAAAAAAATAAGTGCCTAACTTTAATGAGTTAATAATTTAAAATGTTAAAAACATCAGAATAGGGCCCTGACCAGGTAGCTCAATTGTTTAGAATGTTGTCTTCATAAGCCAAGGTTAAGGGTTTGATCCCCCATCAGAGAACACATAAGAGTCAATCAATGAATGCATAAATTAGTAGAACAACAAAATGATGTTTCTCTATATATACCTCTCTGTCTCTCTCAAACAACAACAGTGGAACAAATGGTTTGCAAATAGCCTTTACAATTAGTATACTGTGGTCTTAGTGGGTTTTTCTTGGCAGAAAGATAAATTTAGTAGGTTAAGTTAAATTATATATAAGCCAACATTCTTCTGTTACCTTTTCCTTACACTGAGATAGCATTCTCTTTACATTGAAATAAAGTTTACAGTGTTAGAAATACAATCATTTTTATTTGTGAGCAGTATTGGTCTATGTGAGTGGTTGGGAAACCGCGGCTCGTTAGCCACATTCGGCCCTTTGGCCCTTTGAGTGTGGCTCCTCCACAAAACACCATGTGCCGGCATGCATGTACACTGTGATTGAAACTTCGTGGCCTATTCGCAGAAGTTGGTTTTCGGCCTGGGCGAGTCTATTTTGAAGAAGTGGTGTTTAGAACACTCAAGGGGCCAAAGAGCTGCATGTGGCTCGCGAGCCTCTGTTTGCCGACCACTGGTCTCTGCCATTAGTTTTTACACATTAGATACACCAGTCTCACCTGGAGGGAGGGCTTGTTAAAGTTCAGATTCCTGGCTCCACCTGCAGAATTGCTGAGTCAGTAGATCTGGGGTGAGGAGTGATAATTTGCATTTCTAAAAAGTTCCCAGATGGCTCAGACACTGTTGGTTCTGGGATCAGACTTTGAGAACCACTGGTTTACACTGAAGTTTCTGTCAGTCATTGTTCACTGCTAGTTATTGATATGTGAATGAAAAAAACAAGTGAGAAACTTAGAAATGGAAATGCTAAGATTTATACATGTTTATTCTCTCTCTCTCTTTTAATTGTTGTTAGTATTGCAGATGTCCCCCATTTCCCTTCCCTCTGCCCCCCTCCACCCAGCCCCCACCTCTCCCCAGACTTTCCCCACACTGTTGTCTGTGTCTATGAGTTATGCATATATGCCCTTTGGTTAATCCATTCCTATCCCCTTCACCCTCCTCCCAATTTGTGTTTTGTTAACATTATTTTCCTACACATTCTTTCTGCTAAATTATTTGGGTTTTGAAGAATGGTTGCTAATATTTGCTTTAAATTTATTTACTCTATTAACACCAAATATCAGACTAGGTAAAAGAATATCAAGTATGTCATTTGTGTGTGTGGGTGTGTATGTTTGTTTATTTGTTTGTTTTTACCTTTAGAAAATTGTGAGAAAAGAGAGTTATCTTGACTGTTTTCCTAAAATACCCTTTTGGTACAGTTTAACATGCACATTTTAGTTCATGTTGTCACCTGCATTATTAGAACTTTGCAAGCCTTTAGGATGAATTCCCCATAGAGCTTTCTTTAGACGCCAGATGTTATAGCAGTCAAATAAAGGGTCCCCACACCCCCAAGTTTGACATGCATGTGAGAGGCATGGAAATAACTGCAGGAGGCTGGAATTATGCAAGGCTCATAAATGAAACATTTCCTTTTGTGGGGGCTAAGAGTGCAGATTCTGAGCCAGAACATCTGGGTTCCATGCAGCTGTTGTGACCTGGGGAAAATACTTCACCTCTCTATTTCAAGATTCTCATCTCTGAAATGGAATGGTAGTTTACTCCTCTAAGGGAGCTTTGAGGTTTGAGTGAGTTATACCATTTAAAGTATTTAAAACAGTGGCTCACTCTCAAACAGTTGTTAGTGGACAGTATCTCTTGGAGAAAGAATGCTATATAGACCTTTTTGTTGTTGTTGTTCATTCTTCTGGTAGCAGTGGAAATGCAATTAAATTTAACCAAAATAAGATTTAGACTAGAACCAAAATTTTGTTATCTATAATAATAAAAGTGTCATATGCTAATTAAACTGAACAGCTGAATGACCTTCCGGATGACCTTCCAGATGAAGCCAGGGCTGTGAGGACCAGGGCAGCCCCTGTGGCTGTGAGGGACAAGGCATGCTGCTATGGCTGTGAGGGCCAAGCTCCTTACATGACTTTTGTGCACTGGGCCTCTAGTCTCTATATATAAAAGCCTAAGCAACCATTAGGACCAAAGGACCAGAACAACCAGTTGACCAGTTGCTATGATGTGCACTGACCACTGAGGTGCAGATGCTCAATACACGAGCTGACCTCTGGTGGTCAGTGTGCTCACACAGTAAATGCTCATGGCTCCTCCCCCTCTCACCAGCCAGCCCCCACCTCTACCCCTGATAGGCCCCACCACGTGGGCTGGCTGGCCAACCTTTAGCAGCCTCTCCCCCCTGGCCAGCCCACCTCCCATGGTCCCTTCCCCTAGCCAGCCAACCTCCACAGCCCCTCCCTCAGGCTGGCCAACCTCATGCAGACTCTTCCCCCTGGCCGGCCTACTTCCCATGGCCCCTCCCAGTCAGCAAACCTCCCACAGCCCCACCACCCATAGCCAGCCAACCTCCCATGGCCCCTCCCCTCAGCCAGCCAGCACCCTGATAGGCCTTGATCACTGCTAAGCTGAGCGATCCCACCTGGGCACCAATTCGTGCACCAAGCCTCTAGTATGATTATAATAGCCTTTCTTAAAAATCCTTCTATAAATCCTTTCTTAAAAATTTAGAAACTTTGATTTTCTCTGCAAAAGAATGGATTATTGCCAAAACTGGTTTGTCTCAGTGGATAGAGAGTCAGCCTATGAACTGAAGGGTCCCAGGTTCAATTCCGGTCAAGGGCATATACCTTGGTTGTGGGCGCATCCCCACTGGGGGTGTGTGCAGGAGGCAGCTGATTGATGATTCTCTCTCATAGATGTTTCTAACTCTCTATCCCTTTCTTACTCTCTGTAAAAAAATCAATAAAATATATATATTTTAAAATGGATTGTTAATAACCATTATGCATTGAAAGCAGGCTAGATGGTTCTTTACTATGTATTTTATCTTCACCTAAGGATATTTTTTATTGATTTCATGGAAGGGAGAGGGAGCAGCTCCTGCATTGAATCTCTGCCTTTGGTGGGTAGTGCACCTCATAGCTACCAGTCAAAAAGTGAGGACACTTGGTATATTAGCCTTTTATATATAGACTAGAGCCAGATGCACAAAAATTCATGCAAGAATGTGCCTTCCTTCCCCTGGCTGCTGGTACCACCTTTGCTCTGGCCCAGAGTCACCTTTCTGCTTTCCCACACTGCCCAGAGGCCTGGAGCACCTGGGACAGTACAGAATGCCTGTGCTGTTGCCATGGTGATGATGCAAGCCTCCTGCCCTGACCTCTCAGTGGCTGTGTATGCAATATAACTTTTTATCTTTGTTGGGTTAATTTGCATACTCACTCTTGATTGGCTGGTAGGTGTTGTGAAGGTATAGTCAATTTGCATATTTCTCTTTCATTAGTGTAGATATTGGTTTCTTAATTTGGGGTTGGGAAAGTATGGAGTGTCCTATACACTGAAAGATACGCTAACATTTTTTGTGGAAATGAACCATGGACAACTTTGCAGTTCAGATCCAAAATCCAGAAATGATTTCATCTTTCTGTTGCATTTATTTGAACAGATTGGAATGACAGTTGACTAGGTGATTTGCATCTGCTCTCATCAAAATATTACAATACATTTACCTATGAGTTGTAAATACATTGATAGTTTATGTGTCCTTTGCTTGAAGACTGCCTCATTAAAGCCACACCTTATATCTCCATGTTTTTATTTTTAAAAGATATGAAAAATACTTATATAATATTTTGCATATACATTTTATAAGTTGTTCATTGTCTTATACTAGAGGCCCAGCGCACATGAAATAGTGCATGAATAGCTTGCTTCTGCTTGCTTGATGAATGCTTTGCCCATTGCTGCTCATAGCTCTCCACCCTTCATAGCTCTCTGCCGCTAATAGCTCTCCACTGCTAGTAGCTCCCACCCCACCCTGCCCACTGCGAGAGCTGCTGCTCATTTGGTCATTGTGGCGTTACGGTGTGACAGCCATGGGCCTTTTATATAAGAGTGTTCCTTACCTAGATTATAACATCTTTTTGAAAGACACTGATATACTTGAAGGGTCTTAGGTATCTTTTACATATGTTTATTAGAAAGAACAAATAAAATAATGTATATAAGACTTAGTATTTAATAGAAATTTCTCTTAAATTCATTTATGTAGTCTGAATTTATTTATTATTTATTTTTATTGCAGCTAAAGTCAGAGCTACTCTCTGAGCAAAATTTCACATGTAAAAGTCTTCTCAGAGAAACATACATTTTTATAGTATGGTTTCTATAGAAATCAGGTGGCTTCCTTTTACAAGTCAAAGCTCTTAATCTTGGGATTCCTGGTCCATGTAAAAATTGTTTCATGAGCCAAATTATAGACTTTCCCAATAAGGTATTGAAGCTTAGCTGATGGCCTTCCATTGGTTTTCTCACCTAAGTCCTGGGAAGGATTTAGATAAAGGATAAGGTACTGTTGGCATGCATTTGGCAAATGCAAATATTCTTGTTTTCACTTTTTAAAAATGTTTTTATTGATTTCAGAGAGAGGAAGGGAGAGTGGGGAGAGGGATAAAAACATCAGTGATGAGAATCATTGGTCAGCTGCCTCCTGCATGTCCCTAACTGGAAATGGAGGCAGCAACTTGGGCATTTGCCCTGACCAAGTATCAAACCACGATCTCCTGGTTCATAGATTGATGCTCCTGGTTCATAGATTGATGCTCAACCGCTGAGCAACACCAGCCGGGCTTCTTGCTTTCATTTTTAATGTATTTCATTCTGTATCTATTTAGATTTTTAAAAAATTTCCATAATGTAATGCCTTCATAAAAGAAAATCCGTGAAATATGGAGTTTTATGGAGTGATGTCCCAATGGAGGCATTGCAGGTCTGCATGAGAACATGACAGCTTACAATCAGATATGTTCCTCTGGGTTGGAGGGTGGCCAGATCTGTGGACCCAGTGCATCAGAAGTCAGGAAGAGTCAGAGGTGTGAGTAATGTCAGGAGCGAGCAGTACAATTTCTTTCATCTTCTTTTACCAATACTCTCTAGTTTTTAACCCTCTGCCAAAGGATACCTTTAACATTGTTGGAAATCTTATCATAGCAAACACCAGAGGCCATGATAATGATGATAATAGCCATTTCTTCAGGGCTGACTCTGTGACATGTACTTTATCAGTTGCTATCTTAGTTCTGACACAATCCTGTTATGCAAGTAGTGTTATTTTTATTTTGCAAATGAGGAATCTGCTTACGTCAGAGCCAGGTCTGCCTGACTCCAGAACTCATCTTCTTTATCTTTAAGTCACTCACATTGTTCTTATAGCTCACTGCCTAAGACATAGGCACAAATCAAGACAGGGTCAACCTGTAACAGCATGGTGATTACTGGAGAGAGGGGGGGTGGAAGAGGTAGGAGAGGGTTTAGGGGGGATAAATGGTGATGGAAGGAGACTTGACTTGGGGTGGTGAACACATAATACAGTGTACAGATGAATATAGTCTAGAATTGAACACCTGAAACCTATATAATTGTATTAATCAATGTCACCCAATAAATTCAATTAAATTATTTTTAAAATATTGGGTCAACTAGAAGGCCAAATGATTAATACTATTTTTTGTTTGATGTATAGATGAGGGGAGTGAGTCAATGTTTTAGATCCTAAATAGTAAAATAGTATAAATCCTTATAAAAATAAAATCTTACAATAATACAAGAAGAATAAAATTTTTATTGAGGAAGATGATCACTGTCTAGAAGTCATGTGCTTGTTTTCTAATTTTGAAGACAATTATACAACTTACTTTTCTTACACTTGAATATTTTCATCAAAAATCATGAACATAAGAAAGGAGATGTAATTTTGCTGTTGTATTTTTTCCTATGCAAATGGCTGTTTCCAATTATTTATATCTTCCAAAAATGTAATCACTACTTATGCATTAAAATGCAATTTAGCCGAAACCAGTTTGGCTCCATGGATAGAGCGTAGGTCTGTGAACTGAAAGGTCCCAGGTTCGGTTCCGGTCAAGGGCATGTACATTGGTTGTGGGCACATCCCCAGTAGGGGGTGTGCAGGAGGCAGCTGGTTGATGTTTCTCTCCCATCAATGTTTCTAGCTCTATATCCCTCTCTCCATTCCTCTCTGTAATAAAATAATAAAATATATATTTTTAAAAAGATAACAAATGTAAAAAAAATAAAATAAAATGCAACTTTATATTTTGTAAAATAAAGAAATACTCTATCTTCTAGATTGTATTTTTGAATATTTATATATAGGATGTGTGTATTTTTGAATATTTATATATAAGATCCATTAAAACACACACACACACACACAAACCTTACCAGCTCTACTTTTAGGTAAAAACACAAGCATATGAGTGTGCAAAGATATGTACACAAAGGTGTCTTAGAACTTTAGTTGCAATAAAAACATATTTAAACAAATTGAACATACTTTAAGAGGGGGATTGATATGTATAATAGAAAATCAAAGATAATGAGATAAATGTATGGGAAAATATAAGGGATATGGGTTTAAAAGTTTTATTAAAATGGTATATAAAATTTGAGCCAGCTTTAGCCTAAAATCCTAGTGTGTGTGTGTGTGTGTATGTGTGTGTGTATAACATAGTGTTATATAATAAAGTATAAAGTTCTAGAAAAATCTTCTACAGCTATTCATGCCAAATTATTACAAAGTGGGTGGGGTTGCAAGTTGTGGGAAGACTTTCACTTCTGATTCATTTTATTTTTGTAAAAACTATGTTTGGTTTTGTTAGATACAAAAAATGGTGTTTTTTTTACAGTCTAGTTGGTATTCAGTGCTTATGATTTAAGCTACAACTCAACCTTTCCAGTCTAATACATTTTCAGAATACTGTTTTAATTAAAACTGAAAAGTCTGAACATTTTTATCCTTTCTGCTAGGCTACATTACATGAGTAGGGCCCCTGTTCCATTTGAAACACTGGTAACATTTTATTCTTGTGAAACTTCTGGCCAGTTCCAACTTTTTCTTCTATCATAATCTGTGACACTTTTACTGTGTCAAATTGCCAGCGTCCTCAACTCTATATTGTAATTTCTATGTAATAATTGCATTTGCTTCCTCTCTTCTCTTAGATAAACACATTCCAAGAGGCTGAAAAGGGAGATAAGGGTCTGAATAAAATAACTTAGGGATTTGCAATTGATTGCTAAAACGATGCCAAAAATACTGTCACATACAGTATCACATGTGACAAATGCAATGAAGTCTTCTCAGAGAAACACATTTTTTAAAAGTAGGGTTTCTGTAGAAATCAGTCCAGGTGGTGTCCTTCTACAAGGCTAGCCAGCGTATTTACCATCTGACAGAACCCGGGGGGAAGAGAGTGAAATCCCAAACCGATTTGCAAACAGGAGTCATCTGGGAAGGGAGTTTTGCTGTGTCACAAGTGACTAGCCCCTGGTTTTGAAAGAGTGAATCATCTCCCTTTGAAACGAGAGATAAGTGGAGGAAAGAGCTGCTTAAAATTTTTTACAACTATTTCCTTTTGAGCCATGACTTCGTAAACTGGAATGTGATTCAGAATAGCTTCCCTTTGAATCCAGCATTTGTCTAGGGAGTTTTTATTAGCTCCTTTCCCTCGGCCCATCTCACTTCTCCTCTCCCTCTGTCCCGCAGATTTACACGGACTGGGCCAACCACTACCTGGCAAAATCGGGCCACAAGCGGCTGATCAAGGATTTGCAACAAGACATCGCAGATGGGGTGCTGCTGGCCGAGATCATCCAGATCATAGGTAAGCCCTTCCCCACGGGGCAGAGAACCCGTTGACTGGCTCTGCTCCCACGCCTTTTGGAAAAACACAGTTTAAGTCAAATGCATACAAACTCGGACCATGTGTCTGAGATTAATGTAGCTCTCCCGTGACTTTAAATGGAAATGTTTTTGTGGCAACGTTTGAAAAAGGCAGCGTGGCCACACTTTTGAATGGTTAGAACTGTATCATACAATACACTGAGTTGTCAGAAATGAATGCTTCATTAAACCATATGTCTCCCATGTGTGCATTTCATTAGCTGGAGCAACTTACGCACTCGGAGATTCCTTGAAACTGTATCCTGACCCAGCGGGGACAATTGTGAAAGGTTTCATGTCAGCAGTCATTTGGCAAGGACTAAAGAATTAGCAGCAACTTCCTTCTCACCCTACCCCCCCCCTTTTTTTTTTTGCCTTGTGCATATGGAACTGTCGGCTGCTAACAAGTGTGTCCTCTTGTACTCTGCTTGGGAGATAGAGTGAATGTAGCAGCAGCATTTTGCTTGGTATTTTGTTTTTTACTTTTGTTTTAGTGTTTTGTTTTGTTTTTTTTAGTCTTTTGTGTTTCAAGTCATTGCTTAAGCATCATTCTTTTTTCTCTTTTTTTATTTTATTTCTTTACTTTAGCAAATGAAAAAGTTGAAGATATCAATGGATGCCCTAGGAGTCAATCTCAGATGGTAAGAATCATATTTATTCTAAAATAGTGCTTATCTTCACTTCCAGATTTAACTGCATTTTAGTAAATGGACTAGAAAACTATTTTTGCGTGTCTTCCTTCTTGTTTAAGAAACTATTTGATCACATTCTATGATATGCATTTGGGGGTTTGCCATTTATGAACAAGTGACAGCATTAGTACAATTGAATGTGTATGTCTCCTGAGTAGCACATCCCCAGATGTTTTAACACATCCTGACATCTCTTTTGTTTATGTCTGAATAATTTGACATTGGTCTTGGTGGTAATAAAACCCATTTCCAATTTGAAGTGGAGCCCTTTTGTCTGGACAACTGGCTTGAAGAACAGAACGTGCCATGTGCATTTTTGAAATAAATGAATAATATTTCCTTTGTTCATAACAAAGTCCAATGTAAACACATGGATTCTTCAACACTTTTGGAAATAGCTCGAAAGGCACGCTTCTGGAAGTGTGCTGAGCAGTGACTAATTGGGACTTATGATTCATGGCCTTTTCCAGAAAGTCATTAATCTGGAGGACTGTTCCCTCAGTCTTCTCTTATCTTTACCAACTGGTAAGACTTCAAAGTTTATACTAAAATAATAGGTTAATAAGCTGCTGAAATAAAAACTTAACTCTTTCCTAATGAAATAGCCACACCTTAATGTTATAGGACAGCCCGAAATGCAAAATGCCTTACCCTGAACTTTCATCAGCGATAAAACCAAGAATGGTAGCCAAAATCCACAGCATGAGGTTTCTTCCAAAACTCTTTTTAGCACAGAAGAGACATTTTATGTAAACGTTATGAGTTTTTAATTTTCAGATACTGGAAAATGAAAACAAACAAACAAATACACACACACACACACACACACACACACACAAGCCTGAACTTTTTTGACCTGCTGACCTGCTTTACTTAATGTGAGAAAACTAAAATCCAAAATAATAAAAGGAATTTTTTAAAAAGTGATTAACTAGCACGTCAGGTGTGTGTGTGTGTGTGTGTGTGTGTGTGTGTGTGTGTGTGTGTGTTTAATGAGCACTCCAAGGACCTGTTACAATACTGTAAACTCTATGTAGCAGCTGTGGAAAAAAGTCACTGTTAAGAAAAACTGTAAAGTACTTAAATTTTAAGAAAATTTCAAATTTAATTACTCTGAGCGCAAACATGACTCTATGGAAATTAATTATAGTTGTTTTCTGAAGTTTTACTGAAAGCATTTGAAATCCCTTTGTACCCTGCTACAATTATAGCAGTGCGCTATTGAAAAAGACATGTAACCTCTCTGAGCCTTAGTTTTCTCATCTATAAAAATGATCTCCAATTAGGATATGATAATGACATACAATTATGAACATTTTTACTACCTAATCTGATATGGAAATGAAGAATAGTATTGCTCCCAACTTTATAAGGAGCACATTTCTGAATTACCACCTATGAAAAGATTTTTTAGGGCTATCATATTATAAATCCATATAGTCCCAGAATATCATCCTATCTAATAAAAGGGTAATATGCAAATTAACTGTCACTCCATCACAAAGCTGACGGTGCCCATAACCACAAGATGTCAGTGTGCAGTCCCCTCAGCCCTGCCAGAGTTCCCCAGTTCGGGGGCGGGGGGGGGGGGCAGCTGCTGAGAGAGAGCAGCATGAGTGGCCTGGCAGAATGCTTGCTTCATTGCCGTGGTGATACGGCAAGCATGCCGCCCCAGCCACAAAGGGCCTCTGGGCCACGGAGAGCCTCCAGGCAGCAGATACAGAGTGGCCAGGCCTAACAGAGAGCAGAGAAACACGGGGAGTGGGCCTAAGCCATCACAGCCCCCAGATTGGAGAGGGTGCAGGTTGTGCTGAGGGACCCACCCCCTGTGAACGAATTTCATGCACTGGGCCTCTAGTATTTTATATTTCTTAAAGCCAATGATGTTGGTTTTACTTTCATCATTTTAACCATAAGGGGGTGTTGGATACTAAAACTCTTACCTTCTCTGCTATCATTCCAATTTGATTCTAAGAACCTGATTAACAATCAAACTAATACTTTATGACAGGAGGAAAAAGCCTCCAAAGCTTATGACTGGAGAGAGATGCAGTCCTTAGATATCATTCTTGAATGATCTCTACCAAAGAGTCTACACACTTATAAAAATACCCTCTTGAGTATCAGTAGCTTTTTATTATTTCCTGCTCCTTATTAGCCCCCAAATGTCATATAACATCTTGTGTGCATGTCATATTAAAATTTCTGCTTCCAATTAAAAGCAAATTTAAAGAAAAAGAAAAAATCAAAGCCTAAGAAATGTAAATGCTAGGAAAAGGTAGCTTTTCCAGCCAAAAAGTATTAGTCAGAATCACACTGGATTGTGAGTAAGAATGACTTGGATTCTAATTTTTTTCTGATGTGGTTGATCTTTGAATAAAATTGGCATGCCTTCAATATGTTGATTCAGAAGAATACACATGATTTAAATGTAACGTCTTTGGTATAAATTATTTTTGCCTCTGTTCTTAATTGGCATTGGCACTATGCTAATAATGAATTAAAAAGCCAGACTTTAACAGAAACAAGAAAGTAGAGGAAAGAGAATTATGACAGCATAGCTCAACTTACAAATTTCATTTACCTACTCCAAACAGGGTGTTTATTCTTTATCATAGAACAGCCCAGAGGCACTGGGTCAGCAGCAGGGGCATTCTGTTCCTACTCACAGAACTACTTTGACCACATCTTTTTATATACCCCATCTCTATGGCCTTGGTCTGCTGTTTGTGTTTAACAACACAAGTAGGATAAAATTAGGTCTGCTACTATTTCTGGTCACAAGTTGTCTTTATTTGAATCACAGACTTTATAACTTTTATTGAATTATTTTAAGCCTGCAAGAAGATAAGTTCTCTGGTGGTATGAATCCACAATATATGTATGGACTCATGTAACAGCCAGACAGCTCATATTGAGCTAATATTAACTGAGCACCCAAGGTACCAGGTTTAGTGACACTTGAGGATCACAGGAGAAAATAATTAAATAATAGCAACCGTGATGTGTAGGCAAGAATGAAAGGACCATGAAGGAATGAACCTCCTGTGGTCCAGAGACAGGTAGAATACCACTGTGGTTTGAGCACAGCGAGAGGTATATTATTTGTCAGTGATGAAGCCTTTAAGAGACTTAAAGTCGGGCTATGACATGATCTGATGTGAATATTACAGAGGTCACACTAGATGCTTTCCAGGAGCTATAGAATACATGTTGCTCTCACATTGTATGTGAGAGATAAAGAGTATCCTATATAATAAAAGGTTAATATGCAAATTGACCAAAGGGCAGAATGACGGGTTGCTATGACACTCACTGATCACCAGGAGGCAGACGCTCAGTGCAGAAGCTTCCCTCTGGTGGTCAGTGCACTCCCACAGGGGGAGTGTGGCTCAGCCAGAAGCTGGCTCATGACTGGCGAGGGCAGTGGCGAATGCAGTGGTAGTGGTAGGAGCCACTCCTGCCTCCATGGCAGTACAAAGGATATCCAACTGATGGCTGAGGCCTACCTAAGTTGGCATTTGGACATCCCCCAAGAGCTCCCAGGCTGTGAGAGGATGCAGGCTGGGCTGAGGGACACACCCCCCCAGTGCACAAATTTTGTGCACCGGGCCTCTAGGAGGGAGTATAAAATGGTCCCTGATTCCTAGGCTTGAGTGAGTAAGAGGTTGCCATTAAACAAGATTATTAATATAGAGAGGGAAAACAAATTCAGATTTTGATGAGTAGAGTTTAATGTGTCCTTTGGAATATCAAGCAGGCAGTGAGTTTAGGCTATCATTCATGCATTTCTGAAGGACAAAAGTAAGAATATACCATAGGTGATATAGGTAATGGTTGAAGCTGTGGGCAAGTATGAGATCTCACAGGTCTGTGTAAAGTCAGAAAAGGGAAAGAGTGGTGAGAGACTGAGCCCATTATTGAGAAGGAGGGATCAACAGATACAGATGGTAAAGCCTTAGGTAACTATGGTAGCATAAGCTATAGTACTCAGACTGAGTGAGACAGGGCAAAGTAATGTAAGTGTATGCAGCATATGCTGCCAAATGCTACTTTGCCAACTAGCTGGTGTGCTGGAATGAGGAAGCTTGTTCTGGTCATTGGACAGGCATTAATACCTTCATGTAAACATCTGCTGTAGAGTGCTTGTGTGTTGAGGAGTAACTAAGGGATGCGGATATCCATTGAGTCTTGAATAATCTTTCTGAAAGTCTCCTGTTGAGTGGAAGAATAAATAAAAAAAAACATAGTTTGAGAGGAAGGCAGGAAGGGGGTAGCTTTTGCAAGGAATAGGCAAGCAGAGGAGGAGAAAGCAGAAGGGAGGGAAAGGGAGGATCCAGGGGGAAAGGGAGACAAGTGATGATGCCAACTTCTGCAGCAAGTGGTAAAGAAGGGAATTTGAAGTTTGTGTGGAAGATTTAATGTCAGAAAAGAATGCATTTCGCTTCGTCGCTTCGTGTCATGGGAGAATGAGATATAATTGCATGAAGATGCATGTATTTTACAGTGGATTACAGAAAAATTTGAAGGAGATAAAATCAATATGATAACAACTTCAAGTATTAGATAGCACTAATGTGCTCTTTTCCATGTGATTCTTTAAAGGCCATGTTATTATAAAAAACTCAATTATAGTATCTAATATTAGATACAAAAAATGAAAAAAAAATGATTCTTCCATGAAACATGGACCAAGGAGTACACGTTTAAGAAAAGCATGAACTTTCTCTTTTAGCAACTTGTTAGCACTATTGAGAGATTATGATTCATATTTATTCAGTTTTAAAGCCATGGCTATCTTTCTTTAATAAGCTCAAGACTAAACTCATCCTGAAAAACAGAATTTAATTCGCAGGAGCTTATTCAACACTATGCTTAACCGCATCCAAAGATGAAGTTACTAATATGGATAGCACCTGTTAAGTAATTTCCATGTGGGTGGTATCAGGATTTGGTGAGCTTACATGAGGAAATAAGTTAGTAAACTATAAATACCAGGAATGTCCAGAATGCCCAGCAGATTGAAAATAGCATTAAAAAAATGCCCAACATTCATTTGAAATGCACAGGCACAAGTGCAAGGTTCTTAGACAAAAATGTAAGACATGTAGGGGGAACAATATTTTGAAAACAAAAATTTATTTTTAAAATAGATCATTATATTTAAGGATCTTCACAAGTGCATGGAGGGATTAGGAATCGTTGCATACCAATAATTCAATTCTACGTTTTAGCTAAGGATCTGGCAAATGTGGTCACAGTTTGTCCTTCCTCTTTGCTACTTCCTCTCTTTACCTCACCCTAGTAGCTCAATTGCTTTCAGCCATAACCTTCAATCTTGTTTACTCTCATATTATGTTATTGAAAACTTGATGATATGAGAATCTTTGGAATTCTTCTCCTTCATATCCTCTTTTATTCCTAAAAGACAGAAAATTAATTTTCAATCTTCCCTTAATTCTCTGATCCCATGAACCACAAAGTTGAGACTTTCAGAATAATTACATATTAGATTTCACAGGCATCTTCATTCCATTCCTGCTCTGTACAGTGATCTGTACAGTGAGACCATTCCTGATATCTGTACTTTTATCAGTACTCTGCCCTTTAAAGATTTAATGCTTCCTACCACTTGTAATTGCTGCTGTTTTAAAAGTCTTATGTAGGTAATATGAGAAGAGGAGGTTTCTAACCAAATAGGGAAGAGATTAAACTATTGGAATGCTCTTAAAGGTTTAACAAAACCTTATAAATGGCATACTGTGGGATTCTAGCACTATGACTCAGGGGAGTGGAATATTACTAAGATAGTTCATTCCTATGATCCCCTACCATTTTTGAAACTGTTTATCTCTTTGGATGACTAGAAAAAGATAGATGGCTTAATGAAGACAAATGCTTTATTACCAATATAGGTCTGATCTCTAACAAAACACTAAATTAAAATCTCTACTTTCTTTAACGATTTCCTTTTCATGAAGGTTCAAACTTTGGAAGAATAATCATAAACTGCCAGTATTAAGAAATTTATATTTTAGTTATTAGAATATCACCCTGGTGATTTTTTAAAAGTGAGTTTGCCTCTCAAAGTTGCTCTGTATACCGATCATTTGAAGTCCATATAAAGCAATTGAAATAACATGGAAGTGTGCTGTGTTGAAAGAACAATGGTCACTGGAATTCTAATTCTGACTCTGTGACCCAGGAAAAAGAATTCAGTAAATATTCAAAGTCCCTGCCTATTTCTGCAATGAGGAAATGAGAACCCTAAGTCCATTGGAACTCTGACATGCTAGAGTGATTTAACGAAACACCAATGACCCTGGTTCTGCTCAGCATTCTATCTTAAAGATGTATTTGGATCTTTATAACTTTTTAAAACTATATTCATAGTAAGGTAAGAATGATATTTCTTAAAATATAGGGTATTCCCCCAAAATGTATTCACACATTCTAAATACCCTGTATATAGTCTAATTTATAGAGAAAAGCAATAGCAACATGGAAATTATATTTCTCTATTCTATCTTCACTCAAGGATATGTTTAGAGAGAGGAAGGCGAAGAGAAAGAGAGAGAGATATATAATAAGCATCATTTGGTTGCCTCCCGCAATCTAGGTATGTGCCCCATGTTCCCTGACCAAGAATGGAACCCCCAACCTTTTTGGTGTGTGGGATAGGACAACATTCCAACTACTGAGCCATTAGCCAGGGCTGGAAATTATATTTTTTATGGGAGTTATTTGGTCTGCCATTCAGAAATTAAATAAACATTGACATACAAGCATGCTTTTCTATATTAATGTTGCATTATAGAGTAAATGGTTTAAGGAATATTGTATTTAAATTAGTTTGTATCATTAGTAGGACAAATATAAACTGAAGTAAAGCAATTAATTTTTTATTGAATTCCAGATTCTATGGTACATTTTTTCTTTCTTTTTGGAAAGATTTTTTTCCCCGGTTTTGGAGGGAAATTCATATCCTTTATGTATATAATAACAATTGATAAATGTTAATATTCCTACTATTTGTTTATTACTAATAGCCCATTGTGCAATATCGCGCACAGTAGGCTGCCTGCTGCTTCCATGGGAGCTGGCGGGAACCACAGCGCCTCTGGGAGCCTCGCTGCTTCCCTGGGAGGCAGAAGCCAAACACCGGTGCCCATGGGAGCCAGGAGGAAACCGCACTGCTTCTGCAGGAGGCAGGCACACCATCTCCTCTCTGGGCCTGCGCTCAGCCACGGAGGCTGCAGGCCAGGCCCCCTTACCCCCACCCCCTGTCTGTGTCCACTCCAGCTTTGGGGGCTGGCCAGAGCCAGTTGCAGCAGCTCACTGGCCTCTCTGTCTCTGTCTCCATCTCCACTTCGGTATATATATGTATTTCAATATGGGGTAATATTGTTTCACAAAACCATATGGGTTTCAAGTGTGCACCTCAAGGAAACATCAGCATATGCATGGTTACCCATCACCCCAAGCATAGTCTCTTTCAGTCCCAATTTCCCCCCACTTTCCCCTCCTCCATCCCCTTACCCTCTGGCTATCACCACACTGTTTAAATTGTGTCTATGATGACATTTTTTGCTTAATCCCTTCACCTTTCACCTTCTTTCATGCATCCCCCAACCACGTTCCCTTTTAACAGCTGTCAGTCTAAAGAGGCATCTGCTATATATTTGAATATCAAACACTTTCCTAAACATTTAGCATGCTCTTTATCCTATAATTTAACTAAAAAAATGCTATAAATTGTTTCCCACCAATAGGCCAGTATCCCAGTAAACAAAAAGTATAATCAAACCTAGTATTACAAAATGTATTCTGTTGCAATCTTTTTATAATTATATATTTTTTAAAAAGAACTTACAGCTCCATATTTTTCAACTTCTCTTTTAAAATTTAATTGAAAATTGCCACCTACAATATTCTATAGTAAATATACACTAAGTGGCCAGATTATTATGATCTCTGAACATATAATAACCTGGCTACTCAGTGTATATACTATATAATAAAAGGCTATTATGCAAATTATCCTCTCGACCAGGACTTTGACCAGCAGTCAGGCTGGCCAAGCGCCCATGTCTCCTCCCCCTGGCCAGGCTGTCTGGACTCCACCCATGTATGAACTCATGTACCGGGCCTCTAATATATATATTAGAGGCCTGGTACATCACACACACAGACACACACACACACACACACACACACACACACACACACACACACGGCCCAGTGCATGAAATTCGTGCACAGGAGTGGTGTCCCTCAGCCCAGCCTGCACCCAAACCAGCAGTCTGCCACCCCCACTACTCAATCTGGGACTGCTGGCTCCTAACTACTCACCTGCCTGCCTGCCTGCCTGATTGCCCCTAATCACTAATCACTCTGCCTCTCAGCCTGCTTGCCCTCAAATGCCTCCCGCCAGCCTGATCACCCCCAGCTGCCCCCTGTGCCAGTGTGCTTATCCATAACTGTCCCCTGTGCTGGCCTGCTCGCCCCAACTTCCCCCCCTGCTGGCCTGCTCACCCCCACCTACCCTTCCCACTGGCCTGCTCATCCCAAACTGTCCCCCTGCTGTCCTGATCACCCCCAACTCTCCCCACTGCTGGTCTGCTCACCCCCAACTGTCCCCCTGCCAACCTGATTACTCCCAATGTCACCCCCCCAGCCTGATCATCCACAACTGCCCTCCCCTTTTGGCCTCTAACCACCTCTACCTAGGCCCTGACACCATGGCTTTGTCCAGAAGAATGTCTAGTTAGCATAATACCCTTTTATTAGTGTACACACACACACACACACACACACACACACACACACACACTGAATGGCCAGCTTATTATGTGTTCAGAAATCACTATAATCTGGCCACTCAGTGTATATAACAGTAGAACAATTTGTAAATCCCTACTTTGGAAAACAATATACTAAGATATGAGGCAATTTTGAATATGAACTGTGATATTCTTAGCTTAAGATACTATGATTATTAAATAATGTTATAAAAAGTTACTTGTATAAGGAGAGGAAAAGGAAATCATATAAGAGGAAAATTGTTCACTTGATCTCAGTAAAGTCATTTGAAGAGTTTATCTTTGATGAGATAAATTATTTTAAAATTAGTTGACATGTCCAAGATAGTTGCTTTATGACATTATACTTAAACTGGAGTCCCAGTGCACAAAATTGCACAAGACCCAGAGTTTTGCACCATGGGACCCAGATTCCCACCTGCTGCCACCACAAGACCCATCAATGCACCTCCTGGTGACTGGCCATTTGGTCATTGTGGTGTTCTGGTGTTACAGCTACTGGCTTTTTATAATATAGATGATTTTAATATTAGTTAAATTAAACTGGCATGTGTGGATAGACACAGACAAAAAAATTGTGATGTGCCTGGTTACACTTAAAATTGTATTGTCCACTTCATTTGTATTAGCCTGTTTGAAACAAAGAATATTGTGAAATCATGGCATAGAAACATTACATTTTAGAGGTGGCCCTGAGTTCAGCAATGTCAGGATCACTGTTGACCGAATGTCAATCATAATGTCAATCACATTCTCATTCTCCTTCTTCTTCAGTGTTTTGGTCCTTTCTCCCTCACCCCCTGTTATTTCCAAACTTTCAATATAAATAAGCATTTTTTTGACTGCTATACTTGTTTCTCCTATTTACAGCAGGGATATGAACTTTGGTTAGATTGGGAGGGATTATGGGCATGTGAAATAAATAATGATTTATAGATTTTTGTAGTGAAATTATGCATTTGGCAAATAATTATTATAGCTAACATTAGCCCTATATGTAAAAATTATTTAACTATAGAATAGTTTTATAGCTTCATAATAAAAGAGTAAGTAAAATTCCTTGTTTTGTTTTCTAAAACAAACTGAAAAGCAGGAATTTATTAAAAACTCACTGAATATATCTTCAAGTCAATGAATACTAATGTAATTTTAATGTTATATTTATAGTACTTTCTATTGGCAATCATAGCTTATAATGAAGATTTAATATAATCTATAATGGACAATTAAATTGAGTGATGTTCATTATCCTTTAATTATCAAATCAGTTAAAGTGGAATAGTAGAGCTTTTAGCAACAAAAGTTTTATCTTATAAAATCCTAATGAATTTTCCATATCTGTATATATACATTTATCTGTTTGCACATATACACAGAATTCTGTTGTTGCATGTATATGTTATTATAAAACAGTCCTAGTATGAGTATATATGCATATATATAGCTACGGAACTAAACTCTTTATAAACATCTTCTGTTCTCACACAATATATTATGTGGGAACTATTTTTATTCCCATTTCACAGATGAGGAAGTTGAGGCTTCCAAAAAGTAAAAGCTTTCTCAATTTCTTATAATATGTAAATTGCATAATGAGTAAGTTCACACAGTTTTATTTGACTGGAAAACTTTTAATTACTATACAAAAATGATTAATTAATAAGCTAACTCCTTTTATCTAACAAGAGAGCAATTAAAACAAATAGCCAACTGAAGATCTAAATAAAATTATTATTCTCTACCCCTCTTCATTTCCCACAACATTGACTTAGAGTGGAAAAGGAAAACATGCAGCCTAGTATTGCAATGATGTGAATCATATAGTTAATTAACCAACCTGTGCAGACCCTCTCCTCCCCTTCTCACAGGCTCAATAAACCAAAAATGCAGAGGTCAAGTCCTAGAAATCTGCATATTGGCAGAACCCAACTCACCCTTAGGCTCCCTGTAGTGACAATAGCTACTGCTCTACTGAGTAGATAATAATATCAGTTTTCTGTGGCTGCTGTAACAAATTATCAGAAACTTGGTGGATTAAAACAATAGAAATGTACTCTCTCAGTTCTAGATGCCAGAAGTCTGAAATCGGTATTGAAAACCCATTCCTGGCCTCTCTGATGGCAGACATTCCTTGGCTTGGGACCCTGTCAATCATTATATATATATATATATATATATATATATATATATATATATATGTGTGTGTGTGTGTGTGTGTGTGTGTGTGTGTGTGTGTGTGTCAGGATATAAGAATGCATTGGATATTTGAGCAATTATTTGGAAATATCCATACCTTGTAAATTTATGATATGTATGAGACAAGTGCATTTTGCATACTACCTCTGGCTACTTCACAGGACACAATTTCATCCTTACCTTTAACCAGATATTTATTGAGCAACTATTTTGTGCCAGGCACTGTGTCCTAGCTGCCTGACAGTGATGTAGAGAGCTTGCGTCAGAGGCTGGAAATAGCTCAGTCAGAATGTCTAAATTACAGTGGAAAGAACCATCATGTGGCTGAGATTGATGGTTGAGTTTTATTTCTGACCCTGCTATTTATTAATTGTGCAAACTTATTTCAAAGTATATCATCTCTGTAAGCCTCTGTTGAGTAGGAAAAATAATATCTCATTTACCAGAGTTTATGATGAAAATGAATGAGTGTTTTTGTACTTGGAATAATTAACAAAAATGCTTAAAACTCTCTGACTTTCCTTCCTGTGCTAGGTTGTTGAGTGGAGGAGGAGGAAGTAGCTTCAAAACCATTTTCCTGCTTCCATTCCTGACATATTTGTAGAGTTTTCCAACTGCAGCTGTTCACCTAGTGTGTTATGAAGTCAGTATGTTATAAATGTTATCTTTAAATGAAATACACTAAAAATAAACATTTTTTTTAAAGATCAGAGTTTATGCAGACTAGGGGCCTGATGCAGGAAATTCATGCAAGGGGCTTGGCCCGCACTCACAGACCTGGCTGCCTCAGTCCTCGCAGCCGCTATGGTTGCCTTGGCCCTTGCAGCCATGGCTTCCTTTGGAAGGTCATCCTGATGTTCATTCCACTGTTTGGACATCTGGTCAAATTAGCATATCGTGCTTTTATTATTACAGATAGTATGATAGAAATTGGTTTTTGAAACATTTACTATCTATCAATAAATCTGTGTATGTGGCGTGTGTCATATAAAAGGTATGTCTTCAATGCAACATGGATCATTTATCTCTTTTGCTTGAAACACACCGTTAGTTCCCAGTGCTTTAAGGTCAGGCGCAGACCCTCAGCCTGGCACGGAGGATGCTCTTTGTCTAGCCCCATTTATCTGTATGGCCTTTTCTCCAGCCACTATTGTTCTCCAGATTTCAAGATTCTTGCTCCAGAGTTTCTTCCTCCTGCTCTCTCTCACATAGGTTTTTTGAATTGATTGAAGGCCACCAACCTTTGGAGTGGTTTATTTCCACAGCGTAAACAATGAACTTGTGGAGAAAGATCTAAATGAGTTTCAACTCTCAATATCCCTGGCTATCCTGAATTGCTTCCATGGTTTCTCAGCCATGACCAGTTCACATTGTGGTCCTTCCTCCAGTCCACTTCATACCACATCCTCTTATTTGCCGAAATCTTCCTAACCTTTTAGGGACTAGATCAAAATGAGATAGGCTCTGGTTTTGACATATTCTGTCTGTGTGACTTTTAACATGCCAATTTGATTTTCTAATAACACGTTTCTCATTTTAAAATGCTACAATAATAGAAATTTCAGAAGAAAACGTCTTTAGAAGTATGTTAAACCTTAGATAATAATAACGTTCTCCATTTCTTTTTGTTTTTAAAAAATATATATTATTGATTTTTTTTACAGAGAGGATGAGAGAGGGATAGAGAGTCAGAAACATCGATGAGAGAGAACCATCGATCAGCTGCCTCCTACACAACCCCCACTCCCATATGGGAGTTATATATTAACTCCCATAAAATATATAACTTTTATATTTGTGGCTGGAACTTCCAGTACTATGGTAAATAAGCGGACATTCTTGTCTTATTCCTGATCTTAAGGGAAACACTTTTAGTTTTTATCTCGAGTATGATTTTAGCTGTGGCTTTATCATGTATGGCCTTTATTATGTTGAGGTCTGATCCCTCTATTCCAACTTTGCTGAGAGTTCTTATAAATTGGTGCTAGATTTTGCCAAATGCTTTTCTGTATCTATTTACATGATTAGATTATTTTTATCCTTCATTTTGTTTATGTGGTGGATCATGTTAATTGATTTTTGGGTACTGAATCAGACTTGCATCCCAGGAAAAAATTCTACTTGATCATGGTGTATGAACATTTAAATGTATTGCTGAATTTGGTTTGTTCATATTTTCTTGAGTTTTTTTTACATCTCTGTTCATCAGGGATATTGGCCTATATTTTTCTTTCTTTGCAATGTTTTTAGCTGGTATTAGAATAAGGATAACACTAGTCTCATAAATTGATCTTGAGAATCTTTTCTCCTCTTGAGTTTTTTGCAATAGTTTGAAAAGAATAGGTGCTAATTCTTCTTTGAATGTTTGGCAAAATTCATCTGTGAAGCCATTTGGTCCAGGACTTCTGTTTTGGGGGAGGTTTTTTTATTTATTTGTTTGTTTATTTATTTATTTACTGCTTTGGTTTCCTTGGTCATAATTGGTCTCTATTCAGATTTTTTGGTGTGTCCTGATTCAGTCTTGGAAAATTGTATATTTCTAGGAATTTATCCATTTCTCCCAGACTGTCCAATTTGTTGGCATATAGTTGTTCATAGTAGTTTCTTATAATCCTTTGTATTTTTGTCAGTTGTTACTTCTCTTCCATATATGATATTACTTATTTAGTTATTTTTTTCTTGATGTGTCTAATTAAAGGTTTATCAATCTTGCTTATCTTTTCAAAGAACCATTTATTTGTTTCATTCATCTTTTGTGTTGCCTTTTAGACTATTTCATTTATGTCTGTTCTAATCTTTATTATGTCTTTCCTTCTACTTGTTTTGGGCTTTGTTTGTTGATCTGTTTCTAGCTTATTTAGGTAGAAGTTTACATTGTTTATTTGCAATTTTTTCTTGTTCCTTGAGGTTGGCCTATATTGCTATGAATTTCCCTCTTAAGCCTGACCCATAGACTTGGGGTTATGAAATTTTATTTGTCTCAACGTATCTTTTGATTTCTTCCTTGACCTCATTGTTAACCTATTCTTTGTTTTAGTAACATGTTATTTAGCTTCCATGTTTTTGTGTGTTTTTTAGATTTTTTTCTTGTAATTGATTTATCGTTTCATACCATTGTAATTGGAGAAGATGCTTGATATGTTTTCAATCTTCTTAAATTTATTCAAACTTGTTTTTATGGCCTAACATGTGGTCTGTTCTGGAAAATGTTCCATGTGCACTTGAAAAAATTTATATTCTGCTGCTTTGGGATGAAATGCTCTAAAAATATCAATTGAATCCATCGGGTCAATTATGCCATTTAAGGCCACTGTTCCCTTGTGGATTTTCTAACTGGAAGATATATCCATTGATGTCATTGGGGTACTCAAGTCCCCTGCTGTGACTGGATTACTGTCAGTCTCTCCCTTTATGTCCATCAACATTTGTTTTTATATATTTAAGTGCTCCTGTGCTGGATGCATGATTTACAAGGGCTACATCCTTTTTTTGTGATTGCTCCTTTTATCATTATGTAATTTCCTTCTTTGTCTCTTTCTATAGCATTGGTTGTAAAGTCTATTTTGTCTGATGTGAGTATTGTTACCCCAGCTTCCCCCACTCCCTCCCCCTCTGCATTTGCATGAAAAATCTTTTTCTATCCCTGTTAATGGGTGTGTTTCTGAGTGCATGTGTGAGGGAACAAGCTGCATACTGAGGCCATCCACCCAGAGTTCCACGCCTGGATCAGGTCATCAAAAGGCCCAAGGCACCCCTAGACCCACCATTGCCTGCTGGCAGTCTTTTATCTCAGCCACTGAAAGAGCCTGGGAAGTAAGTGAGTTCATGAGGCAAGTTCTCAGGGAAGGGCCAGGTAGGGGCAAGTGGTGTTCACCAGGTTAATATTGACTCAAACTCAGCTCCAGGTCTGGGTCTAAGGCCACTCACTCAAAGTCTCAGGGTACACTGAGGCCACCCACCACCCACCTGTAGCCTTCAGGCCTTTATGGTGGGGAGTGGTCCCAGAGAGTCATCAGGGTGGAGCTAGTGAAGTGCTCTAGGCTAATGTCTTGGGAGCAGTCCCAACACAGGAATGGTGGCTCTGGTTGGAGTCCCTGGGAAAATGGGCTTTACCCTAGAGCAGTGGTTCCCAAACTTGTCTGCACCTTGGAATCAATGGAGCTTTGACAATTACTAATGCCTTTGTTCCACCCTAGAGATTGTGATGCACTAGTAATTGGTCTGGGGTGTGGCCCTGGGCTTTGGAAATTTTAATAGATCCCTAAATTATTCAATTATCTAGCCAAGTTTGGGAAACTTTCCAAATTAAAATTTCCTAAGCCCCAGGCCACACCCCAGATCAATTACTAGTGCATCACAATCTCTAGGGTGGGACATAGGCATTGGTAATTGTCAAAGCTCCATTGATTCCTAGGTGCAGACAAGTTTGGGAACCACTGCCCTAGAGCCACACAATTCAGTTTCATTCTCTTTGTTTCTGGCTCATACCCCTCCCCCCACTGGAGCTTGCCTGGAATTCTTCTAGAGTCTTTCAGGAAAGAAATGCAATGCAGGCTTGGCTCTTGGCAGGGAAGGGCCTCAGGGAGTTGTCAGGGTAGGCTAGTGTAGCTCTCACTGCAAATGTCATGAGGAGAATGCTGGGGCCAGCAGAGATGGCCTCTGTGGGTTGTGACAGAGACTAAGCACAGGGACATTGGCGGTTTTCTTCCAGCCTTCTCCCCGAAGCCACACAACTCATTCTCTCCCTGTGTGACTCCAGCATCCTCTGAGCTGCCGTCCCCTCGCCAGAACCAGGGTGAGTGCCTCCAAGCGAGATTTTGAAGAGGGCACCTGGGTTTCCAGCAGGCTCCCATCTCTCCCAGGCAGATGGAATCCCCACCGGGTTTCACTATCCAATGTTATGGGGGCTTTTCTTCCTGGCCTTGTTGCTCTGGGCTGTTGAGCCCTGCATGGGGTTGAGACACTTGACTCCTCTTCTGCAAATGCTTAGTTATAAGACTTTTCTTCAGTCAGTCTTCACATGGTTGCCTAGGTGGCCTACTTTATAACCTAGTTATACTTTTGATGTGGTGAGAGGTGAGTACAAGTTTTTTTCTAATCCACCATCTGGATTACTCTCCACCATACTTTATTTAAGTTGTAATATTTAGGTTGTTTTAAGGGTATTTAGGTTGATTCTAATTTGGTATTATTAGCAATCTCCTAAGTAAAATTTCTTTGGTGAACCTTGGAGTGCTTTTGTGATCATTGAAGTGCTTGTCTCATTATTTCTTTGGAATAAATTTCTTGAAGTAGTGGGATTAACTGGAGAGGAAGTTCTCTCTTTCTTTGCAAAATTAGCCAGGCTTTGTACAGCCACAAACTTACTCTAAGAGAAAGAATAATAAGTCCTCCATATTGTAATTTTCTGTTTATCTGCAAGAAGTGTAGTGGGTCTGCTCATGTGGGAATGAATAAAAAGCTGAACATACTGCAGGTACCAGGTGAATAGAAATGATCTCTAGTGTCCACCAGCCAAATTCTTTGAGAAAGGAAGAGAGGAATGAACTGATAATTAAGTGAGTGAAAATCAGCATCTTAATCAATTTTAATTAATACAAAATTGTATATCATTTTAATTCACCAGACAATTTTATATGTGATTGAAATTGTAGGCTAAAATTTATATAACTATTTAAATTCTATGATAGGGTAGTTGTTTGCTCAACCTGAGCCATCTTATCTATTTTATTTTTAGTTAACATTGCATTTATTTAATTGATTTATATAATGACACTAAAGGTACAAGTTTATCATGAAAAATAGGAGAAAGTTAAGAACAGTTCATATGCTTCTAGACATTCTCTAAGTGTAACTCCCAACAGCAGTACCTAGCACTTGAGACTAACCTAACCAGAATTCATTGTGTCTGTAGAGGGAACTCAGTCTGTTTGTTATGCCTGTTTACAGGTTTACAGTCACTTAACTTTCTATATTGCAGTAATTTTAGAAAATCCAAGAGACAACAGAATTTTTTTCAATTGCAGGCTAAATTCAGCTCCGTAAATATAATTGTAGTAAGTAAAGATTGGTCAGGGCACATATGGCAGGCTACTCATTGATGTTTCTCTTTCACCTTAATGTTTTTCTCTCTCTCCCTTTCCCCCCCTTCCTCTCTCTCTCTAATCAATTTTAAAAAAATCTCCTTGGGTGAATATATATATATATATATATATATATATATATATATATACACATGCCTGTGAAAACTCAACAAACATCTCTATATCCACAGAGAGGGTGAGAGAAAAATCAGAATCATATGATGAGATCATGTGATACTTATCTTCCTCTGATGCACTTATTTCACTTATCATATTCTCTAGGTCCCTCCATGCTGTCTCAAAAAATATCCCTTTTCTTTTTTATATCTGCATAGTATTCCATGCTGTAAATGCACCACAGATTTTTTTTTTATCCTCTCATTTACTTATGGGCACCTGGGCTGTTTTCAGATCTCAGCTCTTGTAAATTGTGCTGCTATGAACACAGGGGTGCATGTAGTCTTTCTGATTAATGTTTCAGATTCCTTAAGATATATTACTGGAAGTGGGATCACTGGGTCAATGGAAGTTCCATTTTTACTTTTTTTGAAGAAACTCCACACTGTTGTCCACAGTGGCTGCATGTCTGAATTCCCACCAGCACTGTACTAGGGTTCCTTTTTCTCCACATCCTGGCCAGCACATGCCATTTGTTGATTTGTTGATGTTAGCCATTCTAACAGGTGTGAGGTGAAAGCTCATCGTTGTTTTAATTAGTATCTCTTGCATGATTAGTGACTTTGAGAATTTTTCTTATGTCTTTTGGCCTTCTGTATGTCCATTTTGGAGAAGTGTCTATTTAGGTCCTTTTGACAAAGAAGGTACGAACATACAATGGATTAAAGACAGTCTCTTCAATAAATGGTGTTGAGAAAATTGCCAACTTACACCATACACAAGAATAAAGTCAAAATGGATAGTGTAAGGTTTGAGGCCCAGGAAACTGATCACCAAGACATTTTAAAGTAAAGTTTATTTCCCAGTAATGAGCAGAACTCATTGCGGGGTACATAAATCAGAATTGAAGGCAGCTGGGCTGCTCCAGATGGACATGGAGGAAAAGCAGCACTTGGCCTGGTCTGGGGGTCTTTTTAAGGGGAGGAACTGAAGAGGGTTGGACCCAGGGTGGAACAGGAAGGGGTGGACTCCAGGGCACTTTGGCATGCGCTGATTGGTGGTTCAATGTCTCGGGGATGTCTCTGTTATTGATGCCAGTAATGTCATAACTCCACCCACCAGTTGGGAGGAGGGAAAACCTCACAGAACAGTAAACTATAAGTCGTGATACCATAAAAAATTAGAAGAAATTATAGACAGCAAAATCTTAGACGACTCTTGTAGCACTATGTTTACAGATACATCTCCTAGGGTCAGGGAAACTAAGAAGAAAATAAACACACGTAACTCCATCAAAATAAAAAGCTTCTGCCCAGCAAAAGAAACCATCAGCAAAATGAAAAGGGAGCCCATTGCATGGGAGAACATATTTGCCAATGATACACCTGATAAGTTGTTAATTTCCAAAATATATAAGGAACTCATACAACTTAACAAAAGGAAGACAAACAATCTAATTTTAAAAAGGGGGTGGGGCAAATATTTACTTTAAATCTCCTATTTACTTTAGAATTTCAAGATTTATAGAATACCAAAAAAAAACTCAGGGAGAGGATTCATAAAGAACTAAAATTTTCTAGTTCCCTACACTGCTTAAAAAGACAGATTTTTAACTTTGCTGTCGAACACAATGGCCACTATTGAGACCAACCTGTGAATTAACCTAAATCTGTAGTTTCAATATGATAACCCAGCTTGTAATTCTGTTATTACAAGCTGGTTTATCATATTGAAACTATTTAAAAGCCATGGTATCATTCTTAAATTGCAAAGGCAATACCTATATTTAATCCAAGAATTACTCAACTGTAAGAAATACAAATGAAGATTTCCTATGGTTTAGGATGAGACCATGCTTCATTCTGCTCGGGTTGTATCAAACTTTTGTCCATTTTATGTATCTTTAGGCGTACTTACCAAATATCACTTGTTGAATCTCGAATACCCACATCCTAACATTCCAAAACTCACACAAACCAGAGGACGACTTAGTTGAGATTCCTTTGTGAAGCAATCTCACTTGTGGATCATAAAAACCAGGCTTTATGTGAAGTAGGTGGGTTGCTGATCTGTAAGAATGCCCTTCTTGACCAGGCCTTTATGAATTGTTTGTAAGCTGGACAGTGCAAGCTTTATTTTCCTTCTGTAATTAGCCAAAATAATTCTAGTGAAATTCTGGTAAAGATCTCTAGTATGAAATGAATGTAAAGTATTCATTCTTTCTCTCCGGTTTCATTCTAGCTCATTTATTTATTTAAAAACAATCCTCTAAGTTGCTTTTCCACTGCTTTTCGTGTTGCAGATTGAAAATGTTGACGTCTGCCTTAGTTTTCTGGCAGCCAGAGGAGTAAATGTCCAAGGTCTATCTGCTGAAGGTAAGAAAAGGATTGATTGTCGAAAATGGTGCCCGTGTTTGTGAAAGATGTTTTCATAATGCAAGGAATGTAAATTGAGAGTTCATAGCTTCTCAGTACAATAAAGAAAATAAGTACAGTTTCTACACTAACAGAAACATAAATGCAATGGTTATTAATGCATGGTTTAATTAACTGCTCTTTACATTACTAAGTATATGGGAGGGGAGCAGATTAACAAAACAGTTTTATGATATTATCAGTGTATAGTGTTTTTAGAGTCTTAACTAGAGGAATGGGTGGATGGATGATGCTGGATAATATATAGACCTAAATATAGGTAAATAGTAGTATAATTAATGTTCCAATGTTTTATCAATAACATTTCTCTAACATGATCAAGTTCATAATTATAGTTTAAATATTTGGTAATTTTAAATAAGTCACCATGAGCTCTAAGATTATTATCACTAACAGTATTCAATAACTCCAAGGGGTTTAATGTCATTCGGGTTTAAATGAGCATCATGAAAACTAAATATAAAAAGTTGAAAAAGACTGAACTAGTTCTGTCATTTTTTTTTCTGAATCTGTCTATTTATTCCACGTACATACTTAGAAAATTTTTTCAAGTAACTGCTAACAAAAAGCAATGACTAAAGTTATGAAAGCATGTCCTTTGAGATCTGCATCTACAACAAGCATTTTAATGAGAATATTAATAATTACATAAAAAGTTCTAGCTGCTGTCAAACACTTGGAGCATTTAGATTGGTTAATGTTTCTACTATGATCAGTTTGCTCTGAAAAGGATTTCATCCCCATAGCTACTAGAAATATTAGACAATTCTACGTTTTAAAATTTTGCTGTCATTTGAAAAAGAGGAATTGTGTGGCTTTCTGAAACATAACAAGCATTTAATAGAATTATTGACTTTTTTCAATTTTTCTTCTATATTTAAATTTTCTTTTGTTTTAAATTTTTATTTTATTTATCTTTTATGTCTGATATTAAATTTCATATTTAATGCCCAAAGAACTTAGGCTGAAACCTCTCTGGTGGTTCTGTTTCTTAGAATAAAATTTGAGAAAATTCTCCAAGATAATATTTTACTTTTGGAGTGGTTAAAAGCAAGCTAAATAATGCTACTATCATATATATATATATAATCTTCTCACATAACATCTTTTATTAACATAAACCTATTGATATTAATTTATCTTCTAAAATACACAAATGCTCAAAATGACTTTCAAAAGTATCTAAAGTAATTAAGCATGCATAATAATAAAACAAGACAAATTTTGAAACTCTAAGATCATTCAGGTTTACAGGAGAAAAATACTTATATTGATCAAACCAACTATTCTGTATTATGGCAACTGTGAGGAATATTTAGGTGAGACATATAGAAGAAAAACTCATAATCTCATGTTATATGAATAATTCAACTGCATGGTTTGTATGACACTATACACTATCAGAGAGCAAAAAATTCAAAATAGTTTATTAATGTTCCTAAACTCTATAAAGGAGACACATCAAAATCTGATCTCACAAGAAATGTGCTTTATTGCCAATAGCAAATTTAATTTAATTTATTTAGTTTAAAATATGACTGCTAGTTGGATAGCCTTATTTTAAGCTTTACTTCCACCTCTTTTCCTAATTTTTAAATTATAACTACAAGAGAAAAATCTAGTCTCAGATTGTAGCTTACTTTGTGCATTTAATTTTTTATTCAATATTAGGAAATTTACTCAGGAGACTCATGTGTTAGAATTAGGATTTTTATTTGCATTTATTAAATTATGGCAATTATCTAAAGCCGTGAGTACATTGATCTTTATTAATTATTGATGTATACCATGATTTAAAAATAAAAGTATTGAACCATAAAAAGCTGATACTTATGATGTACTCAGCTTTTGGAGCATAAATAATGTATTTTAATACATTGTTTGATGGGTGATTCACAAGGCATGTTGACTGCTATAAATTCAATTGCTATTATGAGATGCACCCAACCCCTCATTACTTACAATTCAGGGACAATGACATTTAAGTGGCTTTCTTTCTCCGGTTTATAGCCACCACGGTTTTGGTAACAGCTGTGTGCATTTGTGAGGGAAGGAGAGTGCTGAATCCAATGACTGGCACAAGACAGGGAGCCCATCCGTTTCCAAGAAGCTAACTCTAGGAAAAGTGTCCTTCAGCCAGCAAAGAACATCGCTCAAGGAAACTGTTCTCTGTGCTCTCCATCCCTTCCTATTCTCCCTGAAATTCCAAGTCTCTGGAAATCTTCACATGTTAAAAATTCAGATTTGTTTGAAACTGTGACCACGAGAGTCAAGTTGCATTTCTCTCTTCGTAGATACAGTCTAAGCTAGGGAATGGCATCTAGAATTTCATTTATAAAAGTATAAAAATAAAACCACATTCATTTCGTATGATACTGTTTTTATATTTTCCCTTTGATGCAGAAATAAGAAATGGAAACTTAAAGGCCATTCTAGGGCTGTTTTTCAGTTTGTCTCGCTACAAGCAGCAGCAGCACCACCAGCAGCAGTATTACCAGTCCTTGGTGGAGCTCCAGCAGCGGGTCCCTCACGCCTCTCCTCAGGCAGAAGCCAGCCAGGCCAAAGCCCAGCAAGATATGCAGTCCAGGTAAGGCAGGGGAGCAGGGCAGGGGTTTAAAATTCATTTGTAGGTACAGCTTGTTTCTAACAAACTGTTGTTTGTGATTTAAAAATGTATATATATTTGTGTAGTTCTATCAGTGTGATGGGATTATTTGACTAACGTTGTAGACGTTAAAACCACTTTTCTGTGGTGGGATGAGCAACATTTATCACTTGTTAGGTGACATATTTGTGTTTGTTTCCTAACAATGATTATGGCTTGTATCAAAGCGTGCGGTGTCTTTCTTGTGAAGTAATATAGCACAGCCCCTTCCTTCCGCGAATTCCTGCATCATTCAGACCGAATGTGCTGTTGAATCCTAGTCTCCAGTTGTATAGGCATCTTTTGTGGACGCGTTTGATGGGTTGAGTCAATGAATCGGTCAAAAATTTCAGTTGTGAAAAACAGGAGTTTGAGTGTTTGAAAACATACTGTTGTTGATGTGAGATTGTGTGTGTGAGTGAGTGTGTATGTGTGTTTATATACAAACGTTTGTATACGTTTGTCTGACTGGAGTCTATTGGTGCCTGTAGACACAGCCTGGGGCTGGGTGCTAGCAAATCATGGCAACCTCCTTCCCTCTTGCATTACTGCTTTCCCCTCCTCCCCTCACTCCCCACCCACATTCTGGAATTATGTTAGTCAGGATTCAACCAGAGAAGCAGAACCAGTAAGAAGTATATATTAAGAGATTGATTATGAAGCATTTATTTTACTTCGTTATTTTACATGTTCATGGGGTCTGGTTAGACAAGTCTGAAATCCTAAGAGTGGCCAGCAGGAAGAACAGGCTGAAACTCTTAGCATGAACTGAAACTGCTATACACAGGTGGAATTTCTCAGGAAATCCTCAATCCTGCTTTTTTGGGACCTTTCCAGGGATCAATCAGATCCACCCAGATTATATAGAGAATCTCCCTTACTTAAAGCCAATTGCTGTGGACTTCAACCCAGCCACAAAAGACTTTCTCAGCAACAGCCAGGTTAGTGTTCGATTGGATAAGTGGCACTGCATGATCCTAGCCACAAGGACACATCAGAAAATGATCACAGAATGAAATTAACAAGTTTCATGCAAACTACACCTTTGTTCCTGATCAATGACCAGGGTATCAGATAATTACCGTATTTGCCGGCGTATAAGACGATTTTTGGCCCTGAAAAATACGTATTTGCCGGCGTATAAGAGACTGGGCATATAAGACGACCTCCTAACATTTCCACTAAAAATACAGAGTTTGTTATATACTCGCCGTATAAGCCTACCCCCCACTTGGAGGCATATTTTTCAGGGCCAAAAAGTCGTCTTATACGCCGGCAAATACGGTAGCACCATTGCATAAATATTTATGATTACTCTGTTTTTGGAGGGAGAATGTACAACATGAAAATACTCTTCCATTGTCTTTTAAAAATATATACACATATCAAACATGTATAATTATTGAACTTTTTCCATCTGAGAAACCAAGCTTGAAACTTAATGATGATCAGTTTGTCTTGAGTTGGTTTTTGGCAATTAGCATTGACCCAAAAAGTTACAAGGAAACTCCAAAATGCATTCACAAACCACCACCCACTTATTGTAAAATATTCCACAGTTCAGAAATGGCTTTCTCTTTCTCCTGTCAATCATCTCTCACTTCACAGAAACCAATATATTTTTCTCTATATAACCACATAAACTCCATTCCCTTTGGCAGATTTTGCTAATTAGATAATTATTATATCAATAAAGAAAAATCATAGTTTCTTTGAAAAAATATAGAGGTACTACAATGTCCATGGAGTGATAAAAGATATTTCTCATTACTTACTAATACAGGTGTATCTGTGTTTACATTCTTATTGGCTCTTGTGACATCAAGTAAAATCATTCAGGAGTCAAAGTGAAAAGAAAATTATTTACAGTGTAAGTTCTTTGAACTTATTAAGAATAAAGAAGGAGAAAAAATTAATGTTTTGGGATGATGGTTGGGATAAAGTTCTAGATCAGAATAACATTTTCTAGTTTTATTTAAGCTATTTGTATTGATTAGAAGCAAGAATAGTAGCTGGAAAATCTAGTAAGTAATGTGGTATTATACAAAGCATGTTGACTCTGGAAGTGAGGTGGAAGATCATTTGTCACTGATTTCCCTCATTCCATTTCTGTGTCTGCCGTGTGTAATTTATTGCTCAGAACTTCTCAGTGGTTATAACTGTTTGGGAGAGATTTTTTTCTTTTCTTGTTGAATATGCACTGCTGTCATGAAACTGTTATATTTTAAAATATAGGGCTAAATATAATAGGCATGGTAATTTTATATCATGGGGAGAAACAGTCACTTCTTTCATTGCAAGTTTATGAAAAGTATTTTTTTACCAATGTCCTTTAAGAATGAGGTAGACTCTTAAATAATTTTCTTCTATTAAATTGGATTTAATTATTGTTTAGATTGATAATTAATTTAATAAATATATATGTGTTTTGGAGAGTATTATATTTTAGACATTAATAATTATTTTCATTTTTATAAATTTATTGTAGTGATATTTTTTGTGAATTAGAATTTATGTGAACTTACATATAACAATCGATGTAGTTCAGCATATCTCAAAAGTTTTTCGTGATAATATACATAGGAAAGGAATATTGTGTTTATCTAACAGAACCAAGATAATACATGCAGAAAAAGAATTCCACTGACACATTAATCTTCATTTGCTTGAGATGTGAGTCATAAATCATGATTTATGAAGTCTTTCTATTAATTCCAAAACTATTTTTTCAAGTAAATAGTATAAAGGATTAGTTGCTATATTACTTGGGATACTTAGCCATAAAATGCTTTTTTTCTATAGATCAATTTAAAAAATGTTTCAATTCAGTATGAGCATTTTGATATGTACTCTTTTTCATTTAAAATAAATAGGTATAATTGTATATATTTCCACAATATTTTTATTTTGTACATTAAGAATTGCTAATTTGGTTTTGTTGTTTTGAAAATAATGCCATATGTTTTCAATCAAATTGAGTATCTTTCATTTAAACAGTTTTATCTAAAAATTAACAAGTGAAATACAATATGGAAGAAAATAAAATGTAGACCAAGAGAGATAGAATGTAGGGAACAAACTCTTATTCAATTTTCACTCTTGAGAGCATGTGTTCGAGGGTGTGTACCTGCGTGTATTTGTCCTGTTCAAGGAGCGACTAGAGCTCTACTTACTAAGAACTCAGCCCTAGAATCAGACTGCTTGCACTTGCATCCAGTATAACCACTTCCTAATTGTGTGACCTTGGGCAAGTTACCCAACTCCTCTGTGCTTCAAACTTTCATTTGTTAAAAGAGAGTGAAAAATAGCCCCGGTCACATGGAGGTTGTTTACAGGGGTTTAATGGGTCAATAATTATAAAACACCTTGAATCTAATTGACATAGTTCACTTCCCTACTCAAAGCCTTGCAATGGTTTCAGATCGCCCAGACTTGCTTCCATCTTAGGAAAAGTGTGCTAGCTGATTCATATGCCTGGAACGTTCTTTCCTCATAGCTGCTTGGCTGAACTTCCACCTTTTCAGGTCAACGTTTTATCCAATGCTAACCTTCACTAACCTTTTGACACTACAGGCTGCCCATCTTCATTTCCCATTGTAGTACTTTGTGTTATGTTTCTTTCTTTCTTTTTTTTTTGTTTGTTTTGTTTTAGCTCTAATCACTCTCTAACTTATGATTTAATTATACATCTATATATATAAAAGCCTAAGCGACCAGCTGGCCGGCCAGTAGCTATGACACATACTGACCACCAGGGGTCAGACTCTGCAGAGTTCCCTCTTGCACTTGCAACCCCTTGGGGGATGTTGGACTGCCAGTTTGGGCCTGAACCTACTCACTCGCAGATGCCCTTCAAGCCCCAGGTGCAGCCGGCCAAGGAGGGACTATGGGAGGTTGGCTCTAGGGTGTGGCCAGCCCATCTCACCCAGTCCTGCCCTGCCAGCCACCTTCTAATTAATTTACTTTCAATATGCATGAATCTGTGCACCAGGCCTCTGGTTTATTATATACACTAGTGAGCTGGTGCACAAAATTCATAAACTCTTGCACTCGGGGTTTGTGGGAGGGAGGGTCCCACAGCCTGAAACCTCTCTCAGTCTGGGAACCTTCTGGGAATGTCCAACTGATGACTTGGGCCCACTCCCTGTCATCCTTAAGCTGGCAGTCAGACATCCTTACTGCCGCTGCACTCCACCAGCCATGAGCCCAGCTTATGGCTGAATGGTGCTCCCCCTGTGGGAGTGCACTGACCACCAGGGAAAGCTCCTGTGTTGAGCATCTGCCTTTTGGTGATCAGTGCACATCATAGTGACCAATTGTTCTGCCATTTTGTCAATTTGCATATTAGCCTTTTATTACATAGGATTGTTCATTATTAGCACTTTCTCCTCTCTAGAGTGTAAGCTTGCTGGGACAGCAATATTTTTATACTTTAGTCATTTGTTGTAGTCCAAGAACTAGCATAATAATAAAATAACTTATTATTATTACCACTATTTATTTATTTGAGTCAGAGAGGAAGGAGGAGAGAAATGCAGAGAGAGAGAAAAAATATGGATTTTTTCCTACTTATTTATGCATTTTTTGGTTGATTCTTATATGTACCCTAATTGGGAATTGAACCCATAAACTTGGCTTATCAGGATGATGAACTAAACAACTGAGTTATCTGGCCAGGGCCATATAATAAGTACCGTATTTTTCACACCATAAGACGCACCCGACCATAAGACACACCTGGTTTTTAGAGGAGAAAAATAGGGAAAAAATATTCTGAACCAAATAGTGTAATAAAATATTTAATAAAGTATAACAGAAGCCGAGACCGGTTTGGCTCAGTGGATAGAGCGTCGGCCTGCGGACTGAAAGGTCCCGGGTTCGATTCCGGTCAAGGGCACGTACCTTGGTTGCGGGCACATCCCTGGTGGGGAGTGTGCAAGAGGCAGCTGGTTGATGTATCTCTCTCATCGACATTTCTAACTCTCTGTCCCTCTCAATTCCTCTCTGTGTAAAATCAATAAAATATATTTAAAAAAAAAAAGTATAACAGAATAATATTTGAACCATATAAACTGAACAGCAGTCAACAGTGGCATTGAGAACCATTATCACTGTCATTAACATATAAAGACAAAAGTTTGAGTACTCTAGTCTTCTGAAAACCCCAAGAACTCTTCTTCGCTAGAGTCAGAATTCATGAAGACACAGGCACTTCTTCTATTCGGACCATAAGACGCAGGCACTTTTCCTCCCACTATTTGGTGAAGAAAAAGTGCATCTTATGGTCCGAAAAATAAGGTTATTTAGTATTACTTTAAGAATCTGTACTATAACTGCTTCCAATTTAAGTAACAACTCTATAATATTTACAGTTACAATTGTCATTTTAGATTAAACTTGCATATATTTATAAAACTAGTATGATGTAAACAATTGAAAATTTTCTTGATTTTTGGGTGGTCATGATATTGGAATATAGTTACATTTTCAAATATATATATCATAAATTACCCAGATGCATGGTACTGCTTGCTTCTACCCTAATTGATCCCCGATTATAGCCTTTGTTTTTTAGTAAATATAACTATTAGGTTCCTTTGCTTTCTGCTGTCATTCATTAATTCACGTCTGTCTCTGCTTCTACCTCTATATAATACTGTTCCTTCACTAATATGTGATTTCAGTTCTGTGAGATGAGAAAGCAGATTACAAATTTTGTTAATTTTTTCTACTGAAAAAAGTAAATGGGTGATAGAGCAAAGTGCTTGGGCTATGGAAGGTCACTGATAAAGTCATTCATGTTAATAACTCATTCCTTCTCTGTCTTGTCTTGCTTAGACAAGCCAAATATGACAACTGATCTAATATTCAGAAATTATGTATCTAATTTTCTGCTCATAGAGTATAGTCTGCCTTTTTTTTAAATTTTATTATAGCCTGGTAAAAATACCAATGATACTAGTCCAACATGAAAATATTGTCTTTAAAATGTCCAGATTACTACTTTATTTGGTTAATAAATAATATTAATATAAAAATTTGTCCTTACCTTGTCAATAATATTTAATCTTACAAGGGGAATAAACTATTGAAAGCTACATGCTTCTGAATTAATCCCCAAATGGCCTTGTTTACGCAATTTATTTATTTATTTTAAATATATTTTATTGATTTTTTACAGAGAGGAAGAGAGAGGGATAGAGAGTTAGAAACATCAGTGAGAGAGAATGATCTATCAGCTGCCTCTTGCACATCCCCGCTGGTGATGTGCCCACAACCAAGGTATGTGCCCTTGACTGGAATCGAACCTGGAACCTTTCAGTCCGCAGGCCGACGCTCTATCCACTGAGCCAAACCAGTTTTGGCTGTTTATGTGATTTAAATTGATTATATGTAAAGACAATTTTGTTCCTTGATCACCAATCTCTTTTATCATTGGACTTGAATTACACAGTGTTGTATCTATGCTAAAATAAATGTCGGAATCAAATTTAAAAATTTTTAAATCCTTCACATGGGGAAATATTTGCTTATCTTTGGGTGGTAAAGACTTGATTTAGTTAAGTTATTAATTCTTAATATTTTTAACATATTGAACATAAAACTTAGTTTTCTATATATCAGAGATCTCTGGAAGAATTTCACATGGGTAAATATTAAATATCTTGCTGTATTATATAATGTTAAGCATCCTATTTGCATATACTTAATAAGGAAAGTAAAACCAATTTGTTCTGTTATCCTGTTTTGAAAAGAGTAGATTAAATATACTTTCTCCAATCAACTAGGAAATATGAGAAATATTTTCACATAAAGCGATGAGTTGAAATCAGAGTTATTTTTATAAGTTGTAACTGTGAGATCAGGAATATACTATTTCTTATTTGGAAAAACAAGGTAGAAATAAATTCTATAATTTTCAAAATCAGAAAACTAATTTTTATTAATAAACATGTAGGTATTCAGAATACTTCTGATAATAATACTTTTCCATATATTTTGTTTGTTTTTGTTGTTGCTTTGGACAATTAGAGTTCTAGCTGACATTAAAGATAACAGAAAGTTGAATTTCACCAAAACCATACAGTGTCTGGCACCTGATTGCAGCTAGCCATGAGCAGAATGCATGTTATGAATGTACAACTTTCTTAATAATATCTGGTAAAGATTATAGTGAAAGAAAATTATAAAATTATAATATGTTTCATATCTAGGGTCTGGTTACACATATGCGGTGTTAGGATGATAGCATATGTAAAAGATAATTTTTATTTGTTAATTTTTTAAAGGGAGGTGATTTTCCTTATAATATGGGCCTTTCAGTTTAATTTTGATCCAGATTACTAAATGATTTCCATCCCATCATTAAATAATTTGAATCACATGAGCAAGTACTTATATATTTTGCAAAAACGAAAGCATGCACTAGTAAAAAAATACTTGAATGTGAAAGCGGAGATTGGTGAGAATCACATTGGTAGGTGATAGAAATGCTAAAGGCAGTAATGATGTAAGTCTTTCTGAACTGAAACAAGAGCTGTTTAGGAACAGGGGAGCTTGTGGTCTCCACAGATCATTATTTGCTCTTCTGCTTTTTGTTTTGTGGGAGGAAACCAAGAATGAGTCCACTTGCAATTTAGATGAACTTTTCCTATAGAACTCACAGGTCAGATTGCAAATCTTTGGGAGCATGCTTTTTGAGTGACTTGTCTATTCCCTTCTCAGTCCCTTCCCAGGGCTCACGTGACCCCTGCCACCCACGTTGCTCTTGGGACCCTCTCCCCATAGAGGGCATTTGCCCTTCACTTTTCCAGGAAGCGTGGTGTCCTTCTGGGAGATTCACTGTGAAACTGGGAAGGCTTGCCAGCCTGCGGTTATAAATCCTGTTAAGTATATGAGGGAGTTTAATTTAAGGTGACAGGAAGGCGCTGGTAATTTAAGCCCCCGGGAGCCTGGCTTCCATTAGTTGCTTAACTCAGCTCTGTGTTGTGGCCTATGGTGTGCTCCTCAAGAAGTCTGTGAATCAACCAGACTTTAAACACAACAAAACTAAAAGAACATTTATGAATCTCTCCTTAAAAAGCAGGGTATTATAATCCCTAAAGAGAAATAATTGAAGAGAAATAATTTGTTCTTTATTTGAGCCATTTAGGAAACTTAGATAGTAATAATATTAAAAGAATGTATGTACACACACACATTTTGCTTATGTTCTATGTTTTTATTCCCTATTTAAAGAGCATGACAACCATGCATACTTATGTTATTATAGATGAAGCAGTGTTAATACACTTTTGGTTATTTTAGAGTCAGGCAAACAAAGGTTTGGATTCTGCCTGACAACTCCAGGTGGTGTGATGTTGGGCAAGTGATTTTAGCCTCAAATACCAGTGTTCTTACCTCTGCTATTGAAATGATGATAATTTCCTCTTATTGATATTGAGAAGAGATTATCTGGGTATGAAGTGCCTCATTAGCCTAATACTTAGCATATAATAGACACAGATAACTATTAATATTCCCTTCTACTTTTAGATCCTATCACATGTATTACATAAAATACATTGACCACATTAGAAACCTGGTCAACCTCATCACTGTTCCCTCCTTTTTCACTTTCTCTGATGAATTCTGTCCATTTTACTTACTTAGTTCAGTATGTGAAGGTTATTCAAAGTAATGGCATGCTTATAATTAAAAAGAACAACCTAATGCTCAGACCTTTCCAAGCTCAGTCCAGCTACACAGAGGTAACTCCTTTAATTATGTTAGGTATTTCCGTCACTAGTTATTACCATATAACTAAATAAAATAGTTCTGTTAATTTTGATTTACTAATTTGGTCATTACCTTTTGATTCAATGCCCATCAATTCCAAACCCCATTTACTGTAGTTAACAAATATTTATTTAGCACTTTTCCAGGCCGTAGATATATAGCAGAGGACAGAATACACTAGAGTCTTTGCCTCTTACAGGTTACATTCTGGAGATGATAGATCAATGATTAACAGTTAATTAAGATATGTAACAGTTATTGGATAGCTGATATTGGAGAAAAATAAGTCAGAAAAGAATATAAAAAAAGTAGAGATGTCATATTTTTGCAAACTTAAGTGATGTTCTGAGGGAGTCCTCACTCTGATGACAACGTTGGACAAGCAGCTCTGTGGTTGTTTTGTGTAGAGTGTTTCAGACCTGCAGAAGAACAAGCTAAGAGTTTGGTCTGGGAGCCTGTCTGGTTTATTTCAAGGAGCAAATAGCCCTGACCAGTGTGGCTCAGTTGGTTGGGTGTCACCCTGTGCATCAGAAAGGTTGTCTGTTCATATCCTGGTCTGGGCACATGCCCAAGTTTCAGGCTCAGTCCCTGATGAGTAGCATGCAGAAGCCAGCCAATGGATGCTTCTCTCTCTCTCTCTCTCTCCTTAAATAAAGACACTGCCAAGTATGAGGCAGTGATGACTATTCTTTTTAAAAATATATATTTTATTGATTTTTACAGAGAGGAAGGGAGAGGGATAGAGAGTTAGAGACATCGATGAGAAAGAATCATCAATCAGCTGCCTCCTGCACCCCCCCTTCCCCTACTGGGGAAGTGCCCGCAACCAAGGCACATGCCCTTGACCGCAGTCGAACTGGAATCAAACCTGGGACCCTTCAGTCTGCAGGCCGACACTCTATCCACTGAGCCAAACTAGTTTCGGCTGGATGTTTCTCTTTCACATTGATATCTCTCTCTCCCTCTCCCTCTCTCTCCCCCCCTATCTTCCTCACTCTCCCTTTTCTTTCCTTTCTTTGAGAGAGAGAGAGAGAGAGAGAGAGAGAGAGAGAGAGAGAGAAATTCCAATTGGGGTGGATCAGAAGAAAGGAGGCAGAAGAGTAAGATATAATTCAGCAAAAGATCAGGCAGACATTTGTATGACCCTGCCGTCATGGTAAGGACTTTGGATGCTTACTGCAGGAGTGATGGGAAGCTTCTATAAGGAGGGATATAAACAGGTGGACAAATCAAAAGATCCCTCTGGCTACTCTGTTGGAATAGATTGCAGTGAGAAAAGGTGAAAGCATTCATGGAATCTTGGAGAAAAGCTTGGACTCCCACGGTGAAGTGGAGAGAGGAGGATACATTCCAGATATATTTAGAGTAGTGTACAATTTGCTACCAGATCTGCAGTCGGGTGGGAAACAGAGAGGAGACCATAGCCTTGTTAGTATTAGCTGTTAGGAAGATGTTTTCATTTACTGAAATGGAAAAGAATGTGGACCAGCAGGTTTTGTAGGGAGGAGGTCAAATATTCTCTTGAGACATGTGAATTTTGAAGTGTCTGCTAAGTTTATCTAAGTGGAAATCTTAAGGAGATAATTAAAATTACAAGACTGGAGTATAAGGGAGAGTTGTAGGCTACAGACAAAAATTCTGGAAATGTAAGCATAAAGGAATTATAAAGAGTTATGAGACTAGACATGATAGAGTCACAAAAATCTGTGTGTGGACTAAGAGAAGAGGATTGAAGACGGGTCAGGAGCTCACCTGATAAAAGAAAGTTTTCAGCCTATGATATAGGAAGAAAACCAGAACTTGTTTGCCCAGAAAGCAAGTGAATGAAGTATTCCAAAGAGGAGGGAGAAATCCACAGTAATAGTTCATATGTAGCCCCAACTGTGTTCTAGTCACCATTCTCAGCACCTTATGCACATATTCATTCTTTCAGTCCTCACAACGCTATGCCATAAGGACCATTATTAATCCCAATTTTCAGATAAGGAAACTGAAAATGGAAAAATAATTAAACAGAGGTGTGATGGGGCATCGCCTTCTCCTAATCGAATCACCTCCCACCCTTGAAGGCTCCCAGACTGTTAGAGGAGGCAGGCCAAGCTGAGGTGCCCCCCTCCTCCATTGCATGGATTTTCATGCACTGGGCCTATAGTATTTAATAATAATAACAGTAATAATAATAATAAAACAGGAGGGAGCAATTGAAGATAGTAAATATAGACAATTTCTCTGGGAGTGCTGCCATAGTTAAAATTTACTCTTTTTGTTCTTTTAATAGTTAGGTTTGAATTTTATATAATGAAATAGCACCTTTAATTCTTTCTCAATCAACTATAGAATATTTTTTGGCATTCTGTTTTGTAAAACAGGATATTGGCACTTCTGGTCAGTTCTCTTCCATCCACTCACAAATTCTAACCTCAGTTATCCACACTTTAATATTTTATTAATTTTAATAAAATTTACATTCTATTTTGTATACATATGATTTTTCCAAGTAAAGGATGATTCCAAAAGTTTGAAAACCAGTGGAGTATTTAAATAATAGACATTATAAATACGTTCTGAAGAATCTCTGCTTCTTTACTATTCACGGCCTTCCATGAATATTTGTTGAAAGTAGGTTAAAATGTAAGCATAAACTGAGGCAGGACTTTAAGAATGGGCCAGGGCTCATGTAATGATGCTTTAAAGGGACCAGTCCAGGTAAACTGAGGGACCCTCTATGCCAGTGTCTTTTTTTCTAGAGTTACTCAGTTTTTATAATTAATATAGCTTCTCCTTTGTTTGGATGTTTAATTAATTGGTTTGTTTATGTCTGGTTTGTTTAACTTATCACTAATAATTATTGACATGAACATTTGATTAATCTCCCTCTTATTCAGAGTCCTGTCATTTTATCTCCAATTTGCTTGTCCATTTCTCTCCTTCCTCTTCTAGATTTAATCCTCCCACTGGGTGTATACTGGAAGGAAGCTTCTTTTACAATATGTTTTCCATTACATGGCAACATTTATTTTCAGTTCTCCAAAATAACTTGAAGTCTCTTGCCCATTTATTTCTCCTGTCCCTATCTTATTATCCTTGATGTGAACTTAAAAGCTTATTATTCCTTTATTAATATGTTACTAACAACACATTAGTTAGAAGGCAATACTAGCCAAGCTAGAGTTTCAGATGTATGGACAGAATTAGTTCTGATAACTTATTTTTTTTCTTTAACAAAATAAAAATCAATTAATTGAATATAGTTTCACCTGGTGGAAAATGAAAACATTGTAATTATATTCTACCTTTCCAAGGGGATTTTGAGAATATAATATAGATTTTCAAGTGTGACACCAACTCCTCATTTAGAGGATTTAAGTTAAAACTTGTGCTTTTTGACATAGATATCTAGATAAAAATAATTATGAGCCAGTTTTTATAATTTGGTCTTATAACTACCAAATCTTTTTTTTAATATGATTTGTGTATTATCATGGATCTGTGATTCAGAATAACTGATTTGTGTTTTATTTCTTTAACATTTTACCATAGGACATTTGGATATCCAGTTTATATATTTTTATGAACATTGTCTGCCAAGCACTAGAAATTGTTTGGTTCTATTTTATTTTTAGTACTTATGGGACACTCTCTTCTCAAATAGAGCACTGGTAATATACACTTGATGATGATACCTGTAATGTTATACTGTATGAAATTATTAATATTTTCCACTAAATATTATACTTCAAAATGTCAACTTATTGACTTATGGAAAATGCAACCGTCACAAAAACCATAATAATCATGTCGGTATGATCACTGAATTATTTTCCTATAGTTAAACCTACATGGGAAACCAAATTATTGTCAGGGGATGACAGGTGAACATACAATTGAATTCAAGGGACATACACATTTCTGCAACTGAGACATTAGCCATTGGTCGAGGGTTCTTCTCTACTACAAAGCACACTGTCAACATTTGCCTTTTGATATCTATTTCCTATGCTTCCACTCCTCACTGCCCCGGCCTGTGGGGCAACAACGGGGGCACTCAGGAATCACCTAAGAGAATGAAACACACAAGGGACATGAAGAACGGAGGCAAGACAAGGTTCTGATCAAGCCTCAAAAGTTTATTTAAGAACAGTCTGTTATAAGCGTTCAGGCTGGGAAGGGAGGGGCAGGAAGGGGAGTTGTTACAGGGTGATTGGCTGGGCAGTGGGTACTTGTTCTTAGCTGGTTGGCTATTCTAAAGTGGAGAGGGTAACAGTTTTGGCGTGTGCGGGCGGCGTGCTTGCCTGACCAGGAAGCGAAATTGCCCAAGAAGTGAGACCAGACCTTTTTCCTTCATGGCTCCTGACACATCACCACCCCTACTGCCTTCTGCTCTTTGAGTGACCTCTTCATCTCATAAGAAGTAAACAAAATCAGCCTTCTCTCTGGGAGTCTGGGGGCAGCATTTACTAAAGCTCACCATCAGGTGTTTTGAGATCCCAGCCATTTATATATATACCGTATTTGCCGGCGTATAAGACGATTTTTTGGTCCTGAAAAATACCTTATTTGCCGGTGTATAAGAGACTGGGCGTATAAGACGACCCCCTAACATTTCCACAAAAAATACAGAGTTTGTTATATACTCGCCGTATAAGACTACCCCCCACTTGGAGGCATATTTTTCAGGGCCAAAAAGTCGTCTTATACGCCGGCAAATACAGTATATGGCTAATATGCAAGTGTCTCCTTGGGAGTTCAACTGGAAGTTTGATCACTGGCTATGAAATGCCCTGACCACCAGGGGGTGTCATGGAATGAAGGAAGGCCCGGGCTGGCAGCCAGAAGGCCCCATCAGCTCTGATTGCTGGCCAGGCCTAGAGATCCTATCTGTGCATGAATTTCATGCACTGGGGCTCTAGTCCCTTAATAAGATGAGACTGATTGAACTGATGATTCCATTTACTTTGCAGTACATTGAGAGGAGCCCTGTAAATTGACTTTATAATCGGTCTTTGAAACACTTTAAAAACATCAATTTCTATAATAATTTTATAAACATGACAAAGATCGTTTTCATGCACTAAGAAATATTTTAACATATTTTGGGTTCCTACAACCCTTTTTAAATCTTTAGAAGTTTTAACCATATTTTTCACTAATCAGGCTACTCTTTGGCAAAGTTTGTTTAAATTTGCAGCTTAATAAAATAGCTTTGTCTAAAAAATTAATGTTATTCAGGATCAAGTTTTTTATGGTGGTTGCATTACAGTTAACTTTTGTAATGGAATCTGTAATGCATTACACTCTAATTTTATCGCATACTGAAAAATATGAATGAAAAATTTTGTAGGACAGCATAATGCCTTACGTTATGTGTAAGTAAAAGCACTGTGGAAAATCTAATTTATGGTAACACTGTGAAAGAAATACAACCCTAGTTTCCTGAGTTCTCCTTTAACTTGAAATTCTACATTCCTAAAAGAATGTGAGACTTTGATGCAGGGATATCTTACACAGGCATCTCTCTCCTTAGTTACTGTTTTGAGTTCCCAGGAAAGTAAACCATGCCGGTGGCCTTATTAACTGTCAGTTGAAATTCAAGATAAGACAGAGATTATAACATATTTACATACCATAATTCACTAATAGGATAAATTATCACAGTAACCTGTCTTACATACAATGGGGATGATATTTCAGCCACCCAGCTACTAAAGAGAAACACATGTGAATGAAAGCTAAGTGTTTCTGACTTATATATGGATTAGGCAATAGCTGTTTCTAGTGAAGTGTCAGTGAAATTTAAATTTAGAGAGAAAGCATGTTTATTACACACTCTGACGTGAGTATAATTTTTGCAAAATGTCAACTATTTTTAAAATAACATATATGGTTTTGAGGTATAAAAATATTTTTGTAGAAGTAGTTGAACACCTTTCTAGAGCTGTTAGCTGGTCAGTTACCATTTTATAATGTTGCACAAGGATCCTACAAAGAAAAAACCTTTATACTGAAGGAAGATTTTGGTTAAAAGAATTCTTCAAATCTTAATTCTGAATAAATGGTTTTATTCCTATACTTAGCAATCATAGGATATATAAGGAAATATATTTCCATCTGGCTCAGTTTTAAAATTTTAGAGAATGTGCTTCACTGTCTTCAAATATTATTTTGTCTAAAAATTCTCAGTTTAAAACTTTATTTCCATGCATTTAATTATAGTATTTCTTGGGTAACATGTACATAATTTCTTCTCAGTGACTTTTGAAGGAAATAGTTTCTACCTTTTTAACATAGCATCTTGAAGAAGAAAAAAGTACCATTAGGAGGTAAAAATTGTTAACTAAACCCCATGCTCAAGAAATTTCTTATGTCAAATTCTGTGATTTCTTTCTTTGTATTCTCCCTTGGTGCCTTGAGTACAGTGCTATTAAAAGGACAAATGATGTTATGATTAAGCATACTTTTCTCTCTTTGGGAATCCAAAATACTAATGTTTGACTTAGAGGGATTCTGTATAGAAATTTCCATTCATAATATGTTCGTATGACATCAAGACAGAGGGTAGATAGACAAGGGAGGGTTAAGGAAGATTCTAAAAGAATTTTCTATAAAATTTCTTAATACAGATAGTTATAAAAATCTATACTACATAATATTAAAAAAATGTCCTCATGGTCTATCTTGCTCTGATAAGCATAGTTTATCCAATTAGATTTTTATTAAGTATATACATTTTAAGAATGACTGTTTTGTGCCCGACTTTAAAAATATATGTTGTTAATGGTTTCTAGAGAGAGAGAGGCGGAGGACTAGAGAGATAGAAACATTGATGAAAGTGAAACATGATGGATCAGCTGCCTCCTGCATGCTCTACTGGGTATGGAGCCCACAACCCTGGCATATGCCCTGATCGAGAATTCGACTGGCAACCTCTTGGTTCTGTGGTTGATGCTCAACAGCTAAGCAAACACTGGCCAAGCTGTTTCTGATTTTTTAAATTTTTTTCTTTATTGATTAAAATATTACATATGTGTCCTTATTGTCTCATTGCCCCCCACCCTCCTACTCATGCCCTCACCCCCCTGGTGTCTATGTCCATTGGTTGGGCTTATATGCATGGATATCAGTCCTTTGGTTGATCTCTCTCCCTTATCCCCACCCTTCCCTACCTTCCCTCTGAGGTTTGACTCTCTGATTGATGCTTCTCTGTCTCTGGATCTGTTTTTGTTCATCAGTTTATGTTGTTCATTATATTCCATAAATGAGTGAGGTCATGTGATATTTATCTTTCTCTGAATAGCTTATTTCACTTAGCCTAATGCTCTCCAGTTCCATCTATGCTGTTGCAAATGCTTTCCAGTTCCATCTATGCTGGTGATTTTTAATGATGTACATGCACTTTATGTATGGGCTTTTATTTTTGAGGATAAAAACTAAGGAATGGGATTATATAATTTTTACTTCTACATGAAAGTCCACTACTAGAATACCTACAACGGAAATAGAATCTACAAAAATCCTGTACTGGACCTTTCAAATGCAACAATATTTTGATGAGAGGTTAATGAAGAGATGAAAATAACTTTTACTCTTATTCTCTTTTTTTAAATTAATAAGTATTGCTTGAATCCTGGCCAAGGATCTTTAGGCTAACGCAGCAGCAGAAGAAAAAAAAAGATATGTGATTGATTGGCCATGTGTGCAGTAGGCATGGGAATGGGAAGTTATAAATAATAAGCCATATTTACTCTCCTTGACTAACATGCTGCTTCAAGTTTTTAAAGATAGTGTTTACTTGGAAGATATTTGAGGAGAGCTGCTTTGATACTAAAAGTATCCTACCCTTTACATTTGTTACTGCCTACTCTAGATATCTACATGTGACCTGTTGAATTAAGTTATTTAATGTTATCTGTAGGAATGCTGATGAATATCTGTTGAAAGTAGATTTATTTGATATTGGAAGAGTGATTTTCTGTATGATGTGTGAAATTACTATTATAATATCTTAGAGGTATTTGCAGATCCACAAGACAATGAATTAATAGCAAAAGAAGCATTAAAATATTAAAATTTGCATTCAGTTTGCAAGAAGATATGACACGATAGAGCATGGATTATAGAAACTAACAAATGAAAGTTTAAATTTCAACACTGCTACTTACAAGAGGTATAACTTGTACAAATTACTTAGTGTTTAAATATTACCAGTATCACCGCAGTAAATTCAGTGAAATAAATAATTTCTGAAAATCAGCAAGAGACGGAGAGACAGAGAAAAAGAGAGAGAGAGAGAGAGAGAGAGAGAGAGAGAGAGAGAGAGAGAGAAAGAAAAAGAGAAAGAAAGAAAGAAAGAAAGAAAGAAAGAAAGAAAGAAAGAAAGAAAGAAAATATAAACTGACTTAAACATTAATAAGGGCACAATGAAGATGAGTGTTTCTGGATGCTCCTTTAGTATCTTTTGATCATTCCATTCTTGAAACAATTTTCCTAGCTGAAATGATGTGCTGTATCATTATTTGATACTACTCTCCAGTAAAAATTAATAAATCATCTAGTTATTGCACATATACTAACCCCATAAGAGGAACTGAGAATGCAAAAAAAAAATGTAATGCCTGACCTAGTGAGCAAAAAACAATCAGTTCAGGAAACAGATATGTAATCTGATAAATTTCCATGTCAACTAAATAGAAAAGAGTAAAGATCTATGCAGCAGTGGGAGAAAAAACTAACTCTGGACTTGAAACATGCTTCAACTTGAGTAGATGTCTGGGAAAGATTTTGAAATAAAAATAAGATTTTGTAATGTGGATACGGGAAGGAACAGTGTTTCAGATGAAGGAAACCTCATGAGAAAATCCATGGAATGAAGGGAAAAGGCTGCAGGGAAGAGGGGTGGTTACAGAGGAGAATGTGGGGTGGGGGATGTACAGAGGAGATGAAGCTGTAAAGAGAATGGGAGACATGCTGAAGCATCTATAAACCAAATCACAGAGCTTGGATTTTATCCTACAGACAAGTAGAGTCAACAACAATTTCAAAAAAAGAGATTGTTATCCATTCTTTCTTGAGAAAATTAATTCTTTTGACTATGAGAATGCTTGATTTGTCTGAAAATAAAAATGGACTGATAACAGACTAATAAAGAGATATTATTAGAGTCCAGGAAATTAATGGCATGGAAGTAAAAATAAAAAGTGTGTAATTATCAGGACAACTCTATAATGTTCAATGGAGAAAATGTTGGAGACACCAAATTTAAATAGCAAAACCAAAGAGAGAAAAGAATGTTTTAAAGAATGAAAATGAGTTCGGTTTTGGAGAATTGTAGGTGATAGGTGCAGGTGGAATATCTAAAAAGTATCAGTAAAATATTTAGAAAGGAGACTCTGAGTTTAGGATTAAGTTTTGAGTATAAAATATACGTATTTGCCGGCGTATAAGATGACTGGGCGTATAAGACGACCCCCTAACATTTCCACTAAAAATACAGCGTTTGTTATATACTCGCCATATAAGACTACCCCCCACTTGGAGGCATATTTTTCAGGGCCAAAGGGTCGTCTTATACGCCGGCAAATACGGTAGATTTGCTAAAAAAAGAATGGAGAGCCAAAACTGGTTTGGCTCAGTAGATAGAACATCGGCCTGCAGACTGAAAGGTTCCAGGTTCGATTCTGGTCAAGGGCATACACCTTGGTTACGAGCACATCCCCAGTGGGGTTGTGCAAGAGGCAGCTGATCCATGATTCTCTCTCATTGATGTTTCTAACTCTTTATCCCTCTTTCTTCCTCTCTATAAAAAAATCAATAAAATGTATTTTTTAAAAAAGAATGGAGAGAAAACTTAGCTGATGCCTAGGATTATGATTTTGAAACTATCCATGGCCATAGTACAAAATTTAGGGGAGGGGACAAGTGAGTGGACCTTCATTTGGGAAATAGGAAGAGTGGCTGGAAAGATAACTCTTGCGTTAAGAAAGATAAGATTGGGGTTTCTAGAGGAAGAAAGGAGTCAGCAGTATCTGAAGTAGCAGCTGGTTACTAAATGAGGCATGCCCGGGATATGTCGATTATGCTGATTATGCAGTTTGAATTAGGAAACTACAAGTTTGTTGTTCCCACAAGGTTGTATGTGTGTGGTTCTTCTGTAGACACTGCTCCTTGAATTTTATTATGCCTGCGAAGGCACCTGAGGATTCTGCTAACGTGCAGATTGTGAATCAGAAGGTCTGGAGGAGACCTAGATTCTGTCTTTCTGACAAGCCCTAGGTGGTGCCTGTTTTGTTGGTCTGTGGACAGCACTTTGAGTAGCGAGGCTCTGGTGGTTAGTAAGATGATTGAAATTCAGGATGTTTACTTTGAGAAGTTTTCCTTGTAGTAAATGGATATTACAGTCCCACCTGGGAATTTACACTGAGGTTGGATTAGAAAGTTTTGGCAGTTTGAATGTTTCTGTGTATTGGACACCAGATGAGTTTCATCCTTTTTTTTTTAATTGGCTGTCTCTAATCTCCTTTTCCCTTCCGTGTTAGGGGAAATAAAACTATTCTCTTGATATTACACTTTATCAAGTAGATGAGCTGATACTTCCTTTAGTAGAACTCAGTGAGTCTCAAAATATTTATTTCCTTTGTGTTTTTGTTCCTGATATTTTTGCCACTCATTAGCTACATTTGACAACATTTCAGGAAAAAAAACTGCAATCTTCAGTCCAGATGTCTGAAAGATCCATAGTTTACTGGTGTTCTGACTTTATTTATCTACCCTACTTGCCTCAGAGCTGTGTCTACATGTTCCTTGTGTCTGTTTTACTAATAAATTGTGTTAGCTGTACCTACTCACCTGCTTTTTGATAGTTTGTTCACAAATTTGAAAATTGAGAATTTGGTATTATAAGCATTCTGGGGGGGGATGCTTTTCTGCTGTAAAGGAAGTCATAACCAGATTTAACAAACAAACAAAAATAAAAATAAGAAAAAAAGAGGAGCTAGAGGTTGTGGGAAGAGCTGGGAGCTTGTGTTGTGTGATAAACATGGAAACTGAATGAGAATGTAGATGCAAATGATCTGGTCTTGATTGAACATCTGCAAGAATTAAAAGGAAAAAAAAGGAAGAATCAACTATTGAGGTTTCAAGACCATATGACTGAAAAAAATGGTGATACTGTGACAAGAAATCAACAAATTAAAGGATCTGATTAGGACTTAGGTAATAAAAGAAGAAAATTGGGGAGTTTAATATAGTGATTTTGAGGATCATGGGAATGGACATCTTTTACTCAGTTGAAACTGATGCCTGAGAGTAGGTTGCAGACATTAATTTTAGTTTCTAGTATATTTTACTTGAAATCTTAGGTAGGAAACAAATTGCTAAGTGAAAGAATTCACTTAAGTATTTGAAGAAAAAAGAGGACATAAAAATAATTTATTTAAAAGAAAGAGGGCCTTTAAAGGAAAGAAAAAATGGACAACAATAGTGGCGGGCAAATCCATTGAGCTTATTGGTATGACAGTCTCTGGAAGATGGAGACTGAAAAGGCAGAGGGAACAATGGGACCAAATGGGTTCTTTGGTGAACAGAAGCCAAGTTTCAAAAGGTTGAAGCATGAAGGCTTGGTATAAAGGTATAGGCAACAAGGATTCTCTTGTATTACATTAGAAAACACATATGAGCCATAAAACCAAATTAGTTTGGGTCATGATCATTGATCTCTCTAAATTTTGTAATTGTTTTTTCACGTCTATTCTAGAAATTATATTTCTTAAAATGGAAGAGAAACCAATGAGGTAGCTTTAAGTCCCTTGTTTTATTGTCATCTCTCCTGCTAAGTTCATGTTCAACTTGGAGAGTTATAGGATGCCCCACAGTGGTGAACCTTTACATAGTTCTTACTCTTGGATTGACACAATAGGCTGAGATAGTCACAAAAGTTTTTCTTTACTTTAAATACTTTTATTTTTAAATTTTAAGTTATTTTTCTTATTTCACTGAGACACTTTGGTTTTTGTTTAAATTATCCTCTGTTTTTATTGCTACATGAGGCCATTTAGCCAGTTGACTCAGTGCCCAGTATATTTAGAATACAGAAAGCAATACTATAATGCAAGTAATAGCAACTCTCAGATCAAATGTGAAGAAACAAGTGTTCTATGAACCTAAAAGCTTCCTAGACATGAGGATTTATTCCTGTCCAGCCAGGAAGTTTTAAGGACCTGCATGTTTCTACCACAGACTGGCTCAATGGGGTAAAAGTTAACTTGGGAAATATGTCATCATCTTTTTTTTCTTTTTGTTTCTAAATATATTTTATTGATATTTTACAGAGAGGAAGGGAGAGAGATAGAGAGCTAGAGATGTCGATGAGAGAGAAACATCGACCAGCTGCCTCTTGCACACCCTCTACCGGGGATGTGCCCGCAACCAATGTACATGCCCTTGACCGGAATCGAACCCAGGACCTTTCAGTCCGCAGACTGACGCTCTACCACTGAGCCAAACCGGTTTCAGCTAAATATGTCATCATCTTAAGAAACCCATCGGTGACTGAGATACCCTCTGCCTGGCAGCAGAGCTCCTGGATCTACTGCAGCAGGGCTCCATGGACCCTTCCCCTCTTATTTGAACACCCCATGCTCTTCCTGTTTCCTGGGAAGCCTGGGAAAATACGCATGGCACAGCTGTGTTCACAGTCACCTGAGAAGTGATTCTCCACACATCACTCCACCCATGACCCTCCCAGGGTGTGTGAGCATGTTTCAGGTCTCACCATGTCCTTCAGAACACCAGTTTCAGATGCAGGGGTAATTCAGAAATCAATTTAACTCAAAGTACACTTTTTTTTGTTTGGTTTATAATATATTCACTGCTCTTCAAAACTCAGTTTAAATAACATGTTCTTGTATGGTTTTGATTAAATATATTTTTAAAAAATTTTAAGATCATTAAGAATTATAATGAGCCGAAACTGGTTTGGCTCAGTGGATAGAGCATCAGCCTGTGGATTGAAGGGTGTCCTGGGTTTGATTCCAGTCAAAGGCATGTACCTTGGCTGTGGGCACATCCCCGGTGGGGGGTGTGCAAAAGGCAGCTGGTCGATGTTTCTCTCTCATTGACGTGTTTAGCTCTCTGTCCCTCCTCCTTCCTCTCTGTAAAAATCAATAAAATATATATTTTTTAAAAAGAGGATTATAATGAAAGAATGCCCAGAAGCTGTTATTAATAATTGCTTAGTTTGCTTTTGAAGAATTTAACCACAATTTTTGTGTAAGTCTTTCTCCAGAAAAACATCTGTTTTACTTCCTTAAAACACTCTAGGATGAAAGAGCAACAATAAATTATTAGAAACCATTTGTTTTAATCGGGTGGTTTTGAAACAGTTAGGTTAAAACAGCAAATTAGAAGAGTTTATTAAAGAAAATAATGACTCATTTCATACTCTTATTTTTCATTTTAACTTTTGGAGGAAGATATCTTTCCATTATATAAGTAAAACTTTAGCTTTCCTGAAGCTTTCATAGTCATTTACAAAGGTTAAATATTTTAAAAGGTAAACTACTACTATTACAGTAATGTGAATAGTACCACACAGGCTTAATTTTAAAATCAATGATGACATTTTGTTACAGGGGGTGCATCACATTATTTCATAGTGTGTTCATAATCAAATGTCATGCTATATATGTTGCATTATCATAATTCTCTAATTTATTCTTTGTACATGTGTATACATGTTCCAATTGCATTTCATTAACTCATAGTTTTCTTGTAAGTTTGTGCCTTCTTTCCATGTTCAAAGAATCTCTTTAATTCAATTTCTCTGTTTCTCCTCATACAGTCTGGCAGCCAGATATGCAACTCAGTCTAATCACAGTGGAATTGCAACCAGTCAAAAAAAGCCTACTAGGTCAGTTAATATCTCTAATGTATTGCTTAATAGTGATAATAAATGCCCCATGATACTTTGTCCTATCATTCTAATTGTTTTAAAAAAATTACATACTTCTGGATGAAAGGTTTAGAGAACCGAATTCTTCTAAGAGGCTATTCTTATGCAGTCTCGGGGATGAGCATGATGGTGTTAGATCATTAAAATGGGATGTGGCTGCTTCTAATTTAGGTTTGTCATACATAGTGCTATAACTGGGCTGAAGTCTAGCTTCCATGCTTAGAGAAAGTCAAAGAAGAAATTGCTTGGAGGAACCCATTCAGGTCACGGAATCTGGAAGTTATGCAAGAACATTACAATATCTTTCTGAGATGGGCGTGCATTAATCATTGCACATTTTGAAGCAGAATGAAGAAACCCTGGCAGACTTATGTGGGGAAGTTAGCACCAGGTCATCCTGGCCTGTTCTTTTGTATATCATAGATTTAATGTTGGCTTCTTTATGATGTATGTATTTTAAAGAAAGTCTGTTATAATAAATGACATTTCATTATGTGCTGTTTGGAAAATACTGATATACAAAAATGTGTTGAAAGCGTTTGGTGCCCTTTTCATTGTGAAGTTGCTGAAGGCATGATGGTAGCGTGGAACAGCTGAGGGAAGCCACAGCAGATGTGTCTTGTTCCCTGATTATTATGTGATTATATACGCCTCTCATCCGCTGGGGAAGTATCTCAGGGGTGGTTTACTGGTCACTGCTGTGATAATGAATCATGGTGTGCAGTGTTTGACCCCAAGGACTGCTTGTGATACATTGACTTGATGTATGTGCTTTTCCCCCTCACCTTGGTTTTCTAAGTTTTGTTCATTTCCATAATAATCACAATTATTCTGGAGAGAAAAATTAAAGGAGTATTCAATGAACATTAGCAGAGATGTTATAAATCAAACAGTGAGCTGTCACGTACATAAGCATTTTTTTTTTACTACTTCCAAGACTGATGCACATAAAATATATTTTAAGGACTTTGTTTTAATAGAACATCTCTATTTCTTCCTTTTTTTTTTTTTTAGCTTTATTCTCATTTCTCTTTTTATTACTTTGATGAATGATCCGGAATTCTGGCTGCCTGTCAAATGAGGGTAATGAGAAGAGCAAATGGATTTTTTAATTTGTTTGACTGAGAACTAAAGATCACTTGGCTTCATGGGTCACAATAAAGATTAAAATACATTTTAATTGCTTTCTAGAAACAGATGAACTTTTATTGCAAGCAGGGCACGTTTGGTGGCAAAGTTTGTTTATACATGTGAGTTTGGAAAGAACATTTAAAATCTATAACTGGGTCTACAGAAATAGTTTTTAAATGTATTATGATTGGGACATTTGGCCAAATTAATTATTGAGTCCTTTGTGCAGAGGGCCATCACTGGCTCTCAGTGTCTGTGGTTATTGTGCTTTTACTTACAGTGTCCATTACTCAATTTGAGCGAAAATGTAATTGCTGGAATCATTTGGAAAAAATTCTAATCTTGTGTATGACTCAACCTCTCATTAGCAAAATAGCTGATGAGATCCTTATTAGCCACATATTTAAACTCCAAAATACAATCAACATTTTGAAACTATTAACTATTCTGAGAAATCAAGACTTCTGTTTTTAAGCTGCTATTTGTGTTTTCCTTATGTTCATTCCATTTTGCAATATCCGTTACTGTTTTTAAAAGTATTTAAATTATTTAAGCATTCAATTTCCTGATCATCTATGGGAATAATATATTAAGAAACATTGTAAATTGATTTAAAATGTGAGTATATTGTTACATTGGTTGTGACATTTTGATATATTAGGCACCAATATAACATATATAAACATTCTTTTATTTTAGACATTTTATAAAAGATACCAGTAAAAAAATTCAGTGATGTTTTGTAAGTTCTGGGATGTTTTTTGTGGGTTTTCTTTTCTTTTAAAAAGGAAATTATCACAGCAGTACACAGCAGCATTCACAGGGTGGCAGCAAACACTACCAAGTGGCTAGCAACCTTTACTGCCATTTATTTAAATATATCTCAAAATGCCAGTATTAGTTCTTAATTCCTAGTTTTTAATTTATGTAGATTGATTTTATTATAGGTACAAGATATGTCAGTAGTATAAAATAAAATATATTAATTGTACATTTTAAGCACAATTCATTAAAAAAAATTGATACTTGAAATTTTAACATGGAAACCATTTAAGCAGTAAAATAAATGATCCAAACTGATATTTATAGTCCAAATACAATAACTGAAGATTATAACTTCCTGCCAAACTTCCCCCAATTTCAAGACATTCTGCACATATTTCATAATGCCCTGTCCTTCAGAGACAAAGGATAGCTGAAGCTACTGTCAGTGTTGGTGTATTTTAAATTGTCTTTCTGCGAACAGAGATTTTCTTCTGCTGAGACCTGTGTCTTTCTTATATTGCCTCTATAATCAGTTGGCCATACTTGTGAGGTGCTTACCTCTGGCAACAGAATGAAAGTTTTTATTAGAATGAGATTGGTCAGAAATGAATGGACTCGTGACCTTGCTTTGCATTCCAGGTTTTAGAGTAGCTAGCTAGCTTAAGTATTCAGTAAGTAGTTAGTTACTCTTTGCACTTGGTTTAGGAGCTTCGTTTTTCTTATCATTGATGTACAAATTGATTTAGGATACAGCTACTGGAGATAAAAACAGATATCTGTTATACAGTGATAAGAACAGCTTAAACAACTGCAGGTAGCTGGTTAATGCCCTGCGAACTTTGAGAAGGTGTTATTATTTCCCTCCATTTTTATGTCATTGTTACAGTACTTTTAAGTCAAAACTTTATTCATCAGGGTATGGTAAGTATGGTTTCTTTCAGTTAAAGGTGACTTGGTTTCTAATTACTCTATATTATCAATATACTTTGAAAGCTATATTTATTAAAAAGTGAAACAAGATTTTTTTCCCCTGAAGATTCTCAAACCTTAGCTATTTATTTGTCACTTAAAGCATCATTTTCTGCTGTGTAGATTTTAGAACCTCGTATGTTGTGATTTTCCTATGAACTCTTCCCTGCTCAGAACCGCCCTCTCCACAGCTTTTCAGAATGTACAGTAATTTTTCTTGTACTATTTCAGGCTTCCGGGTCCCTCTAGGGTGCCCTCTGCCGGCGGCAGCAGCAGCAGCAAGGCCCAGGGCGCCTCTAAACTAAATAGGAGAAGCCAGAGCTTTAACAGCATTGACAAAAACAAGCCTCCGACATATGCAAATGGCAACGAAAAAGGTAAGTGTCAGCCTGTCACCGCATGGTGACATCAGTTGAACACATGTGTATCATCAATTACATACTAAGTGTAATATTTGAGCAGTGTCAGGGCTTTTGGAATGGAAACGTTACCAGTGAAGTTTCCTGTGTTTTCTAACCACCCCTCCTGGATTCCAGCTTTCTTCAGGGCTTTTCTTATCTGAAGATCATTCTAAAGATACAGACTCATTTATGTTTCAGTGGTTAATTGTATACAGAATAAGATATCTTTCTCAAATAGTTTCCTCCGGAGGCATATAAATAGCATTTTGTTTTGTCTTCTCATGTTTTATGAACATTTATCCTGAAGTCATACATTTGTATTACATTATTCGAATCCTTAGCTTTAGTTAACATAAATAAGTGCCATCGTGTTTTGGCCAATTAAGGTTGGAGCGTGAACATGTGAGAGATAATTATGATGGGTATTTAATCTTTGAAACTTGTAGAGAAACAAATTATTCATGTTTATTTTATTTTCTTGGAAGAATGCATAATAGAACTATTAAAACTCAAAGTTTTATCAGCAAGAAAGAACACAGTAGAAATCTGTGCTAAAGTCAGGTTATATATTAACTGTATGAAGCACAGTTTTGTGCAGTGTACAGAATGTGCTTTTAAAGAGGCTTGATGCATCTCACCGTGGAGCTGGGTACAAGCAAGCGAGTATGTGGTTTACACCTAAATCATGAGAAAAATCAAGATCCTATACTACTGTAAGCAATGTGAGTGTGTGAGGGGCTATAGCATTCTGCTGGGTTTTGAAGTAGCTTTTTCAGATCAATAGAATTTAAACTTCTTGTCACAATATAGAACTCTACATGCCACAAGACATGAAACTCAAAAGTGACAAATATGTTTAGTTAATATAGCAGTTGGCAAATTTTGTTTAATGAATTTAACCAGGTAGGAACTTTTTTGTTCAGATTACACTTCAAGTTGTTTCCTAGATGATTTGATTAGACAGCTTTCTCTCACTCAGACAAATTGACTATGAATTAAGTACTTCTATGAGAATTTCCCATCATTAATACAAACCTGGATAGCACAACAATTTCTGAAAGCAAAGTAATGTGTTTTTCTTTGTTTGTTTTTATTGATTTCAGAAGAGAGAGAGAAACATCACTGATGAGAGAGAATTATAGATCGGCTGCCTCCTAAACGCCCCCTATTGGGGATCGAGCCGGCAACCTGGGCATATGCCCTTGACTGGAATTGAACCCAGGACCTTTCCAATTGAAGGTCAATGCTCTATCCACTGAGCCAAAATAGCTGGGGCAAAGAAATGTGTTTTGATACTGAAATAGCTCTAGTTTTTTAATCTAATGGAAAAATAAGAAAATAATGGGTTTTTGAAAGTTAGGTGTTTGTCTTTAAGATATAGAATAAATCATTGATTAAAGAACTTAAGATATATTACCTAAGACTTCTATTTTTTCCTGGGGAGAAAAAGGAGAACAATTTCTTATCAGAAAAACATTTATCTCATTTTGAGATTTTCCTAGAAAGTGTCATACAAGGTCTGTATGTAGTGTGAAATTCTAAGGGAAACTAAACATATATGGAGTTTCCTGAACAGGCTGCTTAAGAATCCAATTTAGCTATGTGATATACACTGAGTGACCAGATTATTATGATCTCTGAATGCATAATAATCTGACCACTCAGTATATATAAGTATATTAGAGGCCTGGTGCATGAATTTGTGCATGGGTGGAGTTCAGCCAGCCTGGCCAGGGGGAGGGGACATGGACAGTTGGCCGGATTGCCTGCTGGTCAAACTCCTGTTCGAGGGGACAATTTGCATATTAGCCTTTTATTATATAGGATATACACTGAGTGGCCAGATTATTATGCGTTCAGAGATCATAACAATCTGGCCACTCAGTATATAATATTTAATGACAGTTATATAATATTTTAAAAGCAATTACTAATAACATTGACAAAGAGACTTAGATATGCTTTAGATGACCTAACACTTTGATATCATAATGTATCTGAATTTTCCTGTTGTGTGAAATAATTTTTTTAAAAAAATGCCTGGTGTTTGAAAGTAAAAATTCAAAGGTAAGCAAGTGGTAGTATATTTTCATAGTCTCTCAGTCTCTCAAGTATATAGAAAACAGCAATATTTACAGTAACCACAAGGTGGAGACAGATGACATATATTATGCGGTTCTTAACTGAAAAGCAGATACCATTAGGTCCAAAACTAGAGCAAAAGACAAAAGATTTCATGGTGAGTTATATCTATCTGGAATTTATTTTATATGCTACATGGCATTTTCTATAAATTAGGAGTTACAAATTTTTGTCAATATATCCAATCTCAATGTTTCTAAATTAATATTTGTGTCATTATATTTTATATTTAAAAACATAAATTGTAAGAGCAAACAAAATAATAATAAATATTTCATATGAAACTATTTATAATTTGTTCTTTACACTATTTTACTGGTATGTATATATATATATATACATATATATATATATATATTTGTATGAATATTTTATTTAACCTTTTTGACATGATGATTTGTAGTGGTAGCATAAGTTATATAACAATGCAAGATTCCATCTGCTTACATGCTGATCTCTGTCAAAGTTAGTTTGCATACATACCCTGGCCATAACCTAATAAGATTAAAATTAAGTAAGAATTTTCAAAGGTTACAGTGTTATAATGACAGAATTCAGACAGTACTAGCTTTTATATTCTAATTGCTATTTCTTTAAGTTCTTAGAAATTATAACTCTTAAAATTAATAAATCAGGATATTTTTCTAAAGGATTAACCAAATTAATCTCTAATGTGCTCCCTAAATGCTTTTAAATATAAATATATTCTTCCTTCTTTTACAAGTTTTAGTTGATGAGTGATATGAATCTACTGAAAAATCTCTAGAATTTATAATAGACTAGAGGCTCAGGGCATGAAATTCATGCACTCGGCACGGGAGAGGGTGGGTGCGGTGGGGTCCCCTCAGCCTGGCCTGTGCCTTCTCTGGGAGCCCTTGAGGGACATTTGGCTGATGGTTTAGGCCTGCTCCCTCCAAGAGCGGGCCTTTGCCATCAGGCAGACATCCTTAACGCTGCCCTGGTGGTCAGACCATGTCATAGTGATCAGTCAGTCCCTTATTCAGTCAATTTGCATATTAGCCTTTCATTATATAAGATAGTAAAGGTTTATTCACAATTAAAACAATTTCATTTCCCTGTTTTAAAAATACTGTTGAGAGGAGAAACCAGGATGGTGGCATAGGTATATGCCTAACTGTAGCCTCACACAACAATTTCAAAAATACAACTAAAATACAAAATGGACATTATCCAGAACTACAGGAAAATTGACTGACTGGAAATTCACAACTAGAAGGAAAGAGAAAACCAGAAGAAAAATCAGAGGAGCTGTAAAAGCCTAAGGTACTGAGACACGGTGTGTGCATGCAGAGAGGACGAAACTGGAGAGGAGAGGATGGCTGAGTGCCTGGCTGGCGTTTCCTAGTGGAAAGTAGATAAAAGTTCAAGGCTGCACTGAACCCCAGTTCTGACTGCACTGAACCCCAGTTCTGGGTGAGACCCTGGGGACCCAGGCTCATACAGACGGAATCTAGGCTGTAAGGCAGAAACTCAGGGGAGCGGCGAAAGGCAGAGCTCCAGAGGCGTGCATGTGAATGCGTGCAGAGGATGGACTGTTGACTGTGCCACTGGATTGCCCTAGCTGAAAGAAGACAAAAGCTCCGGACTGCACTGAACCCCACTTCCAACTGCACTGAACCTCAGTTCCGGGCTCATTGGGGGAGAAACTAGACTGTCTGGTAGTGGGCGAAACTTGAGGGCACCTTTCTCTCAGAGGTGCTTACAGGGAGTACTTAAGGATACTGAGGAACACTGAGACTCAGGAACCTCATAGGGAGGGGCTGATGAGAAGCCAAGGCTGTAGGCTCCACCTTGAACTCTGCCCCATCAAAGCTGAGCACAGAGGCTTTTGCAATTTTGCAAGCCTAGTTAAATAAGGCTGTCTCCTGGCATAGGCACAGCTGATCTTCACAGCCAATAGGCCTCGAGGTCAGTTACTCCCAGTGATACCAACAACAATCAAGACTTAACTACAACAAGGCTGTACACACAGTCCACAAAGGGGTGCACCAAGAGTGTCCATCTCAGGTAACTGGGAGGCTGACCCACTGAACCATATAGGATACCTTTGTACACAAAGCCACCCTACCAATTCAGGGAAACAGCAAAAATGCTGAGTCAAGGAAACAGATCACAAATGAAAGAAATGGAGGACAACAAGCGACTGAATATAGAGTTCAAAACCATGGTTATAAGGATTTCTAGAAAAGGCCAATAAATTTAGTGAGACCCTCGAGCATATGAGAGAGACCCTCGAGGATATGGAAAAGGACCAACTAGAAGTTAAACATACACTAACTGAAATAAAAAATATTATACAGACATCCCACAGCAAGGTAGAGGAACACAAGAATCAAGTCAAAGATTTGGAACACAAAGAGCCAGAGGACACTCCTCCGTAGAAGCAAGAAGAGAAGAGAATCCAAAAAGTTGAAGATAGTGTAAGAAGCCTCTGGGACAACTTTAAGAAAACCAACATCAGAAATATTGGGGTCCCTGAAGAAGAGAGAGAACAAGATACTGAAATCCTATTGGAAAAAAATAGTGACAGAAAACTTCCCCCACCTGGGGAAACAAATAGACTTACAAGTCCAGGAAGTGCACAGAACCTCAAACAAAAGGAATCCAAAGAGAACCATACCAATGCACATCATAATTAAAATTCCAAGAGCAAAAGACAAAGAGAGAATATTAAAAGCAGCAAGAGAAAAGCAGGTAGTTACCTATAAAGGCGAACTCATATGATTGTCAGCTGATTTCTCAACAGAAACCATGCAGGCCAGACGGGAATGGCAAGAAATATTCAAAATGATGAAAAGCAAGAACCTACAGCCAAAATTACTCTACCCAGCAAAGCTATCACTCAGAATCGAAGGCCAGATAAAGAGCTTCACAAATAAATAAATAAAACTAGCTAAAGTAGTTCATCACCGCCAAGCCAGAATTATATGAATTGCTGAAGGGGGTTATTTAGGAAGAGGAAGAAAATAAAGATAAAAATTATGAACAACAAATATATAACTATCAACAAGTGAATGTAAAAACCAAGGGAAGTAAAAAACATGATGAACAATATTAAATAGTGAATATAATAGAATCAGAGGTATAGAAGGGGTATGGACTGATGATTCTCCGGGGAAAAGGGGAGTGGGGGGAGTGGGAAGAGACTGAACATAAACTGTGTACCTATGGATAAGGACAGTAGGGGGTGGGGAAAGGTCAGAGGGTGGGGTGGGAATCTGGTGGAGGGGAGCAATGGAGGGGGGAAAAAAGAGAAACATTTGTAATAATATGAACAATAAAGATTTATTTAAAAAATAAAATACTGTTGAAAGCACAGTAGCTTTTCACATATATGGGATTGTAAAATAGCTTATTTGCAAATTCTGTGACATCTAATGAAAATAAATCATAGAGCATTATAAACTGCACTTCAAGAGATACATTTCATATTATTTTTATAAATATGTTCATTTCAGCATTTCAGTAAATGAATTAAATATCAGTGAATATGACCATAGATTATCGCTAGAAGAGAAGGCTGAAATAGAAATACTATAATAGAAAGCATTATCATTCCACCATTCTATAGAAATGGGAAAATTCCCCCCCCTCAAAACAAGTGGTGAAATGAAGATAGCATTGTTTCCAAAAAAATTATTTTGAGAGTCCAAATTTATTCTCTTGGTCACCTGGCATTTAGAAACTAACAATGAATAAGTAATATGTCCTGACACCAGCATTTATCACTTTGCCCACTTACCTGACAAGAGTCCTCTAGCCAGATATATGCTTTAAAGAAACATCAAATATCTGTACACTGGGAATCAGAGATCCTAAGAAAATGATGCCCTGATTCATTTGGACATACATATCATGTTCCTGAAGTAAATTATCATTATTGTTTGATAAAATCTGGATATGTATGAAAAAGTCTAAACAGCTTGTAATTATTGGGAATGTTATCTGTACATTGTACCTGTGCATCGACTGAAGATGACCCATCCATCTTCTCATGGGTCTCAATGGGTGGAAGTGTTTACTTTCATTGACACAACATACATCTAATAGGATCCATACTAAGAATTTAGCAACATTTGCAATTGAACTTTTGAAAACTATAAGGGTGAATGTGAATGTTGCATTAACCATGGAATTTTGACTGCTACAAATATAGATATCTAGTTCTTAAGTATTTTTTTCCATTTTTCTTTTACAGGAATGTAAATCCTTTGACACTCCCTCACCACCACCACCACCACCCCCACCAAAGATTAACTAATTTAGGAAGTACTTTTTTAAATTTAAGTTTTGTTTCTTTGTTTTTTTGTGAGTGAGGGAGAGAGATAAACACTGTTGTGAGAGCGATTCACTGATAGGCTGCCTCCTGCACAACCCTTACTGGGAATCAAGCCTGCAACCTGGTCATGTGCTCTGACTGGAAACTGAACTGGCATTTCAAAACAGGATGACACTCCACCACTGGCCAGGGCTAAATTTTATTTTTATTTATTTTTTTTTTGTTTTTGTTTTTAAAATATATATTTTATTGATATTTTACAGAGAGGAAGGGAGAGAGATAGAGAGCTAGAAATGTCGATGAGAGAGAAACATCGACCAGCTGCCTCCTGCACACCCCCCACCGGGGATGTGCCCGCAACCAATGTACATGCCCTTGACCGGAATCGAACCCGGGACCTTATGTCCGCAGACCGACGCTCTACCACTGAGCCAAACCAGTTTAGGCCTAAATTTTATTTTTAAATTACAGTTTACATTCTATATTATTTTGTTTTAGTTTCAGGTATACAGTATAGTAGTTAGACATTCATACATTTTATAAAGTGTTTCCCCTGATATTTCCAGTACCTATCTGGTACCACATATAACTATTACAACATATTGCCTATTCCCTATTCTGTACTTTACATCCCAATGACTATTTTGTAACTACCAATTTGTAGCTTTTAATCCCTTCACGTTTTCACCCATTTCTCCAACCATTAGACTTTTCTCTGTACCTGTGAATCTTTCTGTTTTGTTTGTCCATTTATTTTGTTCTGTAGACTCCACATATAAGCAAAATCATATGGTATTTGTCTTTCTCTGATTGACGACTTATTTCACTCAGCGTAGAACCCTCTAGGTTCATCCACACTGTTGTAAATGCTAAGATTTCATTCTTTTCTATGGCTGAGTAATATTCATTTGTATATATGTTCCACAGTTTTGTTATCCATTCATTTATTGATGGGCACTTGATTTTCTTCCATAACTTGATTACTGTAAATAATGCTGCAATAAACATAGGGGTGCACATATTTTTTTTGGAATTAGTGCTTTGGGTTTCTTCAGATATATACCCAGAAGTGGCATCTCTGGGTCATAAGGCAGTTCCATTTTTTGTTATTTGTGGATGCTCCTTACTGTTTTCCCATGCACCAGTCTTCATTCCCACATACAGTGCATGGGCCTTCCCTCGTCTCCTCATCCTCACCAACACTTGTTGTTTCCTGACTTGTGGGTTGTTGCTGTTTTTAATTACTCTGTAATGGCTGTGAGATCAGTGAACTGTTTTATTTCCTTTTCGAGTCAATGAATATATATTTTATCACTGATTATTTAATTATATATTTCACCATGTCTTTTATTTTTTTTCATACTTATATTACCCTGAAAAATAATGTTTACATGATAATTTCAACTTAATCTTTGGGATTTTCATGAGGCAACATAATTAGGTACATATATCATGTGCAATGGTTGAATAGACATGGGGGTATATGTTGCTTGCTCACGTATAAATGCTCATATTGAGGTGTATACACATTATACATGTCTATACAGAAATTGCATACTTTTTTTAAAAACTGGCTGGTGAATGGAAGCTTCCCTCAATTTTTCAATACTCCACCAAGTGGCGCTCTAACTGTGGGAGTGCCACAAAATGAGCATGTGCACAATACTCAGGGCCTCTAGGATTTATGTTTTTGCTGAGTCATAAAATTGATGATGGAGGCATCACACAAGTAATTATTTATGGGAGAAAGTTCGGTGAGGTGAACAAGGGGCCAGCAGGTTACAGTGTGTATATATATTTGGATTTGAATGCTACTTTTTTTTTTTTTTTACGTTTCAAAATGTTCAAAAGTATTTTGTTGTGTATTATGAAATGAGGTTCTAAATGTATTATTTGACAAACTAATTGCTATGGCCACCATGGATTAATCATTTTCTTCCTTTCACATTGTTTTGTAATGCTTAAATTGTTCTAAGTTTAGCAGGAGACATACATATCACTGAGTACAATGCTGCTACACAGTGAATCCTTTCAAAAGAATCCTGCTATTGTCATCCACATTGTTGTTACTTTTTGTTACCATTTGGGTTGAAAGTTGGTTTGCTTCCATTTAAGTAATACACTATTCAGTGAGGAATAGGAAATAATGTTGAGTGTGTTCCCTGTATCCATTCTGAGGCTAATAACACTGTTGGCACATCTAACTAGGCTCTAGAGCAAACTAAAGTTCCACAGAGAAATCTCCTAGATGAGGAAGAAAGGGAGGGAAAATGGGAGATATCTGCAATACTATCAACCAAAAAAACCCCAACATATATATTATATATGAATTTCCCATCTGCCTGTTGAGGCCCCTACATTTACCTTCATGTAATTTTAGAATTAAATTGGCATTTCCCCCAGGTCATCAGTGTTATTGTTTTTGCAAGATGAGATCATTAAAAATGAATTCTGGGATTTTTAGAATTTAGAAATGTAATGTTTTAGAATTTAGATGTTTTTTTTTAAGAGTTAATTTATTCTTATATATTCTTGCCCAGCTGGCGTGGCTCAGTGATTAATTGTAGATATATGAACAAGAGGTCACCAGTTCAATTCCCTGTGAGAGCACATACCTGGGTTTCAGACTTAATCCCCAGGAGGGGTATGCAGGAGGCAAATGTTCAATGTTTCCCTCTCATAGATGTTTCTCTCCATCCCCCCTCTCCATCTCTGCACCTCTCTCAAGTCAATAAAAACATATAAAAATAAAATCTATATTTATATTAATTCTGAAGGATAGCACAAACAGGATGCCCAAGCATATAGTATATAAGTGTGGGCAAGCAAAACAGAGTTTATTCTTATGTTATTATTTATTGATCATTGTATTGTTCATTTGTATTACAACTGTAACCTACTTTGGCCACCCACATATATTTCAATGAATAGACAGTCTCTTTATGATGTTCTCCTCATTTATACACTGATCAATGAGGAAGAAAACTACACTTCACAAGTTACCCAGTTAACTTCACTGTTGTGTTCAACATGTGGCCTTCTGGAGAGCTATCCCAGAAGAATTTCTGGACATACAACAAACATGGAAAGAAGAGAGAGTCAAAAGCCTCCAAAATTTGGAGTCAGATGAGTTCAATTCCCCCCCTCCCCCCTAAATTTTGCTATCAGAATGAATTGGAACAAGTTGGTTTATCTTTCTAAGCTTCAGTTGTCTTATTTTTAACAAGAGAAATCATAAGTATAATGCAGATTGTTATGGCTTTTCAATGAGATACCACATATGATGATCTTTAAATCTGATACCATGTGTGAGAGTACTTGGGAAAAAGCAGGCAGTGGATGAATTACATTATTTGTCTGTAGTGGAGTTGGTGATGGCAGATATGGAAATGGGAGAAGAAGGGGAAAGAAAGGAGAGGAAAAGAACCGAAGAAAAATTTTTTTTTTCTCTTGAAGGTCAGAGGCAAGAAACAGTGCTGTAGGCACAAGTAAGTCCTGAAAATACAAGATAAAAATCCATTGCAGGAATGCCTTTACATGAGTACATTAGGCATCTGTTCTTTTCCCCATAGACAGATAACAACTCATTAACAGCCAAAAGCTAAGTTATTAACATTCAGAAATATCTCCCTTTGACCAGGGACTCAATATTGAATATATAAATGGCACAGCGACTAGAATTTGTGGTGACACCCACCCTGTAGGAGATACGGACACTGTCATTTCGGCGGGGGGTTGTTGTGCAACCTTCACTGGGAGGAGTCCGGAGAGCTCGTTATCCATGCCCTCCTGCTGAACGGCAGCTTATGCTTTGCCCTCGTAGTGAAACTTGAAGCTTCTCATTGCTGCTGTATAGAGACAGGCTAGGGACTGATTTCAGTTGAGCTTAGAGAAGTGTCTTCTACATGTGTACTCATCTGAGAACAAATTTAAAGCTGTTGCTGTGACTGTGATGGTGGATGTTCTCATTTGCAGTCCCTCCCGTCTCAGTTTTCAGGGCAGTGATATTGAAATTCCTCTTCTGCACTTGAGCACTGATCGCAGTCTATCTAGCTAATGTCAGCACATTTCAAAAGCACCTTGACTATTTTTTTCTGCCCTCTCCTCCCACTGCCGCCAAAGTTCCCAGATATGCCGGGGCCGGAGTCCCCCTGACTTCTAATCCAGTTGCATAGACATGCATGACACATGTTAAATGTGTGGCTAAAATGATGAAATAAAGGACATTAGGGGAACCTGAGGGGCTGCTTTGTGTTCTCTGTGATCCCTCGCCATAAATTGGCAAACAGCCAGGTGGATGTGGAACTGGTAAAGGTTCCGAATGTTCAAAGAGTGAAGAAAATTAATGCAACACAGATATGGAACATTTAGCATATTTAGCCAGTCTGGGTACTGCCATAAGAAACAAGCCTTTAAAGCTAATAATATAAGAAATTGCCAGGATTCCTGAGTCTGTTAAACCTTTGCTACTCAGAACAGGGTCTCTGACCAGGAGCACTGGTGTCATTTGGAAGCTCCTTAGCAATGTAGCATCTCAGAGCCACTGCATACCTGCAGAATCACATGTGGTGGGCATTCAGGAGGTCGCTGGTGACTCCTGTGCACAGGAGAGGTTGAGAACCCCAATGTTAATCACTATGTTAACCCCTCTGGCAGTAATAGAGCTCGGGCTTTAGAGACACACAATGTGGAATCAAATTCAAGCTCCCCACAAACTCACTAGTGGGGAATGAGTTCCTTAGGCTCTAAAGCTTTGTTTCCACAAATACAAATTAGAAATAGGAGCTCTTCCCACCTCATCAGATTGATGCAACACTAATGTGAGATAATGCAGTTAAAGAACCTTCAATAAAATGCCAGTCAGCATTATTATATTTGTAGTAACTATTAACATTATTTTCATTATAGAATAAAATATATTAAAAATAACTAATGAGCAGTCAGACATCCCTCTCACAATCCAGGACTACTGGCTCCCAACTGCTTGCCTTCCTGCCTTCCTGATTGCCCCTAACCTCTTCTGCCTGCCAGCTTGATCACCCCTTAACCACTCCCCTGCAGGCCTGGTCCCCCCCAACTGCCCTTTTCTGGAGGCCCGGTCAACCCCAACTTCCCTCCTCTGCCAGCTTGGTCATCCCTAACTGCCCTCCAGGCTCGATCATCCCCAACTGCCCTTCCTTGAAGGCCTGATCCCTCCCCATAGCCCTCCCCTGCTGGCCAGCTTGTGGTGGCCGTCTTGTGTCCACATGGTGGCAGCTATCTTGTGTGTTGGAGTGCTGGTCAATTTGCATATTATGCTTTTATTAGATAGGATAGAGGCCTGGTGCATGGTTGGGGCTGGCTGGTTTGCCCTGAAGGGTGTCCCAGGTCAGGGTGGGGGTTCCCTTGGGGCATGGGATGGCCTGGACTAGGAGCATGTGGTGGTTTTCAGGCTGGCCACATCCCCCTGCGACCCAAGCAGAGTTCCTGGTATCTGGGATTTATTTATCTTCTATAATTGAAACTTTGTAGCCTTGAGTGGAGGCAAGGGCTGGCCAGAGCATGCAGGAAGCTTGGCTTTCTCCATTGCCAGGGAAACTCAGGCCTCCTGCTTACTCTGTGGCTGTAGCCATCTTGGTTGGGTTATTTTGCATACTTGCTTCTGACTGAATGGTGGGCATGGCTTGTGGGCATCAATTATTTGAATATTTTGGGGTGTTTTTATTGTAGTTGATTTCTAGTTTCATTCCATTGTGATCTGAGAAGATGCTTGATATGATTTAAGTCTTCTTGAACTTGTAAAGACTTATTTTGTGTTCTAACATGTGGTCAGTTTTTGAGAATGATCCATGTGCACCTGAGAAGAATGTATATTATGCTGCTTTGGGGTGAAAATGTTCTATAAATGTCAAATAAATACATCTGAGCCAATGTGTCATTTAGTCTTTGTTTCCTTGTTATTTTTTCCCCTCTGGAAGATCTATCCAGTGAAATCAGTGGGATATTAAAGTACCCTACTATAACTGTATTGTTGTTGATCTCTCCTATAAAGTCCTCCAGAAATTTTTTTTTTTAATTTTTAGGTGCTCCTATATTGGGGTGCTTATATATTTACCAAGCTCATATCATCTTGTTGAATCAATCCCTTTAGTATTATGTAGTGACCTTTATTGTCTCTTGTGATGGCCTTCATTTTGAAGTCCATTTTGTCATACATGAATATTGCTATACCAGATTTTTTTATGTTTTCATTTGCATGGAAAAAATTTTTTCCATGCCTTTACTCACATCCTATATGATTCCTTTGTTCTGGAGTGGGTTTCTTATAGACAGCATATATTTGGGTCATGTTTTTATATCCATTTAGCTATCCTATGTCTTTTGATTCGAGCATATAATTTATTTAGAGTTAAGGTTATTATTGATAGACTAGTGGCCCGGTGCATGACATCCTGTACCAGTGGGGTCCCTCGGCCTGGCCTGCAGGATCAGGCTGAAACTGGCTCCCTGACATCCCCTGAGGGGGTCTCATATTGTGAGAGGGCACAGTCCAAACCAAGGGACCCCACCGGTGCATGATTGGGGCTGGAGAGAGATGTGGGAGGTGGCCAGTTGGAGAGGGACTGCAGGAAAACTCCAGGGCATGTCCAGCCTGTCTCATTCAATCCCGATTGGCTGGATCCCAACAGCAAGCTAACCTACCAGTTGGAGCATTTGCCCCCTGGTGGACAGTGCACATCATAGCAACTGGTTGACCTGTCAACTGTCTTCCCCATGGTGGACAGTGCACATCATAGTGAGTGGTTGAGCAGCCTTAGCATATCATTAGCATATTACACTTTGGTTGAACAATCAACTGGACACTTAGCATATTAGACTTTTATTATACAGAATATATATATATATATATATATATATATATATATATATATCTTAGTAGATTATTTGACTCATAAGATTATTTGACCCATTTAAAGGATTTTTATACAAATGAAAATAAACGATATTAACAAAAAACTAAATCATGATTCATAAGGATATTTAATCAGATAATGAGAAGGTAGGCTACCTATAGGTTTAAGCAATTTCTCAATATTCACTATATGGCATATTTTTATAAGGCTAAACGGAATATCAGTTTACTGCTATGAGCTACATCCACAATTAAAAAACAAAAACAACAATAAAATGCAGAATTGCTTAGGAGGAGGGATAGTGATTTACTCATCTTTAGATATTTCTGCCCAGCAAAGTTCATTTGGGTCAGAGTAGTTTTAGAAGGCAGAGCAAAGCAAAACAACCACATCACAAAAGTGCCTGATGTCACACGGCATATGTCTGCCTTCAGTTCACAGAAGAAATACTTCTATGGGCCTGCAGTTAGGATTACTCGGTATCAGTGGCCAAATCTAACCAGCCTTTTCTGTACTTCTTCTCTCGATGTCCAGATCCCTCCAAAGGACCTCAGCCGTCTTCAGGTATCAATGGGAACATGCCGCCCCCCACCCCTGCGGGGCAGCCCCCCGCCTCCGCCATCCCTTCTCCCAGTGCCAAGCCCTGGCGCAGCAAGTCCATGAATGTCAAGCACAGTGCCACCTCTACCATGCTGACGGTAAAGCAGTCCAGCCCAGCCACCTCTCCCACACCACCGACGGACAGACTGAAGCCCCCTGGCTCTGAAGGGGTCAAAACAGCTCCCTCGGGACAGAAATCCATGCTTGAAAAATTCAAGCTGGTCAATGCCAGGACTGCGTTACGCCCCCCGCAGGCTCCCAGTTCAGGGCCCAGTGACGGTGGGAAGGATGACGATGTCTTCTCTGAATCCGGTGAGATGGAAGGTTTCAGCAGTGGTCTGAATAGCGGTGGCTCCACCAACAGCAGCCCCAAAGCGTCCCCCAAGTTAGCCCCTCCAAAAGCTGGCAGCAAAAATCTCAGCAATAAAAAGTCTTTGCTGCAGCCCAAGGAAAAGGAGGACAAGAACAGGGACAAAAATAAAGTTTGCACCGAGAAAACAGTCAAGGAGGAGAAGGATCCGGTGACGGAGGCGGCCCCGAAAAAGACTTCTAAAATTGCAAGTTTGATCCCCAAGGGCAGCAAGGCGACGGCCACCAAGAAGGAAAGCTTAATCCCGTCCTCCAGTGGGATTCCCAAACCGGGCTCCAAGGTGCCAACAGCCAAGCAGACCATTTCACCAGGCAGCACAGTCAACAAAGAGTCTGAAAAATTCAGGACTACCAAGGGAAGCCCTTCCCAGTCCTTACCTAAGCCCGTAATCACCGAGAAAGCAAGCACATCCAATTGCCCCGCTCCGCTGGAAGGAAGGGAGGCCGGCCACGCTCCCCCCTCTGGTTCCTGTGTGGGGTCCGGGGCACAGGGCAGTGGGCAGACCCCGGGAAACGGTGCTGTCCAGCTCCCTCAACAGCAGCAGCACAGCCACCCGAACACGGCCACGGTGGCTCCGTTCATTTACAGGTAAGCTGGCCTCCATGCAGCCACACAGCTGGCAGCATTTGCAGGTCTGTGCACTCGGTGCGATAAGAAAGGTTCCTGGAGTCATGTCTTACGCAGTCGTTTTGGAACAGTGTCTCGTTCTGAGGCTAGAGACCCAGAATTTATTTTTTTAAGACAAAACCTTCACTATGCTCTAGTGCTCCTCTCCCATTCCCTCTCCTCCAGAGCTTGAGGTCTTCAACCAATTTGGCGTCAGAAGCAAACTAGAGGTCAGGTTCATGACTCTCTCTATTGCTCTTACTGCTATTACTACAGCTTATTTTTTATTATTAGTCTTTTAAAACAGTTGTAAGTGTCGTGGAGTCTACAGATCTTTTTGTTTTCACTGTGAGAGAGTATGCCATAAAGGGGCAGGCTCTGGAATCGGACAAAGGTAGATTGAGTGCCCAGGCTTTGCTACTGACCAGCTGTATGACTTTGGACAGTTACTTAAATCTGTCTCTTTTTCTTCAGCTATCAAGTAGAATAATAGCATCTACTTCATAGGGTTGAGAGAATAACACAGATAATGCATATAAAATGTTTCCTATATCCTGGCACATTGTAAATATTCAGTATTGGTTTACCAACATAGAATTTATATTAATTTCCTGCACCTAGGCATGACTTTCTAGGCAAAGAATAATGGCTTATATTCAGGGTATCTCCCCAAAAATATATACATTAACAGCTGATAGGTCAATTTTGAAAATGAAATATATTTTAATAATCACTGCCTCTATAATGATTCAAAGTCTATAGTACATTTTTGGAGATACCTTATATTTAATATATTTATACCCTATTTTAAAATTTATATCATATGTTATATTTTAAAATATGTGTTCTACTATACAGTTATAAAAATAGCACATTTGCCTATTGCTCCGAGGCTTGTTTTAATCGATTAGAAATATGTCAGTCACTGACGTGTTTCTATTTTTATTCCCTGTCCGTTCAGAGGATCAGAGAGGAAAGAGCCTTGGGAGGAATGATGTCAGCCCTTTTATCAGGTCAGCAGTTCAGTAGCAGGAAAGAAATTATCTGAACAGGAAGTAGCATCTGCTACAATTAAGACAGGGTCATGGTTATAAAGTTTACAGTTTATTAAATTTATTAAATGTATGGGTTTTTAAGTAAAGCAAATAATTACAGGCAAACCTCATTTCTCGAACATCTCCCATCTGGAACCATTCTGTTCTTTACCAAGTTGTTCACAGAGAAAAATATTTCGGTTGGTTGGTGAACCAAAAGTCTCTCAGGCAACAAACGAAGGAGAAATACTTCTATTGCTGGAGAAATGGACAATTAGCACAATTTTAAAACATAAAGAGGCCATCCAGAGTGCTAATATTACTAAGGGTGTGAAAGAAGCAATGATCCAAGGCAGTTGAAGAGGTAGGAAATCTGTTGTTGATTTGGATAAAGGAAAAGCAGTTGGCCAGCGACTGCATTTCGGAGGCAGTGATATATGAACAAGCGAAAATGCTGCATACTGACTTCCTGAACAAAACCCTTGGAACAAGTGCTGAAAGTGACTCCCTTCAGGCCAGTAGGGGGTTGCTCAAATAATTTAGGAAAGTAAGTGTGTATTTATAGGTTAAATAGTACATTAGACATGTACTGTATATAAGAAAGTTTAAAATAGAGAATCATTTGGGAGTCTGAAACAGATTAATTCAATTTACCTTATTTCTAATGGGAAAAAAAATGATTCTGTTTTCAAACAAATTGCTTCTCAAGCACCCTTCCAGAACTAAGTTGGAGAACCGAGGTTCCACTACATAATGATTTATTTTCCCTTAAAAATAAAATATGTCATTTGGATTACATAGCCCCTGATATTCTTTCAACTCTGCTCCAATCCCATAAAAAGACTTTTCTGCAAATTTTCTGACAGACTTTGGAATTGAAAATAATTTGATGAATAATAATAGTTTACTGTTTTATAATGGTACTAGAGGCCCAGTGCACAGATTTACCCTCTTGCAATCTGGGACTCCTCGGGGGATGTTGGACTGCAGGTTTCAGCCCGATCCCTGCAGGCCAGGTTGAGGGATCCCACTGGTACATGAATCTGTGCACCGGGCCTCTAATATGGATATAAGATCTTTGGTTAATCTCTACCCGCCCTCCCCCCCCTCCCCTTTCCCCCTTTCCTTTGAGATTCATCAGTCTGTTCCATGTTTCCATGCCTGTTTGTTGAGTGTCTATCCCTTGGTGGTTAGGACACATCATAGCTATATATACCAGTTGAATGGTCAAACAGTCGTTTGGTCACTTAGGCTTTTATATATAAACTAGAGGCCTGGTGTATAAAATTCATGCAAGGATATGCCTGTCCCTCGGCCCATCCTGCACCCTCTCTAATCTGGGAGCCCTTGGGGGATCAGGCCTAAACCTGCAGTCAGACATCCCTCTTACAGTCTGAGACTGCTGGCTCCTAACCACTTATGTTTCTGCCTGCCAGATTACCCCTTACTGCTTCTTCCTGCCAGCCTGACCACCCCCTAACTGCTCCCCTGCCAGCCTGATTGGTGCCTAACTACTCCCCTGCCAGCTGCCCTCTCCTTCCAGATCACCCCCAACTGCCCTCTCCTGCCAGCCTGATCACCCACCTCTGCCCTCCCCTGCTGGCCATCTTGTGGTGGCCATCTTGTGATGATGTGAGGGCTTGAGGCTTTTATTAGTGTAGATTCTCACTGAGTGCTTACTTAATGTAAGTCTCTTACAAAATGTTTGTGCATTTTATGAGCATTTGCTTATTTAGACTTTATCAGAAACCATGAAAACAAATGATATTCCCACTTTCTAGAGGTGAAGAAACATATTTCAAGTCAGATTAGTGATAATCTCTTAAAGTCACAGAACTACTAGAAGTTTACCTTCGAACCCAAATCTGCTTGAGTCTACAGCATGCCCTCCTTTGCTTATCAGTTTTTTTCTGCATTATAAAAATAAGAGGTATTGTTATGGAGAAAATTCTGGCTGGGAAAATGTCAATGGTAGATTTTTAAAATTATATGTAATACCTTAATCAATAAACACAGAGGAAAAACAAACAAACATAATTCCTTTATAATGGGAAATACATAACACCCATAAGTAGTATATATGCTTTTAAGTATATATAAGGACATGTATAGATTTTATTATTGATAGTATTATTTATGTCTCCCATTTCCCCCATGTTTTCCTTCTCTACCCAGCCCCCAACCCTCCCAGGCATATATTTTTAAAAATAAATAACCTTTATAAAATGAAAAGTTTGATGGCTAATGCAGATTTTTTCCCCTTTTCTCAGCCAACTTCTAGGTCATGCTAGGTCATTAATTTTTCCCTTCTGGGACTCTAATATACTCCTTATAATATATTCTTGCAAATTGAATGTTCAGAATCCTAAAAATATACTGCTGAGTTCTGGGAGTTAATAGATATCATTTTAGTCCTATTTCCTCTGCAATGCAAGGATTTCTATATTAAGATCTTGTAACTCACTGATCACTAAAATGTGGTAAAAGTAGTTTTGAATTTGGTATATCTTTATCCATTTAATGAGTAGATATAACTAAGGTCAATGGTTAGAATTTTCATTGAATTAAAAGTTACTTTCTTAAAATTCTCACCTTTGACTCTTCCTTCAAAATGTATCTTATATCAGTATTTTTTTTGTCTTTCCACCTACCTCCCTTTCCTGGTCCAAGATTGTCACTACTGATGCTCAACTTTGGATTTTCCAGCTTCCCCTTGTAGACCTTTATAATATCATTCTTCATACTGAAAGGTATTACTTGTAGATGTCATTTTCAATAGAGACCATCTATTGGACATCTACAACTCATAAAATATGAAACTCGAATATGTTACAAAGACTTACAAAGCACTGCATTATCTGGCCCTCTCAGTATGTATGTGTCTCTGTGTATGTGAATATGTGTATGAAGCATGATGAGGAAAGTACTGTCTTCAGCCTGTAAAACGGATTATCACTGGGAGAGGTCAAGGGAATATAAGCCACTCTGAATGGCTAGAAGAAGGAGAAAGGAACTGACTTTTGGAGGTTTCTTTCTTAAAAGAGTTGAATTAAAGGTACCAATTATAGGAAGTAAATAAAGAGGAAGTAGAAGAATATAGTTAAAATGGGGGGAAAAAGCCTACTTTTAACTGTTCTTCCTATTTCTTGGTGGTCTACCCTTTATATTGTATTTTTCAACTTTGTTTTTCTTGCCTACAGTTCAAAAATTATCCAACCTCCTTCAGACCTTCCACAAAATACCTACCTTATTTTCACGAGTCACTTTTCTTCCATTGCTTTTTGTTCATTACTTTAGAGCTACATCCTTTGTGCTTGCAAAGATATGTGAAGTAACAGTGAATTAGTTAAATTAAGGAAAAAAAGAGACCTGTACATTTTCTCTAATCCTCAGTCTTTTTAGCAGCTCCTAACAAAATTTCAAAATAGCCATGAAGATTGAGAGCTCAGCTATTTTTAGCTCTACATTCTTTGTCTTTATTTTCTGACCATTTGTAGTAAATGCCAAAAAAAAAAAAACAATGCACTGGGCATAAAGCAAACGCCTAATATCAAAAGGAGCAGAATCAGGGGTGTGGGTAATTTGCAAAAGAAAAGAGAAACCCAATCCTTAAGTAAAGCAAGGCAATGTTATACAAAGAAGAAAATCATCTTTCTTTTAAAATGTACTAATTCCACATAAGCAGAGACCTTTTATACAGACTTGATTTGTAAATTTAGATCAGGAAAGTCTGAATTTATATGTGTGTTTTTTTTTTTTTTAAATACACTGAATGACCAGATTATTATGATCTCTGAACGCATAATAATCTGGCCACTCCGTGTGTGTGTGTGTGTGTGTGTGTGTGTGTGTGTGTGTGTGTGTGTGTAAGAGGCCTGGTGCATGAATTTGTGCATGGGTGGCATCTGGCCAGCCTGGCCAGGGGGAGGGGACATGGATGGTTGGCTGGCTTGCCTGCTGGTTGAACTCTTGATCAAGGAGACAGTTTGCATATTAGCCTTTTATTATATAGGATGTACAGTTAGTGGCCAGATTATTATGCGTTCAGAGATCATAATAATCTGGCCACTCAGTGTATATGACCTTTCTTATATAACAGCTTCCTGTGTTCTCAGAAGGGGTTTTTGTTGTAACAAGTTTTTTGTGAGATTACAAATTTGCCTGAAAGTGACAATGAGAAATTAACAATTATACTTTCTTCTAAAAGACAAAGAATAAAAAATATTAGATTTAAAAATACCCATGTGGCTTTTAGTTTGGCATATTTATAGAAACAATAGATTGAGAAGGAGGATCTGTGAGTTTACAGAGATTGAAATGTAGAGCATATAACCATGCAGAGAAAGCTTTTATAAACCCTGCAGCTACTGTTGCAGATTATGCTGCAATTGTGGTTTATGGGAGCTGGCATAATTGGTCATCAGCACAAGAAGCTTATTGAAGGCTTGCCTTAGGAGCTTAAATTGGCTAGGTTGGATATATATCTGTGCATCGGGCAGCAGTTTAAACTCCTTTGCACAACAATATTTTTTTAGGATGGACAACAGAGACGTGTCTGGAAGAGGGCCTGCTGTGTAGCACCGCTGCGAGTTGGCAGTCTCAGCAGGGAAACTTCATTAAGGACCCTTCTGCACTTGGTTTTCGAGGCTCACCGCCAGATTGCCTAATCACTTCTTTGCGATTGCCATTGCCACTTCTTCTTTCTGTATTTGCTTTTTCTTGGGGGTGGGGGGGGATTAACTTATGGGAACTTTGGAAGAATAGTACAAACAACTCCCACATACACTTAACTCCTTGCAACCAGTTGCCATGTCTTCCTAATATCCTTCATTCTGGAATGGTTCTTGACTTTCATGGCATTGATAAGCTGAGAGCAGGCATTTGCTAGGTTTATCTGATAGTTCCTCATGATTAGTTCCTCATGATTAGATCCATCTATATTAATAAAAGAGTAATATGCTAATTTGACCGGGAGACCTTTTGGACATCCTTCCAGACAAAGCCATGGTGGTGGGGCTGAGGTAGAGGGGTTAGAAGTGATCAGGCTGGCTGGGGGGCAGTTGGGGCAACCATGCCAGCAGGGGAGACAGTTGGGGGTGAGCAGTCTGGCAGGGATGGGCAGTTAGGGGTCAGCAGGTGGTGGGGGACAAGGGGCAATAAGAGGTGAGCAGGCTGGCAGGGGGGCAGTTGGAGGCAAGCAGGCCAGTGTGGGAAGGACAGGTAGGGGTGGGCAGTTAGGGGTGAGCAAGCCGGCAGGGCAGGCAGTTGGGGCAAGCGGGCTAGCTGGGGAGCAGTTGGAGGCAAGCAGACAAGAGGGGGGCAGTTGGGGGCAAGTGGGATGGCAGGGGGGCAGTCAGGCCTGTTGGGGGTAAGTTGAAGATGAGCAGGCTGGCGGGCGGCAGTTGGGTATAAGCAGGCTGGTGGGAGGGCAGTTGGGGCAATTGAGCTGGCAGGGAGAGTGGTTAGGGGACAATAAGGCCCACAAGCAAAGTGGTTAGGGGCGATCAGGCAATCATTCAGGCAGGCAGGTGAGTGGGTAGGAGCCAGCAGTCCCAGATTGTGAGAGGCATGTCCACCTGCTGGTTTAGGCTGAATCTGTCCTAAACCAGCAGTCGGACATCCCCTGAGGAGTCCCAGATTGGAGAGGGTGCAGGCCTTGCTGAGGGACACCCTCCCATGCACAAATTATGTTCACTGGGCCACTAGTAATATATATATATATATATATATATATATATATATATATATATTTGTTAGGACTGTCACAGAAATAATTCAGTGATTTTTCTATTAGGTTTCATACAGTATTGATACTTTCTATTTTGGTGATATCAAATTGATTACTTGATTTAGAGAATGTCTGCCATGGTTTTCTATTTTAGAGTTATTTTGCCCTATTTTAATTTACTAATTTTTTGAGACTATCTGTAAAAATTCTATTACTTAATCTACTTTTACCTTTAAATTTTAGCATCCACTGAGGTTTCTTGCCTGAATTAATAATTTACTCCAGTGGATGACAAATGATTTTTATTAAGATTATTTCTTTCACATTTAGGCCCTGGCATCTACTTTAAGAAAGATATTTCTCTTTTCATCTCTCTTTAAATTTTGTGGACTAATGGATTACTATGTTGGAGCAAAAGGGTAGGGCAAAATAGGTTTACAGTTGGTCATATGGAAAATAATACAATAATTAATTAATAATAACACAAGAATAAACTCTGTTTCATGCACTCACAACTGTAAACCTCCATTTGCCCCACTCTGTATTTAATGGAACATAGTCTGCTGATATTACTATTTGTTTTGATGCTTAAATTTTCCTCAATTTGGCCACTGTAAGCCCCTTCAAGCTGACTTCTTTCCCATTATTTTTTGAGAACGCCCCCCCCCTTTTTTTTTCTGCAGGTGTTCTTAATTGATCTTATACCCTCACTGCTGTGGCTTCATGTTTTATATAAGGGGCCCTGATTTGTTTTGGTGCAGAAAACAAGATCTCACTGCTCCTCACTTTTTCTAAATGGATAAACAATATGTTCACACACACACACACACACACACACACACACACACACACACACACTTCTTTAAATCATTACTAGAGGTCCGGCGCACAAATCCATGCACCAGTAGGGTTCTTTGGCCTGGCCTGTGGGATTGGGCCAAAACAGGCTCTCTGTTATCCCCTGAGGAGGGCCAGATTGCGAAAGGGCACAGGCCAGGCTGAAGGACTCCAGTGGTGCACAATTAGGGCCAGGGAGGGATGCAGGAGGTTGGTCAGCCTAGGAGGGACCTTGGAGGATTCCAGGGCATGTCTAGCCCATCTCACTCAGTCCTCATTGGCCAGACCCCAACAGCAAGCTAACCTACCTGTTGGAGCATCTGCCCCCTGGTGATCAGTGTACATCATTGCAAGTGGTTGAATGGAGTTAGTGTATCATTACACTTTGATTGGTTGAACGGCGGATCAGAAGACTGGACACCTAACATATCAGGTTTTTATTATATAGGATTTATCTCATTATCTATTGCTATCTATAATAATAAAATCATAATATGCTAATTATCCGAGACAGTCGAAGGACCTTCCAGACACCTTCCAGACAAAGCCAGAGCTGTGAGGGCCGAGCTCCTTGCACAATTTTGTGCATCAGGCCTCTAATATATAAATATTATATCTGGCCTGGGCCCTGACTGCCATATATCTGCCTTCCACCAGGAAGGAGAGAAGAAAGCATGCCTATTGATGGTTCTAGAAAGATATTTGTTTTTCATTTCATTTTGTTAGGTTTGTGAAGCAGGAGCTATGAGCCCATTCATTAATTTTATTGACTCAAACTAGTTCTATTGTACCAACATTTATGACTATAATCATTTCAAGATGAATCCACAGGGAAATTTAAAAAAAATAAATCAATATATGAATCCATATATATAAAATTTGAAGATTGATGATATCTGGGATTTATTGCTGAGTTCCTTTAAATGGCACATTAATTAATAGCTTCTTTCTCTTACCAGTAAAACTTAAGTTATAAAGATTAAAATTTAGTATAGACTAGTGGATATTGTTACATTCAAATATTGTCTGTTATTAACTTCATGACTGAGCTAACTCAGCTAACCCTGAAATGTAGTAAAATACTTAGTATCCAGAGGCATTTGGATGGAGTTTCACTGTAGTGTAGTGGTTAACATGATAGTATTTATAACTTTAAGTATAGGTTATGTATCTACCAGCATCTTATGTAGGGCAAAACGTTAAACTTCAAGAGGCCTTAATTTATCCATGGCATACACATTGCAGATATGTTAAAATCCTTCTGGCTACTGTAACAAAAATGCTATATACTGATTGGCTTAAACAACAAACATTTATTTCTCACTTTTTTGAGGCTGGGGAAGTCCAAGATCAAGTGCTGGCAAGTTTGGTATCCGGTGAAGGCCTTGCTTCCTGGCTCACCATGACGTCCTTCTCACCTGGCAGAAGGACTGGGGAGTTCTCTGATTGAGTGTATTATAAGGGAACTAATTTCATTCCTCAGGGCTCCACTCCCGTGACCTAAGCACACCTCGAAGGCTGCACCTCCAAATACCATTACATTGGGGATTAGGTCTCAGCATATGAATTTTTTTGGGGGGGAGGGAAAGGGGTCATTTACCCATAGCAGCAGGATGGTTGTGAAGTTTGAGTGACATGCCATAAGTAAAACACTAGGCATAGTACGTGGCACATAGTAAATACACATAAATAGGAAATAGCTTTTGTGTTCATCATTGGTGAACTCTAGACTTTGAGCCACTACAACTCAGTAACAGACACTAGCCCAAAGGACCTGGCTTACTAGAACTCTAAATTAAATGGAATTGTCACAATGCTACATCTCATGGTTTCAATAGGTACTCATAACATGCTGACCATCTTGTAAATGTGCAATAAGATAGTGTGTGCATGCCTGTGTCTGCTGAATATTTTGAAGGACCATCATGATGCTCATTTTTCTTTTCTAGAAAATATGAGGGAATTACAATGTCAGCTTATATGAGAACAGTGAATAATTCTACTGCAATATATGAAAATGCACCTTATGATTAGAGCATATCATTGATTCTGAAGTCTTCATAAATTGTTTCATTAATTCACACACCTTTTATCTTCCTGGAATGGAGCATCCCCCAAACAGAGGACCTGCTGCAGGTGTTCAGATACCAAGGGAACCTCTTTGAGCATCTGTATATATTTTACATCCCAGTTAGCAATGATTGTCCCTCTAGCTATGGGAGTTAAAACCTGATTCCAAATAATGAGGTAGAAATCCTGGTGAAATGGCTGGCTTGTGACATATGTAGAGTCGAGATCAGGGCCCATTTAGATGTGTATACAAATCAAAGATTACTCCTAAGTCCTTTTTGTAATTATTTGAAGTCTACCTTTTCCATGTTATTTGCCACTAAATGTTGGTAACTCATATAGGGAATACCATGGGAAATACACTAAAGAACTTAAAAACAGGGTAAATCAGATTGTATCTTATGGCTTAAACCAAAATCACATTAAAGGGTGAATCAGCCAGAACTATGCACTGCCAATTTAAAAATAAAATAAAACAGTGGCTTCTAAGACATGTCCGAGCTGTCAGAAACATGAATCCTTTTCATAAAGAAGCGTCTCAGGGAGGGGACGTGGGGCTCAGCCAATGGAATTGCATCCTAGGTCTCATATACAGAGGAAGATAGCCACAGTCAGCTCCTGCGGTATATGTTTTAAGATTTTTAAATTTTATTTTATTTTTTAGAAAAGCAAAAACTCAACTCCCAAAATACATTCTGAATACCCTTTTGCTCCATGCAGATTTTCCTAGAAGGAGATACTGTGAATGTTTATAACCAGCGTGGCCACAAGCATTCAGGCTCCTGTGACAGCCTTGGGTCTTATTCTGATAAGAATTGTTGGCACTGGGCTGAGACAGCCATCTCGGGGAACTACTTAATGTGACTCAGCTTCTGCGAGATCAGTCTGCGAATACTGAGCCTGCATGACTCTAAGCCAGGCCTGGCTCACAGCCAGTGCACCAAGGCACCACGGCTCCTGGCTTCTTGGCAGGCAGCCAGGAAGCTCTCCCTGGGGTCTCTAATCTCATTACATACTCTCCATTTAAACTTACTCAGCGAGTAATAAAAATCCTAGAAAACTTCAGGGGGCTTTCCCCTCTTCCTTTATAGACAGCGGGCTGAGGAAGGTACAGAGGCCCACGGGAAACAAGCCCAGGTAGAATAGAAGACGGTAGACTTCAGACCTGAGTGGGAAGGGGCAGGGGAATTCTCAGTCAAAAAGAATTGGAATGCCCGAGTCATAAAGAAATGCTTACTTACCTTGATAGGAAACTTTTGTATGTCTACTGCTTATAATAAAGAACCCGAATGTGTCACTGGTAACAGCAGTTGCTATTTGTTTCTGTCTTCTTGGTTAATTCCAGAGCACATTCAGAAAATGAAGGCACTTCTTTATCATCTGCTGACTCCTGTACCAGTCCTACGAAGATGGATTTATCATACAGCAAGACTGCTAAGCAGTGCCTAGAGGAGATATCTGGTAAGTAACCTGATTGATGGGTGGGTCAAGCCTCAGAATTTTTGTAATCTCTCCATAAGTCTTTTATTAAAATCACATTTGTGCTATCTTATTCCTCTTAAGTGTAAATGGATTGTGTACATCTCATGCTTCACAGATTCTTAGGTATTTGGTTGTTCTGTTTAGAGGGATCTCTCTGTTAAGATTCCTAGAGAGAACAGTAGTGCTTTCAGAGCCTGGTATTTTAAGTAATTGTTGTCCTTGGTCAAAGTGAATATAATAAGTGAAAACCTAGAGAATGTTTTCTTGTTAATAAGGCAGCCCTTGAATCTATTTAGAGTTTTTAAAAATATTGAGGGTCATGTGTCAGTGTTCGTTTTTCATCACCAATACAACCTGTACTATCTTCAGTTTTGTACTGTTGAGAACACTGCAAATGTATGTTATTTTAGAAAAATCTAATTATGGGAATATTTTAAAATATATGGATGATGTAAGAAAACAAATACATATACATACCCTAAACACAGTTTGTCAAATACTTAAATGTATAAAACAGAATTCTCAGCTTTAGTCTAATGCTTTTCCTAGGATCCATAAGCCTAAGCATATATGGAAGGCCTTTGGTGTAATTTTATTACATACTAAGGCCCAGTGCATGAAAATTGATGCACTAGAGGGGAGGTTACCTCAGCCTGGCCTGCCCCCTCTCACAGTCTGGGAGCCCTCAGGGGCAGGAGGCAATCTGGCAATCAAGGGAAGGCAATATCCCCATCACACCTCTGCTGCTGCCACTGCCGGCAGTGCAAGCCTCGGCCGGCCCTAGTTACATGAGCCTGAGGTGGCCCTGGGCAGCTGGGCAGCTGCCATTTGAGGCTTGCCTGTGCCTCTGGCTGGCCCTAAGCGGCTGGGGGGCTGAGGGGACTCCAGAGGCAGGCATGCAGAGCGGCTGGACCCACCTGGGGGCGGGCCTGGCCATGCCATGTGCCTGCCACCCCTGCGGGGATGAGGGGACTGGGTGCCACCTTCTTGTGGCACTGGGTGCCACTATCTTTGAGGGTGTGGCAATCAATTAGTATATTCCCTCTTTATCGGCTGTGGGTGCTGCCATCTTTGTCAGGGCATAATAGTCAATTAGTATATTCCCTCTTTATTAGAGAGGACTAGAGGTCTGATGCACTGGGCTTCAGAAGTAGGCCTTTCTTCCCCTGGCTGCTGGCACCAGCTTCCCTCTGGCACCTAGGATCTGGGCTTCCCTACAGTTATCAGCAGGCACCTGGGACCCAGGCATCCCTGTAGTCCTTCCTGGCTTTGTCCAGAAGGACATCTGGTCTAATTAGCATATTGCACTTTTTTTATTATAGATAATTTGGTACATGAGTAACTAAATAAGCTCTTAGCAAAATCTACTGGGGAAAGAGAGTTTAAGAACATCTTTATCTATTACTAAGTATAAGGATGCATGGGAGTAGAGACATGTCTGTTATCCCAAAATATCTCTGGCTCAGCCCTTTAATATTCCAAAGAAAAAAAACCAAAATAATCGCTTAATTTAAAATATTACTAGAGTACTTACTCCAGTAATGCAACATATAGCTCTGAAGCTCATGAAAGTAACCATATCACAAATTTGGGGGTTAATAAAGTTCCTACCTTTGGCAAGCATTAGCTATCATTGCAATACCTGCTAATGGACATTGGCAACAATGACAGCACAGCATCTCAATATTTTTTTGGAATAAACGCCGGTGGTTTTATTAGGCATCAGAGGTTTCCTGTGACTATTACAGTGGGCCATGGCAGGGGGAATGTGAAAATGGTGATGCCAAAGCATAGCGATGGGGATGGAATTTGTAGATTTTCCAAATACCTGGGGGAAATGTTACCTTTCCCATAGCTCCAATAGCCCCATGGGCAAAATGATGATGCACATCTGCATTGAGACTAGTTATTTTTTAACCTGAGGGTGGCATGAAGATACATAAGCTTCATGAATTTATTTTTTCATGAATGTCTTCAATATGCCTATAAAATACTAGAGTTCGAAATCTATAAGGGAAAAATGCATTTAGTAATTTAGTACAGTTTGAATACTTTTCTTATGTGAATTTCACAAAGGAACATTGTTTTTTTTCCCTGAAATTAATATATCCAAGAGTATTTCTGATTAAATAAATAATACCTATTTGACTTTTTTCCCCCTCAATTCTTATTCTGTCTACCACTAGATCATTGTTTCATATTTCAGGTTAATATTTTTATTTAATGTTTTGATCTTTTAATGGGATACTACTTAAAAGTGAAATATAAACTAGACTTTAACATAATATAATACTATTAGAAGGTATATGTCTTATTTGGTAGCAATAATTAATTTATATAGAATCATGGATTTGAGCTTGTGACTTAGGCAGGAATACCATAAAAGAAAGAAAACTGCCCAGCCGGTGTGTCCCAGTGGTTGAGCATTGACTTATGAACCAGGAGGTCAAGGCTTGATCCTCAGTGTGCGGTATGTAGCAGGAGGCCGGTCAATGATTCTTTCTCATCACTGATGTTCTTTCAATCTTCCCCTCTCCATGCCTCTCAGAAATCAATAAAAAAATATTTTTAAAAACATAAAATAAGTGCTGAAATGAGGCTCATCTGATTGTGTAATTTCTACCATCATTTGGAGTGAAAATTTCTCTCAATGCAATCTTGAAATTTGCCGAAGGGAGATGGTACGTGCTTATGGTTAGCAAGCTATACATTGAGGTCCATGACCTGAGGCCTCTGGATGAGGGTATAACAGTGACCAATGCTGAGAGGCTGACTAGCACATCCTGACATTCTCCTCAGTGATCTTGTCTTCTAATCCCTCCTGGGATGCTTATTCTCACGGCCATACCCTATCCAGGCACCTTCAGAATCAGCACCTTCTCTATAAACTGACTTCCATGCAACTCACTTTTGCTGATTACAACTTTCTCTCTTATCAGTGTCTTTTTGTTTCCTTACTCCACCACTGGTTCTACTAGGATTTCCAATTCATTGATTCTGCTTCCTCCCCAAATTCTGTGTATTATTTCTCCCATCTCTCCCTCCACTTAATCAGCTGAATTCCTGTGGTAATAGAATACAATTTTACTTTTGCATAGTCCCTCAACTTTTCACTTCATGTATGCATTTGATGAAATCAGACTTGGTTACATTCAGTTCTCCACCTAGTCCATACCAGCAATGATGGACTTGGAGAAAACACATCACATTTTGATGTGACTAACTTTACCTTCATGATATGATATTATGGGAATATTTAGCGCTTCCCAATAGTCATTCTGTATTTCTCTGATCAATTTACTCTTTTTTTGCACTTTTTACTTTCTTTTCAAACCTACATACCACGTCTCCCATTATTTCTCTCTCTTTAAAAAAATATATTTTTTTATTGATTTTTTTACAGAGATGAGGGGATAGAGAGTTAGAAACATCGATGAAAGATAATCATCGATCAGCTGCCTCCTGCAGTCCCCTGACTGGGGATGTGCCTGCAACCAAGGTACATGCTCTTGACTGGAATCGAACCCGGGACCTTTCAGTCTGCAGGCTGACACTCTATCCACTGAGCCAAACTGGTTTTGGCCCATTATTTCTCTTAACCAATGACCTTGATGTTGACTTCACTGAAAAAATTTAAATCAGACAGAACAGACTTCACAGTTTCCTGCTACCACATCTACCCATATACAGCATGTATACCCACTTTCTCTGCCTTTTCTTGGGTTATTTTCTTTCATTCCTCTTTATTATCTCCATCTCCACCAAATCACCCTCTGTAGCACACAGGATGTTACCACCTCTTCAATCTTAATTAAAAGAACAACTTTTCTTCAGCCCTTTTCCAGCTTCCCTTCTCTTTCTTATTTCTGTGATTGCCTCTTCATTCTGGCTGCTAGTGAAACCAGAGACCACATAAGCACTTCAATGTATTGCCATGCCCTACTTTAGACTGGCTCACAGGATATTCTTTCCAATACAATATGAGATACGGGAAGATAAGTGTTCTAGAAAGTAGAAAAATTAATTCTGGCCTCTGCACTGCCGTTATTTAGCTGCTTGAATTGTTCCCTGGTACATTTTGTTGGGATGTGACTATTCTGATGCTTATTAAACTCACAGAACTATTGTGAGATAAGGTTTTATTTTTCCTTCCATATTTTTTGGTAATTATCATCTGGGATCTTATACATGCCAGCCGTGCAAAGCATCGGGAAAGCAAACAGGACTTAGATGTGGGTTCTCTTACAGAAGAGTAAGAGAAAAAATACACTTTAAAATGTAAAATAATCAAATTGCTGGACACATGGGAACAACTAAGTTCACTATAGAGAGTTATATAGAGCTTAACAGAAGGTCACACGTGTATATTTTGGAATTCTAGTGGACAAGGAAATCAATATTTCACGAAGAAATAACTTCGGTGAAAATAATTTGGAAAAAAAATTCTACTTGCCGTATGATTTTCATTAGTTTCTTATCATAAAACAGCATTTTCCCTAACATATTGAAATCTTGGTAGCTCATGGTTTTCTATAATCCAAAGTTTCAGTGCTATTGTTGTTAAACTCTTATTGCTAATAGTTAGTGTGGGGGCCTTAGAGGGGGTAATTCTGTCCTGCTCCCCAAGTGAAATAGCCTGAATGATACAGAACTCAGATTGAGTTAGCCTTCACAGGATGAGATCCAGATTTTGTAAATTTTTCAAGTCCATACATTTTGGGGGAGTCTGAAAATAATACAAAAATAAAAAAAAATACAAAATATGCTGAAACCCATTTGGCTCAATGGATAGAGCGTCTGCCTGTGGACTGAAAGGTCCCTGGTTTGATTCCAGGCAAGGGCATGTACCCTGGTTTCGGGCACATCCCCAGTGGGGGGTGTGCAAGAGGCAGCTGATAGATGTTTCTCTCTCATCGATGTTTCTAAATTTCTATTCCTCTCTCTTCCTCTCTGTAAAAAAATCAATAAAATATATTTAAAAAATACAAAATGACATATAGTGTTTAACAAAAAGTAAGGAGCCCCATATCTTAAGCACCATTGGCTTCACAGTGCCATACCTTGAGTCTGGTGTGGTTTTGCCTGATTAGCATCCATTGCCCAATCTGATTATAGCAGCACCTTGATTTTTTTGAGGGGGAGGGGAGCCATGGCCTTATCATTCTGTGTTCACATGGGCCAAATGAAATTGACCCAAGCAGATCCAATCAGAACAACCAATTGCCTTCACCACAGTCACTCTTTCAGGAATGGACATGTGACCCAATTCAGTTCACTCAAGACCAATGAATCTCAGAATTTTTCCTGAGACTATTAGGAAAGAGACACTCGATATTTTTTTTCTTTTTCACTAAACCTGAAGATAATAAAAATAAAGCTTGGAGCTTCTGGTGGTTACCTTCTTATTCAAGTGAAACAAACATAGAGGAGACATAAGAGAGTGAAACAATTAGCTCAAGGTTGATGTAGAAAATGTCTGACTGTTGCTCCTGAATGAGCCATTTGAAACTATCCCTCCCACTTTTCCTTCAATTTTCTGTTATGGAAAAATCCTTTTTGTATTTAAACAAATGTAAATGGCATTCCTATTGCATAACCTGGGAGACAGAACATGGAATGAAGTGTGATCCTATTAAGGAACAAACTTGAGGCAGATTTGTTAGAAGGATTCACTAGTTATGTGGGAAGCTTTGCTGTCACATTTTCAACTGAGCAGTAACTCAGGTGAAGCTATAAAAACATAGTGGGAGTTAAAATTGTAGTAAAATTATGGTGTGAAGGTAAGCATCAGAAATGAGGGCACACAATAAGATGGCATACTGAAGAAAACTCAGAACTTTCACAAGTCTTACATCCCTCCAAAGTCCTTATGTATATCATTCTATTTATTACTAGTTGTCATATTCTTAGGAAGGAAAACTAGTGATATTTACCTGATCTGAAGGTGATGGTTCTAATATCATTGTAATGGTCTGCTTATTAATTAATAACTGGAAAGAAGCAAAGGAAAGCTGCAATTTAGATGCATGCCTGGGAGGATCTCGGTGACATGGGAAGGTGCTTGTCTGTCAGCCATACCTGGGAACAGGGTATTGGCCAAAGTAGGCTTGGTCACAGTAAGCATGGGAAAATTTGATATTTAAGTTCCTGAACAAAGGAGTCCCCCCCCTCCCCCCACAGCCTTCACTGCTTGCAGGACTCTGATGCTCTGCTTTTGCCCACATAGTTCATGTCCCCATGGGCCCCACAAATAATGGGCTAATGGTATGTAACTGGCCTGATGCGACAGGGGACCCAGCCCCACCATGGAATGGAAACTCTGGGCACTGCCTTTGCTTCTAGCTCTACTAAAGCCCCAGCTACACATTTTCCAGGACTGGTTTAAGGAAAATGGATTTTTTAAAATTTATTTTAAAATATAGTTTATTGATTTTTCACAGAGAGGAAGAGAGAGGGATAGAGAGTAAGAAACATTGGTGAGAGAGAAACATCGATCAGCTGCCTCCTGCACACCCCCTACTGGGGATGTGCCCACAACCAAGGTACATGCCCTTGACCGCAATCGAACCCAGGACCCCTCAGTCCTCAGGCTGACACTCTATCCACTGAGCCAGGGTCTGGCAGGAAAATGAATTTTAACTACTGAGGAATATAATTTCATGCAAATAAAAGCCATTCATTCTCCCATGTATGTCGTAGAACATTATTTTCCTCAAGGTATTGCAAGAACCCCACTCCCACTAGTGTTCAGAGAAGTTCCCTTTGTGCAATCCACTAATTACAACATACAGTGCAATGTATTATGTAATGTGTGGCAAGTAGTGAGTGAGATTCTTGCTTCTAGCCTCTCCTTTTAAGATTCATGCCCATGACCTTGATATTACAAATATGGCTGAATTGACAGTTCAGATTTAACAGCTTTGGCTTTGGTTTTATTCTCACGTTCATTGACAAAAGGAATCTGGCACCAGAGACCATCTCTTTCATCCAGTGCCAGGAGATCCTGCCAAATGTAAAGTGAGCTTTATTTTTCATTCCACTAGAATCATTCAAGAAAGTTTTTAGATTTTTTTTCTACATAGGTTCACACTTGCCCTTTTTTGCATAAGACCATCTACCAACATGTGTGACATTTGTTTAATGCATCTTTAACCTTTATCTAGAATTTATATTCAACTGAAAAACATGAGTAGATGCCAGACTGACTCAGTATCAGCAAAGTCGGCTTATCGTTTGTAAAAAAAAAAAGTAATAAAATAATTGGATGAATTCAGGAAATCATTTTAAAAGTGAGAATTTCATTTAAATAGAGAGATAAGCTAATGGTTGCAAGTATTATTTCTGACCTACCAGACTTCTTATTGAATAATGAGAAATATCTGCTATTTAAGACCTTTGTATATAGTCACTTAAGTTGCCTTTTTCTTGAATGGTTAGAAAGATTAAGAAGATTGAGCTGGGATAATTTACATCAGTTTAGATCTTTTACTTAGTCACTTTATAGTCATGTTTACTAAAGAGTTGAAAAGATTTCCAATTCAGAACAGAATAGGAACTTTACTTTGTTTTAGGTTGTGACAAAAATAGAGTGATTTGATTTTTACTATTGATTGGTCTTATTTGTCCCCTATTCATTTAGGCTTCCTCTTTCACCCACATACATTTATGTGTATGAATTCAAAAAGTATAAATACAATAGTCATGTATAAACATATACACCCAAAGTAAGCAGAAATAGCTGCTTCTACAGAAGCAGTAAGTGGGTTCTTTGCTATTTTTCAGGGTATACTTATGAACTGGTGTATTTTCAGGGGAAAAATTAAGTACTAGGTGTATCAGTTAATAATGCAGATTTTTTTTTAATAGATGGAGTTACATGTATGTTAATATATATGTGATTTTATATGTATGCTATTTTATTATATTGACAGCAAGTCTCAAAATTTCATATGTCAAATTTGCTGAAGGTATTAACATCATAGATATATTTTATGCTTAAAAATGTCAAATATTATGCCAAAAAAAAGCATTTGCGGGAAGTTTTCATTCATTACCTTATTTTGAGGATAAAAGTTAACATACACTTTGGGAAACATATGGTGAACATGCTCCATCTCAAGATAGTTGTGAACGCTGGTTTAAATGCTTTAAAAGTGATGATTTTCATGTGAAAGACAAAGAATTCCCAGGTCAACCAAAAAAGTTTGAAGACCAACAATTATAAGCATTATTGGATGAAGATACCATATCAAACTCAAAAACAACTTGCAGAAGGATTAAACATTGCTCAGCAAACAATTTCCGATCATTTACAAGCAATGGGAAAGATATTAAAGGAAGTAAAATGGGTGCCACATCAACTGTGAATGAAAGACAAATGGAAAACTGAAAAGTCACCAGTAAAATGCTGCTTCAATGGCATGAAAGTCTTTTTTGCATCAAATTGTGATTGGTGATGAAAGGTGGATTTATTTTGAGAATCCCAAATGTACAAAATCATGCGTTGATCCAGGTCAACCATCAACATAGATTGCAAGGCCAAATCTCTTCAGAAAGAAGATAATGCTCTGAGTTTTGTGGGCTCTGGAAGGTGTGGCATATTATGAGTTATAAAACCAGGTGAAAATATTAATACTGATTGCTACCAACAACAAATAATCAATTTGAATCATGCTTTGATCATGAAATGACCAGAATGGGCCAGAAGACACAGAAAAATGATTTGTTTCATGATGACCCACCATCACACACTTGAAAACCAGTTAAGGACATGTTAAAAGATCTTGCCTGGGAAGTATTAACCCACCAGCTGGCTGTATTCAACAGACCTTGCTCCTTCAGATTACCACTTGTTCTGATCGATGGCACATGCACTTTCTGAGCAGCACTTAAAAACATACGAATAAGTGGAAAATTGGGTCTCTGAATGGTTTGCCTCAAAACTAGAAAAGTTCTATTGGGATGGTGTCCACAAATTACCTGAAAGATGGGGGAATTGTGTAGCTAGTGATGGACATTACTTTGAATACAGCACTTTTGATGTTTCTCTTGAAATTATTGTGTTTTCTTCTATTACAAAATTCACCATTATAAACCAGTACACCTAGTACAAATTGACAACAATATCTAAGCCCAAAATAAATAAATAAACAAACAAACAAATAAATAAATAAATAAGCAAGCTATCTTGATGTTTTCTCCTTTAGGGTTATTTCTTTAAAATAATCACCCCCTCCTTACTTGCTCCATTAGCCTTAGCCAAACCTTTTCAGGGTTGGCTCTGCAGGAAGATTATATTTTCTGCCCCATTGAATCAGGGTGAACCCTGTGATTTGATTTGGTCAACAAAATGTGAGTGGAAGTTTGACATTCCCTAGAAGAAGCTTTAAAAGCCATTGCTTGGATTGCTCATTTCTTCCCTCTCTCATGAGATCAACATGCCTCTGATTGGAGTTGCTCCTTTACTCTGGATCTTAGCCTAAAGATTAAATAGGCAGGATACATAGAATGGACATGAATGTGCATCTTTGTATTGTTATTATTATTTTTTGTAAGCCACTGAAATTTGTAAATTTGTCAATTCAATATAACTTAGTCTAAACCAGATGTTCTCAACCTTGATGTTGTCGACATTGGAGTCTGCATAATTCTTTATTGCAGGATGGGTCCTGTCACTGTAGGATGTTTAGTGTTTAGCAGCATCATTGGCCTCTGCCATGTAGATGTGTCAGGGGCATCACACATCCCAGAGATGATGACCAAAAATATCTTCTGATATTGCCGAGAGAGCCAGTAAAAAATCACCCTCAGCTGAAAAACTCTAGTCTTAACTTAATAGTTCTCAAAATGGGGTCCCAGAACCAGCAATGTCTGTTTCACCTGGGAATATGTAATACAAAATCTCAGGCTCCTTTGAGACCCACTGAGTGAGATGGGGTGGGGTGAGACCTAGCAAGCTACATTTTAATAAGCCCTCCAAGGGATTGTGAACTTTAAAGCTTAAGAACTACTGGCCTAAGATGAATGGTACACAAGCTCACTCTTGCATAAAAAAGGACAGAAAGTTAACTGTATTGACATTTAAAGCATAAGGATTTGCTGGTTGTGAATCTGTAAAACTTTAGAGTACGTGACAATATACTAGTTGTAGTACCTTTCAGACAAATTGAAGCTTTAGAACTTCACCAAATTTACCATAATCTCATAGCTGGTGATTCATTGAGTCAGATTTACTAAAAATAAAGAAAAAGTTATGATTAGAAATCCAAAGAGAAGTGGCATTTTGATCCTTAAAAATATTTAGAAAATTATGTTTTAGAAGGGTAATTATCCATTGATATAATTTGACATTTGTGTTTTCATTTTATTTGAACACATTTTATATAAGTACAACTTATTCTTTTAAAGTGCAAACATTGAGAATCAGTATTTATAACTCACAGTTTTGTGAGTTTAATTGAAAATTTTTTTTTATCACAACTAATCACTGTTCTTTCCATCTGATTTCCTTTCGTGCATCTGTGTAGAATGGATCTAGAAATGGTGTGCCCTGAGCCTAGCATAAGGAATACTTAACTTTGGAAAGTAGAATGTCATCATATTTAACAATATAGGCAATATACAACATTGTGCTAATTTATGTAATTAAGAGATTGGGTACTTAAGTAGCTGATTTTTCTGAGGTGAAATATCAGAATTAATTTAATCATATTAGTGCAGACAATGATAGGGATTTATAAATCAATTTCAATGACATGTGAATATTTTTATATATTTCTTAACGTTTCCCCTCTTAACAAAGAATGATTATGGACAGAAAACCTCAAAGATTTTTCTTTAAATACTTTCCCCTTAGCTCTCAGTAGTATACATGATCTCTACTATACCTGTTAAGTATTTTAAAAGTTTTCCTAAAATCAGAATTTCAGGATTATAGTGTAGTATAGGATAAATGCAAGATATTTTTCTTAGTTAATTTTCTGGTTTTATAAAAATATTAAAAATTTGGTTATGCGGCAGTAGATTTATGGACTAAACTAGGAAAAATGCTCACTCTAAAAAGATATATTGTACATATTATGTTTTTTTTTTATCACATCTTTATGTTTGACACACTTGGCCATAAACTTTCCATTTCGTGCTTTGAGTAAAAATATTGGGCGGGGGGGGTGCTTTTGTGTATGTGTTTTGTTTTGTTTGCTATTTTTTTATAGAAATAAATCATAATTTGTTGTTACATTAGGATTTTCTTAAATAGCTCAGCATGAAAAGCCCTTGCATGTGTACAAGATGAAGTGAAGTCTTTTCCTTTAAACCGTTATCTGCCAGCCAGAATGTCATGCTCTGTTTTTTAGGTCCTTTACACACTTGAATTTGATTTGTGCTTTTACAGCACAAATCCCAACATTCAGAAGGCAGCTCTGCCTGCTTCAGCTGCCTGGAGCTACAGAGAATTAGTCTGTCATTCTCGGTGTCGGGGAGTGAGTGCTGTGTGTGTGTGAGTCTTGTGAGTGTGTGTGTGTGTGTCCGCCTCTGAGACCGGGTGGCCAAGAGTGATTTAAATGTGCATGAGGCTAATAGCACAGGCTCTCATTCAGCCCCGGCTTTGAAACCTGTGGCATTTGGGGCTGGACAGGCGCTCTGGTGCCTCCGGTTTAATTTAGCACTATGTTTGCTGCCATGGCAGCCGGCAGCATCCACTGCAGCAGCGAGGAAGAGCCATAGATCTGGGAATGCAGGTGGAATACTAAAATGCGAGAGACGCTCGTGCAGGGCTGGGCTTCCGTGCTTAATTTCTGCTCTTACGGGGCTCTGATGCAGAGGCTGTACGTGCTGCTCTGTCAGCTCATCGAGAGTCAGGGGCTGCAGACCTAAATCAGGGAAGGGCTGCTGAGAGGTGGGGGGGAGGAAAAAAGCAAGAGACATAGCCGGTGTTTCACTAGCCGGCGTTGGAGAGCACAGAAGCAAGAGAGGGAGATGCGGACCCGTCGCCCTGCTGAGACCTGCGATTGGAGGAGGATGGGAACGCGTGGTTGGCTTCCTGTGCTACTTTTCAGCTGGAGCAGCGTCTTTGCTGAACTCTCTTCTGCTTCCGATGTTCCAGCAAAAGATCTGTGAGTACTGCTGATTCAGGAACTGAGGTAGCAAGCTAAAAGTGTGGCCAGCTACTTAATTGTGCCATCGCTCTGGAATCTCATATGAACGCTGGAGCCTGCCTGGGCTTTTATTGAAGTGCATGTGTTAATTAAAACCAACACGGCCAGATGCCATCGCCGTGCCCGGAGAGGATGTGAAGTCCCACTGAAAAGAAGAAGCCACTAAGGAGAACCATGCACCGGCCGGTTGAACTCTCCGTGTTTCGAGGCAAAGGAGTAGGGAGGAAGGGGGCTTGCCTCCAGAAGCAGAAGTCGCTGACCAATCTTTCCCTCACCAGTGAGGCGGAGAGGAGACCCACTGTGCGCATTTCCAACTGGTTTGGGAATGCTGCCAAAGCCAACCAGAGGGAAACCCGTTACGCGGAGAGGCCCTCGCTGTCCAGGTTCCTCTCGCGCTCCGTGCAGTCCCTGTACCACCCCAGCGGCTCCGGGGCCTGGGGCCGCCTGCCTGCCAGCCGGTCGGGCAGCCAGAGCTTGGGGGACTGGGCTTCCCAGAAAGGCCTGGAAGGGGAGAGTGATGAGGAGAGCCGGTCTGAGGATGAGACGGGGTCCTCCAAGCCCAGCAGCATCAGCAGGAGCTGGGCGGAGGAGGAGGGGGAAAGCTGCCTGCGGGAAGGCACGGCCCACCTGGACGAGGACGTGATCCTGACCATGCTGGGCGACCTGGAACAGGCCCTGTACACGGACCTCCTGGGTAAGTCGGGGCTGCTCTTCACGCGAGGATGGCATTTTAAGAAGCGGCACATTTGCACGAGGCGGGTGTTTCCGTGCTTCCGAGTGCTGTTTTGAAACTGTAGTTACTAAAAAAAATGTTTTTAATTCCTTGTTACTTGAAATGATTTTCTTTGCAAAGCTGAGTTGTGATAAACCAGTGGTGATGTTTCTTTGGAGAAAGTAAATAGCACCAATGTGCCCTGGGCGTTACTGGCCGTGCATCTAGTGCATTCTAGACATCTATAATAAGTAAGCGTTAATATGTTAAGGCTCCAAACATGTTTTTTACTTAGTCATTGTTGGGGACTTTTCCTTCAACTTCTCTTGAGGGAACCCCCCCCCCCCCCCCCCGGTAAATAATGAAGAAGGAAGAGCCTCAGGAGTAAATTTTCTGTACAGGCCAGTGTTTCCTCCACTGCCTCAGTGGCACGTGGCCCTTGTCTAGACCTCAGTGACAAGCACCATGAATCTAGTAACACTTTTAAAAATGCGGAGGCCTCCCTGGACAGCTTTACTCACATACATTTTGGCGTGTTTGTTTTGTGTGTGTGTGTGTGTGTGTGTGTGTGTTTTCGGTGGTTGGCAAAAAAAAAAATGCTCCTAAGGGTGTACATTTAAACTGCTATGTAGATAATTGAACTGCTTTTATACTTTACAAACTAGGCCTTTCTGATTACATGGCTCTCAATAGCAACTTCTGAAATAATCTTTAACTAGCTATGAAGATGTCTGAAGTCATTTTTTCAGTTTTGCAATTAACTTTAACTGCCAGTTTGCCACTTGCCTGAATAACCAAACTAGATACATTTCTATACCTGAATTCAGTGCATTACCGAAGGGTATTTACATCATAAATAGTTCCTTATTCAAAAACCCACAAGTACTACACCATTAAACTCATTTTTTTATGTCAATGCATGTTTTTACAGAATACTCCTTAGAGGACTCCTGACATTGGAAAGAATTGAATGCCACCAGTTATCTGTTTGTTTCTGATTCATACAATTGACGCTAAATATAGGGTTGCCTTTATTCTCTCTCTAGGCCCTTCTGGTAAAAGATATTGTATGAGCTTCTCTGGAATCTTAGGGAACCAGCTTTAGAAGCACAGAGCTTAGAGAGACAGCAGAGGCAATTACTGCTCAATTTTTTATGTTAGTTTGGCTTTAAGAGAGTAACGTGTCCGCAGCTGTGGAAATGGTGATTTCTGAATCTGAATACACCAGGTGCTCAGAGGCTGAAGATTTGCTGCTGTACCATTGTGTGTGGTTTCCGTCGTGAACTGCTCTTCCCAGCAGGCCTGTGTGCAGTACAAAGGCAAGGCAGGGAGTCCTGACCCTTAAGGATCTTTTCCTCTCTTTGCTCCTCGGGAACTGTAAAATCCGATGATATTCATCTCTTGCCTTTAAAAGGGGAGCATTTGTCTTGTTCTAAGTACTTCTTATGTGAGTGTTTTCAAAGGTGAACAGAGACCCTCCCCAGACCGTATTGGTTGGTTGCTCCATGAAGGTTTAGCATGCTGTGGGTGGGTGTATATATGACACATACCTTTCTGTGCATAAGTAACTTGGCACGTTACTATCAGAAGGACTCTCTCAATAGAAGTCTGTGTATTCCAGGGTTTTTTAAGGGAGCTTCTACTGACTTTGTGGGATTATTCTCTTTAAGCCATTTTTTCCACTTATACCAGTACTCAAAAATGCAAATGAGAAAGTAGGAGGAAGAGTTTTATTCAAATAGCTCTGATATGAATAACCATAGCAGGATAATGAAGCATCCCAATGAAATTCCCTAGATAATTGATGCATGTTAAGTTGGTGGGTATTTGCAAGCCCATAGCCCACAGGAATTTCAGGATTTCTGCCACGTGGCTGACTAGGTTTTGCTTCTGGCTCAAAATGGCCTCTTGCAAGTTAATTTTTGGGCAGGGTTCCTTGAGTTCCAACTCTTCGTTCCTGGATATCCTAATAAATCAGACAGACGAGGGTCTACACCATAGCTCTTCATAAGAATATATTTACAAGGTAACTGATGAGATGAACATTTTCTGTCCAAATCGCTGTTGAGGGCTTCCACAAAATTAGGGTTATTTCTCAAAATAAATCAGGGAGCTGTCCTCTAATAACATTTGTAATGTGGATGGTGTCGAGGACATCATTCTCTGCATCAGGTTCTTTCAGATGTAATTTGATTTCCTATTAAAAGATGACAGTGCTGGCAGTGTTAATTACAATGTGTGTAATTAAAGCCTCGGACATAAGAGCAGGGCCACACAGATTAAACGGTCTGTCTGCCAGCAAGTGAAATTGCAGAAGCACCAAATGGAGCCTGTTATTCTGTGCCCTGCTCTCAGAGGAGACCTGACAAGCATGAGAGAGCAGTTTGCCCAAAACATTAACAACTCCACGTGAGCTGCAGACCATACTGTTCTGGAAAATGGGTGTAAGCCCTCACTCTTGTGTCTGATACCTAGGAGGCTTCCTTCAGGAGTCCTATTTGGCTTTGAGATTATGGAAGTGAGTGGGAGACAGCAATTTTGTGACTAAGCAAATTCTTCCTATGCAATTGTCTGCTAACTTTTGTAATCAAATGTTGAGTTTATTTGTGCTTTTACGTTTGACCTTTTAATTTGTAATTTCCTCCCCACCCTCAATCCTCTAGACATTATTTGGATACAAATTTACAGGATATTTTGGACCTGACCAATCTTTAGGGGGGTTTGTAAGTGCATTTAAGTATATCTTGTATTTTGTAGGTCATTGCGAACAGGTACTGGAACACATTTCAGTTCGGTTACCATCTTTCATGACACGAACGAAGCAGCAATTATGTTTTGCTCAATAAGTGCCGGGAGGAAACGGTCCATTGGTCTGATTGTTATCCGTGTCACGAGCGGATGTCATGCTGGGGCGAACCAAAGGGGGGTTGGTTATGGTTCTGAAACCTGAGGGAAACTATGCAAACAAACCATGAAAGGGGTTCAAGCGGAAGACTCCAAGGATCTTAGATGCCTGTTGGGTTTGAAGAGGAATTTTTTTTAAAAGATGAAAACGTGAAGAAAAAAAAATTGGTAAACTTGAATATTTGAAAGCATAATATTCTTAAAGTGTATACATAACAAATATTGAAAACAGTTCTCAAATATCAGTGTGATTACTATTATGCCAATTGGCAAACGGTTGAGATTCACTTAAAAGTTCTCCCCGAGGGAAGGGTATCAGCGATAGAGGACATATAACGGGGTCCTCCAGAACCTTGGGAAAGTCAGCGACTTGCACTCCCTTCTCCCTGGAAAATAGGATCAATTCGGTACCGTCTTCCTCTGAGACTTCTCGTCTCTGACCATTGCTGAGAAGCAGAGGCTTCCACACTGTGTGGCCTCTCATGAACACAGGCTTCAGTGCTTCTTCAAATCTGCCTCTTCGCCGTTTCTATGTCCGCTTTGAATAAAATATCTTATTTACCTCTGCCTTTCCTTTGATGTAATTATATTGTTGTTCCGCCCATCAAGATTTTCCTTACGAAACACTCCTTTTTCTTCAGGGTTCTGCCAGATTATTTAGAAGTCAAAGGTAGACTTCTTTCCTGCCATCTCCCCTCTAGGCCATGCTATTTTTATGAAGAGAAGGATGGAAAGAATTTCCAGGGAGAATATGGTTAGAGTTCTGAGTTTAAACGAATGTTAATCTATAAGGTTAGAGATTGCGTGCCCTGAATTAGTGCAGGAAAGGATCATGCCATGTGCATGAGGGCACAACATGTGCTTTACTACATCTTAAAAATAGATTTACTCCAGGGAAATTTTTCAGTACTTCCTAAGTTTGGAATCATAATGCTTTAAAGCATATTTTAATCATTTGACTAATTTGTAAATTGAAAGGAAGAGATTTATAGACTGGCAGCAGAATTGTGGTTGTCTTGGCAACCATCCAGAATGAGGAACAATGAGCAGTGTAGTAATATTTGGCTGGAGAAGAAAACGGGAGGATTAGCAGGAGCTGTCTTCCAATATGTGAGTGACTGCCGTGGAAAAGATCATGTCAAATTGTTCAGTTGGTTTCAGAGCCTCTGGGACACTGGGTGGAAGTTCAAGGGAGGAAAATTATTCCCGTCCTTAGAGATGTTTTTACATTTAGATGGGTCTACTATCGGAAGGATAATCTTTTACTGGGGAGGAAGAAACCTCTTGGAGGTTTCAGGCCGGGGCATCAGGCCATCTCCATAGGGAGACTTAAATGAGCTCGTTCATTGGCTAAGGCAGTGTTTCCCAAAGTGTGGTACGCGTACCCCCAGGGGTACGGGAAGCATTTGGTGGGGGTACGCGTTGCACCGGAGTTTGGTGGGGATATGCACTGCACCATGCTTTGCTGCACCTAATTCTACGTTCTCATGAGTCAAGTCAAGACAGTCTTGTGAGGTGTGAGATGGTCTGGTGTGCAAAAAAATGTTATTTATAATATAACTTTTATTTATATTTTATTATGAATAATTTTTTTTCATTTATTATTATTTTGTGTATGTACCAAAAAAAGAAAAAATAAATAGATTTTGATTGTTATTAAAATACATCCTTTTTTTTGGCGAGGTGTACTCAGTGGTATAAAAGTTATAGAAGGGGTACACATATGTCAAAAATTTGGGAAACACTTGGCTAAGGGATAAGGTGGGAGAGTCTCCGAAATCCCCAACCTACAATTATAAGTGTTAGATGGTACAATTGGTGTGCATTTTTTAACATTTGGCATGAGTACTGTGGACGAAAATTAACAGGTTTAATATCTACCTACACTCTTAAAACAGATTACAGATATTCATTTTGAGTTTCTATATGACAGTTTCCATAGTGGAATTTAATGTATGCCATTTTTTTAACTTCAATTTTCCTTTTCATTTTCTTTTACTTCCATCAGCTTTCTGTTCCTCCCCTTCCTTCCCTTCACTTTGCCCCCTCTTAATCCATTCTTTCGAATTCCTTCTTTTCTTCATTCCTTCTTTCCTTATTTCTTATTAAATTTTCTCATCATTGGACATCTCATTTAGACTAAATTAAACAGAATGAAAGCTGTTTTCTCTACTCTCTCGCCATGTTATTATTGCCCAGACACGTTAGCTTCAAAAGGCCACTGGCCTTGAAAGTTTTGCATGGCCACCAACTAACGGTTCAGTGGCATTTCTGCACCAAGTGACAGTAGTGGTTGTGAAAGGCCGGCATCTGTCACTCTGGCGGAGCTGTTTGTCCCATGTGCTTTATGCACATTGTCAGTTTGGCCTATGATGTTACTGGAACTCTAGTGTCACATGTGGGTGTTTGTTTTGTTCCCTGTAGAAAGTGGAGACATAATTAAAAATAAAGCTATACAACGCTGTAAGTCTTGGCCCATGAGTCTAGTAGAATAAAAGACTTAAACAGGTATTGCCTTGGCCAGATTGCATGTCTTCTGCCTCTGTGCCTCCTTCCCAGTGGCCCCACTGCTGCCCCTAGGCCATCATGGGCCAGGAAAAGGAACTGCTGACAACTGCCCTAAAGCTGAAGAAGACCTTAGCTAAAATGGACATGGAAGGGAGCCTTCACCTTATGAAGAAGTGGAATAGCTGCCAGATGTGCACCAGTGACTCAGACAACCAGGATTGGTGTCCCTATTAATGGTCTAAGCCAGCCATGGGCAAAGTACGGCCCTCTGGCCGAATCCGGCCCATTCGGCTGTTCTATCCGGCCCGCGGAGCTGAAAGAGCAGAGGGTTCTCTTGCTCTTCCCTCCGCTCCTTCACCGGCAGCAGTGTTAACATGGCAATGTCGGGAAACACAGCCACAGCTCCTTCTTCTGAGTCCCATTTAAGAACCCATTGTGGCTCTCAAACTATGTACACAGATAATACATTAATAAATTTAAAAAAATTAAAAAAATGTTTGCCCACCCCTGGTCTAAGCACAGCTCAGATAAGCAAGTGGCATCCTTGGCCATAGTCCTTATCAAAAACTGGAAGTGGTTAGTGGACTCCCCTGGACTCCCCATAGGAGAAAAGGAAAGGAAAGAGAAGAAGCCAAGAAGAAAGAAAATGGGCTTAACTCTTTCAATTGGAAGCCAGAGGCAGGCCTTTCTCTTCTAAGGAAAAAACAAGGGGAAGGCCCAAAAGCCATCAATGGAAGGATAAAATGGCACATCCGAAGTGGAGACCCCCCAAAACACCCAGTAGCCCCTTGAGCTCCACCTGTGCTCCCTCCATCTGCCTCCTGGCACCCTGCTCTCTCACGGGGGACTCTGTCCTGGACAGTGTGTAAAGATATTCTCTGAGGCCTTGACCGCATATGATAAGGACTAAGGAGTCACTGTCAAGTTGGCCTCAGAAATCAAAGATGATATCTAACAGGAACTCAAGAGCTGAGACATGAAGTACTCGAACCATGTACTTGGCTGAACTAGCAATCTCAAAGAAACCCAGGAACCCCTGTAGCAGGCCAGGCTTTGTAGGGCCCTCTCTGCCAGCCTCTTTACCAAGATGACAGCAGAGGAAAGGTCAGTGGTGAGCTGAGGGAATTGAAGATCGCCATAACCCAGGGGCTTCTCTGTGATCAAGAAATGGCCAATACGGGCAGCACCTACACTGACCTCTTCCTGCGCAGCAGAAGCAGGAAGAACTGTACTTGTAACCATGTGCAGCACCGCGCCAATGAGCCCATGGCTGCCTTTGCCTTAAGCAAGGAGTGTGGCCATCTTTGGATGTGCCCCTGATAGAACTGCCAGGCAGGGTTTCAATGAGCAAGGTGGGGAAAAACTAAGAGAAAGCGCTAAGCCATTATAACTGAAGAAAAATAAATTGAAATGAAGGAGGTGAAAAAAGATATTATTCCTATTAGAAAAAGCTTCCATACTATTATCTTATCTCAGACTCCAAATATGTACTTGATTCACAGGCAAGTTTGTCTCAACTGTTCTGAGTACACTTAGAGGCAAGTAATTATAGAAATAACTAGGTCGAAATAAGGTCATATTTTTAAATTAAGCTCAGTAACATGGAATAGAATACACTAAATTTCCAAATGACTCTCTTATTTTGCAGTGATTAAGGTCATAGACCTATAAAGTATTATTGCATTATCTCCACCTCGAATTATTACTTGTAACATTACATTTGTTTCTATTCACATTTTATTTGTAGAAAGAAGAATTATGCTTTTTAGGTGATAACCAGTTGGAATTTACTACCTATCATTTTGCTTTCAAGGAAAATAATTTCTATTTTTTATATATCTGTATAATTATTCTCAGGACAGTAAATTATAAGAATATTAAGTGAATTATTGTGTTACTTCTCCAGGTGAAGACCCTGAAACAAGGAGAATGAGAACAGTGAAAAACATAGCAGACCTGAGGCAGAATTTAGAAGAGACTATGTCCAGTCTTCGTGGGACCCAGATAAGCCACAGGTTTTTTCTCAATTCTGCATATTTTGGGGCCAGTAAAGAACAAAAAATTACCATCAGGCACTTCAATTCTTATAAAGAGAGAAGGAATTTTAGTTTTCCTTTACTCTTTTCTCACTCAAATTTTATATGACAACCAAAGGGTTACTTCTCAGCATATACATGGGGACTTTTTTCTCCTATCCACCTTTTTTTCAGTGTGATTTCCCATTCAAACCGATTTCACTTCTTAAACTACCACCATCACGTTGAAGTAGACTTTTATGCCTCCAGAAGTTGCTGTTAAAATGCATCTGAGGAAAAGTGGTAGAGACACTTTCAAACATCATTGTAGTTAATTTCCAGAATAGGGTAAATTCAAGGTTTGTTGAGAATATGGAACAATGTTTGTTTGTTTTTTTTTTGTTTGTTTTTTAAAATATATATTTTATTGCTTTTTTGCAGAGAGGAAGAGAGAGGGATAGAGTAAGAAACATTGAAGAGAGAGAAACATCTATCAGCTGCCTCTTGCACAGCCCCTACTGGGGATGTGCCCGCAACCAAGGTACATTCTCTTGACCGTAATCGAACCCGGGACCTTTCAATCTGCAGGCTGACGCTCTATCCACTGAGCCAAACCAGTTTCGGCTGTTAGTTTTTTTTTTTTAATAAAAAATCTAATGGTGGTCTTTCTCTTGAAAGCAGAAATGCAAAAGAAACAAACGAAAAACCAAACAACTGCAAATGAATTCCCTTTCCTTCAATTTAACATATAAAAAGGTGTTTAGAATCTCATTATGAATGTATAATTTGGCTTTCCTGAAAATAACATTCTGCTAAGAAATGACTGAATTCTGGCCTATCCTGTCTTGTGCCTTCATGGTTAATGGCTCCACGTGAATCACAGTAGCATTGTTTCTGCATTTTATTTGACAGCACCCTGGAGACAACATTTGACAGCACTGTGACCACGGAAGTGAATGGAAGGACCATACCCAACTTGACAAGCCGTCCCACCCCCATGACCTGGAGGCTGGGCCAGGCGTGTCCCCGGCTTCAAGCCGGGGATGCTCCCTCCCTGGGCGCCGGCTATCCTCGCAGCGGGACCAGTCGGTTCATCCACACAGACCCCTCCAGGTTCATGTACACAACACCTCTGCGTCGAGCTGCTGTCTCTCGGCTGGGAAACATGTCACAAATTGACATGAGTGAGAAAGCAAGCAGTGACCTGGATATGTCCTCTGAAGTCGATGTGGGTGGATATATGAGTGATGGGGATATCCTTGGAAAAAGTCTCAGGGCGGATGACATCAACAGCGGGTAAGTGCCCCTGGGTCCGGCTCTCTAACAGAACTATGGGAAAAAGAAAAGGTGTCTACTCAGCTGCACTGGTTATAAAAAGAGCACATAGTTTAGTTCACAGAGTCATAAGAAAATGTGAGAAACCTAAGGTGTTGGGGTATTCAGGTCCTCTCTTCTGCTCATTCATGAAAGGTAAACTGTCTACAATTTCTGTAAAATCTTTTCATTATAAGCCATTACATTTTTCTGTTCTTGGTTCAGAGACACGTGTGTCCTGTGTTTTCAGAGTGATCTTGCACATGTTCCTTAAATAAGAGATTTTGTAGAGAAGGACAGGGAAGGAGGCAGGACTTTTGCTGAGCTGCTTGATTTTCGGGGACTTGTCAAAGCTGCCTTTGCCTGCGGTTCACATATTTTCCAGCACTCTTAAATTTTGCGACTCCAATCTAACCTGAGGGAAAATCATTTTAGAGTTTAATGTTTCCATCTATTTGATGTGATGATATCAGATTTGCTTCTTTCTCTTAATCCCTGTTTTCATCTTTGCTATTAGATTCCCCAGAATAATGTTGTGATTATAAAACTCTTAAAGTATTTTGGCAATTTGGAATATTTAGTTCAATCTGCGATCAGCCTCAATGGAGGCAATAGGATAGTTCTATTAATAGAACTTTTATTAACTATTGTAGTTGCCCTTTTAAATACTGCCTGTTACCTGTGACACTGTTGTTAAAGTACTGATTCGTTTAACCTTCCACCACCAGCCCTTAGGAGGTATTTTTGTACATGCTTGTTTTACAGAGAGGGAAATTGATCCTAATCAGACCCAATTGTTTATGCTAAGGAAAGACAAGACTGGTGTGTCTGACTTCAAGACCCAGGCTCTGTTAATGCAAGGAAAAGCTTACCAATTAGCCTTACTATATTTTTCATGTGAATCTGGATTTTGACCTATCCTTTGTCCTTATACATCTGAGAGGACCAGTGTCAGAAATCATCCTTCTACATGACTAATCCTTCCTGACTTCATTCCTGAAAGCTTGTTTGAAGGGTGACAAGACCTAAAAAGTACAAAAGAGATGAAATCAGATTCATAGCTCTGCTCTGATATCCTGACAGCTACCAGCCCTTTCCAGGAAGCCACCTGACATGAGTTTCTAACGATTTATGATTAGGGAGACAGATTATGGTTAACTAAGGTAGGAAGTAATTGAGTTGCTGCTGGAGTCAGAATTCCTAATTTAAATCCCTTTCTAGAATTTTCTCTCTGTAGACTCCTTTGGAGGTTAGTTTATCCAAATTCATTTTTTTTGTCACCTGTAAAAAGGATAACAATGCAGAACCTCCACAAAATTATTTGGAATGAAGGAAATAACCCACAGAATTGTACATAGCACAAACCTTGTTACAATATAAGTGATCAATAAGTTTATCATCATCATAATTACATTTATAATCATTAATAATTATAATAAATGACTATTTAAAATCACCTAGAAGGGAATATCCAGTTCAGGGAACAGGATGGCAGCATAAGGATAAGGCATGAACTTTCTCTCCTCTGTATCTTCCCTCTTTCTTCTCCATTCTTTCTTCTCTCCCTCCCACATTCTCCTTTCTTTCCTTTCTCTATTTCTTTATATGGGGGCATATATGTGTGCTACTTTTTATATTCACCATTGGATGAAGATCTAATTCTATACATAAATAGACACACACACACACACACACACACACACACGTGGTGAGTGTCATTATTTGTGGTAGTTATGTTCTATAAAGTCTATACAAACGCTGAATTAGTGAATGCTGAATCACTCCCCTAGGGGAAATATAAATTTAGTTTCCTTTGAGCCTTTGGCCATAACTTTTCATCAATGGATCAATAGATAGTATTGTTTCATGTATATTTCAGTTGAAAGAAACCTTATTTATTATTTAATGCATATCTGTTGATTCATTAACATTGAGCTCACACCAACAGCAGTGTAACTCATACCGGAATGAAGCTGAAGTAAGACATATTTTTCTATAACACATATCATAGCCTTCTTACACACAAGACAGATTTTCAGAGCTACATTTAAGGGACCATTTTAAATAGCAAAATCTCCAATAGAGGCACAAAAATGTGGGGAGAAAAAGTGGCTCTATTTAGACTGTGAAAAGGAGGCTTCTATTTTTGCAGTAGGAGAACTTACAATCAGAAGGCAGAATGTCACCTTATTCAACCTCTGTTGGCAATGTCCACATGGGCAGCTCAGACATCTCGCTGCTCTGAACATGACCGTGAGGGACAAGGAAGAGCTGCAAGTATTGATTTGGGTGCTACACCTTTTAGTGAGGAGCCAAATTCACAAATGTGGAGTTGGTGGATAATGAGGGTTGACTGTGTTTATTTACACACAGTGAACATGCTTATTTGGGGAGAGAAGGCATATCAAGGGAGCTGTTTAACTCAGACATCAAGGGGCATCCACAATGCAATGTGTAATTTCAAAGGTTCATACAGATAAAATTGGAGCTGAGAGTTCAGAATAAGGAGAAAGCACTATATCCTGGCATGAAATAGAATGGAGTGAATAAGAAAAAGAAACACTTTAGTTCTGTTCCTAGAGAGATTCAAATAGCTAGAGAGGAGAGAAATATATTAAGATAAAATTTGTAAGAAAAGTTTAAGTATTGCAGAAGATATGTCATTTGGCCACCTTGACTAAACTATAATTTTCAAAGCAGAGGGACAATTGGATTAGATGACATTCAATTACTTTTCCCTTGACTGAGATTCATAGAATCTAAATATTTAAAGATAAGATCTGAGAGACAGGAACTATTGTGACAGGCCTCAGAGTAATATTAACCTGAGAGGTCTAGAGTATGTACTATACACGATGGAAAGTTGTGTCTTAGAGAAGATTACCTAATAATAGCAGAATATGAAGATGATGATGATTTTGAAAGACCAGTTTAAGGGAAATATGCAAAATGGATTGAGGGAAGAAACTATGGGTATAGATTTCAGGCACTATTACAAGAACTTGTGTCCAAGTTATAAGGCCAGAAATATGGGATGAAAGTGGGAAGGGATTGACACAGGAGGTATCACAAAGAAAAATTTTACAGCTCATGAGGGTATGTATACTAGTAAGAGAGAAAGATAATTCAGATAAGATGCCCATTTTAAAATCACAAGAAGTAGAAAATGATACCATTAGAGAAAATAGGCACAGATAGAACTTGTATTTTTATTTTGGTGAGAAAGAGAGAGATGATAGGTACCGAGTTAAAATTGCAGAGTTGGAAATAAGGGTGTTACCAGACTGAAGGGGTCCATTTGCTTGAACACATCAAAGCCCAATAAGACATGAACAGGAATTTGCAGCTGAAAAAAATAAGGCTTATTCAGGAGATGGCACTATGCCTAGAGTCACAGGTAGCTCATTCTCAAAGACCTGGCTCCCTGATGGCTTCTGGGGGATGGGTTATTATGGGGAAAATCATTAGTCATGGTGACTAACAGAATTAGGGTGGTGGTGGTGTCTACTGACTGGTTGGTGCTAGGGTAGGAGTAATTGGTGATTGCATTTGGTCCTGATATCAGCCATGGAGATGCTCTGTCCAACGTCACAAAGGTTTGTTCTGTGGGATTTTTCCTCTTTGCTGGTTCTGGAGCTAAAACACAACTGAGGCCAAGATATTATGTTTAGTTTGACTGAAAACTCTGTCTCAATAGTTAGAAGACCCAAGACCTTGTTTGTAAGATTATGGGATGCTGACCAGCACTTCATCCTCCAAAGGGAGCAGGAGGTGGGTGAGTCAGGATGTGGGAGAGTGGCCCCAGTTTGAGTTAAAAGGGGAAAAAATAAAAATAAAAAAATAAAAACAGATTTAAGAAAATAAGGTTTCTGTATGGTTACAGGGGGATAAAGCAAAAGTAACTTAAAACAAAACTAGTGTCTAGGATAGAGATATAATGGAGGGTGTGATCTCATATAGTAGATACCCTGTTTTCCCGATAATAAGACAGTGTCTTATATTAATTTTTGCTCCCAAACATGTGCCAGGTCTTATTTTCAGGGGATGTCTTATTTTTCCATGAAGAAGAATATGGTACACATTTATTGTTAAATGAAAATAAATGACATTTATTACCTGTATATGGTACGGTAGTACGGTAGTTGTCAACACAAACCAGACAAACTATGAATCTTACAGTATCAAGAATTTACTCATTTATTCAATGACAATCATGTCATCATCTTCTGGAACCTCATCATAACAATCCAATTCCTGAATTTCCTGGTGAATTTCTTGTGACTCCATTTCTTTCAGAATCAGTGGACCAAATCATGTTTAGCAATAGCACTGTCTTTAAATGAGTACTTCTTGTCAAGGTAGCCTGCTCACAGTGCATTTGCAATGCAACTGACAGTGATTTTCTCCCATGAATTCTTCACCCAAGTCACAACTTCTTGCAGTTTAAGTTTCACAAAGTTTCTATGCTGATTTCTCTTCATTCACACAGCAGTGAAGTCAGGACTCTGCGTAATGTCACTGGTTGCTAGACGCCAGTTGGGGCGGCCCTAGCGACCAGTTTATGGTAAATTAATTTTCATTCTCAGACAGAGCCTGGGGGCCTTATTTTCAGGGGGGATGCCTTATATTCACTTAGAAGGAAACCTGTAAGTAGGTCTTATTTTCGGAGGATGTCTTATTTTCGAGGAAACATGGTAGTGGAAATTATGGGAGACATGAGGACTTCTTGGAAAAGAATAGGGAGGGAAGAGGGGTAATGAGCTTATGTGTATATGTATGTATATCCAGGGTGTCCCAAAAAGTGTATATACACTTTAGCAGCTGATAGTTCAATTTTGAAAATGAAATGAATTTTAATAAACACTGCCTTTATAATTATTCAAGGTGGGTGTGTACATTTTTGGGGACACCCTACATGTATTGAAATTTTTTCTTGAGTTCATCTTGTGAATCAAGCAGCATTTTAGGCTTTGTGTGTGCAGTGCTTGATAATTAGACACAGGACTTTCCCTAGAATTTTTATATGTACTAATTTATTCAGTAAATGAATAGTAATATATAGACATGTGTATGTGTGTATAAACTCTTAGGTAAGTAGTTTCTTTAACAACTGCTCTCTGGATATAATAATGTATATTACAGGCATATCTATACTCAGAAGAATTTTATAGGACTCTGTTAGTTAACATTAACTCCTATAACAGGGAAATCTCAAAATCTCAGTAACTCCCCACAAAGTTAATTTCTCCTTCATATAAAACCCTCACTGGTGTTTCTGACCTTCAGTTGGGGAATGTGCACTAATAGTCTTTCATAGACTGTAAATATTACTCTTTTCAGCGTCCAGTGCAGCTAGTGGCTCCAGCTCCTGAGTAGGGGCGGCTGAAGATTGAGTAAAATGAAAGAAACAGACACAGAGATAGAAGGAAAAAGCTGGGCCTGGGTGGGACCACTGCCCTCTTCTGATGGAGAGACAGTGACCCAGAGCTATTTTATACCCTCAAATACCAGGAAGCTTTCCTATTCGTTCTGGGTGCTTGGCTAGATTTACATAAAAAACCCACTCCTTGGCACCTAGGCTAAAATGAAGGTCAAGCTGATAACACTTCTGCCTTTTGGTAGAATGTGTTTCCAGGGCGTGGCTTTGCAGACCACCCTGGTTTTAGCTGACAATTTAAAGAAATGCCCATGTGCCTTCCCAGGCTCTCTCTACAATAGACTAAGGTGGCCGTAGGTAGTTTTGCTTTTAACAAGCCATGTTTCCAATGTTGCTGGGCATTCATATTCAAAAGACAGATGGCAAAGAAAGGAAGGACCACGGTGTTAGAATATTTCATATGTACCAAGCCTGCAAGTGGTGCATATGACTTCTATCCACATTTCTTTATCCAGAACAGCTGTGTGGCCACATCTAACTATAATCCAGGCCAAGACAAATAGTTCAGTTGTGTGCCAAGGAGGAAGAGGAAATTGCTTTCATGAGAGCTGGCTAGTTTCTGCTTGATTCACTAAGAAGGGAAAAAATGTTATTCCCATTGTCATCCCTACTTATTTCATGCCTCAGTAGAAACCCAATTCAGACCTCTGTTCTCTATTGTGCCTTATCCGTCTTCCAAATGAAGTCCTTGGAGAGTCCGACAGTGAGTGCATTTAAATAAACATCAGTGGTTCACGTGTTTTATGTTGACCAGCAGTCATTCATATGTAGCTTATAAATAAACTAAGTCAAAGTAATACAAATCCATATGAAAACTTCCTCTGGTGGTTTTTACCTGCTTGGCTGTATACATTTTCTGTTTCCCATGGTAGATAGCATACAGGATGCTGAAATTTAAAGAATGGCTCAGAGTTCTGTTCCCTGGGCAGAAGGTGACTGACTAGACATGGCCAGCAGGTGTTATGGCTGGTCTCAGCTCAGGTATGGACGAGTGGGCATTGTGTGGGGGACACCCATGGCGCGTTTTACATCATTGCTCAACAGGTTACATAGTGTGCCATTGTTGGCATCCACGGGGTGTACCCTGGAGTCTCAGCCCGTAATTGAAAGGCGTGAAGAAGAGAGGGCTAGAGACACTCTAGGGGAATTTTAACTTAATGGTGTTTTCCTTAAGAGGAAAAAAAAAGGGCACAAGATGTCTATGCTATAATTCTTATAAAACGTTGAGTCATAAAGTTAATTTTCTGTTCCCAATTTTTGCAAGTATAGTTTAGTGATTAAAGGGACAAAGGACACACAAAAAATAATACTAAATGAAGATGTTTAATTTAGGATTTTTTTTCTCATGTAACCACGAGGAATGTCATGAAGTAAATGGGAATGGAGTGTCATTTTTTCATGTACTTTAGAACTCTGAAAATTAATCAGCATTCTGAGAGTTCAAAATTCCTTGAAGCATGCAAAGGCTTATCTCTTTCTTCTCTTTTGAAATTGCTTTAAACACTTGGGGATGTGAATCTGCCAGTAATTAGGAATTAGTCATAGGAAGGCCTCTTACTTCAAATGAATCTTTTTGAAAAAGTCTTTATTTATGAAGCACAACAGGTACAACCTGGAATATTGCAGAGGGAGAGGAGATACTTATTTTAATTGAGTGGAAATTGAAGTTATCAGCAGGTGTCTCAGTGATAAATAGTTGGACTCAGATTATAACCTAAAATTCTACTTTAAGTCACATTACTCAAACACCAAGACATTTTAATACTGTGAAATGAAGTTTTAAAAAAGAGAGGTGGATATTTTAATCCTGCTTCTTCCTTAGTCCCCCTCTTCCTTTTCCTTTCATAAAGTTTGTGATGTGTGAAGCAAGCATAACATTGGAAAGGGCAGGTTACCTGAGTTGGGTTAAAAAGACTCATGGTAGCACAGCTGGTATTGTTTAATGGTTGAGTGTCAACCTATGAGCCAGGAGGTTATAGTCTGATTCCCGGTCAGGGCACATGCCTGGGTTGCAGGCTTGATCCCCTACCCCATGTATGAATTTCATGCACCATGCCTCAAGTATAACTAATAACAGGTTAGTAACATTGAGGGAAGTAAAAACCAAATCAACAAAACAGACTGTAATAATAAAAATGTACAAAAGGCATAAACAGACATTTCAAAAACAAAACCAAAATGGCCTATGACAAAGTAAAAATATGATTTGCCTGCTTCATCATCCGGATGGAACTTGTAAATTAAACCAAGCAGAGAGTTTTCATCCATGGGCAAGTAGAAGTTTATTCTAAAACTACTTTGAGAACTGTTTGTTGTGACTAGTAAGATCGAACATCTTTGTGTCTCTCTTAGGACCTGATGATTCTCTTCCTAGCTATACACTTTAGATAAGATCCCTCCTGTCAGCACAGGAAATGTGTGCACACTGGTGTTCATGGCGGCAAGAGGATAAAGACCACTCCAATCTCCATAGTATTGAAAGGGATTAATACACTGCAGTGCATTGATAGAACTACATGTCTGTAAAATGAGTAGTAATTCACAAAAGATGTTTTGTAAAAATGTCATTTTGAGTGAAGGAAAGTAGTCACAAAATAATACATACAGTATGATTTAGTTTATTTAAAGTTCAAATTTAAATGATGCTAAACAATATTCATAACCAGGGATGCATATTCATGTGGTAAAATCATAAAGGAAAGTGAAGGAAAGCTTAACACAAAATCCAACATGATTTATATCTCCGGAAGGGAGATTTGGGGGATATGATTGGAAGGAGCCTATACAGACATTGAAGAAATTAGAAATGTTCTATTTTTGATGCCAGGTAATAAGCACATGAGAATTGATATTATTTTTATTATTTAAATATACTGTTACACTTCATATACTTGCATAGATATATTTAACTATGAATCTTACTTTAAAAACACAGCATAGCTATGATTGTAGCGTTATATATATTTATGTTGATTGACAAAGTAGGGTTGAATAACATAAGAAAATGAGGTTTTTTTTTTTTTTACAATTTCCTCTTATTTCAGACAAAATTAGAGCACAGTGATGCAGATTCACATATTTGTAATAGTTGGGGGTGGTGAGTGACAAGAAGAAAGAGTAATGTCTCTGGATTGTTGATTGAATTGATGGTGTGTTTCCCATAAATATATTAGCATGTAGAAAAGGAGCATGAGCTTTAGGGGTGGATATAATACATGTTCAGTTTATACTATATCTGATATGATTATGGGAAATCCAAATATTTATGCAGAGGAAATAGTTTAATATCCTAGAACAGGGTGGGCCATGGGACCTGGTAATATTAACTTGGAAAACAGACACCTAAAAGTAGTATGCTACAAGTGTGTAAGTTTTGTCTACTCAGAACCAATGAACTTGTATGCATATATGCATAACCTGTGGACACAGACAAAGGGATGGTAGGGGCCTGGGAGGGGAGTTGGAGCTGGCTGGAAAAGGTTAATGGGGGGAAAAGAGGACCTATATAATACTTTTAACAATAAAGATTTTAAAAAAGAAGAAGAAGAAAAGAAAAGAAAGAAGCCCTAACCTTTTTTGCTCAGTGGATAGAGCGCTGGCCTGCAGACTCAAGGGTCCCAGGTTCGATTCCAGTCAAGGGCATGTACCTTGGTTGTGGCCACACACCCAATAGGGGGTGTGCAGGAGGCAGCTGATTGATGTTTCTCTCTCATCATGTTTCTAACTCTCTCTGTCTCTCTCTTCCTTTCCGTAAAAAAAAAAAAAAAAAATCAATAAAATATATTCTAAAAAAAGAAGAGAGGTGGTAGTGGAAGGAAGGAAGAATTAGAAATGCTTTGTGAGCCTATTGGGTTGTTTTAATGGGAATTATTTTATAGTTTAAAGAACTTGAACATTGCTAAAATTATCCTAAGCTATTTATATTTTGAGAGAATTTATATTTTTGTCTTTAACCTTCACAACTTTCCTTTGAAATTTTTTGTTTGTACCAATCATCCTTGTAACTCTTACTTCTTAAACTCATCTTGGCTGATAGTTCAGAAGTTTGGATATAACATTATTAGGAAAACCTTTTTAAAATTTTCCATTATTCTTTCAAAAAGATTTCCTAACATTTATAGCTCCCAGATTGCAGCATAAATTTTCTAGCAGAACTATAAAACTTATGTTTTTATTAATATATTAAAATCCTCTAGAAAGAATGAAAAGAAGGAAGAATTAGTAAGAAAAAATTAATCAGAAATTTATTTACTCGTGTGATGCCTGTTTAATTTTTTCTAATACAAACACATTGTTCTATTATGAAAATGCCCTGCCAACATTTAAATGAGAGAGTATCTGTAAACAGAGGAATATATATACACTGATTTTTTGGTTCAATTAATAGCTCTTATGAACATTTTTGATATTACCTAGCAAATTGAAGGGCCGAAGAAAAACTAATGTGCTTTGAAATGCTTCCTGAAAAAAATAGTTTCTTTCTAATGCATGGAAATTAAAAATATATGGGCTTTTTAATGTTTATAACTAGTTTTAAAATAGTCTTGTCTATAGAACTTAACTTTAAGCATTGAAAAACCAGAAGGTTATGTCTTTAATAGAAGTGTTCTTTCATCTATTTCTTTTTACATGTGTCACTATTATGGGTAAAGTTGCTGAGGTCAGCTTTGATAGTTTCTTCCTACAAAATGGAAGCCTTTTAAATTCAAGTCAACAAACATTTAATATATTTGTTGATCCCAAACTCTATACACAACACTTTGATAGACACTTTTGGAGATACACAGATGAATAAGTCAGACCAGGAATATGTAAAACATACTCTGTAAGCATTGCTACATCTTCCTCGAGAGGTTAAGTGTAGGATTTAACCTGTGGATAGCTTTTGGAAAACAAAGGGGGAAGAAAAGAATCTCACTTATCTGGAGAAAAGATATCGACCACCCTCAACCTTTTAAAACACAATTTAAAAAGAGAGTGAATGAGAAAAATATTTTCTATTAAACCATTTTACTTTATCTGAAAACACATACATTCCACCTCAAGAAAAAGCCTATAACATTTAGGACAACCATCCCTTTACTCTTTAATTGTCCCATTTTGTACAGGCAGTGATGCTCACAATCATGAATTCATTATCAAAACAGTTATACTGTTTTTTCCACTATTTCCAATTTAAAAGAGTATGTCAGTGTTATACACATTCTGGATCCAAAATCACCTTTTAATTTTTGTGGAACTAAATTCTTTGGTTATCAAGAAAATTAACCATGTATAAGGGTTTAATGCATTATGACTTAGTGTTATTGTTTTGTATATAAAATTCATATATTTCCTTTTCAAAATATATGAGAGAGGCCTTGTGAACAACAAGTAGCTCTTATTTATAGGGTTCTCACAGTGAGAGCTTTCTGTATTCTCTAATTGTCTTAAAACCTACACACGCTAGATTTTATTCTTCCTATTTTCAGTGGAAGAAATTGAGACCAGTTTATAAGTCTTGTTCAAGGTCCTTCACCTAGTAAAGACAGAATTTACTAATCCTGTAAGTAATTAGCCGATTTCACAATCCTTTTGCAGCAATTTGGTGAATGTTCAGGATGATCATGATTACATTTTTTGATACCAAAAAGAGAAACCAACTTGAATTTGCTTAAGCACAATGGTCACCTACGATAAAGAAGCAGGGATGACTCCCAGAACCCGAGGACAAGTTGAGAAGCTGAAGCCATGGGGGCCACGTGTCTCTGCTGCTTTTTGCACACCTGTGCCATTGTTTGTACTTTGCTGACCAACTTTCTCTGTGGCTCTTGGCATGCAGCGATGATAAACACCCACAGCTTCTAGGTCTCCATTTTCATCCACTCTCTCCACATAGAAAGACTATGCCTTTATCCCAGTTCTCAAAGAAAAAAAAATTAGCCTAGCATGGAATGTCAGATTAAACACGCTGTTCTAATCCTTCTTGGTCAGCAAGCAAGATCACCTCACAGTAACACGACTGCGGCTGTACCAGCCCTGAGTAATGTGGTGGTCCTGTGATCATAGGGAAATAGATCCCAGACAGGCCATGGGCATATGGTGTGGTCCCTCAGTTCAGAGAGCAATGACTTGTGGGTAAGATCATGGTTCCTGGAGCAAACTTTGTAGAGTCATTTCTCAATTCTGCCACAGCTGTGTGAGTGACCTTGTATAAGTCTTAACCTTCCGCGCCTACTCATTTCTTTATCTCTAATGCAGCATCAATAATGTTTTTACATGTGAACTATTTGAAAAGTTCCTGGCAACCTATTAAACATTTAACATATCTTGGTTATTAGCTTATGATAATGGCCAACTGTAGCATATGTTCCACTTGTCAAATAAATTAATTTTAAGTTTAGTAATGTTCCATTACTCCTGGGACCATCAATGCTTCAAAAATGAAATGATGTTGCTTTTATTTTGCTAAGAGTTATATGATCCACAAGCCTGTTCAAAAATGCAGATAACAGAAGAGGGAAAACAGAAGGTTTTATAATTGGCTAGTTACTTGTTGTAGTAAGGAAGGCTGGTTTCCTGATAAACTTGAAAAGATATTCTAATTCTTTCTGGTGAGTATAATGTTTTTATAGAAAAAAAACAAAACTATAATTGAGGATATTTGCATAATTATTGAAAAATGTGAACACTGTTTGTTTATTAACTGCAATCCTATAGATGAGGTCACTTAATTTTCTGTTGATTAATCACACATTTATTTTCAGATACATGACAGATGGAGGACTCAACCTGTATACGAGAAGTCTGAACCGAGTTCCAGACACGGCGACTTCCAGGGATGCCGTTCAGAGAGGCATTCACGATGTGACGGTCGATGCAGACAGGTAATGCCATGGAGCACATATGATAATGAGGAGCGTATAAAGCAGTTTTATAAATGAGATCCTAAGAGTTTTACAGTATAAACCAGTGGACTTCTATTTTATTATAATAATTATTTTGGAACATTTAAACAAAAACTAAGGTGATTGCACTTCAAGACTTTAAGAGCTCAAGACTTTTTAAACTCTGTATACTGAAAAAAAATTGCATTGCTGGTGAGAATATTTAACAAATCTCAGGTTACATGGCAGCAAGTTTTAATAGATCTAAAGCAAAATTATAAATATAGACTTACGTTCTTTGCTTAAAAAGAACCCTGACTGATAAATCCCTGTTGATTTGGATACCCTCAGATGTACCTGGAGGCTAATGATATAAAGATTAAAACATAATTCAAATGATCAGATGCAGTAAGCTTGATACTTTTCTTAAGGGGTTTGTTGAAAGCATTCAGCTCTTGCTTTAGGCTAATTTGTGATTTTAATTGTTTCATATTGCTTAAAAGTAGGTGTATTGTGTGTGTGTTTGCTGGGAATTGTTTTGTCAATTTTATCAGGATCACTGTTGTTCGACAATATTGTCTGTGTAAAACAATGTTGTAAGACCTACTTCTGACCTAATTTTGCCCCCTCTACACCCATAATTTTTACTTTATTGGGTAGGAAGGGAGTATCCATTTCCAGCACTACTATGTGTCAATACGTAGAGTGGTTCTTAAACTCGGCATTATGAAAAGGACAAGAGGTGAAGAGTGCATGTACCCATATTCTGAAATAAGAGCTGGCTGCTTGTCCTTTGTATTCCACGTGGTGCAAGGCACACGGTTACCGTCATGGGTGTCAGGTAGGCTGGCGTGGGGCTTGGGCAGCGCCCTCTCAGCTTCCTTGTTGGTGCTTTGCTGTTTGGATGTAAAAAAAGACGTAACTGCCGAAACTGGTTTGGCTCAGTGGTAGAGCGTCGGTCTGTGGACTGAAAGGTCCCAGGTTCGATTCCAGTCAAGGGCATGTACATTGGTTGCGGGCACATCCCCGGTGGGGGATGTGCAAGAGGCAGCTGGTCGATGTTTCTCTTTCACCGACATTTCTAGCTCTCTATCTCTCCCCCTTCCTTTCTGTAAAATATCAATAAAATATATTTTTTTTAAAAAAGAAGAAGAAAAAACAGATGTAACTGCTGCTTGCTGCAGCCTGTCTAGTCTGTAGGTGGGCTGAGGAGGAGCAACGGAGGGAGAGTGAGCAGGAAGTGCACAGCAATGCCTAGCACCTCTGGAAGTCTGCTCACTCAGAATGGGGCCCCAGGGTGCTTCCTGTGGCTTCCTGAGCCAGGTCACAGGTGATGTGCCGCTGGAGGCCTGGGGAGATTCTGAATTAATCTGGAAGTGCTCTGGGGCAGTGGTCAGCAAACCACTGCTTGCGAGCCACATGTGGTTCTCAAGCCGCGGTTTGCCGCCCTGTTGACTAATGAGTTTGCCAACCACTGCTGTAAGGCACTACCCTTACCCAGACGTTTTGACTTCAGGTTAAAGGCATTAATACATTATTAAAATGTTTCTTAAGTGCTTTTCCCTAAGGCAGTGGTCAGCAAACTCGTTAGTCAACAGAGCTGCAAACCAAGGCTCGCAAGCCGCATGTGGCTCCTGAGCTGCAGTTTGCCGACCACTGTTTCAAAGCATAATGCATAATAGAAATTATTATTTTGTATTGTAGTTTCTGACAGATTTGTTTGCGACACCACAATCCAGCTGCTGAAGTCACAGCTGAGGAAGGAGTTTGCAAAGGGCCCTAAGGAATTGTCATAGTTTCACATGCCTCTCAGGTTACCAGTCATCACAATTCTTAATATATTAGGGGCAGCCTAGGTCTGAACATCTACTCACACTGCGGCACTTGTTTCATTGGGTGGGAGAGAAACTTTTCCTCTATCTTCTTAGGTGTAGTATTCGGGAGTGTGCAAATTACACTGACAAAAGCTAGGTTATCAGGAGAAAAGAGAGGTTTTGTTTTATTCATGTATGTATGTAGTTTGCAAAAAATGTGACAAGGTGGTTAGAATTTGTCTCGCATCTTAATAGGGGAAGGGGAGTGTGAGAAGGGCACTCATGGAAAAATAAAGGACGTTTTGGAGATAAGTGGGCCCACAGAAGGAGAGATAGGAGATGTGAAGTTTTGTGACAATGTGTGTTTAGGCGATTTCTTACACCTACTTCTTGTCTCAGGTGATAGGAAGCAATCTTCTCTGGCTGTAAAATTCGAAGGAGGGGATAGATGACAGAATTCTTTGGGGATGCCCTGTTTTTAGGAAGATAATGTGAGTTCAGAAAAACAAAAGCAAAAAGGACCCATATCTTCACAGTGGTATATTTCGGATCCCTTCACCCTAAATCTACATTTGTTATCAATGTGTAGAAAGTTCCACTAAATCCACAAAAGGAATAAGAAAAATTCTCATATTAAACATTTTGCCAAGGTTGGCTTAATGTTTTTAATTTTGTTGTTGTTGTTAATCCTCACCTGAGGATATTTTCCTCCATTGCTTTTCAGAAAGGGAAGAGGGGTGGGAAGGAGGGAGGGGGGAGAGAGAGAGAGAGAGAGAGAGAGAGAGAGAGAGAGAGAGAGAGAGAGAAAGAGAGAGAGAGAATAAATGGATGTGAGAGAGATGCATTGGCTGGTGGCTATTGGCTGTCTCCTGACTGGGAGCAGGGAGTGAACCCTAAACCCAGGTGCCTGCCCTTGACTGGGAATCCAACTTGTGAGTCTTCAGTGCATAGGATGACACTCTAACACTCAGCAACAAAAGCCAGGCTTAACTTTATTTATTTTTTATTCCTCACCTGAGGACATGATTAGAGAGAGAAAGAGAGAGAGAGAGAGAGAGAGAGAGAGAGAGAGAGAGAGATTGGCTGCCTTCTAGACATGCCCCGAATGGGGATCCAACTGGAAACCCAGGTTTGTGTCCTGACCAGGAATCGAACCAGTAAGCGTTTGGTGCACAGGATGATGCTCCACTAACTGAGTCATTCCATCTGGGAATTATAGATTCTTATAAAATCAGGTGGGTAGTGAATTCTAAGGGAGGGAGGCCTTGATATTTACATTACTTCACCAAATAGGAGGAGCTGAGGCAACAGAGATTCTCTGAAGCCACCAAGCACATAGCTCCAGGGTTCAGACTCATGATGCTTGCCCCTAGCCTGTGTACATGCTAATAATTCATTTTATTCTGTGCTGATTTGTTCCAGCATAATCACAGAATCAGTATAGCCCCACCTCTTAAGTATTTTCCTCATTAGCTTACTGACTTTTTCATAGTAATTAAAAGCAAACACAGAAAAGATTAATGGGTTGAGATAGAAATAGATAAAGCAAATATAATTATTTCAATTCATAATTAAATGGCCTGCATTTTTTCTCTCCCATTTCTTCAAATTAAGTACAGAGACATAAAAGCACTGGGGAAAATGTTTGATTTGCCTTCTCACTTTTCCCTGGCCCCTGATCCCCAACGCAGGCTTGTGAACTGAGGCTGACCTTTGTTCCGATCCTCAAAATTAACTAAACTCTTTGTGAATAGCCTCATTAACTTCTAATACTTTTAAGTAATATCCCTCATGGAATTAATTCACATTGTAGACCAAGGGTGGGGAACCATATTTCTGCCAAGGGCCATTTGAATATTTATAGCATTATTCGCAGGCCATACAAAATTACCAACTTAAAAAGTAGCCTGCTGCCCAGACCAGTTTGGCTCAAAGGATGGAGCGTCGGCCTGCAGATTGAAAGGTTCCGGTCAAGGGCATGTACCTTGGTTGCGGGCACATCCCCAGTAGGAGGTGTGCAAGGGGCAACTGATCGATGATTCTCTCTCATTGATGTTTCTGACTCTCTATCCCTCTCTCTTCCTCTCTGTAAAAAATCCATAAAATATATTTTTTTAAAAGGCTGCTATATTTGGTCAAATATTTAATGAACTCACCCCTAATGCCTTGGCAGGGCCAGACCAAATGATTTTTTGATGTATCTTAAAAGGTATCTCAACCAAAAAATATTTGTAGCTTATGCTACTTGTACTATCCAGTAGCCTTTGAGTCACAATTGTTTTTTAAACTTTAATAATTCCTATTCTAATGTCCTTCTAATTAAGACCTCTGAGTTCAGGGTCCATGGGATTGAGCACAGTGCCTGTCAAAGAGTAGGGTCTCAATATAAATTACAGCAGGGGCCCACAAAATCATTTGGTCTGGCCCTGCCAAGGCATTAGGGGTGAGTCCAAGCTCTAGCACTTCTTATTTTATAATTAATTTCAATTTTATTTTATTTTATATTAGAGGCCCTATGCACAGATTCGTGCACCAGTGTGGTCCTTTGGCTTGACCTGAGGGGATAAGGCCAAAGCCAGCTCTCTGACATCCCCTGAGGTGTCCCGGATTGTGAGAGGTTGCCTCTCAGGTGACACACCCTGGAATCAGGCTCCCTCCTCTCTGGATCACAGCTGCTGAGTCACTGCAGCTCAGCAGCTCCTGCTTTGAGCGTCTGCCCCTTGGTGGTTAGTGCACATAGTAGCTTCCTATCAAATAGTCAAACTGTCAGATGGTCGCTTAGGCTTTTATATATATACCAGAGGCCCAGTGCACAAAATTCATGTGTGGGGTGGGGTGTCCCTCGGCCCAGCCTGCACCCTCTTCAATCTGGGATATCCCTCTCACAATCTAGGACAACTTGCTCTCAACTGCTTGCCTTCCTGCCTTTCTGATTGCCCCTAACCGCTTCTGCCTGCCAGCCTGATAACCCCCTAACCACTACCCTACCAGCCCGATTGCCCCTAACTATCCTCCCCTGGAGGCCTGGTCCCCCCAACTCCCCTCCCCTGCTAGCAAACTGTGGTGGCCATCTTATGACCACATGGGGGCAGTATCTTTGACCACATGGGGGCAGCCTTCTTGTGTGTTGGAGTAATGGTCTATCTGCATATTACTCTTTTATTAGATAGGATAGAGGCCTGGTGTATGGGTGGAGGCCAGCTGGTTTGCACTAAAGGGTGTCCTGGATTAGGGTGGGGGTACGCTTGAGGTGTGGGGTGGCCTGGGCGAGGAGCTTGTGGTGGTTTGCAGGCCGACCATGCCCCCTGGTGACCCAAGTGGAGACCCTGGTATCTGGGGTTTATTTATCTTCTGCAATTGAAACTTTGTAGCCTGGAGTGGAGTTAAGCCTTCTGCTTGCTCCTTGGTGGCAGCATTTCTATTGGGACTAATGTATCTTCTATAATTGAAATTTTGTAGCCTGGAGTGTAGGTCTGGGCTGGCCAGGGTGTGTGGAAAGCTTGGCTTCCTCCATCACCAGGGGTAACCCTAGCCTTCTACTCTTTCTAGCTCCATGGCTGCTGCAATTTCTGTTTGGATTTATGTATTTTCTATCATTGAAACTTTGTAGCCTTTAGTGGAGACATAGGTTGGCAAGGGCAGGTGGAAAGCTTGGGTTCCTCTATTTCCAGGGAAACCCAAGCCTCCCCTGTGCTCTCTGTGGCTATAGCCATCTTAGTTGGGTTTATTTGCATATTTGCTCCTGATTGGCTGGTGAGTGTGGCTTGTGGTGTAGCGGAGTGATAGTTAATTTGCATATTACTCTTTTATTAGATAGGATATATCTTTATTGATTTCAGAAAGGAAGGAAGAAAAAGATAGAAGCATCAATGATGAGAGAGACTCATTGATTGGCTGCGTCCTGCACACACCCAATTGGCGATTGAGCCCTCAACCCAGGCATGTGCCCTTGATCATATTGAACCTGGGACCCTTCAGTAAGCAGGCTGATGCTTTATCCGCTGAGCAAAACTGGCTAAAGCTCTAGCACCTCTTTTAGAGACTGCCCCTGACATTAAACTTGACCAGAGCTGAACTTTACCATATTAGAATTACTGTACTCTCTCAATAGAGGAGGTGGTCCCCACTACTCTTAGTTATACAGTATTTTTACCTTATCTTCTTCACAATAGCTTACTAATGAACCTTATGAAAATGATCTTGGTGGTGACGATGATGATGAAGTCAAGGTTGCTATGATAAAAATGCATCATTTATATATAATCATTATCACTATTGAGGATCTAGATGTGTAGCCAACATGCCATATTATTTAAATACATTGTTTTGTTTTATCTTTAAACAGCCCTGTGAAGTGGGTTTTATTACTGCCATTTTGTAAGACAAAGAGTTCTCAGAGCATATAACTTACCTATACAATCTTTAATAAATGGAAAAGTTTAAATTTAGATCTTGTGCTCTTATTATTATTCATGACAGTATTAATTTGGATAAAGGTTTTTATAGTGCTAGAAGACACTTTCTGATTTTTTAAATTATTTCATTTTTCCACTTTGATCAAAACATACTTGTAAAATATGACTAGATATATTTTATTCATCTTCATAGCTGCTGATGATTATGTTCCTTCAGTATGTAATCATATCTAGTTTTACTGTAGATTGTCAATAAATCTAAAAACACAATTGAAAGCAATCATTTCACATGAATTAGAGTTTTCTAAATGGCTAGCTAAGATGTTCATACCAGTAAAGCAATTTAGCAATATATATATATATATATATATATATATATATATATATATATATATTAGTCTGGAAATCTGTCTGTTAAGATATCTATTTCTAACAAGCTCAAAAAAATTCCATAAAAATGGGAAGGGAAGAATATGTTCAGGTTATACAGAAAATACTAAAAGAGTACTTATATGAAGGGAAAAGCAATTTGGGCCTTTTATGTTGCATGATTGTTTTGCCACAAAGAGCAGTAAAATAGAAGAGATTGTGTCAGCTAATTTAATTGGTTAATTTGATTTATGGAGTTATATCTATACATGAAACACTTGTCTTTTCCTTTAAAGAACTAAGGGTGAATTCTTTTTGTAATAGAATGGGCTAACTAATGGGGTGAGACATTCAACGTGGGATAATGAAGTCGAGGGCTTCCAGCTGACAGCTGATAAATTCTGCATCTTCTTCACCCCAGCTATATAGAGTAGGGGCATAACTTATTTATTAGAGTCATATGTGGTCCATTTATATTCATTTTTTTTGTTTGACTTAATTTGTATTTGAAATGGTTAAAATTATTTCTATAAGCTGGACTTTTTATTTATTTTTATTTATATATATATATATTTTATTGATTTTTTTACAGAGAGGAAGAGAGAGGGATAGAGAGTTAGAAACATCGACCAGCTGCCTCTTGCACACCCCCTACCGGGGACATACCTGCAAACCAAGGTACATGCCCTTGACCGGAATCAAAACCGGGACCTTTCATTCTGCAGGCTGAAGCTCTATCCACTGAGCCAAACCGGTTTTGGCATAAGCTGGACTTTTAAAGAAGCAACAGGCTTTCCATATGTTGTTGGTTTTTTTTCAGATAAGTTGTAAATGAAAGTGTATTCATTACATATGAGTGTTTATTTTCTGAATTCAGTAGTTATTTTGTTATTATAAAGTTTTTATATGATTATTGAAGAAAATTCACAGAATAAGTAAAAGTATTTAAAAAAATCTAAAAATAAGCTATAAATCTCCTATCCCCAAAACAAACAAGAATATTTTTTTGATGTTTTTCCTGCCAAACTTGCTTACCCTCTTCATTTACACAGTTTGGGTTACACCATCTATGCAATATATTATCCTTTCTTCACTTAATTTACGTATGAACAAGCACTACCACACAGTATGAAATATTATTTTGAATTATGAATTTTCATGATTGTATGCTATTCTAACATATGAAATAAATTACATATAAGGAGGTTGTTTAATCAACCATTACATTTAAGAAATTAATCAAATTTCTGATTTTATTGGCAGTCATTAGCAGAATCTTCCTGATCTCATTGTTTGTCTATAACCATGTGTTATTGTTGTTTTTTTTTCCTGAAAAAACTAGCTATTTGAATTTAGATTGTAGCTTATGTGCCTGAAACTGTCCTTGGAAAACTTTGTCTATAAGACATCAATTTTGAAAGCTATGTACAGCAGATAGAGCATGCTGTTCTATCTCTTTGAAATTTATTAGCCTGCCCTTGATCCATACATTATTTTCATGACTCATGGTATTTTTATCAGCAAAAGGAGGCAGCATAATTTGGTATTTGCTGCTTGATATTTGCCATTTGATATCTCCTTTATCATCCTAAATCTATTTTAGTGTCACTGTTTTAAAGAATGCATAAGATAACAACCTAGCCCAGTGGTCAGCAAACTCATTAGTCAACAGAGCAGCAAACCGCGGCTCGAGAGCCACAGTTTGCTGACCACTGCCCTAACCAGTATTACTCAGTGGTTAGACCAAAGAGTCTCAGGTTCAATTCCTGTCAAAGGTACGTACCTGGGTTGCAGATTTCATCTTGGTCCTGGTTAGAGCTTGTGGATGGCAACCAATAAATATTTCTCTCTCACATCAATCTCTCTCTCTCTCAACTCCTACTCCCTCTTTTCCACACTCTCTAAAATTCAATGAAAAAAAAATGTCCTTGGGTGAATATCAACAAACAATACATGAGATAATATATAAAAATGACCTTATACAGTGCCAATGACAATTCTCTTTTTTCTTCTCTACATAGAAGAAAGTGCTGAGTAGATTTTAAAAAACATTCACTTCTTTACAAATAAGAAAACAAGCATGAGGCTTTAATTAGTTACAGAATGGCTAGATACTCTAACCTTACCTCTAGAATGGAACCATCTTCAAAGGAAACACTGGAGAAGTGATTTAGGCCCGTCCATCAGGTGTGGCTTCTGTAAATTCCATACAGGATGAGTGACATGGCAGCAAAGAAAGGGAAGGGACTTATATTTGTTTAACTATATGAGATAGGATGTACCAAGCACATTAGATTCATAATTGAAGGTATTGTATTCTGCATTTTGCAAAAGAGGTAACTGAAGCATGGAGAGCGAGCATATGTACCTAAATATGTTTTGCCTAAATGTTACTAACTAAATGTGTTTGTTTCTTTTTATATTTTAATATTTGTGAGCGTGTACCTGCCACTCCCCGTTTTATTGAAATAGAATCTCGAGCTGTATCCACCTGGGCTTTCTTGACTGACAATTCAGACTGGTTAAGGATAGAGTACAATTAAGATTTTCTAGCTTTAAAGTATCTGTCGCATGGTAGGCGTTCGCATGGAGTGGGATGAGGTATAAAAGTTCCAAGGCCAAGAGAAAGTGGAAAAGGGAGTGTCTCATCCCCAGAGCAGTGGTCGGCAAACTCATTAGTCAACAGAGCCAAATATCAACAGTACAACGATTGAAATTTCTTTTGGGGGCCAAATTTTTTAAGCTTAAACTTCTTCTAATGCCACTTCTTCAAAATAGACTCACCCAGGCCATGGTATTTTGTGGAAGAGCCACACTCAAGGGGCCAAAGAGCCGCATGTGGCTCGCGAGCCGCAGTTTGCTGACCACAGGCCTAGAGGCAGCAGCAGGAGGAGAGCTGGCCATCTCTTCTCCTTTTCTAAAGATCAATAGCAACCCTTGTGTAAAATCAAGCTGTCTGTGTGAAATATAGAGCCTTAAATTAACTTTACAGTGTTTTCTATCTAGAAACATGCATTTAAAATAAATGTTCACCTGCATAAATGCTCTCTTTGGATTAAAGGCTTAATCACCACACTTTAAAGAGAGGCTTTTCTTAACCTGATTCCATTGTTAACACTAATGACAGCAGCTCCTTAACTCAGTGGGTGTCAATATTGATTATGACTTTCAGATCTTACTTTTTCGCATTAGAGTATAATTTCTATCTAAAAATAGATCATAATTCTCAATCGGAGGCCACCTTGGAGCTTTTCCAAGATGCTGGATTCATGGTAACATAATAGTGTTCAGCTTGACACTGGAGGTCACTAGGGAATCTGGGCTATTTTTTTTCCTATTGCAATGCTCTGTTTTGCTGAATACAATGGTGTCTATGGTCTTCTCTGCAGAATGAATCATGAAAGTCAAGTGCATACTGCAGGTACAATCAGCACCATCTAATTATCTCAAACTTGTTTGTCTTAAGGCTTTATTTAGCTGAGCAAATGCACACGATAATAACAAATGGGCTAATTCCAGCTCCTGTCAACCGCAGGCAATGCAGTCATTGTAAATGGGGTCTGGTGCATTTAGAGACTGTGTTCACGTGACACGCTAGCAGGTATGAAGAGAGGATACAATAAGTCAAGAAATAGAGAAGCAGATTTTGATTTTTGTTTTCTTTAGGAGAAAAAGCTATCAAGCTTATGTGAGTCTTTGTGTTTTTTTTAAAAAAATCTTTATTGATTAAGGTGTTATATTTGTGGAGTCTTTGTTTAATGTGAATGTGAAGCGTTCAGTTATTCATCCATATACTAGAGGAAAGGTGTACGAATTTATCCACCAGTGGGATCCCTCGGCCTGGCCTGTGGGATCGTGCTGAAACCTATTCTCCAACATCCCTCGAAGGGTCCTGGATTGTGAAAGGGTGCAGGCTAGGCCAAGGGACCCTGCCGGTACACGATTGGGGTGAGGAAGGGACTTGGGAGGTTGGCCAGCTGGGGAGGGACACAGGAAGGCTCCAAGGTGTGTCCGGCCTGTCTTGCTCAGCCCCAATCAGCCATACCCCAGCAGCAAGCTAACCTACAGTTTGGAGCGTCTGCCCCCTGTTGGTCAGTGCATGTTATAGTAAGTGGTTAAGTGGCCTTAGCATATCATTAACATATTATGCTTTGATTGGTTAAACAGAGGCCCAGACTACCGGACACTTTGCATATTAGGCTTTTATTATATAGGATTGTTATAATCCATCCCTAATATGTTATGAGCTATATATCATTCTAAAATATTAAGAGAAAGTGAGATCTATATTTCAGCCTCACAGGAATGTTTTTTGTTTGTTTGTTTGTTTTGTTTTGTTTTTTTAGATAATCTCTACTGGTCAGTCAGGAGACACTCTCATGCCTTTTATTATTCTCTATGGGTAGGTATAGCTGACAAGCCTGTTAATTCGGCGCTGCAAGGCAGATCCAGTACTCAGCCAGCTTGAGGGCTGCAAGGAGGTGATTGCACCCCTTTCTGGAATGTGAATGGCAGAGTAATACGAGAAGAGTCCTCTGTCCTAGAGGTTCCTCTGAGCTTCTTTCCATCAACTGTCTGTCTTGCTGACAATCTCTTGCTCACTGTCAACAATCATTAATCTCCTTGTTCTTTGCTGCTTTCTCTTTTAAAACCTATTTACACACGTGGGGAATCTGATGGGGATGGATCTTGGTGTGGGAGAGAGGCTTATCTGAGGAGCTCTGCTCTTCCCCCAGGCGGTGTAACGTTTCTCTGTGCCCCAGGGGAAGGCCTAACGCTTGGCCCCCCTGGGCCAGGCAACCTCAGGGCCAAGCCTCCATGTTCATCTGTCCCTTCCTTTTGTAACTTAAATCCTCTATTTCTGCCCCTGACCACACCCCAGAGATTTTTTTTTTTTAATTTAAAAAATGCCAAACTTCTAAGAGTAAAAATGTGAATTGGCAGTTTTCCCGAGGGCTCCATAATTTATCTCGTTTACAGGCATATGCACATTTTCCAATAGGAATGTGTGGGCTGACTGAATTATTCCTCTTAATTGCTTTGTCAAACCAATGACTTGTTTTGAAAATATATGTGCATAGGTCCTAAGAAAAAAACACTGCTCTTTCAGACGAGTTAACTTTATTTCTGGTGAGTTGTAACTTGAGAGTAACACACTGTGTGTTGAATACTTCGGTGTTTTGTTTAAAACGTGCTGGGTGTGATTTCTGCTCGTCAATTATTGAAACAAAACATTTTACTATTAATATTTTAACAGAAGATACTTGATTTACAAACTGAGTTACATATGTCAAACACTTAAGACATGTACTTACTGTGATAATTAAAAGGTTTTCTCTAGTCCTAGCTGGTTTGGCTCAGTGGATAGAGTATTGGCCTGAGAACCGAAGGGTCCTGGGTTTCATTCCGATCATAGGCAGGTACCTTTGGTTGCAGGCTCCTCCCCAGCTCAGGGCCTGGTCTGGACTCCTATGGGAGGCAACCAGTTGATATGTTTCTCTCACATCAATGTTTCTCTCTGTCTTCTCCTCTCTTTTCCACTCTCCCTTAAAAAAAAAAAAAAATCAATGGGACAATATCCTCTGGTGAGAATTAACAAAAAAAAATAAAGGATTAAAATAAATAAATAAAAGGTTTTCCCTCATACCTGTAACCCCACAGCTATAAATCCTCCTTTTGTAAATCCTTCATTGTCCATACTTTCCAAATATCTGAACCCTTGGCTTATTTAAATAGCAAAACTTTTAGTTAAACCCAACATTTCATCTACTCTACCCAGCAGAAAGTGATTTAAAAAAATCATGTAGGAGATTTCACAATAAGTGAAATCAACCACTTATTGATTTCATAATAAGTTTATAACTAGTGTCTTTAAGTGGATTCCTTGTGTGCCCACAGATTCCCTATTTCCCTGATATACTCACTCTTCAACCTCTAACCAAATAATTTACACCTATTTCCCCCCTCAAACTTCTAGTCTCTTCTTCCCATTCTGATTCTCAGTTAGCATGCTTACTGATAAAATGGAAGCAGTGGAAATATAATTGTCATCACTCTCCCTCCCTCCCTACTTACAGCTCACTTATATATTACCTCCTATTACTCTGTAGGAACTGTCTTATACAACATAAGGCCAAACACTCAAATAGGCACAGAGTCCCACAATGCTTCCCCTCCTTCTCCCCCCCCCCCCGCACCCTCCCACCTATTCAAAGCTGTCTGCATTATCTTTTTAGTTTGTTTGTTTGTTTGTTTGCCTTCCTAGCTGATTACAGTCAGTATACCAACATGTGAAATTTCCCTCTCATGATAAACAAAATAAGACAAAATAAAGCCAAATCCACCATGTGAATTTGCCCAAATTTCACATTTCTCTGCTTTACACCAAAACCCTTGAAAAGATTTTTTTTTTAATTCTCTTGATATCTCTAATTTCTTTCTTTTGTTTTTTGAATTCACTCCATTCTTTCAGATATGGTCTTACTTAGGTATTAGGTAATGAATAACATTTTAAAAAATTAAGGTCAGCAATGATTTTCATTGATGTTAAATACATGTTGCTGAATCCCCAGTGGTTATTTGTCATTTTTCTTCTGACCTATCAGCACTGTTAGATAAATTGATTACTTAGTCTTGTGTGAGACCTTCCCCACCTCTGCCCCTTGGAGAATCATTTATGATATTTGAATAGGGAAGTGACATAATCAAGGCTCACTTGAGGAAGGGTCACCTTGATAGACCAGAAACTAGAGAAAAACTCAGGCATAAGGAATTGTAGTCATCAGAGGGATGGATAATGATAAAAATAATTAGGGTAGTGCTGATATAAAAGTAAAGAAAGTAGAGCATAGAAGATAATTTACAAATGTAGAGCTAACACAGCTTGCAAAGGTTTTAATGTTAAGGTGAAACTAAAATTAAAATCTGCATTTGCCATAATAAAAAGAACCCCATAGCTAATATCAGTGGCTTAGAATAATACACATTTATTTCTTATTTACAATATATGGACAACTGTGGGTTGGCTGCTATGGCTTGACTTTACTTGGTATTTTCCCATTCCTAGGCCCAGACTTGAAGGGGTAGGCTCTGTTTGGAATATATTTTCTTGAGACAGAGAGGAAGAAGGAAAGTGCTGACAGAAATGTGCAATGCTCCTTAATAGATGTGGCATATGACATATATGTCATATTTGCTTACATTCCATTGGCCAAAGCAATCGTATGGCCAAAGTCAAAAGTCAATGACACAGGTATGTATAAGCCACAAAATGGAAGGGGAATGAACTATTTCTGAACAATAATTCAATTTTCTATAATGGCAGTTTAAACTCATTTCTATCCTTTTAAGTGATTGTAAAACTAATAAGCAGAAATAGTAAATCTAGTAGAAAGGATGGATTTGGGAAGGAAGATGAATTCAGTGAGAAACATATTGTGTGTGGGCTGAACAGACAGGAGGAGATGTCAGGCAGGCAGTTCGAAATGGGAAACTGTAACTTGGGAAAAGGTCAGGGCTGGAGATTTCTAATAGAGCCAAGAACAGATCATTTGGGGACACCCACATTCTAATGAAGGAGGATGAAGGGTACATCTATAGGGAACAGAATTCAAGAACTCACAAATTATAAAAAGCCACGCTCAAATATTTAGTAAAACACATCCTGATAAAAATATGAATTGTTTGGTTCTAGCTGGTTTGGCTCAGTGGATAGAGCATTGACCTGCAAACTAAAGGGACCTGGGTTCAATTCTGGTCAAAGGCACATGCCCAGTTGTGGGCTGGATCCCAGGGTCTCCAGGGGTGGGGGGGAAGGGAGGGCAGAGAGGGGAAGGGGATGGGGGGAGATGCAGGAGGCAGCCAGTCAATGATTCTCTGTCATCATTGATATTTCTACCACTCTCTCTCTCTCTTCCTTCCTCTCTGAAATCAATAAATATATATATATATTAAAAATATATATAAATTGGTGATCCACTATTAAGTTGCTAACACTTACCAGTAGGTTCTGAGTTCTGTGAATTCATCAGTGACAATATGGCATACAAATTAAAAACATAATCTCAGGTCCCATCAGTGTGCTTCAGTTGGTTGAGCATTATCCCATGCACCAGGAGGTTGCCTGTTAGATTCCTGGTCAGGGCACATAACCAAATTGTAGGCTAGATCATCAGTAATGGGTGTGCAGGAGGCAGCCAATCGATATTTCTCTCATGGATGATTCTATCTTTCTCCCTTTCCATTCCTGATTCTATAAAATTAAGGAATTCAAGATATGGGTTTACTTTTCCTCTCAGCCATTTTGTAACTTTCAGATTGGGCAAATTGCTTCTCTTCTCTAAACTTGGTTCCTTCTCTGCAATATAGTAGCAGTAACATAAACTTTATAGGAATGTTAAGAGGCTAAATGAGATTAAGTCTGTAATGTGTTCAGACAACTTCTGGCTTGTTTTAAATACTGATTGGCATTGGTAGTATTGCTAAAAAGCATTACCAAAAAAACAGTTTGATTCTGGCTTTGCTTATCTTTCCTTTGCTTAAAGTCTTTTGTTGAAGCATATGTTCTTTATTTACTAGTGTTAAAAATTCTGTTGACAACCTAACAAGAATTCCTGGGATGTGTATTATTAGCCAATTATGTGAAATGCAAATAAGATTAAATTTTAAAATGTATTCAGCACTTTGAGTAATAAGGTATTATCTGGATTCATTATACCCAAGTGCTTACTGCTTGTTCCTTGCAAGAGTATGGCTGTACCTCATGCATATTTATTACTACTAACTAGAGACCCAATTCCCGAATTTGTGTACCAGTTGGGTCCCTTGGCCTGGCCTGTGGGATTGGGCCAAAACCAGCTCTCCGACATCCCCTGAGGGGTCCTGAATTACGAGAGGGTGCAGGCCAGGCCAAGGGACACAATCAGTGTACGAGGTTGGCCAGCCAGGCAGGAACCCTGAGAAGGCTCTTGGGCATGTGCGGCCTGTCTTGCTCAGTCCGGATTGGCCAGACCCCAGCAGCAAGCTAACCTACCAGTTGGAGTGTCTGCCCCCTGGTGGTCAGTGCACATCATAGCAACAGGTAGACCAAGTCAACTATCAGCTCCCTGGTGGGCAGTACATGTCATAGCCAGTGCTTGAGTCATCCTAGCATATCATTAGTATATTATGATTTGATTGGATGACTGGATGACTAGATGACTGGACACTTAGTATATTAGGCTTTTATTGTACAGGATATTTTTTTTTATCATAGTGGACGTATGAAAGGCTATTTGGACAATGTTGATATTTTATAACTTCAATGTCTTAAGTTGTGTTTTTTTTTTTCTTAATGAGATATCATATGGTAATAAGGTAATTTTAAAGGGATTAAACACTGCTGAGGGACAATTCCATTTAGCTTGACATATAATTGAAGGTGACCTTTGACAACTGCCTAGAATTAAAAACTTGGAAAGATATTTTCTCGTTCACTGCCAGTATTTCTGCATCTGCAGTCCACTTGCAGCCTTGAATCACTTTGCATTTTGTTTTCTACTGGCACTTCTTTCCAATTGACATGTGCTTTCCGTTGAGACAGATGTGTGTGTTGGAGTTATACTGGTCTCACTGCCCATCTTTCACACGGGTAAAAAAGTTAAGTGATCTTTAGTAAAGAAGATTCTCTTTATGCCTCCAACACTCATTTATATTTTTTAATCAATTTCCTTTGAAGACTTAACAGTTGTTAATGAAACAGCATGTGTTCTGGACCCTATAGCCCATATTACTCTTTAATGCTGTCTTGGGGTTTTCTTGTGAAATGGTTTTTGCTGTTTATTTTCTATAAGCATCACTAGACATTTGTTATACTGCAGGGCTGATTAAAATGCAGACTCCCATATGAGACTTACAGATGTTGTAGAATTAAAAGAAATTAGTTTCAGGTCTGGCAGTGATTTTCGAAGTGGTTCTGTTGATCTCTCTGAAATTGAGGATTTCTTTGCTAAGCTGCCAAGATACATAAATCTTCTGTGAGAGCTGATTTTGGAACAGACCTTGACAAGTATGATCTAATTCTAGGAGCTGCAAATCAACAGCCTCGGGGAGGATTTCAGGTTCTGGTGGCATCTACATGTGTGCTCTGTCAGGTGCTGCAGAGATGAGTTTGGAAGTTATCTGATATATTCCTAAGGAACCCCAGTGCAACTTCCCCAAGATTGCAGTGAGCAGCCAAAAAATCTGTGCTTAGAGGTAGGGTGGTGACTTGGGTCAGATTTAACATGCAGTTTTATGTTGTTTGACATTTTAAAAAAATGATGACAGTAAGTAGATTTATCATAAAGTGTAAGGCTGCTCACCTTCATGTCTGTTCCTATAAATAATAGTTTATAAATGCAGCCACTAAAGTGAATTGTCCTCTTTTGAATTTTTGTTCCCTGTATAATATATACAAGGAATGTTTTAGAATTAAAATATTGAATTAATTATGTTTATAGTCCTATATAGATGGTTGGCATTTAATTAAGAACATATTTATTTGCTCTAGTTTAACAGATTAACTCCTAAAAGAAGATTAATTTGAATATCCACTTGTAAATCAGCATGATTAATATAAAGTATTATTTTTATTGCAAAGCAATATAATATCATAGAAAGCTTTTGCTCAATAGAAAAATTCCTCACCTCTCAAAGCAGCTTGTCACCGTTTTCCTTTTTTTTCCCAGTCTTTCTTCACACACATATGTGTTTTTATCTAAGTTGAGGTTCATTCATTTTTTATACTGCTTGTTCACTTAACATATTAAGGTTTTTTATGATGATAGCAATAAACTTTGTTATTATAGCTATATAACACATATAATATAAAATACTTTATAATCAATTAGAGTATGGTTCTGAAATACATATGAAGAAAAATAAATATATAGCATATTATAAACAGATTTTTACAGGTTAAATAAAAAAGTCATGAAATCATTGAATTTCCTTTCCAAACATCTTAGCAACAATAAATAAGACATTATTATTATTATAGAATGTGTGATTGGATTATCACTGAAAACAGTATTATCTTAACTAGATTGACTAAGAGGAAAGACCCAATGATCTAATTCGATTTGCAACTTGTCCTTTTACCTTTCAGTGCTTTGTCGAAGTGCACTGTCATAGCTACTTGCAGCTGTTGCTACTAGTATTTTCTCTAAAGAAGAGATTAAATAAATGTCATCCCACTTCTTTCTCTTTTTTATTTTCCTCTCAAGAGAGAAGCCCAGGAAGCCACAAAAATAAGTCCTCTTATCCCAAACTGTACATAAATGGCACTGCTCTGTGGCGGCTGTGGAACTCTCTAGGTCTTGCTTCTCTTGTGTTGCAACTACTTGATTTGATTTGATTTTTAAAAAATATATTTTAATGATATTTTACAGAGAGGAAGGGAGAGGGATAAAGAGCTAGAAACGTCAATGAGAAAGAAGTATCGACCAGCTGCCTCTTGCACACCCACTACCAGGCATATGCCTGCAACCAATGTACATGCCCTTGACTGGAATCGAACCTGGGACCTTTCAGTCCGCAGACCGATGCTCTACCACTGAGCCAAACAGGTTTCGGCAACAACTACTTGATTTTAGAAGGGGTGCCCAGAGAATGCAAAAGTGGGCAGCTCACCCAGATCTGAGAGCAGGAGCTGGATCACACTATTGCATAGTAGGACCCTAGACAGGCATGCTGTTCTAGCAAAGTTGGGAACCAAGAAAACATCTATGTGCATTACAACCCTCAAACTTATTTTCTTACTGGAATTTGGATGAGTAGTTTCAGTTTTTGACCTTTTATAAGAAACTATGCTATTAATTGTTAGTATCTGCTCATTGATCTCTTGGAACTTGGGATTCTGAATGGACTATATTCTCCATACATTTTGAAGTCAGCAGAGTAGGTATGTTTGTACATTGCACTCTCTTTGTAAACATGGCAGGTCAGGTATTTTATTATTTTTAAATATATTTTTATTGATTTCAGAGAAGAAGGGAGAGGGAGAGAGAGATAAACATTAATGATGAGAGAGAATCATTGACGGGATGCTTCCTGCAAGCCCCCCAACTGGGGATCAAGCCAAAAACACAGGTATGTACCCTGACTGGAAATTCAATTGTGACCTTCTGGTTCAAAGGTCAACTCTCAACTACTGAGCCATGTTGGTTGGGAGGTCAGATATTTTACAGCTGTGAATTAATCAACCAGTGTACCATTATACTCCCATTATCACTTCACCCCCAAAATTTTTTTATAGAACTCAACCCATTTACTAGATCAGATTTTCCCCCTCTCGTGTTTTCATTCAAGTAGAAATAAAGCTAATATAAGTGAAACACGTGAGAAAGCAAATGCTAACTCATATGGTGAAGCCATAATTATTAATAAAACATTTGGATGAAAATGTCACCATGTTAAATAAACTCCATCTTAACATATTAAAAGAACCAAGGGCCGAAACCGGTTTGGCTCAGTGGATAGAGCCTCAGCCTGCAGACTGAAAGGTCTCAGGTTCGATTCCAGTCAAGGGCATGTACCTTGGTTGCAGGCACATCCCCAGTAGTGGGTGTGCAAGTGGCAGCTGATCGATGGTTCTCTCTCATCGATGTTTCTAACTTTCTATCCCTCTCTCTTCCTCTCTGTAAAAAAATCAATAAAATATATTTTTTAAAAAGAACCAAGGTACTTTGCCTTAGTTAAATAGGCATACTGTTTTTTCTGAATTTATATATGTATAGTCTTTTAACTGATATACTGCATTTGGCTTTTCAAAGTTTCCTTTCTCTGGTTTTGTTTCTTATTTTAAGACGAAGTAAACTTCATTTCAGTTACTTCATTAACTTGGATGATGGCTTTTAGATTTACAATTATGAATAATATTTGAAAATTTTATCCAATTTAATGTACCAGTTTTATGAGAGGAACAGGAGTAGAAGTTAGGGATTTGAAGTTATGATGCAATATTCAATATTTTATGAGAAGTTGGTTTCCTTCTCCCTCCTCACCATATGCACATTGATGCTTGTGATCACCAGCAAATATCTCTCCTACTTGAGAATACTTCTTTAGCCACTACATTTAACTCATCTAATGAAAGATAATTTCAGACCCCAAATGTTCCAGTGTATCTATCCAACATCATTTTCCATTCTTCTTTAGCTTATGATTTCATATCCAGCTAATTTGGTATCTTCAGTCCTATGCCTTTTCTCTCCCACATCTATTCAGAATTACCCATTACTCAAACTCTGGTGTCAGCTCTTCCCTTTACTCTGAGCTGATTGATTTCTGTGATTTTATTTGCCTATTTTATAAACTAGAGGCCCGATACACAAAATTTGTGCCAACTGCAGGTTGGCCCCTGCAGTCCTGGCTTCATCCGAAGGTTGTCCGGCTGTCCGGTCTAATTAGCATATTGTACTTTTATTATTATAGATTCACTTCTATTACCTTTTTTTTTTCAAGATTAGAATCACTATCTAGGTTTCTCCTGCTCTTGTATCTTCACTAAATGATGGCTGCTCTACTTTGTATACAGGCTCCTCCAAAAATACATTTTGAAAGTTTAATTACATTGCAAGTGTTCCTTTAACTAGTCTCCTTTGGTTCCAGCACTGTAAATGAATGTGGAGATATAATACTAAGCAATGGAAATTCACAGGTATTAATAAATTTATCCAAGGTTCCAATCTAAGCTTGTCTATATGTAAAACCTCTGCTGCCAACATCAGCCACAGTGCCTACAGGTGCCTGTTAGTTCTCCCCATAGGAACTGTACCTGATGTGATTCCAAACTGTTAGATTGCCATAAAGTATATGATGAGTGAGCTCTTGCAATATTTTACCCTGGATCCTGGTGCCATTGACATTGCATCAAGCTTTGTTGTCAGTTATTGTGAACCTTATTACAGAGTAACCCTGGGCATTTCTTTGTAGCTCTTCTTAAAATTACCACCAAATATATTTTTTAAAATTTTCTCTGAAAAAAATAAATTGCTATGGTTGACACATCATATAGCTACCTTTATGACCTGTCTTTATAGTGATAAAAATATCATATAAGAGTTGCTCTGAAAGTTCTAAAATCCATTGATTTCAAGAGATAAAAGTTAAAAAGATGTGAAAATTCCATAAGGTCTTTTCCTAGGACTCATCCATTAACTTCCAAATTCTAGCAACAAAAGTGAAAGATGAATGGTGTCCTGCAGAGTGTTAGAGCTATTTCGGTGCTCTTTTGTGTCTCTGTGTGTGTGACCATATCCAGGAGACACAGATTTAGTTTTAACTCAAGTAACTGTTACAATGGAAAATGGCATAATTGAAAATGGTGTTGTTTACATTTTGAAAAGCCTTTAAAAATTTTTTTTTTAATACAACTGATTTACTAACCTGGCTAACTAAGGAGACTAGATTTAAGATAGGTGTTTGAAGGGCTCAAGACCATAGAAATAACATCCACTGATTCTTACTGATGTTTTAACATTTAACCTTAGTTTTGTATTCTTGAATTTGGCTTCAGAAGAGGATTATCATAGGTGCCTTGGAGGTGCATTATTAGCCCTTCCTTGTTAAATGCACCGTTCTTTGACTGATGTTGACAATTTTTAAATTATTGAAAATTGGTAATTCAGGAACTGAGCTATGATCCTATTACCCAGAAAGCTCAATTTACCAAAAACTCAAAACAAAACAAAAATAAAAACATGCCAGCATGTTGCCCAGCCAGCATCGCTCAGTGGTTGAATGTCAACCTAATGAACCAGGAGGTGAAGGTTCAATTCCTGGTCAGGGTACATGGCCGGTTGCAGGCTTGATGATCCGCAGTGTGGTGGGGTGTGTAGGAGGTATTTCTCTCTCCCTTTCCTTTCCTCTCTGAAATCACTGAAATAATTTATTCTGAGTAATTTATTTGTTGGTGAACTACATTTTTTTTCTCGTTCAGTGTCTCCTTTTCTTCCTTTTTGAGTTTCAATTTTTAAACTTAGATAGAATATCAAGAATCACTATAATGCTCAGTCTATTCTCAAAATAGCCCTCACTGTAATTGAAAGCAGTCATAATGGTAAGAAAGAAAATGGTAATTTAATTTTCCTGATATTATTAAGCCTGCAGCATTCATTCATCATTCTTCAAGCAAATGTTCCACCTTGCTGTGCACAAGGCACTGGGGGTACAGCAGTGCGCAAGAGAGACCAGGACACACACTCCTCATGGCCTAGATTTTTGCAGAATTTCTTGAATTTGTAGAAAGCTCACATTTGAGTTCAGGACTATTTTAAGTAACATTATCATTTGGAACCTGTATCAGTTGGGAGTTTCAGGCAGGAAGAGACCAGCTCCATGTGCAATGTTGGCTTGTTCTAAGGGAGCATTGTAGTCTATAAAATAAATAGCTCTTTAAACACCTCCTTGTACTTGGTATGGCACTATTTTTCTAATGACAGAAGAAAAAAAACTTATGTCACCCTTTGAAGGTATTCCTTATTTTACGAAATGTTTCATCCATATTCGCTTGGGCCTTCTTAAACCAAATTCTAAGGCTATGTCATTCTAAGGAGATGCAGGTGTTTTATTTCTCCCTGTCACATGGCACAGAGTAAGGTATGTATTTGGCTTTTATATATTGGTTAAATATGTATTACCTGGATTGTTGGTCAAATACCCCAGAGAAATTAGCCAAGCCATGTTTTATTTACTGCAGTAATTTTCATTTGAGCATATTCTAGGTGGCTAGATTTTGTAAACACCAAAATCATTAGAAGATGAATGAATAAATGAAAAGAAAGAAAAGAAATTATCTAACATTAAATAATGAATATAATTTTTTCAATAACATTTTAAAGTTTCTGTGGATATATCTATGACTGCCTTCTGTGGGAACAAGCAAATTCAGGCATAGGTTTCACATAATGCATTCTAATTTTTCTGTTATTTGACTGAAATTTAGCTAAAACTCAGGTTCTCAGTTACCTGCATTTACCCATCTACCTTTTTCTGTATTTTACATTCTTACTGAAGACAGAATATAATTTTCATTTACCCTTTTACTATCATCCATTACTACAGAGCCTGGAATATAGATGCTGCTCAATAAATCAAAAATAGACTAAAAGAACAGAGGGGCATTTTAAGCTTTTATTAGGAAATCTGAAGTAACCTTAAATCTCATAAAATATGAAGTCATGCTGGAAGTAGTACAGCAAATCCAATTATTATGTTTACAAATAAAACACCCAGGACTATGGTATATAGATTTGTAGAGTAATAGAAAAGTTGTAGGGACTAGAGAACATAAACACTCCCTTTCAGTTTGACAAAACACAGGAATCTAGTGATTAACAAAAATAAAATTTCATCATCGATGTTTCTCCCTTCCTCTTTCTGAAATATTTATATATGTGTGTGTGAGTGTGTGTGTGTGTGTGTGTGTGTGTGTGTGTATATATATATATATAGAGAGAGAGAGAGAGAAATAATTCTCCAAACAACAAAAAAAATGCAATTGATGAAGTGCAATTACTGAGATGATTCAAAATGGCATATTTAACCTTTGAAGATGATATTATCTTTATATCTTTATAAACATCCTGAAGCACTTAATTTTGAGGTCATAATTATAATATTATCCTATATATAAAAAGCCTAATATACTAAGTGCCCAGACCTCCATTCAGCCAATCAAAGTGTAATATGCTAATCATATTCTAAGGCAATTCAACCACTTGTTATGACATGCACTCACCACCAGGGGGCAGACAGTCAAGCGGTGGACCAGTTGCTATGACATTCACTGACCACCAGGGAGCAGATGCTCCAACTGGTAGGTTAGCTTGCTGCTGGGGTCTGGCTGATTGTAACTGAGAGAGACAGGCTGGACTTGCCCTGGAGCCCTTCTGGAGTTCCTCCCAGGCTAGCCAAACTCCCGCATCCCTCTCTGGCCCCAATCGTGCACTGGCGGGGTCCCTCAGCTTGGCCTGTGCCCTCTCGCAATTAGGGACCCCTTGGGGGATGTCAGAGAGCCAGTAGCCCAATCCTGCAGCCCAGACCAAGGGACCCCACTGGTGCACGAATTTGTGCACCAGGCCTCTAGTGTGAATATACAAGTATAGCAGTGTATTATTTAATTCTTTAAAAATTCCTCTAGAATATGATGGTTGAAGTAAAACTAAAGATGTTTTTAATTACATTATAATACAGAATAGAACACCTATTACATTGACCTACAATTCAAAGATATTAAAGATATTGCTTGATAAGATATAGAGCGTGATGTTTCCTACTATAAATTTACTTTGCTAATACTAAAGCATAGTATATGAGACTTTTGTTTCATAGAACCTTGCAAGTTCCATAGGCTCCATAAGAGGGTATTCCAGTTCGTGGAACTGACTTCTATAAGTATCTACAAACTTCCCCAATCAAACTCAAATCTTGAAGGAATAAAAAGGGTAAGACAGAGAAAAGGATTGAGAAATAATATGAATAAATATGTTTATAAAAACAATTGATGCATTCCTGGTGTTCATTTCACTACTCTACACAATGAGCCCAGGTCTCAGAGTGAGCACAGATGAGACAGTTATATTTGTGGTTCTTTTAGTCTTATCCTTCACTTTGATCTCTGGCAGAGAGAGAAAAACAATTATTCTAGTATTGGAAATGTGTTTCTTTCATATATTTTGATCCCTCAATAAAACTTAGCTACTTTATATAGAGTTGAACTGCAGAAACTGCAGCATGTTGTGATGAAATTGATTGAGGTCACCTAGGGAGTAATTATTAACAAGGAAGACGAGTGGAGAGCCTGGCTGAAAAATGCTAAAATTTGCATCCTTTGCTTCACTTAAATTCACTTGACTCAAACCAGTTTCTTATATTTAACATTTATTGAGGAGAAAAATACCAAATTGCTACATTTTATTTTTTCACAGATTTTGCTTAAAGGCAGGAAGGAAGTAGGGGTTTGTATTTTAGCTTTCTGAGGATTAAATCCACCAATTTTGCATACCTCTTATAATGTTTCCAAATATTGTACATGTTCCCAAAATATATTAAATATGTCCATCACTTGCATAAAGCATATTTATATTCTAACTAGAGGACTGGTACACGAAATTCATGTACGGGGCTGAGGGGGTGGTGGTGTCCCTGAGCCCAGCCTGCACCCTCTCTAATCTGGGACCCCTTGAGAGATGTCCAATCCCTAAATGGGCAGTTGGACATCTCTCTCACAATCCAGGACTGTTGGCTCCCAACTGCTCGCCTGCTTGCTTCTTGATTACCCCTAACCACTTCTTCCTGCCAGCCTGATCACCTCCTAACCACTCCTATGCCAGCCTGATTGATGTATAACTCCTATGCCATCCTGTTTGCCCCCAACTTGCCTCCTCTGCTGGCCTGGTCACCCCTAACTGCCCTCCCCTGCAGGGTTGATCACCCCCCAACTGTCCTCCCTTGCAGGCCTGGTGTCTCCAAACTGCCCTCCTTTGCTTGCCTGATTGCCTCCCAACTGCTCTCCTTTGCAGGCCTGGTCCCTATCAACTGCCCTCCTCTGCTGGCCATCTTGTGGTGGCCATGTTGTAGCCACATGGGCGCAGGATCTTTGACCACATGGGGGCAGCCATCTTGTGTGTTGGAATGCTGGTCAATCTGCGTATTACTATTTTATTAGATAGGATAGAGGCCTGGTGCATGGGTGGGGGCCAGCTGGTTTGCCCTGAAGAGTGTCCCGGATCAGGGTGGGGGGTCCCTTGGGGCATGGAGAAGCCTGGGCGAAGGACCTGTAGTGGTTTGCAGGTGGATCATGCCCCCCAGCGACCCAAGTGGAGGCCCTAGTATTTACTTTCTACAATTCAAACTTTGTAACCTGGAGCGGAGCCAAGCCTTCTGCTTGCTCTGTGGCTGCCACCATTTCTGTTTGGATTTGTTTGCCTTCTATCATTGAAACTTTGTAGCCTTGAGTGGAGGATTAGGCCAGCAAGGGCAGGTGGAAAGCTTGGCTTCTTCCATTGCCTGGAAAACCCAAGTATCCCTCCTGCTCTCTATGGCCACAGCCATCTTGGTTGGAGTTAATTTGCATACTTGCTCTGATTGGAAGGTGGATGTGGTTGTTGGGCGTGACTTGTGATGTAGCGGAGGTATGGTCATTTGCATATTACTCTTTTGTTAGATAAGATGAAAAGCATAGAGAAATGAAAGAAGCAATACTGATTTGGTGAGAGAAGTGCTTTAATGAGGATGACTAATATTTGAATTGAATACTTACAGAGGCTTCTGGTGTCTGAAGAAAGTTTTTGAGAAGGGACTCAATGTAATTGAGGAAAAGTGGGAAGAATGTGTGTTAGCGACATACATTAAGGAATGTATGAATTCTTGAAACTGAGAAGACACTTGAGAAAGTGCAGAGTAGCTCAACATAACTATACATCGAGAAGCAATGTGAAACTACTAGTCTAAACCACAAGTTTTTGATAATGTTTTCTGGCTCTTTGAAGGATGAATTGAAAGCGCAGACCAGAGTCAGAGATATCATTTAGGAGATAGCAATAGTCTATTTGGAAATGGTGAGATAATTAGTTAAGACATTGTCAATGGGGATGGAGAGATGCTAAAGGGGGAAACATAGGTCAGATGGAGTTTGGTGACCAATTGGTAAAGATTGAGGTCATGCAAGATGGAGAGGTCTAGGTTTTTGTCTTAGGCAGTTGTTTCCATGAGAGCACTCAGGATGGGCACCTCTGATTGTACAGGTTCTATACTGTTCAAGTACACACAGCTGGATGACTGTGTAGCTGGAATCCAGACCACACTCTGTTTTCAAAGCCATGCTCCCAGGGGGCATAGAGCTATATGAAGGCGCTTGCTGAATAGGCTATGGACAGCTCCAGAGGTATCCCCTATGGAATACAGATAGTGGAGTAGTTTTGGTATAAACCCTAATAGTGCAATTTATTACCTGACTATAACATTTTAACTCATAAGCCCAAGAAAAGTATTCCATATATCTTATTCTTTTTATTTATTTATTGCTTTGAAAGAGAGACGAAAAACATCAATTTGTTATTCCACTTACGAATGCATCATCGGTTACTTCTTGTACACGTGCCCTGAGCTGGCATCAAACCTGCAACTGTGGCACGTTGGGATGACACTCTTACCAACCGTGCCTTGCCTGGGCGATATATTTCATTCCTGAAAGTAAGACAAGATAGTATTATGTTTACTATTTGGAGGGAAAAAATATGATTCTCAGGATTAATCCCATGAATCAGCACCATAAGGGATAGACTCCAATTAACTGTCCGACTTTCCCCTGGCTTATCAATAAAACCCAGCACTCCTCTCCTGACAGGAAAAAGGAATAGTATCACAACCAGCATCCCAAACTACCTAGAAAGGCGTTGTTTTTCTCCACATTTTACATCTTTCTTTTTGTCAGACCCTTCTGTTTGCTGTCAGCAAATCCCAGGAAAAAGAGTTCTGCTCTAGTGATATAAAATGCTCTCTGTTTGAAACGAAAGACTGCCCCATTCATCACAGTCTCTTTTGGATATCACATCTTTTCCCCTGTTTATGCTATGAGACTTTTAAACTCCTGCAAAGCTTCTAATTCTGGACAGGGTAGGACTCAATGGCCCCTCTCTTGCTTGCTTCAGTTCTGCCCTGACTCTCTTTTTGGGTGTGCCCTGATTCCACTTTGCCTGTTGACTAACCACTAAGTGATTATTATTAATTTTTTTAATCCTCACTGGAGATCATTTTTCCATGTTTTATTTTTATTTTTATTTTAAAGAGAGTGGAAGGGAGAGGGAAAGACAGAGAGAAACATTGATGTGAAACACATCGATTGGTTGCCTCCTGCATACACACTGACGGGGGCCGGGGTCGGGGCCGGGGAAGAGCCTGCAACTGAGGTACATGCTCTTGATAGGAATCGAACCTGGGACCCTTCAGTCCACAGACAAACACTCTATCCACTCAGCCAAACCAGTTGGGGCTAGCTGATGTTTTAAGTGTCACTTTTTGTAAATCCTCACTTTATGCTGGTGAGACACAAGATAAGTCAGGTTATGGTCCAGAATTAGCAACAAAAATCTATGGACTGAATTCTTCATCTGGAAGAAACAAATAAAACAGCAGATGCTAAGTAGGGCTCAGAAACAGAGACAAGGGTGTGGGAAGCAAGACAGTAGCCTGGGAATAGCTGGCAATATTTCAGACCTACTGATAGTTTAGGCAAAACAGCAATGAGACTGGCTGGGAAATCTCAAGAAACTAAGACATGGCCAGGGTCCTGTCCTCACCTTATTCTTGCTTTTCAGGTTAATCCTTTCCCTGTTAAGATAATTCGAGAGTCATTCTTGCATTTTTTTTTTCTTCTCTTCTATACCCATGCATGCAATACAAGGAGAGAGAAGTTGGCTGTTTGTGGTAGGGAATGTAAATGATCATTTTTGAAAGGGTGCCAGACAGGATCTGCTGCGAGTTTTCATTGTTACTGCTGCCATCTGTTCTTCAGTGTTGGGCTGTGAATTCCCTGGCAAGCATCTCTCTAATTCTGCACTTTCACTGCCTTCTAGAGATACTCACTTGCTGAAATGGCTTTTTTAAGAAATGTTCTTTACCAAGGCAATCTTCCAAATGTTTTTAAATGAAAGAATCCAGGGTTTCTTTTTATGCAACCTATTTTCTATATCTTGGATCAAAATTATTTCTCCATTGTTAATAATAATTTCTCTTAAAAATAAAATAATATTGAGTGTTCAGTGTTGTTCAGTGGTTGACCATTGACCCATGAACCAGAATGTCATGGTTTAATTCCCAGTCAGGGTACATGCCTGGGTTGCAGGCTTGATCCCCAGTAGGGAGCGTACGAGAAGTAGTGGATCAACAATTCTCTCTCATCATTGATTTTTTTTATCTCTCTCTTCCTTTCTCAGAAATCAATTAAAATATATGTAAAAATATTTTATTCAATTCTGGCTGCATTAATGTATGCTATTTCAATCACGGTAACAAAGAACAGATTTCATTTCAACTTTATTTGCAGTTAGGTCTATCTAAGTGTTGAGCTCTTATATTTTTCTGTATAATGTTTCTCATTTCACTGAACCTTGAAATTATAGTAATTTGGGTACTTTTAGTCTTCTGAAAGAAATAGCTAATGTCAAAAATATCTCAAGTGATAAAGGTGGTTTTTTGAGAGGGAGAAGATTTAGTTGAGAAGTTATACTTGTGATTGCTTTTTTATTAAGTAAAAATGCCTATAATTAAATGCTCAGATATGAACAAAATAATCTGTGAATTCTTAAAAGTAAGAATTACTCATTTTCTGCATTAAAGTAGAGAATTTGCATCTCTATATCTTACTGATCTCTGTATTCTCAGCATCTGCCATAATGATACCATTCAGTAAATGTTTCATGTACTTATTAGTGAGTAAAGCCAGTAACTTCTATAATTTTGAGAAGTTTTTTTTAAAGTTTTAAATTCTTAGTGAAATACATATTTTTAAATTGCAGTCTTCCTTTAAAAACAAACCCTCTAAGATCACTATAATAGAATAGCATGGTATTTCTGTAAATATTAACAAACCAGTGGCCCAATGCACGGATCTGTGCACTGGTGGAGTCCCTCAGCCTGGCCTGCACCCCCTTGCAACCCAGGACACCTTGGGGGATGTTGGAGAGCTGGTTTCAGCCTGATCCCCACAGGCCAGGCCAAGGGACCCCTCTGATGCACGAACTCCTGGTGGTCAGTGCGTCTCTTAACTACCAGTTGAATGTTCGCTTAGTCTTTTATATATTTCTCTATATGAATACCTAAGTGACTGAACAACCAGTCCACTGATCGCTATGACATTCACTGACCACCAGGGGACAGATGCTCAATGTACAGGATTGTGCTTTCTCCTGTCCTGATTGGGCCAGAGAAGATCAGGCTCCCTCCTCTCTGGATTGGGCCAGTGGGGATCAGGCTCCCTCTTATCTGGATCGGACCTGAGAGGATCATGCAGAAACCAACTATCTGACATCCTTCCATGGGTCCCGGATAATGAGAGGATGAAGGCCAAACTGAGGGGGACCCCACTGGTGCACAAATCCATGCATCGGCCTCTAGTGTACAGATAGTGGAACAAATTTGATAATTATTTAAAAAACACTATTCATTAAGTGATACTAAGATTAGGATATATCACATATTAAAATTTGATAAGTGAACCATAATAATTAATTTTAAAAAATATTATCAGTAAATGGTCTCTAAGAAATAACTAGTTTTTTAAAAAAAATGTTTCTGACTTTAACAATGGATTCTAAAAGAAAGCAAAATCAAATTACATATTAAATAATATATACACAGAATGGTATGTAAAAAAAGGGAAAGCAAATTATATATTAAAATTTCCTAGCAAAGATCAAAGTTTGATAGAGATGGTTAAAACATTTTTGGACTCTATAAAGAGTAAAAGTCAAGAAATAGGTTAGGGAAATAGTTGAAACAATTTTGATGTAAATATTTAAAACAGATAAATTGTTTAAACTCTTTTGTAAAATATTCAAAAGGCAGAGACAATTTATCCATTTTATAAAAGCTTAAGCAACCTTTACATCCAACCAAAACAACCAGCCGCAATGACATGCACTGATCACCAGGGGGCACACACTCAACACAGGAGTGCACGCCCACAGCAGGAGTGCTGCTCAGCTGACTGACCTATCCTGGTGGCCCACCAGCTTGAAGGCAGCCACTCACTCCCTCAGTAGTCCTGCAGGTTCTAATCTCTAGAGAACAGGCCAGGCACTGATGGACCAGTCTTACTGGTACAATCCCGACTGCATGGCTAGCCTCCTGGAAGTTGGTTTTGGGCACTGCAGCCACTTCCCCTCCGTAGGTGCTCCACAAGGAAGAAAGGGTATAAAAGTGGCCACCAGGTGGCTCCCAGAAACCAGTTAGAACATCAGCAGGATGGATCCGGATGCCAGGCTGTCAAGAACATCCCACAGCACACGCAAAGGGCCGATTGCATCCTGCTCCCCTCACTCCCTTGGGACCCCACCAATGCATGAATTCATGCAATGGGCCTCAAGTATAGATATAAAAATAGCTAATACATCTATAGTAAGTTTAATCTTATTTATAATTTGATAAATGTAAATTAAAACTACAATGAGCAACTGTTTTACATTTCAAATTTTTATGTACTGAAAGAAAACATTCCCTGAAAACATCCGGGGTTTTGTATGATAGGCACTCTCCTATAGCTGGCAGGAGTATACAGTGATGTGTTTCTTAATTGTTATGCAGCATCTGCAGTCTTTCAAATGTTTACATCCTGTGAATCACTACTTACCTTTCTAGGAATTTATCCTAAAAAAAATCATAAATGTAACCTAAATATTTATATACAAAGCTATTAGTTACAGTATCCTGTATAATAAAGGGGTAATATACAAATTCCCTAACGGTGGAATGACCAGTTGCTGTGATGCACACTGACCACCAAGGGACAGGCGCTCAATGCAGGAGTTGCCCCCTGGTGGTCAATGTGCTTCCACAGGAAGAGTGCCAACTTAGCCAGAACCTCTCCCACCGCCTCAACAGTGCTAAGGTTGTCTGACTAACAGCTTAGGCCTATTCCTGTGGGGAGTGGGCCTAAATTATTAGTCGGACATCCCCTGAGGGCTCCTGGGCTGCCAGAGGGATGTCTGATTGCCCACTCTCCCAGGGAGTGGGCCTAAGCTGGCAGGTAGACATCCCCCAAAAGGTCCCAGGTGGGGAGAGGACACAAGCTGGGCTGAGGGATGCCTCTCCATCTCCAAGTGCATGAATGTTTGTGCATAGGGCCACTAGTTATTTATAATTAAATTGAAAGGAAATTAATTAAAAGGTGGCCAGTGGGGTGGGACCCTGGAGCCAATCTCCCATGGTGCCTCCCCGGCTGTCCACACCTGGAGTATCTGCAGATTGATGGGGTCTCTCCAGCAGGTGGAGTCCCTTAGCCTGGTCTGTGGAAATCGGGCCAAAACTGGCTCTCCAAAATCCCCCCAAGGGGTCTCAGAGTACAAGAGGGCACTCTGCAAAGGTGTTGCATTGAGCATCTTCCCCCTGGTGGTCAGTGTGCATTATACCTACTGGCCAGTCATGTAGCCTTTTATATATGTAGATAGTAAAAAAAAAATTGTGAAATATTTCATATATCCTAAACCAGAAATGTTAAATATATAATAGTTCATATGATATATTTATGTTTAATAAATTTTTAAGGACAACAAATCATTATAATGTAATATAAAGAATGAATAATGTACAAATATTTTAATCAGCAAGATATCAACTGAGTAAATTTGCATATGTATGTATAATAGATACAGAAAATGACTAGAGAGAAATCATCAAAATGTTAGTGGTGGCTCCTTCTGGGTGGGATTACAGATGGTTGACTTTGTTTCTTTTACATGTTTCTGAACTGCTTCATTTTCAATGAGCATGCATTAGTTTTTAAATTAATTTAAGATAAGAAAGGATACTGAGTGGATCTTAATGAATCTTTGAGTTAACTTTCATGTGCCATAAGTATGTTCTCAGTTTATCACTAATAGAAAACTTTTAAATAAACTTGTACATATCTCAAACATATAGCAGCATCATTAAAATAAAATTGGAGTAAAATAGCAAACCACTAAGCACTGTTCCAGCAAAAAATAATTTTAATAAGATAATTTTATCTCCTGTGCTTTGCCTATAAAATAAAAACCAAAATAGATGTTTCTTATCTGCCTTAAATATTATTAAAACATAAAAATCTGCCTAAATTAATTTCAAGCTAACATTATCACACTTATTCAAATCTACCTAGGGTTTCTTTCATAAAGAACAAGAGCTTTTCATTTTTTGTTTATCTCACCCTATCTGATGTCAAAATAGAATAACTATAAATCTTTATTATTTGTTTCCAAGAGGAAATAAAAGGGAATGAAAAGGTCAGTTCATAGAGTTTATTGATCATTCTTCTCAACCCAAACCTGCTTAATATTAATAGTAGTTTCTCTAAATATTTCATGGATAAATATGTACCATTCTGTGCATACTAAAAATAATGATATGGGAAGACTTTAGCCTTAAGTTTGCATAAATTGCCAGTTTACTAAGAGTTATACACTTAAACTGTGATACAGTAAACTCATTCATCTTTCCTTGATATAAGAAAATAATGATGGTGGGATGAAACATCTTTGACAGTAGAAGGAAATTATTTCTTAAACTGCAATAAAAACTACATATATTTTGTAAGTTGAAAAGAATATATATGTTATTTTTAGCATATTGATATTTTATGTACTTATGTTCTTCTGATTTAAAAGTCTCTCTTACTGCTTTGTTTATTTTTCTTGGTAATAGAATATTTTTTCCAGGGAAATGCTTAATAAGTTTTTATTGAAATATACTACATTGCTTTTATCAATGACCCTGGAAGTAATACATAATTTACACTTAGTGGCTGAAATACTCAAACTTGACAAGTAATGTATTGTTTGCTCATCGAAAAAAAAAAAAAAGGAAATAAAGGGTACTGAGTGGTTTTGTGCTTATTTAGTTTTGAGGAGAAAAATCATTGATTTAAAATATTGTTACCAAAGTATAAAGCCTAGACAGTTGATTCACAGTATTATTTTTATTATTGCAAAGTCATTGTGTATAAATATCTTAATAAATATAAATAGATACTTATGTTTATTAAATTCCTTTAAACTATGGAAATGGTGAGTAAAGCTATTTTGAATTGATAGTTTTTTAAGTGGTACCTACATTTTGTTAGGCAAATGTTATTTTCCCTTAGACCCTAGGAGCTTATCCAGAAGTTTTTACAAAATTATCTCAGGCATCGCTAAGGTTATTTAGTTTCTCTTTTTATGAAATAATTATTATTAGTCTTAAAACTATTTAGTAGAATTCTTAGAACTTATACTTTATCCTATATTATTATGTTTGTCAATTTTTAGGTTGGAAAAAATAGATTATTTTTCTTGGCCTGTCTATTTCATGAGAATTTTGACATTGGCATGCCAGTGAAAGTTTAGTTCATATCCACTTTTCTTCCAGCCTATAGATATTTTGCTTCTGCCACCATATCTATATCTTTTTTTAAATACCCATATTATAAAAGATATATGTGGAATAAATGGCAATCTCCAGTGGTTGAAATGTCTGACAGTGCCTTAATGCATCTAGCATAATATTCTGTATATTTGTTGAATGCCCACAGGTCTCAAGATGTTACATTATCTACCATTATCTACGTTACTTATCAATTAGAACCGGTGCACAAATTCATGCACAGGTGGGGTCCCTCCAGGTGGCCTACGGGGATCAGACCCCAGCTCACGCCCCCAGCCTCACAGCCCAGGAGCCCTGCCTAGCCCCCTGCCTTGGCCTGGCACTGCCTCCTCACCTGCGCCACCATCCCCCACCTGTGGGGTGATTGGTTAGGGCTGGACACCCCACCTGGATCCCTCAGCAATTGCCATCCAGACTGCAGCCCTGTTGTCACCTGCTGTCACCTCTGGTAGCAGTCTCCAGGCAATAAATCAAGACCCACCCCCCCTCCCACCACCTGGTTCCCTAAGTGCCTGGGAACTGCATCGTAGCCCCGCCCCCAGCCACCACCACTAGCCGCCATCTGTGGGGCAATCGCGCCCTCCCCCTCCCCCGTTGCACCCACCTTGGCCTGGCGCCGCCCGATCACCTGCTCCACCATCCTGCTGTGGTCTTGCTCTCCTTGGGGTCCACTGGGGCTGGCAGTGCCTCCACTGCCACCCGCTGCCAGCAACTGCCATGTCCACACCACCCCCTGGTGGTCAGTGCACATCTTAGTAAGCGGTTGAACTCCAGGTCTCCCAGTCAAACAACTGGTTGAATGACCCCCGAAGGGAACAGTTTTCATATTAGGCTTTTATTATATAGGATGGTGCATTTCATTCCAGAATTTGCATTTATTTTTTCCCCCTCACATGAATTTTATTAAGGTATTATATGTGTACATATCTTACCATTGCCCCTCTATCAGAATTTGCATTTAAATTATATATTTAAAATATTGAATTTTATTGACATTTTAAATTGTTTTGTGTTCGTGAAGTTCATAAATATGGAACTAGGGATAACTGAGCATTAATTTAGGATTCAGAGTGAGGGTGTGTGATGGGGGAAGAGTTTAGGTTCAAAACCTGTCCAATAAGTCAAAGTGATGTCTAGAGGACTGAGGCATAGGTAGGGTGGCACCTAGGGATCTAAAGTATGGTTGATGACATAGAGTCTGGCTAGGTGATTATTGCCAGAATTAAGAATTGTGTGTACATATCAAGGATCATAATGAATGAGGGATGAGATGCTGGAGGCAGGACATCATGCCGCTGGACCATTGCTGGCACACCCGGAGAACTTGTTCCACCGCGTTCCAACAACACTGCCAAAGGTCACTCAGATACTGACAAATCTTACAATGTCCATGGTTATGGTTTTTTAAATCACCATACAATGTGTAATCAAAATACTCTAAAAGGTATGCAAACATTGTTTATATGGCTTTTTCTTACTTCAATTTTTAATAAAGCAAGCTAGCAAGAAAGTATATTGTTAAAAGGTAGGACAAGAAGGTGTTTTTATAGAAATCAGACATACTGTATGAAGTATAGGAATTATTTATTGAAAGAAAATATCTGTGATTTACATGTACATGTATAAGTAGGACAGTTGACCTGGCAATATGAGCAAAGAGATTGATTAGCCCTGGCTGGTGTGGCTCAGTTTGTTGGGGGTCCTCTGTGCACTGAAAGGTTGCAAGATTGCTGGTTCAATTCCTGGTCAGGGCACATGCCAGGGTTGCAGGCTTGCTCCCTAGTAGGAGACATGCAGGAGGCAGTTGATCCATGTTTCATTCTCACAAAGATGTTCTCTCTCTCTCTCTCTCTCTCTCTCTCTCTCTCTCTCTCTCTCTCTCTCCCCCTGTTCCTTACTCTCACTGTCTAAATATATATATATATATATATATATATATATATATATATATATATATTTATTTTTTTTAAGAAGTTGATTAATACCTGCTATATGAAATGCTGCTACACCAAAATGTAGGAATGTATTTAGAAAGTACCTACAAATAGGACTAGCATTTTCCTCTGAAGTTAGTTTTAAATATACAAAATTATTTAAACAATTATTTAGTTAATATTTCTGAATTCTTTATAAAAGGAAGGAAGGAGGAAAGGAGGGAGGAAGGGAATAAGTTGAACATATAAGACATTTATTTTCAGGCAGATCTTCTAAGTATGCATGAGGATCAAAGCTACAAATGCTCTACCAGATAAATAAAACAGATCCCTGGCCCTATTAAATTATTGAACATTAAAAATATAAATAGTAAAAGGTATGCCTTTTCTTACTATTCTTCTTAGAATAGTCATCTAATGTAGACCCAAATTATAATTTGCCAGTAAATGAATTGACTTTAAAAAAATATATAGGTGCTTTTTTAAAAATTTTCCACAGAATTTTGACATACATATCAAGTCAAGTAACAGCCACCACAAATCTTCAGCACTCCTAACCACTAGCAATTACTTATCTGTTCTATGTATTTATAGTTTTGCCTTTTCTAAAATGTCACATAAATGGAATATATGTGAGTGTTCTTACTGTACTTACTCACAGTATTTCAAATGGGAAACAACCCAAAGAGTAAATACAAAATACTCAGACTTGTAATTTATTGAACTGTCCTAGATTGTAGATAAAAAATTTATCAGAGTCATAGATCTGTAATTTGGAAGAGAAAAAAGGAGCCCTTTTATAAGGCATATAGTCAAGAATTCTTAGCACATCCTAATGAAATTAAAAATGAGAGGACAGAAAAATATATTGATGATGTATCAGACCTACTACTCAGAGCTAATTATGTGAGTAAATTTTCTTTTTTTTTTCTTTAGTAAAAACCTATGTTCTATGAGGTTTTTTCCTACTTAATTAAATGTGCCATAATAAATAAGATTAATTAATCAATTGCATCTTGGCTAGGAAGAATTCTGGTATCTGAAAAATCAAAAGTGAATGTCAAAATCACAAAACTTTTAGATTAGGAAAATAATGTTGCTTTCAACTAAAATTAGCTTCTTTAGGATTACTTAGCAAAGAAATATGTTGAACATTTTTTTTTCTCAAAATCTACATTTATTGGATACAATCCAATTTGTAGACATTACTGGCTATAAGCAGCATTTTCAGAAGTAAAACTTTCATTCATTTAACAAACATCTACCAGTCATCTATTCAATAGTAGATACCATGTTATATGCTAGGATTGTAAAGATAAATAAAAAACGGTCCATGACTTCAGGTAATTCAAAATATGACCAATAATGATAGAAAAGTACACACAAATGGTTATAACATATGTATATGCTACAATATAGTGATTAACATAGATTTTATCTGATCACTCTTCAGTGTCCCTATCATGAAGAAATTCTTTAACTTTAAAATAAATTATGGTAGCTCTGCCGTGCCATACATTTAATATTCACCTTTACTACAGTATCTTTAAATTATAATCATTGGTTTAAATTTTTGTGTTCCACAGTAAACACTGAGTTCTTCAAGGAGAAGAGGCATAATTTATTCATCACTTAATGAATAAAAGAATATACTTGCTAATAGCTTTTTTTTAGAAGGAGAGACAAGCAAGAGCAGTCAAGATGGCTATGTATACCTGTAGCTGAGATGGATTTTCAAGGGTTAGGGGCAACTTAAGAATGGAGCTAAAAGCGAAGGAAGGTATTAACACTAATATTACCCGAGAGGAGAATTACAAGAAATGTAACTAAATGAGAGGGGAAATAATTTTTAATGACAAATTATTTAATCAAGGCAGAGTGAATTTGAGATGGTGACAGGACATCCTTGAGAAACTTCTAGTAGAAATGTTGACCTGGTAGACAGGAGAGAAGCCCGGCTTAGAGATGTGAATGAGTGTCATGATCATGGAAGTGATATCAAAGTTGGGGAAGACTAGGAAATTTCCAAGGAAGAATGTCTAAAGTGAATTAAGATTAAGTTCTGAGTATTGGGGAATTCAGAGGAATCCCAACAAAGAGGTCACTGAGGACTCCAGGGAAGTTCGCAGGGAGCCTCGAGGCTCTGCATTGAGAAGCTGGCAGGCAGGGGAGCATGGTACTAAGCGAGCCCTGAGGAAGAATTCCTGGGTTCATATTTCAGCTCCATCATGGGATCTTGAACATGTCATTGAACCTAACTGATCTCTTTCATTCTAATGCCTGTCTCATAGATTTGTTAGAGGATTAGATAATATTATAAGAGTAGAACACATAATAAGCACTCAATTCATGGATGCCATTGACAATTGTGAAAATAATTTCAGTAAAGTATTAGAAGAAAGATCTTGAAATCCAGAGGAAAAGAGAGACATAACACTATGCCTTTGGAATTTGAAAAAAAAAAAATTACTTTTGGCTGAAACCGGTTTGACTCAGTGGATGGAGCATCAGCCTGCAGACTGAAGGGTCCCGGGTTCGATTCTGGTCAAGGGCATGTGCCTTGGTTGCAGGCACGTCCCGCAGTAGGGGGTGTGCAGGAGGCAGCTGGTCGATGTTTCTCTCTCATCGATGTTTCTAACTCTCTATCCCTCTCCCTTCCTCTCTGTAAAAAATCAATAAAATATATATTTTTTAAATTACTTTTGGATAAAATAAAATTTCTAAGGAGCCCCGAGAAATCACCTGACGTTAGATAACTGGAACCTATATGCATTCAGTCATTATAATTAATTTTATATATAATATATAAAATATTATTATAGTATAATAATATATTATAATAAAATATTATTATATTAGTCATTATAATTAGTTGACTTTCTTGTTATTCTTAAAATGAGAATGAAGAAGACATATATTTAATTAATATAAAATCAGGACAGATATGGAAGAGTATATGGTGGCAAGAACTAGAATATAATACTATTTAGACTATCATTTTAGTGATCCTTTTCCTTCAGTATCTTTGGATACTGAACCATTTGATACAAAGCTCAGTGGAGTGAAATACACAAGACTTAACAATAGATAATAGAAAGTATCTCTAAATATATATGACATTTAGGAATGAGTAGATTTTAGAGTCCTGACAGTATAGAAATAAGATAGTGGTCCAAAAATGAGATTATAGAATTTGAGTGTTAGAGGTATAGCAGATTGAGAAGATGGAAAAATGTAAAGTATTATAAAATGCCCACATAAGTGGTACATTTGCTTCCCACACAACCCTGTGAGACAGGAAAGTCAGAATATCAAGTTTAAGTGTATATACCAGCTAAGCACCTCCATTTATATCATTTTAACCACAAAGGTATTGTGTTCATGTGAAACTTTAAGGGGTTTTAAAGTAGGACATATATGGTGGCTGTGATTCCAATAAGAATTGTTACATTTAACTTTATAGCCACTGATGCTAGAATTTAAATTGATAGAAGCTATTTTTAGAAATATTGATGTCTATCTCCTTACCAGAGAAATGATCACTTTAAAAATACTCCTTTATAAAATTTACCTTTTTCTTTAATTTTATTATTTGAATGCAGGATGTATTGTGTGCTTGGCATTCATTTAAAATTCACTTTATATAAGTGTGAGATATTACCTCCATAATTGCTTTTCTCTTAATCTCCATGAAACAGAAGACTTTTATTCAACATTTAGGTGTTAGTGATTGATTTAAATAATAGAAATTTAAAGAAAAATTATACAGAGAATTCTCTGTGCTTATAAATATCAGAGGATAATGGCCCATTTAAACCTGTTTTATTGATTTATTAAACAATGGGCCGAATCCAGTCCGATAAGACTGTACATGGTATGATGGCAGGGCGGAGGAGAGCTAACTAATCCATCCTAACACGGAGAGCAAAGAGGCTTCCTGGAAGAGGTCTTATGAAGGTAAGGATCACTTGGTCAGATAGGCAAGGGGTAGCTCGAGCAATGGCAGAGGTTGGAAATCACATAATGGTGATGGGAACTGAATGTGGTTCTAAGTCAAAGTTCAGAAAGTGAGGCAGGGCATGTGAAATGTTGACACTGAAGATGTGGCCTAGAGCCATATAGTGAACACCCTTGATATCTTTTTAAGGAGCCTTAACTGTGCTTTAAACTAGTGATTATTAAAATGTGTATATTTATATTTGTATAACATATATATATATGGGTGTGTGTGCGTGCGCACACACACATATATATATGCGCGCGCACACACATATACACATTACTGTGATAAGATAGTTTATGTATATATAACATATATAGGTATCTATATATATGAAAGCCTAAGTGACCTAATGACCAAAGGACCAGCCAACTGGTTGCTATGACATGCAGTGACCACCTGGGGGAAGCCGCTGCCCCTTGGTCATCAGTGTGCTCTCACAGCCAACCTCCTGTGGCCAGCCAACCTCCCGAGGTCCCTCCCCTGCTAGCCAGCCCCTGTAGGGATTGGATGAGATGGCCCAAATGATCCTAAATCACTGGCCAGGCTCAGGAACCCCACCCGTGCATGAATTTGTTCACTGGGCATCTAGTTGAAAAAATATAAAGGATACAGTAAAGAAAATTAACTTTTGAATTGCGAATATATTGATTGAGATTCTTATGTGCAAACTGCAGAATCTACTTTGGCTAATTTAAGTAATCATAGGGTATTACAAGGCTCTCTGGATTTTTGGTATGATTGGAGAACCAGGCTCTTAACCAACCATAGCCACAGGGCTTCACCACTTTCTCCAGTGGGTACCACTGACTCTTGGCCAGATATCTGCCATTACTGATGGAGAATTGAGCACATCTGCTGCTACCGTATTTGCCGGCGTATAAGACGATTTTTGGCCCTGAAAAATACGTATTTGCCGGCGTATAAGACGACTGGGCGTATAAGACGACCCCCTAACATTTCCACTAAAAATACAGAGTTTGTTATATACTCGCCGTATAAGACTACCCCCCACTTGGAGGCATATTTTTCAGGGCCAAAGGGTCGTCTTATACGCTGGCAAATACGGTATGTTTCCCAGAAGGTTGTTTTTCGCATTTGTGACTCTGTGGGTACATGTGATAGACAAGCCCTGTGTTACATGCTATATCTATCTATCAGGCAAAGTGGAATTGTGAGTGTTTTGTAGCCTACCTTGGGAAGGTAAGACTCTTACTGTGGGAAATTATCAAAATGAGGTATAGTGAGAGTATTCAAAAAATTTGAATAGCCACAAATGACAGACATTTACGACAGTAATACAAAATACTTCTTTACTCTAAGAAAAAATACAGTTGTCACTGATAAATAATCAGATTTATAAATGCCTTTGGTAATCATGATACTTTATGCTATCAGTACCTAATATTTCAATCCAAATACACACCTAGGGAGGGATCACATCAACAATATTTGCTATAAATCCAAATTCTCTTCCCAACAATACCATTTTTAGTTGTTTTCATATGTTATCTCAATTCATCACTATTATTTTGAATTTAGGTGACTTTTAAAGCCCACATAGATATAATCTCTTCCACGTGTGGATTATTTGTAGGAGGTCTTTTAAAAAGTCTCATATCCATTTTGTGAAATGTAGCTTTTACCATTACCTGATATCTCATCCAGTGTGCATGCGTCCATTTAATAGAGCTCGGGTAAGCAGCAACACTGCATCACAGCAGACTAAGGACCAACCAATAAAGGATAGAACTGTGCTCTCCTCCTTTGCTCTCGAGCCCCATTCTCCTTTAGGTGACCCTGCTGAATCCTTATTTCTGCATCATGCGACACATTGACTAGTGACAGTGCCCATGTTAGTCCATTTTACTCATTCTTCTCTGGATAAAATCTAAATATATTCAGAATTTCAGGGTGATATATGTATATATCCCTCAGTGAATTTCTTGCATGTCCCATGGGGCCAGTGCATTCCACTTGAGAATCTACTGCTTTGGCCAAGAGAACTCTTTGAAGAGTGTTAAGGAGGAGAGTGGGATGGCCAGATGTGAACTTTTGACCATTGGCCCAACTTCAGCTGGTGAAGTTGTATTAAGAAAGACCAATGTAAGAAGGCCAGATTGTACTGGCCAGATACTGTGAGGTATGACAAGAGGATGCTATGATAGAATGAAACTCAGTGTTCAAGATTTGGTGAATGACTGGAAGTAGTTACTAAGGTAGGACAAAGAATGAAGGATGACTCTATGGTTTCTGACTTAAGTACAGTTTTGCTTTTTTTTTTTTTTTATTTAGAATAAAGTGTGAATTATTAGGTGCTATGAGACTCCTGATTACTGTTTCTGGAGGGAAGAGGAGGAGGACTCGTGGTGTAATGCTATTCTTTCCTGATATTATGTAATGTTTGCATCAGGGTTTCCATTTAGTCTATATATATATTCCCCTAGACCCTAGATCTGCTCTAGACACTGATTCTATGCAAATATCAGAGAAGGTTATTCTCAGGTCTGCATTCAATTCTTCTTATTTTCTAAAAATGGACAGAATAATTTTTCATTTTAAGATTAAAACAAAGGATTGTCTTCTGAAAGCACGATTAGGGTCACATGGAAATGAGGTGACTAGCATTGTGCAACCCATGTGGAGTTCACTGCTGCTGCATGTCTCGCTTTTAGCTGGGATGACAGCAGTTCGGTGAGCAGTGGTCTGAGCGACACCCTGGATAACATCAGCACCGATGACTTGAACACCGCGTCCTCAGTCAGCTCTTATTCCAACATCACTCTCCCTTCCAGGAAGAATACTCAGGTGAGAACCACCTGCTTTCCTTTTCCAGTGCATCTGCCAGATTTTATCCCAAGTTATTATATTTTAGAGCTAAAGGTAGCATAATCACTTAATCTGAAATAATTGCATAAACTGAAGCAGCTTGTGTGTATATATATTTTCTATGGGCTAAAATCTAACCCGCAAAGATATATGTTGCCATATCTCTCTTAGTATTGATATAATTGTTTAAAATATGAAAATATTTAATAGTCTGAAGTTGAATAGTACTTGATTAATATTATATTTATCTCTGAAATAAGTTACTGGATCTCTTGAGGATGGTAAATCAAGAATGGATATTAGGTAATTAAGTTTGATCTTGTCTTACCTTTTCTTGTTAGATTTGCCATAGAAAAAATTACCTCTTCTCTAAAGTGTTTAATTAGGGTTTTCTGCACATATATTTATGCTGACATCCTCTAATATGTATAAGAGAGAATTCTAATGTGGCTAAAATTAGTGAAACATAAATGAAAACAGAAAAAAATGGAGGACGTTTTGGAATTCTTTTGAAATATAAATCAGTGCTTTTTATTTTTAAAACCAGTTAACAGAATACGAATTTCAGTGCCTGGTTCACACTTTATAGACTTTTCTGCACAACGTTTTTCTGTCATATTTTCTTCCTAGCTGAAGACAGATTCAGAGAAACGCCCCACTACAGATGAGCCGTGGGATGGCACTGAGGAGCTGAAAAAAGCAGAAGAGGACCTCGACAGCCATGCGGAGGGTGGTGGCAAGTGGAAGGGGGCTTCCTCGGGCCTTCCTGAAGACCCCGAGAAGGCGGGGCAGAAGGCCGCGCTGGCTGTTTCCCAGACAGGCTCCTGGAGGAGGGGCATGTCTGCCCAGGGAGGGGCGCCGTCCAGGCAGAAGGCTGGAGCGAGTGCTCTCAAGACCCCTGGTAGGCTTGTCCATGGGCAGCTGCTCTGCAAACGTGTTTCCATGGGTTGTTTCCATTTAACCTCTGTTCTCTGTAATAATAGCTTTCTTTTTACTAAATCATTCTTCCACATATCTATAACAACCTAAGCATTCTCTGGAAATCGCTGTCATAATTTGGAGTTATTGAGTATCTTTATTTTGCCACAACCATTTCTCACCATGTGGTAGTAAAATAAGGCTAATTAAAAAAAAAAAAAGATTGTTTTAGTTCTGAGTGCCTTGTGAAAGTTTGGAATTGTTGTGTTAATGCCTCAAAGTTTCACTGCCAACTCTGAAAGACAAGATCAACCACTTTAATGGGTTAGAATGCTGAAGATTTGGAACAGCTTTTTAATATATATATATATATATATATATATATATATATATATATATATATGTTATTGATTCATTTACAGAGAGGAGGGAGAGAGAGGAAAATCGATGAGAGGGAAACATCGATCATGCCCTTGACTGGAATCAAACCTGGGACCTTTCATTCCGCAGGCTGATCCTCTATCCACTGAGCCAAACTGGTTTCAGCTGGAACATCTTTATGAAAGAATTCTTTGAAACTGCAGCATCCTTTTTTCCCTCCCTAAGACTCCCTACTTTTTAAACGGTGCCTAATTTTAAATAGTGCCAACTGAAGCACTGGTGTAACAGGGCACTCCAAAGGTAATCATCTCACGGATATTCAAATGAACTCTTTTGCTAGTACTTAACAATTGGGTGAAGTGCTGTCCTTAGAAAGGAAGAGTTGCAAGATATACAGCCATAATAAATAGCATAATTACGTGTTTTCAATTAGTTCCCTGATCTCTCCCCGCATTTGTCTAATAGCCCTATTTTTGCAGCTTTTTACTCAATATGTTAGAGTGAATTCCTACTGAAATCATAAAGATCTATTCACCTTTTACAGATTCTTGAAAGAAATGTCATTATGAAATCATACTGTGCAGGCCAATAACTGCCAGTCTTTCTCGTTAACCAGGGAAAACGGATGATAGCAAAGCTTCGGAGAAAGGGAAGACTCCCCTGAAAGGATCCTCGCTGCAGAGGTCCCCTTCCGACGCCGGGAAGAGCAGCGGGGATGAGGGGAAGAAGCCGCCCTCGGGCATAGCCAGGTCCACCGCCACGGGCTCCTTCGGGTTTAAGAAGCCCAGCGGCGTGGGGTCATCCCCCGTGATCTCGAGCAGCGGCGCCACCATCACCAGCGGGTCGGCCACGCTGGGGAAGATCCCCAAGTCCGCTGCCATCGGGGGGAAGTCAAACGCCGGGAGGAAGACCAGCCTGGACGGCTCCCAGAACCAGGACGACGTGGTGCTGCACGCCAGCTCCAAGGCCTCGCTGCAGTACCGCAGCCTGCCCCGCCCCTCCAAGTCCAGCGCCAGCGGCATCCCCGGCCGCGGCGGCCACCGGTCCAGCACCAGCAGCATCGACTCCAACGTCAGCAGCAAGTCCGCGGGCGCCACCACCTCCAAACTGAGGGAGCCCACCAAGATCGGGTCGGGGCGCTCCAGCCCCGTCACGGTCAACCAGACCGACAAGGAGAAGGAGAAGGTGGCCGTCTCGGATTCAGAGAGTGTTTCCTTGTCAGGTTCCCCCAAATCCAGCCCCACCTCTGCCAGTGCCTGTGGGACACAAGGGCTCAGGCAGCCAGGGTCCAAGTATCCTGACATTGCCTCTCCTACGTTCCGAAGGTAAGGATGGGTAACACGAGGACACGGGGCTGGGGAAAAGGCAAAATGGCATATGCATAGATACAAGGATATTCTGAGATGCATGCGTCTTAGGTTCCTTTATTCCATTTTTAGTACAGTGAGTTTTAAGGGATTGATCATATAAGTAGCACAAAAGTGGTGCTCATTTTGAGAAATGCGCAAACTTTCCAGTTTTATTATTATTGTAATACTAGAGGTTGGGGGGAAGGGGGAGAAGCCACCAACTGGTCCAATTCCTGGTTGAACTCCAGGTCAAGGGGACAATTTTCAGATTAGCTTTTTATTATATAGGATTAACAACACAAGTAGCATTTATAAGAGACTTAAATGCACTTAGCAATACTTAGGGAAAGTGGAAAGATAAAGTAATAGCTTGTAAATTCCCATAGGTTTTCATCTCTTTTTTTTTTCATGATTAAAAATAAAGTAAAACAAAATAGATCCTTATGACTATTATTATTGATTTCCAATATTTATTAACCATCTGGCTCTTAATGAGTTGATGATCATGAAGGTAGAGGAAGTGTTCCTTGTAACAGAGTATCCTGGACACATTTATGTACTACTGTATCTTGCCTTTTTTGAAAATTAAGGTACAATATGATTGACAGAATTTGAACACATTCTGATGTTGGGAATAGGATGACAACTAAGGAATGCACTAGGTTTTCTAACTCTTCATCAGCTTCCTTGGACATGAGTGTGGTAAGAAGAATGGCTTGGTTTCTGCACCAGGACACTCTTCGTTATTGAATATGTAGAGTTCTGCGCTGAAATATCACTATCTTTCAATATTAGTCTGTTCTACGTGACAGGAAGAGACACACAGTTAAAGTCTTGGACAGATAGTTAAACCTCTGTGGGTATGTTTCCTCATCTGGGAAATGATAGAGTGTGATTTATATGCTATTACATATTAAGTGTTTTTAATGTTTGTTTTTGTTATAGTGCCTAAACCAAAAACCTTAATATCTGGGAGGGAGAAAGAGTCTCACCATAGTTGCATTTCAAGGAATCTCAGATACATGATTGTTTGAAAAACTAGAGGGTGTATTCCTCAGTAGAAATATTAATCCTGAAGAACTGGCTTTTTGAAATGTTGATTCTCATCAGAAAGAATAAACTGTGGCTTGTAAGGAGAGTAAATATTTCCATCGCTCAAGTAAAAGCCGAGAGTGCCCTCCAGTGGCCCATTACCTATGAAACAATTTCTCATATTCGTCATAAAATATTTCACGATAGGAAATATGGATTTCATTCCAACTTAATTAGTAATCATTACGCCATTACTTCATATCACCTTATTTCCATATTTACATAAATTCGATAATGTCATCTTCACTTACAAAACTAAAATGTTTTCTCGACTAAGCTCCACAGCATCTAACCTTTGCACCAACTATGTTTCAAATCACTAACAAAAATACGAATTTGAATAGCACTGGCAACTGACATAAATAAAACCTGTTGGCCTCTCTTGGGGAAAATAAAGACAAAGCTGACATGTTGCCAGTAGTGTCAAATATTATCTCTCACCAACTACTTCCTGATGGCCACTCAGGCCTGCATCTGTGCAACATGACCTCCCAAACCTTGCCTAACACATTCCTTTTAGACTCGAATAAAATTTTAGACATGTTTCTTATGTACCGAATGCGTAGAAGTTGTTTCATTATAATGGTTCTATAAATAGGTAACAGCAAATGCAGTCAAACTTACTTAATTTTCATGAAAGCTTCTCAAAGTCCCTTACATTGCGAAAGCCAGAGATGTTCATGTCTGGTTGATTTTGGTTTGCCCACTCCCCCCAGCCCCTGGGCAGTAGCATCCCAGTGTGGACTTACCCTGATGGTGATCTGAGAGATTTTTAGCAGCAGATTAAAAAGTTCACGCTTGCCACGTTCATTAACATAGAGGCAGAAAGTGCTTGGTAGCTGGCCACATCCAAGCACCCTTGGCTCTATGTACTGAACCCTTAATATTAAATGTGGATATTAGTTTTCTCGGAACAACTGAAGTTGTTATTTGTTTTTCTTTTAGGTTGTTTGGTGCCAAGGCAGGTGGCAAATCTGCCTCTGCACCTAATACTGAGGGTGTGAAATCCTCCTCAGTAATGCCCAGCCCTAGTACCACATTAGCGCGCCAAGGCAGTCTGGAATCACCGTCGTCGGGTACGGGCAGCATGGGCAGTGCTGGCGGGCTAAGTGGCAGCAGCAGCCCTCTCTTCAATAAACCCTCAGACTTAACCACAGATGTCATAAGCTTAAGTCACTCGTTGGCGTCCAGCCCAGCATCGGTTCACTCTTTCACATCAGGTGGCCTCGTGTGGGCTGCCAATTTGAGCAGTTCCTCTGCGGGCAGCAAGGACACTCCGAGTTACCAGTCCATGACTAGCCTCCATACGAGCTCTGAGTCCATTGACCTCCCCCTCAGCCACCATGGCTCCCTGTCTGGACTGACCACAGGCACTCACGAGGTGCAGAGCCTGCTCATGAGAACGGGTAGTGTGAGATCTACTCTCTCAGAAAGGTGAGCTTTCCTGGAGGCATGGATGCAGCCCTCCCCAATGCCCTCCCTCCCCCACGGTGCCCACCCTTTTCCCCATTAAATCCCTGTGATTTCAGTGGGAGTGCCACTTTGCAAAGGCACATAAAATGGATGCGAATGGGCCTTTCATGTGCTCTTATTACCAAATTTGCACAAGAAAAAAAAAATCTTTAAGGATAGGATAATTGGATAATTAAATTTCTTGATATGAATTCATACACATACCCAACAGGCAGTTGGAATGAAACTCAAAGCATGCATTTATGTCTTAAATGATGTCTTCTCGAGCCACTTTAATGATTTGGCTTAAGCTCCAGGACAACACAGCTCCTTATGGTAATTTAAGTATTTTTAAAGACCAAATTTAAATCGATTCTACAATTATGCTCTGAGCAATATGTTAAATTTGCTTTATAAGCATTTCTATGGAAAAACAGCAAATGGACCACTGGGGAATCCTAGTTGAATTAGAAAAGAAAAAATCAATTGTCAGATATTAATTCTTAGAGAAAATTATAATAGCACCTGTGACATTTTTATAAGGCCCTTTGAAAATACATCTCATTACAAAAACATTTCTCATTGGTTTAATGAGTTATGGGTTTTTGAAAATTAAAATGAAAAGCATAATGAGGCATTGCTTACCTGATATACTTACTAGAAAGCATCACTGATGACTAAAGTGGATCTAGATTCTCTTCCCACAAAGTTCCTTTCTTAGATATTTTGGTATTGACTCATTTCCCCAGGAAAATATTTAAAAACTGCGACTTTTTTTCTGATGAACTTACTGCTATTTGTTTCTTGGCACACCTAAAGCTTTCAAAGGAAAAAAAAGGTCTTGGGCATATACCTTAATCCTGTTATTTGTGAAAGCACTATTAGTCCCTGAAATTGCCTGATACCCTTCCCTAAACCAGGAGTGCGAAACGTACAGCCCACCGGCCTTAAAGGCCCCCAATATCATTTGGTCTGGTCGTGCCAAGGCATTAGGGGTGAGTTCATTAAATGTTTGACCAAATATAGCTAGCTATTTTTTTTAAGTTGGTAATTTTGTATGGTCTGTGAATAATGTTATAAATATACAAATGGCCCTAGGCAAAAAAAAAAAAGGTTCCCTCCCCACCGTGCCGTAAATTTTTGTCAGTCTAGATTTGATGCTGGCATATCACCTCTTTTCCAGACTTCTAGACTTACTCCCAGAATCATTTGTTAAAGACATCAACTAAAGCCCTTATCTAAACACTCTCTCCGGTATACCAATTATCCATCAATGTAAGATTTCTCACTGCTCTTCCCTGTTTCTCTTGCTTTCCTGAAATAAAAACCCAGAGCAAAACATTGCTTCCATCCCATTTGCTTCCCACTCCCCTATCAATGGTACATGGACAGCCATGCAAATGAGACTTCCCCTTGAGAAAAGGATTTTGAAGCTAATTGTAACATTGATGCTTGATACTTCTTATGATAGGCTGCTAATTACAAAATACAATTTTCCTCACAAACAAAAAATTGTGCCAGGAGAAATAGATTAAGCAGCTGGATGATATTTCCCCTCTGGGCTTGTCCTTATGGGCAGCATACACAAAAACACTGGTATAAGTACTGTTGCATTTAATATTTGACCTAAAAAGTTGGCTTCTTACAGCATCCTAGATTTGAGTTTCAGTACTTTATAGATAAATGGATATTCTCATATGTCATTTTTTAAAAATCCTAACAAGTAAATAAAATTGTATTGAAAATATATTGCCAACCTGTAGTTTTAATGAACATATCCTAGATAATTTACTGATATGTGAGGAATCCAAATAATTTTATAGCCAAATTAAGCACATTGCAAATAAGTTATTCTTTATACATCAAAATGACCTTCCAGAAATGCTAATTAATTTTTAGCCATAAACATGAACTGCAGTAAATCGATCATTTAGCCATCGATCTATTACTTTGTCATTCAGACATTAAAAATTCAAAATAATAATCAACTATTTGTAACCAGGTAGCTAGCCATCAAATTAAGCCAGATGATAAATTGAAATTATATATATAATAAATGCAATGTTAATATTTTTACTTTGATCTATATTTTAGATGTCAATATATATTTTCACTATACAAATGCACTGGCAAATAGGCAGTTACTTATCCTCTTTAAGAAAATATTTAACTATTGTTCATTCATTGAAATAGATGAGTTTTACAAATGAGAATGTTCTAATATTAGAAATAGCCAGATGAACAACTTTTCTAAATTAACTTTTTAAATTAATTTTGAACAAGTTAATGTTTGCCATTGATTCTTACCAAAATATATTGGTGACTATTAAATTGTGAAAATTAAATGCATCCATGGGTATAATATATGATATAAGTATTGATTAGTTCCTCCCAGTAAATTACTGATTTGAAATAATTTTTCATATAAGAAGTTGTACTTTTTCTTTCTTGGGAACAAAATTGAAAGTAGTTTCTTCTAATCCTTCAAAGCACATTTAAAAAAGTATATGATCTATTGAAGAGAAAGTTAGATCCTATCAGAGATGCTAGCTTAGTTACAATCAGTCAGTAGAACGTTGAGAACAGTAAGGAAACCAAAGTGCCAAACCTGAAAGAAAGTGTACTGCAACGTAAATGCCTAAGACTACAAAATGAGAGACAGATAATATAAGTAAACAGACGCTCATGCCTTAACCTTTTCATCTACAATAGCTACTATATTGATATTTATATTCAAGTACCATTGACTCAGTTTTTCATAAACATTTAATTTTTGTTTAAAATCCTATTTATCATCTTTAAAAGAAGATTAAATATCATAAAGTAATAAACAAACAAACCAGCAATAAGTTCTTATTTTCCCTTTAGCTACTCTAGACATTGGTAGCCCTTGGCCCATAACCAGTTCATATTTGTTTTGTTTGTTTTGCTTTATGTGACTTAACCAAATTTGGAAAATAATTTAAAGTAGTAACCAACTTTAGAAAGTTCTGGCTTGTCTTTAAATGTCCGATCTAATAGCATGGCATTCACTGTCCTGCTCAGGCGTCTATTGGCTTTAGACAGCGACTGTCCTTTTCAATTTATTGATTGCAATCCCCACTCCACTCATTTCCATGGCCTGCCTGGCCCTTGCATGGATATGAGTTTGTAATGTTTCAGGGTTTGTGGAAAGTGTCTATATTATAAAATCAGTAATATTTATATTTAAACAGATATTTCTACCTAAAGTTTTAACTTACATTGGTAAATTTATATATACATACACACGCACACCATATATATATATTTTTGGTGTGCGTGTGTATATAATTTTTCTTTCATTAAGTGTTCTGCATGATATAAACATATAATTTTTATACCATTGATAACATTGGCAAAACAATGCCTATATTCAGTTTCCTCTACAATGTTAAACTTTAGTAAATTTGCACACATGAAAAAGATAATCTTTAAAATGGCCTATAATCATATTAATGCTTTAACACAATGTAGTTCATATTTAGAGGTTTCTTGTATTTGTTCAGTGTGATTCCTTTTTGTTTTTTTTGTTTAGCCACACTATAAAAAACTTTTATAGTCAAGATATATATTAGAACTGGCCTCTCCATAATATATGGTCATTACCTAATGAGGACACTCCCAAAAAATAAAGTTAAAGTTTTAGAATGCCTTTGGATGCTTTATATTTCAGAACCAAATAATGGAGTATACACAGAAGAAAACATTTTAGCTTTGGTTTTGAGTGATTAAAATTCAAAGTCAATATGAATTAAATTTCATTCATGCTATGTCATCCCATTACGCATATATCCTGTGTATTTAATTTTGATCATTTGAGGTTCTAATGAAAGAGAGCTATAATTCTTCAAATTCACATTAATTATACTGCTTGTTTATCCACATGCCAGAGATTACAACAGAAATCTCAAGACCTGACCCATTTAATTGTTGAAATCATCTTCCTCTATTTTTAGAGAAGCCATTTCTCATTTCTCCAGACACATTCTTTCATCTCTTTCTACAACCAATTGAGAATTCCTTTGAGAATTCTTTAAAATTGATAATGATAAAGCATAGAGCCTTAAAATAGCTAATTTATAATTTCCCTAAAAAATGGCATAGTTTAATTTAGTTAAAACTTGTAAGTAAATGATGCCAGACACATGGTTTCAAGCAGATGTTTATTATATATTATTTGTTCTTTTATATGAAAATAAGAATAAATCTCCCTTTATTTTTATTAAAAGTAATTTGAATACAAACATAAATACTAAATAATGTTTGTATCTTCTCTGCCTGTTAGAACTTGTCAATTTAACTTTATAGAGCAAGTCTATCTTGATTCCACCTCTGTGTTTCTCTTGAATAGCAGAAGTCTAGTCAGTTGCATGGAGAGAGAAAAACTACAAACTGTTAGGTAAATAGAATATTGAGAGGAATTATTCTAACATACAATTTAACCTGTTCTAATAATCCTGTCACTAAATTGTAATTGATTGGAAATGGGTTTGAAAGGAGCACACATGTGTTGCAACAGTAGATGTCTGGTCACCTTTGGTAGTCCTTTTCCAAAGAGTTAACCATTAAATATATGTTTCAAAAAGCCTATTTTGTGTAGTTCAAACAGAGAACCATTTTTGTTGGATATGTAACTTGGAAGTTTTGTTTACATTATGTCCTTAGGGATTTTCTTTGTTTTAACAGCATACAACTTGACAGAAATACACTACCCAAAAAGGGACTAAGGTATATATTCTCTTGGCACAATTGCTGCCTTTTTTTTCTCTGTTGTTACTTAAACTTTGTGTGCTGTCTTTCTTCCTCTTCCTTTGTTTGTTTGCAGTGAAGCACCTGATATTGTGGATGATAGCACTTTTAAACTCATAGAGGACGAGACCCAAATTAAATCTAATGTAAATACTCCGTTGGGGGCAGCAACTTTGGTAGAATGCAGAAATCATTTTTGGAAATTAAAATTAACTTCCCTAACTTTTGCATCTTGAGGGCATATGCTTGCAAAACCTCAAATCCCATATAGTGTATGGATGTGGCCAGGTAATGTTGAAAAGATGCTCTAATTTGAAGCAAGAAAAATATATTTTCATCATCAGAAGACAAATACTATAGTTAGGATGAATTTTTAATGAGTCATTCAAGAGTTTTCATTTCTGTGTATGTGTTTTTTAAGAGTGCTTATATCTATCAGATTAATTTAAATATTAGTCTAGTGTTACATAATCTCAAAATAACTTTTCAGTTCATCATAAAAAGTAAAAAAAAGAAATATAATTTATGCCCATCCATTATTACACACTTTTATCTGAGGGGGAGATATAGAATGAACTTTAATGGAGCTATGATACTGTATGAACATAAAAAATTGATCGCTCTTTGATGCTAAGAATTTACTTATTCTAGTGAAAGTGAGTACTGGCCAAATAGGTCTTCCACAGTATCCCTTTTATCCCCAGTTCCTTAGCAATAGCAAACAGCTTGCAATTAGTCAATTTTAAGACTGTTCTATAGTGTATCTATAATAATAATCTATAATAATAACAGTTTAATAGTCTAATTAGACGGGACATCCTTCTGGACAGCCGTCTGAAGCCAGGGCTGCAAGGGCTGAGGTAAGCCGCTGCAGCTGTAAGGGTTGCGCCCCCTTGCACAAATTTTGTGCTCTGGGCCTCTAGTTTTCTAATAAAGTAAAAACATTCTCCCTCCTTCTTTAAGAAAAAGAAAATCTAGATATGATGTCAAATCGTATTTTAACCAGATAAATATTTCCCTTTACTTAAAAAAAAAAGGAGAGCTGTTAATTTATGTTCCATTCTCTCTGCTTTTCTATGACAATCACTCCAATTCCCTTGTCCACCATTTTCAGTCTCTGTTTCATCCTTTTCGAAACCTCATGAGCACTGTGCTTTTGAGTCCTTCTCAATTAACTCGGCTGTCTGCTCATTGTTTATAATTTTCAACTACATATCTCACAATAGCATACTTTTAAAAAAAATTATCTTTCCATTTCCCTGTGAAATTCAAACAGATGGTGTCAAATCATCTGGAAGAACTAAGCACTTATAATTCAGTTCAATCTACTTGAGAATGTTGTGTAGTCTGAACAACAAGCTCCTCTCACTTGCTTTCCTCTCTTGCTATTGCTTTGCCCCTATAGATGTGCTTAAGTGTCTCAGCTGTGCTGTTTTGCAGATACACCCCATCGTCTCGGCAGGCCAACCAAGAAGAGGGCAAAGAGTGGCTGCGCTCCCACTCAACCGGCGGGCTGCAGGACACCGGCAGCCAGTCGCCTCTGGTCTCCCCATCGGCCATGTCAGCTTCCGCAACAGGAAAATACCACTTCTCAAACTTGGGTAACATAGTCTAAAACAACAATTTCACCTCATTCCCCTCGCCATCCTCCCTCAAAGGAGCCCCTATATCTCTCCCCAAAAATTATTTACTTAAAGAAGCAATAAAGTACTTTTATTTGTGTGATGGCTTACTGTTCACAAAATAATTTCCAAATATTATGCAGTTTGTTGCTCATGACAACTTGACATAGGTTGTAAGTTTACAGTCTGAGATCCCAAGGGCATAGACGTGAAAAGGAATCACACCACTGATAAGAAGTAGAGACAACCATTGGTTCCAAACACCCAACTCAGCCTAGGGGATTTTTTTTTACACTTCAAAAGGAGTGGGACATCTTGCATTTTCTTTAAAATGTATTTAAGAACCCATATAACAAAATTAATCATCTTATTTGTAAAAAAAAAAAAATAGAAATAATTATTTTTTAAAATGTGTCTTTATGACTCCACAATAATTTCTTTCACTGTTTTAAGGTTAAAAAAACCCTCAAATGCAAATGAAATTTTCTATTAAATTGATGCACTGTGAAAATTTTTGGATAAATATGATAAAAATAAATAAATCATGAGCTAGCTTTGCCATTGTATAAAATATAAAATCATTGGTCAATTGTATAAAATATAAAATCATTGGTATAAACAGAAGGATGTAAGAAGTCTAAACATACATGCCAGCTATTATTTAATGGATCCAATTTTTCCATCCAAAATACATTTTTGGATAAAACTTTACAATTAATAACAGTCCCAGTGAGGCATCTCAAACCTAGTAAGACTCGTTGTCATCTTCCCACAAGAGATAGCAATTGTTCAGATTGGTTTTCCACCTTGTGCAAGGGTTACCATGTAGAAGATTTACTATCACCCTGCAGCGGCCAAGTTCTGTGCACTCGGTGGGCTCTTCTGCATGCAGAGTGATGTTCAAACACCCTTTTATGGAAGCGCTCTGCATCCATGTTTGTGCTTCCAGGGGTCCCTCCAGCTTGAATGACCTTCTAATCCACTTTCTCTGCTCACCCTTCAAGCTATTCAGAATTAACCCCTTTCTTCTATACTCATGGAAACGGAATCTTAGCTGAAAGAGGCCTAGGCAAAGACTAGAAGCTTGGGAAATTTAGATTTCTTGTATTTTCTTTTCTTTTTTCTTTTTCTTTTCTTTTTTTTTTCTTTTCCCATTAAAGTGGTATATTCTTCTCTAAAAAGAAACCTGCAGACTCTAAGAAGACAATCTCTTCTTCATAGGCTAACAGAAAATGTCATGTTGTTGTATTTCTAGCATGAACAGTAGAGGTAACTTGCCGGTTTTGTTAAGACTACTTTAGCCATTGGCATACTGCTCTCACGGAAGCGCCAGGAGCAGAGAGGGCCTCCCTCCCTCCGCCTGTGAGTGGCCATGGCAGAGGCAGCCTCTTGGCCTATCTTAAATAGGGACACCCTGTAGATTGCTGCTTCCATAAGCATCGGAATCATGCCTTCACTTTCTCTCAACCTGCTAGTTTTATCATCGGAGCCCCACAGTAACAGGCTCTGTGTGCTCTGTTTTTCAGTGAGTCCAACAAACCTGTCTCAGTTTAACCTTCCCGGGCCCAGCATGATGCGCTCAAACAGCATCCCAGCGCAAGACTCTTCCTTTGACCTCTACGATGACTCGCAGCTCTGCGGGAGTGCCACGTCTCTGGAGGAGAGGCCCCGCGCCATCAGCCACTCCGGCTCCTTTCGAGACAGCATGGAAGAAGGTAGGTGTGGAGGGAGATAAAGGTGAGGCAACTTTATTTAACTCTGAGATTAAAACTGTCACAAGAATTCCTGAGGAGTAAATAAAGGAGGTTGTGAACTCTTATTTGATAAGCCCTGAAGCTTGAAGAAGTTACGGTGTGCGTTATGCTTTCTTTCTTTATGTATTTGGAAATATGCCAGAAATTGTTTCGATTGAAACTGGACTATAGAACGGTTCAGAATAAATTCCCATACAAAAATTTACATAATTTTAGAGATTGCTGGCCCCCACGTATCAAATGTCACCGTGAATGCTTTGTTTGACATCTCTGTTAAAGGGCCAAGAGGATATAAGAATCAGAAAAACGCACCTTATGAAACTGCCATGTTCTCAGAAACTTCCTCTTGTGTTAGTTTTATATCCTGTCACTTTTTAATTCATATTGTATCCACTTTTTGCTTTATAAGTTACATTTCCTTATTTATTCCACTGTCATAATAAATTTATTTGTAGTTGTAAAGTGCTACATGAACACTTTCTAAAAAATTCAGGAGGCTTAATTGATTTTCAAATGTATCTAATTTTCTAAACTATAAAACCTCAAATGTCAAAGTTGATAATAATACTGGGAGGTTTTCCTCTTTGATTTAATGAGTGATTTTGAGTACTCATAAAGGAAACGTGGCACTCACATTATAAAGCATATCAGTTAAAGGTAAAATAAAAGTAAATGTAGAAGTGCAAATTGATTAGAATAATATCAAACATTAAATTGTCCGTACTCTCCTATTCTTAAATAATTATGTATAAAAGAAAGGACTTGGGTCTTGAAACTTACTATGGCTTACTAAGCCTCTGGCCACCCATTTATTTGTGGGACGAACATGAGCAAATTTCCTAACTTTATTACCCCTATTTTTGCACCTGTAATTCCACAGGTTTGTTATGAGGATGAAATTAAAGTAAAGAATAGTTTTGTTCCTTTCTCTGTCCCCTCCCTACCTTCTTATTTAAAGTATCTCTGATTGAAAGTTCAGGCAGCTGTGAAAATCAGCTCATGGTTTTCAGGTCACCACTGTGCGCTCAAGGTGCTGGCACTAAATCAGTTCACCACAGACGCCACCGTTTTTGGGATAGTCACCAAACCACTGAGCTCACTGTGAGAAAAAGTGGATTCTACCCCGAGAGTCGCCTGATTACTGAGGTGCAGATAGAAAAAGAGATAAATAATCTCCAGTGTTTTTCTGCTTTTCTGAAATGGTTCTTTCACCCTCTTCATAGGCAGGCCTCTTACAATACTGCAGAAATAAATTGCGGCGCATGCTGATGGATTTCTAGAGTGCCTCATTTACAAACAGCATGCTGTTCATATGCTGGGAAACTCTGGCCTTCCGTTTATGAGTTTTAAATAATCAGCCTTTCTGGATAAGAGCCTGCGTGGGCAAGATGGCTTTTTGATGGCTATGCATTGAATACTGAATTATTATAATTCTTAAAGTGTGGTCTAGAATCAAGGAATCATTGGGCTAGAGAGATAGAAGGGCGTTTAATGATGCACTGACCAATGCGCACAGTGAAAGATGAGGAAACTAAGCCACAAACTCTAAGATCATAGCCCTATAAATATTAAGTGATCATACACAATGCAGTAAATGGCCGAAACACTACAAAAGTAGCTGAAAATTAACTGAAAATGGATCTCCAGATTCATTGTTCATCTTCTTTCTGGTATACCTCACTAGTTCATACCAGGTTGAAAGAATGTGCTTTAAAAAAAAAAAGAATAAAAAAAAAAAAGACTAACATTGTGCAGGTCTCACAGAAGGATAGTATTTGCAGTTTCCTCATCCTCCCCAGACCAGGGTGTGAGCACCTCCCAGGTGTTCTTGTTGTGCCCGTCATTTCTCTCGATCATATTTATGTTACTCTATTGTAATCATCTTTTTAGTTGTGTATCTTTTTACTTCTTTTTAAGCTCCTAGGATAGTGTCATTCATTTTGTAGTCCCAGGATCTAGCAAATGCCTGTCATATTATGTATACTCAACTAATGTTTATTTAATGGATCTGTAAGCAGAAATAACTTGATAATATCCCACAGTGAAAAAGCAAAGGACTTTTCTACAAATATAATTAAGAACAATTTTATACACATTCTGGGTTTATATAATACTAGGCACCTGTTGCAGGAATATTCCTGCAAGACTTCCAGAGGGCTTCCCTCACACCACCCCGCCTCTACCCCCCCCCCCCCCACTCCTCCTGCTGAGGCAGGCAGGACAGGTGGGGCGGGGGCGGGGGCGGGCCCCTTGGCCCGCCCATTAGGCTCACCTCACCTTGCCAGCAGCCACTTCCACCATCATATTTGCAGCCATGTGCTGCTGCCACCACTGCTCGCCTCACCCCACCCACCCGACCCACTGTACCCGCCACCCCTGCTGCCTCCTGCCCCTGAGTACCTCGCCCTGCCCCACCCCACCCTGCACTCCCTGCCAGTGCTTTCCCTCCAGAAGCCACAAATGCCTTGCTTTCCATTTTCCCTCCCTTTTCCTTCTATGCTGTCTTTAGTCTTCACTCCTCCCACCCTTCCTGTATGCAAATTAACCACCATCTTTGTTGGGTTAATTTGCATACTCACTCTGATTGACTGGTGGATGTGGCTTGTGTAGCAAAGTGATGGTTAATTTGCATATTACACTATTAGGTTAGATGTTAGATGTGCAGATATATACAGCACTCTGTTAATTGAGACAGTGTTTTGATATACCTGGATAAAAAACACCATGCAACTACCATTCTTAATTTCAGTAAGACACCACCTTGAAATAATATATCACTAAAATTACAAAATAAACAATAATTCTCCATTTAAAAATCATAATGAACACATCAGAAATAATGAACTAGCAAACTGGATAAAATGCTTACTTGCTTGAAAGCACATGGAGAAAAATATTAAAAAATGTGTTTTTGTTGCCTTAAAATCAAATACATAGTTATTTAAAGTTTTAAGGTTTATGGCAACTGTAGTTCAGGTTTTTATTCTTTTCTGATTATTGAATCTATAGGCGTTTACTATAGTTTTTAATACGTGCAAAGCATTTCCTCTATAACATGATAAATATGGTACTTTAGGGGTAGGAATGCACACTGTCCATGTCTCAACATTTTATGTACAAAAAAAATGACAGCAGATTTATTCTCGGATTCTTTTGTCTAGCAGTTATGATTTTATTTCTCTGTTCTTCACTCTAGTGAAGACATGGTGTTCCAAAACAGATTCTTCAATTTTCTTCTTGTTCTCTTTTGTTTTCTCCAGTTCATGGCTCTTCGTTATCACTAGTGTCCAGCACTTCTTCTCTTTACTCTACAGTAAGTATTGGCTGTTAAGGAAGAGCTTCTGCCTGTGCCAAGTATACACATGATTAAATAGACTGACATTTACACAGAAGTTGCGCAGTGAAAAAGGGGCTGTAAGTGAAATACTCTAAGGTACTGCATAGCCGATAAGCTGGCAAGTACTGTAATAGCTCTTCTGTGGTCCACTTCCCTGAGCTTCCACTTGACTTTTGTGTGCTCATTACGATCCATTTATGGAAGGAAAACTGAATTTCACAAAACCTGTTAGGGTATAACCTGGAGTCCCTGAAATCATGTAGTATGCTCTACCATAACTTTATAATATTGAATCATTTTCCTTGTTTGGTTCCCTCAGCTGTGACTGGTCATCGCAGTGTTCTACATTATTTTTTTAAATAATATTTTTAAAGTTTATCTTTTTGAAAATATCATACCAAAGGGTAAAGGCTTCAGAAGCTTAGATTTTTTTTATAATTTTCTTAAATAGAATATAATTTTTAAAACTTTATTTCTTAAGAGAGAAATGCCAGTTTGTCAACTCATTTTCCCAATATGGGAAATTATATTTTATTTTTACCAAGGTGAGTTCTCTGTCTACTTAACATAATTTAATATTTTTACATAGTCTATATGATTTTATTTTTATAGGAGGGTTCTTTCATGCCTAGGTAAGAGTGAGGTATATTTAGCTTACTGAATTTCACTGAGACTTGAGTAGTATGAATAATTATTAATCCAGCATTGAAAGGTTCATAAAAAGTTCACAGCCTTGGCTGTTAACTGAGCAATTAAACATTAAGGGAAATACTGATTTTTTCCCCACTCATTTTTGTTAGGTTCAAATGTTATATCCCTCTTTTTGTAAACTCATCTTAATATTTATTGCTTTACATAGTTACTCAAAATTAGACTATCACCAGCAGCGACAATATTTTTCTTATCATTTCTTCTTTTAGTGATTAAAATTGTCAGTAGATTCTGTAACTGAAGAAATCAACATTAGTGTTTAGATAAATCTACTGGGTTAAGCAACTAGGTAAAGAAGTGAGAAATGTGAAAATGTATTGGGAAAAAATGCCTAAGAGGAATATGTTAAGAGCTATTATCACTCTTATTGAGCCAATGCCACTACTTATAAGGGAGATATATTCTAACTGAAGCCATTGCACTAAAGTCTCTATCTAACATGAAAATATGCAGAATCATTATAATCATACTAGAGGCCCAGTACATGAAATTTGTGCATGAGTAGGGTCCCTAGGCCTGGCGAGTGATCATGCCCAAATGGGGCCTTCCACCTGCCAGCTGGGGCCTTTCTTTGTTCTGCACTGCCCACTGGTGGTCAGTGAATATCATAGCATTAGAACTCCTTGTCTCCTGGCCGAACTCCTGCGGGGACACTTTGCATGTTAGCCTTTTATATAGAGAGATTTTAAATGTACACAGATTTTAAATATTGTGTAGCAACATATGGATAAAACTACCTTTATGAAACATAAGAAAACCTCAAAAATAAAAAGAGCCTGGGTGGAAGAAAACAGATGGCTACTAAGTGTATACCAGAGTCCAAAGATCTTCTGTGGTAACAAACTGTTCTATAACTACACTGTCCAATAGAGTAGCCATATATAACCATTAGATATATATAAAGTGGGTCTCTTGTGACAGCAGAGTCAATTTTTTTAAAAATTTAATTAAACTTAAAAAAGCATATGTATCAAGTAGCTACTATATTGGGTATTGCAGGTTTATTGGGAACAAAGGAAGTACATTTAAAAAATGCTTCTCATTTAAGTTAGTAAACATAAATGAGAAGTATTAAGAGTGCAATATGAAATGTGGACAGAGATGAAAATAAAGAGGCTACATACACATATTTATTGGCCAACATTTAGAGATGAATTGGGTCCTGGTGTGAAAAGCCACATGGTTAGGTGATCAAGCCACATGAGAAGGTAATATTATTAGGAAATTACTAAATTTAAGTAGTTGTATTAGAAATGATGTAAATTATATACTTGAATTAATAAGTAACCTGTAATAAAACAATGCATATTTGAAGAATTAATAAACAGAAAAATTAAAGATTATGAGGAGTTATTTTATCTCTACCCTCCTTACCATGCATTGAGATTTGATCGACAATGATAAAATACCTGTGGAAGTGCTTTTCAAATAGGAAATGAAAAGGCAATTTGCCATTATTTCTATGCCTTCTTAAGGACTGTGGCTAAAGATTCTGTTGATTTGCATTCTTGCCTGTCTATATGAGTAATTATTATTTGGCATCAGGCAAGTTGCTAAATTTCTTTGGACTATACCTATAAAATAAAGTTGGATAACAGTAAGACAGAGCTACCCATGATTTTTCTGAAATAATTAGAGAAGACCAGGGACATTGTACACCATAAGTCACAAAACGTTGTTAATTGTGTAGTTCTAGAAAGCACCATTTATATCATAGTCCATGTAAGAGTATCATTTGAACTATGCCCTGCATAACTAACACAACTGTGCATGGTGTTCCTTTGTAAATAAATTAGTGTTTAATACAGATGAGGTGTTGTGGAATTGTGCACCTGAAACACATATAATTTGTTAACCAGTGTCATTCCAATAAATTCAATAAATGGGGGAGGGGGGAGGGAAGAATTAGTGTTCAGGAAGAAAAAATTTCCCTTTTTGCAAGAGCTATCTATTAGGTAAAATACTGCTCCTATTAAACATGGGTATAAACCATGTTTACGGTAATGTCTCATTTATGCAATTTATGGAATTACATATTTTGCCTTAAAATATTAAAACACACTAACAAAGATGGCTTGTTGGAAAGAAACTTTACCTGTAACATCAGCAATCTAACAAATCCCATTGGAAGAATTCTTTCTTCACACATAACTCTATTAAAACCTCTACCAATTATAGCTGAAAACATTTTTCATATGTATCTTGTTATAAAGTATGTAAATAACCTCCTAGAATTCCTGAGTTGAAAGATTCTGGGGACTTTCAAACTCATTACAAATAAGAGGCCCCGTCTGATCTGCCAAGTTATTACCTTCGTGTGCTTGTTTTTTAATCCAAACCAACACTGTGAAATTGGAGCTTTGACTTAAAATTAAAAATAAAATAAAATTTTTAATTAAAAAAAACACACACAAAATATGTAAAAACACTGAGATGAAATTCCTCCGGGGTTACAGGCCCCTGGCTCACCCCCTTTAGATACTGACATGTGCTCTCAGGCCAGACTCAGTCTCCACCTCCTTTTCTTCCTGAAGCTGAGCTTGGCTGTTACTATTGTGCTATGGATTTCTCACAGGAAAGCAAAAATCCTCATTATCCATGTACTTATGGAAAGAGAGAAAATAATAAAAGATAGCCTAGGAAGCTATGCAATTTTATTTTTAGGTCTCAGAACACTTTTTATTCTTCATATGCTTGAACCTGTAATGCATTTACACTCTCCAATAGTTGTTTTTTGCAGTAGTTGTTTTCTGAATAGTTATACTGTATATTAAAAACTTTATTGAACCTGATTTGTTCTTGGAGCCTAATTTGTGTTAGTATAACAAGACCAAGGGCCATGTTCAGTTTATTGTAGATCCCTTTAGCGTTTTGTTTTTTTTTACTAAGACACAGCTAATACTAATGTAAGTATATATATATATATATATATATATATATATATATATTAATTTTTAAATTTGAATGGATGAATGAATGGCCAAACAATGGCTTGCAGAATAATGAATAATCTCATATATAGTTTAGGTAAGGTATTTTATAATCTTTACCATTCTTTAGTACATTGGGCTTGCTTTAAAATAATTATTTAAAATGAAAAGTAATAGCATGCCATGCCTAACCCACTGAAAAAAATTAATATTCTGATTCATGGCTTCAACTTTATAACACCTAACCAGTAGTAATAGCCAAGTGTAGGGAAGAAGGTGAATATTAAAACAAAAGATAATTCTGAAAAGTCAGCAATGAGAAAAGTCTTTATATACAGTATATAAAGAATTAATATATAATAATTACCCTTATAACTAGTATATGTAACTTATCCTGGGCATGTTTAATGGGGGGAAAAAGTGACCATTTCTTGACTATTTATAAAATATAGAATACATTGTTGGTTTGAAATACACAAGTTATTTATTGAGTATGTTTTCTATAGTCTTTGCAAGCTTTGAAGCAGGATTTGGGCAGAGTAAACTGGCAATAAATATGCAAAGTTCTAGGGAAACCAAATAGCCATAGTTAATTGTGTTATATATCTTATGGGAAACACCCTGCAGCTTTATCTTGATTTTTTGAAATTTTTATTTTAAAATCCCTTTCCTAGTTACGATTGAGAAACCAAACTTATATGAAACCTTGACATTATTAAATTTAAAAATGTTTTTACTTAAAAATTTAAAGTTGAGATGCAAATTTTCAAGCTTTATGTTAGCACTTATTTTTAAAACAATTTTCTTATAAAGGCTATTAAGATTCTACTAGTTAACCACTCTTTTAACTTACTACTATATTACTAACTATACATTATTTTTTAAGAGCAGAGACAATATAGGAAAGACAGAACTCAAAAGATGCTTACACATAAAAATATTTCAAAGTTTAAAATACTTTATTGTGCTTTACGTTTTCTGAAATAAAAGAAGGTATAAAAAAAATGATTCAGGTATTATCTGTGTCAATTAATCAGGCAATATCACCAAAAGATATAGCTTTGGATCTGCTCAAAGCAATAAGCAGAATTGTGCTGTTCAGCAATATTATGCATCCTCCAGCTTTTTCCAGAATGAGAGAGCTTCCCAAATGTAACAGTGCACACAATTCATACGCTGGCATTTTGCAGCCCCGCACAGAGAAGAAAAGCAGAGCTGGGAGTCTTCTATAACTAACGCCAAGCACACCCACACTGCCAGTTTCCGCTGCAATCCTCCTCTGCATCATCTGCACGAACTGATGGTCCTCAGCCACTTTGATCACCACCTTAACCCTGGACCTCTTAGTGTTTTTCTGACTTGCAGCCAAATACTCATAATTAATAGTGATTAGAAAAACTAAAGGAAAATAGAAACTAAAGACCTGATTTCTGTGGTTATCAGTAGAGGTCAATATTTTTTTCCTGTAGCTTTATTGGGCATTCTTTATGATCTGTAATTCACAGAATAAAATTAGAACTCCTAAAACTTGGCTGCAGATCCCTATAATTTCATGGAGTCTGCATCCTATAATCTGAATTTTAAAAATCCAACATTTTAAACCTATTTTTATTAGAGTATAATTTTATAACTATTTTGTTTTTGGTTTGGGTCTCAGAGCAATACAATCTCAATTTTATCCTTTGCTTTTAAGGAATATTATATATCCATAAGTCAAATAAACTATATTTTAGATACTAGATGGCTTATGTATAAAGAAATATTCACTTGTAATTCTAAAGGTCCCTGTTCTTACTGTTCTAATATTTTGCATTTTACTATGTTCTTGTTAGATCATAATATTTTAAATACAAAGTATAATGATTTTACTCTTATGTGTGAAATGAATCGACCTTATTTATGATATATATTCTTTTGCATTTCTCTTTTCCAGGCTGAAGAAAAGGCTCATTCAGAGGTAAAAAGCTTCTTGCCTTTTTTTTTTTTTTTTTTTTTACTACAATAGTATACATTTATGCTGAAATAAGGTTTTCTCCCACTAGAGGGCTCTGTTACAATAGCATACCCCTCCGGTTATGGATACAAACAACTGAAGCGGTTGATAAAAGGTCCTGGATATTTCCTCATAAAAGAAAATGAAAGGCAGTGTTTAGAAGCAAACTTGCCTCTCACATTATAGATTGGAGTCTTAGCTAATAAATTGTGTCTGGTAGCAAGCACTCATAAAATCTTTGATGGATGAATGAGTATGCAGTCTTTCTATTTTATTAGTCTCTTTCCCTCCATAGCCTATAAAACTAACTGCATAGGATTGAGGAAACCATTGAATCTTGAGCTGCAGACCTCCACAACGCAGGCTGCCAGCATCCCAGCCTATCTCGCTGATGCCAGGATTTTGCTGTACTTTCTGTCTATACATTTCAGAAGTCACACTGCCTTGCAATCACATACAAATCAGAATTCAACCTGGAGAGAATGTACTTTTTCTGTCTCTTTGTTTAAGAGTTGTGTTGGCCAAGAAGAGCAGGAGGACTTTAATTAGGCCTTTATTCAAGGTATAATAATGATTATTTGATTGCCTTACACTGAGGCAATCAGACCACAGAGAAAATAAATGTCTCCACATCAGTCTCTACAAAGGAACTCTTTCCTTTGAAGTCAGATTTTATTAGCCTTTAATGTAAAATTTGTGATGTGCTTCAAAATACTGAAAAAGAATTGATTATGCCAATTTGATCTTTGTAATTGCTAGACCAGAAAAGTGATGATGGTTTGTTTTTGTTTTTTTAAACACATTTTTATTTGCATTGTATGGACATAGCAAGGCTTCTAACATTGATCATAATATAGCTACTGAAGTATAAAAATGCCATATATACTTGCCTTATTAGTAATTATCCAACTCCCTTTCATCATTAATGTCCCAGAATGAGACATGGTTGTTAAAAAAATAATTTAAAGTATTTATCATCTAATAGAGACTGTTAATTTTAGAAAGCTTCTTTGAATTTGGTTTAAGAACAATATAGATTATTTGATTTTTTGAGACTATTTGGTCATCATCATAGGAATGTAACTCAAAGTTAATTGGGGGTGGGATATTTCTCTTTTTAAAAAAAACAGGAGTGGAAAGGAATTGCATTTTCCAAAATTATAAAAAGTCCTCTATCTTTGCTTCCAGCTTCCAGCTTCCAGCTCAATTCTTTTTTAGTCTCTTAATATTGACCACCATTTCTTCTCCATAAAAATAGAATGTGAAAGGGGAAGAAAGGAAAAAGACAAGCAATGAACTGTGTCAAGAATTCTCTTTCAAACTGAGGCAATATTCCAAAAGTCCAAAGAAGGCAATATTCCAAAAGAAGACTTGTTTTTGTAAAAATGGGAAGCATCAGACTATTTGGCATTTAAATAATTGTGATCCCTTGAGACCAGAAGTTTATTTGTTTACTTAATAAATGCTTTACTTTTATGAATCACTTTATATTTCATGGTAACATGAGACATGCAGGTTAAACTGTGGAAGTGCTTAAATTAAAGTTTTAAATATAATTTCATATAATCTTCTAGTTTTCTGGTTCAGTTTTATTCAAGGGTGAACTTAACTGAAATGGAAAGCATTTTTGCATGTTTATTTTGTTGTTTAATGTGGTTACTAGAGACCCAATGCATGAAATTCATGCACTGTGGGGCAGGGAAGTGGGGGGTCTCAGCGTGCCTGTGCCATCTCACAGTCCAGGAGCCCTCGGGAGATGTCTGGGTGATGGCTTAGTCCTGCTCCCCATAGGAATCAGGCCTAAGCCGGCAGTCAGACATCCTTAGCACTGCCTCAGAGGCAGGAGAAGCTATGGCCACCACCAGTGCTCTTACCAGCTATGAGCCCAGTTTCTGGCTGACCACCAAGAAGCAGCTCTTGCATTGAATGTCTTCCCCCTCGTGGTCAGTGTATGTCATAGTGACCAATCATTCAACTGTTCAGTCAATTTGCATATTAGCCCTTTATTATGTAAAGTTTGTACAGTATTGCTGATTTTCCTCTTATTTTTAAACGATGGATAATCTATAAATCCTTTTTTAGTAACTTACTAAATAAAGGGCATTACAATCAAGATTTGGGATGAGTGTTAGCCATTAGAACTCCAGCCAATAAAATTATTTTCAAATATGGGATCATTAAATGTTGAGTTAGAACCAGCTTTCAGTGACTGCAGGATTTATTTATCTCTGAGAAGTTGCCAAACATAAAATTAAAATAAACAGGCAAAAAAAACTGATAGAAAAATAACACGGAGTGCTTTTCTCTCAAAAGACCCCAAAAATATGCATATGCATCTTTAACTTTTAAAAAAGAACAGATTTTACTAGCTGCATTTTATTACTGCAAATTTCTGTAAATAATCAATAAAGAGTGAACTGATTCTTGAGTCAGGCAGGGATGGCCAATGGAACAAGTAAGCATGTCTTACTTGGCAGATCGGAGCCCCCACTTTGACATAGGCACTTATCCCTCTTCTGATCATTGGCTTTTGATGGTTACTGTGCAGCTACTATTCACATTTCTTTAATTTTGAGAAATTGCTACTGATACAGTGTGGGTAGAAGGAGCTAACTGTAATATTTGCTTTGCTTGCTTGGATTGAATTTAAGTTTTATGTCAAAATCTGCTGGCATATTGAATTTATTTTTGTTTAATTACATTCAGCAAATTCATAAACTGCGGAGAGAGCTGGTTGCATCTCAAGAAAAAGTGGCTACCCTCACATCTCAGCTTTCAGCAAATGTAAGTCACTTTTAATTTTGTAATATATTTAAACAGACTTTTAATAGTAAATAAGATAATTTTAGTAACAGATTTACACACTGAAATGTCAAAAATTATACAGACTTAAGTCACTAAACTGTGGAACTCATATAAAGTCAAACTTTCTTGTATACTGAGTAATGAAATATAAACCCAGATTGATAAGGATTTATCTGTGGTTGAAATGGCTTTTTGTTTCTTATAAGGTTGGAAGTATTAGTAACAGCAGCAACTGTTATTTCTTTTCTTGTTTTTTTATTTTTTATTTTTATCACTCCCCATACATAAGACTTTCTCAAGCCACAATATTATCAGGGATTGATAGAGATTAATTTTGGAGGATAAAAAAATACATGTGCCCTGACTGCCTCCTTCAGTGTAATTTATTAGACAATTAGATAAACATTCATTCTTTCTAAAAAAAATTAGCTTAGTCTAATTTTGGGTATCTTAGCTATATTGTAAATGAGATATATTTCTCTCAACAACCTGGGCAGCCATCTCATAGTTTAAGCAGCAGAGGACAGCAAAAATGATGACAGTGAAGACCATCAATTATTTTAACATTTACTGAAGATCTTTCAATGCGCCGGGGAGTACATTGACGTAGAGTAATAAACAGCCTGTGGCCTTGTGCCTCATCCTAAGGAACAATGCTGTTAGAAACAACAGTGAGGGGTAAGCAGGCTCCTGCTATTTTGCCATATGTCCTGCCACCTTCTCTCAACATCAATCTGCTCAGTTCCACTGTGGAGCTGTGGGCCCGCTGCCTGCCTCACTTCTCTGTGCTCTCCACTCAGCTCTCTACCTCCTAGGCAAAGCCTGACAGAGCAAGACTGAGCAGGTATGGCCCCCTGGGTATGACGTGAATAAGTGAGATTTTTAAGATGGAAAATTATAGTGTAATAAAACTTTCACAGTATATAAGTAAATCATTCCACTCACAATGTATTCATTTTAGCATTGTATTTCAATTGATTTTATCTCTTCATCTTTGGGGGAATCTAAATTTTGGATTGATTGACTATATTTATTTTTTATGGACGTTGTTAGGAGATTCATAAAAATGATAGTACGTTTTAGAAAATGGTTTAGGCAACATTGGAAGAGAACAGTATATTATTCAACCTATATTTTGTGTCTAAGTATAACTCTTAAATGGCTCAATAGCAGTTGTAAATTTTATACAATAATCGGTATAGTGGTATAAAACACTCCTGTCTAAGTACCTGAATTTGTACCCAGAGGATATATTACAATGAAAAAAATTCTAAAATACTCCGGGTTCTGTTTATCTGCGACAAGGAAGGCTTTCATGATAGGGCCCATGCATTGGATAGTCAAGACACTTCCAGATGTCTTAATGATTACTCAGGTTTTATTTTATTTTTAAATCTCTCTTATGTAGACTTATATAGTCAGATATTACAATAATAAGTGGCTGCTATACATTGTGGGATTTGGGCTTTCACACAGTAATTTTTAAGCTATTTCCATTTAAAAAGCAATACATGCTTTCCCTGGCATGTTGCTCAGTAGATTGGAGCACTGCTCTGTACAAGGAAAGGTTGTGGGTTTGATACCTGGTCAGGGCTCCTGCAGAAGGCAACCAATCGATGTTTTTCACATCAGTCTCTCTCTTTCTCTCTCTCTCTCGCTCTCAGTGTGTGTGTGTCTGTCTGTCTGTCTCCCTCTCATTCTTCCCTTTTCTCTAAAATCAATAAATATATTCTCAGATAAGGACTAAAAACATATTTTTTAAAAGTAATACATGCTTATTTTATTAAAAAGAAAAACTAGCCCAGGCTGGTGTAGCTCAGTTGGTTGGGCATGTTCCTGTGTACCAGGAGATTGCTGGTTTGGCTCCCAGTCAGGGCACCTGCCCAGGTTGCAGGCAGCTCCATTCCAGGTGGGGGGCATCCAGGAGTCAGCTGATCAACATTGTTCTCTCACATTGATGTTTCTATCTCTCTCCCCTCTACCTTCCTCTCTCTATAAAAATCAGTAAATTATTCTTTAAAACAAAAGAACGCATAAAAATCTAAAATAATTTTATTTTTAATAAAAAGGCATTATTTGTTTTTCCCTTTGAGATTCTCATCCCGTTCATGGTTATTGTTTTCTTGTGTTTCCTTTCAACATTATTTGTTTTCTAGAGGCCTAATACACAATTCATTCAAGGAGCTCAGCCCTCGCAGCCCCGGCTTTGTCCAAAAGATGGTCTGGATAGTTGTTCCACTGTTATGCCATCTGGTCTAATTAGCAGATTATGCTTTTATTATTATAGCTATACCCACTAACATAAATATACAAAACCCTCTTGCAAAGGCTAACTATACACACACACACACACACACACACACACACACACACACACAGAACCTAATTCTAATGTGGGGGATGTTCTTGGGGATCAAATCTTCACCATTGTTCTGAAAGGGAACAAACATTTTAAAACAATGTCAGCCACTTCTGCTCAAATCATGCATATCACACTATTTTCACCATGTTTTCATGACTGTGGAGTATGTATTCTCAGCTGAGTGTTGGTATTACCATCAAATGGTAAAAATTGGTTCCTGTGGTGAAAAAGTAAACTCACCATTTTATGTATAAAGCACAGATATGTATAGGGTGTATAAGCAGGTAACCAGGGTACCTGTAGCATCAACTGGCATGGGGGAAGATGTAATTAGGGAAAATAATATCTATAGTCTCTCCCTGGGAGGCGATAATTTTTTTGAAAAGTAATAAACAGAATTAGAAGAAGTGGTGTCAGATAGATGATTTTGTTTTAAAAGTCTAGTCTTAGAGAAAAAGCGCAACTATTTCCAACTTCACTATTGTATATCCATGTTATCACCAGTAGTGCATTTTGCACATATATGTGAGCTTAAAATATATCCTATTTTGCATGACCTTTTTATTTTTTACTTTATAATGCATTTAAGAAATCTTCTCAAGTCACCTCAGATCTACTTAAACAAACAAAAAAACTGTGCATAGAAGCTTTATTTTTTAATAGTGAAAAAAAAAATGGAAACAACCAAAATGTCTCTTAAAAGGTCCATGGAGAAACAAACTGATGTATCCATACTATGGACTACTGCTCAGTAGTAAATATAAATGAACCATTGCTACCCACACTTGGGTGGATATCTCCACATTCACTCTAAGCTGAGTGGAAAAGCACCCTTTCAAAAGGTCATATGATATGTAATTCCATCTATATAACATTCTAGAAGGGCACATTTACAGAAATGAAAAGCAACTTAATGGTTGTCAAGGATTAGGGTTTGGTGTTCACCTTCCTCCCTGATAGATGGGTGGCTGTAACTGTAAAAGTATTTCATTGAGGTAATCATTTCTTATGTGAATCTACATATCTGTACCAATATTGAATTCCTGGTTTTGATATCACACCATAATTATGTAAGATGTAATCCACTTTGGGAAACTGGGTAAAGGGTACATGTGTCTTCCCAATACTCTCTTTGCACTTCTCGTGAACCTGTAAGTATTCCAAATTTAAAAATAAAATAAAACACAAAGGAACTACCACAGTTTTTGAAAGAGATGTCTAGTTTTTAATTTCTTAGGTATTTCAACCTTATTTTACCATTTACTGCTTCTTTATTTTGTGGTGATGTGGATTGTTAAAAAGCTTTTTACCATCATATACTTTTATTGATGAAAAGACAAAAGATGAAAGTGAAAAAATTAAGTTAATGAAGATATTCATTATCTACTACTCTACAAGAAGTTTATTAAAAAATCACTTTAGGAGTAAATGTTTCAGTAGCGAAGAACTTGTATAAATGGATGTATATATACATATTTATAAAATAACTTTAATGTCAATTCTATTTTGAATATTTTAATGGACCGTTGTAATGAAAAATAATGGAGTTTGCATATTTATGTCAATTTGTATTTTTAAGGATATGATCTTAATACATATAGAAATTTGAGTTATTCACAGGTTACCTTTTTCCTGCAAATCATGTTGAACTTTTTAATATGCATGCCCAGGAATTAATTATAAACTGAATAAAATATTTCTGTATAGAATTTCTTCAGTGCAAGTCCAAGTCTTTTTTTTTTTTTTAGTCTTGTGAAGTTCCTATTTGGAGATAGATATAAACCTTTTATTTATTAGTTTATTCAGACTACAAGTTAACTTTTTCCTTTTAATTTTTGGGGTATGTTTTATAATTGATGTATCACCTGTTTGGGCCTGGTATGACTACATTTATATGGGGTCCACATAATAATCCCTGTTTTAGCATTCAAACTTGAAACTCAACTCCTTTACTTCAGACTTGCTCCTTTACTGAAATGCTTTCTCCCCCTTTGCTGAAAGGGGCAGTGGTCAGGCAGAAAGGCATCCTATGAGCTCACCTCTCCTTTGACAGGCAGAGTCTAACCTCCACTCAGTAGAATGTGCACTGACCTCCCCTCCCACTTGAGAAGTTCTCTGAGCAGCGCTGCAGAAAGCCCTGGCAAGACTCTTTGTAAAGCTAAGCCACTAGGATGTCTTTAGAAGGCAGAGAGGGCTTGTTGACAAGCGCTATTGCCTGGCCTTCCCTGAATCAATACCCCACCAAGGAACAGAAAGGAAACAGGAGCCCCAGAAGCAAAGGCAGCGGCAGATGTGTGGTCACATCCCACAGTCAGCCAGGGGCCCTCTCGCCGCTCGCCCACACCTTCGTGCAGCCGGGTCAGGTGGGATGCATCTGTTTGCGTTTTAATATCTTGTCTTTACACGCCTCAGCCCTTAGATAATTTGGAAATGAGCACTAATGTTAGTTATTACTCCCATTTCTCATAGGCATCACTGAATGCACTTTCTTTTGCCTTTCAACATGTAAGTCTTTTACACAGAAATCTCTTGGGGATTATTTTGTTTTGGAATTGTGTCCCGTTTCTTTGCTCTATTTAATATTTTTGTGTATCCTGCCAGTTACTCTCGCTTTCCCCATCTCCTTTAAGAGAAAACTATTTTGCATATATATACTATGAAAGACAGTGAAGGGCCAATTACATATAGTAAAAGAAATGTGAAACCTTATTTATGATAGTTTCAGAGTAATTTTCAGCTCATCTAACAATGGATTTTCAAATGTAAAGTCATATGTATCTGTCCATTCATCCTCATATTAATATGTGTATAAAGTACTTTTATTTGGTTGACAGACTCACTGAATTCTAAATGAGTAAATGCAATGCAAGCGTTTTTCATAATGACATTTCTTCTCATTATTTGGTACCACAGTAATTCTCTTTACATGTCTGTTCTGATTAAGTTGTGTGTTTTCCAAACTAAAGATAGTAGGTGTTAATGCCTTCCCTTAACTAATATTTTGTCTTGTCTAATTTATTACTTTGACAGACTCCACCAAACAGGAGTTGGGGCACATTCATCATCATAGTGAGAACGTTTTACTCTGGCTTGAAAATTATGCAACTGCTAACAGAAAAGCCAGAGCCAAGTAAACTATGATTAACAACACTCCTAACAATCTACATTGTTTAAATAAAAAGTCATCATTCTACAAAGTTTTTCAGACAAAATAGATTGTTCTATAGCTCAATCAGTTTTATTTTCTATATTTTCTCCATTCAGGTGGGGAAAAAAATCATCATCCCTGGTGGAAATGGTTTCCCTTATTTACTTTATGTCCTCCCTTTTTATTAATGCAATTGGTTAGAAATTTAATCTTTTATACGTTCAAAGTAACAAAATTGACTTGATACACTAAGCCAACACAATATGAATTTAAAGCAATATTTCACTAACATGCTTTTAACATATTTTTCATTGAGAACATGTGACTCAAAATGTTCTTTTGTAACCAGTTTTCTTGTGAATAATTAATGACAAGCAGTTTTCCAAAGGCTGAAAACTGACATTCTCATGGTGACTATTTTATGTTTATTTACTCACAGCTCCAAAATATAATCAATGTATTTGTACAGCATATTCTTTATAGCCTTGCTTTCTTTGTCATATTTTTAACATCTGTTGAACTGACAAAATATTCACAAAGTAAAGGAATTTACTTCAAGTTTATATATGTAAGGACTCACAAGTCCAACAATTCAAACTTACAATTTTTTGGGATAATTTAAACTTTGCAATATTAAGTAGAACCTTACATTTCTTTTAGTAAATGTTAACAAAGATATTTCTGCCAGAATTTTCAATATTTTAAAATAAAACAAGCAATATTAGTTGTATGATGCAGTAACCCATTGCAGGGTCATAGTTTATCTCTAATAGTCTGAGCTGAAATCAGCACAAATGGTTATCATGGAGAAATGTATTATAAATTACATAGAGCAGTGCTTTCAGCATAATCTAACTCCTACACACCACATGGATGAATCTGAAAAACACAATATTAAGGAAAACAGTCACACACAAAAATCCTGCCATTTGAATCTACTTGAGTGTTTTCAAAATAGGCAAAGCTAAAACACAGTTTTAGGGATGTAAGCTTGTGTATAGTGACACTATAAAGGGAAGCAAAAAATAATTACCACAATGTTACAACAGTTATCTCTGGGGAAAGGAGAAGGATGGGAGTGGGGAGGGGGCGGGGGAGGACTTGTAGGGCCTTCAGCTGTCCTCTCTCTTGAATGGGCTAGTGAGTGCATGAATGTTTACTAAGTGATAAGCCAGTGAGCTTCACATCTTCATTTTGTTCACTTTTATAAATATCTTTACAATTTAAAAAAGGTTAAGAATAGAAAATTGGGACATGGCCTTATGTTAATTTCTAAGTCTGATGTAATGACGTTCCTTGTCATTGAAAACATTTTAAACTATAAGATAATACTCCTTTTTTAAAGTGTTATTTGCCCTACCCTAGCCTGTGTGGCTCAGCTGGTTGGAGCATAGTCCCACACACCAAAACGTGTCTGGTTTGGTAATGGTTGGGGTGCATGTGAGAAGCAACCTGTGGATGTTTCTCTTTCACATTGATGTTTTTCTCCCTCTGTTTCTTTCCCCTCCTCTGCCTGAAGCCATTTTTAAGTGTTATTTATCCCATTAAGTCTGATAACAAACTTTTAGTGTATAATTCTCGGGATGTGTGGGTTTAAGAGAAGGGGAAGGGTTAGGGTTAGATGAATAGGCCTGCCCTCCCCAAGTTATCTCTCTCTGTGTTGCAGCATCAGGAAAAGAAAGGCTGCCCAGGTTAAATTTAGAGCTGGGAACAAAGATACCTTTGTATCATGATGCTAATGGAAGGGACTTATGGATTCTAGCTGGTGCCAATAATGGAATAAATGTCTAGCTCTTATTAATACTGGAATAAACTCATAGTACCCTAATTCTTGGAACTCCAGGGATCTATTTGATAATAGGTACCTCAGCTTTTCAGCTCTGTTGGAGTTACAAGGTGATGTGTTGCGAGTCCTCTCATTTCCTCCCCTCAAAAAATTAATCTCAGGCAAGGATTGCAAATGTCCTTGCACACATAGTTTATTATAGATGTAGCTTGTATCCCTTTAAGTGGAAACACTATAAAATCCATCAGTTTGAGATAACATACCTGGAGTTCTGCCTCACGCCGCAGTGTAAGATTGCAGCACCTCCTCATGCTTAATATTTTGTGGGTCAAGCTGTTGCAAATTGGTGTGTGAATAAAAACGGCCTATTTTAGAGCTATAATAAGATTGTCAAACACTTATTCATATGACTTCTGGTTATCTACTGCAATAGGTATAATTCTCTGAGACTTAAAATAAAACCACAAAGCCACCAAAAGTTAATGTTAAATAAAATAGAACTGATTATTATTTCGAGCTGGCCTACCCACTCTTCCTTAGTTGAAAGGAATAAAGTAGAAATAAAAGCCCTTTTATTGAAAAGAATTTGGGAAGTCAAGACAACTCTTTTCAATTCAGTTCTTCGGAAGTAGACAAAGGAAAGAGAATGTTATAGCTGTCAGCAGATGCCAGACACTGGAAGGAGTGTCATTATAATGGAGGAGCTAACAATATCTTCAAAGGTCATCATTCAGGTAGAAAAATGAAGGCCATTTGTCCATTGGCCTCCACCTGAGCTTTCAGTCTAAAACCTTGGCAACTCAGAACTTTATTCGGTATTTCACGTGTCAAATCCTCCACGATGGGCAAGCTAGAAGATGTCATTATTTGCAAAATGCCTTCAAGAAGGTGAACTCACATGAAATGTTAAGAGACAGAAACCCTGGTTTTAAGCTGAAGATGTTAAAATGATAGATTTTGATAGGTAAAATGATAGGTGAAGATCTGTGTTAAAGGAACGTCGCCATTGAAAGCCAACTATGGTGGCCATGATGCTTCAGGAGTCAGAATGCCTGGAATTAAGCATGTTGTAGAGTGAAGCATTTTCATCCATCCACATAGGGGTCTGACATTGAACATGTGTTCCTTCTATTCTGTTCACAGGCTCACCTCGTGGCAGCTTTTGAAAAGAGTTTAGGGAATATGACTGGCCGACTGCAAAGTCTCACCATGACAGCGGAACAAAAGGTATGTCCTGGAATTGCCACTGGGCTTAAAATAAGACGGCAAGTTGCATAGGATGTTTAAACCTATTACCTGGGATGCTAGTCCTTAAAAAGAAAAAAATACTGCAGAACATCCATCCTGTGATAAATTGGGGCAATGACAAGGTAATGTCTTTTCATATTTTCACTTAAGGATTTATGATTCAGATTAATCCATATTGGAACACACACACATATGTGCACACATGCAGTTCTATTTTTTATTTTATTTTTTAAAATATATTTTTATTGATATTTTATAGAGAGGAAGGGAGAGAGATAGAGAGCTAGAAATGTCGATGAGAGAGAAACATCGACCAGCTGCCTCTTGCACACCCCCTACCGGGGAATGTGCCCGCAACCAAGGTACATGCCCTTGACTGGAATCGAACCCGGGACCTTTCAGTCCGCAGACCGAGGCTCTACCACTGAGCCAAACTGGTTTCGGCTCTTTCTAGGTGATCTACTGTTTTACCTCTGACTGTAACTATTAAAAGAATATCGGCTATTAAGAAAGAGAAATAGATGTAGAGGAGGAGAGTTAGACTATTTTAGGCACAATTTGTTATACAGTTGACAAATTGCGCTCTGACAAGAATTTTCACAAATGCCCATCAGAAGGCCTGTGGCTGAGATACCCATGAAGAAGGCCTGGAACAGGTGTTAGGATTCTACAAGGTAAGGGCTTTAAGTTACAGCTCCTACGGGACAAGGGACAATCCTGTGTAATTTTTTAGTAAAAAGGACTTGTTGGCACCATGGGGATGCGGTCTTTTCAGTAAAATTAAATTATACCAAAAACTTAAAAAATAAGTAAGAAATATTTTATGAATTAGAAAAAGGAATACTAAAAAGGAAGAAACACAGAATTGTGTTCACAAAAGCAGAAGGATGAACATTTATATGCTTCCTAGAAATAGCATGGACACTTTCCATGTGATGACCAATAACTTACCTCTGCCATTAGCATGCATGGATAGGTGTCAGAGACACATGAAGTTTCTCAAATGGTGGAAAGTGTTTTATTTTGAAACTGCATGTGTGTATAATGTAAGCAGATGTTTACATCTAATGCTCAAAGGGTTTCATAATCTAAAATGTTTGGGATATTTCCAGAATCACTCTATCTATCTACAGGGATGCCTTCTATTTTGTCTTTAGTTCTATAAAGTGTGTTATAGTAAAGTTAAAAAACAACAACAACGACAACAAAACACACACACACACACACACACACACACACACACACACACACACACAAATGGAATGAAGAGCCCAATTAAACCAAAAGAGAAAATCAAATAGCCCTATAATTGCATGCTATAATTAGCAAACTGTATTCTATTTGCCCTTATCTTCCTTTCTCCTATTTCATAGCTTTCTCCTTTCCATGAAAAAGAACACTACCCATCCCTGTCAAACCTGTTCTGCCAGGGAAGATAACAAAGTCCTTTTGAACACATAAATCGTATCTTAGTCTTTTTTTGGATGAGGGTTACCATTTACCTCTTCACTGTGTAACCTAAGAAGTTGGCAAACATAATTACAAGGGCCTTTGAGGACAGCTGAATGGGAAAGAATGGAAACCTCAGAGCCCACTAGGCCTGGGTGTAAATCTCAGGGGTATCTCTTTCATTAAATTAGTTGTGGAATCTTCCTTTTCTGACTCTCACAGTCACCATTTTAAATTGTGGCTTGAACAACTACTTTGATGAAGAGTTAGGAGCAATAAGTGAGATACTCTGATAATGTCACATGCAGTGGATAATCAATAAAGATTACCTTCTTTTACATTTCTCTGCTTATTTTTTCCTTTTAGAAGTGTAAGAGAAACAAACTTACCATTGGCCATATGTTGGGCATATTGCTGGAAATCTTGAACAAGTTCAAATTAATATATTTTTGCCCCTATATTTTTTTTAAATTCTTTTTTATTTGTAAACTAGAGTCCTGGTGCATGAAATTCATGCATGGGGGTGGGGGTGGGAAAAGTGTTTCTTAGCTAAGCCTGCACCCTCTCCAATCTGGGAGCCCTCATAACCCAGGACTGCTGGCTCCCAACTGCTCATCTGCCTGCCTTCCTGATTGCCCCTAACTACTTCTGCTTGCCAGCCTGATCACCCCATGACCATAACCCTGCCAGCCTGATTGATGCCTAACTGCTCCCCTGCCAGCCTGATTGCCCTTAACTCCCTTCTCTGCAGGTCTGGTCACCCCTAACTGCCCTCCCCTTTAGGCCTGGTCCCCACCAACTGCCCTCCCCTGCAGGCCTGGGTACCCCCAAACTGCCCTTTTCTGCAGGCCTGGTCACCCCCAACTTCCCTCCTCCGCTGGTCTAGTCATCCCTAACTGCCCTCCCCTGCAGGCTTAATTGCCCCCAACTGCCCTCCCTTGCAGGCCTGGTCCCTCCCAACTGCCCTCCTCTGCTGGCCATCTTTGGTGGTCAACTTGTGCCCACATGGGGATAGCCATCTTGTGTGTTAGAGTGACAGCCAAATTGCATATCACTCTTTTATTAGATAGGATTAGATAGGATAGAGGCCTGATGCATAGGTGGGGACTGGCTGGTTTGCTCTGAAGGATGTCCTGGGTAAGGGTGGGGGTTCCCTTTGGGCATGGGGTGGCCTAGGCAAGGGGCCTGTGGTGGTTCACAGGCCAGCCATGCCCCCCAGTGATCCAAGTGGAGGCCCCGCCCTGGTATCTGAGATTTATTTATCTTCTATAATTGAAACTTTATAGCCTTGAGAGAAGGCCAGGGCAGGCCAGTAAGTTTGGCTTCCTCCATCAGCAGGGAAACCCAAGACTCCTGCTTGCTCTGTGGCCACAGCCATTTTTGTTGTGATTTATTTATCTTCTATAACTTAAACTTTGTAGCCTTCAGAGGAGGCAAGGCAGGCTAGGGCAGGCAGAAAGCTTGGCTTCCTCTATTCCTGGGGAAACACAAGCCTCCTGCTTGCTCCGTGGCTAAGGCCATATTGGTTGGGCTAATTTGCATATGCACTTCTGATTGGCTGGTGGGTGTGGCTTGTTGGTGTTGCAGAGGCACAGTCAATTTGCATATTATTCTTTTATTATATAGGATAAGATAAATATCTCATAGAAATTGGGAAAAATAATGCTGGTCTGTTCATTTATATCTATGACTAATGCCTGGATATTTATTTTTAATATATATTTTATTGATTTTTTTACATAGAGGGATAGAGAGTTAGAAACATTGATGAGAGAGAATTATCAATCAGCTGCCTCTTACACAACCCCTACTGGGGATGTGCCCACAACCAAGGTACATGCCCTTGACTGGAATTGAACCTGGGACCTTTCAGTCCTCAGGCCGAGACTCTATCCACTGAGCCAAACTGGTGTAGGCATGCCTAGATATTTTAAAATACATCTCAGCAAAATAAGTTTGCACCATTTAAATATAATGGGTGCATAAAATTTATGCACCCATTATATTTAAAGTAATATTGCTACTTTATCTATTAAATTTTCTCAGGAGATAAAATAATGTGTAAAATTGCCCTTGCCATTTTTTTAACTGATGGCTCTTCTCTAATTGAAATCTGTACACACACATGTTAGTAACCATGTTAGTAATCTGATATTTATAACTCAACTATTTCCAAGTGGTGTTGAGATTCTTATAAAATTCATTGCAATATCCTATAGCACAATTCAGTGACAGAATCTAGTGAAATTCAGTGGAGGGATGTATCTAACAAGATGCCCGAGCCTGTATAATTGCTGCCCCAAGCGCTGAACTGAAATGAATGTCAGGAACACTAAGGCACAAAGCAAGACTGCTAGGCATGTTTAGTTCTCATTCTCTGAGCAGAACATAATTTAGATCAAGGAGATAAACTTTGTGGCACTGAATTCAAGAACAAATGTATTGTAAAGTTTCTCAAATTGAGGTCATGGAATAACAAAAGACAAAATCGCTGTTCTAATAGCCATTTCTCTAAAAGCTGAGCGCGTAACATTTAATCACATTTCAGTAAAACCATTTCTTCAGGGAGCTGAGATAAAAGGGTCTATTGCTCTCTGGTGACCCAATAATCCTGAGGAAAAGATTAGAGAATTCAGAGCAGAGTTCCTGGTGTTCCACAGTTTGTTCAATGTCCATTTAGTCATTCACCCAAGTTGTACTCTATATGAGGAACTGTTCTGGCTCCTAAGAATTCAGTGTGTGTGTGTGTGTGTGTGTGTGTGTGTGTGTGTGTGTGTGTGTGTCTGTCTGTCTGTGTCTGTGTGTGTTTACATCCTGTTTTATCACTGGTTTTAATTTAAATAGATTTTTATTCCAGTAGGTAACACATTCAATGAAACTATAGATGAAACATAGGATTTTAGGTGAAGATAAATACCACTGAAAAATTTAAGTGAGAATGAGTACATTGGGAAACAAAGTTGGATGCTAATAGGATGCTAATACATAAAGAAAAAAGGCTGGTCCTGACCAGGTAGCTCAGTTGATTAGTGTTGCTCAATATGACAAGGTTTCTTGTTATATCCTCAGTCAGGACACATACAGGAATCAACCAATGAATGCATAAATGAGTGGAACAACAAAATGAACTTTCATTCTCTCTCCTTCTCTCTCTCCACCCTCCCCTCAAATCAATTTAAAGACAAAAGGCTAAGTTGACACATGCTCTTGGTTCCATACTTAATTTAGAGAATAAACTAGGACTCAAGGCCAAGTCTTCTGGCTTATTATGGCTTTAAAATATGATTTCTGCAAACAGATGTCATTAATAGTCTGAAAACTGTATCAACATTTAGGCCTAAATCACTCCCTTCAATAAAATAATTCCTTGTTTCCAAAAGCCAATCAGACTGATTTTCTTGCTTTTCCTGTTATGTGCCTGAACACTGCTTTTAGAGACTTATATCCTGGTAAGGAAGAAAAGAACATGCATGAATAATTCAGGGGGCAGAATGTTTGGGCGACAGTTAGAATACAGCAGCACAGAAACCCGAGCATTCTCACAGGCGACCTTTGCACCTTCATGCGGGTTTCAGAGCAGAAGTGGCAGAGGAGCCTTGTCAGGTTCTGGGAGGATGAAAAAAAAAATGAACTTGAGGAAATGGTGGACTGGATGTCATGGATGAAGGAGCACCATGAGCATGAGTAGCCACAGGAAAAATTATTGGAGACATTAAGGAAAAAAAGTGGGAATGTGAAGGGAAATCTGGAACTAAGGCTAAGAAAATAAAAACCTGATCTTGTGGAAATAAGGAGCCATTCAAAGCCTTTTGACAGTGGAGTAACGTGATAAAAGTTAGTGGAAATCAACCTAGCAGTATTTCCCAATAGTTTAACAGCATTCCCTGTAGCCACTGGAAGACCACATGTTATATAATTGCAAGTCCAATAGTAGGGTATTTGTCAATAATGCTAGCTGGAGTGTGAAATTATCTCTAGGAATTGCTCTAAAAGTAAAGGCTCAACAAATTTTGATAGTGACATAATTTGATCAAGAATTTCACCTGGATGACAAATTCTAAGATTTCTCTCAGAGAAGTAAAACCAAATGCCCTGAGGTGTCTATTGTATGTGATGGAATGACTTCTTTTCTCTGTATCTGGATGAATATAGCTATGTACCATTTTTGCCAGATTTGGAAAAGTGGCAGTCAAATTATTGTTTAGAGCTCTGTTTTCTTATAGAATGCCAGGTGAGAAAGGCTGAAATGTAAGTCAACAAAAAGGCACAAATTCTGTGAATCTATATTTTCATGATATATAAATCTATGTTTTTACATAACTACTGCTAAATCCCTGTAAAATTACTAAAGCTCTCCTCATAATCAGAAGACTTTCAAATTAGTTTCCTATAGCTGTAGTGCCAGGGATAACTAGAACATATATTAAGGTGGGCTATGTTAGTCTTATTTGAAGGTGAGAGTGATGGAGCTCAAATATTGACCCTTATGCTAACTATAACATCTAGGGATTGTTCTTATATCTCCGTGAAACCACTTTGTCAGGGCGATTTAATAAATAGAAACTTAAACCTTAAAAATGGGAAAATCCAAAGCCAAGTCTTTAGCAATAGATCATGTAGATACTAAAATTTTAGTATTTAAAATGGGTCTTGATGTTAACTCCTATAAGTTCAGGTTAAAAAATATATTTTTTTTATCCTGAAGTGTTTTTAAAATTTTATTGCCAGGGTCATAAAATATATTCACTAGCCCTTTATGACATAGAATGATTTGAATCCATAAGCTATTTATTGACAAGTTACTTTATTGAGATTTAGTAAACTTTGTTTATTTAGTTAGAACCAGAGCTAGCTAGGTTCTTTCAGTAGAAAAATTCGTGATTTTAAGTCACTTATAAAGGGGTGGGGAGGTTGATATATTCAAAAGAACTATAGCTTGATAGTGTGATAATAACTGAGTGTGAATGTGAGAAAGTGAAAGACGGGTACAGTAGAAATTTTTCAGAACCTAGGCTAGAAGATCAAGCTGTTGTGGGATACTCAACAAGGCCTGTGACCAGGAGAGATTTACCAAGAGGTCAGGTATAGTAAGGACATTAGGTGGGAAAGAACACTAAGCAAGGGTAGTGTTATAACACTAGAGTCCCAGTGCATGAAAATTCATGCACTAGAGGGTATGTCCATCAGTCCAGCCTGCCCCCTCTCACAGTCTGGGAACCCTCAGTGGTGGGAGGCAACCCAGTGGTCAGGGGAAAGCAATGCCCCCATCACACCTCTGCTGCTGCCACTGCTGGCAGCATAAGCCTCAGCTAGCCCTGGTTACCTGAGCCTCAGGTGGCCCTGGGCAGCTCAGCAGCCGCCATCCAAGGCTTGCCGGCATCTTGGCACATTGGCTGGGCAGCTCCCATGTATGGCTTGCCTGTGCCTTGGGCATCAGCTGGCAGCTGCCATCTGAGGCTTGCCTGCACCTTGGGTCAGCCCTGGGGGGCTAGAGAGCTGAGGGCGGGTCTGGCCACACAATGTGCTTGCTGCCCCCCCACACCCACCCCCACCCCTGTGGGTCTGAAAGAACTAGGGGACTCTGGCAAGGCTGAGGGGACTGGGTGCCACCATCTTGTGGCTGTGGGAACGGCCATCTTTGTGATGATGTGACAGTCAATTTCCATATTCCCTCTTTATTAGATAGGATAATGTTTGATCATTTTTTTTTGAAGCATTTCAAATCTGGCTTTCATAATTTAGCATCAGAGATACATAAAAAATAGAAGAGGCACTGACTCTATCCAGCTTCTTTTATGTGGGACACCCTAATGCAAAACTGGAGTCTTACATAGTCAGTGGGTGTTTGGGGCATCATTATCTTGAATGGCTCATTGTAGATAAATGAAATATTTTTTTTTTTGATTCTCAGATTTTAAAATACCACTTGGCCTTTAAGATTGAGGAAGGATATTTAAAGCAAAGATGGGAAATCATATGGAAACAGAAATATGGTTCTAGTTGGAGTGAAGTCTAAATGGGTCTCTTTTGAAATAAGAAAAAAGGAAGGAATTTTTGCACATATGGAGAGATAACTAGTTCAGGCTAGAAAACATTTTTAATGTAGAACTTCATTATGTTTTTAATTAAAGAAGATGAAATAGGTGCTTGTTTATACTTATAAAGCTATCCTAAAATGTACTAATATGAATTTGGTGAACTAATATATTCATAGATGCGATTTTTCCAAGTTATATAAAGAACATTACTTATCTAGTTATTCTTCCTTTTGGTTTATTGTGTCACACTACATAACAACTAGTCTACTAATATGTGTTATTTTAAACAAGATACTCTATTCAGCAAAGCTGTCATTTAGAATAGGTCAGATAAAGAGCTTCACAGACAAGAAAAAGCCAGTGGTGTTCTTCACCACCAAACCAGCATTACATGAAATGTTAAAGGATGTTCTTTAAGAAGAAGCAGAGATTTGGGGGGGGGGGGCGCAGATAAAAAATGTGAACAATAAAATGGAAATAAATACATATCTGTCAACAATTGAATCTAAAAATAAACAAGTAACCTAATGAACAAAATAAACTGATGAGTAATATAGAAGCAGAGGCATGGAAACATGGAACAGACTGACAAAACTCAGAAGGAAGGGAAGAAGAGTACAGAAAGAGATTAACCAAAAACTTTGTATCCATATATATATATATTACCCATGGGCCAGACAATAGGGTGGTGAAGGCCTCAGGCAGGTTGGGGTGGGGTGGAGGAGGGAAATGGAGGAAAGGGTGGACATCTGTAATACTCTCAACATCTACACTAATAAAAGATAAATGTGCAAATTAACCATCACTCTGCTATACCCACCAGCCAATCAGGAGTGAGTATGCAAATTAACTCAACCAAGATGGCATCTGGTCACAGAGCTGGGGCAAGCAGGAGGCTTGGGTTGCTCTGGAAATGGAGGAAGCCAAGCTTCCCATCTGCCCTGGCCAGCCCTGGCCTCTGCTCAAGGCTACAACGTTTCAATAATAGAAGATAAATAAATCCTAGATATTTGCTTCCAGCTGGCCCTGGCCTCTGCTCAAGGAGGCACTGGAAAAAAAAAAAAAAAAGGAGGGGCTGGGACCTTCAGTCGTTAGGGGGTGATTAGGCCAGGATGGGATGGTAGGGGCCATTAGGGGTAAGCAGACCAGCAGGGGGACCAGTTGGGGATGAGCAGGCTGTTAGTGGGGCTTAGTTGGAGGTGATCACGACAGTGGTGGGGGGCAGTTTGGAGTTATCAGGCCAGTAGGGGAGTAGTTGGGGGTGAGCAGGCTGGCGGGGGGGCATTTGGGAGCAAGCATGCCAGTGGCGGGTAGCAGTTGGGGGCCAGCAGGCAAGCAGGCAGAGTGGTTAGGGGCAATCAGGTAGGCAGGAAGGTTAGCAGCTGGAGCCAGTAGTTCCTGATTGTGAGAGGGATGTCTGATTGCTGGTTTAAGCCCAATCCCTATAAATCCCAGTAAGACATTTTTTGAAGAGTACCAGATTGGAGGGTGCAGGTGGGGCTGAAGAACACACCTGCATAAATTTTGTGCACTGGGCCACTAGTTAATATGTATGTTAAAAATCAAGAAAATAAGATACTTAATATTAAAAAGTTGACAATTCTTCTATCTCATATTAAATACAATTTTTTTAAAAAGCAACATTTCCGAAACATTCTATTTCTAATCTTTTCAAAATGCTGACATTGAAATAAGTCAGCTAACTCATAAAATTCAGCAAAACTGTTTAGACATTTGCATAAGATCTCATTTCTGTTTTTCCTTTTTAAACCTAAAACCAATGTTCTAGCAGATTTTTAATTCACAATACAAGCACTAATGGTTCTAAATTCAAGAATGAAATCTGATTTCTATTCATATTTAATGCATGGTTATAACATTACTATTTGAGTTATGTGATTCATTAAACATGCACCATATATATCTTTTTGTGAATAAATTTCTGAATGCAGAATGAATTTTAAGTAAACATTTTATCTCTTGGATGATTTATTTTAAAGAAAACTAAGTTAAATTTGATAAACATTCTGTTACTTGGTGGGAAAGGATAAAATATAGACAGAACTTGGAGAGACTCAGAAATTTGATAAATTGGATCTGAATTTTGTGGATGACATTGGAAGTTTTCCACAAACATGATCTTTTTCTTTTTTATAAACAAATGCAAATGAAATTACAGTCAAGTGTTTGAAGATCTCTCTACAACTCCAGGAGGTTGTATTGAATTTTCATTATGATATTCTTTGACTTTTAAGCTATTAGAGATCTATAAAATGGTTTGCTTTAAAAAAAATCTGTCATCGTTTAGGAATATGTCAGACATCTGGTGAAAATAGATATAGGAAGCACCAGGTATCTATTCCAAACCTGGATCTCATTTAATTTGCATTGTGTATGATTTTTGTAAGCATGTACAGTTAGAATCATCACTGGACATTCCCAGGTATGTAGCAGTTTCCTTCAAAGGCAGTTGTCATAATCCTACTTTTTTGGTATATTTTGGGAAGACTTGAGAAGGGATAAACTATTTACCTTGGGATGAAAAACCGGAGCCTGATTCTGCCAGAGACGCTAGAGAAAATGATGAATGACAAGTATATCATCAAGGAATTCTCCCTCTAAGAGGCTGACAGGAATTCCAATTTTTAGGATTGCCATCACTACCAAGAAACATACTTCTTGTTTTTGAGCTCCTGATGGAAAAATAGTCTCTACTGAAAAAGCACTCTTTCTTTCCTTTTTGTTACCTTTCTTGTGGTAAATCAAATCTGGTAAAATAAATATACTTAAACAAATATGAAAGGTTAAATTTATCTAGGGATTTTCCTTGGGACATACCTTAAAATTACCTAAGTTCAATAAAAGATAGATGTTTTCTAAAATTTTGATTTTTAAACTTTTTTGTAATTTAACTATTTTTAAGGACGAATACATATATTTTATTCACTTTTTAAAAAATTCCTGTTTTTTGGCTTGGTGAAAGTTGGGTCCCATACTGAGAATTTTGTTTGTTTGTTTCACAGGAGTCTGAACTCATAGAACTCAGAGAAACCATTGAAATGCTGAAGGCCCAGAATTCTGCTGCCCAGGCTGCCATCCAGGGAGCACTGAACGGCCCAGATCACCCTCCCAAAGGTATAGTTAGAAAGGTTGCCATTTTGCATCCAGTACATTCGTACTTTGTTTTAGTTACTAATTGGATAAAAGCTGCTTTTACTCAGTGACTTTTTTTAATAATGAGTATTTAGTATGAATGTAATCAGAATCTCAAAATTTAAGAGTGGCTCTCATTGTCAAATTTTTTAAACTGATCTTAATGAATTGCCTTCTGTAGTTATATACACATTTCTCTTTGATTTGTTGAAGGTAAGGATGTGTGATTGTTTAATGCATTTATATGTGACCTCAAGCAACATCAACCCAGTAAGGAGTATGAAAATCTAGATCTATATGAGAAAAAAAAATCAAAGTACAAAATAGTGGGTTTAGGGGGAGCAACTCATCTGGGAGGTAAGGGCAGTAAAAATGTACAATTTTGTAGAGAATTTTAAAACATAAGACAATGACTAAAAGTGGGTCTGTTTCTCATTATTACTGTGTGTCAACAATTCTAAACAATGATGCAATCATTTTCTCTGCCACCATCCCTAATGAACTCCTGATGGAAATATTCCCTAAACTGAAGAAAAATGCTCTATGTTAATATCTTATTCTTTTTTTTTAACATAAATTCCACTAATGCACATTTCAGCTCTTTTCAATGGCATTCAGGCTGCTCACCTCTGTACCTAAATTCTGAATGCCTGGTGCCTCTCTTCCCATTCCCAGATTCATTCTGGGAATTTTTTATGGAGTTTTTCAATGTCTTCAGCAGCCAGTCACACTTAGACCACTGGAATATTGCTTCTCTTCTCACCACTCCACCAAAACTGTTCCCTTCAGGATCAATAATGACTTATATGACATTAAATTCAATAAAACACTTAAAATTCTTATTGCATTTGACACGGTAACAGAATTTGATATGAATGCCTGTTCCTTCCTACTTGAAACATTCATTTTTTTTCTAATGTTCATGACATCCACATTTCTAGTTTTTTCTTCTGCTTCTTTGAAATCTCTTTTAAAGTTTATTTTGTAGGTTAAATCACTTGTATCCATTTGTTAAATATTGGTATTTCCTAGGACCCCATTATGATTTTTTTACATTATGATTCTCTCCATCCTATTTAAAATTTTATACAAAATCATCTAGTGCTCTAGCTTTGTCATTTATGGGTTGCCAACTGTCAAATCTCTCTGTTCAATCTAGGCTCATCGCTTGAGTAGCAGATCTGTATATTTAGCTGCCAAAGAGGGAACTCCATTTGGTTATCTTTGGATGTCTTTGGATGTCAGCTTTAACTTGACATCTCCAAATTTGAAATTGTTATCTTCTCTCTCACACCTGCTTTGCCATCGGTGTTCCTTGCCTCAGTAAATAGCACCTTTCTTACAGCCAGAAATCTGTATGTCACATATAAATCCTCCTCTCCTCACTCAAAAAAAAAAAAAAAAATGCCAAATTGATTCCACTCCCTGACTATCTCTTGGATCTGTTCCCCTTTTCCTGATCCTACTATCAACATCCCTCATCTCCTCCCTGAACCATGGCCAGAAATGCCTAAAGCCTTTCTGCTCTTCATCTTATACCACTTTACCTCACACTGCAGCTAGAGCAGTTGTACAACAACATATATCTCCAAACATGTATCACATATTGCCTTTAGGATGAAATACAAATTCCTTAGCTTGACATAATCTCTCTTTTTCAGCTACCTTTCAGCTATAAATATTTATTGATTACCAATCATGTGCTAGACACTGTTCTAGACCTTACTTTTTTGTCATATTTCATATTCATGTAGCTTCCACCCTGTTTGTGCAGCATAAAAAATTTTTGAGACCTTGCGAGAATTAGCCTAACTATGCCTCCTTAACCCTTTAATTGGATGAGGTCCTATTGTGATGGGTTTCTGGTTGTAGCTATACTTCCCCCATCAAAATGTGCATTGTACTTTGATGCCCTGATTTACTTAATGTGCTGCCTCTTCTGCTCTATGGTAGGGTGGTATATTTTCTTAATCCTCGTGGCTGTGATGATACCTAGCCTATGAAAGTTGCTTATTCAAATTTTATAGATAATAATATAATTTTTAAACATAATTTAAATTTTAGAAAAAAGTTATATAAAGTGAGACATACTAGTTCTCTAGAGACTACTTCTGTTAAGATTTAGCAACTTTGCATGTGGGGGAGTTGATTACATGCTGCATGGAAAATTACCGCATATTTAAAGCTTATCTTAGAGCTATAACAAAGCAGCTTATGTTCTAAATCTTCGTGTCCTAAATAGGTCCAGAAGGGATTTTAAAAAGCTTAATCTTTTCTTCAACACAATAAAGTCACTGAAGTAAAACTTTCTTGGGAGATTCATTTTATCTTAGGCAACAGGTAGCTTAATGTTTTTACTATAATTAAAAAAAAAATAGGAATTTCTTGGCTCAAAAATAAGGAAAGGGTGCCTAAAAAAGTAAATACAAGTAATACAAATTGGTCAAAAAATATTTTTAAATAATTTGACAAAAATTAAAGCTGACAAAAACAAATAGTTACACAAATAGTTATAAAGGGTTCAATATAGATATATAAGATTAAAATTCAATATTAAAATCAATGAAGACAAATTGTGACTTATCTATATGGAGAAACTTCCCATTAAATTGGACTTATTATGTATATTTTCTTGTGTTATTAAGGTGATTATATAAGCTAGACATCTGTCTTCTTAAATAATAAAGGTTTTTGAGACCTTTAAAATCTGTATGTCAGGAAAAAAATTAACATGTAATCTTAAGTTATATATTTGGAGGAGGCAGCACTTTTCTAGGCAGATCAAACTATGATAAAATCACATAGTAATTTATAAAGTTTTGTTAACCTTATGCTTTCTCTATATTTGTATATCACATTTATTAACAAAGCTTTATAAATAATAGCAGTCTGTAATAGAATACATTTATTTATTCACAAACATTATCTGAGCATCTACTGTATATTAGGAACTCTGTTTGATCTTGAAATAGAAAGATGTAAGGAGAGGGGAGGAGAGTGGGAGAGAGAGAGAGAGAGAGAGAGAGAGAGAGAGAGAGAGAGAGAGAGAAGTGTACTTAAGGGCTCACAATCCATTCAAACAAAAGGTAATTTATGTATATTATATATAACAATTATGACTTGATAACAAGTAATTGCTATAAGGCTGAAAGGTAAAGATAATGGAAATTTGTATTTATATTTTTCAAAACCTGCTATTGCTTTTTAAGTCACTCCCTCTGTGCATAAACATGGAGTAGTATTTCCTTTAGATATCCCAAATACAATTTGACAAAACATGTATTAAATTGCAGTCAACAGTAAATAATTAAATGTCAGGCAAACATAGTTGTGTTGAATGACTAATAAGAATAAATTTATTCAGTGAGTACTTATTGATTGCCTATCACATGCAATACACTCTGTACAAAGCCCTGAATATAAAATGGTAAACAAAATAGACATAGCCTTTGTCTTCATCAATTTTTGATCTGTAGGAGGGCAGAAAGTAAACAATTGTCGTGATCGCTGGTGTAGCTAATGTGCATGCCAAGTAGTTATAAGTTCTAAAATTGATGAGGACGGTGTCAGAGAGAGTGAGGGCACCAGGAAACCTCCTGCAGGCAGCATAGTCAGGAAAGGGCTCTGATTAGCAAAAAGTGAGAGGTCCAAGAAATAAGTACCAAGTCATATTTTATTTTTTTAAATATATATTTTATTGATTTTTTTTATAGAGAGGAAGAGAGAGGGATAGAGAGAAACATCGACGAGAGAGAATCATCGATCAGCTGCCTCTTACACACCCTCCACTGGGGATGTGCCCGCAACCAAGATATATGCCCTTGACCAGAATCGAACCTGGGATTCTTCAATCCAGAGGCCAAAGCTCTATCCACTGAGCCAAACCGGTTTTGGCCCAAGTCATATTTTAAAATAAGAGAGGAATATTCAAGAAGGGTCTTGAGACAGAAAATATATTTTAGTGCCTTTATGCAATTAACACAAGGAAGGTAATGAGCAAAGGTATAAGGTAAATAGAACCAGGTTGGGGAATAAATACTGACCAGATTACTGAGGGACCTTTAGGCCATATTTTGGAATTTAAATTACTTTTATTCCTATTAAAATGAGAATCTATTGAAAAGTCTTAAGTGAGGGAGTGGTGATGAAGTTTTACTTTTAAAAAGATTTCCCAGCTACTGTTTGTAGAATGGTACACTGCGGTAAAAATAAGGAGTTCTTACCATTTGCAACAGCATGAATGGAACTGGAGAGCATTATGCTAAGTGAAATAAGCCAGAGAAAGATAAATATCACATGATCTCACTAATTTTGTGGAATATAATGAACAACATAAACTGATGAACAAAAACAGATCCAGAGACAGAGAAGCATCAATCAGACCAACAAACCTCAGAGGGAAATTAGGGGAAGGTGAAGGTAAGGGGGAGAGATCAACCACAGGACTTATATGTATGCATGTAAGCCTAATCAATGGACACAGACAACAAGGGGGTGAGGGCATGAGTGAAGGGGAGGAGGATAAATGGAAGATAAGAACACATATGTAATACATTAATCAAAAAGGACAAAAAAAAAGAATGGCTTGAAGGTGCATAAGTTGAACAGGTATTCTTGCTGTCAAGCAGGTAAGTGATGCTGTGATTTGAACTGGGACAGTGGTGGTGCAAAGGGTGAAAAGTGGAAAATGAATACTGAAATGAACACATACCTAAAATAAATGCTTTGAAAGTAAGCTTCTCGATTCATTCAGATTCTTGTGTTTGTTTGGTCAACCATTCTTTACCTAGTTTTGCGATGTTGTATGTACTGAATCAAATACTTATAAGCCCAGGGAAGGAACTGTTTGAGAAAAGTAAAATGCATTACCTTCATTCTATGATATTATTGAAAGTATGAATTTGTTAATCTTTATTGGAAATAGTCACAGTTGAGCATAACTAATATCTTTAAGGACTACTTTTGGCCTATGATTACAAGAAGTTACCTATATTTTTAAAATTGGGGATTAATAAAAGTCAAATATAATTTATTATCTGGATATAATAAAAACTCTGGATATTTTCATTTTTAATACATCTCTCTTTGTGAAAGTCACTTATTATGGCAAAACTACATCTTGTTCAGAACAGTTATAGACAACTACAGAAGAAATTTGCAACACAAATAAATGCTTACACACATTTTTCTATTGATTACTCATCTAACCTTCATATTAGTTCAGAGATCACATTCTTATTTTTAATCAAAACGGCACACATCTATATACCTTGGTTTAGCTTTTTGCTTTGATAATATTTTTGTCATGCAAAATCAGTAAGTGTTATCATTATTTTTAGAAATTAAAGAGACCAAACTCAAGGGATTCTGAAAAGTTGCTCTAGTTTTTCCCCCATATAAAATTTGTCAGCATATTATATTAATGGAAATAGTATAGTGCTTATTGATATATATATATATATATATATATATATATATAAATGTAAGGATGGAAACATGTTTACATATATTATATACCCACATGTATACTTATTTATTGTATGTTTTTAAAGTAACCTGTTACAGTTTCATTGTTATGGATCATTTTACTGATAAATCAGTCAACTGGGAAGCTTTGATTTTATACTATTATTTCTATGGAAAATTTTTGCGAGCCATATAATAATTTGCAATACCTTATAAGTTCCATTGAGATTTTTTGCTTGATTAATCTTTACTGTTGCCAATTAAATAAAGTAATAGAAATAGCCTAAAAGCAGATTTGACCTTAAAAAATAATTTTTAAACTCTTTACGTCTCCACTAACAATTATTATCAAGTCACTGTAAGTAGATGAATTTTTATTTTAATAGCTATAAATAAATTTTATAAGCTGATTGTATGGAGTAGGTCAATATCTTAAAAAATAAATATAAAATGCTGCCCTCCTTAAAATATGTAACTCGAGAAGTACCACATGCTTTTAAGAGGTACATGACAGTTAGCACACCAGACATTAGAATCAGTCCAGGTCTCTGGTTGGCTTCTCTGGTTTTCAGCTGAGTGACTAAGAAAATTAGATTAACTGATTCAATTCACTTCAGCAATTTATGTAAAGATTAAAATTAGATGTTCCCAGGGCAGAGTAAGTACAGAAATAAAAGCTGGCTTTATAATTACCTGTTGTTATTCTTATTGTTACTATTGTTCCAAGTCATCAGCAGGGGCTAGGGGTGAGATGGAATGCTTTCTGTGTAATTCACAAATGCAGTCTCCACATTCTCTCCCTCTTAAGGCTTTTCCTCTCATTGTCCCTTCCACCTTGTCCGGTCACTTCACTTCCTGGCACTTCAGTTCTGCACCTGTGTGTCGAAGTGCTTAGATGACTTCCAACATTGATTTTGGCTCTAACTTGGTATGATCCTATGAAATGGACAGTTAATATATTTGATTTCAGTAACTTTATTCAAAGCACAAATACTAAAAAGATAAAATTAATTCCCATGCTATTATGAGTTTCCACTGACTCCATGAAACTAATCATTTGAAATAAATTGTTTTGGAAGTGCAGTTTGATCCAGGTATTGAGTAGAATCACTAGCATAGCATTTCATTTTTGCATAAAACTCAGCACTCATTAAACCACCAGTGCTGGAGACTTATAGGAGATGCCTATTGAATCTTAATGCAGATAAGGCAGTTAATTAAAGCAAGTATGGCTGCACTCTATTAAACCTATAAAACCGAACTGCATTGAAATGATCTTACAAATATGTTGACTTCTATTAGCAGAATGCCCCTCAGGAAACCTAAATTCTAATTTGTTCGTAATTATTAACTCTTTATGAGCAAATGTGATCCCTCTCTATCTGTTGCTAGATCTCCGCATCAGAAGACAGCATTCCTCTGAAAGCGTTTCTAGTATCAACAGTGCCACCAGTCATTCCAGCATTGGCAGTGGTAATGATGCTGACTCCAAGAAAAAGAAAAAGAAAAACTGGGTAAGCTCTCCTCACTCAAGGAACTCTGAGGCTCATTGTTGCAGAGTTAATCAGGCTTTTTATCCCTCTGGGCTTTAGCAATGTGCAGTAGTTTATGAAGAGTCTCATTCAAATGCTGCACTCATCACTAAGGTTAGGGTGGCATAGTGCTGGAGAGCATGTTTTAGATTTGAGACTAAACTTGGGCCTGAATTCCTGCTCTGCCACTTTTTTTTTTAATATCAGGCTGATTACTTCACCTTTTGTGGGGCCTAAATATACTCATCTGTAAAAATAGGATGAGTAATACTGACTTTGTAAAGAAAAATAACATTTGTCAATAGATGACTTACTGTAGGGATTTATTGTGCAGACGGAGAAGAAAAAGATGATGATGATTATAGTGGTGATGATAATGATGATGATGGTAATGGTGGTAGTGATGGCAATGATGAGAATTATGGTGGTGGTGATGATGGTGGTGATGGTAATGACATTGATGATGATCATATGAAGGTGATAGTGATGATGATGGTGATGGAGAAAGAGAAGAAATTGAGTTGATAAAAGGGAAACAAGAGACCATGAAAGTCTTCCCACTTCTCACATCTATAGGGTTTTTCATTTGAGTAAAGTTTCCCCATGTAAGAAGTTAACTACATTAATGCCTGATTTATTTTTTAGCAGGAATATGGAAATGCACTTTAACAGAACTAGTTTGCAAGAGATAATATTTATGATAATATTAAGCAATTTCTCAAAATAACTGAGGGGAAGATGCTATCATTGAAAAAATGTTTAAAAAACAATGAAGTAAAGGATTTCGCTTAATGCCATGAAACAAAGCAGATTTTAAATAAGTACAACTCTTGATGAAATCTGTATATAACTCTCAGAAGATTCTGGAGTACCTTCTATGAATAACAAGAGAACTATCTCTTTTTTGTTTTAAAAAAATGTTTATGCAGGTAATATTTTAAAATACTGATCAGCCTTCATTCCCTTGATTTGTAATTACACACTCTTTCATGTTTCTGCAAGGTGAACTCTAGAGGAAGTGAGGTGAATATAAACTGTGGGCAATTTGGCATGCATCTCTATAAAACACCCTACCTTGGCATGAATGCTATTTATTTTGGCAGTAGGCTTTTATACCCTTTAAAAGCAGATTACCTTGTATGTCTTTTCTTTGTGTCTTTTCACTTTAATCTCAAATTTTAAAAAAGAAGAAGTAAAAACCATTTTCTGAATAGAGCTGTAGGGGATACCGATTCTGGTTTTAAATAGTATGGGAATTGAAAAATTTGAATAGAAAAACCACAGTTAATGAAGTGTTAGGTGAATTTGATTTAATTTTGCTTTTTAAGTTTATACTGTCAGCAGGACATGACTTGATTGTAGCGCTAAAGTGGCCATTTAAAACAAATTGCCTTGAAGAGAGAAGCATTGGGAATGAAATCCCTTCAAGGTACTTAGTTTTAAATGAGTGCTCTGACAGCCATGCCCTTGACCCCGCACTATTTAAAAGCCTTCCATGTTTGCGCTACGCTGGATTAATACAAGAATAAAACAAAATCACAAAACACGGTATCTTTTTTTTTTTTTTAGAGAGATACTGTGCTGCAACTGTTAATACTCTGCTTTTACGTACTGACCCCAGGCAGTGGCTAGGATGGCACCTGCAAACTAACGCCCCAAAGCAAAATCCCCCAAGTGCAAAGAGACAAGAAAGGTAATTTCTGTCCTTTTTTTCAGCTGAGAAGCTCATTCAAACAAGCCTTTGGGAAGAAAAAGTCCACCAAGCCTCCTTCGTCACACTCGGACATTGAAGAGCTCACGGACTCATCTCTTCCGGCATCCCCCAAGTTACCCCATAACACGGGTGACGGTGGGTCTTCATCTATGAAGCCCTCGCAGTCAGCCTCGGCGTAAGTCACTCCCTCTGCAGAATGCTGAGCGTTTGTTTGCCAACAACTCCAGGCCTAGCCCATACTTGTGTTCTAAAGGTCATCAGGTTGTGCTGCTGCTGCTGCATCTCCTTAGCGGCCTTTTTCAGGGCTGCCTTAGAATGTCAGACAGCTTTTGCTTCCATCTTTTCATCTACTAGAATTTGAGTGCTTCTTGATCCCATTCTCCACTTTCCCAAGTTATTATTCTCGCTTCTTTTCACTCGCACCTGTCCATGGATCTGTCTAACTGTGCGTTAAATGCAGGTCACCCCTTGTCTGGCCACCAAAGAAACGTCGAAATGGCCCTGTCATCTACAAGCATAGATCTCGGTAAAATGGAGTGTGATGCATGAAAAGAGCCAGGTTCTAACCTAGCGGGTGTTTGCTTTTGCTTTTTCTAAAACCACTCGCATGCGTTTCAACAATCGAAACCTCCTCTGTCTTTCTGGTTTTGAAGCAGAATTTTGTTTCCTAACGCCAAACCATAATCCGTTTTCTTTAATTGGATGAGATAATCCGCCGTAGCATTTTTGTCGTAGCCCACCACTTGAATTTACAAGATAGAATGCAGGCTGTAGAAACGTGCTCTGATGCGCCTCTTGGTTTTATATATCATTTAAATCAGATTTCCTTGTGTGCCCATAACAATGACTAGCCTAGAATTGTCCTATAGAACAGGGCCACTAAGGACCATGTAAGACACTTGTGTCTCCTAAACAATTTCATAACTCACAGAGGAAGGAAGAACACACTAAGGTTTTATGACCGGCAACCTAGTTCTCACATTTTAAATGACAATAGTATCAGCTACAAAACAAATTCTTTTGACATATTTTTCTACAAAGGTGTCCACAAAAGAAGAACAGGACAATGAGGATGTAATGTATATGACCTTTCAGCAGCCCTCGACTAGCCTGCTTTTATGGGCTGAAATCTGTGATTTAGCTTCATTAGCTGTGATCCCCTGAGTCTGCTGAGCCTAGCAGGACGATTATATAACACTCATCCATTATTTCCATGTTTAAAACTAATCTCTCTGATTTATTTCCTACAATATGTAGATAGAATATTCATGGTAACTTGAAGATGGTATTATGACAAATAAGGTTATTCTTTGCACAATTTCATAAAATAAGAAATCAACATTTTAAGAACATAATAACTTTTCTTTAAAAAATAGTATTTCCTATGTTTCAAATAGAGAGTTCAGTCCTTTGGCAAAGGGTAGAATGAAATGTAATATCACTACAATTCTGCAGCCCATAAATTTCAGCAACAAGAGGCTTTGAGGGTCATTTTATATACAGTAAGAATAGACTGTTTTCATACTTCAGAAAATAGGAAGAGAAGGTTAAAGAAAAAGATAGTTCCCATTTCCAATTGTGAACCTGTGACTGTATGACTGTGTGTAAAACTCTTTCTCCTTTTCTCTAGGTTTTGCCAGCAGCAAATAATTTCTGTCTCTGCTGGTTAATAAACATCACAGTTCAGTCTTCAAGAGAAGCATTGCTTTTCCTAATCCTCTGGCTTCCCCCAACCACCAATTTGTGTTTGTTTCCTTTTTCAGCATCTGTGAATGCACTGAGGCTGAGGCAGAGATAATTCTGCAGCTGAAGAGTGAGCTCAGAGAAAAGGAATTAAAATTAACAGACATTCGGCTGGAGGCCCTCAGCTCGGCTCATCACCTCGATCAGATCCGCGAGGCCATGAACCGGATGCAGGTCAGTGCTGACGCAAGGAACGCTTGGAGTTGGATGAGACTGCTTACATCCTTCTCTCAGTTATTTGCAAAAACAAACCTCACCACACACATTTTCATGGAAATGTACTGTTTATTCAATCTTTGTAACTTATTTCTTAACACCAAACCAAGAAATCGCAGATGTTGGAAGTGGGAAAACAAACTGGTCAGTTGCACACACAGACCATTCAATACACTTTCAGGTGATTGGATGCACTCGGCAGCTAAGATTTTAGCCACAGCTATAATCCTTGCTTCTTCACTTTTCCATGATTTGCCTTTATGTTGGGGTTTTTTTCCTGCTCTTTTGAAATCTGACTTTCAAATACCTTTACCTATTTTCTACTGAAAAACAAAAGTAATGCGAAAACCACAGAAATATAACTCAAGCTTTCTAAATCTGAAAGTAAAAGTGATGTCGAATGCCATCTGTACAAGTAAAGCTTTTGTTTTGTTTTGGTTTTTTTGTGCATTTTTTTTAAAGCATCTGAGGGCTAAATTCAGACGCGGTCTATGCTCAGACTAAGTTTCCATTTTATTATTGTGAACCAGTAATCACTTGCTACCGCAGATGACTGAGGGAGAAAAGCTCATTGCTGAGCAGATTCATCTGCCGCTGTGTATATTCATCAAAAGGCTTTTGTTGTTTTAGAGAGCCTCATGCCCCATTTTGAAGGAACAAAAACTTTTTCAGATGTTAGCTAGGATTCTGAAGTAATTTGAAATCACCTTATTTGCATTATTTTGCTCTGATTTTCAACTCTCTGCAAATTCGGAATGTTACAAACGTCATCTGCTATGAGATTTTAACAGTGCTTTTAAAATGAAAAATATAAAAAGGAGATAAAAATAAAAGAAGGGAAATGTTGTGAAGTCTTCAGTTATAGTATTCCCAACTCATATGAGGCCATATCCTGAAAACATCTGATATATTAAAAAGTAATTATTGAAATTCTAATGTTTAGTGTGTCTATATTTGTGAATATATGAATGTGAGAGACAAGAAAATATTACTTTTCCTTTTTGGGGAGAAAGTCTATTTTCACAATTTATATTTGTTTATTTAACTCTAAAGGCCCAGTGTGTGAAATCCATGCCATCAGGATCCCACACCCTCTCACAGTCCAGGAGCCCTTGGGGGATGTCTGACTGATGGCTTAGGCTCGCTCTCAGTAGTGGGATATCCCCTGAAGGGTCCTTAGCGCTGCTGCAGAGGCCAGAGAGGCTCCCGCCACCTCTGCTGTGGTATCAGCCCTGAGCCCAGCTTCTGGTTGAGCAGCACTCCCCCTGTGGGAGCATACTGACCACCAGGGGGCAGCTGCTGCATTGAGTGTCTGCCCCCTGGTGGTCAGTGCTTGTCATAGCGACCGGTCATTCATCTGTTTTGTCAATTTGCACATTAGCCTTTTATTACATAGGATATGACTGTATGCTTTATTTAGTAAACAATCTAATTAACTGATAAAACAGATGATACCATTTTCTCAATTAAACCTGTTGAATTTTTTTCTTGTTTCCCATCTTCACAAAAGAATGAAATTGAAATTCTGAAGGCTGAAAATGACCGGCTGAAGGCAGAAACTGGTAACACAGCTAAGCCTGCTCGGCCATCCTCAGAATCCTCAAGTAGCACGTCCTCCTCATCCTCACGGCAGTCGCTGGGACTTTCTCTAAACAATCTGAACATCACAGAGTCTGTTACCTCAGGTGACTGTGTGCGCATGCCTGCCTAAATCAAAGTGCTCCTATGACTCAACTGGGGCAGGGTGGTGACGATGGGGGGTGGAGGGTGGATACTGGAATTTGGAGAACCTTACCCACCACTACTCTCTCTCTTACCCTCTTAAAATGTGAGCACTCTAATTCTCAGAAGTAGTCCTATTTTTCTCTCATAATTCTATTCTACTCCGTTACTGTTTTAAAAGTACATTCCCTGGGAAAGAGTGAAAGACTTAGAGATACGGTTTATATATCACTTTTTGAGAAGCATTTCCTCTTTTGTAATAGGATAAAGGAACTTGATGACCATTAGTGCTCATGAATATAACACTAATCACCCGAGGCGATTTTGTTGTGCTTGGGATGTACGGAGCCCATTTACAAGGGCTTCAGGACCTGTTCCTACATTGGACTAGAAGACTTGGTGTGATGTTTCTGAGAGAACATAGTGATGCTAATCACTTGTATTCAGTGGTACTAATGATGGAACAAGGGTAGGGTTTCATTCAGTTGAAAGTAGAGTAGTGTGACATAAGGTTGCCTTGATAGCTGATGGTATAGTCAGTTGTAAAATATAACTGTTCCTATGGCATTGAATTATTTTATGCACATGAGGTTTAGTTCAGGAAAGATTTACGTGTGTATCCGTGGTAATTGCAAAGTACAGCCACCAGGTGACGCTTGACAATCAATAATATACATGTTCCTGGGTAACTGGATTTATAGAACTGATAAACTTCAGGAGTTGCCCCAGATTACACTGAAATATAGAAGATGATGACAAAGATGAAGAAGAGAACCAGAGGCACCACATGCTAATATTGATGACATTTTTAATGAACTGCATCTCTTCCTTTTAAAATTTCAGAATTAAAAAAAAAAATTCTACTAGTAGATCTCCCCTGAATGGTCTCCAATGCATACTTGCTTTCTTCTCATAAAAAGCATGTACGAACTCCCTGAAATTCAGGAAAACAAAGTTTAGAATAACCTTTAGTGGAGACTGGGGAAAGGAAAACAATTCTGAAAATAAGCATCATGTAAAACAAATCCTAGTAGCCAAGATAAAACAGAGAGAAGTCATAATAAATGAGTTGACAAGTTAACAGGTAAAATTAAAAATATGGAAATATGATAATAACCTGAATATATGAATTGTCTCTGAGGTTCATCCACACTTTGAAAGATGCTTAAAAAGAAAGAACAAGAACTTCAAATATATAAAACCAGAAAATTCTGAGAATATCCTATGTGTTGATTTATTGATGATGAACCTGACAGGCAAGTGAAACAGGACCCATACCTAATGGCGATCCGTGCCTGTGTGTGTCCAGGGCTGGACTCTTAGGGAAAGGCAGTTGCTGGTTCCTTTACTGGGTGGCTTAATGGCAGGCATTCATGGCCTACTACATAGTTTTGTGTGTTTTTTCCCTAGGGAAATATGACCAGGTTTGAAGAAGGCAAGGTTAGCATTAAACGTAATTTAGAAAGAACAGCTATATAAAAATAAAACTAAAATTCATGCCCAGGAATGTTTAGAACTCATAAAGAGTAAATATAAAATTAAGAAATCAAATTTAGAATTTCTGTGTTCATTGATGTTATTTCACTCTTGCTTAGTGAGTTCAACATTGGACATCAGAAGTGTGTCTAGGCTGGAACATTTTAGCAGAAAACTTTCCAAGATTCATGATTATATTTTTTAAAGAAGGAAGTAGGTATAGAGAGGACCATTGACAAATGCCCAGTTCTTGAAACATAACCACAGGTTCCATACATCCAGTAAAGACAAGTTTCAAAGGCCTTTTTTATTTTTTTCAAAATTTCACTTTATTATAATTAGAATGACAGATCTTTTTATTATTCCCTCAAAATGTTTACAGAGGACCATAACTACTTTTCCATAAAAATAAACTATAGAAGACCCTTAACCTTGATGAGCTTTGTTTTTCCTCAGAGTTCTTTCTTTAAGTGGTCAGCCTAACATATACTGGGAACAGGAATCATGATATGCTCCTCTTAGCATCAATAGAAATAGTTAGAAAAACACACATGGAGAAAAGTAATAATAGAACAGCTAAATTTATATGCCCGGCTGGCATGGCTCAGTGGTTGAGCATTGACTCAGGAATCAGGATGTCACAGTTTGATTCCCGGTCAGGGCACAAGCCCAGGTTGGGACTCAATCCCCAATAGGAGGCAGTCAACTGATGATTCTCTCTCATCATTGTTTTTTCTACTTATCTATCTCTCTCTTTCTCTCTCTCTCCTTCCCTCCCTCCCTCTTTCTGAAATAATTTTTTAAAATTAAGTACTGAGAATAAAGGGCTTTGAAAGCATTATCTCTTATGCTCTCAGTAACCCTATGAAACAGATTGAGCCCCATTGTACAGATAAGGAAATCAGGACTTAAGAAAGTGACTATAATAATTTGTTGAAGATCACGCACCTTGTAAGTGGCAGAGCTAATATTTGAACCCAAGTTTGGATGAATCTAGTGCCTGAGATTTTAGCCATTGTGTTTTAAATAGCCACATATGTGAGAGCCAAGAATAATTAGTCAATTACTTGTTGACACATATTTACTCTATTGCTGAGACATTTTATATTTTAAGTCTATTTTTTAAGAGTAAGCATGATATAAAATGAATAGCATCCCCTAAGGCAAACTGGAGCAAACAAGTAGATCAGAAATCAGATGAAACTCCTTATTATGGACTGGTAGGTTATACATGGACTGGCCCTTATATCCTTTCATGCATTCCCCACTCCTTAGTCTATCTACATCCCTGCCATCCCAAATATTTATCCATTCCTTGAACACATCTAGCTCATCAAGACTTTTGAATTTGTTTATGTTGACGGGATCTCTTTTCCTAGGTCTTCATTTGCATAGCACGTCTCAGCCTCTTGATCTTAGCTTTAAACACCTCCTCTGCCAGGAAGCCTTCCAAGATTATCTATCTGTCTAAAGAAGGTTCCCTTCACTTACTCTATTTCACTACCCTATGTCTTTTATTTCTTGCACTTAACACATTATGAAATTATTTTGCATACTTTTGTAGTATACATTCTCACCTTGGTATTTATTTCCAGTCCCCAGCACAGTTTCTGATATATTTTATGTGTAATCAATATTTTTGCATATTTATCAACATTTATAAATGATTGAGCAAAGTACTAAAAAGTTCATTTGGTCATAAATTAGGAGAAATTTAGGTGTGAACAGCTATTAGTAAGCCAATGTAAACTTCTGAGAAAAGGAGCAAGATAATTAAGATGATACTTAAGGAAGAGTTGTGTTTTTTGGTTTTTTTTTAGTGGGATAGGTGAAAAAGTGAGAGACTATGAGAATGGTAATCTGATAAAATAATTAAATTCCAGTAAGGGGGATGATTTGATGATAAAAAAAACTTTCAGCCCTGTCTGGGTAGCTCAGTTGGTTAGAGCATTCTGCCGAAATGCCAAGGTTTCCAGTTCAATCCCCCATCAGGGCACATATAAGACTCAACCAATGAATGCATAAGTAAGTTGAACAGCAAATCTCTCTCTCTCCCTCCCCCCACCCCTCTCTCTCTCTATGTTATAAAAATAAAAAAAATCTAGCAAAAATTTTCATATTCTTCAAATTCTGAATGCTACTTTTTATTATGGTCTTAAGGGATTTATTTTTTCTCCTTCCTTTGCAAAGTTGCATATTCCTCCTTATTAAGATAATGGAACCATTCCATTTTCAGAAGCTATTTGATTAAATTATTGATTCTATGATGGAACGATAGCAGCCCTTGTCTCTATAAAGTTACAGTCCGAGCAGTTGAATCCTCCTTTCACCAGACACATGTGCTCTTCAGCACATAACTGAGTTTTCTTTGTTCACAGAAGACTATCTTCATATTAAATATGGCTCTATAATAACATAATTGTCAAAAGAAAACATATATTTGGGCTAGTTTTCCTTAATAATTCTCCAAATAGGACATTAATCTCATATAATACATTTTGAAAATTATCTTTAATCATATTTAAGGACTGGTGCTTTAAAGGTTAGCTAGTTTTATCATGCTTCTTTAACTCTTAGCTGATTACTAAAAGTAATATTCTGGTTTTGAAACTATAAGCATAAAGAGTACATGGGAGTGATAACTAATGTTTTTGAAGGTAAGTATAATGCCATAGTTGAAATTCAATCACAGTATTGTAATTATCAATGTAAGGTAAGCAATGATATAGCTGGATACATGCCAAATGCTTGAAAATAATTTCAGCTGACAGTCAATCTCTGAACCTTTGCATTTATAAATTGTATGGATATTGAGCTTGGATACTTTAGATTGGATTGAAAAATCAGATTGCTTTTCAGTTTGTCACGGTTATAATGGTAACTGAATATTATGCAGGTTACTCAGACCAGTGTGTAATGGAAAAGGAAACCCCTCATTTCCTCATCTAAAGGCCATGGCCCAACACTTGGGTGAAGATATTTGGAAGCTGAAATGAAATCTTAGATTGAAAACTTTAACCTAACCTCAGTAATTCAGCTTCTTAAGGGCTACGATTTTTAAGCCACTCAGGCTAATTTGGGAAGCAGAAAAGCTAACTAGTCCCATTGAATTATAAAACTAACAGGGATAAAACAATAGTAACAGACAAATTGAGCTAACGTGATTTTACTTTATGTGTGTTTGTGTGGTTTTAATTTGGTAGATATTTTGCTAGATGATGCTGGTGATGCAAGCGGACATAAAGATGGACGGAGTGTGAAAATTATAGTCTCCATAAGCAAGGGCTACGGTCATGCAAAGGTATTTCTTTAATCTTAAATTCTTTATTTCTAACGGCTGAGAATGACCATGAATCAACTGTATTTTGTATTTGAATATTGGTTCTGATTAACATATTAGTAGCAGTATCTGTCTTGGCATTACCTTAATATGTTATAAACACATAAAATATAGGGACTGGAAAGAAATGACACCATCATATAGGTAATCCTGTGTCTCAGTAGGTCATGTCCACTCACTGAATCCTCACTGTCAGTGACCCTCAATTCTAGAACTTAAAAAAAAAAAGTTGCCTTCTTTGCTATAAACATTCATATAAAATGAAATGTTCTAAAATATTCATCAGGTTTCACTTGTAGAATACAGGTGAATTTTATGATGTTCAGAAACATGTTGCTATAGCTGTCAATTTGGCCTTTCTGCAAAGAGACTATCTATATATATAAAACCCTACGTGACTGGTCAACCATTTGACTGGTCAACAGTTTAAGGGGTAACTATTATGCTCACTGACCACCAGAGGGCATATACTTAATGCAGGAGCTGCTCCCTGGTGGTGAGTGTGCTCCTACAGTGGGAGTGCCTCTCAGGGAGCTTACCTAGTGGCAGGGGCAGCAGAAGCAGTGGGGCCAGGATGAGTGAGAGCACTGCAGTGCCCAGCCCAGCCTTAGGCTCCTCCCCAGCTGCCTGACACTTCGTGCACTACTGCCTCTCTTGGAGGATGTCAGACTGCTGGTTTTGGCCTGGTGCCTGGCTGGTGAGAGGGACCCCACCAGTGCACCAATCCATGCACCAGGCCTCTAGTAATCTATATACATATCCTAGACACTGGAAAGACATAGTCTACTGAACTCAGTGTGATAAGTTCTATTGGTACTACTTGTATGTATCATTTTGAAACAAGGCCTTAGCTGATAAGGCAAATATTTTAATTTTTCTGGAATCGTATATTGCCTTCAAATTGACAATGTCATTCTGACTCTAGCCTGTTCTTAAAACTAAAAATAATATTCCAAGCTGAAAATGTATTTGAGTGGCCAAGAATACAAATTTGTAAGAATCTAATCCTTTTTGATCAAACAGTAAGACAAAAACTGCTTCAAATTTTTTAAATAATGGAACTATTTAAATTTCTTTAAAAAAAAAGTGAGAATTTTTATACTGATCAAAAATTCCAAGAATAAACTTTCTGCTATAGCTGCAGATATGGGCCTGCTTTCCTGAAGTGGCTATTACAGTGAAAGATTATAATATTCTCAGTGAATTTTAAACTACCTCTAAGTTAAAAGCAGCTGCTTAAAAACCACTAGAGGCCTGGTGCATGAAAATTGATGCACTCGGGGGCCCCTCAGCCTGGCCTGTGCCCTCTCGCAGTCCGGACCCCTCAGGGAAGGTCCTCCTGCCAGCTTAGGCCTGCTCCCCAGGGAATCAGGCCTAAGCTGGCAGTCAGACATCCCTTTGGCAGCCCAGGAGCCCTTGGGGATGTCCATCTGCCAGTTTAGGCCCACTCCCTGGCGTATCAGGCATAGCTAGCAGTCAGACATCCCTCTGGCAGTCCAGGAGCCCCCAGGGGATATCCGGCTATGGCTTAGGCCTGCTCCTATGGCCACCTCTAAGGAAGGTACAGCACAAGGACCAGATGGCACAACCCCCTCTCCCGCTTCTGTGGAGAGGGGGCACCGGGACTGCCATGGCTCGGCTGGTAGTGCAGGCTCGCTGGCCTTGCCCCCTCAAGCCCCACTCACTGGTGGTTCAAGCAAGTCATTCTAGAAGATCGTTCCACTGTCTGGTCTAATTAGCATGTTAACTCTCTGTTTATAGGATCGTATCCGTGTCCATTTTGACTGGGGTACAATAACGCTGGAAAACAAGTTTTCTTTTTCAAAAGAATTCTAAAAGACAGTGTCTTAGAAAATTGAAAGTAGTTGTCTTAGTCTTCTTGGACTGATCTAACAAAATACCACAGATTGGGTGACTTCAACAGCAGGATTTACCTTCTCACGGGTTTGCAGTCCAAAATCAAGGTGCCGGTTGATTTGATTTCTGATGAGGGTTCGCTCCTCAAATTGTACACCTCCACCTTCTGCCAGTGTCCTCACCTGGCCTTTCCTCAGTGTGTGTACTGGAGGAGAGAGACCGCTCTTTTCCTATTTATAAGATCATTAATTCCATCATGAAAGGCCCACTTCAATGGCCTAATTTAGCTCAAATTACCTCCTACAGTTTCAATCTCCAGATACTATCACATTGGGGGTTATGGCTTTAACATGAATTTTGGGGCTGTGTGGAGAACAGTTAATCAATAATAGTAGTAAAAAAAAAGTCACTGGTTTTGCTGTGAATTTCTCCACTTTTTATGTTAAATGTATTGGATTCTTAATCAGCTTTTATTTAAATTATGGTGATAAACACTTACCCTCATAGAGTTAAATGTTACTGATGAAGAAATTGGAACTATGTGCTGACTAAGTGATTCACCTATGGTCATATTTATTAATTATGTGGTAGATGTATGTTGTAGAATCCATGTCTTCTAATACCTCACTCAATTATTATTTGACCACATCTTAGGGAGTATGCAGTTTATGACTAGACCCAAGATTGTAATCTACATGCTATTTAATTCTATCTACTGGTGTCATGATCACTATTTCACATAACCATTTGTCATGAAAGAGGATTCAATTAGATTAGACTATGAACCTTGAATTGCTTACTTTTCCAATATATGTAGAAATTTCTCTAAATTCCATCCCACAAAAATGATAAATTTGGGACCATTGTTTATATTGTAAAGGGATTCTTTGCTTGCTAAAATGAGTCCTATACATCCCCTCCAAGTCCTTTAAAATAATGAATATTATGATAAATTCAAAATGGGACCTGTTTTGTAAGTATATGAATGCAATACTATGATGGAAAAATTATTTTTAAAGCTGGATTACATTTTAAAGATAACCTAAGTGAATAACTTTAAAAAAAAAGCTTAACAAAGATAAAATCACAAAAATAGTAAGATGAAGTTCTAGGACTCATATGATATAGTTCTATTCCATCTCTATCATCATTTCCTTCCTACCAAGCTGCTTCTCTCCAGGAATGCACCCTCTGCATTAAAACGGAAGACTATTCTCTCCTGGCCCTTTCCCTTCTACTGAACAGGTCATGAATCCGTTTTCCTTGACCATATTGTTTCATCTAATCTCTTATTTGTTTTTGTTGCTATAGCTGTTTCTTCCTTTCTTTGGTTGGTTACTTAGTTTGTTGGAGTGTATTTTATTTTACATAATCCGCTGTGTGTATCTGTTACTATAAAACCCATAGGCTTACTAAATATATTAGTCTTAACCATCACTACATCAATACATTTAGTAGAAAATGTAGTAATAAGATAAGACACACAGTTGGGTTTTTATCTTGCTTTATTTTGTTCTTATTTAGGACCAGAAGTCTCAGGCGTATTTGATAGGATCCATTGGCGTTAGTGGAAAAACCAAGTGGGATGTCTTAGACGGTGTAATTAGACGGCTATTTAAGGTAAGTTGTGCAAGATATCTTGATATTAATTTTCAGATGTGTTTCATTTTGGGTACATCCCTTAGCTTTAATAGCATAGACACATTTGCTTTTACTCTCCTTCATTTCAAATATCAAGGAAAACTTTATATCTATCCTAATTTTATATTACCCATTTCTAAAATTCTTGGCAGATAGTTTCATATCCCCATGAGTTTTGTGGGTTGTTTTGTTTTTTTGGGTTTTTTTTGTAGATGAGTTGAACCTCAGTTTTGACTTTCCTGCTTTTGTGTGTACTATTTAGGAATATGTATTTCGAATTGACACATCTGCTAGCCTTGGTCTGAGCTCTGACTGCATTGCCAGCTACTGCATAGGGGATGTAATTAGATCCCATAGCCTAGAAGTGCCTGAGTTGCTGCCTTGTGGATACCTTGTTGGAGATAATAACATCATCACTGTGAATCTGAAAGGTAAAAATCATAAGGAAAGGACCAGAACATTGTTGTTGTTGTTTTTTACCAACATTACATTTTTTTTTTCAGTTTTCCTTCATATTTTCATATTGAAAATTGTGTTAACTACTTTGATGGTTTTGGTATGAAATGAACTGCATTTACATTTTAAACACAGAAACCCTACTTAAAACACTAAAATCCATGTAAATGAAATTCTTTGGATTTGAGCATGTGAAACTTGGACTGTGATTTTAAAAATTCTCCAGGAATTACAAAAAAAGGAATGTGTTTTAGGGGAATTTCAAGTTCCTAGGGTTCTTCCATTACCATCTTTCACATTGGGAGGATTTAAAACATGTATTGTATGTTCCAAAGTAATGTATTCATCACTACATTTCTGATTTTAAAATATGTTTACTCAATAAATACCCACTGGGGATAGAGAATGGAAGTTAATAATCAAGAGTGAGAAATTGTTTTCTTTGCTTTGGATAATGTGATTAATTATAGGCAAATAGAATATCTAAATTATGCTTTTCTCCATAATTTCTTTTTAATACATGTGCAACACTCAGGGTGCATCTATATAAACTATGAATTAATAGGAATGTGTCAATATTTGATTTTATGATTAAGGTAATTGAGTAAGTAAAAAGGAAATACTGTTTCTCTACTTCTTAATTCCTTGCTAAATATCACAATCTGTGTTTTCCAAAAGCTTAGGTGGCTGTACAGCTGGGTTGTGTAATGAGAACTAAATGAAAATACAAAGGAGAAATAGGAAGGAAAAGGGAAGAACATACACACATATGTATTTTGTATTTTAGTCTTTACATTTATTCTTAACAAAACTACCACCTTCAAAGGGAAGGAGGTTTTGGAATAGAATTTACAGTAATTCTTCCATTTCTTCCTGGAAACGTAAATGGGAAGCATGAAGTAGACAGTGGAAGGAAGCCTGAACAAAAGGAAAGGAAGGGCTTGCTTTCTTTTGCATGTTCACTCTGCCTTACTACTGGTGTTTGCTGTCTTAAAATGGCAGCATATGTTCATGGGATACAAGTATCAAGGAAAGTGTTTTTGCAAGGACTGCTTTTCTATGAATAACAAAGCTTTGTTGGCAGTTGACACTGTATTTTAAAGTCTAGCTTGTGTAAGAACAATAAGGCAAGCTGTTCCCTTTGTTTCTTCCTTCAGGGGTAGAAGAAAACAGTTTGGACAGTTTTGTTTTTGATACACTAATTCCTAAACCGATTACCCAAAGGTACTTTAACTTGTTGATGGAGCATCACAGAATTATACTCTCAGGACCTAGTGGTACTGGAAAGACCTATTTAGCAAACAAACTTGCTGAATATGTAATAACCAAAACTGGGAGGAAAAAGACAGAGGATGCAATTGCCACTTTTAATGTGGACCACAAGTCAAGTAAGGTAAGTCACAACTTCCTATGAGAACTCCAGAAGTGTCTTAAGCAATTAAGCATTAAGATTGCATATAAGTTCCATATTGTACATGGAAATGTGTCCATCTCTTTGACTAAAAGTAGTATGTAGTAGTAGACCTAACCCTGCTTCATGGCTTTGAACAAAACTGCTATTCAACACCATGAAGTTATCACAAACATTGGGAATATACAGAAGGAAATGACAGATTCCCTATTATCTGATTTCTCTGAGAAAGTATGAGTAGAAAGAGATCTATGCAAAGTGGTATAGATGCAAAGGGGAAAAATAACAATTCCTGGAGGAATCAGAGCTTTATAAACAGTCAATACTTGGGTCTGGGTCTTAATAAGTAAGTGGGAATTAACTGAAGGATAGTTGCAATGGGGATTTGGATATAATTAGAATATCCCAGGCAGAAATCCTGCGAGCAGCAATTGCTTACATCATATTTCTATATGATTTCTGCTTGAAAAACTTAGAAAATTGAACAGTATTCCCTCCTAGCATCAACTGAAACCACATGTACCATAATAGCTTGATCATTCTCAACTTTTAATAGGTACAAGAAGGTATAAAGTCTAGTTAGTACTTTCCTATATTCTGAGTAAAATGAGACATCCTAATAAGGAAATAGTTTATGCTTAACACTATGCTTTACCTAAAATAATATTCATTACATTTTCAATTAATCCAACCTGAAGTTCTCTTAGAAAACTATATACGTTATAACCAGTTCTGAGGGAATCCACATGATACGGCGCCATGTTATTTTTCAGATAATCTGGTTAAATGATATAAACTGACCCAAACTCTCAGAAATCTCAGGCCTGCACACTTTCAGGAATAAACATGATTCCCAAAGCACCCAAAACTCAGTGGATTCTTGAAATAAACCATACATGTAGCTTAGTGAACAAAAAAGTTCCTAATGGTATGGACAACTACATGCTAACAAACTGGAAGAAATGGAAACAATTTTAGAAATATACAACTTACCAAGAATGAATCTGGAAGAATTATAAAATCCAAGTATATCGACTACTCATAAGAAGATTGGGTCAGTAATCAAACATCTTCAAATGAAGAGAAGCCCAGAACCAGATGGCTTTGCTAGTTAGTTATACCATATATTTAAAGATTAATTAACAACAATCCTTCTCAAACTCTTTAAAAAAAACAAAGAGGAGAGAATACTCCCAAACTCATTTTATGAGTCCAACATTAATTATCCTGATACCAAAACCAGAACAGGACACTAAACCTAATTCAGCAGCTCATTAATGGGACCATTCATCACGATCAAGTGGTGCTTATCCTTGGGATCCAAGAATAGTTCAGCATATGAAAATCAATCATGTGGTGCAACTTATTAACAAAATGAAAGAAAAGAATCACGTGGTCATTTTAAAAGATGTAGAAAAGGCATTTGACAAAATTCAGCATGGTAAAAACTCTTAATACTAGTATATTAGGCATCTGAGGAACATATCTCAACAAAATAAAAGCCACTTATGACAAGTTCACTGCTAACATCATACTTAGAATGAAAGGTTGAGTGTTTTCTTTTGTCTAAAATCAAAAACAACACAAGGGTGCACACTCTCACCACTACTCTTCAACAAAAAACTGGAAGTCATAGCTAGAACAATTAGGCATGATAAAGAAATAAGAGTTATCAAAATTGGAAAAGAAGAAAAATGTTCTCTATTTGCAGATGACATGATTTTATAGAGAAAGAATTGTAAAGACTCAGCTGAAAAATTATAAGATCTAATCAATGAATTTAGTAAATTTGCAGGCTACAAAGCTAACATGAAAAAATCTGTTACATTTCTATATACTAACAATTTTTTTTCTAAAAAAGAAATAGATTTGATTTATAACAGCATCAAAAACAATAAAATACTCTATGCTGTACACTTGAAACCAATGTAAAATTATGCTTAAACATTTTAAATGTTAAAAAATAATTTATAAAAAAAGAAGCCATTAGACACAGAGACATAAAGAGGGAATGTCATGTGAAGACAAAGACAGAGACAGGAGTTATCCATCTGCACACCATGAAATATCAAAGATCCCAGTCAACATTCTAGGAAGTTTTCCCAGGAGCTAGATGGAGACAAAGGAGGACTCTCAGGTTTCAACGGGAGCATGGACCTTCCAACACTTTGATTTGGACTTCTAGCCTCCAGGTCTATGAGCCAATAAATTTCTGTCATTTTAAGCAAAAATAAGTAAATAAATAAATAAATACACACATGCATGCACACACCACACACACACACACACACACACAATAAAATACTTAGAAATAAATTTAAATTAAGGTAAGATGAAAGATTTCTATTCTAAAGACTATAAGACAATAATGAAAGAAATCAAAGAAGTTTCAAATAACTGGAAAGATATTCTGTGTTCATGGACTGGAAGACTTTATATTGATAAAGTATCACTATTACCAAAAGCCTTTGGAGCAATCCTTATCAAAGATTTCAATGCTATTTTTTACAGAAGTAGAAAAAAATACACCTAAAATTTATATGGAACCATAAAAGACCTCAAATAGCTAAAGAAATCTTGAAAAGGAATAATAAAACATAAAATATTATTATACTTCCTGATTTCAAGCTATACCACATAACCATAGTCATCAAAAGTTACAGTACTGGCAAAAACAACAACAACAACAACAAAAACAAGACATATAGAGCAATAAAACAGAATGGAGAGCCCTTAAATAGACCCGAGCATACATGGTCAACTAATATAACAAGGGAGCCAAGAATATTCAATAGATTAAAGATAGCCTTTTTCATAAATGGTGCCCAAATAGGTGGATAGTCATCTATAATAAAAGCACAATATACTAATTAGACAAGATAGCTGAAAGACCTTCCAGACATCATTCCAGATGAAGCCACCATGGCGGGGCCAAGGCAGAGGCGGTTAGGAGTGATCAGCCAGGCAGGTGAGCAGTTAAGGGTTATGAGGCAGGCAGGTGAGTGATTAAGGGCAATTAGGCAGGCAGGCAGAGGGGTTAGGGGCAATCAGGCAGGCAGGCAAGTGGTTAGGGGTGTTCAGGCTGGCAAGCAGAGTGTTTATGGATAATTAGGCAGGCAGGCAAGTGAGTGGTTAGAAGCCAGCAGGGCCAGATTGCAAGAGGGATGTCCAACTGCCCACAGGATCGGGCCTAAACCAGCAGTCAGACATCCCCCAAGGGGTCCCAGGTTGGAGAGGGTGCAGGCCGAGCTAATGGACACCACCACCCCCATGCACAAATTTTGTGCATCAGGCCTCTATATACATACACACACACAAACACACACACTGCTTGAGAGAGAGAACAATACAAGTAACAAGTGCAGTATAAGGTTGTTTCTTATTAATTTCACTAAAGGCCATGCACAAAATTTGTGCCAGAGCGGTCCTTCCTTCCCCTGGCCGCCAACATCCAAGCTTCCCTCCAGCCACTGAAATTGGGACCTGAGCTTCCCTTGCAGAGGGAGGCCCCACTCAACTGCTGCAGCACACTGGTTAGTGGCCTGGGCCTCCCTCTGTGGGGCAATCATGGGACGATGGCCGGGCCCCCAACAAAAATCACATCTTACCCGCCTTGGCTGGTCTGGCACCAGTAGGTGTCATAGCATGGTCCCGGATGTTCGTCTGGATGATTGTCTGGATGGTTCTTATGCTGTTCAGCCATTCTGCTTTTTGGCCATTTGGTCGATTTGCATATTATGCTTTTTATTATATAGAATATAGCCCTTGCCTGCCAATGAAGGTTTTTATAAACAAATACACGCAGACCCATACACACACACACACACACACACACACACACACACACACACCTTTGTTCAAAATTGTCTTATATTTATTTTTAAAGGAGGACAAAGATGCAGGATAGAATCTATTAAAGTTAAATTAATATAATACATGTATTCTAAATATTTTCTTGGAGCTCAGCACTATTCAAATTGTTGTTGAAATCACCCATACTCATTACAACTAAAGAGAGACAATGGAATGGAACCAGAATATGGGACTCTTCTCTAAGAAGCAAGGAGAACACAGTTGTTTGCTGGTTCCATCCAACATTGTTCAACGCGAACTGTGAATGTCAGGTCTCCTCATATCTGTACTTAAGAGCCTTTTAACAGAATGTTGTTTCCTTTTTAGTCAAAATGATAAAAGGATTGACATTTCTTAGTCATCCTCAGTGTGCTTTTTCCCTCAATGTTGAGTTGACAAAATTCTTTAAATCTTCCTTTCTTTAAGGAAAACAAATGGTTAGAAAAGAGACTATACTACAGGAAACCAAAGCATTTTGATGAAGATGGGTATCAGTTAAAATCAAGTTTAAAATCAGGTTTATTTGGGCTTCATTAGGATGAGTTTTATTATGCTAACAAATTAGGTTAATTAATATTAATTATAAAATTTGCCTTAACACTAAGTACCTGTTATATATAGGTACTTTTTATCTCAGTTTTTTTTTTTAAATTAGTGCTTGGATCTATTCTTATCAACATTATATATGCCCTTTAAATTCTTTTTGATCTAATATTCCCAACAATCTTATTTTCTACTATTTCATAATAGAATATTTTATGTCATTATTAAATCAGTTTAACTTTTGTTATTACAAAATAAAAAAATAAAGCATTGCCAAGAGTGTTCAAATACAGCTAATGATGCTCAGGAACAGTAAAATAGGAGGAGGGGGGGAACAAACAAACAACAACAACAAAAATATGGGCAAATAATGTGGTATTCAGCACCAAGAAAATACAAAATACAAAGTAACAAATGTTATTTTTTCTTTATTTTTGTAAGATGAGAATGAGCTATTAGTAATGCTGAATACAGAACTGTTGCCAGAGAATTTGATCAATTCATGCTAGTAAATTGTGAGAGAATCTACAATGGTGTTTTGTGGTGGTTTTTTTTTTTTCTGTTTTGTTTTGTTTTGTTTTTGTGGGAGTGGTAAATGAGAATAGTAATAAAGGACTAGGAATGAGAAAGTGAGGTTGTGTGAGGGATAGCTGCTAACAGTGTTGATTTATTAAGTGAAGTGTGAAAGAGGCATAAAATAATAAATCCTTTCTCTGAAAAGTGGAGCTTTGTAATTGTGGATGTATTTTATACTGAACTGTAGACAGCACTGAAGAGATGAAGCCAAAAAGCACTTACTGATTCCAAAATAGCTAACAATAAACCATCAAAAGAAAAAAATGTATTTTTGTGCTTTGGTACATCTGTATTTTACATTCTGACCCTCTTCTCACTCTTCAAGCCTTCTTTCATGCTGCCAGTTGGAATATTTTGACTGAGAGCAGTACATATAAACAATTATATTTGGTGACATTTGATATAGTGGGCCCAGGAACCTAGAAATGGATTTAGAAAAAAAAATATGTGGCCATCTGAAGCCACTTGGAGTGGTAGGTAGGGAAAGATCATAAAACTCGACTTGGCAGATTCACTTTTACTAGTAGTGTGCCTAGAATCAAAACCAAAGAAAGCAATGATCAATAGGTTTATATAACTGCTATTTTCTGTGTATATTTTCAAAGTACGGGATTTATCTCATCCCTCAATGTCCATCTGGTAGATACAGCTGTTTTATATTGCCTGATTTGATCTTGGACATGAGACTTTAATGTGAATGCATCAGTACTTCAATCTAAGACTTTTCCCCCAGTTAAGCTATGATGAGAATCATGAAGTTATTTCCAAAAGATCTAAAAAAGCTCTTAATTTATATGACAAAATTATTTTTGCATTCTAATTTTTACTTGCCATTGGTCCATACCATTTTTTAGATTCCCAGTGGGATCTTCTAATCTATTACCCTTCTCAAGATGATAGTGAACCATAATAAAATTTAATGGCCTTATTTTTCCAAAAAACACCCAGTGATTTCTTAATTACCAAATTCAATGCCCATTGTTCGTTCTCTCTCTCTCTCTTTTTCTTTTCTTTCTCTATCTTCTTTCTCCTTTCCTTATGTATAGCAAATTGCTATAGTTCACCTCTCCTTTCTAGAAATTCCTCTGATTTTCCGTTTTTCCTTGTTTCCTTCCTACTTAGAAGGCTCCTTCTTTGTCTCTTTCACTGACTACTCTTCCTTCACCTACTGGTAAGTGAAAATATTCCCATATATACTATTCTCTCTCACATCTGTCCTCATCTGGGTGACTCCATTGGTTTCAACTTGTGTTGACTCCATTTTTAACCATGTCCATACTCTTTCTATTAGATTACAAATATGTTAATATGAGCATACTGAATATACACATTTAGAAATGCCCAGCTCAACTTTGAAAAAAAAATCATAAATCCATCGTCTTCCATCTATCTCTACTACAACTGCCCTCCCACCCAAATTAACACTATACTTGGACTGTTCTAGTTGTTTCTCACTGCCCTATTCACAACTTAAGTTTACTTTCTCTTCTCTCTCTTACTATCTTTATCCTTTCACCTCATGTGATAATAAAGTATCTTTTCATAATTAAAATGTGACCATATTAAAATTCTGCAATTTTTTTCTCATTACTTTCTGCACTAGATCAAAAATCTTGCCACACTTCTCTAACTATATTGAGTCCCATGGTATATTTTGGCTTCAACAAATTCAGTAATTCAGTATTCTGTTGACCGGTTTCTTTTTCTCCTTTAGAGTATACTTAATACATTTTGAAATTAAAATTTTGACCACATTACTCAAATTTCCAAAATATTCAATGTTTTATCATTGCCAACAGGAAGATTCCAGTAACCTTACTAATCATTCAAGATTGTGCTTCCTCCTTTCTAATTTACTTATTATTATTAACATACAACACATTTACAACTAGTTCTTTCCTAAATGGGTATCATATTTTTGTGTTTCTGTCTTTGATTGTTCTTCTTCTTCTATTGGGAAAATTCTTCTATTTTTAAACATCAAAACATTCCTTGATATTACAAATAAATAATTAATAGCAGTAATCCTACCACCAAAAAGTCTTCCAGCAGTTACAAGTGATCCAGTTTAGATAAAAACTCTCAGCCGAGTGGGAATAGAAGGATCATACCTCAACAAAATAAAGGCTATATAACAAACCTACAGCCAATTGGCAAAACTTAAATCCATTTCCCCTAAGAACAAGAGCAAAACAGGGATATTTGCTTTTACTACTCTTATTCAACATAATACTGGAAGTCCTAGCCATAGTAATCAGACAAGAAGAGAACATAAAAGGCATCCAAATTGGAAAGGAGGAAGTAAAATTCTCATTATTTGCAGATGACATGATATTGTACATAGAAAACCCTAAAGATTCCACACACTCACACACACACACACACACACACACACACACTCCACAAACACACCACAAACACACACACCACAAACAAACAAACAAACAAACAAAACCAAAGAAACACACCAAAATACTAGATATAATAAATGAATTTGGCAATGTAGCAGTTTACAAAATCAACAATAAAAAAAATCAATGGCTTTTTTTTTTATACTCCAATAATGAATTATCAGAAAAAGAAACTAAAAAAAAATTACAATTGTAACAAAAAAGTTTAAATACCTAGCAATAAACTTAACTAAGGAGGTAAAAGACCTGTACTCGGAAAACTACAGGACTTTGAAAAAAAAGATAGAAGATACAAACAAGTGGAAGTATATACTTGTGTTCATGGATTGAAAGAATATCATTAAAATGTTCATACTGCCGAAACTGGTTTGGCTCAGTGAATAGAGTGTAGGCCTGTGGACTAAAGGATTCCAGGTTCGATTCTGGTCGAGGGCATGTACCTTGGTTGTGGGCACATCCCCAGTAGGGGGTGTGCAAAAGGCAGCTGATGGATGACTCTCTCTCATTGATGTTTCTAACTCTCTATCCCTCTCCCTTCCTCACTGTAAAAAGGTCAATAAAATATATATATTTTAAAATGTTCATACTGCCCAAAGCAATGTATAGATTCAATGTAATCCCTATTAAAGTACCAATGGTATATTTTACAGATCTAGAACAAATACAACAAAAAAGTATTTGGAACCAAAGAAGACCCCTAGCAATCTTTAGAAAGAAGAACAAAGTTGGAGGGATCCTAAATCAGATATCAAGTTATACTACAAAGCAACTATAATCAAAACAACCTGGTACTAGCACAAGAACAGGCATATAGTTTGATCGGACAGAACAGAGAACACAGAAATCAACCCAAGCTATTATGTTTAATTAGTATTTGACAAAGAAGGCAAGAGCATATACTGGAGTAAAGACAGTCTCTTCAATAAATGGTATTGGGAAAATTGGGCAGGTACATGCAAAAAATAAAATGAAACTAGACCACCAAATTACACCATACATAGAAGTAAACTCAAAATGGAGTAGACAATGCATATTTTATAAATAAATGAATGATTCACATAGCTAGATTATTGAAATAAATAAGGCAAATGAAATTCTCCAGAATATTCACCAGTATAAACATATTTTACTGCAATCTCGATTTTGGCAATAATCTACGTGATTGGTTCAATATAAGATAAATAGTAAACTAGTTCTTTAATAAATTTTATATTTGAACTTGAATATATTATTAAGTGCCTCAAAAATCCAGGTTATGGTCCTTTATCTCTTTCTACATTTAGTTTTAAAAGTGGTCTTACAGACAGTGAGTTGCCTCTGGAGTGAGCGGTTCCCGTATTTACCTGGCTGCCAAAAATAGAGATCATGGAATTGTTTTTAACCCTGAGCAAGACTTACAAATTGAAAATGTCATTGTAAATATGCAAATATTATGGAAATGTTCTTACTGATTAGGATAATTCTAAGAAACCTAATTATGTTCCTGGCCTACCCATCTGTGAGAGCAGTCAATCAGTGAACTGGTTATCCTACTTAGATTAAAAGCCATTAGAAAGAAATAATGCCTGTAAAAGAACCAATAAACTCAAGAAATGCCAAATGCTAATGTTCACCAACCCGGTGAAATAATAAATTTTGTCTTTATTTATAATTATAGAAGCCGCATGCAGATTAGCAATAAGTAAATAATTAACCACACTTTTATCTGAATCTCAGAGCAGCACTTTCAGATGCGCCCCATTGAAATGAATTGGAATTAAAACATTTAGAGTATATGTGGCAATTTAAGGGTGCCATTTTGTAATTATACTTGTAATCATAAAGTTTGCTAAAATCCACTTTTATCATTGACATTTCAAAATAGGGATAATGTCTCGATGTTTGTAGTTTATCCTAAGAACTCATATCAGGGACTCTCTTTTTGCTTTTCATTAGGGGAGGAGACAACTGGGAAATATGCCTTGGTGTTTACAGTGGTGTATTTGTTTTGGGTGTTCTGTACTGGCTTTGTAGAATAAGGCTTTATATCAATAGAACAAGCTATGAGTGTTAATCAAAGATTCAGTATGAAGACAAAGTCTGCTATTCATAAAATATGAAATTCTTGCCAGTAGTATAAAATATACCATTGATGTGTTGGTTTTCTTTATTATTTTTTTATAAAGGAATTGCAGCAGTATCTAGCTAGCCTGGCTGAACAGTGCAGTGCTGACAATAATGGTGTAGAGCTCCCAGTTGTAATAATTCTTGATAATCTCCATCATGTGGGCTCTTTGAGTGATATCTTCAATGGTTTCCTCAACTGCAAATACAACAAATGGTAGGCTTATGAAACGTTTTGAATGATGAAACAGAAAACAGTGATCAAATGTGCTTTCTTGTGTCTTTATACCTCTTAAGACCTATAACAGGTGTCATTAATTTGAGAAGCCTTCATTGATATTACACATTTCTTTTAAAAAATCTATGTATTTCTTAGAAAATCCACTTATTCATTCAATAACTATGTCCCAGACATGTTTATGGGAACATGGTTTACCTGATGATATTAGCTTCAATGAATATGCAAGAGGTCTGGGAGACTATGTCAATGACAGAATGCTTAAATCAGGAGAATGAAGAACCAGAATGAGTCTTTAGAGCTCTGCTTTCATTCTTAGTTTGTATCAGTTTAAATTCAACCTTTCTATAGAAATAAATTTAGTACATTCAGATATACCTCTCTCTATTAATGAGTGCAATTTTTAACTATTAAAGTGCAAGGAAAGGTTGAAATGGAGTCCAAAAAATCTGAAAACCCACTTAAGACTCACTACATGGCCTCTTTAAAAAAAGAGACATATAAGTGCAATAACGTAAGCATTAGTTTTAATGATACAAGTATTCCAATTAATCTCTGCTAGAGGTTTTTTTAATTGTTTAATATAGATACTATATATATATATATATATATATATATATATATATACTGTCAGTATTGGCTTAATAAATACTGGCACAAAGGAAAAATTCTTTCATATTATTAAGGACCTTTAAAATAACTGTGAAATAATAAAAGAGGAAAATAAATACATTTGATTATAAGCCTGAGAATGATAAGATGTTAGAGTGGGATGAGACCAGTGTGGTTTTTCTGTCTAATCTTTTTATTTTATAGATGTGTGTAAACTTAGGCTCAGAGAGGTGAAAGAAGTTTTTAAGGTTGAAATAGGCAGGTTTAGGAAATTTTAAAAGTATGGGGTCCATGGAAAAAGCACAGGGCTACAGAGCTGCAAAAGGGTAACATTTCCATAACATAAGGAGTATATTTCCAAAAGACAAGGGAAGTTGGGAGCTGGAAAAGGTACACATTTAAAGACTAAAGGGAAGGAAGCCCCTCATTCAAAGAGGAAGAAAGGCCCGGGGGAAACAGGAGAGCCATAAGGAGAAGAAGGGGGTAACCTCAAGTGCTTCCCTAGAGGCTTGAGCTCAGGAGTTGCTATCGTGACCAAATCAAAGGGAATAGTGACCAATCAGAGGGGATATGGAGGCACAAAAACTGCAGCCTTTATTACCCCTTTATAACCATGGAAAAAGGGACTCCGTGGGACCCTTTCCCCCTCCCCATATGGGAGTCTGCTTGTTTCTCAATAAATCCCCACCTTTGCTATGCCATCCTCCATGCATGGTTTCATTCTTCCATCCAATGGACAAAGAGCTCTCAAGAAGCCATCCTGCCCAGGGGAACACTTCGCACTTTCAGTCAAAATTTCCTGTTTCAGAGGGAAAATGATTTGCCCAGGAAATTACAACACCAAATCCTAATGTCCAGTTCCATAATCTTTATCATTTTGCAACCCAACATTACAAAATTACCCTTTTAAGGCCTACTATAAATGGAATAATCACATTTATCTAAATTGTTTTCTAAGACAATTTAATATATTAATCTATTTTACCTTCAGTATAGCTGCATATTCTACTCTTTTTTTTTTCCTTCCTCCCAGTCCATATATTATCGGAACAATGAATCAGGGAGTTTCTTCATCACCAAATCTAGAGCTGCATCACAATTTCAGGTAAAGATAAATTGAATGCTTTGTTTTTCTGTTTTAGGGTATGTTTTTTTTTTTCCATTGTCTTTCTCTCTTTGTTTTTGTGGTTGTTTTTCCATTTGTGCATTGACAGATCCTGCCTGTGGTGACCTGTGGTGTGAAAATAATTCTCACTTTGTATGACACTCTTTCTCAAGCAGATTTTGTAGGATCCTCAACCTGTAACAGAAGTGTTTCTTTAAAAAAAGAAATGTTTTTCCCCCGGCTTACTTTGTCACTAGCTAACGCAGCACACTTTTCCTGAGTGTGAGGAATGTGAAGAGAGCTCCTATTTTAGGACTTGTGATTCTCCACAGAAGAGTGCTCTGTGTGGATACTCCCACTCACTTCTGAGGCACAGTAGCTTCTCTCTATCTCAGAAGAGTTAGTTACATAATAGCTCTAATGCTAATAGACCTCTTAGCCCCTTGGACCATTAAAAGGTGGCCACCCGTTGACAAAAGAACTCTATATTGGAAAGAGAATTATTATGGACTTAAAATGTAATTATGTAAAGATTTCTGATGTTCTTTTATTTTCTTTTTATAGATGGGTACTATGTGCAAACCACACTGAACCAGTGAAAGGCTTCTTAGGCAGATACCTTCGAAGGAAACTAATAGAGATAGAAATTGAAAGGAACATCCGTAATAATGACTTAGTCAAAATTATAGATTGGATTCCTAAGACCTGGCATCATCTCAACAGTTTTTTGGAAACGCATAGTTCTTCTGATGTTACCATTGGTGAGTTGCAAAATTGCAATGTGCCCTTTGATAGGAACTAAGAGTGCGTGGTGAAGATGACCAGATTGGATGGTAGAAAATAACAAGTGAAGCTTATGTGTTCCAAGCTTCTAAAGATTTGTTTTTCTTCATTCCCTTCTGAAAGTTTGCCTTCTTCTAAGTTTTGGATCTCCAATTTATCTGACAATTGTGGTTTACTAAGATATTACTGAGATCAAATAAGTGTAATAAAGACAGATATTCTGAAAATCAAGTAACATTTGAAATAAATTGTATCTCTGTAAAGTACCTTTTTATGCAGAACACAAATTTTAACTAATGGCTCATATCAAATACAATTGTGAGAGAAGATTTTAGAGATAATTTATGTATAATATAGGTAATTCATGTATTTTATATTTTTCATGAAGACAAAAATGTTTGATTCTCTGTAGTTGACATAAATGTTTTTTTTTAATATTTCTTAAGTTGTATGTATAAAAGTCCATTTCCCATAGTTATGTATCATAAAGACATACTCCGTAAAGACAGTGTAGATTAGAAAAATGAATGACATATTATATATTTGTAAATTCATTTTAGCACATTTCATTATTTGTAAAATGGAGCAGGTTGACTAGATTATGATCTTGAAGGTTTCTCCTAACTCTAATATATTATGTTTTTTATTAAGATTTTAATGTAAAAAGAAAAGGGAGTCCAAAGGAGATTTGGTTGTTAGTAAATTATATTTTATGGTAATCAAGCTTGCCAACATTAAAATTTTCTAAGTATACTGCAAGAAATATATTACTTCTCCCTGTATCATATCTAAATATGTGTTTAGATTGTTAAATACAATTATTCTCAATGATATTTTGTTAATTTGTTTCTTTTCAGGTCCCCGACTTTTCCTTTCTTGCCCCATGGATGTAGAAGGTTCTAGAGTGTGGTTCATGGATCTCTGGAACTATTCTTTGGTACCTTATATTCTGGAGGCAGTCAGAGAAGGTCTTCAGGTACTTAAATTTATTTATCCTTTTAAAAACATCATTAACTGAAGCACAGGAAAAGATACTAAACATCAGTAGTCATTATGGAAATAAAATTAAAAACATAGTGAGACACCACTGCAAACCCATTGAAATGGCTTTAAATGTCAATATTAAATGCTTGGGAGAATGTAGAGCAACTGAAAAAATTTCATATGGCTGGTAGGGATGCAAAATAGTTCAGCCACTCTTGAAAACAGTATGACAGTTTTCTCTAAAGTTAAATGTACATTTGTTATATGACACAACAACTTATTTCTGGGTATTTTTCCTGGGTAAATGAAAACATATTGTTCACACAAAAAAAATCTATACAAGTTTGTAGCAGCATTATTCATTATCACCAAAACTCACAACAACCCAAATATCCTTAGGTGGAAGTGTCCTTTAGTGGGTAAGTGGTTAAACAAACTGTGGTATATCCATACAAAGAAAAACTACGGGGGGGAAAATCATTAATTTAAAAGCAAAACATTCCTTTCTCTGAGTATTGATGCAGAAGACTAAAGGCTTGAGCAATATAAATATAATGATAGGCTTTAAAGACCAATTAGTATGTAATACTTTTCTGTTCTGAGAATAAATATTTAGGAGAAAGAGAAAGCACGATTATTTCAATAACTACACACTTAAGGCCAAATTTATTGCCATGGGTGTTGGTTTTCAGACTTTTCTTGTTAAATAGCCCATAATCGCAGAGCTCTACATCTTATAAATCAGGCATGTTTACATGAACCTTGATCATTTATTCTCTTATCATATAGTTTACAACAAGTAGTCTTTGTTTGTAGGTTCCCCTGTTTTTAGTATGCTTTATTGTTTGAAGCCCATTAACATCACTTGTAAGATTCTGTACTGTTTTTGAGAGAGTGCTCTAAATCCTAAGGCAGTTCTATGAGAAGTTGGTTTAGCACCATTTCTGCTATTCCTCTAATAAGTCCCTGCAGCCAGCCCTTCTATTTACTCTTAACTAAAAGGTCAAAATATATCATTAACAAGAAAACCTACTTTCTTCAACAAAACATATTATCCCTTTTCCGCTAATCTTGCTATTTCCTTAAATTGGAGTTGAAATTTCATGAAACTGTAGAATTATAGAACTCAAGGTTGAAATGTTAAGTTTTGGCTAACTCATTATAGAATAATGAGTTATTTTCTTCTTTTCAATACCTCAGCCAAGGTTTAGGCAGTTTTTGCTTAGGCATGATTATTTTGATTATTGTAACTTTCTAGAACTAAGACGTTTTCCATACTTTGTCATCTGCAATACTGTATTGTCTTTGTTTTACTATCCAAAGGATTAGTTATCTGTTTTCTTTCCTTTTACTTCCTTTGATCTTCATGTCCTCCTCACCTCATTCGCATGGCATGGCAGTATTTAGAACTATCATGAAGGTTCTTATGTACATGACAAATATTATGGGGATGTTCTGACCTATCAGATCCTAGAGAATTCTGTCAATTGGTTCTATTCCAGATTTAAATAACCTGATTTCATAATTTTAAGGAAATGAGCTATAATAAAAATCAGAAAGTGGTTCTAATAAAGTAAAGTAAAAACTATACCTAAAGTTTTAATTCTTCAGATATAAAACATCACTTCTCAGGATTCCTCTAAAAAAATGCTCCCTAAGATATAAGTTGGGTCTCTCACTGTTAAACATCCAGAACCACAGCAAGACACTTGAACATTTCATCCCTTTTATAAAACTAATTTTGAAATATCTTTCAGTTTTAGTTGGGAAAAAAAGAAGAGAGAAAATAGAGAGAAAAATAAGCTCAATAATTCAAAAACCTTAAAACAATCAGATTTCTTAGATCTCATTTCTTTAAAGTGCATGTATTTTATATATATTTAAATCAACATTATTTATAAAACACTATCCTGAGAATTATAGTCCTATAATGCTTCCATTTGACGGAAAGTAATACCAGCTTTCCAACTAAAACTGAAAGGTATTTCAAAATTAGTTTTATAAAAGGGATAAAACTGTTCAAGTGTCTTGCTGTGGTTCTGGATGTTTAACAGTAGGTCAGTGTGAATGCTGACTCAACTGTGATGAAAGGAGTTTGGGAGAAAAGTCCAGCACATGGGAAAGATAAGAAAGGAAAACCCCGTGGTGGGTAGACAGTTCTCTTTGCTGCTGAAGGCTGTACTAAGCCCGAAGTCCACTGGCAGATGATACTCCTCAGTGGTCCATACATGTCTTCTGGAGGAGCTGGAAGGAAAGGAATGTCATGAACCCTTTCCTTAGATCTCAGTACTACAGCAAAGAACCTTGAGCAAGAGGTGGAAAAACTAAGCCTGATTGCAAAGATGGAACTCTGAGTTGAGGGGAATAGAAAAAAATATCTTTTTAAATGAAGGCTGATGCTTTGGTGAAGAAACCATATGGGGAGTACTCTCTGCCAGATGTTCTAGTTGGAAAAACATCGTTGATGCAGCAAATCCTGGTTTTTATTCTGGTGGTTCTATGTTTCTTGAAATGTCAACAATGAGTTATTTTCATTCTGAATATTTAAATTTATCTTTTTTCCCCAATTATTTTTAAATCTGTTAAACTCTTAAATATAGAATCAAACTTGTTTTCCTTTATACTGGTAAACCTCCTATTTTGCTGCCCTACATGATTCTAGACTTTCATAATCTTTTCATAACATTTGCTTTCTAAGAATTACACATTTATCTCCAATTAGCTCAAGTTATATAGCAACCTATGTTTTATATTCTCTATACAGTAAGTTTTTAACTAAAAGAACTTCTGTTCCAAAACAAGAGAACTTTTAAAAAAAATTTAATGATTGCCACCTCCACCATCATATCTTAAAGGAATATACAGATACCAGGACCTTGGCTCCTTTTTTTTTTTTTTTTTTTTTTTTTTTTTAGCAAGGTTGCCACACTGCACACATATTGTGCAGAAGAAACCCAAAAGACAATTCCAAGGTTTCATTGTTTACCATATTGTTTTTGTCTCATTGAACTACAATAAGCCACAAAGAACACCTCATAGTATGCCAGGTGGGACCAAACATGCACCTGGCCTCAAGAAAGCACATGGGGGGGGGGGAAGGGGGGAAAGGATTGGAAGGAAATTAGAGAACTGGTGTACCCACATTACTACCCTCTTAATTGCAACTTTTCTTTCTCTCCCCATGTGGCCTTATATATATATATATATATATATATATATATATATATATATATATATATTGTAGTCTCTTCAGTGTGCCTTGCCCAGTAGGGTTTTTAACTTCTCAGATTCATCTTCTCTCTTCTGCTCCACTGGCAGTACTTTAGCCAGGTTTTATCACCATTTTATTATTTACTTTTTCTTCTATATATGTCCTCACAAAGGTGATGCTTTTTGTTTCTCATTTAGTTTTCCTTTTCTACTAGTGACCTCATAATTAAACATCTAAAAAGAGTTTTTACAGGAAATAATGAGATAATTAGATGAAGTTAATCTGAGGAAAATGGTTATCAGAGAAAGTATTCTTTTGAAAATATTTTTATTGATTTCAGAGAGGAAGGGAGAGGGAGAGAGAGAGATAAAAACATCAATGATGAGAGAATTATCAATCGGCTGCCTTCTGCACACCTCCTATTGGGGATCAAACCCACAACACGGGAATGTGCCCTTGTTTGGAATTGAACCTGGGACCCTTCAGTCCAGAGGCCAACGTTCTATCCACTGAGCCAAACCAGCTAAGGCAGAGATAAAGTATTCTTATTCTCTCGGTAACTTTGAGTTAAACAGGGAAAAAGAAGTCTCTTTTCTTTTATTAATCATCTTTCCAAAGTAGTGCACTTTAGTAGAGAGCTCTGCTTAGTGTCTAGCATAGCTTTATTCAATTCTCCACAACTGGAACTTTTCTTCCTCAACTTTGAGGATTTTTTGTTTGTTTGTTTGTAAAATTATTAATAAAGATAAATGTGGTATGCCTGACTGGCGTGGCTCAGTGGTTGAGCTTTGACCCATGAGCCAAGAAGTCACCAGTTCTATTCCTAGTCTGGGTTGCAGGCTCAATCCTCAGTAGGGGCCAGGTAGGAGGCAGTCGCTTGATGTTTCTCTCTCATCAGTGTTTCCATCTCTCTCTCTCCCTCTCCCTTCCTTTCTCTAAAATCAATAAAAACATACTTTTAAAAGATAAATGTGGGTAGTCATTTCAACATGTTAAAATAAACCTCCCTCATCCTCTCCCCCAAATGCTGATCATTGCTCCCCTATATTTAGCTAAATTTTGGCTAGCCTTCAAATTTAAAGTGAGCTATGTAGCCCTAACTGCTTTTGCTCAGTGGTTAGAGCATTGGCCTGTGGACTGAAGGGTCCCAGGTTTGATTCCAGTCAGGGGCATATCTTGCTTGAGGGCACATCCCCAGTAGGGGATGTGCAAGAGGCAGCTGATCAATGTTTCTCTCTCATCGATGTTTCTAATTCTCTATCCCTCTCCCTTCCTCTCTGTAAAAAAAAAAATCAATAAAATATACTTTTTAAAAAATAAAAAGTGAGCTTTGTAGACAGCTATATGTTTAAAAATATGACAAATTGTATGTGCACAGTAATTCCCTTGAAAGACCCATAAAAACTCAGTGTGCAAACAAATCACTCAATTAGTAGTCACCTTTTTTACTAAGTAGAAATGCACTTGATTTATTATTTTTAATTTTTTATTGCTGTTTTTAAAATTTATCTTTACTGTTAAATGTATTACAGATGTCCCCCTTTTTCCCCCATTGCCTCTCTCCACACCGTACCCATCTCCCACCAGGCCTTTACCACACTATTGTCTGCTCCATAGGTTATGCATAAATGCATAAAATTGCTTTGGCTAATCTCTCCCCACCCACCCCCACCTTTCCTCTGAGATGCATTTCACATGTGCTAAGTATGCGATCTCCTTTTAGATGTATGGGAAACGGGCACCTTGGGAAGATCCCTCAAAGTGGGTGCTTGATACCTATCCATGGAACTCGGCATCGCTGCCTCAGGAGGGCCCAGCATTACTTCAGTTGCGACCAGAAGATGTTGGGTATGAGGGCTGCATCTCCACTAAGGAAGCCACAACCTCAAAGCACATTCCACAGACTGACACAGAGGGGGATCCCCTGGTAAGAAGCTGATGCATGATTCTTCCTATAAAATCTTGATCTTAGTGTGTGGTCATTATTATTTTAGTCATTTACATCAAAGACAATAATTATCTTTGTGTAATATTTGGGATTTTTCTGAAACTGATACTCAGTTTTGACTATTTTTTGGCCCACTTTCATTGGCTGAATTTCTTTTTTTTCTTCATTTTTTTTATTAAGGTATTATATGTGTACATACCTTACAAAAGACCAAATGTGTATGTTTAAAAATGATCAAGAAACTGAAAGCAGGATGAACTTTATGACCATAATTGTCTCTTGTTATGCGTAAAAATCTACAAAAAGATAATTAAATTTTTAGATTGCCTGACTAAATTCACTTGGTATTTAAGAGAAAAATGAATTTTGTTCTTAAATGAAGAAACAAAAAGGAAATCCTATAATGTACACTTGGAGAACTGAAGAGTATCTATACTAATAAAAGGGTAATATGTTAATTAGACTGGAAGTATTCCAGAGGACCCTATAGATGTCCTTCTGAACAAACTGTGCCCGGGAGAGCCTAAGAAAGCTGCCAAGGCTGGGAGGCTTATCGCAGAGCCCTGGCCAGGTGGGTAGTGCCTCCCTTTGCACAGCATTGATCACAGAGCCCGGGCAGGGTGAGTAGGGCCTTCCCGTGGGCAGCAATGGGTCCCATCCACAGCCCCAGCCAGGTGGGCAAGGCCTCTCTCTGCTCCACCATTGATCCCAGAGCCCCAGAAGGGGATTACTGGTGGAACCCAGGCCAGGTGGGAAGGACCTCCCTGAGGGCGGGATAAATGAGGGAGCAGATTGAGGCTCTTCTCACCAGGCCCCGACTCCGCCATTCATCTCTGCCCACAGGGAGGCCCTGCCCACCCAGCCTGGACTCTGGGATCAATGACAGCAGAGCATAGGCCCTTCCCACCTGGCCTGGGCTATGCCATTCATCCCTGCCCACAGGGAGGTCCTGCCCACCCTTCTGTGGCTCTGGAATCAATGGCAGAGCAGAGAGAGGCCCTGCCCACCCTGCCAGGGCTTTGTGATCAATGCTGTGCAGAGAGAGGCTCTGACAACCTGGCCAGGGCTCTATGTTGGGCCCTCCCAGCTTTGGCGGCTTGCCTTGGCCCTTGCAGTCACAGCTTTGTCTGGAACAATGTCCAGAGGATCGTCTGGTCTACTTAGCATATTACCCTTTTATTAGTATATATATATATATATATATATATATATATATATATATATATATAGTTTTTTTTTTTTTTTTACCAAGGACAGAACAACATTGCCAGTATACTAGATAGGAAATTGATTTTCCATGAGACCTGCATTTTTTAACCCTAGCAACATTACCTAGAGGAAATATTAAAGTTCAATGGATGACACTACTGGATTGTTCTACAAAATATCCCTGCTGTAATGAGGGTATATTGGGGGAGGGGAGGAGTGACAGGGTAAAGCCCACTCAAATTATAAAAACGACTTCAGTAAGTAACATTTGTGAAAATGGTGCAAATATATACCTTTCCAAAAACTCCACATGAAAGCACAGAAAAAGAAACTGTATTTTCAGAACTCTGAGAATTAAACAAAGGCAGACAGTATTCTGAACAGCCAAGTGGCCAGAATGACTGAAATGACTAGAATGACCAGTTGCTATGATATGTACTGCAACTGCCCACTGGCTGGATTGGGGCCCCAATTGCCCCCTCAACCTTCCACACACCCCCACCCCCAGCTGGCCCAATCCCCGATTGGCCGCTCCATCCCCATTGGGGGTGGGAAAGAGTGGTCAACTGTCCATGTCCCCTCCCGCCAGACCCCATCGGGGAGGACCAGCGGGATCCCGCCCATGCACGAATTAATGCACCGGGCCTCTAGTTTTGCATATATCATCTAGTCTGAGTAAATTTAGAATTAGTTTTCTGTTGCCTTCCGTAAAGAATAAACTAATTTAGAAATCAAAGGAATGTTATTCTCACTGTGTTATTCAATTTACACTTGTGGATAGTTTAACAAAAGTTGGTAAAACTAAGTATAAATACTCTGAAGATATTAAGTACATGGTATTATTAGAAAAAAAACTTTATTTTTATGTGTTTATTTTTTATTCTAGATGATTTTCTATAGAATGATATTAAATCTAATGTGTTTGTTGGATTACCATTCTTATGACTAAAGAGATTATTTGACTTGCATATCAGTACAGAAAGAAAACATAATGAAATAAAGATCATTACATTACTTAAAACAAACAAAAAGGGAATTATTAAAATCATAACCTATAAGTATATACCTGAAGACATAAAATTACTTGATATTTATGGAGAACTCTTATACTAACAACCCCAATACATATGTATCATCATCATTTCAGTTGATCATTATTAATGTTTTGGGTGTTACATATGAACAATCTGATAAATTTTCAAGATCCTTTTCCCAATAAGATGCATACACTCACAAAAGTTTGCACATAATTTCAAAGAATTCCATAATGTCACATAAGTATATACTAGACTTTCTTGGAGTTCAGGGATCTCCTATTAAGGACTTTTGACCTAAACTATATACTACATAAGGACCTGGACTCAAATTTATATAAAAGGAACCTGATCTTTTAGCTTATGCATAGGTTAACAGTAGTGGTGGAATTGGTTTGAAACTAGCATAATTGTGAGCATACACCAAATAATTGCTGACAGAATGGTTAAAATTTAATAGAGTAAATTATAAACCCTAGAGTACAAATATGGGTTATTTCACATGAATTTTTATAAATTTCATTCTACCCTTATATTTTGATATACTGTACCTGTTTTAGATAAGGAGAAGTGTTTATAAAATTTATTTTCAGAGTTACTCTGTAGAGTATGGGACACTTATCAGATGCCCTTGACTTCCCCAATTTCCACAGTCTTGGTCAACTAACTCCATTAGATACTCTTTTCTCTGGCTCTGAATATTCTTGTCTTCTATATGGAAAAGAGATCCAGGGTCTCCCATTCTGAGTGAAAATTGGGGTAAAAATTACCCTGATTCCTTTGCAAAGTATCTGAAGAAATAAGGGTTTATGACATAATAGCATGTTAAAACGCAAAGGGCTTATCATCTAAAAATAATTCTTTTAATCAGGTACATTCTTGTAGGAAAGTAAATATTTTTATTTCTCTCTATTTCTATAATTATTAATGTAAGGTAAAAATATATTTGCAATCCAATTTAAATCAAATTGTTAGGGGAAAATCTACCATTTAATGTCAGAAGTATTGTTTTTTAATCCAAACAAGGATGCAGGTTTTTGGGATAGCTCACTGTATTTTTAAAATACAATAAGATATTTGTTCTACAATTATTAATATGTGATAAGTATATACTCAGGGCTAAGCCTTGGTGATCAGAGGATCAATAAGCTGTCATTTTCCCCCCTCAGGACACTTGCAGTCTATCTATATAAATTACAGTAAAATAGTGATATAAGTACAAGCTATATAAAGTTGTAAGTTCATTGAGGAAGTTTCCACTAGGAGAAAGCTTCAAAGAGGAGATGCTTGAGCTAGGTCTGCAGGGATGAATAGAAGTTCATCATGTGGTTGGACAGAAGACCTTCAAAATTAAGGACACAGTAGGTGAAATAATATGGAACGGTATAATAAAAACAATGAGTTTAGAAAACTATATACCAACTAGAGGCCCGGTGCATGAATTCATACATAGGTAGGGTCCCTCAGAGTGGCCCTGGAGATCAGAGCCTAGCTTGCACTCCCAGGTTCACAGCCCCAGCTCGCACACCTAGCTTTGCAGCCCCACAGCCCCGTGTGGCACCCCACCATGGCCTGGTGCTACTCATTCACCTGCTCCACCATCCCATTGTGGTCCCGCTCTCATCCGGTCCCATTGGGGCCAGCAGCACTACCACTGCCACCCACTGCCAATGTCGCGTTGCCAACACCCACCATGTTTTGCGGCACCCCTGGTGGTCAGTGCACATCATAGCAAATGGTCTAACTCCAAGTCAAACACCAGGTCAAACAAGTTGCATATTAGGCTTTTATTATATAGGATCAGTGTTATTAGAACAAAGGGGGCAGGAAAAATTAAAGCATTGGAGTGATTTCAAACATTTGTAACTAAGATAGCATTATAACCCTTTAAACAGACCTCATTAACCATTTCTGTTCTTAGTAAATTAGGAGAGCTCAAACACAGAGATCTGTTGTACAAATCATCTTCCCCAGGTGCTCGAACACATAGCGAGCCATCTACTAACAGGGGAGGAATTGACCAAGGAAAGGAGGGAGAGGATATGATGTGCAGGAAGGTTAGAGTGTGTGTAAGAGACAGAGAAAGAGACGGAGAGAGAGGGAGAGAGGGAAACTGTTGATGAAGACATTTTGGCTTTTTGGCTTCTCGAGTTAAAGAGGTTATCACCAACTATTTTGATTTTATATTTTTATGTAGCTTATTTGTAAATTCAGAGTTAGACCAAAAATTATATTGAAAACTATTTTCCTGAAGAATATTAAAATAATGTCAAATATGCTATAACTTGCCTTTTTATCAGAAAGGCAGAGTTGCTGAACAAACATTTTACACAGAGCAGTCAAAGCCTAACAGAAGACTACAGAATCCCTTTTTTAGCTTTCTCCTCTCTATGGGATCAGATTGCCTATTTCTCTATGTTTAAAAAAAAAAAAGAACAACTTCGATGTTTTTATAAGTTAATAAAATTAGTATGCATTCAATAATAGAGAGATTATTATAATTTATAGAAACCCTTGATAAGAAAACAAGTCCACTACCTCCTGAAGACATGTGCCAATTTTTCTTTGCTTTATTGAACTGCTTCTCTACAATTCACTTGTAAACAATCTTTCTTCTTACTTCCCTCTCTAACAAAGGATTTGAAGATCCATCGAAAGCCAAACAAGGTGGCTGCCTTCACTTTGTAATGCATGAAAATGCTACCTGACTTTCTCCCCGGGTGCCTTCCTGCTTATGTCCCTTTTTACTGGAACAAATATTGCCATTGTCCTATATGGCCGGGAAACTCGAGACAGCCGCTACTGTTCCAGAAGGTGGTTTTTGCTGTCAGTGATGTATCAATCATATTTTAGCCAGAAACTCAACAACAGAAACTTGACAGTGATTATTTCCTTCTCCCTCTTCAAACACTCATGGTCTGCTTCCTTCAGTCACCTCCTCGGGAGGCCAGTCCCAAACAGCAGATGGTGTGCTGTGTGCAGCAGCTGGCTCCCCTCCACGCCACCCCCTCCTTCTCTCGGGACCGCGTGTGTGAGCCTGCCTGCCGGGGCGTCTGTGTGTGTAGGGGCACTCACGACTTTCAGTTGCCATTCAGTGCTTTCTGCTTCTCCCAGCCAAAAAGCTGGGAAGCTTGGCACACGCTCCAGCCATGAGCCCAGATGTCCAGCTGTGATACAGTTTCCTTCCCAGCCTCCCTGCTGCAGCAGGATTCATTCAGAACCCCCAAATAAAAGAGTGATCTTGAGGCTTTATTTGGTCCTTATGGTTTGGTGTTGTAGTCATATTTCAGAGAAATAGAGTAGGAGCCAGGGGCAATGAGTACATCTAACATCATTCTCCCGTTTCACTTGGGTGGGGTGAGACGGTTCTTCTGTATGGCTCGGGGCCTCATACTTGATGGGGCTGGCTTCCTTCTTCAATGTATCATGGCCTGCATCCCATGTCTCTCTTTCTTTTCTTCAGATGAATATGCTAATGAAACTCCAAGAAGCAGCCAATTACTCCAGCACACAAAGCTGCGACAGCGATAGCACCAGCCACCATGAAGACAATTTGGATTCGTCTCTTGAGTCTACCCTCTAGAGAGTGGAAAAAAAAAAAAGTTGGGGGGAAAGACTATGCTTTTTAAAGATGTCTCAGAAGTAAGGTATTTTCACTAAACCACTGCCAGTATGAAAGCACCTACCAAGGGCCCTGCCCCAGAGTCGTGGTCTCTCCACGGAGGCAGCAGAACTAAGTCTGAACCGCCAAGAAGCTCAATTGAAAGGGAAGCTTAACCTTCTTTTGTTTCTAGGCCTTTTTTATATCTGCGGAGGGATGTAAGACTCCCTTACTCAACTGGAAGGGACCCTAAGGATAGGGCAACCGAATAGATTGCACACGGGATAGCCAAACTGGACTTTGTGTTTTTTCCTCTTTAAGCGTTTACAATGCAGACCTTGTTTTGTCCCTTCGTTTCGTTGCCTCTGGCAAGCTGTCCTCCCCAAGCAGGGTTCCTTCTCCCGACCTGTCCAACCTCCTTCCTGCCGCATGGTGCTGGCCACAGGGCTCCAGTAGTGTGTGTGTGTGTTGTGTGCTCGCCCCATTCCAAAACCAGGCCGAGAGGCCAGTCCTCTGTAAGCACAAATGGAATTGTGCAGCCACCAGAGAAGCACTACTGTGGCCAAGCTGGAGAGGTGCCAACTGATTCCTGAGCTCATGTCCCCGTGACGTGCTCCGCCAACTGTCAGTATCTGAGTCACAGGTTTTCTAAGGTTGTTTTTACCACTGGGGTCTTTTTAAAGCCACCTGCCCACCCCCTTCACACGAGTTTTATACCAATTATCAGTCAACACTGACACAAGGCTTGCTTAGGGCTTTATTTGTTTGAGCCTTTTCAGTGAAAGAAGAAACATTTCCTATGGTGCTGTCTTGCTGCCTTAAAACAGATTTCTATAACAGTTTAACAGTTTAAATCCTAAACCATTGGTGATTCCCACTGTCTTTCATTTGCAACCAACCAACCAACCGCAGGTAACACAGTAGCCTCATCTCTAGAGATCTTTTTTGTTTGTTTTTTTTAAGAAATGGGTAGGAGAAAGATCAGTATTTTTTTCCTTGTGACTAGATTGCTTTGCCTATCCTCCAGTGTCCATGTAACCCAGCGACCCTCTCCAACCATCACTTAAAAGCTAATACATGTGGCTAAATTCCATCTGGTTCCAGGTGAGAGAGTTTCCAGAGGCGGGAGATTTTGAATTCCTTCCCAGCAGAACTGGAAGCACTAGATACAGCATGAGCACAACTGTTTGGCTCCCCCCCTGTTCTTTTATTATTATTATTATTATTAGTTTTCTCAGCATGTTGTTTTGATTGCTATTGGTGTCCATGAGAGATTCGGCATTCTAGAACACTGAGCAGTGACACCACTGTGGAAGAGGTGGCGTGGATACTGTAAAAGGTTAGATTTGCACAGTCTACTGGGTAGGTATTGTAAATAATAACTTTTAAAACTTGCACAAATCAAAACAAACACACACAAAATTGTATTTTATCCTGTTGGTGTTAAGAGGTGTTTCACTTCCTGAGATTTCCTGATGTACGTTTCAAACAAATAACAGAATGCAAACCTTCAAAGCTGTTATTACCTGGTGTGTTTGTCCTGTATTTACAGTTGTTCTGACTATGCAGGAGCTGTCAGTGCTAGAGTGAGCATGCTTCGAAACTGTACATGAAGCCAGTGCATTTTTGGAAAAGTGAACATGCCCCACAGTGCATCTGTCATGGCAGGCTTTCAAAGAGAGTGCGTGAAAACGGACTGGAGTCATCGCAGAAGTCACCACTGCGCACAGGTGTTAAGTTCTATCAGACCCAAGGGCTCGGCCATGGTGTAGTCTTGTTCTGTGCGTGTGAAACTGTGTTTCTTTCAGGACGTGTAATTGGTGCTACTCTCTGCGACCACCGTGGGTCAGTTGCTCTAGGACAATAACAGTAGCCGTCTGTGCAGTTTTCAGAGTGTCACTGAGTCTGTAGGTTCCACTCGGTGCTATTGCCCTAAGGGAAATCGGAGCTGCATTATGCACAGAGAGTTGTCACCCTGATGTTGAAACCCCAAACGTGGATCAAATCCATTGTGAAACATCGATATATGTAGCTGGATGAGTGACTAGTTATCCTCGTATCATACGTGACCTGAGAAAATTGCTAATCTTTCCTGCCATTTTAAGAAACACAGTCCAAACATGATCATAAGCAAATTCCTGCAATACATCCCAGTAGGTCCACCTAGTTTACAACTTAAACTAGTTTGTGAAGCATTTGTCTGTACACATTTTATATTTTGTACATTTTTGATGTAACATATCATGTAAATAGGCAGAAACAGTGAGATAAATCATCTGAAAAGTTTTGTAGTCTTTGTAAAGCCCCAACAATAAGTACTTAGTGTCAATGGACTTAACTGGATGATGTATTTTCTATTGGTTTATTGTTCCTTTAGCTTGTAAACCAGCTTGCATATATTTTTTTGCAAATGTGCACCCTGTATCTGTCTAAATTATTACTTTACCATTAAAGTGGAATTATTTATTGAAAACAAGGTGTGGTGTCTGTATATGGATGAAATTTGAATAATTATGCACCAAGAAGTGTCAAGCTTTGAATGTCATGTGCATTAGTAATATGCCATCAAGAGGGATGTGTGTGAATTTAATTTGCATACCTCATAGAAAGGACCCCATGGCCTTTATCAGGATTCAATTTGTAAATACAGTTGACCTTAAAACATCTAAGAGGTTATGGGTACTGACCCCACACAGTGGTAATTCTTCATGTAATTTTTTAACATGTATTTTTATTGTTGAGAGAATTACAGATTTCCCAATTATTTCCCCTTTCCCCTCCACCTGGCTCCTGCTCCAACTTAGGCCTTCACCACACTGTTGTCTGTGTTCATGGGATATGCATATTTGCATATAAGTTCTTAAGTCATCCTTTGTATCTGTGGGGGATTGTTTCCAGGTCTGCTGTACTGAAACCTGCTGTTGCCCAAGTCCCTTATATAAAATGGCATAGAATAGTGCATACAGTTGGCCCTCCACATCCTCAAATGCTCACCCAAAATACTGTTTGTTGAGTCTGCTCATGGGAAACCTGGGGATATGTAGGGTAGACTGTATTTTTTATTGAAAAAAAAATCTACACATAAGTGGACCTGCATTGAGCAGACCCATGCTGTTCAAGGGTCAACTGCATATTCAAGGTAATATTAGAATCTTACTAAAAGTATATATTTCATCCAATTTTCTCATCTGTGAAATGGGATATTTATAGTATCTACTCATAAGATTGTATTTACGGTGGAACATTTTAAATATGTAAATCACTCAGACACATGTTACATCTTAAGTTCTCTAGAAGTGAACTGTGATTATTTTCAACAAAAATTTATTATATACCTAATAGGTGTCAGGCAGCTTTCTTAGACATCAGAAGCATTGAGACACAGGAAACTTATAGTTAGTGCTATTGCATCTCCATTCATCGCTTCTTCTTGGGTATTTAAGTCTCTATTATAAGGGTGACCAGTGAAAAGTCCACTGAAGAGTAGCTACAGGATATATTATCAACTAATAGGTAAAATATTGTGTTATTGAATTAAGTATTTTTTATTCAGTGAAAATTATTTGGATAAGTAATCATTAGGAAATCTCTTCTCCACAGGAAGTACACATTACATCTTAGTTACCCAGGAGTTCCTAGGTAAGAAAATGTATTTATAGAAATTAAGAATAGCACATTCTGAATCAGAATCTTATTAGAGAAAATAAAAATTCTCAGGTTGTTTTACATAAAATTGCAAGAAATATATAAATAAACCTTTTCTTTAATCACCTTAATTTCTGGATTCACATGGTAGAGTTGAAGTTTATGAACAACAGAATAAATAATTTTATATTGATTACATATTAAAATAAAAATATTTTTAGTACAGTGGGTATATTAACTATAGTATTAAAATGAAATGACCTGGTTCTTTTCACTTTTTTAATGTGGCTACTAGAATATTTACAACTAAATATGTTGCTCATATTTGTGACTTGTTATTTCTCTTCCTCTTGATAGCACTGCTATGGAAAGATTGATCTTTATAAAGTGTAAATGCAATCACCTTCCTCATCTTTTTTCTATTTTGTTTTTATGAATAAGTTTCAAATATTGAAGGACAAAAATTCCTAGCTCAATATGAACCTTGCTTATATTTGGCATCCTTGTTTCCATGTCTACTGTCTCCATTTAATTCTTCTCTCTATGACATGATACTAACTGTAGGACCTATGCTAACTGAAGGAATTGCTGAAACAGTAACAATAGTTTTCCAGACAAATTAGCTATGAGCGTGTGTCCAAGTGTAATTATAATCTTGCTATGTAGATAAATGTAAATATTTCTTTTCTACTAGACACATTTATAGAAAATTTAGATTACACACAAAAAAGTGTGTGTGTGTGTGTGTGTGTGTGTGTGTGTGTGTGTATGTTTGAAGATCCCCAGCCTCTTGGGTAAGTGATTGGTTTCCCAAGACAAAGAGTAATCCCATAAATAATTAACCAGTTATTGAAAATTGCTAAACATTTTTTCAGGGTTTTAATTTATTCAAAAATAGAAGATTACTAGTTATATCCAGCAATAATGTTTGTCCCAGACTAGGTCTGAAGCAAATATTTATTTTATGGTAGTTTACTTTTTTCCCCCCAAGACCCTTACACATTCATAAATGGTATTACTTCAGACAAAGCTTTAACCTCAGCGTAGGTAAAAATAAATAAATAAATAAATAAATAAATAAATAAATAAATAAAACCTGAGTTATTTGCTTTCTAGGGAAAATATGTATATAAAATGCGCCCCACATATTGTGTTGCAGTTTTCTAGTTATTCTGTGCTGCATTCTCAATAAATAAATATTGAATAAAAATATTTCTGATCATAGACATAGCAACTGAACTTTACTTTATGTTAAACAAAAGCATTAAACTTGATAGGAATCACTGTTGCAGGTGTTGAGCTCTCTGGGAAGCCAGGTGAATAAATATAATGTGATTCAGTGACCAGAGAAAGGAGGTGGATTACCTGAGGACTTGGGTCATCTAGTAAAATGTACTGCTTCACAATTGGGTTGTTTCCCCCTTTAGATGTTTCTACCAACTTTTCTTTTTTTTTCTTTCTACTTTTCAACTCCTTTGAAGTTGCCTTAATTATATGTAATATAATTTAAATGTATAAGTTTTGGGGGGAACAGATAAAATACAACAGTAGTTAGAAATGTAGTGCTAGCTAGAGCCTAGAAGAGAGGTAGGGGAGGAAATTAAAACAGGAATACTTAGCATAGAAATGAGGACGGTGACATATAATAAAATGCACCTGATGTAACTGGAGTGATTCTAAACATTTCTGATACAAATTATATGTGTCCCGCCGAAACCGGTTTGGCTCAGTGGATAGAGCGTTGGTTTGTGGACTGAAAGGTCCCAGGTTTAATTCTGGTCAAGGACATGTACCTTGATTGTGGGCACATCCCCAGTAGAGGGTGTGCAATAGGCAGCTGATTGATGATTCTCTCTCATCAATGTTTCTAACTCTCTATCCCTCTCTCTTCCTCTCTGTAAAAAATCAATAAATATATTTAAAAAATAATGTGTGTCCCTCAGTTTCTAGATAACCATTCTTCTGAGGAATAGTAGGAAATCTATAAGCCCATCCAAGAACAGATGAATGCTTATGAGTACCTTCTGTAGTCCTCTTAGTCCAGTTTGGCCCTATCTTGGTATGCTGAATAGTGGCAGCTGAGTGAGCTGGTTTTAGAAGACAGTATTCAACATGTAGAAGCTGGGTCAAATTTCCTATTGACTCTTCTTGTGGTGATTTATTTGCCTAAATCAGCATCTATTTGAGGGTGTGCTGCCTAATTCCTATGCAAATGGTTTTTCTGGTCCATTCCCTAGTCCAGCCTTTGCCTGGGTTACTGGACTACAGTATAGGAGAGACTAGGCCAGCTCTTTAGCTGGCACAAATTTTGGGCAATGTTGCCCAGATATCTTGTATTAATTGAACTTCTGAGCTTAAAGCAAGCACAAGGAACAGGCAGTCATGCTGTTGGTGGTTTGAGATAAATCATCCCATTTGGCTACTACACAGAGGCTATAGGAGATGCTCCAATATCGATAGTTGATCCAGGAAGGGAAATGTAGCTGGCCTGCCTCATGGTGAAGCTTTGTTCGCTAGGCTATCTCATCACTTCCAATGGAGATATAATGAGAGTTACATGTGCAAAGTTTAATTTTTCAGTAGCCATATGAATAAAAGTAAGAAACAGGTGAAATTAATTATTTAAGTCTATTTTATTAGGCCAACATATAAAAATATTAAAATTTCAATATGTAATTAAGCTAAAATTATTTTATATTTTAGTACTAAGTAAATAGTATATTATATTTTTGTACTAAGTCTGAAATCTAGCAAGTAGTTTATACTCTCAGTTCAGATATTAAATTTTTACCAGAACAACTTGATTGATCAGAATTTAAACACTTATAGTTACAAAACAGTTTCACCAAGTTGTCTTCAACATAATTAACATAAATTTAATACTAATTTTAAATTTAAATTTTATATAATTACCTTTAAAATGGAAACTTGATTTTTTAAATCATTGTAGCCATCAAGTGTCGAGTAGCCACAGGTTGACAGTGGCTGCTACCGAATCAGAGAGCACAGCGCTAGGCTAGCCTCACTTGGCAACCAGCTCCCACATGGACCTTCTTCCCAGGTGCAAACACCAACCTGGGACTTTGACGTGGAACTTTTCCAACCTACTTGATTCAGAGACCCAGACCATATTCCCTTTATAGGTAGTGCTGGGTTACAATCATTCATTATAACTATTTCAGTGAATCTGTTATCCTTCTTTGATCTCAAGATTCGATAAAGATTACCTAGATCTGACTTTTCAAACTTTTTTCCTTAATATCAACCACTGATTGAAAATCATGGACTCTAGTAAATGTGTCTACTCTTTGTCTGGGCAAGCCCTTTATAGACATTTCTATCCCTATCTTTACATCTTAGTATCTGTATATGTATACCTATAGAAGAGATGGTAGATAGATGGTAGATAGATAGATAGATAGATAGATAGATGATATATAGATTCTTACCTTGTATCCCAAGGCAAATCCCTACATTTGGATAAAAAATGGCCTCAACTCAAATTGTCCTTTTGCCTGACTGAAAATTATTATCTTCTCTAGATTTAAAATGACTTCCAGATCAAGATCAAAACTTTACTAAAGACTCATCAACAATAGTAACATATCCTATCTAATAAAAGAGTAATATGCAAATTAATCATCACTTCACTACACCCACAAGCCACACGCAGCAGCCAATCAGGAGCAAGTATGACAAGTAACCCAACCAAGTTGGCTGTGGCCATGGAGCTGCAGGAGGCTTGGGTTTCTCCAGCAATGCAGGAAGCCAAGTTTTCCACATACCCTGGTGGGCCCAGGCCTCCACTCAAGGCTACAAACTTTCAATTATAGAGGATAAATAAATCCCAACAAGAATAGCAGCACACACAAAGCTGGAGAGAGCTAGAGGCTTGAGTTGCCCACAGCGATGAAGGAAGCCAAGCTTCTGGCCTCTGCTTGAGACTGCAAAGTTTCAGTTGTAGAAGATAAATAAATCCCAAATCCCAGGGCCTCCACTTAGGTCACCAGGAGGCATGGCCAGTCTGCAAACCACCCCACCCCCAAGAGAACCCCCAACCTGATCCAGGACACCCTTCAGGGGAAACAAGCCAGGCTCCACCCATGCACCAGGCCTATCTAATAAAAGAATAATATGCAAATTGACCATCACTCCAACACACAAGGTGGCTGCCCCCATGTGGTCAAAGATGACTGCCCCCATGTAGACACAAGATGGCCAGTACAAGATGTCCAGCAAAGGAGAGCAGTTGAGAGGGACCAGGCCTGCAAGGGAGGGCAGTTAGGGGTGACCAGGCTGGCAGAGGAGGGAAGTTGGGGGTGACTGGGCCTGCAGGGAAGAAAAGTTGGAGTGGGGGGACCCAGGCCTGCAGGGGAGAGCAGTTGGGGAGGGACCAGGCTGGCTGGTGAGCAGTTAGGCATCAATCAGGCGGTCAGGGAAGTGGTTAGGGGTGATCCGGCTGGCAGGCAGAAGTGTTAAGGGCAATCAGGAAGGCAGGCAGGTGAGCCATTTGGAACCAGAAGTCCTGGATTGTGAGAGGGATGTCCGACTGCCCGTTTAGGCCCACTCCCAGTAGGATCGGGCCTACATGGGCAGTCAGATATCTCTCGAGGGGTCCCATATTGGAGAGGGTGCAGGCTGGGCTGGGGAACTCACACCCCAGTGCACAAATCTGGTTTTAATAGATTGTGTTTTAATAAGTGTTTTAATAGATTTTATTTTAATAAGTGTTGTAATAGATTGGAGATAGTAGAGTAAGAAAGAAATATCCACAAGCACACTAATCTGATTAAATGTGGGCTATCCACTTCTTTTGCTTATAGGTTTGCTGCTCACCAAACATTCTAATTGTTAATCTGATCACCTAGAAGCTCTAAACTTGTGAAGGTGTTTCTCAAATGTCTTTTCCTTTCTTTTTCTTAATATGAAATTTAAGTGGCTATTTCTAAGACCCAAAACACCATATTTCCTTGCCTACATATATGTTTTTTAAGGCCTGCTACTAGAATTTTAATTTACCTGCAGAAGCCACAGGGCTAACTACAGAGAACATGCTATAAGTATTATAAGTAGTCACCTGGCACATTTAAGACAATAATTAGCCTTTTGTTTGTTTTCCATAGTGTAGCTTTTGGCTGTTCTCTATTTTCAGCATCAATCAAAAGTTTTCTTAACTAGCGTGAAAAAAAGATTTAATGTACTGGGGCCATACTCAAATTTGAAATTAATAAGACCTGAAATACCATTAAGTAAAATGAATTAATTATCCTATCAAACATAATATAATTATACAGAGGTATCATATCAATTTGAAAATAAAATTTCCATATGCCATTATCATAGAACAATAATAGAAGAAAGTTTTGGGTGACCATCTGGTGTGGTAACTACATGAGAGCGATCCTGCGTTACTACTGCAGGACACCATGGATTTGCAGTCTGCTCTGGAAATTTCCTTCTCACAGAATGAATTGCAAAAGACATACAAGACCTCCAGAGAACTAGAAAATAGATCATGTGCAAACAGATGAAAACATTTCTCCAGCCAAGCAAATATTGAAACTGCTAGAATCTGACTTAGAGTTCCTGTGTGACCATTAATTTTAAACAAAGGTCAAGCTGCAGATCTCAACATCAAAAAGGCAAAAATGGAACATACCAATGGTTTGAACAAATATCAAAAATGCTGAAGGTAATTTGCATCATTACCTTTCATTGGGAAGTTATCCCAAATATTAATTTGAAGGAAAAAAAATGTTGTGTGGCCAAATCATTATAACTTCTAGCATGTTATGATGTGTTAATATCAAAGAAATATATCTACCAAATAGTGCAACCAATTTTTAGAAGGTATGCCAAAGTATCTATTAAATAATTCTTCATATAGAAAATAGCACCTAATCATAAACAAATGGAATCCTAGAGTAAACACTACTTTTCATTGAAAGGGTAACAAGTTAGTTAAATGAGTGTTTTGTTGAATATGTATGGGACACTAATTGGAAAATTCCAAAAGAAACATCAATGATAATGTGATAATTATTTTTCATGTAAGCTTTAGCATTTCCAAACAGCTGTTAAGAATCCTCTTGGCCTCTAAACATAAGACATTTGTTTTATTTATTGAACATCCATTATTTTATGATATCATTGAGGAAACAAATGGCTGGTTCTAAAGTCATAATAAGTGCCAATGAAAGGGAACCATTTTCTCATCTCTCTGAATTCTGGCCTTGGCCTAGACGGAATAGAAATTTCACCCAAAAAGAGCTGTGAAAGAGCCCTCTCTGCATCTCCACCCTGTGGGTGAAAGGCTTGTACAAACAATTAACTCCCTGGTACTCTGGAAAGGAGAGGTGAGGCATGAGGCAAGGGTGTTAAGCCAGAGCCCAAATATTCGGTATTTGTAAAAAGTCTCATGTAAATATTATTAGCTAGTCTTCCTCCAGATTTTTCCAGTGGCCTTACCTGCTCTTGAAAGTTCTACCCTTTACTTGAACCTGCCCAGAACAGGAGTGACTTAAGTGAATGGTAAGACAGGCAGCAGGTCACATTTCCCTGCTTAAGGAGGCAGGTTGTTCTCTTAAATCTTCCTGTATTCACACCCAGTTTCTCAATTCTAATGCAGTAAGCATTCCTGGACAGGAGCTGTGGATGCAGTGGGAGGGGATGCTGCAGAGCCTGTCATTTCCCAGCTTCCCCATGTGCAACGCAATGAATTGAACCATCTTTTGTCTTCAAATTGTGGTGTGAGGAAGGGCAACTAGGAAATCGTGGTAGCATCTTTAATAAAACCCAGACATCTTCACTTCTAACTGTAACAGGGAGGTTTCAAAAGAAGATAAGATACTAGCAGCTAGCTAGCTATTGTTTTTTTTTAATCATTTTTATTATTGTTCTATTCATAACAATATCTGAAACATACTAGCTGTTCAATTAATGATGCTGGATAAAGAGAGCCTTGTAAGGGCTGCAAGAGAACTCCCAACATTTGATTACCAAAGGGAAACTCCCTCTTCTGAAGTGTCTGAACTTGCCTCTTTTTACTCCATGCTATTCAAGCGAGGGAACCTTTGGAAATGCAAATATTTGCCATCTATTTTAAAGACACATTCTCTGTCAAGAATAAAGGAAGTAGATTTGGGATAGCAGATAATTCAATAGTTTTAAGAAAACACTTTGGGATAGAGCATCATCCCCATACACCCAGGTTGGGGGCTCAATCCCAGGTTGGGGGTTATACAAGAAACAACCAATAAATGCATAAAGAGATAGATCAATAAATCAATGTTTTTCTGTCAAATAAATAAAAATAAATGGAGCAGGGGAAGTAAAGGGTTATACACAGACGAAGGCCATTGGGAATCATTCTAGTAATACTTCCAACTACCACACTTAACCAACATTTAAACATCAGGGTATTTTGTGTAGATATCCAGAAGTTGATTCATCTTAAAATCAGAATTTCCAGACACCAGGGGCCACAGTCTACCATTATAACAGTTGGCTAGACCTGATCAGAGACAATCTCCTTCAGAGCATTCTCCAGTGGAATTAACCAGTCCCTGTGAATATACACCTGTCCAGTTTCACTCTGCTTGTAGTTCTGTTCTCAACTATGTTACACAATAAACCATACTGCAACACAGCATTTCTGACAGTACCTAATCACAGCTCTTCCAACCTAAATTTATCCAGGGAACTAATCATCCCAATGATATCTGCACTTTGAAGATAATGAGACAATCTCGTGCTAAGCACTGGTGTTCTTTTTGCCTCTCAAGACTGATTCTTGTAATAACATTTCAATAAACTTAGTAATTCTGATCATGTACTGTCTTTTGATCTGATAAGTGAATAATATTACACAAATTAAATGCTACCACTGAGTTAGCCCATGCGAAAGACACAAGCGTACTCTCAGTGGATAAATGCTTTCCCGTGTAATCATGCCAGCAGCAGAAAATGGAATCTGTCACAAAAAATAAATTATCCAAGAGTCAGACCATGTTCACACAGCTCGGCACTAAATTTCATTTTCCTTTTTCTTCAATTGAGAGGCTAAATAAACACATATAACATGGTCTGAAAGATCACATTGCTCATCAAAGTACAGCCTTAGAATTCCAATATATGGAACTCTGGCAGTTGGGAGACCTGCTTTTTATGCCCCGGTTTTCTCTGTGGTCACACTCTTATTCAGTTAGGGCTTGTTGGCCGCGGGGAAAATGGCACCAGGTGTTACACAGATGGAGTCAGACAAGCCCACAGTTCAGCAATCTAGTTTACTTGAATTCTGGCTAAGACTCAAAGTATAAGAGAAAGTTTGCTTAGCAAGTCACAGAGGTAGCAGAAGTGAGCTATAGAATGAATAGGCTCAGGAAACAAGTTATAGAAGCAAAAGAAGGGCCCTTGGAGCTTAGGAGAAAGAGAGGTTAAGGTGACGTGCCTGGGGCTGGGAGAGGAAGAGGGAGTGGGAAAGGTGCAGGCCAGCTCCAGAGAGGGAGAGAGCACGCTGGGTCCTCCAGGCTAAGGGCTTTTAAGCATGGAGATTTGAGGGATGGTTCCAGGGGGAGGATCTCAATAGAAAATTCATCAGCTTTCCAGGTGTGCTCTTGCAGGGTCTTGGTCTCCACCGATTGGTCAGCACCAGGGCGGTGGTGGTGTCTCATTAGTCAATGCAGCTGGTCCTGAGGCAGCCATGGAGGTGCTTGCTCGGTTTTTCTGTTTTTTCTGGGCCTGGAGCTGAAGCACAACTGAGGCCTAGATGTATTTGATGCAGATAAGAACCTCACTGTCCTGGGGGCTTAATGCTTAAGGGCTATTCTCTGGTACCCTTGTCAGTTCCTCCTCTAAAATGGGGAAAGTTGGGGGAAAAGCATCTAACTTCCATGACCACCAACACACCAGGAAGAAAAAGGTAAAGGGAGGGTCTGAACCGCATGATCAGCTTGCAATATGCCAGGGGAGGAAAGGTTACTCTGGGGTGAGACCCTTGTTTCTCCAGCGTTAAGCACGTGGGGCTTCCTGCCCTGGTGGCCTTCCTGACTGGCCTACTGACCTTGCTCTGCTCAGGTCTGTCTGTCTGTCTCTTGTTTTCCCATTTCAGAAGGCATACAGGCACAGAGAGAGGTGGCGCAAAGCCTGCAGGCTGTCGGCTTCGGGAGACGTAGGAGGGGCGCTGGAGGTAATGGAATGAGGATAAAGGTTGTTGTAGGCTAGATAGAGGAGGCCATACATGGCAGGGTAACCGGTTTTAAAATTATCCAACAGTGAACAGGCAGTCTCATTTAGAGAAGCAGCAGAAGACAGACGTTAGGAGCAGGGTGTGGAGTCAGGCTGTCCAGGTTCAGATCCTACCTCTGCCACTTATTAGCTCTATGGCTTGGTGCAAATTATTTTGAACCTCTGTGTTTTGATATCTTCTTGTAAAATGGGATAACAAAGGAGATGTGAATTCACAGCATTTCAGCAATGTCTTATCCACAGTGACAACCTGGTAGAAGGTTGCCAGCATCATTAATGATCCGTGTGGGGGTTCTTTTTCTTTTCTTTTTTTTTAAGTAAACAATAAGCCCCAAATGAAAGTTGTGGAAAGGTAGCAAACACAACTTTTAAACAGGTCTATTAGATTCCTCTGGGTTACAAGCAAGAGACACCCTTGAGTTGTCTCAGTTAATTAGACTTTATTTTAAATCTATTTTCTGCCTCGGGTCTAAGGTTTATGCAAGGCTTACCGCCTTATAACTCTTCATTTCTTTGCTTCTCTTCTTTAAACTTATTTTCTTGCTCAGTGCGACACATTTAATTTTCTGAAAGAAAGAGTCTGAGTGGTTTTAAGTGTGGATTTCCCTGTCTGAGCAGTTCTGCCAGGCCCATTGCTTCTCAGACCCCTGTCCGGCCTGTAGATGGCTGCCTTTGTGTCAAACACCAGTTCCTGGCTCAGTCCTGTCCCAGGGGACAGAGGAAATGCCCCTTCTGTCAGACGCTGGAGCCCAATGACATTTCAGCCAAGGGTGGGCCATGTATACAGCAGTATACATAGTGTGTGTTGATGTTGAAAGAAGAGGCTAGACCTGACCACCCTGTTGAAATTACTGTCAGTTCTGGGTAGTGTAAATCAACAGGGAGGCTCAGCATGCTGTCTTACACACCTACAGCGGGGCCAGCAGTTGGCAAAGGAGCCCGTCCATGTGGACTGATGCCTGCCCCTTCACACATATCCACACACAAACACAAACACACATGCACACAAATGCACTTTTTATCCCTTTGTTTTTCTTTATCTCTCTTCCCTCCCAGTTCCTTCCTTCTTCTTTTCTTCTTCTTTTTCTTGAGTTCTGGCTAGGAAATAATTAAGAGCCAAAACTCAAGCTATAAGAGAACATTTATTTGGAAAATCACAGAGGTAAAGGAAGTAATTTATAGAAGAAATGGGCTTAGGAAATAAGTTATAGAGGCAAAGGAAGGGCCCTTGGAGCTTAAAGAAAGGAAGGGAAAGTGGAGGGGGAGGGAAAGGCAAAGGCGTAGGTGAGCTCCTAGAGGTAGAGCAGGAGGAAGAGCAGGGAGGCAGAGGGAGCGAGGTCCTCTATCCTACACACTTTAAGAGTGTGATTTTAGGAGTGGTCCTATGGTAGGATCTCAATAGACTATATAGCAGTTTTCCAGGTGTGTCTTTTCAGCATCATTTCTCTACTGACTGGTTTGTTGGCGCCAGGGCGGGGGTCATTAGTCAAAGCAGCTGGTCCTGAGGTCAGGCGTGGGGTTGCTTGTCTGGCTTTGCTGCGTTTCTGGAGCTGAACTACAACTGAGGCCTCGGTATCATTTTTAGGGAGGAAAGGTCAACAGGTCCCAACCACATGACCAGCGATATGCCAGGGGAGGAAAGGTTACCCGGGGGTCCAAGTCCTACACCACGATTGTCCATTGTTAAGCACCTAGGGCCTTCCACCCTCATGGCCTTCTACACCTGGCCCATCGTCTTTGCTCTGCTCACGACTAACTGCCCACCACACCTGTAATTGAACTCTGAGATGTTGGTATAACGATGAAGTCACCTAACAACACATTCCTCAGAATGTAACCCTGTAATAAGCGGTAAATGACTGTGTGTTTCCCCTACTCCATGCCTTTGAAGGTAAGTTGTAGATTAGTCCATTATTTTGCTGTTTTTTCTTGTCTCAAGGTCATTGATACTTTGGGCTGTGATAACGAAAAGTCTTTGAGTGCAAAAGCAGAAGGGACAACAGCCTCGCTGCCAAACTTTGCAGTAAGGGCGGTGAGGATGGAAGAGCTCATGGATTCAGGAGTCCTTGGCCTAAAGAAAGGCTCATGTGAAAGCTGTGCTGTAGGTGGAGTGAGAGGAGGGAAGGAGGTGGGGCATTGAATGGCAGAGAGCAGTGGTCAGCAAACTGCGGCTCACGAGCCACATGTGGCTCTTTGGCTCTTCCACAAAATGCCATAGCCTGGGCGAATCTATTTTGTAGAAGTGGCCTTAGAAGAAGTTTGAGTTTAAAAAATGTGGGTCTCAAAAGAAATTTTACTTGTTGTATTTGGCTCTGTTGATATTTGGTTCTGTTGACTAATGAGTTTGCTGACCTCTGGCATAGAGGATGGAAAGAGTTCTTCTGTCAGAATAATGAGAGGCTTTATAGTGTTTTGGGATGTTGGAGAATAGAAGAGGCTGGGGATTTTAGTTAGAATTCTTGTCTACTGTGTACTTGGGTGCATTCTCTTTTTTTTTTTTCCTATTTTCTTTTTCTTTTTGAGGAATGAGGCAAAGACTGGAAATATCATTCGACCTGTGCTTCTTTGAGCATTAAACTTCCCTGAGCCAAACCACGGGATTATATAAGGGACTATAACAGAAGACACTGGGCATGGCTGTTGTACTGGGGCTTCCTGGAAAGAAGAGTTCAGCTAGTTTCCCAGTATAGCAATGGACCCTGGAGTTCCAAACACCTTGCTGTTTGCATAACGTTCTCCTAAGCATAGTATATACCCAATTACTGAGGCAAAAGAAAATGTTTAAAAAGATGAAATGATGCCTTGGCAAGTGGGGCCCAGTTGATTAGAGTGTTATCTCATACATCAGAAGGTTTTGGGTTCGATTTCCAGTAAGGCACATACCTAGGTTGAGGGTTTCATCCCCACTTGGAAACCTTTCAAGAGGCAACCAATCAATGTATCTCTTACATTGATATTTCTTTCTTTCTCTTTCTCCCTTCCTTTATCCTTTTCTAAAATCATGCATTTGAATGTATAATTGTTCTAGGCAGTGGAGAGCTATGATTAAAACTCGAGGTCCAGATTAAGACTGAAACGAGTTCAAATGGAGGCTTTTCCACTCATTATCTCCATGGCTTTAGATAAGTTAACATGTCTAGAGTGGATTTAAATTATGTGCTCGGATTCTTAGATATTCTTCCCTTGGAGAGTTGGAGCCCAATTTCCCTCCTGTGGAGTGTTTGATGGACATGGGGATTTACAGATTAAATGGATTAAAGAGAAAACAACAGTGTTTGAACTTAGATCATAAAAGGCATTTATTTCAACTTCTCTTGGATTGCATACTCTGAAGAGAGTCCGCTGCCATGTTGTGTGAACACATCCAGCCTCTTGGAGAGATCACTTGGCAAAGAACCAAGGCTTTCTACCAACAACCATGCGAGCGAGTCATTGTAGCCTTCATCCCTCAGCCCCAGACAGCCTCCAGGTGACGGCAGCCCCAGCAAACACCATGGCTCAGCTTCATGAGAAACCCTGAGCTGAAACCACTCACCTAAGTTGCTCCTAGATTCCTGACCCATAACAACTGTGTGAGAAAAATCAACGCTTGTTGTTCTAAGCTACAAAATTGTGTGGGTAATTTGTCATGTAGAAAGTTTTTGTAGTCATATTTTGGAAAACTAGCATCTGACAGCAGTTTAGATAAAAGGCAGCTGTGAGGGCCATTATAGTGGCTGCTATTTAAAGTTATATTGGTTAAAATTAAATAAAAATTAATTTTAAATTTACCAGTCACATTGGCTACACTTCAAGTTGCTCTATAGCCACATGTGACCAGTGTCTATTGTTTGGGATTGTGCAGATATAGAGTATTTTCATTATCACAGAAAGGTCCATTAGACAATGTTGCTCTAGAGCAGTGGTTGGCAAACTCATTAGTCAACAGAGCCAAATATCAATAGTACAATGATTGAAATTTCTTTTGAGAGCCGAAAACCGACTTCTGCACATGGGCCACAAAGTTTCAATCATACCGTACGTTGAAACTTCATGGCGATTGAAACTTCGTGGCCCATGTGCAGAAGTTAGTCTTCAGCCCTCAAAAGAAATTTCAATCATTGTACTGTTGATATTTGGCTCTGTTGACTTAATGAGTTTGCCAACCACTGCACTGCTTTAGAGCAATCGGGCTCACACTGGTGGCTGCAGAAGCTTAGGGAAACATGGATATACTTTGTGAATTTTATTTGGATTTAATTATTTGAGGTGTTTGGCTTAATGTTTACTTTTTCAAAATAAACACATTCTGAATCATTTGGACAACACTTTTAAAGCCAAATATTGCTAATTAATTTCTATGCTTGATTTAAGACCTTGAATTTGGATGTTTATAGTGGAGTGCCAGCTGGGTAGTGTTAGTGTTACTCTAAATGTTGAGAACTATTGATGAAAGAATAGCATAAAAATCATGAACAAACAGTGGGTTCTTAAGACGTCTGTGACATCAGCCCATGATGTCAAACATGTTGAGTGGAAGTTCAGTCATGAGAAAATTGGTTCATCACCATAATACATGGAGCATTCAATGATTTACTTTATTCAAAATAGCATTCTCTTCATATAAAGTTTATGATCTTGGTTTGACTACTTTTTTATTATCCAATATGATCTTATTACTAGAGGCCCAGTGCATAAAATTTGTGCATGGGTAGGGTTTCTAGGCTTGGTTGGCAATCAAGGCCGACCAGGGCCTTCCAGCTGCCAGCCATGACCTCCCTTCCCTCAGCTGCCACCTGCCAGCCTGGGGCCTCCATTTCTCTGGCTGCCAGCTGTCAGCCGGGACCTTTCCTCATACCACACTGCACCCTGGTGGTTAGCATATGACATAGTGAGCGGTCAAACTCCCGAGGGTACAATTTTCATATTAGCCTTTTATTATGTAGGAATTGCCTTTGATCCTATAAATGGATAGTGAGTTTAAAAGCAATTATAGCTGAAACCAGTTTGGCTCAGTGGATAGAGCATTGGCCTGTGGATTGAAGGGTCCTGGGTCCTATTCAGGTCAAGGGCATGTACCTTGGTTGCAGGCACATCCCCAGTAGCGGGCGTGCAAGAAGCAGCTGATTGATGATTCTCTCTCATTGATGTTTCTAACTTTCTATCCCTCTCTCTTCCTCTCTGTAAAATATCAATAAAATGTATATTAAAAAATAATAAAAAATAAAAGCAATTATAGCATTATGCTTATCCTTAACTAAGTGACATTGCATAAAATTAGTAAGATTGCACTAGAATGCCAGGATATTTTCCTTCTTTAAAAGTGATGCCTACATAATTCAGATTTGAGAAAAAAGGTCTAAGCTATTCTGTTCATCTCAGTTTGCAGTCCCTCATTTCTGTGTTTCTCAGTTTAAATTCTTCTGCAGAGGATCCCAACTGGCCCAGCTTGTATCATGTGTTCCTGCTTGCCCCATGGGCTGTGATCAGGACACCAGGTTCACACTAGTAAAACATCCGTCTCTGGTCAACTCATATTAACTGGGGTACTTTGCAGAGAAGAAAAGCTGGGAAGAGTATCCATCTGCAGTGTAACCAACCATTAGAGATAAGGATATTGGCTAGAAAAGAACTCCAGAGTTCTTTATAGTTAAGACTTACATTTAAACCTGGACCTTCACACACACACACACACACACACACACACACCACAAAAAATAAAGAAAAGAAAAAGAAAAACAGCTCAACCTGAGGACCCTGCTGAGGGCATATTTTTGCACAGTAGCGAGTCCAGGAGGGGGCTATTTTAAAATGGGGAACCTCTCCTTATACTTCACAGCATGTCCAGTTGGGGAACCTGCCTGCATTTTTGCTAATGCAGGTGAGTACATGGGTTTCTTTGATGAAGCTTTTCATTTGCTCTGTGAGACACCTAAGTGCTCACAGAGAACAGGCTTCTGAAGAGAGAAAGGCTTTTGATGAATGCAGCAGAATTATGTTAAGTAATCGGTACACCTTTTGTTATGTTGATTGTGTCCTGGTTTTTATTTGAACTGGATGAAAAATAGAAAGGTCTGAATTTCTCCCTCAGCTATGCGCAGGCAATTACTTCCAACAGCTCGCAGAGCTCTAGGTCAACCTCTGCTGGGGAACAGGTGGGCCTGGGGACATGCTGTTTTCTCCAGAGTCCTCTTTCCCTATGCTAGGGAGCAGCCCCAAGAAATGCCTCTCCTGCTTATTAATGGGAACAACCAGAGGGCCTTTCGTAACTGCCAATCTGAATATCATGGCTTTTGCTGCCTCCTTTCCTCCTCTTTTCCCTCAAATCCATTTGCAAAAGTCTTCTGTCATCTTTCACTGTCTTGTCACCTCCTCACATTCCTATATTCTTCAACCCTGCTTAGTTTATTTCTTAATTACATGTAAACCTGCAACTATTTTTCACATAGCACTCAGAAATTCTCTTCAGTTTTTTTCTCTTGAATATATTGCAATTAGCTTTTGTACTAAGTGCTGCTGACTTCCCATTGATTGTATCCCTTTAAATGGTAACATTATCTTTGCCACGTGTATATACACAGAGGAAGCAGGCCTGCTTTCATATGCCTGAAAGGAGGAAGTTCCCATTTTCTCACTAAATTATTTCCTGAAGATGAATTAAGTCTTTATGAAATGTGTCATATTCCCATAGAAACTATTTAAAGACAGGGGAAGTCACAGATGTGACAATGGATGTTTAGTTATATATAACTCGAGGCCTGGTACATGAGATTCATGCACATGGGAGGGTTGCTCAGCCTGGCCTGTGCCCTCTCACATTCTGGGAGCCCTCAGGGGATATCTGACTGATGGCTTAGGCCTGCTCCGCTAAGCCATCAGTTGGACATCTTTAGTACTGCTATGGAGTCAGGAGAAGCTCCCACCACCACTCCTGAGCTTGCCAACCATGAGTCCAGCTTCTAGGCTTTTGGCTGAGCAGCACTCCCCCCATGGGACACTGACGACCTAGGGCAGCGCCTAAGTTGGACATCTTCCCCTGGTGGTCAGTGCACATCATAGCAACTGGTTGTTCATTCATTCAGTCTATTTGCATATTACCCTTTTATTATATAGGATATTTTTGCATCACATCCACCCTCAAGTTCCTACCAATTTCATCAGAGTTAGGGCCAATACACCTGGTTCTTTAGGAAACCCAGTAAGAAATGAAATCTTATTGTGCTTTATATATTTCCTATCTCATTTTTGTTTTTAAAAAATATATGTAATATTATTTTGTAGATGTGTCTCAATAAAAATAGAAACTCTTAGTGGGTTAAGTTAAAGTACTTAGCATAATGCCTCCTACTTCTGTAATTTTAAATAATAAAGTTAGGTGGAAATGCTCTAAATGGGCACAATTGTACCAATGTTTGTTTCTGGTACAATGGTATCTCAAATGTCTGAAAATGCTGTCAAAAACTAAACTCTTAACAATGAGTAAAACCAAGTAAAAATATAAGTTTAATGCAAATGTTTCAACCTGCAAGCTGGGAACCTTAAGCCCAGGTGAATAATAAGTTCTGAGTTGCTCACACACTAAGGTGTTTTTATGGGGTAACTCAGAAGTTACTTGGCTCTTCCAGCTGATTGGCTGCCTAGTGATCTTCCTCCTTATTTGGACCCAGGTAGCAGAGTCAGGAACAAGGGAGTCCAGAGGTGGCATGGACAGACCTGGCTGCTGTCTTCTGCTAATTTCTGAGAAGAGCTATAAATTACTGAAGCTTATGTTAGGTAACGTTAGATATACCATTTTATTTGATTGCCTGAGTTGGTCAACTGCATTTTGTCCCTGATAAATACATCTTTATTTTGGTTTGGTTTTACAACATTAAAAAAGAAAAAGCTATCCATGTTTAAGATTGTGTCATTGGCTCCATAAGGTCCTATTGAGATTTCACATTAAAAAAAAAAATTCAACTGAGTGCATTTTAAAGACCTGGTTGGCTTTGTTCAATGATTCATGAATAAGGCAAGCAGATAGAAAGGAGCTCCAAGGAACCGTATAAAATGAAAGACTTTTAGAGGCAGGAGGGAGCAGGAACAAGGAAGTTATACTGGGTAAAAGTGGACTGGTTATTGCAGTCACCTTCCTTTAAGACATGCCAAGGGTCTACCAGGCAGATTACCTAACCAGTGCTTATCCAGTAATTACTGGTTGACTAGTTTAAGATTCACTCCTGGAAGAGGGTGAAACTGTAATTAGGTCTCAGTTTGGTGACCTAGGGATAGCAAAACAGCTCAATTTTGGGGCCCGTTGTCTTGTTTTTAACAATATGCTTTCTAAAACAAGCATTCATTAAAAACAGCAAATAATACCTTTCTTGACATTTTAGAATGCATATTTATTTTAAATGGATATATGTTTTGATTGTTGGTTTTTAAAATGTGTACAAATAATTTCACCTTAGTCAATGTTTAGTGGGCATTCACATCTGTGATCATGCTTTTCAAAATAATCTCTAAAAGACTGGATATACCAGTAAACTACTTTAATAATTAATGTATGTGTGTATTTATTTATTTAATAATTAATGTGGTTTTAAAATGTTTTTTGGCAATAAATATGCTTTTATATTTGCAGTTATGCTGACAACTTAGAGTTATTCATTCAAATTTTACTTCTTCCCTAGGAAGAAGTAAAATTGCCATTTAAAAAATTATCAAGTCATTTACAAATCTAATAAATTTTATTTGAGGAAGAACAGTCACCTTTATTCTTTTTACTTATTCTTCAATTAACATTTAATTAGCTTAAGTCTAATGATTAAACTATCTTAATCAATTTCTTAAACAACCAGTTAGTTAAACAGAATTTATAAGTTTAATACCTTCAAATTTTTAAGCATTAACCTGATAAACTCTTGGCATTTAAAGATGTCAAAAATGATCTACCTGCTCCTTGCCTGAGTTTAAAACATATTTATTTTTCAGTTGATTAACTTAACAATCACTTGTATAGTGCCTATGCTCTCTGGACATCCTGCCAAGTTGACTTCATCATCAAGCAGATCTCTTATTCCCAAGGCTATGAAGTAAACAATTTACTTTTCTTCCCCAGAGGAAGGGAATGGTATTGCTAGAGGAAATAGGATTCTTCCACAGTAACACAGAAAATGCCTTCCAGGGATACTTCTACAGGAGGATTTGAAGTGTAGTGGGAAGATTTATTGGAGCAGAAACAAAGGACTGTCCCCAGGTACACCATGCCTCTGCCTCATCCATGATTAGCTGGCTCAGCTCCATATCACTGGGGAAGGAGTTCAGCCTCTGGGGTCACAGGCTTGCACTTGTCCCCACCAAAACCAGGAGGAGGGCCAGGACCCAGAGCTGCTATGCCGTTAGCCCAGCATCCAAGGCTACAGTAGTCCAGCACCACCTCTGTTCATGCATCTAGCCCATGCATGGCAGCTGAAGAGAGAAAGTGCTAGACTCAGGTCTTTGTGAAGCTTTGATTATATTTCCTTGGGTTTGAGAAGGAGTAATCTTTCTTTCAAACTATCTAATCTCTTTCCTGGATCTTCCCAAGACTATGCTGGTGCCTCCCCTCACCGATTCCTTTCCTGGATCTTCCAGGTTTTCCTGCCCTTGACCTATCTGATCTTTTCCCAAGATTTTTCCAGGCTAGACTCCTCCCTTTTATGGTTGCCATTTTGGCTTCTACTGCACATGCTCATAGTTTTGCTTCATCATCTGCTTCTACTGTGCTTAGGAGGAGAGAATGAATGAAATTTCACTGAAACCAAAGGCTGGAGAGTTTTAAAATGCAGGGTTGAGCTAAGGAGAAGGACTAGAGGATATTGGATGGGGTTGGTTAATATAATTAGCCCATCTGAGTTTCCTAATTGGTGCTTGTCACAAAGTTAGGATCCTACCCTCCCACAGAAAATGGGAGATTGAGGCTCTACCTTTCTTTTTTAAAAATTATTTTTAAATATATTTTATTGATTTTTAGCAGAGAGGAAGGAAGAGGGATAGAGAGCTAGAAACATCCATAAGAGAGAAACATCGACCAGCTGCCTCCTGCACACCCCCTACTGGGGATGTGCCTGCAACCAAGGTACATGCCCTTGACTGGAATCAAACCTGGGACCTTTCAGTCTGCAGGCTGACGCTCTATCCACTGAGCCAAACCCGTCAGGGCAGAGGCTCTACCTTTCTTAATGATTTCTCTTCAAAGGGATGACTCATAGGTCCCTGAGAAAAAAACATTCCTCGGGTGTAGAAGATTAAATCTTTAAGGGTCAGAGAAAGAATAAAGTAAATACTTTCAGAAGAGGAATATTGGAAGTCTATAGTTCAGAAGAATCCTCCCTAAAATTCAGTTGGGCTGAGAAGTCAAACTTCAGGTGTGTGGTGTCAATTTGGCACCAAGACTCAGAAATAGATAAAAACAGTAGCTCAATAAATCAAATCTGAGTCACTCTGTGTATAAGGATAGAGAATGAGGAAGAGGCAGCCATTCTCTTGTCTGGGCTCATCTCTGGGGATCCCTAAGAGCTATTTGTATAATAGACCACCTTAGATCTAATCTATTCTTTAATTTCCTTAAAGTAATAACATCCTCTACTTCTTCCTACCATCTCTCTAATGCTACTTCATCTTCTTCTAGAAGGTACTTAAAGTTTCTGATATATTTAGTGAGTATCATAAAGGGTGGAATTTTGCTTGATTGTATTGTATTACAAATTAACTTACTCAGTTCTGTGTTCTGGAGAAGAGGAGAACAATTCAATGTAAGGAAAATTCATGCCTCATGAATTTATTTTTGAGGAAAAATATTCCGCAGTCTTATTCATGATATATCCAGCTTTTGTATCAATGTGTGATATCATTTTGGTGGGTTTTTTTTAAGGCAGTTAAACCTACTGAGGGCAAAGTTACTAGCTCTGATTTAATGAAAGCAGTGGGTACTATGCAGAAGATGAAAAGAGGTAGACTCTATTCATAAGGAAAGAAATTAAATTTTCAAATTTTTATTGATTCTGAAAATCACACTATTTTAATAATAACTTGATAAGATACATTATTTGAAGAAAACATGAATTTATTAATAATACAGTGCAAAGTAAGTATGCTAATTGAAAAAGTTAGAAAGTTAGAAAATAAATTCACTTTGTAAGTGCACTGATAAAGAAGGTACAGCAAGGGGATTTATGCAAATGTAATGAATTAGAACATTTATCTTGCAAACTTGATAAATAGCAGTAACCACTTTAGAGGGTGAAAATAATTAGTTTTTCAGTTCCCATGTGTACCCAAATCATAGTTGCAATTATTTGTTTATTAGTTCAAAATGACTTTTTATTTCAATGCCACATAGACTTAACAAATCTATAATCACATCACTTTTTTCCTAATGATTTTTGTTCTTAATGTAGGATTCCCTTCTAATAATGTTGTCAGTCTTTTGCCTCTCTCTTCTTAAGAAAAATCAGTGTTATTTTACTGTAGGCAAGAACATTTGAGAAACAAACACTTATCTTCCTAGTCCCTCTCTGACATAATATCTAAATTGCAGTTTATGATTTACAAATGAAAATAAGACCTTGTCAGTCCCATCTTAAAATCTTTCTATATCTCCCCATTATTTAGCCTAAAGTTCTGATAAGGCATTTCATAATTAACTAGAGGCCTGGTGCACAAATTCTTGCACCAGTGGGGTCCCTCAGCCTGGCCTGCAGGATCGGGCCAAAACTGGCTCTCTGACATCCTCTAAGGGATCCATGATTTTCAGAGGGTACAGTCCAGGTCAAGGGACTCCACTGGTGCATGATTGGGGCAGGGAGAGATGCAGAAAATTGGCCAGCTTGGGGAAGGGACTGCAGGAAGGCTCCAGGGCCTATTCAGCCTGTCTCACTAAGTCCCAATGGGCCAGACCCCAGCAGCAAGCAAACCTACCGGTTGACTGTCTGCCCCTGGTGGTCAGTGCACATCAGAGTGAATGGTTGAGTAACCTTAGCATATCATTAGCATATTATGCTTTGATTGGTTGACTGGACAACCAGATGATTGGATGAACAGACACTTAGCATATTAGGCTTTTATTATATAGGATAGGATTCCTGCTAATTAAATAAAATTCACTGTACAATAATTATCTTCACCTTGAAATTTGTGTTTCAGTCAAATACGCTTTTACGTCTCCTTATATACAGCCCCCCTCCAAAAAAAAGGTATATATACTTTGAGTAATTATAAAGTCAGTATTTATTAACATGCAGTTCAATTTCAAAATTTAAAAAAATCTACAGAAATGAATACTTTTATTTTTGCCAGTGTCAGTTTGATGATGACTATTCTGACCCAGGCACTGCTGATAATGTGAAGCAGTGGAAAGGCAAATATTGAATCATTGTTTTTGTGTGCCCTCAATTCGTTGAATGTTGCCAGTAAACCTTATCTTATATGTATCACCATTAAAACAAAACAAAACAAAACAAAACAAAAAAAGCTTAGTGGCATTTTAGAATAACTGTTCTTTGTTCAAAGTTTAGTTTGGCTTCACCCATTATTTCAAATCAGTTAAACCTGAAAAGGAGTGAAAATCAAGTGCATTATCAGCTGTTAAAGTGTGTATACATTTTTTGGACACCTTATATGTTATCTGTATTTCCTATTGCTCTAGAGAATTTGGACTTATATAATTCAAAAGATATTGGCCATGTGAAGCTGATGCTACTTAAACTTTGATTTCTCACCCCTAAGACTATAAGAAAGTACATTTTTGTTAAGTTACCTCATCTGTGGAGTTTTGTTATGGCAGACCTCACAAACTCATCCAGTCAATTACTAAGTTCATTCACAATATTCGTTTTAAAAATATGTATTTTATTGATTTTTTTATAGAGAGGAAGGGAGAGGAATAGAGAGTTAGAAACATCGATCAGCTGCCTCCTGCACACCACTTACTGGGGTTGTGCCTGCAATCAAGGTACATGCCCTTGACTGGAATCGAACCTGGGACCCTTCAGTCCATAGGCTGAAGCTCTATCCACGAAATAAACTGGTTAGGGCTCATTCATAATATTCTTTGTGATATATGCCTGGTCTCAAGTCTCTGAGATGTGTATATTTTGCTCATTACATCTGTTGCTCTATGAGATTCTTTCTATATAAGTTGCATATAGTTTGCTTTTTAAAAAAATTGAGGAAGTATGTAGGAAGGTCTGTATTTTTGACTAGTGGTAACCATGAACACTTTTGAATGTCCCTTATTTAACTCTATCAACTAGTTCATCAAATTTTGTTTTATTTTACAAGTAAGGTATAGCATACATTGTCTATACTTTATACAACAAAGAGCTTTTTTAATATTTTCCACTTTTAGCTTCTCATCTTCAATTGCAGTGTTTCTACTTTATACCAATATATAACACTTGCACATTAGTCTTCCACTTTTACCTGTAACATTATTTTAGTCTTCTATGTACATTTCTGCATTTTAAAATGCTTACCTTCAGTCCTTTGGCTAAAATTTATCTCAGCATTATTTGTTTGCATAAAACTTATCCTCTAGTCAGCAGAGGTTAACAATTTTGATCTGTAAAAGACCAGGAAGGTCAATGGGGGTGGGGGTGGGGGTAGGAGATATATGTACTACTATATATAATGCTTTAAACAATAAAAAAATTATAAAAAGGCCAGGTAGGAAATATTTTGGATTTTGAAGATCAAGAGGTTACATATTGTTTCTGTCACAACTACTCTATTTTATTTTTCATCTTTATTGTTTAATTACAGACATACCCTTTTTTTCCTGATTGATCCTCCCCTCTTCTCCACTCATGTACCCCTCCCCTGGCCTTCATCCCATTATTGTCTGTGCCCATGGGTTATGCATATATGCATATAAGTTCTTTGCTTGATCTCTTCTCTGCCTCCTCCCCCACTTCCCTTTGAAAGAAGCCAAGGGTACTATATAAAGAAATGAGTGTAACTGTATACCCAATAAAACAGGATCTGGGCCATCCCTTGCCAAGCAATTTTCTGATAGATTTCTCAAAAGGGTTGATGGGTACATAATTCTCTAAGTTATTTTATATTGAGATCCGTTTATTTGTTTTGTTTTGCATTCTTGCTATTTCAAGGGCAACTTGGCTGGATACAAAATCCTTAAATCATATTTTCTTTTATTGAAATTTTAAATAATGAAGTCCCGTCATTACTTTGCTGTCTATGTTTTGAAAAGTCAGGTATTTCATATATTATTTGATCATTTTACCTGCATATCTTAAATTTTTTCCTTAATATTTGAAATCAAATCATTTTAGCTAAGATATATCTCAGAATTGATTGCTGTGAGTTAATTTTTTTTTAGTTCTTTCAATGTGTAGATTTTTTTCAAATATATTTCTAAAAAGTTTTCTATGGTATTGTTTTTTAATAACATATGATTACATTAATTTTTACACTTACCCATGAGTTATTATTTTAAATATTAACTCTGTTCCATTGTTTTTTTATTTTTCCAGTGACTTATGATAATATACCTGTTATTTTTTCTTTGCCTGTTTTCCATTCCAATGCTTTTCTTTTTATCTTTTCTTAATTTTTTCTTTATGTCACATTTATTCTCTTAGCTATTTTCCTGTCTTTCTTGAATGTACCTTATTAAACTTTCTTTTAAAAATATACATTTTTTTTAGCCAAAACCGATTTGGCTCAGTGGATAGAGCGTTGGCCTGAGGACTGAAAGGTCCCAGGTTCGATTCGGGTCAAGGGCATGTACCTTGGTTGCAGGCACATCCCCAGTAGGGGGTGTGCAAGAGGCAGCTGTTCAATGATTCTCTCTCATCGATGCTTCTAGCTTTCTATCCATCTCCCTTCCTCTCTGTAAAAAGTCAAATATATATATATATATATATATATATATATATATATGTTTCAATTACAGTTGACATACAATATTATATTATTTTCAGGTGTATAACATAGTGATTAGACATTTATATAATTTGTAAACTGATTACTTCTGTACCCATCTGACATAATGTTATTGACTCTATTTCCTATACTTTATATCCTGGTGACCAATTTTATAACTAGCAATTTGTAAATCTTAATCCATTTCCACTTTTCTTCCATACCCCAATGCCCAATACACTTGCAGCTATCAAAATGTTCTCTGTATCTATGAGTTTGTTTCTGTTTTGTTTGTTTATTTATTTTTATTCCACATGTAAGTGAAATCATATGGTATTTATCTTTCTCTGTCTGACTTATTTCACTTACCATCATACCCTCTGGGTCTATTCATGCTGTTGCAAATGACAAAATTTCATACTTTATTTAAATGGCTCAGTAATATTCTATTGTATAAATGTACCACTTCTTTTTTCTCCATTCATCTATTGAAAGGAACTTGATACTTTATTAAATTTTTATTTGAGTCTGTTCTCCCTTAAGAATTTTAATGCATTGTGGTTTACTCTTTATAAGTGTTAGGCTATTGAACTAATCCCATATAATCAAGGAGGGATATGCTAATTGACCCTCACGCTGTCGCACAGATGGCGGCACCCACAGCCAATAAGGAGGGGTATGCTAATTGACTGTCACACTTTCAAAGATGGTGGCATCCACAGCCAATAAGGAAGGAACATACTAATTGACTGCCACACCCTCAAAGACACAAGATGGCACCCACAGACACAAGATGGTGGTGCCCAGTACCTCTGCCCCACTGGGGTGGCAGGTGCATAGCAAGGCAGGCCCGCCTCTACCACACACCTGCCTCTGGACTCCCACAGTCTCCTCAGCCCCCTAGCTACTCAGGGCTGGACTGAGGCACAGGCAAGCCTCGGATGATGGTTGCCCAGCCATCCAGGGCTGCCTGAGGCTCAGGTAACCAGGGCTGGCCAAGGCTTGCACTACTGGCCAAGGTGATGGGACATCACCTTCCTCTGATTGCTGGGTCACCTCATGTCCCCGAGGGCTCCTGAACTGTGAGAGGGGACAGGTTGGGCTGAGGGGACCCCTCCCTCCAGTGCATGCACCGGGCCTCTAGTATCCACATAAATACATAAAGAAATTGATACTTTAGCCCTGAATAGACTACAGACATGCTTTAAGGGAAGTTTATAGAGTAAAACCCAGGATTGCTGAGTCTTAGAGGGCAATTTTCCCCATACAACAAGATGCCATGCTCCATGTTAGTATATAACAGAGGTATTAGCATAGTATAATCATTGTTGTATGTGTGCACAAACACTAGAATGTATATTCCAATATCTAGAGCAGAGGCTGGCATTGTAGTAATTGCTGAAAAATGTTGCTGAGTTAATATAGAATGAGTCATTTACACATTAAAACTCCAAAACACCCAATCTTCAAGATACCAAAGAGCTAGGTCAGACTGCAGATTGCTAGCTCTTGTTATCATTGATGTCTATATTGACCAGCAAACCATGTCCATGCCTACCTATTGCTCCCATACATGGTTCATTTTCACTTTTATTCAGTTCTTTTCTATCTGCCCCCACAGGTGCATCCTTCCCTGCTAGGTGATGACCAAAGCTCTGTTGGACACTTGGGAATAAGACTAATATCAATAACAAGATAAGTGGTTTTGAATTTGCTCACATGGATTGTTTTGAATATTTACTAGAGATCCTAAAATTTTTTTTTTAAAGATTTAGACCCTGTAACAAAAGTCATTTAACATGATCTGTGGAGTTATCTATACTTCCAAAGAGTATAAAGAGGGGCAGAAAACATGTTTTGGGAAGAGGAGACAGAAATAACCAAAAAATGTTTCAGATTTTTCTGCTCCTCCCTGAATTTTAAAAGACCTCATTAAGTATTCAGACCTAAGGGGCAACTCTCTAGTCTTCAAATATGCTCCTTCTCACTTGTTTGATCATGTCCTTGTCTGCTGCTTACTGGGGAATGTATGCAATGAGGAATGTAGCTGCTCTGTGAGGTGAGATATCACATTACAGCATTGACCATGGACTTCCTGTACATGATCATTTCCCCACTCAAGTCAGAAGCAGGCATATTGCCTGGAGAATCAGACTGTTGTGGCAGGAATGCAAAGAGAAAGAGACAAGGTTCAGTTTTTGCCTTCCAAATTGGCCGGCTACCTCAGAAATAATAGTCAGCACCAGGAGACTGCTGAACACGCTCAGTCTCCTGTTCCAGGAGGCAGTGTGGGAGACAAGCCAAGGCTTACAGGCCGTTGGTGCCACTTGAGCAAGCTCAATTTGTGCCTGGTGCAGGGGAGCCTCATTAGCAGTTCTTGTCAATGCTGGATGAGTGTTCCATCAAAACCTGCCTGAACTTGTCCATGTGATGCTGGTGCTCGGAGACTTTGCTGACACCTATTTGAATGGTCTCATGTGGCTGCCTCTCCCCTCTTTTCTTCCCTATCCCACTCCCCTTTTCAATCGTTCAGGATCATTGTAAGTCAAATGCTCCAAAACAGAATGCAGTGGGAAATGCAATCCAAAGAGCTAATGTTGTAAAGAGAGAATTCATGATGCATTACTTGGGAGAGATCAAGCAGTGGTGAAACCCTCCACAGTTATATTACAGGGACTTTCATATTGTTAGGTGGAAGCAGACATTCTGGGGAGGCTGACTTTTCAATTTATGATCATCTATAATAGAATAATAGAGCGACTTGGGAAGGAGTGAAGAGAAAAATTGAGAAAATAATTATAACAGTGAATCTGGTTGTCGCAGTGGCTGCTATTAATTTCAGTCCGAGTCCAAAGGACAGAGAACCATGTGAGCCAATGTCCCACCTCAGCAGTCAGGCCAGAATAGTACCCTGTCCCCAGCTTTTCTGTTCTATTCAGGTCTTTCTTGCTTGAATGAGGGCTATCCACATTGGAGACAGCAATCTGCCTTCCTCTGTCTATTGAGTCTAACAAATGTTAATCTCATAAAAAAAAAAAAAACATAGTCACAGATATGCCTAGACATACCAAATGTCTGGGAACCCTACTTTTTCAAATTTTTAAATTATGAATTATATACAGTGTGGATTTTATGGGGATTGAGAGAAGAGGTCATAATTTTCCCAATACTAAGAAATGCTAAAGATTTTAATCCAGTTTATGTGGAGTATAACATATGGTAGGTTTAAAAGGAGTTTCAGAAAGATCTTTGTTTGAGAAATAATGTATTTTTCAAACCCAATGCAAAATATACTTGAGCATTTTTCATATTGGGTTGATAAGACATTTGCTTACATTACAATGGATGAAATTAAATGTTAGAGAACATCTTTAAAAATGTTGACACATAAAATTAGTAATCAAAAATTCATCCCTTTTCAAATTGGTGCCCATATACATCTCCTGAACCAATACTTATTTAAGTAAAGACAACATAAGGTCACACATCTGACTAATATGATACAACTATGCTAAGTACTACTGCAGTCTGCTTTGCTCAATCCACTGACTCAAATGTTAATCTCATTCAAAAATACCCTCACATCACACACACAATAAGGTTTAATCAAAAGAATGGGTACCCTGTGACCTTGGCAAGTTGACACATAAAATTAATCATCAAGGATATAATAAACCCTCCAGAAATAGTGAACCAAATTAGAGGTTGAGGACTTGAGGCAAGAGAAGGCACTCAAAATTAAAGATTTCCACTTTTCCTTTTGAAGCCATTTTTTGGGGGACTTCTGAAAGATAGATTAGTTTAAGAGGAGGGGATTAGGATAAATCCTTGGGTGCAAAAAAAATAAGTAAAATAAATCCTTTTTTTTTTTCACTTTCTATTTTTGTGAGAGTGTTAGAAGTGCAGAATTTGCATAACCAAGAGCCCAAGCATACACACTTTATTTTAAAGTAGCAGAGGGAGGTAAGATTGTATTACTTTAAGGGCTGGCACAAAACTCCTAGGGTGAGAAGAGTCATGTTTGGTCATAAATATGAAAATGAAACCCTTTGGGCATGAGCAGATGGTTTGCCATAAAACAGAGGGCGAGCTAAGCTGTTCTGCAGCAGAAATTATCTGAAACCTTGGGTGGGAGCTATGGGTGAGTGAGTTTGGTCTGAGAAGAAGGGACTGGTGGGAAGCAATATGGTGCAAGGCTAAAATCCTAGTAGAAAAAAAAATGGCCACCACAAATTCCCTGGGCAAGTTCAAGGACTTTTAAATCCATGGATGTCTGTTGTCCAGTTGTTTGTCCTGCTGTGCAGCTGAGTAATCCTACTTCTTCCTCTCTTGTCTCTAAATTCTTAAATCTGAATAACTTATTACCTGGGTTAGAGGAATTGGGAGAATAAATGTTTGGGTGTAACTCAGTGGGGCAGCGGAGTATAGAACAAAGGAATCCTCCCATTCACAGGAAGCACAAATTGGAATGGAGACTGAGAATGAAGCTGAAATGAATGGAGAAACGTGAACTTTGCCCACCATATCTTTTCCTAAGTCCCCATAGAGTATTTGAGGAATTCAAGCCATATCCATGTGGGGATATGGCCACGGGTTATCTGGAGAAATTAAGCACGGCTAGATACTTGGATTACAAGTCTAACAGAAAAGTCCCCATTGTCCTTCTTTATTTGGCTTTCAAAAGAGCCATTGGCCTATATAGAAAGCCAGACCTGGGGTGAAAATGAAATAGATTATGAAATCTTACCTTATATATTTTGGTCCACATTTATCCTTTGGTTCTTTCCTCTTAGAAACTAAGCTCTGGCACATTTGCTCTGGGTTGTTTTCTCTTTCTTTCTGTGGCTCTGTGTACATGCTGTTGCTTTTGTATTCATGCTCAGCAGTGTATTCTCTGAAATCTATAGCAATCTGAGCCTTCCTTTCAAAACAGCTGATGTGGAGAAGATCTGGAGGCCCACAGTGGACTTTCGCTTTGACACGGGCTTGGAAATTAAACAATAAATGCAAACCATGTTATTAATCAAAATAGGCTCAAAGGATAGTTTCCTGGCAGCACTGCAAAGAATAGTAATAAACTAAATAAGTGCCTGTGGATAGTAATGCATGAAGTAGTGTTTCTGCACTTGTGCAATGACAGAGAAAGGGTAAAGCACATTACAGTTTGAAAGCCCCTTTTGCAAAAGGGCTGTCAGAGAGTGGCCATTTACATATCTCAGCTGGTGACCAGAATCTTCTGTGCATCCTAACAGCTCCTTTACTCTGGCTGTCAGCATCTATCATTCACATCTCATAAAATAAGCTAAGAGTCGGCATCTCTTTGGTGTTTCAAATCAGAGGCTAAACATTACCACAGGCAGTAGTATCTGGAAACAGGGAATTTGAACAGAGTTGGGTCTTGGCTCTTTGAGACTTTCATTGGTTCATCCATCCTTAAATCCATCATAGGTGCACACTACTACATGATTCAAGCATGATTTAGATGCACATGCTTACATAAAGGAACTTCCCCTATAAAATGGGAAAGGAGGTATATACACATATAGTCAAAAGTGCCCCAGACCAGGAGTTTCCAATGTTCTGAGAATATTATTAGGTGTATTACTTTACTGTCCTTGTTTCATTCTTTAAGAACTATAGTGGGCAAGGCACTATAGATAAGAGGTCTGTATTTCCTGCCTATATTTCATCACCTCTTACCCATTCTTTGACCCTCTGTAATCTGCTTTCATCCTCACCAACCTATAAGAAATGTTCTTGGCAAACATCACCAATGGCTTCCTAATGCTAAAAAATTCAAAAGGTCTTCAGTCTTTAAGCAATTCGATGTTGTTTCCTTAATTTCCTCCTTTATTTTCTGTTCAATACTTATAAGATGGATCAACATTCCCACCAAGAAACTGATTTTACCTTCAATTTCCAAGCTGGGCTTTTGCTATGTTTCCTTCGTGCCTCTCTGCATCTTTCTCTTTTCTAGGTCTTTCCACTGGCTCCTGTCTATACCAATGATGAAAGTGTCTCCTGAGTTTTTGGGTTTTTTTTCCCTGACATCCTTTCCTCTATTCTCTTTTCTACCCCATTTTCTTGAAAAACCTCACACATGAACACAGCTTCTCCTCCAGAACACAGCTTAATGCTGTAGGCTCCCAGATTTCTATTTTAGTTCCAACATTTTTTTGTGCTATTTCTAAGTCCTCCTGGATATTTCTTAGGCATCCTAAAATCTTCGTTCTGACATTGAATTCATTAAATTCCCTCTACATACACTTCTCATCTGTCCAAATCAGACCCCATTCCCTTTTCTTTATGTCAGAATGGTTCTATGGTAATGATATTCAATGGTTAAACCAGAAACCTAAGTGTTACTATCCCCTCCCTAAGCTTTTTGACACTTAACCAAATTTTTAATATTTTCTAAACCTACCATATCCTCTTCATCTATAAAGCATGGCCCTCATTATATTTACTTACATTATTAAAATAGCCTTCTATTTAGTCTTTCCATTTGTTATCATTTTTTCCAATCTATCCTCCACACTGGTCAAAGAATTATCTCTGAGGAATTCCAGATAGTTCATGACAATGGCAGATGCCTTTGTCCCTACTTTCTAATATTTCTTCCAAAAACAATAGAGATCAACAAGAAAGTAAAATAAACTATAGCAAAACAATGGATTTTGCATAATTTAGAGATTGAGATTGCCAAACTTTATATGAATCTTATATTTTAAAAAAAGCCTAATATGCAAATTGACCGAACAGCAAAATAATCAGTGGAATGACCAGAAGCGATGACACACACTGACTACCAGGGGGCAGAAACTCAATGCAGGAGCTGCCCCCAGGCCACAGGTCCCAGGCCAGCCAAGCCTAGGAACCCTACCAGTGCACACATTTTGTGCACACGGCCTCTAGTTATAAGATTAAAAGCAGAAATAGCAAAATTCAGACTGGTGTCTCTCACACTACAATTCAACACCTCCTACTTCAAGGCCTTGTAGTAATAAGAGGAGGGCTGGAATCATGGGAGAGAGAAGATGGAGCCTAGAACTAGAGTACAGTTAATCCAATCCCAGACAAAGTCATCCTAGGAGGTCTGGAAATACTAAAAGTATGCCTGGTAGATTAAAGCATGGATCATAAGTAGGAGTTTGAAAGTATGTGGAATTTGAAGGGGCAGATTTTGAAAAGCAATGATTTTGAGGAGGGAAAATAATGGCAAACGGAAAGGGGAAAACAGAACTTGGTAATTTAGTGATGCTTCTGTTTGGGATGCTAAAACAAAATACAATAAACTGGTGGCTTATAAGCCACAAACATTTATTTATTTATTTATTTATTTTTTTAAAATATATTTTATTGATATTTTACAGAGAGGAAGGGAGAGAGATAGAGAGCCAGAAACGTCGATGAGAGAGAAACATCGACCAGCTGCCTCCTGCACACCCCCTACCGGGGATGTGCCCGCAACCAATGTACATGCCCCCGACGGAATCGAACCCGGGACCTCTCAGTCCGCAGACCGACGCTCTACCACTGAGCCAAACCGGCTTTGGCGCCACAAACATTTATTTATCCTAGTTCTAAAGGCTAAAGTCCAAGATCAGGATTTCAGCTTGGCCCAGTGAAGTCCCTCTTCCAAGTTGCAGACCGATTGTAATCCTCACAGGGTGGAAGGGGCTGAGGGCTTTCTGAGGTCTGTCTCATCAGGGTAATAATCACTTCCCAAATTCCCTTCCTTCTAATGCGGTCATCATCTGGAGAGTTAAGATTTCAACATATGAATTTTGGAAGGACACAGATATTCACTCTACAGCAACATGTACCCCCTCCCCCTGCCCCCAGAGAATGTATCTATCCTTTTTGTCAGCTTTTCAAAAAACACTTTTAAGAATCTTTGTTTTTGACAGAGGCACCAAAAATCTGTCAATACATGTCAGTGGGAAAAGGATTATTAGACAAAAAAGCACCATATGTGTTTTGGAAGGAAGTGAATGAGTAGGAGCATTTGGCTAGGCAAGGGATAAACATATCTACACTAATTTGACTAAAGGTATATCAGTGAGGACTGATATGGTATGAATTATTTGAGAAAGTCTGAACTTTTCAGTCTGGAGAATGATTAACAATGAGGAAATAATTCCAGGGTACAAGAAAAAAATTAAACCAAGAATTGATATATTTCTGACCAAATGATGGAAGCCTAAATAAAGCATCATATTTTATCATACAGACTAGAGGCCCAATACATGAAATTCGTGCACTGGAGGGGAGGAGATGGTGACCCTTAGCTCAGCCTGCACCCTCTCCAATCTGGGAGTGCTCGAGGGATGTCCGACTGCCAGTTGGACATCCCTCTCACAATCCAGGACTGCTGGCTCCCAACTGCTCACCTGCCTGCCTTCCTGATTGCCCCTAACTGCTTCTGCCTGCAAGCCTGATCACACCTAACCATTCCCCTACCAGCCAGATTGATGCCTAACTGCTCCCTTGCCAGCCTCTTTCCCCCTAACTGCCCTCCCCTGCAGGCCTGGTCGCCACCAACTTCCCTCCTCTCTTGGCCTGGTCACCCCTCACTGCCCTTCCCTGCAGGCCTAGTCCCACCCAATTGCCCTCCCCTGCTGGCCATCTTGTGGTGGCCATCTTTGACCACATGGGGAAGCCATCTTGGGTATTGGAGTGATGGTCAATTTGCATATTACTCTTTTATTAGATAGGATAGAGGCCTGGTACATGGTAGGGGCTGGCTGGTTTGCCCTGAAGGGTGTCTGGGTCATGGTGGGGATTTCCTTGGGGTGTGGGGTGGACTGAGTGAGGGGCCTGTGGTGATATTCAGGCCGGCCACACCCCGCACTGACCCAAGTGGAGGTCCTGGTATATGGGATTTATTTATTTTCTACAATTGAAACTTTGAAGCCTTGAGTGGAGGCCAAGGCAGGCCAGGAAACTTGGCTTCCGCCATCTTTGGGGGAGATCCAAGCCTCCTGACCTCTCCAGCTCTGTGGTTGCCACCATTTTTGTTGCGATTTATTTATATTCTATAATTGAAACATTATGGAGACCAGGGCTGGATAGAGAAGGCAGGAAGCTTGACTTTCTCCATTACCAGGGAAACCCAAGCCTCCTGCTCGCTCTGTGGCTGCAGCCATCTTGGTTGGGTTAATTTGCATACTCACTCTTGATTGGCTGGTAGGTGTGGCTTGTGGGTGTAGCAGAGATATGGTCAATTTGCATATTACTCTTTTATTAGATAGAATAATGCATAAATGTACTGGCTATTGGACTATAGTCACAATAAAACCCTCAGATAATTTGTAGTATCCTACACTAGATAATAGAATTTTCCAAACAGATGAATCCAACATAGCATAGTTTTTATTTATTTAGTTAGTTCAATATGGAAAATTCTTATTGATCTAATAACATAGTAAAATAATAATTACTCAACAATATTTATAGATACTAAAAGTTTGACTTTGGATTTTTGTATTAACTTTTATTACTATCATTGTTATTATCAGAGCTAATATTTACATGCCCCATTTTTCTTACTGTGCTCTGAAGTCACCTTCATTACCATGTTTATTCTTTACTAAAAGTCCTATGTAACATATGCGATTATTATACCAGTTTGAGGGAAAGATAAAATGAGGCTGAGAATAGTGAATTCACTTTCTATGAGGTTGCACATACCTAGTTCTGTGTAGTGCTGAAATACATTTTGCAACTATATACTCCCAGCAGTATATTTTCATGTTAGTTCTGAGAAAGCATTAAAAGTGAGAATTAGAATGAACAGTACCTGGTGCCATCTCTTGCCTGAAAACAGCGATTCAGGGTAATGTATACTCTAACAAAAAACAGAAGACATTGATTATAATTTGCATTGAGCCTCAAAATAATTGCGAAGTAACATGGCAGAACAGTCCCAGAGGAAAATGCAATGGAAGGAGAAAGAAGATGGAAACTTAGAGAAAAAAAGGAAAGGCTGGAGGAAATAGAAAGTGAAAAGTCAGCAAGCAGAGACTCCAGACAGGAGCACTGTTGCTTCCCCTGTGCTCCCCACCACAGAAGGACTGCGCTGAACTGTGGAAATCTGTTATCATCTCTTCTAAGTTATTTGTTGAGGATTATTCTAGAAGTTAAGGAAACCATTTAACTCCCCAATGCATGAAGTTTTCTAGCTTTGGATCTTTTATTTAAAATTTTTTGTTGATTTATAAATTCTCTAAAGTGTATTTTTAACTACTGGCTTAAACTGCTTTTTCTACATATTTTGTCTATGGCTTTATTAAATCATTTCCCTTAAAATGTAATCAGTACCAACTAGGGTAAAGGATTTTACATCTTGAATTATAGATAATTTCCTTTATAATGAGTTTTAAATAATAGAATGTTATGTTCCTGGAAGTAGGCTGACAGTAATAATGGCAGCTTTTGAGGGCTGACAATGCATTGTGCATTGTGCTAAGAGTTTAACATGTATTCACTCACTTAATTTGCACAATAATACTGTGAAGAACATTGTGACAGAGACTGCTAGTTGCCTACCACCCTAATTTTTCTTTTCTCCTTTGTACCCAAATTTTATCTAAAGTGACAAAGTGCCTGCTAAAGACTCCATTTCCAAACCTACTTTGTAGTTTCATGCAGACATGTGACAGCACTGGTCAGTGACATGTGCATAGCACTGTTGTGTGGCACTTAAGCTGTTGATGGATGCCTTTTTTGAACCCACCCTCTACCCCACTTTCTCTTTCTCACTCTCTGGAATGCAGATATGATGCCTAACGACTTAACAGCCACATGGGCTGTGGTAGCTGAGGATGGAAGCCACTGAGTGCTGAGCACGGGGGAGCAGAGAGACAAAAGGGTCCTGGATCTTTGATGACCTCCTGGAGACATCCCACCAGCTTTGGACAGCTTCTGTCTGTACTTCTTTTATGAGAGAATTAAACCATATGTATTTAAACCGCTGTTATTTTGGGTAGTCTATGCTATCCCACAACATGATTGCTGTTATCTCAACTTTACGGATAAAGAACTTTGCAGCTTAACCATGTTAAGTAACTTTTATAGTATTTGCATTCCAACTAGCATCTGTCTGACTCTAGAACACAACAATTTACTACGAAATTCATACTAATAGAGTCATTTTATTATGAATATTCAAATCACGTAGCATTAAACATCATTCTTTTCAAAGCAGCAATAGCAATTTATACAGGTGTGGAGACCATAGCTAGTCAAGTCAAGGTCAGGAATACCTTTCCCAAGGAAGTCAGACTTATTTTGAAGTCACATTCTTATTGGTGCCTCTGGCCACCCCTCAGCTCCTGCCACAAGGTGTGCAACGATCACATAGGGAGCTAGATTAGGGTGTGCAGAACTACAGGGAGCTAGATTAGGATGTGAACAACTGTTCACCACCAGTGATAAATAGCATAGATACTGCCCATGAGTCATTGCATATATGTGTGTGTGTGCACAGACACATCTGTATTCTAAACATGTCATTCACCTGTTGCACCTGCTGCCATCCTACTTGCATATCCTTCCTGATCACAATCACAGCCATTGACTTCAAGACCCTCCCTGCATCCCTCTACCTCCAGAGGGTGGATGAACCAGTGGCAGCACCTAATATTAGCAGAAGCCTCCCACTGACCAAGTTAAGTCAATCGGGTTCTCCATTTTAACAACAGAGACCATAATCTACCCATAACAACCTGATGCTTGTGTAATTTCCAGATTTAAATCATCTATGTTGGGGTCTGTGTAAAACATAACCAGGTTAAATAAACTGTGTAGGCTGAAGAAGAAGTTTAAATACGTAATTGTACTAATTGAAAGTTCATAGCACCACTTGTCTGGTTACTATCTGTTTATTTTTAAGATTTCAACCTCAACTTTAAAGAAGCATTTACTGTTCTCTCAAAATCAGTTGGATTCTGCATCTAATGTTTCAACTTTGATAAAATAAATAAAATAAAAATAGGTTAAAAAAGCAGCAACTTTTTAAAGTATTTTATTTTATTTTTTAAACATATTTTATTGATACTTTAAGAGAGGAATGGAGAGAGATAGAGAGCTAGAAACATCAATGAGAGAGAAACATCGACCAGCCGCCTCCTGCACACCCCCCACAGGGGATGTGCCTGCAACCAATGTACATATGCCCTTGACCGGAATCGAACCCGGGACCTTTCAGTCCGCAGACCGACGCTCTACCACTGAGCCAAACCGGTTTCGGCTTAAAGTATTTTAAATAATTGGTTAATGTCTGTGGTCCCCACTAAACTTTAAGTGCCAAGAAGGCAGAGCCATTTTCTTTTTATCCTACCACTTAGCTAGCGCCTGGCACATAGAGGTTACTCAATATATATGTCTGGTAACCCTGTGACCTGAGAAAAAGAGAGTCATCTTAATCCTTAACTTTCTTGTCATGGTCCCAGTAATATATAATGGTACATTGGTTTCTATTTTTGAATGCCTAATAACTCAGTGTGTTTATTCTTTAAATATTAACTCTGTTTTCTTTCTTGATTTGACTTAATCTCTTCCTATTTCTGGAAAACATAGGTGGAGAGAATGCATATAAAATACACGGTGAGGTATGCAGAAAAGGGAAAGGCCAAAGATTTTGGAAAGTAGGAATACCATCGTGCAAAACAATAGCAAATGTGCCCTGGCTGGTGTGGCTTAGTTGGCTGGGCATCATCCCATTCACTGATAGGTTGCCTGTTTGATTCCCACTCAGGGCACATGCTTGAGTTGCAGGCTTGATCCTTGGTAGGGGACGTGCAGGAGGCAGCTGATCATTATTTCATTCTCACATCAGTGTCTCTCTCTCTCTCTCTTTCTCTCTCTCTCTCCCTCTCTCTCTCTAAAAATTAATAAAAATAATCTTTAAAAATAAATAAAATAAAAATAGTTTAAAAAGCAAATGTTCAGTTTATTCATTGCTACATGTTTAAAATGAGTGTTATGAAATCTATAATGTTATATTATGCTTCTCATTTGACCAGCAGTTATAAAAATATGCTTCGCCGAAACTGGTTTGGCTCAATGGATAGAGCATTGGCCTGCGGACTGAAAGGTCCCAGGTTCGATTCCGGTCAAGGGCATGTACCTTGGTTGTGGGCACATCCCCGGTAGGGGGTGTGCAAGAGGCAGCTGATCGATGTCTCTCTCTCACCGATGTTTCTAACTCTGTATCCCTCTCTCCTTCCTCTCTATAAAAAAATCAATAAAATATATTTTAAAAAATAAAAATAAATAAAATAAAAATATGCTTTGACACCGCACTATTTTAATAAATGATGAAGTTCAAATTGAAGAATAATGTAGATGTTTTTCATTGACATTTTTTTTTTACCTAAAATAAGGAGGATAAGGGTTAGCATTGCCAGAAGTAAGTATAAAAATGTTACAGGAAATGATGTTTCATTAGAAAGCTCATCTGGGTAAATGACATGTCCAAAAGAACTTCTTGATTGAAGAAAATAATGATTTAAAAGCCTTCTGTACCACCTATTAACTCAAATGCAAATTTTCATTATAGTTTGCAAATTCATTAGATTCAAAATATAAAAAAATCATAAACAAATCATGGTGGCAGACAGGGAATAAACAGGTTTGTGTCTGGCACTTTGGAAAAAGGGATTGCCTAGAATAATTTAAGCTAAGAGATGCCACACTATTGCTTTCCTTAGAATCACGCTTCATAGGTAGCAGATGGCATGGAATCAATAGCTGATCAGAGAATAGTACTTGGCATTCTATCCTGTGGGTGGGAGGAAAAGAGTGTTTTAATTTTATGGAAAAACATTGCTCATCAGCAAGACAGGCATACAAACATCAAGAAGAATGCTAAAGTAATGAATAACTTTCTTTTCATTTAAGGTCCAAAAAGCAGAGAACAGAAATCTGTTTGCCAGAGCTCAAGCCAAATGATAATTTCACTTGGTCTTATTTCCTTATGACTTGATTTTTAATTTCAAATTACTAGTACTGTAAGGGACACATCCCTTCCGTCCTTAGGCAAACTTGCAGGGCCATTTCTTTTTAAAAAAATTAAAAATATATATTTTATTGATTTTTTACAGAGAGGAAGGGAGAGAGAGAGAGTTAGAAACATCAAGAGAATCATCATCGATCAGCTGCTTCTTGCACACCCCCTACTGGGGGTGTGCCTGCAATCAAGGTACATGCCCTTGACCGGAATCGAACCTGGGACCTTTTAGTCTGCAGGTCGATGCTCTATCCACTGAGCAAAACTGGTTTCTGCAGGCCATTTCTTTATGTGACTTTATGTGAAAGAAAGTCAAGGAGACAGTTGGTGCTCAAGCCCAAACAAAGTGCCTTACTGTCTTTTACTTGCCATCTTGTGTATGCCATCAGGAGAAAACTCCCGTGGTCTCTTTCCTTTGTCCTGGTCTCATATCTCAGGCTATTCATGCTGAGTTTATGTGGACCTGGTCTCTCAGGTGTGTTGCACTTGTGCCACCTCTACCTTTTGTCACTCACCTGGGCCTTAATTCCTCTACCTGTTCCCCCATTGGAATTGATTGCTAGACATCACATTCAGAAGAGAACATTTTGGAGTACTTAGTGATACATGGCCTCTGGACTCATGTGTCTGTGTGTCTCACTGCTGCTATTCCTTTTCTCTCAGAAATGCTTTAAAATGAAATTCATAACTGCTAACCCTATAGATGAAAGACCAGGATGGGGGAAGGCAATAAAAACTTTGAGTCATCAAATGGGCCTAGGAACAGTTTCTGTTAAGAATTTTAACTCTTGTTGGGAGACCAGAGACAATGTTTATCATTTGGGGTTGAATCTGCCTTGCTTGTAGGTCTTTCATTAATTGTCTCAATTATGAGATCTAAGCTCACCTGTAGTTAAGGGTAATAGGAAGTTCATAAAAATACCTGGAGTTGCATCTTCTGTGAGATAAGTTCTAAAGCTTGATTTAAAGTGAAAGTCTCCCCAAAGCAATCAATAGGTTCAATGTATTCCCCATGAAAATACCAATGGCATATTTTACAGACCTAGAACAAACTCTCCAAAAATTTATCTGGAATAAAAAAAAGACCCCAAATAGCTGCAGCAATCCTGAGAAAGAAGAACAAAGTAGGAGGGATCTCAATACCAGATTTCAAGCTGTATTACAAAGCCACTATTCTCAAAACTTCCTTGTAACAGGAACAGAACAGACATTCATATAAATGGTATAGAGAACCCAGAAATTGACCCAAACCACTTTACTCAATTAATATTTGCCAAAGGAGACAAGAATATACAGTACAGTCAAGACAGTCTCTTCAACAAATGGTATTGGGAAAATTGGACAGATGCATACAAAAAAATGAAAGTAGACCACCAACTTACACCATACACAAAAATAAACTCAAAATGGATAAAGGACTTAAACATAAGACAGAAAACCATAAAAAGATTAGACGAATCCACAGGCAGCAAAATCTCAGACATTAGCACTATCGTTGCCAATACAGTTCTTAGGGTAATGGAAACTAAATAGAAAGTAAACAAATGGGGCTACAACAAAATAAAAAGCTTCTGAACAGCAAAATAAACCATTAAAAAAAGACAGCAAGAAAGCCCACTGTATTCCGGGAACCTCACTGCCTTCCAGGTTCCAACTCCCTCAAACCTCACTGCCTTCCAGGTTCCAACTCCCCCAAACCTCACTGCCTTCCAGGTTCCAACTCCCCCAGACCTCACTGCCTTCCAGGTTCCAACTCCCAGGAACCTCACTGCCTTCCAGGTTCCAACTCCCCAGAACCTCACTGTCTTCCAGGTTCCAACTCCCCAGACCTCACTGCCTTCCAGGTTCCAACTCCCCCAAATCTCACTGCCTTCCAGGTTCCAACTCCCCCAGACCTCACTGCCTTCCAGGTTCCAACTCCCCAGACCTCACTGCCTTCCAGGTTCCAACTCCCCCAAATCTCACTGCCTTCCAGGTTCCAACTCCCCCAGACCTCACTGCCTTCCAGGTTCCAACTTCCCAGAACCTCACTGCCTTCCAGTTTCCAACTCCCCAAAACCTCACTGCCTTCCAGGTTCCAACTCCCCCAAACCTCACTGCCTTCCTGGTTCCAATTCCCCCAAACCTCACTGCCTTCCAGGTTCCAACTCCCCCAAACCTCACTGCCTTCCTGGTTCCAACTCCCAGGAACCTCACTGCCTTCCAGGTTCCAACTCCCCAGACCTCACTGCCTTCCAGGTTCCAACTCCCCCAAATCTCACTGCCTTCCAGGTTCCAACTCCCCCAGACCTCACTGCCTTCCAGGTTCCAACTTCCCAGAACCTCACTGCCTTCCTGGTTCCAACTCCCCAAAACCTCACTGCCTTCCAGGTTCCAACTCCTCCAGACCTCACTGCCTTCCAGGTTCCAACTCCCAGGAACCTAACTGCCTTCCAGGTTCCAACTCCCCCAGACCTCACTGCCTTCCAGGTTCCAATTCCCCCAAACCTCACTGCCTTCCAGGTTCCAACTCCCAGGAACCTCACTGCCTTCCTGGTTCCAACTCCCCCAAACCTCACTGCCTTCCAGGTTCCAACTCCCAGGAACCTCACTGCCTTCCAGGTTCCAATTCCCCCAAACCTCACTGCCTTCCAGGTTCCAATTCCCCCAAACCTCACTGCCTTCCAGGTTCCAACTCCCCAACCTCACTGCCTTCCAGGTTCCAACTCCCAGGAACCTCACTGCCTTCCTGGTTCCAACTCCCCCAAACCTCACTGCCTTCCAGGTTCCAACTCCCAGGAACCTCACTGCCTTCCAGGTTCCAATTCCCCCAAACCTCACTGCCTTCCAGGTTCCAATTCCCCCAAACCTCACTGCCTTCCAGGTTCCAACTCCCAGGAACCTCACTGCCTTCCTGGTTCCAACTCCCCCAAACCTCACTGCCTTCCTGGTTCCAACTCCCCCAAACCTCACTGCCTTCCAGGTTCCAACTCCCAGGAACCACACTGCTTTCCTGGTTCCAACTCCCCCAGACCTCACTGCCTTCCAGGTTCCAACTCACCAGAACCTCACTGCCTTCCAGGTTCCAACTCCCCAGAACCTCACTGCCTTCCAGGTTCCAACTTCCCAGAACCTCACTGCCTTCCAGGTTCCAACTCCCCAACCTCACTGCCTTCCAGGTTCCAACTTCCCAGAACCTCACTGCCTTCCAGGTTCCAACTCCCCCAAACCTCACTGCCTTCCAGGTTCCAACTCCCCAACCTCACTGCCTTCCAGGTTCCAACTCCCAGGAACCTCACTGCCTTCCTGGTTCCAACTCCCGCAAACCTCACTGCCTTTCAGGTTTCAACTCCCCCAAACCTCACTGCCTTCCAGGTTCCAACTCCCCCAGACCTCACTGCCTTCCAGGTTCCAACTCCCCAGACCTCACTGCCTTCCTGGTTCCAACTCCCCAAAACCTCACTGCCTTCCAGGTTCTAATTTCCCAGAACCTCACTGCCTTCCAGGTTCCAACTTCCCAGAACCTCACTGCCTTCCTGGTTCCAACTCCCCCAAACCTCACTGCCTTCCAGGTTCCAACTCCCCAGAACCTCACTGCCTTCCAGGTTCCAACTCCCAGGAACCTCACTGCCTTCCTGGTTCCAACTCCCCCAGACCTCACTGCCTTCCAGGTTCCAACTCACCAGAACCTCACTGCCTTCCAGGTTCCAACTCCCCAGAACCTCACTGCCTTCCAGGTTCCAACTTCCCAGAACCTCACTGCCTTCCAGGTTCCAACTCACCAGAACCTCACTGCCTTCCAGGTTCCAACTCCCCCAAACCTCTCTGCCTTTCAGGTTCCAACTTCCCAGACCTCATTGCCTTCCAGGTTCCAACTCCCCCAGACCTCACTGCCTTCCAGGTTCCAACTCCCCAGACCTCACTGCCTTCCTGGTTCCAACTCCCCAAAACCTCACTGCCTTCCAGGTTCTAATTTCCCAGAACCTCACTGCCTTCCAGGTTCCAACTTCCCAGAACCTCACTGCCTTCCTGGTTCCAACTCCCCCAAACCTCACTGCCTTCCAGGTTCCAACTCCCCAGAACCTCACTGCCTTCCAGGTTCCAACTCGAAGGAACCTCACTGCCTTCCAGGTTCCAACATGCATAAAAGCCTAACCAATGGACACAGACACCAAGGGGATAAGGGCATGAGTGTGTGTGTGGGGGGCGGGGGGGGAGGAGGGCGGGATAAGGGGACAATGGGAGATAAGGACACATACGGTATGTAATACTTCAATTAATAATAATAAAAAAAGATGGTTAAGTGCAGGTCAGCTGAGAAATCCACCCTTTTACATCAACTTAAAAAAAAACAAACAAACCTAAAGTGAAATTTTCTTATATTCAAATGTAGGCAAAAGTATTCTTGATTTTTGTATCAGTCAACTTGGGCTGTGTCATCCTGCACTAATGAACAGCCCCTGAATTTCAGCAGCCTAAACACAATGGTTTATTTCTATTTCATGTTAGAGGTTGAGTGCACATACCTTCTTCATTCTGAGATCCAGACTATAGAAGCAGCCCCTTTTATCCATGCCATTCTAATGGGAGGAAGGTAAAAGAGGGAAGGAGAAACCATTTGATGACTTTTCAAGTTCAGATATGGAAAGTTTCAATCCTGCTTACATTCCACTAGCTCAGTGGTCAGCAAACCTCAGCTCCTGAGCCCCATGCGGCTCTTTTGCCCCTGAGTGTGGCTCTTCCACAAAATACCACGTGCTGGCGAGCACATACAGCACGATTGAAACTTTGTAGCCCATGGGCAGAAGTCGATTTTTGGAGTGGGCGAGTCTATTTTGAAGAAGTGGTTTGAACACCGAGCCATACTCAAGGGGCCAAAAAGCTGCATGTGGCTCGAGAGCCTTGGTTTGCCGACCACTGCACTAGCCAAAGCCAGTCACATGGCCAAGTTTGAAGGTGATGGCAGAGGAAGGTATATTTCTTCCACTAGGAAAGGCATTGCAAGTCACATGCAATGAGTGGGGGCGAATGATGCCATTATTAGGAGTGCAGAGATGAATAGAAAACACAAAATCTGCCACATAAATGGGAACCACAATACAATATATAGTGCAATATAGTGCAATGTCCCTTAAGAAAGATGTCCCATATATATATATATATATATATATATATATATATATATATATATGTAGTTATATTTGAGGAGAGGGAGCCTGGGTCTTAATAAAAGAATCATCATCACTTCTGGAAAGGTGCACATTTTGGGAGGCAATTCAGAAATAAGACTATCTAATTTTATAGGCAATGCACTTTTCCCACTTTCTACTGACTCCAGGGGAAATCTCTATTGATTAAACAGCAGTAAGAAACTATTGACTTTGTTGTTCCTTTCCTCTTTCTCTTTAGTGTCAATCATATATATTTTAATTTCAAAAGTTAAGTATTTGTATGATGAAATTCCACTACAATTAGGAGAATGTGCTATTCTATTGTTTCTCCAAAAGTATGTCAACTGTAACATTTATTGGCCCTCCCTACTTGACCTAAACCTGGAGAGCACAGAATAGATGGTGTTTGCTATATCTAATGGCTCAATACATATTTGTGCAATGATACATTTGGTTCTGTAGTGTACTATTTATAAGCATTATGTCTGGAGTCAGCTTGCCTAGTTCTAAATGTACTATTTACTATGTTTCTTAAACTATTACGCCTCATTTTTCTCATCTGCATAATGAAGAAAATAATAGTTTCTATTATGTAGCATATATTATGAATACAAATCTTGATAAATAAAAACCCTGGGTCCATCACATCCACAACAACTGGGGGGCTCAACCAACTGGGAGTCAGTCCTGCAGTCAGCACTGGGTTGTCATGGTGACCCAGCTCTGACTGCTATGGTTGCAGGCACTGCTACCCAGCACTAACTGTTGAAGGGGCTGCAAATCAGGCCCATAGAGAGGACTGAAAAGAGAAGCAGTGTCTGGTCCATAGCCTCTGTGGCAGCTGTTTATCAGCATTTGCCTATCTCTTTAGCTCCTGGCCTGGTCAGCAGCCCTGCCTCTATTTTTCTCCAGGCTTCCACTGGGGCTGCTGATCACCCCTGCCATTCTGAACAGGTCCCATTGATAGGCCCAGAGATGCTGACTGGCATAGAAACTGACCAATCACAACCAAATCTGGGTCAACTGTGAGGACCCAATGGCTGCCTAGGAGGCAGAGCTTTTGAGGCTGACTGGCATAGAAACTGACCAATCAGAACAAAGTTGGCTTGGCACAGGATGGCAGTTGGGTGCAAGATCAGGTCTGCAGCAGACCGCTGTTGGGGATGAGATTAGGCTGGCAGGGGAGGGCAGTTGGGGGGTATGAGACCAGCAGGGGAGGGCAGTTGGGGGTGAGATCATTCTGGCAGGGGAGGCCAGGTGGGGGCAATCAGGCTAGCAGGGGAGCAGTTAAGTATTAATCAGGCCAGCAGGGGGTGGCAGGCAGAAGCATTTAGGGGCAATCAGGCAGGCAGGCAGGCAGGTGAGCAGTTAGGAGAAAGTAGTCCTGGATTGTGAGAGGGATGTCCCCTTAAGTGTCCCAGATTGGTGAGGGTGTAGGCTAAGCTGAGGGACACCCCTCCCCCAAGGGCACAGATTTTGTTCTCTGGACCTTTAGTATATATACATAAGATAGATAGATAGATAGATAGATAGATAGATAGATAGATAGATAGATAGATAGATATAGACATAGATATTCACTGTTCTTGAACAGTGGCTCTATTTCAGGTCCAATAATATAGAAGGATGCTTGTCATGTAGCGAGTATTTAAAAATATATATTTCTTGAATAAATGCATAAGCCCCATTTGTGATCCAGGTTATTGCTTTTCCATCTTATCATTGCTTAAGCCAGAAATATGAGCATCATCCTTGATATCTCCTTCTTCCTTATTCTCCAATTATAAATGAACATTTTTTATCCATCTCCACTCCCACTACATTGTTGCATAGTGCCATCATCATCTCCCTGGACTAAGAGAAAGTCTCTCTGCTTCTATGCTTACAACTCCAGTAACTTCTCCAAACAGCATGAAGGAAGGTTTTCTTAAAGACGTAAATACCTTGATAACATCTTGCTTAAAACCCATCATGATCCTTATCTCCCTTAGAGTATAAAATTCTTACATTGCTGTCAAAGCTCTGCTTGATCTAGCTCCTACCAGCCTCCTGTCATGCTTTTCTTTGCCTGTGTTTCCTCCCTATTAGTCACAGTGACATTTATCCCATTTCTCAAGCATTTCTAAGCATCTTTCTTCATAGTCTTCACACCCAATGTTCTCTATGACTTCCTCCTCTAGCCTTAATCCTTTATACCTGCCTCCTCCCTTAGCTGATCTGTAATAATTTAGAAAGTCTCAGATTAAAGATCCTCAGAAGCACCTTCCCTCCTTGTTCACTCCATTGGACATTTCTTGTAATTACCTTCTCTAGCACTTTGAAGGAGGCCCTCAAAATTTACATGAAAACTTTCCCTCTTGGATATATAGCTCTTCTGTGGACTTCCCATAAAAGTTTGTCTAGAATATAGCTTCTAAGTAATTTGTAAAATTTATCAGATATTTGAGTGTGGCTTTTCTTTTGGCCATTATTTAAAACTAGAGGCCCGGTGCACAAAGTTTGTGCACAGGGGAGTAGGTAGTCCCTCAGCCCAACCTGTACCCTCTCCAATCTGGGATTGCTTGAGAAATGTCTGACTTCCCGTTTAATAGGCAGTGGGACATCCCTCTCACAATCTAGGACTTATGGCTCCCAACTGCTCAGCCTGTCTGCCTTCCTGATTGCCCCTAACTGCTTCTGCCTGCCAGCCTGATCACCCCCTAACCACTCTGCTGCCAGCCTGATTGATAGCTAACTGCTCCCCTGCCAGCTGTTTGCCCCCAACTTCCCTCCTCTGCAGGGTTGATCACCTCCAACTGCCCTCCTTTGCAGGCCTGGTTCCTCCCCAACCGCCCTCCCCTGCTGGCCATCTTGTGGTGGCCATCTTGTGTCCACATGGCAGGATCTTTGACCACATGGGGGGAGCCATATTGTGTGCTGGAGTGATGGTCAATCTGCATATTACTCTTTTATTAGATACGATAGAGGCCTAGTGTATGGGTAGGGGCTAGCTGGTTTTTTCTGAAGGGTGGGGGTGTGGGGCAGCCTGGTCAAGGGGCCTGTGGTGGTTTGCAGGCCAGCCATGCCCCCTGGCGACCCAAGTGGAGGCCCTGGTATCTGACATTTATTTACTTTCTACAATTGAAACTTTGTAGCCTGGAGTAGAGCCAAGCCTTCTGCTTGCTCCATGGCTGTTGCCATTTCTGTTTGGATTTGTTTACCTTCTATAATTAAAACTTAAAACTTTGTAGCCTTGAGTGGAGGCTTAGGCCAGCCAGGACAAGTAGAAAGCTTGGCTTCTTCCATTGCCTGGGAAACCCAAGCCTTTCTCCTGCTCTCTGTGGCTGCAGCCATCTTGGTTGGGGTTAATTTGCACACTCACTCTGATTGGCTGGTGGGCATGGCTTGTGGGTGTAGCAGAGATATTGTAAATTTGAATATTACTCTTTTATTAGATAAGATTAGAGGTCCAGTGCATATAATTTGTGCATAGATAGGGTCCCTAGTGTCTGCTGTCTGGGCCTCCCTTCTCCCAGCTGCCTGCTACTGCCACTGTCTGGGGCTTCCCTAAGGTTGGCCGGCCTGCCCAGTCCCCTGATTGAACTTCTGGTTGAGGGAAAATTTGCATATTGCCTTTTGTTATGTAGGATAGCTATATGGGGGAAAGGAGTCCCTCAAAATTCACCTTGATACTTTTCCTTTTGGATATAAAGCTCTTCTGTGGATTTCCCATAAGAGTTTGTCCTGAATATTGCAGAGCTCCTCAAAACAAAGATTTACTGGAGTCCTAGATAAAACCTGAATCATTATACTTATTTCACAATGAACTTTCAAATTTAGCACTTTGAAGACAATTAAGACCTGGTAATCAGTGCAAATAATTTCAGAATAGGCATTTTCTACTCTCCTAATAGTGCTTACATGCTCAGTGATGGGGGAAATGAAACAGATTTAACTTAGTAGGATTACAGCAGCTCCTGGGCTTGGCACTGAATTGTAAAAGGAATCATCTGGGTACATTCAGGAAACCAGCAGGAAAAGACTGGGCTGAGAGACTACATGTCTGCAACTACATTACATTTCTTTGACCTTTCACATTAACTTTTTCATAGGTTTATTGTATGATATACACTTATATTTAATGAATATTGGTTAGCATTCTGTATGTGTCTGTATATATTTTTTTCAAAGCAAGAGACCGGTCCTCAGGTGTAAGAGCTAATAAAAACATTTTAACAGCACATACTAGAAATGTAGTGTGAATTAGAATGCATGAATGCTTGTCCTCTCTCCATACCCCTTCTTCTTCTTTTTTTTTTTGTTAATCAAAAGAAATATCAACAAAATCTGATTTTCATTGTACTTTCAAATATGGGACATATGAAGGTGTTTATCCCAGCACAGAAGTAGCAATAATTATAAACAAACTTTTTAAACTCCTGAAAAATCACTACATGCCAGGCAAGACATGACAGAAAAAGAAGGAGATAAAGCAGAAGACTACATCTTTATGACATGAGCCTTCAAGTGCTCAAGCATGGTTTGCTGTAGAAAGGCTGACAATTTTAGACATATCCAGCTGATGGTAAAGAGGTTTTCTAACCAAACCGTATTGCCATTTTATTTGAAAAGTATTTCCCCCCATCTTTACTTCATATGCTAAAAGCCCCTCGCTACATGCTCCCCCTTAATAAAATATTCAGTGATTTACTTTCTAAGTACACAAGTAGAATGTTCTTGTGAAAGAGATTGACTAAACCCTGTAGAAGATTTAATTGGTGCTTAAATACGAGCAGCTGTCTTCCTGCAGATAGCTGGGGCCCTGGGGAACCTGGCTAATGGAATGCTCCGGCTTTGTTCAAAGCAACCTCCCACTCTATCCCTGGAGCCAAGATTTGCATGTTTTTCCCAATTTTGCTTCCTCTTTTAAAAAGAAAAATGCATGTAAGAAACTTCTCATATAAAATGTCAATCTTCTTTCCTGAGCTGAAGTCAGTTTTGGCTGAAAAATACTAGTTCTTTATTATTATTATTATTATTATTAATTATTTGCTTAAAGTATTATAGAGTAGTACATATGACTCTTTTTTCTCTCCCCAATGACCTTCCCCTGACCTCCCCTACCCTCCAGTATCTTGTGTCCATTGGTTATACTTATATGCATGCATGTAAGTCTTTGGTTGATCTCTTACCTCCCCTGCAAACCTCCCCATCCTTCCAGCTGTAATTTGACAGTCTGTTCAATGCTGCTCTGCCTCTATATCTATTTTATATATATTTCACAGAGATTTTATTTTATTTTTATTGTTTAAGGTATTGTAAATAGTAATATATCTGTCTCTCTCTCTCTCTCTTGCATACAAGTCCTTTGGTTGATCTCTTACCCCTTTCCTTCCCAAGTATCCCCTACCTTCCTGCTGTAGTTTGATAGTCTGTTCCATGCTTCTTTGCTTCTGTCTATTTTTGTTCAACAGTGTGTAATGTTCTTGATTATCCATTAATGAGCGAGGTCATGTGGTATTTATCTTTCATGGACTGGCTTATTTCACTTAGCATAATGCTCTCCAGTTTGATCCATAATGTTGCAAATAGTAAGAATTTCTTTTTTACAGCAATGTAGTATTCCATTGTATAGACCAGCTTTCTAATCCATTCACCTCTTGATAGATATTTAGGCTATTTCCAAATCTTAGCTATTATAAATTGTGCTGCTCTGAACATAGGGATGCATATATCCTTTCTGATGGGTGTTTCTGATTTCTTGGAATTCCTAGAAGTGGTATTACTGGATCAAATGGCAGTTCCATTTTTAATTTTTTGAGGAAACACCATACTGTTTTCCACAGTGGCTGCACCAGTATGTATTCCCACCAGCATTGCATGAGGGTTCCTTTTTCTCTGCATCCTCACCAGCACTTGTAATTTGTTGATTTGTTGATAATAGCCATTTTGACAGGTGTGAGATGGTAACTCATTGTCATTTTAATTTGCATATCTCAGATGATTAATGACTTTGAGCATATTTTCATATATCTCTTGCCCTTTATTACCTCCTCTTTCAAAAAGTGTCTATTTAGGTCTGTTTCCCATTTTTTGATTGGATTGTTTATCTTTCTTTTTTTAAGTTGCATGGGTTCCTTGTAAGTGTTGGAGATTAAGCCCTTGGAGAATATGTGTGTAGTGGGCTTTCTTATTGTTTTGTTGATGGTTTCTTTTGCTGTGCAGGAGCTTTTTATTTTGATGTAATCCCATTTGTTTATTTTCTCTTCAGTTTCCATTGCCCTAAGAGCTGTATTGGTAAAGATATTGCTATGACAAATGTCTGCTATTTTGCTGCCTATGGCTTCTTCTAATATTTTTATGGTTTCCTGTCTTATGTTTAAGTCCTTTATCCATTTTGAGTTTATTTCTGTGTGTGGTGTAAGTTGATGGTCTAGTTTAAATTTTTTTTCAAGTATCTTTCCAGTTTTGCCAACACCATTTGTTGAAGAGATCATCTTGTCTCCATTATATGCTCTTGACTCCTTTGTCAAATATTAATTGAGCTTACTGGCTTGTGTCACTTTCTGGGTTCTCTGTTCTGTTCCACTGGACTATATGTCTGTTCTGGTTCCAGTACCAGGCGGGTTTGAGAACAGTGGCTTCATAGGATAGCTTGGTATCTGGTATTGTCAACCTTCCTACATTGTTCTTCTTCCTTAGGATTGATGCAGCTATTTGGGGTCTTTTTTTTCAAAATTCCAGATGAATAATTTGTTCTAGGTCTTTGAAGTATGCCGTTGGTATTTTAATGGGGGATTACATTGAATTTATAGATTGCTGTAGGTAGTATGGACATTTTAATGATGTTGATTCTAAAAATCCATGAACATGGCATATTCTTCCATTTGTTCATGTCTTCCTCTATCTCTTTTTTTCAATGTCCTGTAGTTTTCCAAGTACAGGTCTTTTACATCCTCAGATAAGTTTATTCCTAGGTGTCTTAATTTTTTTGGTGCAATGGTAAATGGAATTGTTTTGTTTTTGTTTTTTCTATTTTCTTTCTGAGAGTTCATTATTCTATATAAGCATAATATGAAAATAGACTGAATGGCAGAACAACTGAACAACCAATCAAAGCATAATATGCTAATTATATGCTAAAACTGCTTAACTGCTCGCTATGATGTGCATTGACCACCACAGGGAGACAGTTAACTGGTGGACCAGTTGTTATGATGTGTACCTAGCATCATGGGGCAGATGCTCCAATGGGTAGGTTAGCTTGCTTTGGGAATCCAGCCAATTGGGACTGAGCAAGATGGGCTCGACATGCTCTAGAGCCCTCCTGCAGTCCCTCCCCAGCCAGATCTTGCACCAGTGGAGTCCCTCAGGCTGGTCTGTGTCCTCTCAAACTCTGTGACCCTTTGGGGGATGTCAGAGAGCCAATTTCAGCCTGATCCCACAGGCACTGTGCTTGGGAGGGTACCAGATGCAGGGCTCATGGCTGATGAATACTACTGTGGCAGCATGAGCCTCTCCCGATCGGGACTGATTTGGCATGAGCCTGTGGCAGGCACAGGGAAGCCTGGATGAATGAGAGCAGCAGGTAGGAGGTGTAGGTGATGTTAGACTGTGGGTTTCAGCCTGATCCCCACAGGCCATCCAGAGGGACCCTACCTGTGCATGATTTTATGCACCAGGCCTCTAGTTAGTGTGTAAAAAGGCCATAGATTTCTGGGTGGTGACTTTGTATCCTGCTACTTTGCCAAATTCACTTATTAAGTCTAGTTCGATTCAGGTCAAGGGCATGTACATTGGTTGCGGGCACGTCCCCAGTGGGGGGTGTGCAAGAGGAGGCTGGTTGATGTTTCTCTCTCATCAATGTTTCTAGCTCTCTATCTCTCTCCCTTCCTTTCTGTAAAATATCAATAAAATATATTTTTTTAAAAGAAGAAGAAAAAAAAAGAAATAGCTCTCTGAGTGAGACCATCTTGAATTGTTTAGCTCAGTGGTCGGCAAACTCATTAGACAACAGAGCCACAGTTTGCCGACCACTGTTTAGCCAAAACTAAAGCCACATTAGCAAGATCAGATGAGACTTTAGAAGGGAGGACAAGTCATTCCATCTGAGCTCTGCTTAACCAATTTATAGAATTATGATAATTAAAAATCATTATTTTTATTAAGCACTAAGTTTGGGAGCTGTTTATTCACAGAAATAGGTAACTGTGAAAGTGGTAATCATGATTTTTTTAACATTTTATTGACTTTAAAGATATTGCTTCTAATGTTATAGTATTAAGCATAATTTTTTCCTGTAGTTTTTTTGGCAAGTATCTCTCCTTTATCAGGCTAAAATTTGACCACTGTTTTCAAAAAGCTTATTTTTTTTTCAAACCCCTTTCTCATATATTTTGAATGATGTTATTTTTTTTCTGCGAGCATGGTTTGTTGCATTTTTAAATATTAACTATACTTTGCATATTTAAGATAAATTGAATGTTGTGATATTTAATTTACATTGCTTAATTCTCTTTGCCATTATTTTTGGGGGTTGTTATATTTATGCTTATGAATATAATTCTTGCATTATTTTCCTTTCCTCTAGACTTGTATTAAGGTTTTTATTGTTCTCATGCAATGACTGTAAACATAAGCATTCTTTATAACCTATAGCTCATATATACATGGAAATATGTTGGGCAGAACATTTTTGCATATTATGTGTATATTATATTCCAATTTTTAAATGGTACCAAAAATGCATTTACACGCCATCTAAAATCCCTCAATCAAGTTTTTCCTCATATAGCAAAAACTTTTTTTGATGCAAGATTTTTTAATAATAGAAAGCATCTAATTCATTTATTAATTTTTTTCACTAATAATGATGCTATATCAGATGCATATGACATTCATAATGTGTACATACAAAGAGTCTACTTCATAAATAATCAATGAAGCAGTATGTTAAAGACACTTCAGTGGTTCCCCCCTAAACCATGGGGAATATGTTCCCCAGTGAATAATACTAAACCCTAAACTGTATTTTTCCCTTAACATACCCACAATAAAATTTAATTTTTAAATTAAGTACAGGAAGTGATTAACAACAATAACTAATAATAAGAGAAAACAATTATAGCAATATACTTCAATAAAAATTATGTGAATGGCTTTGGGGTCATTATTACCGTATTTGCCGGTGTATAAGATGATTTTTTGGCCCTGAAAAATACCGTATTTGTCGGCGTATGAGACTGGGCATATAAGACGACCCCCAAACATTTCCACTCAAAATACAGAGTTTGTTATATACTCGCCGTATAAGACTACCCCCTACTTGGAGGCATATTTTTCAGGGCCAAAAAATCGTCTTATACGCCGGCAAATACGGTAAGTAAAATAAGGATTTCTTGAACACAAGCACCTCAATACTGGAATAGTCAATGTGATAATCAAGATGGCTACCAAGTGCCTAGCAGGTTGGTGGCATATATAGGGTAGGTACACTGGATAAAGGATGAGTCATATCCTGCGTGGGGCAGAGTGGGATGGCATGAGAATTGAGAGCAATTTTTAAATTGTTTCTGAAATTTTCCATTAAATATTTTTGCAGACAGATGACTGCAGGTAACAAACTGTGGAAAGCAAAACCAAAAATAGGGGGACTACTGTAATTTCAACTAGATACAGATTGATAGATACCATGCCTGGCTGTCTAGCATATACAAACCACAGAGTCCAGGGAAAATGTAATGATTATGCAGAGTCTTTTAAAATAACAGGAGTTCAAAATACTATTCTTGGGAAACAATCCACTATAGATTGAAGCTCCATTCCTCTTATGGGTCTGGGTAGTGTACAAATGTAACATTTTTTCCTGGCATACAAATATAGATTTTTCATAGGAAGTTTTGATTCAGTGAATCTGAGCAAAATTTTACAACTCATTATATTAAATATTCAGATCAAGAACGGTTGTGTAATGAGGAATACTTGTAAAACCTTAGTTTGTTTCACAACTTTTATCATGTAGCGTTTTCACATTTAAATATTTTAATTTATTCTAATTTCTATTTTATTTAAGAATCATATAGAAATCCTTTTAAAACGTTTCATATGTGTTTCTTAAGTTATCTTAAAAATCATCTGTACTTAAATGAAGTGCTATTTCATTAAAATGTGGTCTATGTTTATTATTTTGGTACTTTTTTGAACCTCATTTTATTTCAAATCATGTGATCTTGTAAATATTGTGTAGCCTTTATTCTTGGCATGCATGATTCTATATATGTGTTTTCATGCTGAATTTGTTGATTGATATGTTCAAATCTTTTATATTTTTACTAGTGGCCTGGTGCATTGAAGGGGATGTCCCTCAGCTACCCTCTCCAATCTGGGACCCCTCAGGTGATATCCTGCAGCCAGATATCCCTCCCACAATCTGGGACCACTGGCTCCTAACCCCTCACCTGCCTGCCTGCCTGATGGCCCCTAACCACTCTGCATGCCGGCCTGCTCATCCCAGCTGTCCCCCCACTGGCCTTCTTGCCCCTAACTGCCTCTCTCCTTATTGATCTGCTTTCTCCCAACTGGCCCACCCTGCTGGTTTGCTTGCCCCTAACTGCGCCCCCCTACTGGCCTGATCACCCCCAACTGTCCTCTCCTCCTGGCCTGATCATCCTTAACTACCTCTGCTAGGCCCCACCACCATGGCTTTGTTTGGAAAGAAATCAGGAAGGTCACCCCATCTAATTAACATATTACCCTTTTATTAGTATAGATTGGCTATTTATCTGCTATTTCAATTACTAGAGAAGGTGTCCAGATATTTATAATTTTCAATATGATAGTAGAATTTATTTCTCTAGTTAAATTGTCTTAATTATATTCTAAAATTTGTTCTTAGATTTAAAATTGTAATATTTTTTCTATTAAGTATTATTTTTATTATTATGTGAAGACCATTTTTCTCCTAATTGTGCTTTTCATCTTAAATCACACTTTGCTTACTATTAAAATAACCATAAGAGCCTTCTTTGGGTTAACCTTTTCATGGTATTTTAATAATCCTTTTTAAAAAATATATTTTATCGATTTTTTACAAAGAGGAAGGGAGAGGAGAGAAATAGAAAGCTAGAAACATCAATGAGGGAACCATCAACCAGCTGCCTCCTGCACACCCCATACCAGGGATGTGCCCACAACCAATGTACATGCCCCTGACCAGAATGGTAGCTGGGACCTTTCAGTCTGCAGACCAATGCTCTATCCACTGAGCCAAACCAGTTTCGGCTTAATATCATTTTTAAGATTTTGCATCTTACTCATTTTGCCATCTAATCCTCCTTATTTGTCATAATTAGGTTTTATATAACCTTTTTTGGCTAATGTCTCCTTAATCTGAGAGATTTAATTTTCAGCAAAGCAAATGTAAAACTTGTCAAACACTTTTTGATTTTCTCAACATAGGACTGAATCTTCCTTTTGAGGAAGTTTCTTATTCCCCATTTGATAGCCCTAAACATAATTTTACCTCTCAGCGTAATCCTTACTCTAACACTAACTGTAATCCAATTTCTATGCCCGGGTAAAATCTCGTGGATTAATCATTATTCTTTTTAAAATAATCGTAAATGTTCTTCAATAATCTTTATCTCTATGGTCTTAGTTTTCTAGGTGTATCTAAAACTATGCCACTTTTTCTATAATTTTTAGTAGATCTGTTTGCCCTTCTAGCATTCTATTATCCTCTTACAGAAGCTTACCAAGACTGCAAGTTAATTTTAATTGTATGGTTTCTTTTTCTTCTTAAAATTAAAAATTCACAGTACTTGGGACTTGCACAATGATATATATTTGCATTTGGGATTATAAATGTTATTACTAATTCCAGCCCAATTGCTTTTTCATATCACTATCTTGTACCATCCACAATGTTTTCCTTCTCTGAAAGTGATAGCTGCTGTTTTTCCTAGTAAATGGATTTACATAGTTATCTGGATGTTTCTCTCCTCCCTCATCACATTTAGTTTCAATTCCTTCTGATTAGTTTATCTAGCCTCTGGGCAAACACATTCTCCAAGAAGAAAATAATGCATGAGCTTGACAAAGCTTACAAAATAAGATGAAAACAGTGAAGGCATGCTAGGCAAAATGCATGGTGCAGAGGTAAAAACATTAAAAAAAATGTAACTACGAAACAGTCTATGGATAACTGGGGGATTTCTAAAAGAAAATAATAAGAGATTAGGTAGAAATTGTAGGTATCAGTCACAAAAAAAATAGCCTTAAATTTCAATTTAAATTTAAAAGTGAGATTTATCCTGCAGGTTTTTAAATCTCGTTTGAAGTTCAAAAGTGTTGCTAAAAATTATCCTGGGCAATGTGGCTCAATGGTCATAGTTCAATTCCAGGTCAGGGCACATTCCCAGTTTGTTATGGGCTTGATCCACAGTGAGAGGCATGCAGGAGACAGCCAATCAATGATTCTCTCTCATCGTTGATGTTTTTATATCTTTCTTCCTCTCTGCTCTGCCCTGAAATCAGCAACATACTTTAGATAACATTTTTTTTTTAAATTACTGTGCAAATGACATGTAGAAGACATGGAAATAGAAATCAGACACAGGTTTGCATGAAAACCTGGACTATTATTCTAAATAAAATGGAATAAGTGAGAAATTTAAAAGATAATGAGGAGAATGAATAAGATAGATAAACAGGAAAACTTTGGTAAGATTGTTTAGCTTATTAACTTTGAGAAAATAATATCACTGTACACACAGAAAGTTGCATAGTAAAAGTAATTAGGGAACTAAGGATGGGTTTGTGTTACACATGGTGAGTTAGAAACACATTCAAGTAACTTAGGATGAGAAGTCTGTTAAACAAAAGTACTTTATAGTTGAAAGAGTTTGCGAGTAGCAATCAGGGTCTTCTATATTGTCAAACACCATGTGAGATAGTCTAAGAGTGTTGCTATATGATGATTTTCTCATGTCGAGGTATAGAAACCTAACACAAAGTAGTTTAAGCAACAAAGAAGATTTGTTGTCTTGGTACTCAGGTAGATCACACAACAAAATAACAATTCAGACCCAGGTGATTCTTGGGGTTTAAGAAATAAGACCTAGGGATTGGTACCAACCAGAACTTTTTCTTCTCCTCCTCTCTTTGTCTCTCTTTGGTTTTATTTCCTTCTATGGTAGCAGACATCTTCCCTGTCACAAAAACGGTAATTACTGAACAACTTTGGAATTATGTCATTAGAGAATTTTTCTAAAGAAGAATTGCTAGCCTCTGGTCCATGAAATCTGGGAAAGGGCTCTGATTGGTTTAATTGGCTCGTGAGTTTCTTCTTGGGCCACTCACTGTGGTCAGGGGTAAGAAACAGTATGGTTCAGATTCATCACTGTGTGCAAGAAAGTGGATGTATCACTAGACAAATATTTTATCTATGGAGAAAAGAAACCAGTTTCTACTAAGATGATAACTTGAGGGTCTCAATTTTATGAGGCCATAATGATTGAAACATATATTTACAACTGCATCACTGTGCTCGATGTTAATACCGTTAAATGATGCACGAGTCAACTGGCAATGTCATTGATGATGATTAAAACAAAACAAAATGAAAAAAAAAACTGATGGACTGACACTGAAGTAGAAAAATAAATAAATGAAATGGCTACATATTGTATCTTTTAGAAAATCTATATGCAACTAAACTAAGTAAGGATATCATCAAAGGCATTGTCTTTCTTTGAAATAATTAGAATCAAACATGATGAGACATCAAAGGATGGGTTTCAGGATAAACAAAAGAAAGTTTGCTTCAGGAAGAAAATTGCTTTGTATATGCCATTAGATTAGAATAAAGTCAAAAGCATGAAAACAATAACCCATCAATCTGTGGCATCTTGATTCTGAACAAGTCAGAAAACCAATGATGTTGTAAGTTGGGCTCATATGAAATGAAAACCATGAGGCAACATATATCTAGAACAGGTAGAAGTTATGGAGAAGAGTCAAGTCAGCCAGGAGCAGAATAGGCAAAAAAGAAATGCCATGGAGAGAAACAAAAACAGAGCTGTAAGTCCCAATTATGGTGGAGTATACCATGCTTAAATTAATCCAGGTGCTGATGAAGTTGTGTTTTGGCATCTCAGTTCTCCATGAGGTTTGCCTACATGATAGTTGGAACTATTTCAATTAGTTCTGACTTTCCTATGGATCCATAGGATATACCCGAGTTACTGAAACGATCTCTCTGTATCTTTGTTCCTTGAAACCTGAAGAATCCATATATATATATATATATATATATATATATATATATATGGATTCAAACAAAAGATTTATCTAAGATATATATCTTAGATAAATATTTTGTTTGAAGATAATGGGTTCCTAATAAATCTATGAATTTTGCAATGCTCTATCCCTGATCAATGTGCATGTCTTTGCATATTGTTGAGAGTTGAACAGCAAATACAAGTTGAATTAAGCCAAATTTATTTTCCAAATGATTGTCTAGTTTACCAAGAGCACTGGTGCCCTAACTGATTTGGCTTGCTAGATAGAGAGTTGGCCTGTGGACTGAAGGGTCCCAAGTTTGATTCCAGTCAAGGGCACATGTCCAGGTTGCAGGTTTGATTCCCAATGGGGGAATGCAGGAGGATCCGATCAATGATTCTGTCTATTTATTGATGTTTCTATCTCTCTCCCTCTCCTTTCCTCTCCGGAATCAATAAAAAGATATTAAAAATATATTTTGTTATAGAAGAGCATTCTGGAAAATATGATTTGGAGACAGTGAAGTATGATTTTAGAGCACAGGAACATTGAATTCAAACAGACCTGGCTTTCAATCTTGAAATTTTGTGTTCTCGAACAAATTTGTTAAGTTTTAATTTTAACACTTTTAAAGTGAAGTTAATAATAGTGCCCCTCATAGGGCTCTTTTGAAGTTTAAATAAAACAGTATGTTTTTAGTAGAATTATTATCATATAGTGCCCCAAAGTGTTAGCTATTAATTATAATTTGACTAGTATATTAACTATTACCTCATATTAACTTATTGATCTGAAGTTAATAAATTAATCTTTTAAAATATTAATATCTTATTATGTATTTGAGCAGATTTTTTCAGTATTGCCTTGTTAGGATAAAACATTTATATGATAGGCTGGCAGATAAAATGAAACAAAGCAAAACAAACAAACAAATAAACAAACAAAAAACATTGAGAAGAGAATGGGTATTTATTTGCCAACATCCTTCATTATTCTAAACAAATGGTAATAATCTTTGAATTAACCCTCCTAGTACATGGTGAATGAATTAAATAAATATAATTTCTTTAGACATACTAGAATTTGGGGAGTCTCAAAAGCAAAACTATTAATTTCCTGCCTCAGTTCTGAACAACTGAGATAGAAGACAAAAGAGTAGAGCAGTATATATATAAAAGGCTAAGTGACTGACCTTTCGTCCAGCTGACCATCTGACCAGCTGGTACATATTACAAACACTGGCAATCTATAATAATAAAAGCATAATATGCTAATTAGACCAGATAGCTGAACGACCTTCTGGACATCCTTCTGGGTGACCTTCTGGATGACTTTCCGGATGATTCCAGGACTGTGAGGGCTGAGTCCCTACATGAATTTCGTGTAACTGGCATCTAGTTTAAAAGTAAACATTGACTTGTGAATGCGTAATACATCTAAAGCTCTTGCTGGTGCCAATCACACATGTGTGTTTCCATTTGTCATTGTTGACCATGAATTTGGTTGATACTTCTTTTATAGAGAAAGAGAAAATAGTGATATTAAAACATTTCTTCTAATTAATTTCCTTTAAATGTGCACAAATTCATGCACCAGGCCACTAGTTATAGATAACACTGATGTTGCAAATGTCTTATATCTGCAGCAAGGTGGGATGTTTAATACAATACCAGAGAATTTGATGGCCACAGGCAACCCTGGGTTTTGGGCCAGACCTTTATGCTTAGGGTCAGAGCACAGAATGTATTTTCTACAAATACCCTGGCTCCAAAGAGAAAGAGAGGGGAAAGTAACTAGGCTCCCCAGTTTTCCATTGTAAAATCACTAATAATTTTAAGTTATTACTTACATCTTGAGAGACGTGAGTTAGGGGACACAAAAAGATTTAAAATGTTATACCATTGGAGTTCCCTCCCTTAGAAAAGAGAACATCAGAAGAATGAAAGGATCCTCGCCGATCTCCCCCAAATAAAACACATTTATTTACTCTGTTTTAGTTAGTCTTATAATTTTTGTAAATTATCTTGTATTATTTATAGGAATAACTGCCAGAATATTATAGTATGATTTTTAGACAAGTCTAAAAGACTAACAAAGTACTAATTTCTTTTTTATATTTTCAAAATATGGATAATTCACTACAAAAGTAGATCATTGTTTAGAAAGAAAAAAAAGAATGGTAGTATGACTAGCATAATAAAATAATGTCTTTGTAAAGATAAAGTAGCACCAAAACATAACAGCCTTGGGACAGTCCATTGTGGAGGAAGGTGGAAACCCATGTGTGAGAGGGTCAGGGTGCATTGCACTCCCGGGGTCTGCTGTGCTCCTACACAGAGGAATCAGGGTAGAGCTAACCTAGATCATAACAATAAAGTACCAATGGGTAAGTTGGGTAAGCTATCCTTAACTTTGAATTTTTCTCCTTTGAAATCCACCTTTCTTACCAAAAGTTGCCATAATATCCTTTTTTCTTTTAAAAAATATATATTTTATTGATTTTTTTACAGAGAGGAAGAGAGAGGGATAGAGAGTTATAAACATCGATCAGCCGCCTCCTGCACACCCCCCACTGGGGATGTGCCTGCAATCAGTGTACATGCCCTTGACCAGAATCGAATCCAGGACCTTTCAGTCCGCAAGCCGATGCTCTATCCATTGAGCCAAACCGGTTTCGGCTAATATCCTTTTTCTAAGGCCAAGACACCACCAGAGGATGGGTGCTAACAGACCTTTGGACAGCTAACAATTTGATTTTGTGTTTTTGTTTTGGCAGGGGCTTTATTTATTTTATTATTTTTTTCATTTTGGCTTTAAATCTTTATTGTTGAAAGAATTACATATGTTCCCTTTTTCCCCCATTGACCCCTTCTAGCCCATCCCTTTACCCTCCCCACCCCAGGCGTTCACCACCCTATTGTCTGTGTCCATGGGTTATGTATATATGCATATAAGTTCTTTGGTTGATCTCTTCCCACCCATCCACCCCCACCTTCCTTCTGAGATTTGACAGTCTGTTCCAAGCTTCTATGTCTCCGGATCTATTTTGGGATAACAATTTGTACACAAACATGCGCTGGTGTGGAAATTCATGAGATCACCGATGAGAGGTAATATTTTAGTACTGTCTGGTATTCATGCAATGGGATGGCTACCCAACTATAAATTGTCTCTCTGATTGTGGTATTTTTAGACTCAGAAAAGCTTGGTGCTTTTTTTCACCCAGTAAGTGCTATCTTTTTTATAAGTTGTGAAAATGTGATCAGATGGTGAGATCACAGCTGAAGGGAGCCTTCAATGGAATAACCTCGGGGATGTGGAGTTTCCATCTCAGACATGGTTGGAAATGGTTAATAGGAGAGCTTGGGCGCTGCTGCTTAATGCTGTAATTGCACCTGACCATAACCGCTTCAGCGTCAGTTCCCTTCCAGTGAATTCAAATCGAAATGTCAAATTCACGGAGAGAAAAATGAAAAAGTTCTACATAAATTAAAACTTAAATTAAAGTCCTGCAGGAAATAAGAAGGTGTTGTGTTGTAGGCAGTGATTTTTAATTTTTAAAATTTTTTCCAGTGACAGTTAAATTGTTAGGTAATTGCTATATTCTAACAAAATGATATTGGTACAATCCGCTTCCCAGAAATTGCCTGGGTGCCTATTACAGAAGGAGACGTGACCACTGTACAAAAGAAAGACTTCTAAAAAAAACCATTAAATCTTTAGGGGAATTAGAGGGAAAGTTTTGAAAGTCACTTTTATAAAAGGACAAAGTGTTTTTCACTTGCTTTTTGCTTGGCTGAGGAATGCAGGACTCCGGTACTTTGGTGTGACTCATAGTATTTATTTTAGAAATGCGCTGCTTAGATGGAGACGGGATGCTGGGACTTTTCTTGGAGGAGCTGTTCCTGACACCTGTACTGATATGAGAGTTTTTGTGTGTTGTCCTCACTAACTTCGATATTGATGATGTTAAATATTTCTTTCACTTTGTTTTTCCTCCAGATCCAATGAACATTTTAAAATATATATATTTTATTGATTTTTTACAGAGAGGAAAGGAGAGGGATAGAGAGTTATAAACATCGATGAGAGAGAATCATCGATCAGCTGCCTCTTGCACACTGCCTACTGTGGATGTGCCCGCAACCCAGGTACATGCCCTTGACTGGAATGGAACCTGGGACCTTTCAGTCCACAGACTGACACTCTATCCACTGAGCCAAATCGGTTTTGGCCAATGACCATTTCTTAATAAGTTAAGGTAGGATTCAGAAGGGACTCTCCAAGAGCCTCATGCGGGTATGGGGAAGTATTTGTTATGCACCAGTTCTAGTTTGTATGAAAGAGTATTAGACACAAATCTCCTATTTAATAATTGCTTAATATGCAAGATTTAAAGTTATTTCACTTTCTTGAGAATAAAGTTCTTAGCTTCTAAAATAGCAGCCTTTATATAGACTAAGTTGCATTGAAATAAAGGCACTTGGCTGGTTAATAATGCATGAAACGTGTCTCTATGTATGCAGTTCATTCTTCCTCATATCACTTCTCATTAAATGCTGGTTGAGAGATATTTAGCCCTTAGGCCTCTATTCTTTCACGTTGAAGAGATCTTTATTTTGGATAATAAAAATAAAAACATTACTTTGCCATATTGATGTGCTATCTGGGCTGTGAGGTGAGGCAATTCTAATAAAAAAGACACTAATTTAGACTCTTGTTTGTTTTCAGGATCTTCCAAGACCAGTGACTTTTAATAAACCCCAAGTAGAAGGCTGAGCTGTGTGGGTGGGTTATAAATCTCTACTTGGCGTGTCTTACTCCTCCCTTCTTTCATTCATCAAGCACTTATTGAGCTGGGTGTCATTGTTTTCAAGATTAAAAAAAAAAAATCAGAGAGATGGAGATCAAAATACTATAGTTTTATTATTAATAAACTGAAATAGAAAATACATTCCAGCCATGTAGCTACAATCAGGCTTCCTAATATTTTTTGTTCAGAATGAAATCCATCCATATCAGAAATGCAGGCATCTCCCCTTGACAGAGGCAGAACCTGCTTTCAGAAAGCCACGCATCTTGGAACAAAACACTGTAAAGATGCCCAGGGGAAAGGATTTACAGACTCAGGTCCTTCCTCCTCCTTTCCCTGTGTGCCCTGTCACTTCTCCTTGGGGAAGAGAAAGAGGGCCCACCACGGTCCTCCATCCTTTCTCTTATAGGTTGGGTACATTCTCATTTCTTCATATGGAAAGCTGGGAGGGAGAACAGACTCCCCTCTGCCTTCCCCACAAGGCTTTGCTCTGGGCAGGCAATTTGCTAGGAGTTGTGTGATAGGCATGGGCAGAAAAAACGAAGTGCCCTGCCCCTGAAGCAATCTCATGTGGAAAGGAACCTGATACCCAGTGCGCTAAATTGAAGAGGAAACCATGTCATTCCTTGTAGCCTAGATCTGAGGAGGAACATCAGGGCAGGGAAAGCTGTTAAGCTGGCCTTTGAAAGATAAGTGGGATGTAGTCAGGAACAGATGGATGGAAAGATATTAGAAAATAGGAACAAATCCAAGGTGAAGAAAAATCAGAGAACTCAGCCGTTGTGTGTCTCACTGGTTGAACATCGACCCAAGAGGTCAGGGCTCATGCCTGGGTTTCGGGTTGATCCCCAGTAGTGGGGCATGCAGGGGGCAGCCAATCAATGATGTTTTTCTCTCATCAAAGTTTCTGTCTATCCCTCTCATTTCTTCCCTCCACAAATCAATAAAGACATATTTTAAAAAATTAAAAATATCAGAGAACAGTGGTAGGATTTTTTTAAAAAAAAGAATGAATGTAAAAAGATTCAAAGAAAAAATAAATTAGTAAATTATGCAGCAGCAATGGAGAGAATAAGAAAATAAAACTCACAATGCACAGAAAATAAAGAGTGATTTTTTTAGAAGCTCAGTATTTATGGACTTAATACCTAATACTTAATACTCCTAAATTCAAGTATTTAAGAACAACTCCTAAAATTTCACCACAATTTTTAAATGGCACCATGTCTATCTCATAGATTTGCTCTGAGGTTCACATGTGCTTACACACGTAACACTACTTAAACTAAATATTGGTCATGTGGTTTGTGAGCATGGGATCAGATAACAGCTAAAGACCAAGCCAAATATTTATTTCCAAAATAATGGTTAAGGTAAAAGTGAGGATTCTCAAAGTCTTATGAGGTATCAATTTTGAAACTTAGAATAGTTTACTATCCTCAAACAAGAAAATTAGGCTAATTTTCCTTCAAGGGTTCTGAGCATACAAAATCTTTTTATCCTTCAGAGAATTTTAAATTGTGGTACATAAGAAAGAGTCTAGAAAGAAAAAAAAAGGTCAAAATTCAAAACAAAGTACAGTTTCTATTGATTGCATATTGCTTTTGCACCATCTTAAAGTCCTACCCATATAAGCTGGGTATCATCTGAATATTGGAGCAGCAAAATGTGTGTTGGAAGGAAGAGAAAGAAAATTTAATATTAAGATGCTTGAGGAGTTTTGAATTTGAATTTCAGTTCAAAGGACACTAAAACATTTATTCTTGTAAAATAAGCGGCATGATACAACATGGACTGTTGAAATGTTTCAAAAGCCATAAAATTGAAAACAAAAGAAAATTTGAGAAATGTTTTTTGGCCAATGCAGTAATGGGACTATAAGGGTTTATAACTGCGCATTATGTGTTGTTTCACCACTTATGTTTCTCTGTAATATAAAGGAGAATGTGGAAGAATGGTTTCAAGAGAGAATGAGTTTATTTATACTAAAACTTAATTTCAAAACGTTTGTTAAATCCAAGTGTACTGAAAGCTAAAGTCAGCTTGTAGTTGTTCATACTCAGCATCTATGAAAATCTTTAAATCATTTGGAACTGTAATTCTTAAGCAGAAGGGAATGCAATTTGGAAGAAAACTCTAGAAATCAATATGCTAGCATTAAACTGGGTCTCATCTTCCTTTTTTTTTTTTTAGATTTTCTGTTTTTATTTTCTCTTTTCCTGAACTTGCATTTTTCCCTTTAGCTTATGATGGTGCTCTATTTTCACATTGTTTTAGAAAATAATATTATCATTAGAAGAAACATCGCTCTGCACATTAAGCATTCCTGATTCAGTTGTGCAAGCTTTAGAATGTCAGCCTGCCCTGGGCGCTAAGATTATATTTGCTTCATTGTGTTGTTTCTCTTTCATGAGGCCCCTGGTTGCCAAACTACAGCTCCAAGATGGAAGCTCTGAAAGAGCTAATCATGAATCATAGTGGTTGAAATATTTTGGAATAAAACATATAGCAGCCCCTCAGGGTTACCATAGAAAACAAGAATTGGTCTTTGAGTATCTGGTTTGACCTGCGATTCCTGCATTGATTGGTAACAAAACAGTCACAAGAGCTAGAGGGTAAACAAAGAAAAATGAAGTTTTGCCCTTAAAATCTTGACAAGTTCAGGCAAGAAATTTTTGCATTTCTTTCAGTATTCACAGGAAGAAAGGCTGGTTGTTATTTTACAGTTCATTAATCATTCCTTGGTAAAGGGCTGTGGAGGAGCAGAAGGAAGCTGGGGTCAGCGAGCCAGCAGACAGCCCATAATAATGCCCCTGTTGCAGAGGTCTTTAGCTGAGGGCAGCCAGCCCGGGCACAGGGACTGCGATGATTAGTCACCATAGCCAGTTGAGCTTGAAGTGCCCACTGTTTTCAAAGAAAGCAATGCTAAAACTCTGAAGTCCTCTGATGTAATTATTTAACCCAAATTATAACATATTTTCTAGATTTTTTGAAGTTATAAAAGCTCAGAAGGATTGAAGAGATAAAAACTAAATCAAAATGTACAATAATGTACCCTCTCCTTAAATAATTACCAGTTGATCAAAAAGAAACATTGAAGATTTGGCAGAATAATTATCACTTGCTCAATGTTAACCATACACTCATAATTATTCTACCACAGGTATTTTTTTAGTCGCCTTCCAGGTCTTTCCTCTTTCTTTATTCCTCCCTAAATTCAATGTGCAAACCTTGTCAAATAAATAAAATTATTTTGCAAAGATACTTATAGTTACAAATCCTGGCTCAACTGTAGGACAGAATTGTACTCTATCTTGATTCATAGAACAGTTGAGTATTGTTTACAAAAACAATAAAAGAAAAGGCTTGCACTTTTTTTTCTGTATTAATCCTCACCAGAGGACATTTTAGACATTTTTTCCATTGACTTTTGGAGAGAGTGGAAGGGAGGAGTAGAGACAGAGAAACATCAGTGTGAAAGAGACACATCTATTGGTTGCCTCCCACAGAGGAATAGAACCCGAGACCCTTCAGTCCAAGGGCCAACATTTTGACCATTGAGCCAAACCAGCTAATGCCTAGCACTTTCTTTGTAAAGGCCTTATAAGAAACATAGCTACTTCTTTTTGGAAATTACTTATAAATACCAGAAAAATGTCCAGAATTGAATGCCTTTAAAATAATATCAGGCATTTCCTGATATATGACAGTTTTATTTAAAGATTTTGGTGATAGTTTTTATATTTTACTGTTTTAGCACTAATAGTTCTATTGTGTGTGTCTTTAGATAAAGAGCAGTATATTAACAGAGAACTCAGTATTACACATACTTAAGTTGAAATCTTATTAATTTAGAATGTATTGTCTTTCATATAGCAACTAGCATGAAGCTTAATTTTATATTTCGTGGTAAGAAGTTTGCAAACAAAATGAATTATGCAAAGTGAATTGCCAAGAAAGTGCTTTCAAAAAGCTGTAGCCAGGTTGACTCGGTGGATAGAGCATCAGCCCTTGGACTGAAGGGTCCCAGGTTCAATTATGATCAAGGGCATGTGCCTCAGTTATAATCTGGATCCCTGGTTCTAGTTGGGGATGCATGCAGGAGACAAACAATTGATGTCTCTCTCATATCGATATTTCTCTCTCTGTCTCTCCCCTTCCCTTCCACTCTTTCTAAAACTCAACGGAAATATCCTTGGGTTAGGATTAACAACAAAAGAACAAAATGTAAAGTAAAATATAATGAATTTTTGATACAGAAAGCTTAGAAGCATTCATTTACTTAATACTAATTGAGTTCCTAATTATAAATCATTGTTCTATGCATTTTAAATACCTATAATGGAAAATGTTAATTAACTTTTTGTAGTAGTTCAATGTACTTGAAAGATATAATTTTTTGATATGTGCTAAAATTCTGTTTCTTCTCTCTGGATTATTTCCTTCAATGAGCATGCAATAAACAAGTTTACTTACAACCACATTTAAAACTTATTTTGATGTTTGTCTTCTCTAAGGAAATTTATTCGACTATGACAGTGATAGTTCTTTGCTTTCTCTTTCTCTTTTTATAACACCTTCATGATTCTATCTGAGGCAGTATCAAGCCTTGAATCAGATTTTCTATTTGCCATAATTCTGATCACTCACAAATGCATTGAAGAAAGATATGATAAAAGAGAATGTGTGGACTTCAGATTTCAAAACTTTATAGACATAAAGAGGATCATAATAAACAAGGAAAGATACAGATTTACATTAAAAATGTGCATTAATTACAAGACCATAAAGTGGCTACAAGACAGACAAAGCTGGTCAGTCAAATCAAGCTGCTTTTAGTTAAAATAACCCTGCTTACCAGAATTCATGATTGGGAGAATTTTGGATTTTTTTTTCAGAGCTACTCTGCTTCCCTTCCATCTCACTGACAACTATTCAAATTGCTTGTCGACATTCTGGCTTAAGCTTATATAACTGACTGTAGCTGGTGCTAGCAGCATCCAAATTCTGCCTAGAGCAATACAAAAACACAGCAGATGAATTCTGGGTGAATAAAGGAGGACATTACATTTGTAAAGTTTTCACTACAGGATTTCTTTAAATATTATACTTCTCTAATGCAATTGAAATGATCCAATTAAATTTATAAAAGTCTTTCAGAAAGATATCCATAGTGTTAGTTAATTCTTGTCACGTACCTATTAGCACAGTCGTGATGTTTTGAAATACCATTAAAGCTAAATGAGAGCATTCCAATTCCTCTAAATGTTTATAATTTGTCAGAATCAGAAACTTTATGAAATTATTAAAAATATTTACAGTATTTGTACAAAGGAAAAGGCACTGGCTGAATTTCTTTAAAAAATAGTGTGCTAACATTAGCATTTGGCTTCTTATTAGAAAGATATATAATCTTTATGAAATATATATTTTATTAAAAGTTATAAAAGTGCCATTAGTTATAGTGAAAGGCAAACTGTAAAGAACATAAAAGAAATGCATATAGGTACATAGGAATTAGAAAAATGAAAACAATTGAGAATTTTTCATCTTTGAAAATAATTATGAAAAATCATTTAAAATCCATGGGACTGGAGGTGTGTAAACATGAAAACTCTTCAAGAATCGTATAATGAATATCTTAGGTATCTTAAAAAATAAGAAGTAATGGTTTGGGGGCAACATTTTAAAAATAGTTTGTTAAACCTATAATTCATATCAGCTAATACTGTTTGACTGCAAGTAACAAATCTGACTACTGTTACCTACCTTAATAGCATTTACTTTTTTTTTTCAAAAAAGAAGTCTGAGGTACTCCAGGCACTTATGCTAACCCAATGATGCTGACAGTGATCTGGTTCCTTTTAATTTCCTCCTTCATTTGTTGCTTTCCTCCTCAGTTTCCTCAGACGGCTGCTCTGCCTCCACCATCACATGGGTAAGAGATGCCTGCCAGCCAGGTGGTCCCTGTTAGCTGGGAAACCGTTAGCCAGGACATCATTGCTTCTCACTGAGTGGTTAGTTCCCCATTTTTAAGCCTGTACTGTGTCTCGACCAAACATTAGTCTGGCTTCTCTCTTCTATAGAGAGTCCTGAACACCAGCTGGCTTCCAAACAAAAACAGCCCTAAAATGCAAAGCAACCCTCGTAAGCTTAAGCTGGGAAGTGGCTTACAGCCCCAAGACATTCCCTGTAAAACCATACAAAATGTACACTCTGCTTACTGCCCTCTGTTTTTCTGACTTCCCTACCGATTGCTTTTCTCTCCCTATAGAAGAAAAAAAAATTTTTCTGTTTGATTATTGTTACATATTTGACAGTATTACCGATGCCCCTCAATCCCCCCTCTTGCCTCCTTCCTCCCAGCCTACCCTACCCTACCAAAATCCCCACAGGATTTTGAGGTCTGTGTAGATTTCTGAGATTGGAATGTTCCCTCTATTATAATAGTCTTTCTTCTAAATCAAGTCTGGACTTGTTTTTATGACACTTCAGTTTTGGATTTGGGGGAATAAGAAAGAAAGGGCAGTAGTGATATTAGGTATTAGGCCACCTGGAGCGTCTGCTGCAGTTTGTAAAAATTTTGCAGTGTTTAATAAGAAACTGGCCTGACTATTGGCCAGCACTGTTGTGTAAGGACATCATTTATTCGTTGGAAAGAGGCTTGACCTAGTCCTAGGTGACCTGAATGTTCCTCCCCAAATCTAGCAGTGTGATTCAAACCACGGTTTACATGAATCCCCTGTGAGCAGCTTTCAAGCAGTGATCACATCTAGTTTTAATCAATTCAAGAAACATTTAGAGACAATAGAATTTAAATAGGACTTTAATCATGGGTAGAATTTTGATAGCTGAGACAATAGTGCTCTATATTTAATCAGGAAAATGTTCATTATTTGTAACTCATTGACATGAAGCTGTCTGGATGCTGTATTTAACTACCAACCATTTCCCAAGCTCCCAGCTTTTATGAGGAGAATAAATAAATTCAAGGTTCCCATATATGGTGATATTTCACCCCCAAAGATACATTCTTGGGTTCAAAAGCATTTTTATTCCCATTTTAGTTTATTCAAGTCTTGGCAAGAAAATAAAACTAATATGCAATTTTCTCTCCTCTTGGTTCAAAAAAGCAATGTGATAAAACTGTATCTTGAGCTCATCGAAAGTAATTTAAATCATCCAAATGTGTCAAATATCTAATCATATTTGGAAATAGGATGAGAAAGAAATTCTTTACTAATTCTCATGGAAAAAAAATAATCCTTTTTTATGGATATGCTGAAAGGTGTTAAAACAACTTTCAGGCAGAAATTATGTGATTCATTACCTTAGCAGAAATGAATACAATACTTATGAGTAAAAGAAAATGCACTGAAAAACTTGAAAAATATTATTTTCCTTTAAATGCAACTCATCTTGCTTCATAAATACTTTTCACTCAAGTTAACTTATTTGATTGCTTTCTGAATGAGTGTAAGAATTATAATTTTATGTACTCATTTTGATAGTATATATCTACAATTTTAATTAAAAAGAATGTAGAAAATCCTTTTTGCTAGTTTCAGTTTAAGATTTTAATCCTACTGTATAATTTTTTTAATGTATTTTAAAACAAACTTTAATATTTCCTGTCTCAGACAGCAAATATATTTAGGCAGACACACCATATGAAACACTTCTGCCTTAATTTTAGAAATGGAATACTTGTATCAAACTTTTACTTATAAAAAGCATTAGTAGGTAATTTATGTCATTGATTCATGAAGTAAAAAATATTTTCTTGACAGAAATATGAAACTCCTTTTACTGTTTTGTTTTTGTTTTGAAAATTAAAAAAAAAAATACAGCAAGGTCCAATAAATAATATGACAAGGGCCCAACACAGAATTGGCCAATACTGACATGTTAAAATTTTGCTTCCTATAGAAATATAAATCTGATTAACTTTTCACATATTCATCTTTTGTATACTTTAATATTTTATAATTTTTAACATCATATACACATTTTATTATATTTATCCTTATAGATACCAAAGGTAATATATAATTTTTATTGCTACTATGAATGTTTGTTTTGTATATCATTTTCCAATTTGTTATTGTTTACAGGGATGGGCATAAATAGGTTTACAAATAATACAAATAAGTAATACAAAAGTTAATATACAATAAAGGAATAGACTCTGTGTTTTGCATACTCACAACTATAAATTTACCTTTGCCCACTCCTGTATTTATAAGAAATCTAATGATTTAGTATATTGGTTTTTGTATTCATCATACTTACTAAACTGATACACTGAATGCTGTTTAAGATTGTCTTGGATTTTCCATGTAAATAAAATCTATTTTGTGGCTTTTTAAATTAGTATGCTTCATATACGTATATCTTTCTTGAATTATAATATTAACCAGGATGTCCTCTGCAACATTCATTAATTAAATGACAATAATATGCTTGTTTCACTTCTGACATATATAGGGATAATACTTACATTTACTTTTTAAAATAATATTTCTATAGTTTGTTGGTACACTTTATCAAGTAAAGATGTTCCCTTACATTCCTAAATTGCTAAGAACTTTTTAGATAAATGAGTGTTGAATTTTTCAAATGATTATTTCTGCACCTATATTTTTATCATATAATCTTTTAACTTAACATATCAACGTTTTATAATGAATTGCTAGTTTAAAAATGCATCCAACCTTGCATTCCAAGAATAATTTTTTTGTATTTTTGAGTTCTTTCATATACTATACTGGGTTGAATTTGATTTCTATGTTTTATTTGTATTACAGCATGTATTTGAAAGGTGAGATTTAACTTTAATTTTATACTATTGCCTAATTTTCCATATATATTAGATTCATAAAATGAGTAAGAGTCTCCCATAGTATCTTTGTTTCTAAAATAAATTGTTGATATAGGAATTATTTATACCTTTGAAGTCTGATAAAACTGACGTATATAATGATCTGGATTTATTACCTATTTAGAGAAAGGTTTTTTTTGTTTGTTTGTTTATTGTTTGTCATTGCTCCCAACCTATTCAGTTTTTAATAGCCACTTGTCTATAGAGTTTTTCTACTTATTAAATCAATTCTAGTAACTTATTTTTATACAAAATTGCCCATTTTGTTTTTCTTTTAAAATACATTGGCATAATATTATTTATAATATTTTATGATTAAAAAAACAACCTCTGAAGTATTATCACCATCTTTCCCCTTCAGATTGCTAAAGCTGTTTATTTGTACCATCTTTTATTACTATTATAAAATAATAATAATAATAATAATAATAATAATAATAATAACTGCCGAAACCGGTTTGGCTCAGTGGTAGAGCGTCAGTCTGTGAACTGAAAGGTCCCAGGTTCAATTCTGGTCAAGGGCATGTACATTGGTTGCGGGCACATCCCCGGTAGGGAGTGTGCAGGAGGCAGCTGGTCGATGTTTCTCTCTCGTTGATGTTTCTAGCTCTCTATCTCTCTCCCTTTCTCTCTGTAAAATATCAATAAAATATATATATTTTTAAAAATAATAATAATTATTATTAATCTTGTTAGAGGAGCCCAAACCTCAGCCTATCACACATGCAATTCTCCTAGCTGCGATAATTAATTTAGGAATTGGAACATGCTCTAATTCATAACAGTGGTAAAGAGGCAGAGTTTTCTGGCACTTTTGAAAAATTGTGGTTTTTCCTTCTGAGCATTTAGGCACAAATCTGTGGTCCCAAACTGCTCTAATCCTATTTACTAGGTGTACCGGTTAATGTGGATTTTTTTTCAATAGAAGGAATTACACATATGTTGATATATATGAGATTTGATATGTATGCTATTTTTTTGTATTGACAACAAGCTTCAAAACTTTATATGTCAAATTTGCTGAAGGCGTTAACATCATAGATATTTTTACACTTAAAAATGTGGAATTTCGTGCCCCCCAAAAAAGTATTTGGGGGAACTTTTAATGTATTACTTTATTTTGAAGAAAAGTGCTGTTGAATACTTCGGGAAGCTTATGGTGAACATGCTCCATCTCAAGATACTTGTGAATGCTGGTTTAAATGCTTTAAAAGTGATGATTTCAGAAAAAAAGTAAAAAATAAAAGTGATGATTTCAATGTCAAAGACAAAGAAGTCCAGATCAACCAATAATGATTGAAGACCAATAATTACAAGCATTATTAGATGAAAATGTGTGTCAAACTCAAAAACAACTTGCAATTTCTGATCATTTACAAACAATGGGAAAGATTTTAAAGGAAGGAAAATGGATGCCACATCAACTGAACAAAAGACAAACGGAAAATCAAAAAGTCAGCAGTAAAATGTTGCTTGAACAGCACAAAACAAGGTCTTTTTTGCATCGAATTGTGACTGGTGATGAAAAATAGATTTATCTTGAGAATCCCAAACGCACAAAATTAGGGGTTGATCCAGGTCAACCATCAACGTTGACTGTAAGGCCAATTACTTCAGAAAGAAGACAATGCTCTGCATTTGGTGGGATCAGGAAGGTGTAGTATATTATGAGTTTCTCAAACCAGGTGAAACATTTAATACTGATTGCTACCAACAATATATAATCAACTTGAACCATGTTTTGATGGTAAAATAACCAGAATGGGCCAGGAGACACGGCAAAGTAATTTTGCTTCATGATGATGCACCATCACACACTTCAAAACCAGTTAAAGACACATTAAAAGATCTTCCCTGAGAAGTATTAAACCACCAGCTGGCTGTATTCACCAGACCTTGCTCCTTCAGATTACCGCTTGTTCTGATTGATGGTAAATGCACTTTCTGAGAAGCACTTCAAAACGTACGAAAAAGTGGAAAGTTGGGTCTCTGAATGGTTTGCCTCAAAACAAGAATAAGTTCTATTGAGTTGGTATCCACAAATTACCTGAAAGATGGGGAAATACGTAGTTAGCAATGGACATTACATTGAATAAATCACTTTTGATGCTTGTCTTGAAATTATCGTGTTTTCTTTGATTACAAAATCTGCTCTTGTTAACCTATGCACCTAATATAGGATCCTAATGAGAAAAGACACCCAAACAGGATGAGAGTCATGAATGTGTTGGGGAGATTTAACCTTAGCTACCAGATCAAATCCTCAATCTGCGGCTGAATTCTCAGGTAAATGAGGCCAAAAGTTTATTGGGTAAAACTCTTGCTTACTTAAATCCTAACCATTGCACCTCTGTTATTTTTTTCTGCATATCCTTTAGGTTTATTTTATGTTCTTTCTTAGACTTCTTTAGTAGATTTTCTACATGAGTGCCTGAATATAATACACGTGTATTCAGAAGTTGGTCAGTAAATGTTTTGCATGTGAATAAAACACTATTTTATAAATTCTCAATCAATATTTCTCAAGGTCACTGGCTCTTCTCTCTGCCCAGCACCACCAAGATAGATGGCCATCAAAATCTCTATTTTAGCTAATTGCAAACTCCCAGAATCTTGCTACTTGATGCCAGCATAGCCAACCCTCCTCCATGTTACAAGCTCTGAAGCTAGACAACTTGGTCTAAAGTGCAAATTTTGTTTATCCTTTTCTGCTTAAAATCCTTTGAAGACTGAATTATTAGGGAATTTGGTTGCAAATGAGGAAAATCTTAATTCTGCCAAACTTAATAAACAGAAGTGGAATGTGAAATGTATTAGAGAGTTCACACAGTCAATGCCCAGGAAATGGGCAGAACAAAAGGAAGGCAAGGTACAGCCAAGGCTGTCACAGGCAGTTTGTTCTGATGGAAGGAGAGATTGACTCCTTCGTAGGGTCCTTGTTCGCAGGGTTTTGGAGAATATCTGTTTATTTTCCTTTTGGGAATTTTAATTTTAATTAATTTATTTTTTTTTACCAAAAGAAATGGTGTTCATGGAAGAGTGTCAAAGTGGCAAATAAAAATTAACAGTGGTCTTCAACTTCTCTAGTTCAGACTCTTACAACGTGGCTTATAAAAAACACACACTGAGCTTCTCATGTTTTTCTTTCTTTAGGAATGCTCTTCTAGCTAACTTCATTCATCCCCCAGCTCTCAGTTCAGAATTTGCTTCCTCCATTAGAAGCTTTCCCTTAGCCTTCATGTCTAGGTTGGGTGTTCCGTGTGCGCATAGAAAAAAAAAAACTGTTCCTACAAGGTCTTATTAATATTTTAGATGGAATTCTACATCTCCTTCACTGGACTTTATCCACTCCTCTATTTCTGCCTCACACATAAAATGATACTTGGCACAAGTAGACACTCAGTAAACAAGTATCGAACGAATAAGTAATATACGTGCTGGCATTCAATGGGATTCCTGGAGAATACTTAGTTATTCAGTAATGCTACCCTCCTCTTCTATTTCTTTTTCTATTTTGTAAGAAACAGTTTAGTTTATGATCCGTGCTAATCATACCTGGATCCTGATGTATTAAAGGGGAACTTGGGAAGGGAACTTTGATAGCTTTTGATACTGACTGCTCTTCTTAGGCAATAATAATTTCATCCCAGTAATGCTTCTTAGCATTTCATTTTCCATTTACCAAGAAATCAGGGGTGTGAATTCCAGGGGTACCTGGGGTGCTCAATATTCTACATAGTCTTTGTTCTCTGGGATTCGAGCTGCTGCTTTGTGTGTTGGAGGAGGTTCATGCAAATTGTGGAGATTCCCTTAAATCTGTCATCTTGATTCCAATATACCTTGCCTAAGAAATGTATGCATGATGGCTCTCTTTCTATCTTACTTAGTGATAATTTAAGTTTTCTATTTTCTATAGGAAATCAATTAATTGTGCTATAACTTTGAGAGACAGGCTGTGTATAGTAAAACACACACACACACACACACACACACACACACACGTGTGTGTGTGTGTGTGTGTGTGTGTGTGAGATTCAGCCAATCTTTCCTTAATATGCAGGTATTGGGTTTGCCTGTTAGGTTTTAGACTCTGGAATAGGCAAAAATGATACAAAGATAAATAAGATTCATTTCATTTTTTAAATGTAGTGAGAGAGACAAACACGGAAATCATTCATTCTAAAACAAAGAAAACAATAAGCAAAATGAAAACACTGAGTAGGGTTGTCCCTGGGTAAAGACCCAAGTGGCACTTCTGTGCCTTGATAGTCAAGGAGGGATAATAAATACGAGTCTGATTGAAACACTAAGTCTTCTGATGTTCCTTATGCTCTCTAGTGCAAGAGATGTAGAGAATTGTCAAAACAAATATGAGTTATATTCTACCTGTGGAAATCAGACTATAATTGTGAAAGCTTTTACTCAGCAGTACCTAGAAAACATTTAAATTCACAGTGATTAAGAACATAATTTTTAAAGTAATACGGTAATTATAGTTATTTCTTTAGAGCCTTCAGGAATTAAGTTCAGGAGTTATGGAAGAAAGAATTTCCTGAGAATGACTGTTTTTTAAATTTTTCTAAAAATACAGATTTTATGGTATATAGAATTTAAACAGAAGATATTCACCTATTTAGTCAGAGCTTATTTTATAACATTTCCATGAATGCTGTGGTAGAGTGTATTATTTATATATAATGCTTCTGTCCTTCAGTTCCCTGTCATGATTCATGTGGGTCTGACTTCCCTGTGCCATTTACTTTGGGCTTGGCCAGGTGACTTCATTTGGCAATGGAATGAGGGTGCAATGAGAATGTTCTGGCTCTGAGATGAAGTCTTAAGAAAAATCATTAAATACTTCGTTCACTGTTCTTAGAGAGATTTTTCTATCTGAAATGAGAAGCATATGCCTTGGGTATTTGGTGGATAGAATGAGAAACACATAATTTTGAACCTAATCTTCAGTCTGAAGCAGAGCTTTGTCAGCCAATCTATAGACCTGTAAGCATGAAATAAATGTTTGTTGTGTAAAGCCATGGAGATTAAATATATATATTCTTGTGTTAGTTGTATAGCATATGTTAACAGAAACATGGCAAATACAGAGCTATCTCACTGCCTCTCAAATCTGTCTCTGCGTGAGGATGATAAAGAAAAAAAGAAACAAAACTGGTGCTTTCTCAGTGCCAAATACAGTTTTAGATATATAACACCATTATTTATAGTATAGCTTAGTGATTAAAATCTCAGTTCAATTCCCAGCTTCATCACTTAATGCCTGTGTGTTCTTGGGAAAGCTACTTATTTCAGTACCTAATTTTCCTTTTATGGTCTATATGAAATGTAAAGGAAAAAAAATAAGAAAAAGAATTGCCAGCCACATAGTATCACCAAGTATCAGCTGGCATTATATTAATACTCTTTATCATAGACTAATAAGGCAAGTTTTACTAATTAAGCTTTAAAGATTACAGAAGTGAGGATTGTCTATGTTAACTGTTCCTTGAATGGTTTTAAATTCAGGTTGACTTTACTATAAAGTCCATACTTATTACATAAACTTCTGAGTTAGAAATCTTTTTCCTCTGATTGAATGAGAGATTGTAATGTAAGATTCTATAGATCTTACATTAATAAAGCTCCTTAAGACTTTCTTAAAAAAATGTCAGGTTGCTTTTGGGCAAAATATGTAATTATATTCATACTAGAGGCCCAGTGCACAAAATTTGTACATGGGTAGAGTCCCTAGGTCTGGCTGGTGATCAGGACCAATCTGTGGGGTGACCAGTGGGATGATCAGGGTCCTGCTCAAACTTGCTTTGGCTGGCCTGGAGCTGCCCACTTGCCATCCCTCCTCCCTCACCACTGCTGGTCACTTCTCCCTGTGGGGTGACTGGTGGGGTGATGTGGAGAGGGGGCACTCGCACCTGCCTTGGCTGGCCTGGAGTTGCCTGCTCACTGGCCCTACACCCCACTGTTGCTGCCAGTCAGGGCATGTGGGCTGGAGGCAGCTCCTGTGTTGAGCATCTATATCCCTTGGTGGTCAGTGTGTGTTATAGCAACTGGCTGTTCCACTGGTTGTTCTGCCATCCAGTCAATTTGCATATTAGGGTTTTAAATAGATAGATGTTCTAAAATATGTAGAAACATCTTTAAAAGGAGGAGGAATAATTACTATGACAAAATGTAAAAGGAAAGAATGTTTAATCTGGAGGAAAAGGAAATATGCATTATTGTTCTGATTATGTAAAGCATTTTAAGAAATTTGTTGTTTTAAAAAAATTCAAAAGTAAAGAGTATCATAAATACCAATATATGCATAATCCATCTTTAACAATTATCAACAATTTCAAGGAATTTTTAAATTCAGGTGCTAATTAATCATAAAATGTGATAAGACAATTCTACTTAACTAGGATAATAAAGAAATAATTTAGTTACTTTTTGGTAAATAATAAATTGCCTTAAACCTTTGTGGCATAAAACAACAAACATTTATTATCTCACCATTTCTCTGTGCTTAAAATCTGAGCACAGCTTACCTGGGTGCCTCTGCCTCATTTCTCCCCTGATTGTCAGCTGTGATGTCATCTGAAGGCTGGGGGGTGGGGGGGTTCTTCTAAACTTAGTAACCTAGGCCTGGCCAGTGTTACTCAATGGTTGAGTGTTGACCAGTGAACCAGGAGATCACAGTTCAATTCCTGGTCAGGACACATGTCTGGGTTGTAGGTTTAGCCTCAGTAGGTTGTGTGCAAGAGGCAGCTGATCGATGATTCTCTCTCATCATTGATGTTTATATCTTTCTCTTCTTCTCTCTTCCTCTTCTCTCTGAAACCAAAAGAACACATATTTTAAAACTAACAAACAAAAATACTCAGTAACCTGATTGTTGGTTGGATTCAGCTTCTCACAGGATTTAACTGCATGATGGCTCAAGGTAATGTTTCTCAGTGCTAGATACTGTTTTAGATATATAACACTTTACTTATTTCAATTGACAGGATTTAGTTCCTTAATGTTTGTTGGCCAGAGACCTAGACACCATTTTTTGTTCTTTTTTTTTTTTGAGAGAGAATTTTACTATTACCATTTGCAACAGTGTGGATGGACCTAGAGGATATTAAGCTATGTGAAACAAGTCAGACAAGGATAGATAAATATCATGTTTCCCCTTATGCCTCCAATCTAAAGAACAAAATAAAAGAACAAACAAAATACAGACTTTATTTCCTTGCCATATAGCTCGATCCATAGGGAAGTTCACAATGTGGCATCTGGCTCCTCTTAGAACAAATGAATCAGAGAGCCAAAGAGAAGAAGCACCCAAAATGGAGGTGATAGTCTTTTCTACAGCCTAATCTTAAAAAATGACATTCTCGCCGAAACCGGTTTGGCTCAGTGGTAGAGCGTCGGTCTGCGGACTGAAGGGTCCCAGGTTCTATTCCGGTCAAGGGCATGTACATTGGTTGCGGGCACATCCCCAGTAGGGGGTGTGCAAGAGGCAGCTGGTAGATGTTTTTCTCTCATTGACGTTTCTAGCTATCTCTCTCCCTTCCTCTCTGTAAAATATCAATAAAAATATATTTTAAAAAATGACATTCTCATTACTTTTGCTGTATTCTGTTTGTTAGAAGTAAGTCAATAAGTCTAGCCCACATTTCGGGGACACATTGATATGAATACCAGGGAGCAGGATGTTGGCAGTTAGCTCAGGCTTCCTCCACACAACTTTAAAGGTAAAACTTTAAAGTAGAAGATGCCTAGAACTGGTGGCAACAGGGCTGGTTGTGGAATTCACATTCACAAAATCTTTATGAGGATATCAGCATTGATTTTTAAAAAATAAATCTTTATTGTTCATATTATTACATATTATTACAAATGTTCCTCATTTTTCCCCCTCCATTGCTCCCCTCCACCAAGTTTCCATCCTACCCTCTGCCCTTTCCCCATCCTCATTGTCCTCATCCATAGGTGCAGTTTATGTTCAGTCTCTTCCCACCCCGCCTACTCCCCATTTCCCCCAGAATTATCAGTCCACTCCTCTTCCATACCTCTCATTCTATTATATTCACCAGTTAATATTGTTCATCATGATTTTTACTTCCCTAGATTTTTAGATTCACTTGTTGATAGTTATGTATTTGTTGTTCATAATTTTTATCTTTATTTTCTTCCTCTTCTTAAATAACCCCTTTTAGCAATTCATATAATTCTGGCTTGGCAATGATGAATTCCTTTAGTTTAAATTTACTTCTCTGGCCTTTGATTCTGAGTGATAGCTTTGCTGGGTAGAGGAGTATTTTTGGCTGTATGTTCTTGCTATTCATCACCTTGAATATTTTTTGCCATTCCCATCTGGCCTGCATGGTTTCTATTGAGAAATAAGCTGACAGTCATAGGGGTGCTCCTTTATAGGTAACTACCTGCTTTTGTCTTGCTGCTTTTAATATTCTCTCTTTGTCTTTTGCTCTTGGAATTTTAATTATGATGTGTCTTGGTGTGATCCTCTTTGGATTTCTTTTGTTTGGGGTTCTGTGTGCTTCCTGGACTTGTAAGTCTATTTCTTTCCCCAGGTGGGAGAAGTTTTCTGTCACTATTTCTTTCAATATGTTTTCGGCATATTGCTCTCTATCATCATTCTGATATTGGTTCGCTTGAAGTTGTCCCAGAGATTTCTTACACTACCTTCAACTTTCTGGATTCTCTTGTCTTCTTGCTTCTGCGGAGGAGTGTCCTCTGGCTCTTTGTGGTTCAAAACTTTGACTTGATTCTTGCAATCTTCCATTCTGTTTTTAGGACTCTGTATATATATATTTTTTTATTTCAGAGAATGTATTCTTTATTTCTTGTTGATCCTTTATTATTTCTTATTGATCCCTTTTCATATCCTCATAGGTCTCATTTATTTTATCAGCCTTTTATAGGAGATTCTTGAACAACCTTATAAGTATGGTTTTGAACTCTATATCCAGTAGCTTTTTGTCCTCCATTTCTTTGGTTTGTGATCTGTTTCCTCATCTCAGCATTTTCGCTGCTTCCCTGAGTTGGTAGGTTGGGAGGATCAGCTGTGTCTATGCCAGAAGACAGCCTTATTCCACTAGGCGTGGACACCTGCAAAAGCCTCTCTGAGTTCAGCTTGGATGGGGCGGAGTTTCAGGGCGGAGCCTACAGCCTTGGTTTCCAGTTAGCCCTGCCCTCTGAGGTTCCTGAGTCTCAGTGTACCTCAGTGTCCTTTGGTACTTGCTGCAAGCACCTCTGAGAGAAAGGTGCCGCCCTAGAGTTTTGCCCGCTACCAGACAGTCTACTCTAGTCTCTCCCTCAACAAGCCCGCAACTGGGGTTCAGTGCAGTTGGAAGTGGGATTAAGAGCAGTCTGGAGGTTATGTGTCTTTCCTGCTAGGGCAATCCCGCAGCCCAATCAACAGTCTGTCCTTTGTGCGCAATGTGTGTGTCTGCTCTGCCTTTCGCTGCACCCCTGAGTTTCCAATCTGGAGCTTTTGTCTCCTTCCCGCTTGGGCAATCCAACAGCTCAGGGCATAGCCTGTCCTGTGCATGCAAATGTGCATGACTGGGGGTCTGCCTTTCGCCAATCCCCTAAGCTTCCGCCTTTCAGCCCAGATTCCCTCTGTATGAGGCTGGGACCCCAAGGTCTCGCCCAGAGCTGGAGTTCAGTGCAGTCGGCGTTGGGATTCAGCACAGTCCGGAGTTTTTATCTCCTTCCCGCTAGGGAATGCCAGCCAGGCACTCAGCTGCCCCCTCCTCTCTGGCTCCGTCCTCTCCCCACACACGCATGATGTCTCTCTGTACCTTAGGCTTTTATAGCTCCTCTGATTTTCCTTCTGGTTTTCTCTTTCCTTCTAGTTGTAGAATTTCCAGTCAGTCAACTTTCCTGTAGTTCTGGATAATGTCCACTTTATATTTTAGTTGTATTTCTTTTAATTGTTGAGTGAGGCTGCTGTTAGGTGGTTACCTATGCCACCATCTTGGTTTTTTTCCTCAGCATTGATCTTAAATCAACTTTACTGGTGTTATACAATCAGGGACCCATGGAATACTTGGGTGTTAACAAATATTTTCAGGATTCTCTGCTTTTAGAAACATGAGGCTAATATAGTTTATAGGTCTCTAAAACATATGAATCTAAAACAATACTTGTTAAATGAATGAGTGAATGAAACTTATTCATTTGCCTATTATGTATGCTGATATGATGGGTATCATTTAGGATTCTTAGTTCTGACATTAGTCATCTGAAGAAGGAGGTCCTTCTTGATTGAAAATAAATTCTGGTTGTGTGCACTCTTTTACAACTTTTCCATGCACTGAAATATCTAGGGCTTAACTTTTCATTTAAAAAAAATTATTTTTTCCCTAACATAAACACTAATTTTCTATTTGCATTCCTGTTAAGTTTTCTTTCAAATGATATTGAGATTTTTTTGGGGTTGCATTGGAGTAACATAAAGATTTTCTAAGAATTGTGAATGGATACATTTTGTGTTCAGGCTTTAGTTAACATTTTCCCAATGATTGATGACATTGTAAAGTTAGAGTTTTACTTTCCAGTGCAAAATCAATTTTTCAACTAGAGTAACTTGCAACTATATGAACTTGGAAAAATCTTTTTTTGTTTTTTTTTTTGTTTTTTGTTTTCATGCTGAGTTTCCATTAGCAGCATTTAGAGATTGTTATACACAGAGATGCATAGTACCAGTGAAATGCTATTTTTCTGTAGTTACCCTAAGGCAATCGATGGCATAACGTTTGAATGAGTTTCCTACAATTACAGCCTTTAGAGGGCCTTAAACAACTGAGTACGATTGTCATAGTGTCCATCAACATAGGTGTCTTCAAATCTGCAAGCTTGTGACTCCAAAGTAAATGTTTTATTTGGGGAACTTCCAGAAATACTAGGCCTTTTGTACCCAATAAACTTTCCAACTAAAAATGTTCCAAAATTTTACCTATGTTGTGAGGAAGCTAACAAATTCTTCACTGGTTTTTGGATGTTTGACAATGTCAAAGCAAAATATGTGCATCACATTTCATAAAGTGAAAGTGAAGTTAGTATTAAATTTTATTTGAAAGCTGTAATATTTTAGCAGTAATGATTTTATTTATCAAGCCGTGTTCTTTAGTGTGAATTAGTTCATTTAAAAATTACTTGAAGTCATGTCAATCAAGAGTTTTACTTGTAGGATTAATAGTCACATTTATAATACCCATGAAAGAATATTTAATAAGTGAGATCTCAAACCTCTGTAGTTATGATAAGATCATTCTATATTTGTTTTTTTTTTGTTTGTTTGTTTTTCATCTTTTTTCAAGACTGTCTCTCTTTGGTTGCACTCACAATAATAAGTGATTAAGAGCAAAACAATACTTATTTGATCAACTAATCTTGCTTACAGATTGACAAAGAACCCACTGATTCCCCCCCCCCCAAAAAAAAAGTTCTTGTAATCAGCAGTGTTCTCTATCTCATATATTCACAGACTACAGAGAGTTTAAAAAGTTGTTCATAACATGACAAAAGAAAAGTCAATTTGGTACCTCGAGGGGGGGGGGGGAGGAGATAAATCCAGTAAAAAGTATGCAGCGTGAAAGCAAACTTGTGAAGAAATAATGTTAAAATATCCAAAGATGAGAACAGGGAAAAAATTGCACATGACCTTGCATTATCCATCCATTTGTAGCAAGGCTGTACAAAATGCCATTGAGATTTCCCACTGGATACAACTCTGTCATATTACCTGTTAGGGAGGTGACAGACTTTCTACTTATGTTGCCCTTGTGAGAGACCCCCTGGCGTACTAAATTCAGTCCTGGCCAATTCAATACAAAGAGCTAGAAAGACTAACGGGGGTTTTGAGGAAAACAACACATTAAGGAAATATCATAGGCTCAGAGGTCTGAAAGGGACCCAGAAAGGTCATCTAATCTTCTAGCCTGCCTCTGGCATGATTGCATTTAAACCATTGAATGTCCTTTGAGAGAGAAAATTGTTTTAACTATTTCTGGTATGTATTTGGGACATTTAACTTAAACTCATCAGACTAAACTATTTTTTCTTTGTAAAAATTGTAATAGAGTTCACAAGTTTTAAGTTTATAGCTCCATAAATATACTAGTGAAATTATATCCCAAATCCCAAGACATACTGTTCTCAGCATTCCAGAAACCTTGTTTAATCCACTAAAACTCAATCCATCCCCAAACCCATTGAAATTAACTATGGTTCTTATTTTAATACCTATTAATTAATTTCCCTGCTTTTGAATTTTATATATATGTAAATATATATGCTTGTTTTTGTTTCTGTGTGTGTGTTCAGTGTTACATATTTTCAACCTTAAATACAGGAATTTGATTTTTGTTGTTTGATGGTATTTCATTGTATGAATATAGCACAACTTATCCATTTTTCTATTATTAATAAAGTCTTCTTGAGCATTTCTGTATATGTCATTTGGTAAATCTATATATGCATTTCTGTTGAGAAAATTCCTGTTAATTCCTGGGTCATAGAGTATATGTATGATTACCTTTAACAGTAGCAACAAATTCTTTCTCAGCTTACACTTTCATTATTGAGCATAAGAATTTCTTTTCTTTCAGAGTCTTCCCACTAGTTGGCATTGTGAGTTATGTTTAAATTGTAAGCATTCTGGTAATGTGTAACAATATCTCATTGAGGTTCTCATTTGAGGCTTCTTAATGTCTAATGAAGTTGAGTGCCTTCTCATATTTTTATTGAATATTTTGATATCCTCTTTAAATATCTATCTATGATCTGCTATTTTTAATTGTAAATTTAAAAAATATATATGTATACATGTGCACATGTGAAATGCACGTGTAACTTTTACTCTGAGTCTGTCTTTGATACAGGGCATCCAGGTTTGACTTGGAGATTACTCCACGATAGCCAATCCAAAAAAAGAAAGAAAGAGAATATAGGACTATATGAGGATGCATTTATGGGGAAGGTCTAAAATCGATATACATCACCGAAACTGGTTTGGCTCAGTGGTAGAGCATCAGTCTGCAGACTGAAGGGTCCCCGGTTCGATTCCAGTCAAGGGCATGTACCTTGGTTGCGGGCACATCCCTGGTGGAGGGTGTGTGGGAGGCAGCTGGTCGATGATTCTCTCTCATTGACGTTTCTAGCTCTCTGTCTCTCTCTCTTCCTCTCTGTGAAAATATCAATAAAAAATATATTAAAAAAATAAAAATAAAAAAATAAAATCTATGTTCATCACTTCTACATACATTCTATTGGTCAAAACTAAATTTGATTATAAGCAAATGTAACCTTATTGATTAGCCACAAGGTAGAGATTATAACTTTGTTTGATCACCTAGTTAATATCTGGCACATGCGAGTGTCCCCCCAAAACCTGCTGGGTTCAGGGTTCAGGTTCTAGAGGAGGCCACACACAAATGAAAGAGACTAGAAAATATTAATTTAGTGATATTGGGGGCCAGGCAGAAGCCTAACTCAAGGAGAAAAAGTCCATCAAGCTCTGGCCTTGCTATCCCTTTTATTAACACTTTGGGATCCACCCATAGCCTTTAGGCAGGCAATTCTAGTACCGCGTTTCCCCGAAAATAAGATATCCTCCAAAAATAAGACCTACTTACAGGTTTCCTTCTGAGTGAAATATAAGGTATCCCCCTGAAAATAAGGCTCCCAGGCTCTGTCTCAGAATGAAAATTAATTTACCATAAACTGGTCACTAGGGCCGCCCTGACTGGCTTCTAGTAACCAGTGACTTTATGCGGAGTCCTGATGTCACTGCTGTGTTAATGGAGAAAAATCAGCGTGGAAACTTTGTGAAACCTAAACTGCAAGTTGTGACTTGGGTGAAGAATTCATGGGAGAAAATTATTGACAGTTGCATTGCAAATGCACTGCGACCAGGTTACCTTGACAAGAAGTACTCATTTAAAGACAGTGCTATTGCTAAACATGAGAGATTTGGTCCACTGATTCTGAAAGAAATGGAGTCATAAGAAATTCACCAGGAAATTCAGGAATTGGATTGCTATGATGATGTTCCAGAAGATGATGACATGATTGCCATCAAATAAATGAGTAAATTCTTGATACTGTAGGATTCACAGTTTGTCTGGTTTGTGTTGACAACTACCGTATACAGGTAATAAATTTCCTTTATTTTCATTTAACAATAAATGTGTACCGTATTCTTCTTCATGAAAAAATAAGACATCCCCTGAAAATAAGATCTACTGCATCTTTGGGAGCAAAAATTAATATAAGACACTGTCTTGTTTTCGGGGAAACAGGGTAATAGCCAATCAGCAAGGATTTACATAAGATTAAAAGGTGGAGGTTGCTTTAACTACCATTGTCTCAACTAAACAGTGAGTGGTTGACTCTGACCTTTCAGAGATTCAAGTTCGACCAGCCTTCCCGGTTCCTTGTCCACACCTCTCTGCCAGTGAAGGCAATGAGCAGCCTCCAACAGGCACATGATAAAAAATATTCTACAGAAACTATTTTAGCAAGCTAAGAATCTCAATGTCATAATCCAAATCAACCTAACATGATAATATATGTTTAGATGGTCTCTATTAGAATCCAAGACAATTCTGTGTTTACCATTCATTTTTATTTTGATTATATATATACATATATATATATAGATATATGAATTTATTCCACCTAACATTTTGCTATATTAAATTCATTTCCTATAAATTCTTATTATATTGATTTCTCAGTCTTTTATAGAATCCCAGAGCCAAAAACGAACACAGAGGTCACCTGGTCCAAACCTTATCCCATACATAAATCCCCCCTAGCTGGTTAAACTCATTTTTAATTCCAAAGCTATTCTCCAAGCTTCTAGTCATTTCATCAGCAAACTTAATTAACAGGGACTCGATTCAATCTATGGACGTGTGAGGCCAGCTTAACAAAATTAATAAATATATAATTTGGCTGACTGCACAGTGAGGTGAAAGATGTGGGAGTAATGTGCATTACTTCAGTGCCTGTAATTCCTTTCATAACATTACTAAGCAATATTAGATAATCTTAAATTCACTTTGTTGTGAAAAAAATCTGCTTAGTTATAACAGCATGCTATTGGGAGATGAAAAATAAGTTATTGTACTTATAAGTCAAAATGTGCTAGATAGGCTAATTAACATTTCAGATGATTCAGTTAAGAACACCTTCTTCAATAACTTTATGAATTTTTTTGTCTTGAAAAAATATACCATTTTTTGAAAAGTTACTATGACTGTGGACAATCAATGGCCACGCTGCCTATCTCAGATGGCACTGTGATATAAACTGTAATATGCAAAAATATTCCCTGGACATGTGCTGTTCACAGACATTTGGGCTTAACCAGTTGATTCATGTTCAAATCTCAACAGAAAGAAAAACAAAAAGTTTGAATATGTACTCTGTAACATTTGAAATTTAAATATGGCATCAAAGATACCATTGAAAATATCTGGTCTCCAGTTGTAAGGTGAATTGGGTAACTTTCATTTTGATGACTATGTGTTCTTTTATCGTTAGCATCACTAAAGATTTCATGGGTCCTGCCACATTCAGTAAAGATTACTGAGTCATCAACTGCATTTGAAAACCTGTTTCCCTATAGAGGCATAAACAGAGCCATACTGTAATTGATAGTATCTGTTATGTTACCTATTATGCAAATTATGATTAAGAAAAAAATAATTTCTACAACTTCTAAGTTTTGCATTTGTTAAGTGAATTTTTATGTCTTCAAAGTGGCTTTTGTAGGCACAATGATTATTCAGAAGTCTATTTTGGTTTTTAAAAATTTATATTTTCTTTATTATATTAGCTAGATCTTCCTTAAGAGTTTAATATTAGTTTAAAATATCATTATTTTGTTTATAAGTATAGCAAATGTGCACAGTAACTTTCAGGAGGACTTTTGATTACTATGTGGGCCCTTTCATAAACCTGGAGATTTAAATGCCTTTAAATTTTTAAATATACATTTTAAAATATTAAATTTCTTCTTAATGATTTCAATTATATATGATATCAGTTTTCTAATTTATTCCAATTCATTTAGGAATGTCTCCACAAGAGAATTTTTTAGGTTTGCTTTCTTAGCTAACTGATATAGCTTTTCAATCAAAGATCCAATCCAAAGATGCAACCTGAAAATGATAAGAACCAGAGTGATTTTTTTTTTTGATCCTCTGATTGTTCTAATGAAACATCTTCTAGTCATTCATCATAGATTTCAAAATTTCACTAGAACATTGATCAGGTAGCAGAAAAGCAGAGGGCTTGAGATGCATTATCATCTGATTTACAAGTCAAATTGTGTCTGCATCCTTAATGAGGTGACTATGCACTGGTTAGATATGACTCTTGTGTTTCCTAAGTCATTCCACTCTGAATTCTGTTTAGATTTGCTTTCATATTTGTTATGACCACAATTTCTACAGATAATAAAATATCTTCCTGAATTTTGAGTATTTTTTCTTTACATATCTGTGTCTTATAGTCACAATTTTTAAAGTCCAGCTACTGACATATACAATTAATTAATTTATATACTAACTAGAGGCCCAATGCACAGAATTCATGCATGGGTAGGGTATCTAGGTCTGGCTGGTGATGAGGGCTGATCTGTGGGGCAATGGTGGGGTGATGCGGGGGGAGGCCCACTGACACCCGCCTTGACCAGTCTGGGGTTTGTGGGCTGAGGGCAGCTCCTGCATTGAGTGCCTGCCCGCTGGTGGTCAGTGCACATCATAGTAACCAATCATTCCACCATTCGGTTGATTTGCATATTAGGCTTTTATTATATAGGATACTACCATATGATTTATTCATTTCATATTCTATGCACCAAGGTTGTTGTAGAGTGGAGCAGGGAGTAAGGCTACAGAAATGAAGATCACTATTCTTAGATTTTCCTGGTATTTCATCTCTTATCCTTTCAGGTGTATTTGGCATGAACTTTCTTAAAGTAGTATGAGGTTTCTATCAAATAGCTTTAACAGCTAGAACACATTCAGAAAATAGACTCATACCTTCACTGTGTCTTCAGGGAAGGCATTATATCAAAGTACAGTTTGAATGAAGACCAAAGCAGACCAAGGGAATGAATGTATTTTATGCAGCCAGTTCTCCTGTGGCCTCTCCTAATCAAAGTGAATTTTAGTTAAATGCTAATTTTCCCTGAATATTTGGGGAAAAAATGGATTTGAATGTGTGTACTTTAATATATATATAATTGTTGAGTATTACAGAGGTTTCCCATTTTTTTCCCATTTGCCCCTCCCTACTGGGCTCCCACCCTCCTCCAGGCCTCACTGCACTATTGTCTGTGTCCATGGGCTATACTTGTCTTTCTGCATCTTTATATCATTTAAAAAATCAGTTTCTCAAATGCCATGAAAAAAACTGGAACTGGATTTCTAATTGATATGTCATTGAAATTACATATAGATTTGGAAGAACTTTCTACTGTTCATGCTTTTTTTAAATATATCTCAATAATATTATATAGTTTTGTATATAAACTGATTTTCTATATTTTTCTTTATTTTTCTTGTCCATGCTTTGATCTAAATATATTCTACTAACTTACCTATTTCTACTAACTTACTCTACAGCTGTATCTAATCTGCTGTCAAATCCATCTGAAGTATTTATTTGTGATATTTATTGCAGTCTGTAGCTCTAGATTTTCCATGGTTTCCATAGTAATGGAAGCCCATGACTAATATTTCTAATACATGGAATCTCCTGTAGGTCTTCTACTTTCCTCTTAATTGTGGTAATTCAGTGTGTCAGATATACTGTGGTCTATTGCTGTGTTTTGTAGTTTTTATTGCATGCTAAATATTGTGTATGAAAAATTAATAAAATTTGAAACCTATGAAGATGTTATTTTTCTTTATCAAGGATTTCCTTTTGCCTCTGGTTAAATTGGAATAAAATTATTTTTAAAAATATGTTTCTTCTTCTTCTTCTTCTTCTTCTTCTTATTATTATTATTTTTAGGGATGGGGTAGAAAGATAAAAACATAAATGAGAGAGCAACATTGATTGGCTGCCTTCTGCATGCTCCCTACTGGAGATGGAGCCTGCAACCACTGAGCCACCCAGGCCAGGCAGAGGATTATTTAAGCCAACCATAGATTAAGTTGGATTTCTGTCATTATGAAGACTATTTCTGATTCTCTATTAAATTTTTGCTATATACTTTCAAGTATTTCAATTGATAATTTCACAGCATCTCTCCTCATTGATAGATTAACTACACTCATTTTTCTTTGTAGTCTCTTGAAACTGCTAAATACTACCCAGTGGCTTGCCCATCAATAGTAAACTTACCATATTTGCCGGCGTATAAGACGATTTTTGGCCCTGAAAAATACGTATTTGCCGGCGTATAAGACGACTGGGCGTATAAGACGACCCCCTAAGATTTCCACTAAAAATACAGAGTTTGTTATATACTCGCCGTATAAGACTACCCCCCACTTGGAGGCATATTTTTCAGGGCCAAAAAGTCGTCTTATACGCCAGCAAATACGCTTCCAAGGACAAAAGATGTACTGAATGGTAGACTGTCCCTCTGCAGTTCTCTCCATATCTTGGCTATAAATTTAGGTGCTCTGGTATCTTTCTTATGGCTTTAAACAGATGCTTTTGATATGTTATCCAACTCTTCAAGTTGTTATTGGGGAGAGGATAATTCATTATAAGTAGAATTGAAAGTGGTTCTTACCTCTTCACTTGAAAATAAATAAACAGAAAACTTCTCTTTTTATATGAGATTACCAACACCACTTATCAATGGAGCTTTTGGTAAGCAATAATAACAAAGTTGGATTTTCATCATTGCTTTACTATTTTTTTCATTTTCATAATTATTTTATATTTATAATTTTAAGGTATGATAGATTTGAAATTTCCATTAAAATAATTTTAAGTAAAGATCTGTCAATTTTATATAAGACAGCAATAATATAATTGATACATAAATATGGCTAACTCTATGATGGATTTCTGTTAATACTGGAGATTAAGACCACTGATGTACAGCTCTGCTGGTGTGGCTCAGTAGTTGAGCATAGCCCCATGAACCAGGAGATCATGGTTTGATCCCTAGTCAGGGCACATGCCCGGGTTATGGGCTTGATCCCCAGTAGGGGGCATGCAGAAGGCAGATTATTAATGATTGTCTCTCATCATTGATATTTCTATCTCTCTCTCCCTCTCCCTTCTCTGTGAAATCAATAAAAATGTATTTTAGAAAACATAAGGACACATATGTAACACCTTAGTCAATAAAGAAAATAAATAAATAAAAAACTCACAAAGACCACTGATATACAGGATAAGCATATTAAAATGATTTAAAGAACTAAACCGAATACATAAATAACAGAATTTACTTTTCAGGAGTAAATTTAAGCAAGTTTAAGAATCCTTTTGGACTTAAAGTGCCTTTTATTTCCATTTGTTTGAAGTGAGGTGTTAACTGGATGCCCTCTAGGAGGACACAGGGTCTGGGTCACTGTGACTCTCTGCTCTTCCTCCACCCAGGATGACACCTGGCTGGAAGGAAGAATGTGATGCAGTCAGTTGAGAGCAGGACATACATTTCCTTTTGACAGGAGCACAGATTTTTCTCTCTCTGTAAGGATCCCTGAAGAGAGCAGCTAGTGACTACTCAGTCTCACCTCTAACACAGCCCTGCCCTTGTCCCTTTTGGAGAAGGACCAAGAAATTCTGGGATGAGACAAAGTAGAAGATACATTATATAAAAGATGCTCATACTAGAAAAAGTACTACACAGATATCGATGAACATTATTATTATTATTTTAAGAAGAAAAAAATGCCTTCCCCACATACAGGTACCAAACGAAATGAAGGAAAATTTATACTCCCACTTACAATCTTTATTTTTTTATCTTAAAGCTTACTTAAATAACAACTAACTCCTTCTCAGAGCAACTAAGATCTATAAATCACTATAATTTTTTAATGCTGAGGAAAAGAAAGATTACCTCTAAGTGCTTCCAATCCAATCTCAGCAGTGTTTTTAATGAACCAAGCTTGTTTTTAATCAATACTAAAGCTGCAGGGGTTTTTATTTTTTTTTTTTATGGTGCTGCTTTTAGATTTCTGTGCTTGTGAAAAGATAATAGCAAATGTCATGCTTGGGAAAAGGAAGTGACTTTGAAGCAGCAGATCAATAAGGAGCATTGTTCAGCTAAGTATGACAGATAAAAGTGAGTGCCATTTCCCATCTTTAAGAGATCGCCAAGAGGATGCACCCTCTGCAGGCGGGCACGTTGGGAAAGGAAGCCTCTGAGCATGAGCTTGGGGATGCTGCAGAAATCTTTATAGGTTAACATGAGTTCGGTGGGAGACATTCCAGAACAATAAACCCATCTTTAATTGCTAATCTCTTTTATTTGTAGATCATTTTATTTTGTATAAAGCACTTTTTACCTCACTGTTATATTGTTTCAACCTCACACCAACCCTGACAGGCAGGCGAAGTGGGGTTTTATTATACTTATCCCACAGATGGAAAATTGGAGACTCAGAGATATTAAGCAATTAGTTTAAGGTCATAAAAAGTGATAAATGGCAGAGCACAATGGGTACATGATTCATATGGAGGGTGAGGAGAGCGAATTTGTCCCTGTTTTCTAGCCAATGTTTCTCAGTGGTTACAAATACAGAGAAAGGGCTACGAAAGATGGCAGTGAGTTTCAAATATAAAGCTAATTAATTGCAAATGAAATTCTTTAAATCCAATTTAATCATTATTAATATATTCAACTAATATTGTGTGCTGACTAAATGCTAACAAACAAGACTCATGGATACAGAAAATAGACTGACAGCTTTCAGTGGGGAGGAATGTTGGGGTGCTGTGTGAAAAACGGGAAGCGATCTAGCAAAGAAAACAACTCAAAAACACGGACAACAGTATGGGGATTACCAGAGGGAAGGAGGGTGGGAGGAGACAGAGGTAAAGGGGAGATAAATGGTGATGGAAGGATATGACTTGAGGTGATGAACATACAATACAATATATAGATGATGTACTATAGAATTGTACACCTGAAACCTATATAATTTTATTAACCAATTCCAGCCCCAATAAATTCAGTAAAAATAAAAATAAAAGATAAACGTAGTTCTGACATTGAGCATAGGGCAAAACCAGCTTAAGAAATTTACATTTGAACAAACTATAGTTAAGCACTCTCTTTGAACATTTACATCCAGTTTTCCTATTGAGTAGTTTGGCATTCATATTTAAAGTGGATACACTTGCTATCACAATTTTACTTTTAAGAATTTTTAATAAAGAATATCAGACATAAACACAAAGATGCATGCATACATCTCAGAATTTTATAGTACCAAAAACTAGAATCGCATGGTTCATAAGTATAGGATGCTTGAATGTATTATGGTATATTATTTGTGTCTTATAAAAAATTATGTTGATTGATAGGTATGGATAATAAAATCTGCCCATAATATAGTATTAATGAACAAATTAGAGATTGTTTGTCTTGCTTTATTAAAATTTATGTAATGTTAACAGTGTATTAGTAAGAAAGGTTTTCTGAAAAAAAATTTAAAAAGTCAAATTTAGGTATTGTTCATAAATGGTTAGATTTGCATTAATTTTTATTAGTTTTCAAGCTTTTTATATTGTCTCATTTTTTAAAATAAGCATGTTGCATTTTATGATTATAAAATAATGCCATTTTATATAAAACTAGAGGTCCGATGCACAAAATTCATGCAAGAGTAGGCCTTTCCAGCCCCAGCTGCCTTGGCCCTCGCAGCCCCGGCTTCATCAGGAAGGTCGTTCAGAAGGTTGTTTAGCTGTTCAGCCATTCGGTCAATTTGCATATTATGCTTTTATTATTATAGATACTTCATTAAAGATGAGTTATTTATATAGCAAGCAGTCTTGTAATGTGTGTTATTAGAAACTTTTGGAACATTCCTTTGATTTGAATATGTAGGACTTTTACTTATGTTGCCTTGTTCCAATTGTCAGATTATTTTGTCACTTGCATTGCTCCATTTGGAGTCCGTTAGATTATAGCAGATATTTGAGATGTTAGAAGCCTGTATTGACTTCATTCTTGTATTTGAACTTGGTTATTCCCAAGCCCACATTATAGTCTTTTCTTATGGTTGGTTTCTTTCAGAATTTTCTAAGGGGAATAAAAAGGGCTTCCCTTTTCAACCATCACAGAACCATGCTAAAACCTTTATGAAGACTTTTAATTTAGTGCTTAGCTTTTATTTCTTCTTAGGTAGAATTTTTCCACAGAGAAGCAATTATTCTTCCTAAACTCCATCTAAGAGCATACAATTTCTTCCACTTGATGAAACCCGATCTTAATTTACATAATAAAAATGCCAGTTTGGCTTTGTCTGCAATGAATAGAGAAAAGAAGTTAATCTGCTTAATGTCTTGATTCAGATAATTCAGATTTTCTGAAGCTTTATCCCCCATTTGGGAAACTTTGAGCTTGGAAAAGAAGTTCTATACTTCTTTAGTAGAAACTTCTGCAATTTCTCAGGTATGGTATTTAGACTGTGAAAGGTAGAGGCTGTGTCATGTTTGAGATAAATGAACAGATTCTCTCACTGACATGGTACAATATATCACCAAAAAGTGTCTACTATATCAATGCCAGAAACTGGAAAAAAAAAAAAGGAATGTAAATAAAGTTAGAGAAGTCATAACTTTGAGCTCCCAACCTTAGGACTCTGGTCAGTCAAGTTCTTTCATTTCTGTGTTGAGAGGAGTCATAATAATATAGAGGGGAAATAAGTGTATGGTCTGAATTACCAATTTGAAATTCAGGGAGTGAAACTGACTTTATAGTTTTACCTGGTCCAAGGTATCAGCTTTTGCACTCATTGTGTGTGTTTTAAGTGGGAGCCAGCAATCATCGCTTATCTTGATCGAGCCATTTAATCTTGAATATACGCATAATCATTCTTTTAGAATGACACTGCCAGCATTTTCCACATGGGGATGGTGACATTGACTCATTAATTGTGTCCACGATGAGATGGACTTTGAGTATCAGCACGAGCTCATTGGCAGAGTGCTAAAATTCATCAGTGGTATCTGCCCACTGCAAAACACCCCACATTTGCCTTCTGTTGAAGGTGCCATCTGGCACTCTACACTCTGGAAAGTTACACAAACCAGGCTTCTTTGGCTAAATTATAAGAAAAATTCTTAAGAATTAAAATAATGTAAAATCTTATTTTATGGGAAAGGGGGGACACTTTGCTGTGGTGATTAAGGACTCCAACTCAGGTCTGTCTAATTTGTGTGACTTGCACAGTTATTAGAATTCTGTGTTGTTTCTTCATTGGTAAATAGGGATAGTGCTTTATGTTTTCCTCAGGAGGTTTTTAGGAAGTATTTTCAGCCTTTCATTCTAAGCCAAGTACTTTGCTACATGTTATATTTAGTGTTTATAGTGAATAAGCTAATTTCTACAGATTAAACTAATTTTAATGGACTAAAGTTTACTGGATAAACTAGGTTTTAGTGGAGTAGCAAGAGTGATAAGGTGTCTTTTAGTATGATAAGATCAGATTTGTTCTTTACAATTATGGTTAAAATTGCATTAATATCATCCCAGTATCAAGGAACACAAATAATATGTAGATCTTGGTTACCAGGCTTCTTGGAGAAATGTCCCATTCTAGGACTGGTTCAGTATATATACAAGATAAACCAGGAGCATCTTGTAGTTCCAGGAAGTACTGCTACATACATGGGATGGGAAAGTGATACAGTAGTCAAGTGAAAGAGCTCCCAATAGTCAAAGCTGGAACAATTTGATTTAGCTAGTACTGAATTAATAACCAAAGTGATAATTAATAATTATAATTAAATAAATAAATAAGGTCCTTACTTAAATAACCCATTCTAAATGGCTTAGAATAGACACATTTTCCATATATAAAAACTTCAAATAATTTATGTAGATAATTTGTCCTCAAGGAGTTAAGAGTATAACTCCCTACTCCATTAATGGGAGCTGTACACAGTGACTTCTTCCAAAGAGTTAGGGTGAAAGGAAGGGGAATCCTATATAATAAAAAAGTAATATTCAAATTGACCACACACCCACCACACCCACAAGCCACACCAACAAGCCAATCAGGAGTGAGTATGCAAATTAACCCAACTAAGATGGCTACAGCCATAGAGAGAGCAGGAGGCTTGGTTTTCCCTGGGAATGGAGGAAGCCAAGCTTCCCACTTGCCCTAGCCTGCCTTGTCCTCCACTTAAGGCTACAAAGTTTCAATTATAGGACATAACTAAATCCCAACAAAAATGGCTGTATCCATAGAATGAGCAGGAGGCTTGGCTCTGTCAAAGCTACAAAATTACAATTATAGAAGATAAATAAATCCCCCCCAAAATGGTGGCAGCCATGGAGCTGGAGAGAGCAGGAGGCTTGAGTTGCCCCTTGCAAGGGAGTAAGCCAAGTTTTCCGCAGCCCTGCCTGTCTTGGTCTCTGCTTAAGGCTACAAAGTTTCAATTATAGAAGATAAATAAATCTCAACAAAAATAGCTGCGGCCACAGAGCAAGCAGGAGGCTTGGCTCCACTCAAGGCTACAAAGTTTCAATTATAGAAAATAAATACTTCCTTTATCCAGGGCCTCTGCTTGGGTTGCTGGGGAGTGTGGCCACCCGGCAAGCCACCACAAGCCCCTCACCCAGGCCGTCCCAGGCCCCAAAGGAACCGCCCCCCCAATCCAGGAAACACTTCAGGGCAAACCAGCCAGCTCCCACCTGAGCATCACGCCTCTATCCTATCTAATAAAAGAATAATATGCAAATTGACCGTCACTCCAACACTCAAGATAGCTACCCCCATGTGATCAAAGATGATGCCCCCATATGTACACAAGATGGCTGCCATAAGAGGGACAACATGGGAGGGCAGTTGGGGGGGTGGCAGGCCTGCAGGGGAGAGCAGTTAGGGGTGACCAGGCCTCTAGGAGAGTGGTTAGGGGGTGATCAGGCTGGCAGGCAGAAGCAGTTAGGGGCCATCAGGAAGGCAGACAGGCGAGCAGTTGGGAGCCAACAGTCCTTGATTGTGAGAGGGATGTCTGACTGCCTGTTTAGGATCAGGCCTAAATCGGCAGTTGGACCTTTCCTTGGGGGGTCCCAGATTGGAGAGGGTGCAGGCTGGGCTAAGGAACACCCCCATGCATGAATTTCATGCACTGGGCCTCTAGTTGACTAATAACAGTGGAGAAACCTGACAGATACTACCTCAGCCAGGTGATCAAGGTCAACATCAACAGTGATGAGTCATGCTGATAGTCTGTACTCTGACAAAATCTGATGACCTTTTTAAAAAACTTAACCTTTCTGGTCTTCTTCCACAAACCAATAATTGCAGTCAGACAAATACCAATTTATGGACATTTTACAAAATTATCAAGATCAACAAAACTAAGGGAAGTCTGAGAAACTGTCGCAGCCAAGGAAGAACCTGAGGAGACACGCTGACTACCAGTAGCCCTCCTTTGATAGCACCTCACTTTATCACACTTCACAGTTGTTGCAGTTTTTATAAATTGAAGGCAAGACCCTCCACCAGAAAAAAGATTATTCCTGACTCTATTGTGATACTCTATTATGATGGCCTGAAGTTGAGATATGCCTATAATGTAGCATCCTGGGACTGAAAGTGGTCAGTAGGAAAAAAATGAAGGAAATCTGAATAAAGTAGGGACTTTAGCTAATGAAATTATGATCATTCATTAGTTATAAGAAATTTATCACACTAGTGTTAATAAAAAGGGAAACTGAGAGTGAGATGTATATGGAATTCTGTGCCATCTTTGAGGTTTTTTTTTTCTGTAATCCAAAACTATATAAAAATATTAATAGTTTTATCTTCTTCAGGTAGATATAATAGATTTCTTCACAATAAAATTATTCCTTGGGGTATAAGGTGAGGTATAAGGTCTGAAGAAAACCAGTGAGGGCCAGGAGTAAAAGTCCCCATTTTCATCCCTGCAAGCTGGACCAGAATTCACTGCTTTCTCTTACAGAACAAGGAAAGACTGTGAACACCTGTTTCTAACATTAGAGCCACCAGAAATTATGTACAGAAATTACCAAACACTTGGAAATTTTAAGGCATTAAGTGATTTGACCTGATTGTTTTCTGTAGTAATGAATCAGACCTAAAGAGAAAGGGGGTTAGGGAGAACATTGAAGAAAAGGAAAGGCACAGAATAAGGAGCACACCCAAGTGATGAGTCACGCTGATAGTCTGTACTCTGACAAAATCTGATGACAGTGACCTTTTAAAAAAACTTTTTAAAGAGGAGAACATGCCTCCTCTAGGGCTTTGGTAAATTGCCAATCCCCTTGAGGAAATAAATGCATAAAACTATATCATAGCTCCGTGCACAGTTCAGGAAGGGTTGGAGGTGGCAGTCATCCTTGAAGTGGTAATCCTGCCCACCCAAACCTGGTCATGCAACGGACATCATGGGCTGTTGGTTGGTATTGCTGAACCCATGTGAGGTGCCTCTTCTCAAAGTCATTAAACTGAAGAAACTGCAAGTTTGATTTCTGTCCCTCCAAGGATACTTAGAGGCACTTGGTGGGTCAGAGAAAAAAAAAAGAGCCTCTCAGACAATTGACATTTTCTCTCAGAAAAAATAATTTAGAATACTAAACTAATATTCTATTGTCCTTTATTAATATTTCAAGTGGGTCCTTGATTGTTCCAATGGCAGCATGTATTCATTACTCTGCTAATAAAAGCGAGCTAAATATAAAGAAACCACACTTAACCAAAAGCCGTCCTACACACCCAAGGACACAGAAACCCTTGGAGGTGCAGGCAATCAGCCTGCAGAGCAGGATGGGGCTGAGTTAGTAGCGCACCTGCCCAGCGGGTGGGCAGCTGGATTGCATTGCAGGTGGCTATTGGGGGAAGAAATATAGATGCTCAAGTTTTATATAATTTGTTAAAGTTCCTCTCTCTTTCAGAGATCGAAGTGTCCTTTTTGTGTTTGATTCTTTTAGATTGTAAAGAAAAGGAGATATATAATGGGAGCTTGTTATAGGGATATACAGGCAAAAAAGACACCTAGAGCTTGTGAAAGCCTGCAAAAATGCCTTCCAAGCAGGCCTTATGGAGACGGGACTGACCCTGGGGAACTGGAAGGTTGTTTGGGAGAAATCACTGTTTGCACAGAAGGGGGCATTTTTGCATGGTGCTGTAGTGCTCTAAGGGTTGGCTGAGTTTTTTTATTCTCTTGATCCCTCTGCTTCTAAGGTTCTCAGATCTATAACTTTTCACTACTCATTAATCTACCTTATTTTTTTTTTTATAGCATCTGCTTTCTCAAAGCTTTTGCAACTATTATCAGAATTTCTCTTCATGCCTCCTGGTGCAAGGAGAATCTGGTTGATTTGGAACTTTACCATGTAATTCACGAATGCCTGTTGAGCAGGGCTTCTAGCTATAGTAAACCAGTGGCTATCTTATAATTTGGTAAAGTCAATGAGTGCAGTCAGCATGCTTGTGGAAAACTGGACAGCTTGGGCTCTCCATGCAAAATAATCCAGCTGGAGAAACTTCAGATTGATTCCTCCCATAATACATAGAGATACCCTGTAGGTCAGAAAAATGGAGTCTTTTAGGCTCAGTCATCTTTGGTTAAGGGGAGAAGCACAGCAGTCTACATTATTGGATGCCACTTGCCGAGGCCATTGTCCTCAGCAGAAGGCAGTCATGGACATGGACAATTCCGTCATAATGTCCTGTGGGCCTAGTAGGCATTTGAGTTTTGTTTTTCCTTCTATCCTTAGCTATTCCTCCCCAGACTAGAAATAATTCAATAATACAGTAATGAAATGTTTATTAAATCTCTTAAAAATGAGGGCCCAACTACACTTATGAAAGGTTTTATGGTAGGTGTTCAAGGAAACTTAGAAGCCACAAATCCCTTGGGAAATGAAGGTAGTAGAATAGCCCCAAGGCCCTCTGGGCATGTGACCAGGTATAGGTGGGGACAGGCATCCAGTGTGAAGTTCTTGCTTATCTTCTTAATTTGCTAATTTTTTCCCTGTTCTTTAGTCATGTGTCTTTCATTCACACTTTTTTTGTCACAGTTCATTTCCTGGTCTCCCTTACCTCTGAGATAGTTCCCCAGCAAGTCATTAAACCTTCTAGCAATGGCACTGTGGCGTATTTTTATCATTTAATTTCAATAATTGTTAAACTATTTTTTTGTGATTTCAATGTTTTTTCTTATTTCGTTCCCTATTTCAATGTGAGTTTGATTACCTCTGTCCACATGTGTGACTAACACTGGTGTGCACTAGGAGAATTTTGGTTGATGTTTTAATTAAAAATATAAAAATAAAAATAATTTCCATCCCATTGTTACATATTGAAAGTATTGAGATTGCATTAAGCTGTGTTGCACAAATATGCCTTCTAAAGAAGTTTCCTACAATAAAGATTAATTTCTTTCACAATTTATAGCAAAGAACACCAAAATCTGTGATTTAAAAGGAACTCACAAAAGAAGGACCACTTTTTTTTAACAACTCCATCTAAATTATTCTCTGTAAAATAATGTATAACGTTTAAAGACAAATGGGATGCTATAAGATTCTATAAATGTTCAAGGTATTTTGACTAGTTTTTTATAGTTAAAATTCTGATGCTAGGATGTATTTGCATATTTAAAATTTTTAACGTTATACTAGTATAAGTTTTTTATGTCCTATGATGAAAAATTTTTGCTTTTAACCTTGATCTGACTATGGAAATATGAATCTCTTCTTTTCATTTCTCCTTTAAAATATATTCTTCTTTACCACAGCTCAAAGATAATAAAGACCCAGGCATTGCAACACCTACTAATCTGTTCGTTAAGTGTGGAATTGGAACACTTCCAATTCCAGTTTAAAAAAAAAACAACACAAAAAAAAAAAACAATTCCAGACTATACTACATATAAATTTACTCATTTTTAATTGAAAATAGATAATAATTTCTCTTTTTGTTATTTTAAAGTTAAGTACTTGGAACCTTATTAATCATCTCATATCTATAGGGTATTTTAAAAATCTTAATGGATGTGTTTTGTGTTTTAACTAAATAGAATATTTAAAGTCAGACAATTTAAATAGATGAGCTGCTTGGATTCTATTCTTTCTACAATGATATTCTTCCTAATGCTCTTTCTACTCATTCCTCATTATCTCTGGCAGCTAATATTTACTTTGTATCCTCAAGCACTTGGCCAAGGAATAAAAACCTTTCTGGGCTAACCTCCACAAAAGCTCTAGTTCTAAAACAGGAAACCATTGTCAGGTTTTATCAGTTCCCAGCTGACTATTGAATTCATGCCTTCTTTCTTTTCCCAGTGCCACCAACCTAGTTCAGGGCCCATACCCTTTTGCGTTAGTATTTCAGTAGCCTCCCTAGTTGTTTTATTCATGGCTTCCAACTTAATCTTATTCAAAACACATTTTCCTCATCATGCCATTTTCTTACACATGTAGAAATGTGTAAGTCATTTAATTCAATGACTACTAATAATTTTACAAATATTTTAAGTACTTACTTTGTTCAGAAGTTTGCTGGGCCTGTCACGAACCCCTCCTGCAGGTCATAGACCCCAAATCCTGGTCCTTCTGCCTGATGTCACTCACATCAATAAGACAAGGCAGTATTTGGTAAAGCTAGTTCATAAACTTTATTCCTTGGCCAAGGAATGGAGAAGGGTAATTAAATGTCTTAATTATTCATTCTCTCATTTCTAGGGAACTAGGGAAGTACTAAAGGGTCTGGCAAGGGGCTGGAATTCTGGAAGGAGGGTGGAGAGTTCTCAGATTTTCAAGGGAGCATGTGCAATTCTTAGACATGCTTGGAACATGCCTAGCCAAACATTAAATTTCTCATTTTAAAGTTAAATCTCCACCTATGGGCCTGGTTTTAGTATGCTAATAAGGAAAGTTCATCAATAGAGTGCTTGGGAAGGTGGTTTCAGATGCTATCTTGGATTTTTCTGCAAGAAATCTACCAGAAGCTAGTGCAAACCTACCAGAAGCCAGTTCTAGCATGTCATAATTGCAAGAGTTTCATCCAAAGGTTGATGGAACTTGGGGACTCAACAAGGGCTGAGTCACATATGTTATTGCCTGTTGGGAATTGCTAAAGGCATTTCCCCAAACCTGAAAAGGATGATTGTTTTCTGCCAGACAGCTCAGGGCATCTTAATCTACATGTTATTGCCTCCTACTGGCTAAACACCTGAACAGCCTTAGGCAAGTCCCCATTATACAATAGACTCTGTAGATGAAACCTACCCTTTGAAGTATATATCTCCACCTTGCCTTAGGTCAAATTGTGTTAATAAAAAGCAAGGGGTCCTGAGACAAAGAGAACTTAGTTTCTTTAACTAGGCTCTTCTGACCCCCAATGCCTTTCAAAATTATCTTTCATCTTTGGATTCTTAAGTTATACACAGCCTTTATCCAGATTGCTGAACCCTTTTTAATGCTGGGACAACAACCCTGGCATTATAATTCAGTTTCTAGGTGGCAATCTTTGGGTTCCTTATCTGATTCCTGCCACAGATTTAGCTAGCCTTGAAATACTCACTTTTCTTTAGGAGTGTAGCCTGCTTTTGTCAGAGGTTATGTTGGAGGGAATACAAGAAACTCAGAAGTTCAAAGATTAAATTTTGGTGTGATGACACAACTGGTGACAAGCCTTGCTAATATGAAGGTGAATAAAACAGCAATTTTGCCTTTGAGACATTTACAGATTCCTAGGTAAAAACTTTATGCAGTATTTTCTATGTACATTTTACAATAATTTATAGCCATATTGATAAGTGTATATTTGTTTAAATACACACACATATTATAGCATCACATAGATGTGTAGAGTAGGTATAAACCTATGCCCATTAATGCAGGTTTGAAAAACATGACATTGCATTGTATATAAAAATTCAGTTTCCAAACTAAGCCTTCATTGTACTTCATGACAGAAATGTAATAAGATTGACCCTTCTTCCCTTTATTAGAATTGGCTAAATTCAGCTAAATTCAGGAAGTTTATGCACTATCTCTGCTATAGACTCTATGAGTATATCTTCCCAAATTTCCTATGTTGAAACTTAATTCCCATGTGATGGCATTTGGAGGTGATGGGATTAGGTCATGAGGGCAGAGCCCTTATTAAAAACAAAAAAAAACAAACAAAACAAAGCAAAACAAAACAAAACAAAACAAAAAAAAACATTGGAGATACCTGGGTATCATAATTGCCAGAAAGGCCCCAAGGACCAGAAGAACAGCAGAACAATAAAAAGTCTGATGGTAACCACCATTCTAAACCTCATCATCAATTACACAGTGACATCAATGACATCAATGAAACCATTGGCTCCAATAATATGGCCTGGTAGGCTATTTCAGGCCCCATCTAACCAGTTAGGAGGGCCTGATGACTGAGGACAGCTGTGTGGGTGCAAACTATGCATGCACCATCTTGCTGACTCAGTGTTTAAACACCTGAGTTTACATAGCCAGTGGTCTTGGTGGTGTAGGAATTAATTTGCCACAGATGGGGACTTCTAAGGAACATATGGAATTGCCAGGGTCCATAAATTAAATAAAGGAGAGAGAGAGAGAGAGAGAGAGAAAGAGAGAGAGAGAGAGAGATGTCAGAGAGCTCTGTTTTGTTTTCTTCCATATTAGAACACAGTTAGATGGCCATCTGGACCACAGAGCTAGGTCTCCTGAGACTCTGAATCTGTCTTGGACTCCCCAGCCTCCAGAAATGCAAGAAAGTATTTTATTTTGATTTTAGGTCATCCACTCTGTGGTATTTTTGTTTTAGCAACCCAGATGAGTGAAGACAATCCCTGTGGAGAGAGGGCATATGCCTGGTGCTTGAGTGTACAATCATTCACATAGCTGACCATCATCTTATCTGGTCCACAGAGGTCTCTATTAAAACCTAGGTTATTCCTATCTTTCTGGCTATGCCAGGTCTGAACCTATAGTCCTCTATTTTCTGTTGTTTTTTGTTTGTTTATTTGTTTATTACTCCCACTTTTGGGACATCCCTATTTTCTTCAACCTACTTTCTATTTTATGTTTACAATGCTTTCCTTTTCTCTAAAATGACAACTAAGCATTTACAAATCAAAAGCAAGTGCCTCTTTTTTTTTTTTTTTTTTTGCTTTGTTTTCCACTTTCTCAGTGATCCCCAAACAGCCCAAACACATGAATAGAAGGGCTTGAGAAGGCAGTATATAAGGCAAGAGCAGGGGCTGAACAGAGGACAAGAGAAAACTAACAAGGGGGGATTACTATCTCAAAAATATTATTCTCTCCCTTAAAACATGCATGACATACACTAGAGTTCACCACACACTGGTCCATGTGTAATATTTCAGGAGTCATAACACTATTATGTCACTTATAACACTTTTCCGAGCCCATGGGCATGAGTAGCATGTGCAACAAAGCAGAGAGGACTTCAAGCATTAACAGTAATGCCAAATAGTGACAGTATTTATGAATTTCTATCCAATTGCATTGAATTTGGCGCTATTTGTTCTAGACAGTGTGACAGTATTAAAGAGGATTTTTACAAATCCATAATCTGATATGGAATGTAAACATTTCATTTTTAAACCAATATCCACCCTGGTGTTTTATAAAATACTAAGAGGTCCAGTGCACAAAATTCATGCACTGGTAGGATCTCTCACAGCTGCCAGCTAGGGACCCTGCCAGCTAAGGAAGGCCTCCCTCCCTTTCTCTGGCCTTCCCAGCCCCCTGGTTGAACTCCTAGATGAACTCCTGGTTGAGTGGACTATTTACATACTTTGCTTTTATTATATAGGATTTGTCAGTTAACCATGAGAGGAACTCTTTAAGATCTTGATGTTCAATATCACTATTTAATTAGCTGTCTTAAATAGGTGATGATGGTAATGATAATACTTATTGTTTATTATTATTTAGTTTCATAATATTACTTATAGTGTTTGTTTTTCTAATTATAAATAAAATATTTTATGTGAATTATCTTATTTAATTCTCACATAATCTTAGGATATATTCAGAATGATTTTATCCATTTTGCAAGTGAAGAGTAAAAGGCTTAGAGAGGTAAGATACCAAATTCAAAATTATCCAGTTAACTGAAACTTACCTTTAGACTTCAGCACTTAGGTCAAGTTTTGGTGAAGCAGAGAAGGACCAGATGGAAAGGACTATGTTGAATTAAGCCCTATTTTTTATATTTTCTTTATAAACTGGTATAATAGTTGTATATTTCTCATGGAGTTTTACACATCAATAATAGGTAATGTGTCTATAGTATTTAGCATGTTGAATGGACCTACAAAGGACTCAAAAAGTGTTCATTATTATTATTAAATTTCTCATGAAATGATTTAGGAGTACTTATTTGGAATAATAGATGTGCCAAGATTTTATTTCAAATATAAGTAATGTAGTGTCAGCCGAGTTGAGGCATTAATCTCACAAATTACTAGTTACCAGGTATGTGACAAACTGGTGTTGGCTCCACTGACAAGAGTATCATTTCAGTGTCTCTTTACTGTCTAATAACTTCAGTTATCTCTACACACACACACACACACACACACACACACACACACTACTTGTGACTCCCTTATATGCTCTCTTTTCTCTCTATCTCAATATCCCTCCACTTCTTCTTTACATACTTCTTCAAATAGTTCAGCAGTTTTGTTTTTTTAATCCTCACCTGAGTATATGTTTTTATTGACTTTAGAGAGAGAGGAATGGGAGTGAGAGAGGGAGAGAAAGAAACATATCAATATGAGAGAGAAACATCAATCTTGGTTGCCTCCCATATTGGTCCTGACCTGGATTTGAACGTGAAACCTTTTGGTGTAGGGGATGATGCTGAGCCACCTGACCAGGGCAGTTCAGAAACTTTGTTGGGGGGTTTCTTTTTCTATCATCTATCTCTCAGGCTCTTACTCTTGGCTCTAATGCTGCATTTAATAGCATGCTCTGCCATTGTTTTTCTTATATAGGGCCTTCAGGATTAACCTCTTTCACCAAAATATTAATTGAGCTATATAATTTTAACAGGAGTAGGATGAAAAGAGCTGTAAATACTCTCCCTGGCTCCAAAATTCTGAAAATACAGGAGGAAACAGTTTATCTGTAAGGAAATAATTTTTCAGTGTAGAATCACTTTTCATAAAAATATATTTATGTAAAGATATGGTTGATAATCAGAATGGCTTGCTGTTATGATGGGAATGATGATGATTATGATATTTCTTGAGAATAAGCTATGGTATTTCCAACAACTAGCAGAGTGACTGGCACATAGTAGGGGCTTTAAAAAATTTGTGTGGAAAAAATAAATAGAAAAATAATTAACAATATTTATATATTTACTAGAGGCCTGGTGCATGAAACTCATGCATGGGGGCGGGTGAGGAAATGTCCCTTAGCCCAGACTGCACTGTCTCCCATCTGGGCTTAGATAGGCAGTCAGATATCCCTCTCACAATTTAGGATTGCTGGCTCCAAACAGCTCACCTGCCTGCTGGCCCAATTGCCCCTAACTGCTCTCCCTGCAGGCCTGGCCCCCCCAACTGTCCTCCCCTGCAGGCCTGGTCCCCCAAATACTTTCCCTTGCAGGCCTGGTTCCTCCCAACTGCCCTCCCCTTCAGGCCTGGTCTCCCCTAACTCCTAACTGCCCTCCCCTGCCAGCCCAGTCGCCCCTAACTGCCCTCCCTTGCTGGCCTGATTGCTCATAACTGCCCTCTCCTGCTGGCCATCTTGTGGCAGCCATCTTATGTCCACATGGAAGTGACCATCTTGTGTGTTGGAGTGATGGTCAATTTGCATATTACCCTTTTATTAGATAGGATAATATACTAATTATGATGTGTGAATCTGTACTCCTTTTTGGGGCAATATACTTGGTCAGAAACAAATACATGCCTCACATATATATTAAAAACCCAATGTTAATCAGTCATTTAAATACTTGCCTCACTCTGGAAGCCCCAAATTGACAATGCTTTTCACAAATTTCTATGACTCTCCAAAGAAGCCCAACAACAGTTTTCAGAACTATTTAACTCATTGTGAATGTCCCAGGGATAAAGCCTCAGTGGACTTCCTTCTGTGTTATTAGGGATGGTTAAGCTGGCCTACTTGAAATACTATAAAGAAGCTTGATTATCTAAAAATCCTATGTCTGTATTTTAGGTTATAACAAAGAGACTTTAAAATTTGACTTATAAAAGACTCTGAATATGGGATGATTAATATTTTATAAAAATAAAGATCAAATTGAGAAGCAAAGGAATTCATTACCTTTACTAAAATAAAATTACTAATGTGCAAATATGGGAAAGGTCATTGTATTGATGCTTACATTATGCATAAAGATATGCTTCTTTTGAAGTGTTTATTATAATAATTTGTCATGGGATTGAGTTATGAAATCACTATGAATAATTCAAATGCAAAGTCTCTCTAAGTCCTTAGAAGCACACTAGTGGTTTTATACAACTAGGGCATACCCTTGGTTATTTGTGAGCATACTTTATGTTTAGAGAAGAAAAAGGAATGAGCTGTCTATGCACCAGATGAGTAACTCATAATAAAGCATAATTGCTGTGAGACAATTGGCAACTCAATAAGACTTGAGTTTTCCTATCTTTGTCATGTGAGTGTTACAGTAGAAGTTTATAAAAGGGATCATAGAGTGATATAGTAACCTGATATATAGATTTAGAGTCAGAACACATGAATTCACATATAGTTTCCTTCTCCTTCTGATCAAGATGGACAGATGCCAATCTCCTTGAGCCACCAGTTTCTCATCTTTAAGCAGTGGGAACAACATCACTCATCTAACACACACACACACAAAGGTTTTTACGATGAAGTAAAATAAATAAAGTTTAAAGAGACATAAAATGCTAGTTAAGTTTCAAAAATAATAATTTTCATTATTAAAAAGGATCAATAAGAGTGATATATTCTATCTCAATGATCACACTGAGGTGAGGATGGTTCTTATGCTTGTTGACTTCTCTATGGCTTTTGCAGGATCTATTACTGTTCTGAAAGAGGTTTGTGAAATGTGGATTTTGTTTCAATTCTCAATCTTGTGTTTATTATTATGTTATATCACTTTGTTTTTGTTTTTTGGGGGGAAGGGGTACAGACAGATTTCCCAAACATTTTACCAGTTACCATCTACCATTTTTGCATGTATGCAAGAACTTTGTGTGTGCTATTTTTGAATGGTTTTTATGAAGATATTTGGAATAATTTTGTATTTCCTGTTGATTACTTTATTTGGTTCAGTTAATAGGTTGCCACATTACTTAGTCAATCTAACATTGAGTATCCTGTTTGTATATCTGAAACAGGTAATGGCTAATAATTATTACCTTGAGGCTGGCAGTATTTTCTTGAGAGTGAAAATTAAATTGATTTTCTGACTGAAGTAAAGATACCTTCTACAGAAAATGTTTGGCACTTTCTTCTAGTCTTCCTTTTTCCTCTTTATAACTGTTGTATCTCAGATCTACAGGGGAAAAAATAGTTTATAGCTGTATTAAGGACAATTATGTCTGAATATTATTTGTTTAATTATTAAATAATTTCTATACTTGAGAATATGTGGAATGATTTTAATTAAAAATAATTTTATATGTATTTTAATAAACTTCTGCATGCAGTTTAGGCATAACTAGATCATTTTATGAAATATCTGGAGAAAGTGGATTTGGCAGCCCTGGCTTACCAGCTGTGTAACCTCAGAAGAGTTAATTAACCTCATTGTCAGTATTCTTTTCCATAAAATGAGAAGAGGAATGATAATACCTAATCTAGTGAGGCAAATGTGTGTTGGAGATCTGACATGCTTATAGAGTGTAGTTTGAGGATATACTATAAAGTGTTAAATATTATATATACATTTTTTCATATTAACAAATAGCTTTATCACACTTAAAAAAAGTTACCCATTTCTGACTATCCTTTTTGTTTCCCTTTATTGTATCCTCCCTTTTTTGGAATACCTCTTCAAAGTAACTGTTAGCCTCATTCTCTCTTCACTTCTTATACTCCTACTTCTTGGGATTTTTCTGTAATTCATGAGTGTATCTGGCCACGACTGTCTCCTGAAATATATTCCTCATTGTGGAAAATTGTAACAGAACTCACACAATCACTCATAAGAAACATTTCCTTTTTGTTAACTTCCATATTCAAAAGAGAACCGAGATTTGTTAAATTTGCCACTCAAAAATTTCTCAAATCTATCAACACTTTTATTCAAGTCTGTCTCCTCACTTTTACTGTTACAATAGCCTCTTACTTTTCCCATCTTCAATTTTACCTCAACCCAATTGAATCCCCCATGATTCTGTTCAAGTGATCTTTCTAAGACCCCCTTTGGTCTTTGTTTTCTCATGGCCTCTGATTTCTTGATGGTTCCTGTACTCTAGAGGACAAAGTACAAACTTCATATTATGGCAAACCTTTTTCCTACTGTTTTACCTTATGTACTTCACTCCAGGGATACAGACCTGTGGGGATTTTGCAGAATAGAGTATGAATTCCAAAATTCTGTGCCTTTGTACATGTTCAGTCTTTGAAATGGCCCGTCTTTCACCATTCATTGTCTGAGGAAATGCTCACCTCAAACAAAACTTCCTCTCTGGAATTTTAACCTGTGCCCACAGCCTCTTTGAGAGCTACATTCCTTTGTAATTTTACATAATCCTTTACATTCCATGAAGGTAGCCTTTAAGTAGATTCTATTAACATATTTTTCTTACATTTTCCTTCCTCACTGGGGGAGCTTATTCTCTGGTTTCTTTTTCTACAAAGAAATAACAATGCCTGTTAAATGTTTCCTGAGAGAATGAATGACTGAATCATAATTCAGTATAGTCTTTTATTTCTTATCAACTCCAAAAGGAGAAAAGGGGGAGACAAGGAAAATCTCGGGAAATGGGAAGAATGTGGGGGACTAGCGACAAGCTGCCATCAACCTTATGAGATAGAAACCTCTCTCCCTGTTTGTTTTGTACCTCAAAAGGCATTCTTTTGACTCATGTTGCTTGTGGCAAGTTAGGACCTGTCCTCTGTTTCTCTATTTTGTTTTTAAAGCATATATTATAGCTACTACTGCATAATGAACAATATTATCACAATACATTTTTTTCTGAGGTTTCAGATTAGGAAATGACTTTATTTTCATGGAAGCCTTAAAAACTAGTGATTTTGACAAGCAATTTTCTCATTTTTGAACAATAGACATTGCTTCTATCTCTAACGTAAGATCTTGTGGGTAAATTTATAAACATCAGATAAAAACATTTTTGAAAATAAATATATGTAATATCTTCTTATTTAGTCTAGGTTATTTGTCCATGACACTGTATTTATGAAGACGAAGAACAAACATTGGAATAATAAATTAAGGCGGCTTAAAAGCAGCACAGTGTTGTCAGAGAACCCCGAAGTACAATGGTGCCATCCTATTCTGAAGCCCAAGATCCAGCGTGACAGGGAGCTAGTGTATCATATTGTCATGGCAACAGGATGTCTTCTCAGGTTTAAATTTGTTTGTGTTGCAGATCTGTAACTTTCAAAGCATATCCAAAGCTTTTAAACAAGAACTTGTATTGCTCCTATAGATCATGGCGTATACTAAAAATTCATGGCTATTTTGTAAATGGTAATTTGAGAGTTCTTTATTTTTATTCTTTTGGTCTCCAAAGTGTGTCGTGATCAGACTAAAATTGTTATGCCTGAGATCAGACTAAAATTGTTATGCCTGAGTGTTTTGTTTTGTCATTCATCAAAGAACCATAGAGGTAAAGATCTTTCTTCCTTATATTTGCTATTCAAAGACTCTGGGTTTAGGTTTTTGGTTATTTGGATATGTATTTGTGTATATATTCTTTCACTGTAGCAATAATTATGAAAATCAAACAGCTATATTGACCTACGGAATATTAAAAACTTAATAAGCTTAATGTGTTGTTCCCAAAAGCCAAATCCTTGCAGTGCCGTCAACCCTTTCTGCATGGGAAGGGCAATCCTCTTGCCCTGAGATGCTCTGTAAACAGCGAGGAGAAGCAGGGACCAATGGTTGCTCCTGTTCATTGCTTAGGAGAATGTCCTTGATACCCTCACATGGCAGCACAATGCTAACAGCTGGGATTTCCTTTGGAAGCAGAGGAATGGGAACCACAGAGTGAGCAGGAAGGGGAGGGGGAGGAGAGAGAGAAAGAAACAGAGAGAGAGGAGAACTCAATTTGTTGTTGCTTTCTTTGCAATTGTGAACCCCTTAGAGATGGAAATTTCCTACATCAATATGCACTGTATTATTCCCTCCAGTGAAGCAAATTGTTTTTATAAGTTAGCTTTGTCTTTAGAGAGGCAAACAGATGAAGTATATGGAGAGAATGAGAAGTAGGGAAGGCACTCTGTGATGGCATTAATATTGAATTAAGAGTAAAAGCATCTGCAGATATATAAAAAAATAAACTGGGAACTCTATGATGTTCAAGTTTTTCCTATTGCCAATTATTTGTCTCAGCATATACATGTGTGGGCGATGTAAAAGTCAAGGTGCAAAACATTCAGTAGGTTTTTGAGGTAGACCTCAGGTGTTTCTGTCTTCTTATTATTTTTGTAGTTGTTTGATATTTCTCCTGCTTCTTCCTGAATATGATATAGATTACAGGAGTTAAAATCTTGGCGGGCTTATGCCCATTTACAATCACTTTGACTAGAAATATGACAACTTGCATAAAGTCAGGTTTATAACTTGATTTTTTAAAAGCTCAATTTGTGGGTCAAATTGTAATTAGTACTCATAGCTCCATCGGAAGTCCTTAGCTATATGTTTTGGAAAAGAAAATGAGAAGTGTTGTATTGTACAAGGATAGAAAAGCAACCCTTTGTGTTGTTAGTGAAAATTGCCTGCACTTTTATTGTTGGAAAATTGACTAAGCTTCTAGCATCCCTGGTGATGATATAGTATGTCTTTTGCAGAAAAAATAGACAGTACCATTTTCATATCACATCAAGCAGATGTTCAGAGGCATGATTTACTCCAGATTGTGGGTATATTTTAGACATTTTTCTTGTTTCTCAAGCCTGGGACTATTGAAGCGTATGATAGACACTCAGTAGATGCCAGTGAATTGAAAGAGTGAAGACTTGCTCTAAACTTCCAGTTCATCCTAAGAAAATTGCTTTTGGTGATGGAAAGGTTCTTTTCATATATTTCTGATAGTAATGTGTCAAATACACCAGTAATGGACATATCATGGCTTTTATAATTAAAAACCAAAGTAGTAAATCTAGAATGTCAACTGCTGACACTAAGAAAGCAAGTATTCTCATTTGCAAGGTTTGTATTCTAATGCAAAATCTGGGGCCTTTCCCTAATGATGTTTGACCATGAAAGTTTTTTATAATGATGAAGTCACACCCTCAGATTGCCAGTATCCTGGCCTAGAGTGACCAGCTTTGTGAGTAATATAATGATGAAAAGATGTGGGGTGCTTCCACAGTTAGTTTGTAAGAAACCTAATTTCTTCCACTTGGGTCTCCTGGGAACTCTGTGCTCAAGATGCTCCTTCTTGGAACCTGGTGTCCCTGCTTTGAGAACCCAGGCTACATCGGATGGCCACAGTTAATTACTCTAACTGAGCCCCCTGCCCACAGCCAGCATCTACTGCCAGCCATAGGTGTGAAGCATCCTGGACATTCATCTGAATGAAGTCAGGCCAACACCTTCCTATAGCTCTCCTAAGACCCAACTGAGAACTTCCAGGTATGCCCAGTCAACCGACAGAAACAGGAGATAAACTATTTTGAGCCCCCAAATTTTGGGATGGTTTGCTATATAGCAGCAGATACCTGAAAACACCATCTTATACCTGAGGAGGTATAAAGACATTAAGTAACTTGTTGGAAATAACAGAGAAAGTCACAGAGCCTGGATTTTAAGATTTTTAAGTCGTATTTCATCCCCCAGCATTCCCTCTCTGCCTGCCACATTTCTTCCCACTGCTAATATAGCACACATTCACTGTGACCTTGATCTATTCTGATTCTTCATTTGTGAAATGAGAGATGGTAGACTGAAAAGAAAAGAGATGGTAGACTGAAAAAATATATATGCACTGGTAACTTTAGAGAGAATTTTTTATTGACTTTCAATGCATTTTTTATTTCTTTTCCTTACTTTATTAAGGTATTATATGATGGACATTTTCTCTGTTTTCCAAGTCCTGCAAGGAAAACAACAGGTTCCTGAGGGGAGGAACTGGGGATTAAGAAATTAGAGAAAGAGACAAGAGACAGAAATAAGATTCAAGCTGGGTGCTAGGTGGGCACAATCTCTCTGATGGAGAGACAGTCACACTCACCTCAGACAACACAGCATATTTATTGGTTTCCAAAAGGGATTTTATGATCAAAAGGATTTTCGGGTATGCCCAAATCATATTCATCAGGATCTGGGTAAACTCCTTATTTTTTGGTACAAGATTTAGCATATCAAGACCTGGGTGGGTCAAGGTCCTTTTTGTTCCTCATTCCAAGCACAAGGATAAAGATAAGAAATCAATACTGATAACAGGATTCTGCCAGTGCCCATGGCCTCAGCTGATAAGAATTAAGAGTATCCATGTGCCTTCCCAGAAGGCTCTCTACAGTATTACATATGTGTTCTTAACCCCTTCCATTACTCCCCTCCCCTTTTCATGCCCTTACCCCCCTGGTGTTGGTGCACATTGGTTAGGCTTATTTGCATGCTTACAAGTCCTCCTTACCCTCACCTCCCTACCTTGCCTCTGAGGTTTGAGCATCTGATTGATGCTCATCTGCTGACGGGCACTTAGGCTGCTTCTAAATTTTAGCTATTGCAAATTATGCTGCTAAGAACAAAAAGGGGAACATATATCATTTCTGATTGGTGTTTCTAGTTGTTTATTGGGATATATTCCTAGAAGTTGGATCACTGGGTCAAATGGGAGTTCGATTTTTGGTCTTCTGAGGAAAATCCACACTGTTCTCCACAATGGCTGCACCAGTCTGCATTCCCAGTGCACCAGGGTTCCTTTTTCTTCACATCCTTGCCAGCACTTGTCATTTGTTGATTTTTTTATGTTGGCCATTCTCACAGGTGTGAGATGGTACTAAATTGTCATTTTGATTTGCATCTCTCAGGTGATTAGTGACTTTCATATGTCTCTTGGCCTTCCTTCTGTCCTCTTTTGAAAAGTATCTATTTAGGTCCATTTGCCCATTTTTTTGATTGGGTTGTTTATCTTCCTTTTGTTAAGTTGTATGAGTTCCCTATAAATGTTGGAGCTTAAACCCTTATCAGAGATAACAGTGGCGAATATGTTCTCTCATTCACTGGGTTTTCTTGTTGTTCTATTGATGGTTTCTTTTGCTGTGCAGAAGCTTTTTATTTTGATGTAGTTGTTCATTTTCTCTTTAATTTCTATTGTCCTAGGAGCTGTAAGAGTGAAGATATTGCTTCAGCATATGACTGATATTTGCCTGTGGATTCCTCTAAGATATACATAGTTAACCATCTTATGTTTAAGCCCTTTATCCATTTTGAGATTATTTTTGTGTCTGGTATAATTTGGTAGTCTAATTTCTTTTTTTTTGCATGTATCTGTCTAATTTTCCCAACACCATTTATTGAAGAAACTGTCTTGACTCCATTGTATGCTCTTGCCTCCTTTGTCAAATATTAATTGAGCATAACAGTTTGGGTCAATTTCTGGTTTCTCTGTTCTGTCCCATTGGTCTATATGTCAGTTCTTGTGCCAGTACCAGGCTTGTTTTGAGAACAGCAACTTTGTAATACAGCTTAATATTTGTTCTTCTTTCTCAGGATTGCTGTAGCTATTTGTTTTTTTTTGTTTTTGTTTTTTTTCTTCTTAATTCCAGATGAATTTTTGGAGAGTTCCTTCTAGGTCTGTGAAATATGCCATTGGTATTTTAAATGGGAATGCATTGACTCTATAGATTGCTTTGGGTAATATGGACATTTTAATATTAATTCTAGCAATCCATGAACACGGTATGTTCTTCCATCTGTGTAAGTCTTCCTCTATCTCTTTTTTCAATGGCCTATAGTTTTCTGAGTATATATCTTTTACCTTCTTAGTAATGTTTATTCCTAAGTATCTTAATTTTTTTTTTTGGTGCAATGGTAAATAGGATTGCTTTTTAAAATCTCTCTTTCTATAAGTTCATTATTGAAAAATAAAAAAGCCATAGATTTTGTGGGTGTTAATTTTTTTTATCCTATAATTGCTGATTTCATTTATTAAGTCTAATAATTTTTTGATGGAGTCTTTAGGATTTTCTATGTGAAGTATTATATCATCTGCAAATAATGATAATTTTACTTCTTCTTTTCCAATTTGGATGCTTTTATTTCTTCCTCTTGTTTGATCGCTATGGCTAGTACTTCTAGTACTATGTCGAACAGGAATGGTAAAAGTGGGCATCCCTGTCTTATTCCTGTTCTTATGGTAGATGGTTTTAGTTCTTGCCCATTGAGTATGATGTTGGCTGTGAGTTTGTCATATATGGGTTTTATTATGTTGAGGTATGATCCCTCTATTCCTACTTTTCTGAGTATTTTTATCAGAAAAGGGTGTTGGACTTTGTTAAATACCTTTTCTGTATCAATTGATATGATTATGTGATTCTTGTTTCATAAAAATTTATTTACGTGATGTATCACATTTATTGATTGTGGATATTGTACCAGTCTTACATCCCTGGAATAAATCCCACTTGGACATGGAGTATGATCTTTCTAATATAATGCTGGATCTGGTTTTCTAGAATTTTGTTGAGGATTTTAGCATCTATCTTCATCAGGGACATTGGCCTGTAAGTCTCTTTCTTTGCAATATCTTTATCTGGTTTTGGGATTAATGTAATGCTGGCTTCATATAAAGAGCTTGAAAGTGTGCCTTACTCTTGAATTTTTTGGAATGGTCTGAGAAGGACTGGTTTTAGTTCTTCTTTGAATGTTTGGTAAAATTCCCCTGTGAAGCCATCCAATCCAGAGCTTTTGTTTGCTGGAAGCTTTATGATTATTGTTTCAATTTCATCAGTAGTTATCAGCCTATTCAGGTTTTTTCATTCTTCCAATGCATATATTTTTAAAGCTACAATGAGTCAAGCCCTGGACTATGTAAGTAAATCGTTGTTCTTTTCTTTAAGAATTTCTTTGTATAGAACACTATATTGATATAAGATGGTTATCATTGTATTCCTTACAGTAAAGGCTAAGTTGCTTTATGAATGAGATCCTCAAACATAGTTATTCAAATACAACATAATTCATTTTTTTTAAACTTTATAGTTTTGCCAGTCACAACTGGAGAAGCAGACCTGCTCCTGGAGGTATTAGGGAACTTTCCACTATTCTTCCACCCTTAAAGGTGGTGTGCTGTCTGTGTAGTTGAAGCTGGGTCACCACTCACCCAAGGAAGGTTATAAAAACACCAAATGAAGGACATCAATTTCATTTTAATTAAGTGAAGAGGAGGTTGCCATCAAGCCATCTTCCTGTTTTGAATTTAGTCCGATGATTACACTTAGTTGAGGGGGTGGTGAGAAATATTACCTTTAGCTGGACAGCCTTATGTTCCATTATAATTATATTATGGACAAAGGAAGAAAACCACTAGCAGTTTTTCGGAGATAAGAAATATTAGCATAAATATTAGCATATCAGTATTTTCATTCTGAAAATTTATGTGGAGAGCAGCCAGCAGTGCTGCTGGATAATTAAGATATACTTTGCCTAAAGTGTAAAGGGGGAGTTTATCTTGTCTATAATATATGTAAAAGTACTGGAATTATTTTTGACCATTTCTAACAACTTGTTTTTAAATATCTGTTTTTTGTCTCCAAGGATTTCTACATGTAGAAATGAATACTAAAATTTCTTAAATTCTGTTAGTGAAATATATGATCAAAAAGCACATTTCATCTTGGGTCTCCATCTTCATTTACTTACTCTGAGGCTTCATGTCTAGGAAAACCTCATCCCCTAATTACTTAAGGATACTAGAACCAAATTATACACTATTCACTTGCTTTTATAGCAAAACCCTTGAATCACCATATTCTTTTAATGTATAACAAATCTCAAGCATACAATTTTATTGAAATCTACCCATAGAGGATACCCTTTATCTACATTTTAGCTTAAATAGGATTTTTTCACAAAATTCTACCTGTTCCTAACATCACAGGCATTGCATTGGGAAGGTCTTATATGGTTTAGTAACATATAGGGTTCTACACTCTCCAATACTGTATCTACATATAGGGGATTTATAAATGCATATTCATATAATTTGTGATGATACCAGATATGGATTTATAGATCTGATATATTTTTATATCAAGGTGTCAAAGGTCTTGACAGTCTTTCAGGCCGAATCCAATAAATCAAGTCTAGGGCTACAACCTTTTCCCCCAAATTACCTCCCCACCACCCCACCACTCCGCAAAAAAAGGATAATGTGATATTTAGAAATGGCTAAAAAAATTGAAAAATAAGACTGAAATCTAAGTGAAAATTTTTTCAAATGAATGGAGGTATAATATTTCAAACCAGTGTGGATATGGTGAATCTCTACTTTCATTGGTCAGCTTATGAGTGAAATTTTGATTTCATTTTGTTTAGGCTTATTGTAAATCATATGGTGAAGAGGCATAAGGAGGGCTGAAAACACTAGGCATGTTTGTGCTACAGGAGAAAAGATTTAGTAGATGCCAGGAAAAAAAAAAAAAGTAGGAATGAGAGACTAAGCTTACTATATATGGCTCCAAGGATATAAAAAAGTAACTAGAGTATATTATGGGAAGTGAGGGTGGGGAGGGAGTCATAGGAGGACTTGATTTAAGGGGTATTTCATAATAGAACTGTCCTGTCCCAAAATAGAATGAGTCAATTAAAACAATAATCAATTACTCATTTTTAATAACAGGCTAGACCATTATTAATAAATATAAAATTTTAGGAGTTTATTAAATAGATGATAAGGTAAAATGATAGATGATCTACTTTCCAGTACATATATATATATATATATATATATATATTTTATAAATTTTTTTTGGAGATTGACTGAGATACATAAAAGTACTTTGAAAAGCATGTGTTTGGGTAAAAAGTTCATTTTAGGTGTTTAATTTTACTAACAATTTAAATTCTAAATTGATATAAAAACAAGTTATATAAACATAAATTTTATGAAAAAAGCTGAAATTAGAATTTAATATTAATCAACACTTTGAAATAACTTTAATTTTTTGAAGTAGTAGAAGAAATAATGAAAGTGTTGGTAGAGTCTTTCATAATTAAAATTAAAAAACCTTCTAGCCTTGGCTGGGTGGCTCAGTTGGTTGGAGTGTTCCATACACCAAAAGTTTGCCAGTTCAGTTCCTGGTCAGGGATTATATAGGAGTCAACTAAACTGAAGTTCCTCTCACACATCTATGTTTCTCTCTCTTTCTATCACTCTTCTGTTCTCTCTAAATATCAGTAAAAAGACATATCCTCAGTTGAGGATTAAGGAAAAACAATGGGGAAAAATATTCTAAGTTCTTTTAATTAGATATAATAAAATAACATAAAATGGAAAACCATTTATACTACATAACAGTTAATATATGTTATATAAAAGACTCACACAAATATACAAGATACAGTTTATTTATTTTATTTTTTAAATGTATTTTATTGATATTTTACAGAGAGGAAGGGAGATAGAGAGCTAGAGAGTTAAGAACATCGATGAGAGAGAAACATCGACCAGCTGCCTCTTGCACACCCCCTACCGGGGATGTGCCTGCAGCCAATGTACATGCCCTTGACCGGAATTGAACCCAGGATCTTTCAGTCCGCAGACCAATGCTCTACCACTGAGCCAAACTGGTTTCAGCTATACAAGATACAGTTTAAAATACTTTGAGATAAATATACAAAGAATAATACAATTTTCACAGAAGGGGATACAAATATTAAATGTAATTGCATAGAAATTGTTACTTTCTAGTAATAAATGAAATATCAGTTAAATCGATGTTGGGAATAATTCTACACCTGTTAAGTTAACATTATAAAGGTGATTGTACCCAGGTACTAATAGACTTTTTGGAAATTTACACACAGATACTCTTTTAAGGAATTATAAATTGTTATAAATTATTTGTTAAGCAATGTTACAATCTAATCATTTGTTTGGTAAGGGGAGACATTTTTTCATAGGTCTTTCTCATTTCTGTACATTTTTTGAGCAGATGCACCAATGATCTTTGTTCTAAATAATCTTCTCAAGGTTATATACCCTGTTTCCCTGAAAATAAGACAGTGTCTTATATTAATTTTTGCTCCCAAAGATGCACTAGATCTTATTTTCAGGGGATGCATTATGTTTCCATGAAGTAGGTCTTATTTTCGGAGGATGTCTTATTTTCGGGGAAAATAGTAGCAACAGTCTTGGGACAGATGGGTAGTGCTGTTTTACTATTTAGTATAATAAAAATGTTTTCCTCAAAAAAAGGTGGCTGTGCTTACTGCCCATTATAAAAATTTTGGGCTATTAAAAAACTGGAGTGTTCCTCTCCTGTAACACAGCCCACTGCAGGTGCAGGTGTCCCCTGCCCTTCTCATATCACCCAGTGGGAACTAAGACTTGAGGAACTGATACAAGAAAATTTATGATATTCTGGCTACTTATATTTCTCAGAGTAAGAAATTGTCCTTTGTCTCTGACCCAGAAGTTTTATGTGTTCTCCTAGCATTCATGAAACTATGGCCAACTTACCTGTTACTTTACAGGGTAAAATCTCAGCTCTTGACATGAAGTTTGAAACAATGCAGTGTATTTAGGAGGAATGTGGACTTTGGAATCAAAACATTTTGTATTCAAATTCGAGCTCTACCTCAGTTATCTTAGATAAGACTCAAAAACCTTTCCCAGTCTCAATTCTTTATTTCTAGAATGAACAATAATAATGCCTAAGTTTTAAAACTTATTAAAATATTAAGTGGAAAAATAGAAGTAATATGCTGCTGAAACCGGTTTGGCTCAGTGTATAGAGCATGGACTTGTGGACCGAAAGGTCTCAAGTTTGATTCTGGTTAAGGGCATGTACATTGGTTGCGGGCACATCCCCAGTAGGGGTTGTGCAAGAGACAGCTGATCAATGTGTCTCTGTCATCCATGTTTCTAGCTCTCTATCCCTCCCTCTTTCTCTCTGTAAAAAAGTAATAAAATATATATATTTTTTAAAAAGAACTAATGTGCTGACATTTTGCCTGGCAAATACAAGAAGTATAATTAATGCTTATATTTATCTGTCCCATTCCCAACACCCCCCTCCCCCCAAAAAAAATCTTATGGGAATTCAACTTAATATCAATCAGCAAAAATAAAGGTGTAATTTAAAAAATTGCATTTATTGCATGTTATTTTGTCTGACATGATGGTCAGCCAAGATATGGAGTTCTAATGACTAGCAAGTAAGACTATACACTGGCCATTGGATCTGTTAAGGGCTTTCTTACAATTAATAAACCAAGTTAAGAAATGTTCCTGTGAAATTTTAAGACCAATTACAAAGATGTGGAGAGAAATATAAAGCTTGGCAATTAAGCCTACCAGGTAGCATCTTGGTAAATCTATCCTGGCAAAGATAAGAAAGGCTGTAATTCCTTGTTTCCTTTTTTTTTTTTTTTTGATTAAGGTATTACATATGTGTTCTTACCCACCATTGCCCGCCCTCTCCACTCATGCCCTCAGCCCCTTGGATTTTGTGTCCATTGGTTAGACTTATATGCATGCATACAAGTCCCTTTACCCCCACCCTCCTCTACCTTCCCTCTGAGATTTGACGGTCTGATCGATGCTTCTCTGTCTCTGGATCTGATTTGTTCATCAGTTTATGTTGTACATTATATCCCATAAATGAATGAGATCAAGTAATATTTATCATTCTCTGACTGGTTTATTTCACTTAGCATGACGCTCTCCATTTCCATCCATGTTGTTGCAAATGGTAAGAATTCCTTCTTTTTTACTGCAATGTGGTATTCCATTGTGTAGATCAAGGTACCACAAGTTTTTTTTTTGTTTTTTTTTTAATCCACTCCTCTGTGAATGGGCACTTAGTCTGTTTCATTTTTTTGCTTTTTTACCACCTCTTGCCTGGGGTATTTCTTATCTTCCCCAGGTCTCTGACATTACTCCTAAATAATCAGAGAGAAGTTTATCAGGAAAATTACCTGAGGCAATTTTCTCCTTTTTTTTCCCCCTCACCATTTCCAAAGATCTGGATGTGGTTCAGATGATTCTTCCATCTCCCAATGCCATGCTCTTAGTCCTCTTTCTTGGATTTATATTTCCCTTTCAACACTAAATACTGCCTGGGGCCTGGATCTGTCTCTGACTTGGTGACTATGCTGTGCCCTATACTCTCTAGAGAAGGAATGTCATGTGTGTTCTGTTCTGTTTGCTCAGCAACCTTTTTTAAAAAATTATTTTTATTGATTATGGTATCACATAATTGTCCTTATCTCCCCATTCCCATCCCAAACCCCTCCCTATATATTCCCCCACCCCCGTTGTCCATGGCCACTGGCTAGCTAGGCCCATATGCTCAGCAACATTTTAAGTTGGTTCCACTGGGTCTCACAGACTTCTAGAATTCTAAATCATCACAGCCCAGCTTATATCATTTCCCATCTAGGGAAAGGATGGGGCATATAACATTGGGAAGGGAGATGAAAAAAGGAGAAAAATTCAAATAGGAAAATTCAAATTAGCAATTTTGGCATAAACCCTTATTGATAACTGTTTTTTCCTGTTTTTCTTCCTCAATCTTTACCTATTACAGAAAAAATGTTGCAATGAATAACTGTAGATATATCATTTTGTACATATACATGTACATTAACAGAATAAATTCTTTGATGGAACAGTAAATGCATTTTCATCTTAAGTCATTGCCAATTGCCTTCACAGAGGTTGCATCATTTTACTCTCACCAGGAGTATATTAGAGGAATTATTTTCTCACAAACTGGCTAACAGAGTTGATTATAAATTATAGATTTTTGCCATATCTATATAGGTCAAAATTATAGTTTCATAAAATTTTAATTTGCTATTTTCTCTTTTATATCCTGAGAGGTTATTTTTTCATATTTTTAAGAAATATTTTTTTTCTTTTAACCTGTAAAAACTGAGTTCCTATTCTTTGCCCATTTTTCTTCTGGGTTTTGTTTTCTTACTTCTTAATGTAGTATAGAAGCTTTTTACATATTTTAAAAGTGAAATATATAATTTGAAGCTTTGTCTCTTTGTAATTTGCATTTTAAATTATGTAAAAGTTGAATTTATGGGACTTTTAATGTCTTCTGGAATTGAGGTTATAATTTGGAAGGTTATCTTTACTCCAAAAGAGTAAAGAAGTGTGCATAAAAACTAGTAGAAGTGAGAAATGAGTTCAGTAAAGTAGCAGTATACAAAACAAATATTCAGAAATAGGTTGTGTTTTTATATACCAATAATGAACTATTAGGAAGGGAAACTAAGAAAACAATCTTATTTATAATTGACCAAACAAAAATAAAACATTTAGAAATAAATTTAACCCAGGAGTTAAAATACCTATGTTAGAAAATGTTAAGATACTAAAGGATGAAATTGAAGAATATATAAATAAAACAAAAGCATATATATATGCTCATGGATAAGAAGAATTAGCATTATTAAATTGTTTGTAACACCTTTAAAAATCTATAGATTTAATGTAATTTTTATCAAAATATCAATAATATATTTTACAGAACTGTAGAAACCTCTTTCCTGGCCTGCATGGAAAGAGTTCCAATTCAGGGTTTGGGTTCTGGAGAAGGGCCGCACACAAATGAAGAGACTTGAGACTTGAAGAAATTCAACTTGGCGATATGGGGGGCCAGGCCGTAGTCCAACTCTAGTGGGAGAACTACCCCCTTCTCTGGCCCTGCCATCCCCTTTTATTGAGGCATTGGGGAAAACATCTTAGGCAACACAAACAGAAATTTACATGTAGCCCTTGGGCAGAAATAACAGAAACTTACACTGCACAAACAAGGTGGAGGCTGCTTCAGCTAACAATATCTGAACTAAAGGTTAGAGCAATTAAGGTTGTTGACCAGCCTTCCTGGTTTCTTGTCAACATCTCTTTTTTAATGAAACTGATTTGTTTTCCAGCACAGAACTAGAAAAAACAATCCAGGAATTTATATGGAATTATAAAAATCCTAAATGGCCACAGCAATCTTGAGAAAGAAAGGCAAAGTAGGAGGTTCAGGCTATCTGACATGAGACTATGCCACCAGGCTATAGTAATCAAAACAATGTGGTACTGGCATAAAAACAGACTTGTAGATCAATGAAACAGAATAGATATCCCATAAATAAGCTCATGCCCGCATGGCCAGTTAAAAGGAGGGGAGAACATACAGTAGGATAAAGACAGTGTATTCAATAAATGATATTGGGAAAGTTGCACAGATACATGCAAAAAATGAAATAAACCACCATTTTATATCATATATAAAAATAATCTCTTTTTTTATTCCATTGAATTTTCAGAGAGTTTGTTCTAGTTCTGTGAAGTATGCCGTTGGTATTTTAATGGGGATTGCATTGAATCTATGTATTGCTTTGGGTAGTATGAACATTTTAATTTTAATGATATTGATTCTACTGTCCATGAGTATGGTATATTCTTCCATTTGTTTGTCTATCTCTTTATTCAACGTCCTCTAATTTTCTGAGTACAGGTCTTTTACCTCCTTAGTTAAGTTTATTCCTAGGTATCTTATTTTTTTCTGTTGCAATGGTAAATGGGATTGTGTTTTTAGTTTCCCTTTCTGTGAGTTCATTGTTGGTGTACAAAAAAGCCATAGATTTCTGGGTGTTAATTTTATATACTGCTACATTACCAAACTTATTTAAGTCTAATAGTTTTTTGTTTGTTTTTATGGAATCTTTGGAGTTTTTATGTACAATATCATGTCATCTGCAAATCATGAGAGTTTTACTTACCCCTTTCCAATTTGGATGTCTTTTATTCTTTCTTCTTGTCTGATTACTATGGCTTGAACTTCCAGTACTATGTTGAACGGGAGTGGTGAGAGTTGGTGAGGATGTGGAGAAAAGGAAACCCTAGTACACTGTTGGTGGGATTACAGATAGGTACCGTGACTGTGGAAAACAGTATGAAGTTTCTTAAAAAAATGGAACTTTCTTATGACCCAGTGATTCCACTTCTGGGCCTATATCAGAAGAAACCCAAAGCATTAATTTGAAAGAATACGTGCATCACTATTATTCATTGCAGCATTATTTATAATAGCCAAACTATGGAAGTAACCTAAGTGTTCATCAATACATGGATTAGTAGATAAAAAACTGTGATGTATATATATATATATATATATATATATATATATATATATATATATACAATATAATACTACTCAACCATAAAGAAGAATGAACTCTTACCATTTGCAACATCATGGATGGAACTATAAGGTATCATGCTCAGTGAAATAAGTCAGTTAGAGGAAGACAAATACTATACTATTCAGTTCTGTGTGGAATCTAAAGAATGAAATAAATGAACAAACAAAATTGAAACAACTTGACCAGAATATGACATGGGCAACACAGTGCCAGTTTCGGAGCTCAGTCCCAGTGGAAAAAGGCACTTTCCATTTCCTGCTTCTTGGAATATTTGCTTTTAAAACCCAGTCATGTAGCAAGGAAGTCCATGCTATGTGGTGGGACCACAGCCAGGATCAACTGCCAGACATGTGAGTGGGGAGGACTTTGCAATAACTTGAAATTTAGCCGCTTTGTAACTATGCTTAATCTGCTAGACACCTTGAAAGAATTTCCCAGTCAATACAGAGAACCCTGTATAATGCATATAGAGTCGAGTTTATTCAATATACAGAATTCTGAGGGATAATAATAAAGTGAGGCTGAGCCATAATGTGATAAAGTATGATAAATGTTCTTCTGATACCTACATGATCTTATTTTCCTTCTAGACATGTTATCACCTGTTCTGTTCCTCCATAACAACGTGACAGTTTGGATTCTCAATAACAAGAGATCAGTTCACAGTGTAGAATAATAAAATAAATTAGTGATTAAGTTTATGATTTTAAATTCATCTTATGTTGGAAAACAAGGAAAGACTTTGGTATGTTATAAAAAATGAAATAAACGATTTCTTGTTCACTCTGGACAAGTTGGCGTTACGTTTTTAGACACATTCCCACGGTCTCGTTATTTGTGTTTTTATTCGTGCATGTCAGCAATTAGAAATGGCTTTACTACTTCAAAACCCTATGATAGCTCTTTAATGTAAATTTAGATTTTAAATGCCATTGCAGCTTTCTGAATGCATTTGTAAGAAATGTGCAAATCAGCAGGTCTTTTTGAAGTGTATTTCAGCTAAATTATCTTTACATAATGAATAGTTTCTAAACAAAAGGCATGAGTGATAGTCATTGCCTACTTTTGTTCTTGCTACCTTGGCAAAACTACAGGAGACAATGAAAAGCAATCAATTTTTCTAATTTATGAATAGTAATGATTTCTTTGTACTGTGGCTTCTAGAATTGGGCTTTGTTTAGGCTACTGTTGGAGAGCTAGAGCTGTAGAAATACATGTGATAAAGTAGCAATTTGAAAATGCATTTACAAATACATACAGGTAACACCTTTACTCAGACAATGATGAATTATTTTCTGTTGATAGTGCGTGTATTTTCATAGTGGAATTTAAATATTGAATAACAATCAAAATACTATTACTAAATATCCCTGTTATAAAAAGGTATGAAAATTATTGTAATTAATAAAGAAGAATGCAACATTCAACTTTAATATTTATAAGTTAGATAAATATCCTATATAATAAATAGGTAATATGCAAATTGGCTGCCTCCAAGTGGTCAAAGATGACCACCCCCATGTGGACACAAGATGGCCACCACAAGATGGCCTGGAGGGGGGCAGTTGGAGGAGACCAGGCCTGGAGGGGAGAGCATTTAGAGGTGACTGGGCTGGCAGGGGGGCAGTTAGGGGTGACCAGGTCAGTAAGGGAGGGCAGTTATAGGTGACTGGGCCATTAGGGGAGGGCAGTTGGGGGCTACCAGGCCTGTAGGGGAGGACAGTTAAGGGTAATCGGCTGTCAGGGGAGGGCAGTTATGGGAGACCAAGCTGGAAAGGAAGGGAAGTTAGAGGTGACTGGGCCGGCAGGGGAGGACAGTAAGAGGGGTGACCAAGCCTTCAGGGAGGGCAGCTGAGGGGGACCAGGCCTGCAGCGGAGGGCAGTTAGGGCTGACTGGGCTGGCAGGGGAGGGCAGTTGTAGGGGACCATGTCTGCAGAGCAGGACATTTGTGGGGGACTAGGCATGCAGAGGAAGGCAGTTGGGAACAACCAGGTCTGCAGAGGAGGGCAGTTACAGGTGACTGGGCCAGCAGGGGAGGGTATAGGGGTGATGAGGCTGGCAGGGGAGGGCAGTTAGGGGAGACCAGGCTGGCAAGGGAGGGAAGTTAGGGGTGATGGGGGCAGCAGGGGAGGGCAGTTGGGGGCAACTAGGCTGGCAAGAAAGGGCAGTTAGGGGTGACCTGTCTGGCAGGGGAGGGCAGTTAGGGGCAATTGGGCTGGCAGAGGAGCAGTTAGGCATAGATAATGGTGGCAGGGGAGTGGTTAGGGGGTGATTAGGCTAGCAGGCAGGGGAGTGGTTGGGAGCCAGCAGTCCTGGGTTGTGAGAGGGATGTCTGACTGCCACTTTAGGCCAGATCCCATGGCATCTGTCCTAAACTGGCAGTTGGACATTCCTAAGTTGTACCAGTGACAACTCTAATTCTCAAGAGTCACATTGTATTGGACAAAACAGATAGACAACATTTCCATCACTGCCGAAAGTTCTTTTGGCCATGTAATCTTACAGAATCTTAGGAGCTACTCCTTTACAGAGGGTGATAGGCTCTGACCTTCTGTGTCTTGAGATGTTTTTTTTTTTTTTTTTAACAGACACTTCTCTAATCTTAAAGTTTTGAATGATTTCCCAATCTTCCCCTGCATTAACATGTTGCTAGTTTGCATGTGGCGTTTATACTATCATCTTCATTCAATGATCCTCAGTCTTGGCTGCATGTTAGAACTGCTTGGGGAGAGTTTAAAAAATATGTATATCTATGCCACAGGCTACATCACAGAACAATTAAATTAGAACTCTGGGGACTGACTAGCAGACATCAGTGTTTTTATTGCCCTGTCAGTGAGTCCAGCATCTTGTAATGTTTGTGAGGGATGGATCCAGCCACATAGATCTGGTTTTCCCACTTTTCTCATATGGTGATTGTGTCTTGCAAAGGCACAAAGCTCTTTCCATAGCTTGCATGATTTATTCTTTTTTTTTTAAGATCATACTTTTTTATGCATATGCAACATTATTTTCTCACAACTTGCTTAATTTTATCATTACTATTTTCATTCCAAATCAGAAGTCTTTCTTTCCAGGCATTTTATCATTCTCATTACTTTAGCAATTTTCAGGTGTTAGTGAAAATAAGTTCATAGAATAAATAAAATTACCTCTAAACAGGGGGGAAAAAAGCCAAAAAGAAAAACTAGATGGACAAAAACAAAATGACCTTATGTTACCCTTTCCAAATGCTTGTAAAAGGGAGAGTTAAGGTACTTTTGCCCTGGAGTGCTGCTTTAAAAAAAATGCACAAGAACTTTTAATTTAGAATTTCATAAATGTAAGCTTCTATACTGACATTTTCCCAACTGAAATGATTTTCTAGGAACAAGTTTAAAACTACCTGATTATTTTGGGAAGTGTTCATGGTGCAAAAAGAGTTTATATTGAGAACTTTAGGCAAATGCTAACATTTTCTTAAAATAACAGGTGAAAATATGGGGATGGTGTTATTTGAGAAATACTATTTTAATCCCATATGGCACTGAAATTATATTTTGTTCACACACCAAAATAATCTATCAGCGAGATGTGCCCCAATACCTACTCTTTCTTTGTTGCATAGTAATAACACTGTATTTGAATGTATTGATTTTTAAAGCAGGAATGAAAAAAAAGTGAAAACTTTATATATATATATATATATATATATATATATATACATATATATATATATATATATATATATATATATATATATATATATATATTTAAGGAACCAAATATATAAAGAGAATAGGTGAGTGCTGAGACATTATGGGAGATGAGTAGACATAATAGTTTGGCTATTTCTTCAGCTCAATTAAAGGTAGAGTCTGTTAAAAACATCTAGAGATCAGAAACTCTCCTTTATCTTCCTACTTGTAACTAGTAGTCACTGTTTAATTGACATGTTTGCTTAGAGATTTAATCAGGTTATTTTCCCGAAAAGATGGTGAACATTAGGGGAAAGTGTAATAGACCTTATAACAAAGTCTAAATGAAAATGGCTCCAAGTTTGGTTCAGAGGCTTTATTATCATATCACGATCCCCATGCTCTTATCTTCGTTATGCTACAGTCTCAGTGTGGCAGCTTCTCAGTCACTGGAAGGCTGCCACAGCTCCCAGCATCACATCTTCTTTCTGTGAAGAACAAAACTGTTTCCTGAGAACTTAACCTTGGGTCTCACTGAAGAGGACTGAGTCACCTGCCCATACTCTACCTGAGAGATACTGTAACTCTGATATTGTCTGTTTGTGTAGTGAGGAAAGTAGAAACCACCAACAAAAAAAGAAAAGGGCAGAGGAGGGAGTGGCCATTGTTTAAGCGACTAAAAGTGTCCTCTTCCACTCTTTAAAAAATGTATTTCTTATGGAAAATATAAAGATTGAGACTGCTGTCTTTTATGTAACTCTACACAAGATTTCCTATCCCAGAGCTAATCTCCTGAACTGAACTTGGGTAAAAGTTTATTTAAAGCTGTTCTTGGCTAGAAAAATGGAAGGTTACATGGGAGAAATCACTCATGGAGTTAACTCAGGAGAATCTTAACCCAAATTAATCTCCAGGCAGAGATAAGAAAGCAAATACCAAAAATGACTCAGAGGGATTTTTGGAATACTGTCCCTATTAGTATTCAATGTCATTATAAAAGGTCTAGAATTTAAAAACCATGCTGATATATAGTAATATATATGAGCCTACTACACACATTATGTGAAAAATAAAAAAGTCTAGGTGGTGTATTATCATTATTGAACAAATCTGAATATACTTTATTTGTTTTTACTTTTATTAAATCTGAAAATACTTTAAAACTTATAAAAATGATTATGCTTTAGGGTAATCTACTTTTTAAGTAGACATATAAAATATTCAGTTGCAATTAAAAATATTTTAATGTTTTGGAATCAGATAATAGTGATGGCTAAACACCTCTGTGAAAATACTAAATAGTGCACTTTAAAACAGTAAAGTTTATGATATGTGAATTATATGTCAATAAAATTAAAAACATTTAACCCTTTTATTTCTTCATTAGCATATATAGCACATTCTAGAAACGTGGTTAAAGCTCATGATACTCAGTAACTTTTACTCATGTTAAAAAAACAAAAACAGAAACAAAAACTATATGAACTTTTCTTTCTATAATTGAGGCTCCCAACTATATATGGAAATTGTGGATCAATCTAATGTTTACCAATGGAATATACCTAAAAGACAAATATTTTGTTTAATAGCAATTCTTCAACATTCTGTTATTTTGATAATTCTCACATTGGCCAAATTATCAGTAAAGTTAATTCTACCTGATTGTTTGCAAGCAAATGATAACCCAGTCTTGGGGTAACATGTTTAGTTGATCCCTGAATCCTGCCCCAATATTGAGGGTTCCTTGCAGAGAGCTAGAGGGAGGAATAACTCTAGTAAATGGGCTATGAGTGACTTACTGGAGATGAGAAATTCAAAAGCTAAAAATAGTATAGCTGAGGAAAAGGGTGTGATATAAGAAAGGGTTTACTTGGCTGGCATGGTTTATAGAGCATATGAACCAAGAAGTCATGGTTAAATTCCCTGTCAGGGCACACACCCAGATTGAAGATTCAAACTTCAGTTGGGGGCATACAGAAGGCATTGTTGTTTCTATCTCTCTCCATTTTTCTCTGAATCAATAATATAATTATTTACATATCTACTAGAGGCCTGGTGCATGAAATTCATGCAAGGGTAGAGTCCCTACGCCTGGCTGGCAATTAGGGCTGATCAGGTTCTTCCCCCCCCCCCATCTTCCCACCTCCTCCTTCCCTCACTTCCTCAGCACCCCACCACTACTGATTGCCTGCCATGTTTCGTGCTGTCCCCTGGTGGTCAGCACATATCATAGCGAGCAATCAAACTTGTTCTCCCAGTTGAACTCCTGAAGGGACACTTTGCACATTAGCCTTTTTCTATCTATCTATCATCTATCTATCTATCTATCTATCTATCTATCTATCTATCTATCATCTATCTATCATCTATCATCTATCTATCATCTATCATCTATCTATCTATCTATCTATCTTCCTATACACTGAGTGGCCAAATTATTATGATCTCTGAATGCATAATAATCTGGCAACTCAGTGTGTGTGTGTGTGTGTGTGTGTGTGTGTGTGTGTGTGTGTATTTGAGGCCCTGTGCATGAATTCGTGTATGGGTGGCGTCCAGACAGTCTGGCCAGGGGAAGGGGACATGGGCAGTTGCCTGGCCTGCCTGCAGGTCAAACTCCTAGCCGAGGGGACAATTTTCACATTAGACTTTTATTATATAGGATGTACACTGAGTGGCTAGATTGTTATGCATTCAGAGATCATAATAATCTGGCCACTCGGTGTATATCTAAATATCTCTATACCTATATACCTATATATCTATATATTACAAAGGGCTTAACTTCTGAGCATTTGAAACCTTTGAGAAAGCTGAAGAGAAGATAGTAAAAATGCAGTAAGAAAGTAAAAGAAACCAATACTAGATACTAGCTTTGGAGAAACAAAAGTAAGGGGAGATTCAGGAATTGAACTTAATGGTGAGGCAAATGTTGAGATGATTGATATCTATGGAGATATAGAATGGCAAGATAGAAGGATTAAATGATAAGAGTTAGCCAGTCTTACCTTCCCAGCTTCCTTTCCTATGTTCATTTGGTGATGGTGGTGGTGGTGGGGAGTGGGGAGGAAGAGGTATCTTTAAGTAGGTATGGCACTTTGCTCATGGATATCTTATTCTCTGTGGCTCCTTTAAATCACCATAACCTACTTTTAGAGTTCATTGCAAAGAAAGGGAAACCAATATCTCACCTCTGGCTATTTAGTTCTGAATTTCTTTTAATGCAAATCTGATCACATTATAGCTTTGCTGATTGGCTTCAATGGCTTTCTGTTGGTCTCATGTTGGCCAAAATTCAGAAAATGACCTAGAAGGTTCTGCATGACCTATCTCTAGCTCATCTGCTACCCTTTCACTCCCTGTCTCCATCACCCTGTTCTCCTCACTTTCTGTGCTCCTGCCCCACAGGCCACTTTCAGTCCCTCCAGGGGTGGCTTCAGTGTCTTTGTGCATGTTCTTTCTTTGGCTCCTTTTTCCCTACCCACCTTCCCCTCCAGGTCTCAGCTTAAATTTTACTTCTCCCTTTTGCCACACATATCAGAATTGGTAATTATGTATTTTTGCAACATTAATATCCGTTTCAGTTGTAACCAATGATTAGGGTTGTTTTATTGAGCAGGTTGATTTCTTCCCCAGGTCCTTGTCCAGATGGATTCGAAGAATGAAGCCACTGGACAAAAGGTAGTAGGAGGAAAATACAGAAACTTTATTGCAAGCCAATACTACCTCTCAAACCTTAATTCTAAATTCTAAGCCTAAAACTCGGTCCCTCTTGGTGCAGAGGGGCAGAGGCCACCTAAGAAAGGTGTTCTCTACATTCCTACGCCTAAGATTCTGTCCCTCCTTGGTGGACAGAGGGCCCCTAAGAAGGGTGACCGCTGCTTACTTTGTCTTGGGGCATTAAAAAGGCTGGAGACCCTCCTTCTCTACCGTGGGACCTTAGCCCTGTAGTCAGCTCCCAGGACCCCCACATCTGCACTTTTCCTCGTTAGGTTACCTTATCTGTTTAGGTTGGAGTCACTTTTGATTTATCTTATGGTTTTCTCCCAGTTGTGCTGGCAGAGGTGTCTTATCTTATAGCTCTTCCAGCTGCTCAGGTCAGGGCTACTTTTGGTCTAACGTATGGCCCCTTTATTGCTCAGGCCAGAGATACCCCTGTCCTTGGTTTATGGCTGTTCTAATTGCTGAGGCCAGAAACGTTTCCATCTGCCTGTGGCGTTTCCCTGTCCTCTGTGCAGGTAAGATAAGCACCCTGGTGTCTTCAAGTCTCCAGCTACGTATTCCTCTCCCATGGACCCTCCTCATTCCCTGAACCTTCCTAATTAAGCTAGCCAGCTAACTCTTTTGCCAATGCTTAATCTATTTCTAAGTATTTCTAAGAATCAAAAAAGTCTGGTCAAGTCTAGAAAGTAACAAGGACAGATCCAGTAGAAACATATTTGCACGGGACAGAGAGTGTCCTAAGAGAATACTCATTCTAAATGGTAGATTCCCAGTGGAGGTCGGATGAGGCAACACTTCTCCAAAGAGGCTCATCGAATTACATGAAGTGGGACTTCCCCTGCCTGTTGCATATCCTGAGACTTCCTCCCCCAGAGACGGCCCAGTGGTGGTAAACACTGCTGTAGGTTAGTTTTTATTTGTCAGTCATGGGAGGATGGTATAGGCGTCAAGATGGTAGTACTTTCTCCTCCTCTTCCATCTCAGCTAGCTATCACTCTGAGAAAAAAAGAAAGCCTTCAGAAAAGAACTTCCTCCACATGCACCCTTACCTCCTGTACCTGCATCTGTATACTTTGCAGTCTCTGCTGTGACTATGGATAAAATGTTCCTGATCCCACCTCAGACCGAAGTTCCTGTTTGCTCCCTTGATCTTGTTCTCTCTTACTTAAGAATATTTATCCTTTAATGTCCGCCTCTCTATCCAATATATTTATCATCTCCACTTTACTGACTCAATCTTCAGCTTCCCCCTACTAGTCTCTGCTCACCTGTATGAGAAAACTCTTTGCAAAAGTCATTTATACTCTGTGTTTCTAATTTCTCTCCTCCCATTTTCTCATGAATTCTCTCCAATTAGTCTTTTATCCGTACCACTTCACTAAAATGCATTTTATTCATGTTACCAAAGATCTCCAAATTGCTAAATTCAGTCATTTCCCCGATCTCATCTTATTAAGACCATCACTAGCATTTGAAATTGATTACTCTTTACTTCTTGAAGCAGGTTTTTCACATAGCTCCCAAAGCACAAGGTTCTCTTCTCTCCTCACTGACTCCTACCTCTGAGTCTATTCTATCTGTTTCTTCTCATCACCCTAATCTCACAAGGTTGCAGTGTCTCAGGGCTCAGCCTTGGTACTTCTCTATCTATGCCCACTGCCTAGGGACCTTGTTTAGTTTTATGGTCTTAAGCACCATCTGAAATACACAAAGGATTTCCAAATAGGTAATCAGAGACGGACTCGTATAGCCTACTGGCCTTTCAACGCTTGTACCAGATGTCTAATAGTCACCTCAAACTTAATAAGGCAAATATTAAACTAATAATACTCTACTTTCTTCCCCTAACCCGTTTCTACCACAGCAACACAGCGCTACAGTTATCCCTTCAAAATGTGAGTCGGATCATGTCACTCCTCTGCTCAGGGTTTTCCAAGGGCTATCTTATCTTGCCTACAGAAAAAACAAAAATTACAATGGCTTATAGACACCTATGTCAATCATCTGGCTCCTTTTATTTATTTTTTATTTATTTATTTTTTTTAAATTTTACTTTATTAAGGTATTTTCTGTGTACATAGTTTACCATTGCCCCCCCCACCTCCCATTTATGCCCTCCCTCCCCAGAGTTCTGTGTTCATTGGTTGTACTTATGTTCATGCATACCAGTCCCTCGGTTGTTCTCCTATCTCCCCCCAGGTCTCCTTCCCCTCCCCGCTGTCATTTGGCAGTCTGCTTGTTTTATGGTGACTATCTCAGGACCATATGAATAGAGTCCACTCCTCCTCTGGTTTTCACCGCCCCTTCCCCTGGGTCCCACTGCTTCCCCTGGTACACACGGCTCGCCCGGGGCACACTGCACCCTGGGACACTCGGCTCACCCAGGGCACTCGGCCCCGTGGGACACTCGGCTCACCCGGGGCACTCGGCCCCCTGGGACACTCGGCTCACACGGGGCACTCGGCCCCGTGGGACACTCGGCTCACCCGGGGCACTCGGCCCCGTGGGACACTCGGCTCACCCGGGGCACTTGGCCCCCTGGGACACACGGCTTACCCGGGACACCCTTCCCCTTTGGGGGGTACGGCTTACCCGGGGCACATGGCCCCCCGGGGACACTTGGCTCACCCGGGGCACTCCGCCCCCTGGGACTCTCGGCTCACCCGGGGCACTCGCCCCCCTGGGACACTCGGCTCACCCGGGGTACTTGGCCCCCTGGGACACTCGGCTCACCCGGGGCACTCGTCCCCCTGGGACACTCGGCTCACCCGGGGCACTCGGCCCCCTGGGACACTCGGCTCACCCGGGGCACTCGGCCCCGTGGGACACTCGGCTCACCCGGGGCACTCGGCCCCGTGGGACACTCGGCTCACCCGGGGCACTCGGACCCGTGGGACACTCGGCTCACCCGGGGCACTTGGCCCCCTGGGACACACGGCTTACCCGGGACACCCTTCCCCTTTGGGGGGTACGGCTTACCCGGGGCACATGGCCCCCCGGGGACACTCGGCTCAACCGGGGCACTCGGCCCCCTGGGACACTCGGCTCACCTGGGGCACTCGGACCCTTGGGACACTCGGCTCACCCGGGGCACTTGGCCCCCTGGGACACACGGCTTACCCGGGACACCCTTCCCCTTTGGGGGGTACGGCTTACCCGGGGCACATGGCCCCCCGGGGACACTCGGCTCACCCGGGGCACTCGGCCCCCTGGGACTCTCGGCTCACCCGGGGCACTCGCCCCCCTGGGACACTCGGCTCACCCGGGGCACTCGGCCCCCTGGGACACTCGGCTCACCCGGGGCACTCGGCCCCCTGGGACTCTCGGCTCACCCGGGGCACTCGGCCCCCTGGGACACTCGGCTCACCCGGGACACTCGGCCCCCTGGGACTCTCGGCTCACCCGGGACACACGGCTCACCCGGGATCCCCTTCCCCTTTGGGGGGTACGGTTCACCCGGGCACATGGCCCCCTGGGATACTCGGCTCACCCGGGGCACTCGGCCCCCTGGGACACTCGGCTCACCCGGGGCACTCGGCCCCCTGGGACACTCGGCTCACCCGGGACACACGGCTCACCCGGGATCCCCTTCCCCTTTGGGGGGTACGGTTCACCCGGGCACATGGCCCCCTGGGATACTCGGCTCACCCGGGGCACTCGGCCCCCTGGGACACTCGGCTCACCCGGGGCACTCGGCCCCCTGGGACACTCGGCTCACCCGGGGCACTCGGCCCCCTGGGACTCTCGGCTCACCCGGGGCACTCGGCCCCCTGGGACTCTCGGCTCACCTGGGGCACTCGGCCCCCTGGGACACTCGGCTCACCCGGGGCACTCGGCCCCCTGGGACACACGGCTCACCTGGGATCCCCTTCCCCTTTGGGGGGTACGGTTCACCCGGGGCACATGGCCCCCTGGGACACTCGGCTCTCCCGGGGCACTCGGACACCTGGGACACTCGGCTCACCCGGGGCACTCGGACACCTGGGACACTCGGCTCACCCGGGGCACTCGGCCCCCTGGGACACTCGGCTCACCCGGGGCACTCGGCCCCCTGGGACACTCGGCTCACCCGGGGCACTCGGCCCCCTGGGACTCTCGGCTCACCCGGGGCACTCGGCCCCCTGGGACACTCGGCTCACCCGGGGCACTCGGCCCCCTGGGACACACGGCTCACCCGGGATCCCCTTCCCCTTTGGGGGGTACGGTTCACCCGGGGCACATGGCCCCCTGGGACACTCGGCTCTCCCGGGGCACTCGGACACCTGGGACACTCGGCTCACCCGGGGCACTCGGACCCCTGGGACACTCAGCTCACCCGGGGCACACGGCCCCTCTAGGGTGTTGGGGTCGCATATTGGAGGCGCCGCACTAGCTCCTTGCTAGCATGGCGGGAAGGCTGGGACAGCTGCAGTTGGGCTGAGATGGTTGCAGGCGGGGGGACCACCTTCAAAGGTGTCTCGTTCGGTGTGGGAGCCGAGCAGCTGCAGACATGGAGGCTAAGTTCTGAGGTCGCCCACTCCCTGAGCCCAAGGCTTGGTGAGCTCTGTTCTTGGTGGATTTCCTTTATTCTCAGCGGCAGTGGTGGGTGGCGGTGCCAGGTGCAATATTGACGGTCGCTCCTGTGGTTCAATTACCACTGTAGTTTTAAAGTTCACATGGCGGTGGTGGTGAGAGCTTAGGCTTGGCCATGTGGCATCGCAGGATGGGCTCGCCTGGGTGGGTAATGGAAGGCTCCGTGCCATTTCCTCACCAGCGTGCTCCATCTCCCTCCCAGCATGGTGGGTGTGCTGGGAAGATTGTGGGCGGGCTGTGATGGCTGCATGGGGAGAGTCCGCCCTCAATGGTGTCCTCTTTGTTGCGGATGTGGAGCTGCTGTGGATGCAGAGGCTAATTTCTGAAGCCACACTCTCTATGAGCCCGGTGCGTAGTGAGCTCTGATTTCGGTGGATTCCCATTCTTGGGGGCGGCGGTGGGTGCGGCAGCGATGGTAGCTCCTGTGGCTCAATTTCCCCTGTAGTTTTAAAATCCGCATGGTGGTAGTGTCTGATGCTTTGGCCTGGCCATGTGGCAGCGGAGAGAGGATTCTCCGGGTCTGCCGATGGAAGGCGCAGCGCCAGCACAGCGTGCGCGAAGGCCTGGCAGAGCAGGCCGCGGGCGGTGACGGAGAGTCCCCTCGATGTCTTAGTCTTTCAGACTTAGTGGAACGCTTCCCCTGAGCCAGGACAAGCAGCACCACCACAAATATTGGCCAGCTCAGTGCTGCCCCTCTACAGGTGACAGTAGGGGCATCCTCACCTTGGTAGGCCTTTTCTCTTGGAGGTCTTAACCAGTGGAAGGCAGCACGGTCCTCTTATTTTTTATAGCCTGTGTCCTACCACTATATTTTAACTGCATTGTCCTAGATTTTGCATCCATTAGTCACAGGACCAAACTAATGGCCAAACTTGTTTATATCTCTCCTGTACCACTGTTTTGGTAGGAACTTGAAACTCTTATTACAAACCCTCCAATTAATCCCGAATTTGTACGTATTACCATTTACCTCCTTTATATAACTCTCACAAACCAAACCAATATTTTTCCTGCCTAAGTCAATTCAGGATCAGATACCAGACAGCTATGGACGGTCCCAGTGTTCCAGAGTCCACCAGAATTAATGGAACTAGCCAATCCTAAACTCTTTATCCGGCTTTGCCTTCCCAATGGAAATTCCAATAAATGGGGCCTGTGCTTTCTCCTTGCTCTTGATTCTGCCTCCAGACCAGACCCAGTGCTTCCATAAGTGGCTCTGGTTGGTGTGGCATGATGTCTTCGCTAGGGAACCGTAGCCAATACATTCTTTGTTTAGTGACATTAGACTCTATGTTGTTGAGACATGGGCGCAATAACACTGTTCCCCTTATTTATTTTCCCTCCGGCCTCACTGGTTGACCCCATCTGAGATGCTCCCATCTCAGGGCCTTTGTCTTGCTCTTTCTTTTGACTGAAATTCTCCTGCAGTCATTCACATTGTTTAATCCCTCCTTTACTTCAGTGCCTGTTCAAATGTAATCTTATCAGGAAGGCCTTGGCTGAGGACCCCTACACAATAGTACTTTCCACTCACCTCCCCCCATCAAAGTTGACACTGTCTGTTCTCCTGAACCTGCTTTATTTTCTTTCCCCATAGACCAGTGGTCAGCAAACTCATTAGTCAACAGAGCCAAATATCAACAATAAAAGGATTTAAATTTCTTTTGGGAGCCGAAACCTGACTTCTGCCCATGGGCCACAAAGTTTCAAGCGCACCTGTAAGTGTATGCCCGCACATGGTATTTTGTGGAAGAGCCACATTCAAGGGGCCAAAGAGCCACATGTGGCTCAAGAGTCACAGTTTGCCGACTACTGCCATAGACTGTATACCACCTAATGTATTACCTCGTTGCTTTTCTGGAAACATGACTAGAATATAATATCTTTAAGAAAGATACTTGCTCACAATGTGTCTCTGGGGCCTAGAATAGTATTTGGAATTAAGAAGATATTTAGGACAAAACTGGTTTGGCTCAGTGGATAGAGCGTCGGCCTGCGGACTGAAAGATCCCAGGTTCAATTCCGGTCAAGGGCGTGTACCTTGGTTGGGCACAACCCCAATGAGGTGTGTGTAAAAGGCAGCTAATAGATGTTTCTAACTGTCTACCCCTCTCTCTTCCTCTCTGTAAAAAAAAAAAAAAAAAAAAAATCAATAAAATATATATATTTTTTAAAGAAAATATTCAGGAAATATTTTTTGGTTGAATTGATGAATTAGTATGTCACTCCCTGGTTAGTTCAAGAGCTGTGCATGGGTTGGTGAAAAACTAAATTATAACACTTTTGCTTTTGTATCCGTTATCCCAACTTGTCCCAATCCCCTATCACCCCTGGATAGATAGATACATGCTTCAGTGTGATTTGGGAAGGTGTTGAATAGATTTAAATGGGGAAGAAAAAAGTCAGTTTACATAGGACAATATATTATTCACATTATAAGCAAAAAAAAAAGGCAATAAAAGATAAGGAAAAAAGGAGAGAGAGAGTCCCCTGGGGCTATCCTCACTACCTGGTAGAGGGGCAGAAGTGTCTGCAGGGGTGGGCAAACTTTTTGACTCGAGGGCCACAATGGGTTCTTAAACTGGACTGGAGGGCCAGAACAAAAGCATGGATGGAGTGTTTGTGTGAACTAATACAAATTCAAAGTAAACATCATTATATAAAAAGGTACGGTCTTTTTAAAATTTTTTTATTTAATAGATTAGAACACCCATCCGGCCCGCGGGTCATAGTTTGCCCATGCCTGGCTAGGGAGAGCCCACAGGCTGCAGGTGACACTGGATGTTAACAGGTATTCTGTTTGTCCCAATATCTTGCGACAGGATGTTGAATTGACTTGTGTTCAGAAATATTACATATGATGAAAACAAAAAGCTGATGGAAGTCTTGACCCTACATAGTTTATTGAGGGCTTTCATCTCATCAACCATGCTGGCCTCTCTGTCATAGAGAGAAACAGAAACTACTCTGATATTGTCTTTCAAATATTTATACACTGAATTGTATGTAATGTCCTTTGTACTCTTTCCAAATGGTAGCACATTCATCATCATATAGTATCTTCTATTTTTTACTCATATATAAACTTTTATCTTTAAAAATGTATCTTTAGATTAGTTTTCCCTTCTTCTGCAAGAAATACTTTCCAGTTTTAAGAACTTATGCTGGCTTTAAAATATATACATTGTCACATATTATTTCTAACTATATATTTTATATAGGAACATCGAATGGTTCTATAGATGAATATGTGGATGGGCTTTTTAATGGTTGGGGTCTTTGTTTTTCAGCTGGGTCACTAAAACCTAAAACTGGGGTAAGTAAATACCACTAAATATTAGTTAATGTGGTGTTTGCAGCCCATAATCTTTAAACACTCGGCCTTAAGAAAAAATAAAATCTATTAACTGCTTATGTTGAGTCAGGCATTTCTAGGTACCATTGTAATGGAAGAAAACAGTATATATGTACAGTTAATATAATTTCTGTTGTTTTAAAATGACATTATTTAGAAGTGTAAACACAGAAGCCTGACTAATGAAACACCAAATTACTGCAACTGTTGGGTTCAGCCATTACATAGTCATGGCCTTGCTATTCGTTTCCTCAACTCTCTCGTTCATGCTCCTCTCTCTACTCTCCTTTCCTTTCCTAGTTTGAGGAAAGCGGCTGGTTCATGCTTTCCCCATCTATCTCCACTCTTTTCAAAATCTTTATTACAGCTGCTAGAAGAACCTTTCCACAGCAATGTAGTGAATATTGTGTCCCTGCTAAAAATCCCCTAATGCTGTTTCATTCTCAATAAAATAAAGTCCCATTCCGAAGCATGGAATCCAGCGCCCTCCCAATTGTACCCCACTGAGCTTTTATCTCATTTATTCTTCCTTTTACTCTTCTCTCAAGCTTGATATTCATTGTTCTCTCTATATGAGCTGAACTTAAAAAAACCAAAACAAAACAAAACAAAACAAAAAAACAACCTCTGTTTCGTTCATGCTGTTTTCTCTGCCTAGAAGACCTGAATCCTATTTTTACCTTTAAAGTTCCACCTCCTTCATGAAGTCTACCTACCTCTGGTTGGAACTGGCCTTCTATAGTTTTTACCAATAACATGTCAATAGCACTGATGACAGTCATCCCTTTGTTTAAATAGTTTGTCACATTTCTCGTTAATCTATGTGGTGTCAGTCAAAGACTATTTCTGGTCCCCAGCCATGCCTTCTGCAGCACCAGGTTAGATCCGTCAATGTACAAGACCCTTAAATAGTTCCAAACCAGAATTGACATAGTTATATTTATAAATAATCTTTCCTGTGTTCATGAGCACCCATATGCTTGGTGTATTTTTTATTCTTTTTCTGTCTTTGAAACAGTCTGGCTAGGAATTAGTGCATACATCTTACTGACAGGCCTTCTGTCAACATTTTCTCATGGAGATCTAATTTTGAATTTTTAATGTCTCAGTCTAGTGTCACATTGGGCAATGCACATTTTTACGTACAGAAAATAAAAACCTGAGTGGTTAATTATAAATTAATAAACACAATACCCACAGACGATTTCCTCAGGGTTACCCTTCTCACTTTGGGTCTCAGTTTCCTCTTCCCTTCTATGATGATGAGGATGAGCCCTACAGTCACTTTTAACCTGTGCATCCTATTTTTGTGGTGCCGTCCATCAAGACCCAGTTCAATGTTGCCACTTTGATTTTCACACTTTAGAGTCGTCTATTAGAATTGAGTAAGCAATCTCTGGTAGAAACATTACATTCATTAGAGAAAATCACATCATCAGCTGTCGGTCCCCTTGTGCTGGAGGAGAGCAGGTGGACACTCAGGTAGGCGTGAGCTCCACATCCATCCTGGAGGCCTGCACCATCTTGCCAGCCTCCCCCGACCCCCTGTCTTGAAAGCTGAATGAAATCATGGATCTGAAACTGCACTGTAAGGTTCAAAGCACTAGTCAGCTCTTAGGGATGGTTAGCATTAGTTCGAGGCCAGCTTTAGAGTGTGGCAAGTCCATGGCATTTTCGTTTGAGGCAAATTTACTAGGAGTTATACATCTGAATGAGTTTTAGTCCCTTTGAAGAATATTTGGGAGTTATCTACTTATTGCAATGATGCTGCTATTGCTCAAATATGATTTAAACTCCATTCAAAAATAGTGAGAATCGTTGATAATGGGCCCAGTGAGATTTTAAAGGAAACTTGTTGTCAATATGGCATAGTTGCATACACTAAAGCTACATAATGCTAAATACATATTTTTGGACAATCAGACATTTAATAATGAAGCAGAGATGGAGATACTAGCTTCATATGAATAAGGTCACTTGACATTTTTTTGCATTCAGATATAATGCAGTGAGAACTAACTATACAGTAAAGAGGTATGAAATATTTTTGCCAAAATTTTAATTTGAATCTGATAAACATCTAGATCTAAATGATAAATTAAAGGCTATACACAAAAGAGAGGTGTGTTAAATAATAAGGTGATAGTTAGTGAAATCCATACTTTAGAAAATTTTATAGGTCATATAGCCCAGTTTTTGTTTTGTTTTTTATCAAAAGGACTAAGGGGGGAAAGAGAGAAGAGGGGATTGTTATATATAGAAATATTTATTTAGATTAATAAAATGCTAAATGTTGAACTTTTTGGTCTTTAATTTAAATCAGCTAGACAACATTTATGAAATAATAAAGGACAGTTAAACCATGATGAGATATTTGATATTATTTTAAAATTCATTTTATTTTTAATTTACATGTGACAATGGTTTTATGGTTATGTTACAAAATGGAGCATATCTTTTAGCAGTACATGCAGCAATATTTACTAATGAAATGTTAGAATGTCTGGAATTTGCTTTCATGTGCTCTAATGGTGCCAAGTTAAAGAGGGAAGAGATGAAACAAGAATAAGAGACTATTATGATTGATGAAACTAAGTTATAGTTTAATTGGTATTATACTCTTACCTCTAATTTTGTGTATAATTGAAAATCTTCAAAGTAAAAAGTTCAAAATAAAAACATAAAGTGGGCATTTAAAGAGAAAGCAGAGGAGTGAGAATATTGCTGGGCCTTACAGTATCACAGCTTATACAAGATAGCTATAAGCTATCTTCCTCCCACATAAAAAAATCATTGGATTCCTCTCTCTTTAAGTTAAATTTTCTCTGAGATTCTTTTCAAAACCAACTAGTAGGGAGAACCAGCCCAAAAGAATGCTAATCAGCTTCCTTGGTAGCTTCATTAGAGAATTAAAAATGTTTCAGTCTACTTTAAAAATGACCTGGAAAAGATGTGCTTTCTCTAGGTATTGCTTCCATTTAGGTGTCAATCATTGTCTTAGATACTGAGTTTCCTTGGCTATATATTGGGCATATTTTAAATCTACAATAAAATTGAGACTATTGAAGAAGTATCACTAAGAAAAAAAGAAAAAGAAAAGGAGCTAGAAATACTCAAATTAAACCAGTGATTCTCAACCAGGGATGATTTACACCACAGGAGACATTTGTCCATGTTTGATATCACGACTTTGAAGGGAGATGGGGGTTGGCAGGAACCAGGGAGGTGGCCTTGGCGTCTGGCAGGTAAAGGCGAGGATGCTGTCCAACATCCTGCAGTGCACAGGGCAGCCTCCCTCTCTCCTTCCCACATGCGCTCACAAATTATTCAGTTCAAATGTCCTTAGGACAGTAACTAGTAATTAAACGTGAGGCAGGCAAATATTCCTTGACTTTTTTCATCATTTTAGCTCTTCATAATGTATTTGGCACTACTTACATTGTGTATATCATACATGAAAATATAGGGGGAAATTGGTTTTTTATTAATGTTTGGGTAACAGATATAGTAGAACTCTGAAAACAGTCAATCAATAATGATTGCTTGTCTAGCAAATAAAAAATTTTATTTTCTGTCTTTATAATTACATATTTTCCCATAATTGTAGTCATTCTGTTCTAGCTTGCTGAGTTGTAAATAATAATTATTTTGTTTGTCAAAACAATAGGTAATTATTACATTTACTTTCAGCTGACCTAGAACATGATTTATAAGAAAATTTAAAAATATGTATTTTAGATGTTCTTAGTTGAATTTTTATTTCACCTTATAGTCTGAACACAATATAATATTAACAATTTTATTAATATCAAAATGTATTGAAACGTTATCTCTTACTGTAATAGTTTAATATTCATTTTACTTAGTGCAGAAAAAATGTACTATTAAGAAAGCAGTTTCTTGTCTTTTTTGGATTTTAATTTAGAAAGGCAAACTTTTAATTTAAAAACCCAATGTAGCCCTGGCTGGTTTTGCTCAGTGGATAGAGCATTGATCTGCGGACTGAAGGGTCCCAGGTTCTATTCCGGTCAAGGGCTCATAACTGGGTTGTAGGCTCGATCCCCAGTTGGATGCATACAAGAAGTAGCTGATCAATGATTCTCAGCATTGATGTTTCTATCTCTCTGTCCTTCTCCCTTCTTCTCCGAAATCAATAAAAAATATATATTTAAAAAACCCCAATATATTTTGAGGTGTTAAAACAAAAAGAAAAGAGATGCTAATATTTTCTCTCTAGTTACTTATTATATAAATAACATATGGCACATTTTAGTAAGATGGGAAATCTTTTATTTAAAATATTTTTAAGACATAACATAAAATACACAATTGGTATTTTGTTCTTATAACAGCTCCTATAATTTTCTTATAATTCTCTTTTCAAACTGCTTCTTAGACTCTTATAGGCACCTAGCTCTATGTAAATATGCCCATATATTTCAGATATATCTTTTGAAAATGATATTGCTAGATTTTGTTTTTAAAAATCTAATTGATCTTTACCTTTCAACTATTAGATTTACTTAGTTCATCTAATATTTTTATAAATAACTTATTAATATTTGCAATTACTTCTATTATCTCACTATTTGCTCCCCCCCACCCCATTTTCCCCTACTTTAAGTATTTCCTCCTCATTCTTTCTTTTATTAAACTGAATTTTTATTTTTAAATTCTGTTGTTTTTCCTACATTGATTTTGGTCATGCACTCCCTATTTCTATTATCTGTTCATCAAAAATATTGTATATTTGATTAACTTAAAATCTAATGTTGATATCTCTTTAAAACTATTGGATCTTATAAAGTTTTACAAAAACTAATTATAAAATTATAACTGTAACTTTCTTTTTTAAAACAAAACAAAACACCACAACCTGGATGGTTTAATAACAAATTTATTGTCTCACAATTTTAGTGGCTGAATGTCCAAAATCAGGATATTGGCAGGGTAGACTCTTTCTGAGGCTATGAGGGAAGGATCTGCTGGAGGCCACTCTCTTTGCCTTGTAGTGGCCATCTTCTCCTTATGTTCCTACATATCCTATATCCACATCCTTGAACATTTGAATTAAGTCATTGAATAAAGTATAGTCTTTCAATCTTAATAAGTCTTCATTATGATGTGAAGGGCCAAGTTGGAATTCATAATTCTTGGACTCTTCGTATTATCTGTACTAGAATGTGATGGTACATTCTAGTACCATAGAGAAAGCCCAGGGCCTCTGAGCTGCAGCTTGGAGCCTGCTTCTCTTTTCTACCCACCCTTGCATCCATCCATTAGTATAGGAGATTTCCCTACTTACATGCTGACATGACATCAGTACATCCAAGCATCATGCCTGCCCCCTAAACAGCTCTTCTTGTATTCACCCCTCCAGCCTGGGGATGTGAATACCAGTGGCTCAGTCTGCTCTTAGGATGGACAATACAAGGAAGAGGCCTAAACCAAATATGGAGCAGGTTAAGGGCACAAAGACATGGAATTTGGGTTCCTGGGTACCAGGAACATCATCTAGAAGAGGAGAGCTAGAGATCTGACCTGGTAGGTCTCCTTGAATCCATATTTCTTACCCTTTCTGCAGGTAAGATGGGCATGTCTAGACAAGGGCCATTTCAGGCTCTTCAAAGTGCAGGACTGAGGCACATGCCTCTTATGCTTAGATCTAGAGCCCTTATTGTTGCTACATTACTGGAAATAGAAGCATCCTAACCTATTCCTTAAATAGCAGGAGACTTTTATGAACCTACTATCTACTAAAAGTTATCTTCTTGAGAACAACAAATACTAGTATAACAAATATACATGTAGTCATTTCTATTTGCAAGGCACCAAGCTACTGCTAAAGTATATTTATTCATTAACATCTCTTGGTGTTACCATTTCCTTCCATCCTTAGTGTCACTGATTCATGCAGGACTTTATTATCTTTCTCCTGGACTATTGAAATATTTTCCTGAAGGGTCTCCGTGTTTTGCCTATTTGCAGGCTCTGATTGACTTCAAGAGGCAATTCAAACATCTAGTGTGATTTCAAGAGACTTCTGTGAGATCAGTCTTTACCATCTTTTCTACTTAACTCCTTATCAGCCCTCCCTTATATCTTCCAGCCAAATCAACAGATTTGTAGTTCCTCAAACCTCATGTCTATTTCCTAACACCATATCTTTCTTTTCAGTGCTATTGCTACTTATCTCTGTGTATTCTATGAGGCTTTTCCTTGACAAGCTGGTAGAATTCATTCTGCCACTACTATATGCTGAGAGACTGCAATCTGAACCTTTAAAAGTGGGTTACATATATTGCATTATATGTTTGTCTCCCCCTACTGGACTGTAAGCAACTTGTCGTGATTGATGGTAGCCTCTGGCTACTACATTGAGAGCTATTCAACAAACAGTTTTCTGAACAAGTGAATAAATTACCATTCAAATCCCATCTTGCTGCCTGATTAATCCTGAAGTTGCACATTACATGTGTTTTTTGTCTCTATTTGAGTTCACCTTGGTCACCTTGTAGGGTAGTGGGCAAAAGCACCTGCCTGCAAAGAGGTCTGAATTCCTTAGGGCTTCTTATGCCCCATGGAATTGGTGGTAGGTTTGAAGCTGGGTCAGTTCCTGCAGCATCTTTTGAGCAATATGTTCAAGATCCAAGTTCTTTCTCAAGTGATTATGGTTTTTTGTTTGTTTCCAAATGACCTGTCTCTAATATTAAGAAAGCAAATCAGACATAGTCAGAAAAAAACAAAAGAGAGGAATGTTACTTTTCCCCCAGTCTGTGAATCCTCAGGCAAATCTTCCCAAGAAGAAAACAATTTTATTTGCCTTCAAACCTCCCCCTCCACCCCAAAGAAATTGAGATCAAAGTAGAACCTTCTTTTCTTATATATTACATATAAGTGGTTGAGTGCCTTTTGCTATGCCCCATGCCATTTCAATTCAGATGCTAGCAGTCTAGTTGTTTTTTTGTTTGTTTGTTTTTTTTTGACAGTATATAAATGAGAGCTATAACTAAAGAAGCTGTAGAATTAAATTTAAAAAATATTTTCTTTTCCAAGGGTTTTAGTTATAAAAAATGTTGTGTTTTCTTCCACTATATATTGTGTTTTATTACTAAACTCAATATTTAACCAGGTACATTTAACTCTTGCACAACCCAAGTTTGAACTGTGCACTTTTACTCATACACATCTTTTTTTAATAAACAGTGCAAATGTATTTTCTCTTCTTTACAATTTTCTTAATAATATTTTTCCTCCAGGTTACTTTATTTTTAGAATAGAGTGTGTAATACATATAACATACAAAATATATGTCAATAAATTGCTTATGTTTTCAATAAAGCTTTCAAACAACAGTATTTAAGTTTTGGGGGAAATAAGTTATATACAGATTTTCAAAAAATTGCATGGGTATGGGGAGATCAGTGATCCTAACTCATGTTGTTCAAGGGTCAACTGTATGACTGGTATTTTGTTACATTTTTGTTAGGACGCAAAGGACTATTCTGATGAATTCTCCACATTGCTTTATGATGACCAATTTTGGACTCTTCTGTAAGGTTTCTTGATGGTTTGGAAGATAGATACCAATTAACAGAACATATTCTGCATGAGCTGTTACTGGTGTTGCCAAGACCATAACCATCAGTCTGTAAAACTTGGTTTAGCATCAGAGTCTGGTACCTAAGGATGCCTGTTACTTGGCTTGGACAAAAACGAAGTCTTTGCAAATTGATAGCATGAAAATGTTTACCCAATTCATCACTTCTATATTCTATAAATATGGTTGTAATTGCATCCAAATCAACTTTAAGTTTGCAAAATTGCCCATGAGTCAGAATTACGAGATGTGAATGTGAATGTCATGGTGACTTTCCTGTACCACAGTTTGTTCAACTTTCTCCTGCTTAATACTCCTGACCTTCCACTTCCCCTTCTTCCACTCTCTCTTGATGGCACTGTGTGTTCTGGCTATTATGAACACTTTCATATTCTTGCATTGATGAGTTCTTAATTTAAGTAACCTTCATTAAGGTGTTATTATGCACGGCACTGTTCTAGATGCTGGCATAAACAAGATGAGCTTGGTACAGGCGATATTCTTAGGGTGTTCATCCTCTGAAAGAAAGGGCAGTTATGAATACCAGCAATTACAGTGCATGTATTAAGTACTATATCTAGGTAAGCATGGAATTTTAAGGGAGCATGCAGGAGGGAAGTAGCAGTGGGATTATTAAAAGGAGGAAAATAACTTCAGACAAAACAGATGCCATGAACAAAAGTTTGAGCTAGAGTCATATAATGTTTAGGTTTATTGACCATAGATTAAGTTTCATGGAAAAGAGGAATGGGATTGAAAGGTAAAGTCTGCATGCATAGATGAAACTAGGAAAACTGTGTGAGCCAAATAACACAGCTAAGTCAGCTTGACTTTTTTTTATGTGGCCAGAGGAAAGTAATGGGTCAGGTTAAGGAGAAGGTGAACATGGAAGAGAAAACTATCCCATATAATAAAGAGATAATGTGCAAATTGACCCTCACACTCTTACACAAGATGGCCACCCCCATGTGGTTAAAGATGACCACAGGGGAGAATAGTTGATGGGTGATCAGGCCAGCAATGGAGGGCAGTTGGGGGCAAACCAGGCTGGCAGGGGAGCAGTTAGGCATCAATCAGGCTGGCAGGGGAGTGGTTAGGCAGTGATCAAGTTGGCAGGCAAGCAAGCAGTTGGGAGCCAGCAGTCCCAGATTGTGAGAGGGATCCCAGATTGGAAAGGGTGCAGGCTGGGCTGAGGGACACCCCCCCGCCCCCCCAGTGCACAAATTGTGCACTGGACGTACTTTCATCTGTAAGTATGATGAATATATATAATCATCTGTTTGGAATTACCCTTTGTCTTTTAGTATATGTTAATAGAAAAATCTGTATATACTTTATGGATTAGAATTTTCTAATGATTAATAGTAAATTTGTTTCTGGATATTATACTATTTTATGCCAAAATACTGGTGGTATCTGACCAGTAATAACCAGTTACAGAGTATGACTGAATTTGAAGAAGAAGGGAAAATGGTAAATATGTTAGATATAGTGCTCATCGTAGAGAGGGCTGCTGGAGAAGGCATATCTCCACCTTCTTTGTCATCTTGTGACCATAGACAAAGTGACACCTTATTACCATAAATTTGCTATTTTATACCCGCTGTAGAAATACTTAGGAACTGTTGACTTTGTTATTTCTGTCTCTAAAAATCTCAGTGGCATATGTTTATGTATAAGAATTTTTATTCACATAATAATAATAATAAAAGAAAACAAGAAGCCTCAAAGTTCACCGCTGCCTTCTTTGAAGTGTCACTATATTGCCTCAAACCACATTTTTAAAATAAAGATTTGTCTAAGATTCATTTTTGTTTAAATGCTCGCAAAACTTTGTTCACTGTTGAAATTTTTATTCACTGAGAATCATTGTTTAATTTTCCTCCAGAATTCATGGCATTCCAAAACTGAAAATTAAAAAAAAGATAAAAATTATAAAGGAAAATAATTAGTTTTTTAAAATTTACATTCCATATTATTTTGTATTATATTTACATATACAGTAGAGTGGTTAGAAAATCATATACTTTACAAAGTGTTGCCCCCCAATATTTCCAGTACCCACCTGGCACCATCCATAGTTATTACAATATTATTGACCATATTCTTTGAGATGTTCTTTACATCACATGATTATTCTGTAACTCTCTATTTGTACTTCACCTTTTTCATCCAGTTCCACAGTCCCTATCCCTTCTGGCAACCATCAGTATCTCTGTATCTCTGTGTTTGTTTCCATTTTGTTTGTTCATTTATGTTGTTCTTTAGATTCCACATATAAGGGACAGCATATGGTGTTTGTCTTTCTCTGACTGAATTATTGCACTTAGTCCTTTAAAGATGTACATTTATATATTTTTTTCTTATTGTGAAGCCAAGCCATATGGAGTACACCCTCAGACCTCTGCTAAGAAAAAGACAGCTGCTGTTTCCTGCTCTAGTCATGTGCTGGGGATAAATGCAGTCTGCAAAGGATGTGACTGTGAGCTCAGAGGGATCCTAAGAACTTGAGGTGTGGTGACAGGGGTATATTATTCATTTCTAGTAGCAAAAGTAGTCCACTGCAGGGTATGAAATCCACTGAAAGTCATTCACAGTCATGTGTTACCTCTTTGATGTACTTTCATCTGTAAGCTTTTCATGCCTAATTGTGACGGTCCCCAGTTAAAGGATGATAAGAGAGATTTATTTTTCCTTTCTACTCTTTTGTTCTTGTTGGTTTGTCTTATAACTAGGAGTAGGTTTGTTTTTGCTCCTGAAATCAGGCTACACGTGAGATTATCACTGAATGAAAGCTTCCTTTAATAATCAAGGATGCAGAATTCGAATGGAGCCTAGAAAGCTTAAACTTGCCTTATCACAATAAAAGGTTCTACACAGCAAAAGAAAACATCAGCAAAATGAAAAGGGAATCCCACTGTATGAGCGGACATGTTTGCCAGTGATATATCTGATAGGGGGTAAATGTCCAAAATATATAAAGAGATTATAGAGCTCAACACCAGGAAGATAATCCAATTTAAAAAATGGGCAAAGGACCTGAGTAGACACTTCTCCAAAGAGGACATGCAGATGGCCAATAGACATATGAAAAAATACTCAAAATTACTAATCATTAGATGTCAATTAAAACCAAAATTAGGTAGCACCTCATCCCTACTAGAATAACTATCATAAAAAAAAGTGTTCAAGGATGTAAAGAAAAGGGAACCACTATTGGATTGCTGCAACCACTATAGAAAACAGTATAGATTTTCCTCAAAAAATTAAAAATGAAACTGTATTTTGACTCAGAAATCCCACTTCTGAGAATATAGCTCAAGAATCCTGAAACACCGATTTGAAAGAATATATGCACCCCTACGTTTATAGCAGCACTATTTACAATAGCCAAGACCTGGAACCAGCTCAAGGGCCCATCAGTAGATGAGGGGGTAAAAAAGCTGTGGTATACGGGGTAGAAGGAGGGAGGTAAAGGAGTGTGTGAGGGAGAGAATTCGAGGTATCTGTAATACTTTCAAAAATAAAAATAAATATTTTTAAAAAGCTGTGATATATTTACATAATAGATACATTGTGGCTGTAGAAAAAGAGGAAATCTTATCTTTTGTGACATCATGGATGGACCTAGAGATTATTAGCTAAGTGAAATAAGCCGGTCGTAGAAGAAAATACCATATGATCTATCCCACTTATATTCAGAATCTAATGAGCAAAATAAACTGATGAACAGAATAAAACCAGGGGCATGCATACATAGAACAGACTGAGAATGTCAGAGGGGGGGGGTGTGGGAAGGACTGGATAAAAGAAGGTGAAGAGATTAACCAAAGAACATATATGCATAGCCCATGGACATAGACAACATTGTAGTGAAGGCCAAAAGAGGGGTGGGGTTGGGGGCTGGGAGGGTGTGGATATTGTCGTGGGGGGGGGAAGGGGGGAGACGGCGGAGAATGAGAGATATCTCTAATAGTATCAACAATAAAAATAAGTTTTTAAAAAATTTGCCTTCTGGATACATAGATTTAAAACTGATAGTTTTGATGCATTAATGATTGGTGAAATTAATTTTGTGGGTTTGACTAGAAATTTTACTAGCTTAGATTCCAATAGAAGGATCCAAGACATTACACATAGTTAGGGTTGGTTTCATTTGTTAAATTTTTTTTTTAGTTATATATATATAATTGAATGAAAATGACTGCTGGATTTTCCCCAGATACCTATTCACATATTTTTTATGATAAACAACTATGTTTCAATCACGTGTTTCCCAGCCACCCTTTTGCGGTGTGGCCATGTAACTTTGAAGGGTACCAGATTATGCCATCCCGAAACATTCTTCTTTGGCATATGATTTTATTTTAAGCTAAATCGAGACCACTGAAAAGACCATTTCAGAAGCAGGAAAGGCTCTAAAAGCAGGGCACACATTTTCTCTTTGTAAAGGAAATTTCCACTTGCTAAATATGTCTCCCTCTCCCATCTTTGGAAGAAGAGAGTTCTTAAATCTTAGCATTGGAGAAGGTGCCCATTCATTATATCTGCATAGCAACTCTAATCAACTACCCTCCTTTACCATGTTTACCATACTTATCAGGTCACCTTGCTGTAACTTGCTTCTCCTGCCTGGAATCCCCAGAACCCTCTTCCTTTGGTTAGCCTAAAATAGTATATCAGCCCAAGTTCTCACCAGCCCTTTGGGTAGCTCATGCATGGGTGCTCCCATGTGTAAACAGTGCCACTGTTAGTAAACTTCTGTTTATTTTTCTCTTGCTAATCTTTCTTTGGACAGGCTAATTTACAGGGTGCCATTTGGAAAACCTAAGATGGGTAGAGGAATGGAGTTTTTCCTCATCTACAACCTAAATCTGGTAAAGGGATATAAACAGCGTGAAGTATTCCACTCTTCTGTCCATTGAACACCACTTCAGCTAGAATGGAGACATATTGGTGACACCTGGAGCAGCCAATCCATTGAATAGAAATCGCATATTGAGGATGGCCAGACAAGGAGATCTAATGAACCTGAATCTCTGATGATTACGGAGACTCCATCTCAGCCCTGCATTCCCTAGCTGACTTCTAATTAACAAATAAATATGCAATTCTGTTCTACTAGCTTTTATTGTTTTGGATTCTCTAACTTGGTTGAATTGAGGTTTCAGTTAACACAGACCATAGTACCTGGGAAGTTGGGTTGTTGAAACAACATATACAAATATTATATTGGCTTAGTGGTTAAGTGGCATGGAATGAGGACACAGAGGTTAGACTAGAAAGTTGTTGATCATAAGTATGCTATAGCAAAACATTTGCCAAATTGACCTGGAAAGCTCCTGTATGTAAGACCATATGCCAACCAAAATTTTAATGCATACTCTTACTCCCTGGCTGTTAATTTTTTTTTAAAATGTTTAAATCACACACACACACACACACACACACACACACACACACACACACCAAGTCCTACTAAAGAGGTGAACTCAAGTTAGAACTAGTTAGAACTAGCCAAAAGAAAGGAAATGAAGCTCTGGAAAGGTAGGCTTTCTGTTTCTCTGGCCCACAATTAAATTGACTGAGTCTTATAATGCAAGGCCTTATCAGTCAGTCCTGACAGGAAACAAAGGCATTTGTGTCCACACTGAGGCAGTGATAAATGAACCTCTAAATCAAGAAACAGTCTTAGCAGGAGATAAGACTGGACAAAACCATTAAGACTAGCTGACAAGGGGAACCAGCTGGCCCACTGGAAAACTTTAGATTAAGGACAGTGCCTTCCAACTGAAGCCAATTATTTTATTAAGCCTTAATATAGTGCCTATTAAATTGATTAGGAGTGATTGACAAAAAAAAGTAAACAAAATACCAGAATTATCAAGCTAAAAACAACATACAGATGAGAACTTTGTTTTGTTTTCTTATCATCAGAATTGATAGAAATAAAGAATTTATGACCTTTCGAAGGTTTTGCATCATTGTGTTATCAAAGAAATTGTGGGCCAGGCTTGTAAAATTTTGTTATAGTTCACCCTTAAAGCAAACTTTGTCTCCCTAAACCTTTCCAACCAGCAGGAAGCAGCTTGCCAATATTCTGAAGCTCCTAAGTGGGGAATTCCCTCTAATGTCTACTTCCATATGTGGCCATGGAGGTGATGGACATGCCACTGGAAGAACAGTTAGACATTGACAGGAGAGTGACCAAGGATGTGTGCCTCATAGAGTAGAACACAAGGCTGCCAGATAGGTTAACCTGGGAAGTGAATGCCCTGACAGTGAGTCCAATTACTATAGTACTATTTTTCCCTTTTCAGAATTCAATTTTATATTATGTCTATCCTGTTCTTATTTACAACTATATAATAAGTTGGGGAGTGGGGCCTTTTATTTTTGATTTATAGACTGTCAATTCAGCCTCAGTTTAGATGGAATGCACCTCACCCATGATGAAGGACCTAGGTGGGACTTTGGAACTGTCTCTCTTGGAGAGTGGGAGGGCAGGAGTACATTTTAACTACAAATGAAAAGGAAAACATGACCTTAAGGGCCCACGGTGGCAAAGCCTGAAGTAGACTTCACTATCCATTCTCCTTTTTAATTGCAAAGAAAACTCCCTTTCTACTTCATGCTCCCATTTATGGTACAGAGTTGATATTGGGAAGAGGATGTCCATCTAGGATTGTTTTGGATTTTCTAGAGGGAATCACACACAACTACCTGCCAATGATTGCAAGTCTACATGCGCCAAGGAGTCCCTCCCTTACCTCAATAGTAAAACCCAAATACTGGAGATTGTAGAGTTACCATTAGTCTGGATCCTGAACAAATGCCAAATGTAAGTGAGAAATAAACATATTGTGCTTGACCTATTTTGCATCTGGGAAGGTTTCTCTCTCTCTCTCTCTCTCTCTCTCTCTCTCTCTCTCTCTCTCTCTCTCAACAGAAGCTAGTATTACCCTGTCTAACACAACTTTTTAAATGTAATAGAATATTAATTTGTCACATGGCCACTCAGCTAACGCCTGCGTTTCCCAGTCTCTTCTGTATCTGTGTGAGGCTATTATGACTAAGTCCTGCTAGTAGGATGTGAACTGAAGTGATGTGTGTAACTTCTGTGGCATGTCCCTTAAGAGAAGAGGTATGTTCTCCTACTTGATTTTTCCTCTCGCCCAATTCAGTGTGGGCATTGGTGCTAGGAAGTGAAGCAACCATCCTAGACAAAAGAGTGGTCTGATCAGGAAGGCAAGACACCAAGATAAAAAGGAGCCTAGGTTAACATTACAGGCCTGGATTCTTATTTGGAATTTTACATGAGAAAAAGGAACTTCTTTCTTATTTAAATCATTATATAACAGGACTCTCTGGTACAGCATGTGAACAGATATCTTACCTCATGCATATACATATATGTGATTGACAATAAAACTTATTATTGCTGTGAGTTGTAGTTTTAAAAAGTTTAGACTGTTCCATTGTATTAATTCTAGTAATATTTTTTAAGCTGGTGTCTATTAATTTCTCCTGAGCATTCTTTTCTCCATGCCACCTCAGTAGGTCAAGGGCTCATAAACTCAATGCCACTTTATGATAAGTATGCTGCCTTCCTCCCCTAGAAATGACATCTGTCATCAATGTAGGGGAGAAAAGTATTTTTTCCTTTACCCTCTTAGGCTCTTGGCTGAGTTCCCCTGCCCAACCCAGTAATAAAAGATAGATTAACAAGATAAATATAAACAAGTTTAATTATATGTATATATACCTCCTATATATATGGGAGAAAACCAGCAAAACTAAGTAACTGCAAAATGGCCCAATCCACACCATTAAATACCATCTCCAGCAAAAGAGAAAAGATGGTGGTGGTGGAGACCAGCTATGGGAGGTTACTAGGACCACAGTAAACAGGGTTGTGGTTGTTAAGCAGATTTAAATCCTTTCCTTCTCCATTGATAAGAATTTCTAAAGATTCAGTCATCCTCCTCTTCCAGGTACTGAGAGGGAGACACACTTATAAATGAAGATTTCCCTTATAAATGTCAATAAATGTCTCTTATACAGAGGTGATTATTACTGGGTTTTAGAGCTTCTCCTTGTCTGCAGTTTCTTAAAAGTAACCAACTCATAACAATGCTTATGCAGATTTTGGGAGTGACAAATTGTGCTCCCTTTTATCAGTTGCTCCAAACTCAAAGTGTTCTGTGTCTCCAGCTTGCAGACACCCACAGACATGACTATGTCATGTCTAAAGGATTAGGAAGATGTAGGAAACTTAGATGGAGTCACAGGGAGCCTCAGCTGTTCCCTGAACAGAAGAGCAAGACCCTGGGAACCTCATTCATTGGAGAGTAAGCTGAGGACTTTTGAATTTTAGTGCAAGTAAGAATGACAATTTTATTTGCTCAATAAATTGCTCAGTCCTTTTAAAATAGGGATAATGTAAACATCAATGAATAAAATAATAAATGAGTAGTGTTAATCATGTTTCTATACATAGCAAATGAGTTAAAAATTAATGGAAAACATGAAAAATACTTGATTGCATGAAGCCATGTTTCGGGTAATTTATTATATATCTTTTACTTTCCATACAATGCATTGATTAGCTATCTTACTAAAAAGAGGTTAAATTAATGTGGATTTTTAAATGATAATGCTAACTATACATATACCAAAGTTTGTGTTTTTTAAATTTCCTATTTAAATGCGCCAATAACTTTGGACCTTATGGGAGTTAAACATCAAAGACTAATAACGGATAAATGCCCTAGTCTGTAAAATAAGCACAAAAATCAATCAGTGCCACTCACTCTTCCACCTTACATCTTATTTATTTACCTTCTGCCAAGTAAATGTCTGTAATAAAACCTTAAAATCAACACTGTAGTTGATTCACTTGTGCATATGTTTTACTTTTGGGAGATGGCGAAGTGACTATTTGCAAGGTTGGAAAACATCTGTGTTCTGGTATTGCTGAGAACAGTAATGAGAGCTCTTGAAGTAATGAGAGCATTTAATTGGGAAACAGGGTACTTGTGTCTCTTGGACCTACTACTACTAAGTCGTATGTCAAAGAGAGTTGTAGCAATATTTGGGCTTCGTTTCATCATCTCTGTAATGAGGCGCACATGCTGGGTCGGCCCTGACGCTCCTTCACCTTCCCAGTATGACTTAAAGGGAATACAATGTAATACAAAAATGAAAGTGACACATAGCAATAATTAATTCCTGATTTGAAGCAAAGGAATGGATTTAGAATGATATATTTTTGCTTTTGAGAATAAAAGCTCAAAGTATAGTACAGAACTTCACACTGTACCTTAGGAACATTCTCAATGCTCCCAATTTCCTCAGATTGTTGTGGCATCTCACCACTTCAGCTCAGCTCCACAGCAAATGATTGTTAAAATCTCATCCCCCAGATGGCAGTGCAGCATTCCAAGTTTAGGATGGTCAGTCCAGTGCCCTGGAAAAAGGCAATACAAGCTTGTCTCTGGCACATCGGTGTGCTATGATTCTTCCTTTTGGAGGAAATATGCTACAATTCTAAGGGAACAAGGCCTGAGTAACCAGAGACAAATAGCTCATCCAGAAGTGAACCCAGCAGCTATCCGCTTTCATGCTTGCAGAGCACCGCATCCAGTAAATAGCAAGCAAAACATACAAAGTAAACTGATGAAATAATGGAAGGTTAAAAATTATTAGGTCAAAGTAGTCACCTATATTTTTAATTTTTTATTTTACACTAGAGGCCCAGTGCATGAAATTCGTGCAAAGGTAAGGTCCCTAGGCCCGGCTGGCCATCAGGGCCAAAATATATGCGGTGACTGGTGGGGTAATCAGGGGGCCCCCACTGGCACCTGCCTTGGCCAGCCTGATACTGCCCATTCACTGGACTCCCCCGCCCCCCCAACTGCTGCTGATTGCCACCCTCTGTGGAAGTCGAGCAGTAGGGCCATCAGGAGGCAGTACCAGCCTGCTCACCAGCAAGCCCTACTCCCTGCCACTACCCACTCAGTGGCTGGCTCCACCCCCCACCATGCTACCATTGGTCACCTCCCTCTGTGGGGTGACCAGTGGGGCAATGGCGGGGGTCCCCCGCTGGCACCCACCTTGACTGTTTTGGGGCCTGTGGGATGGAGCAACTTCTGCATTGAACATCTGCCCTCTGGTGGTCAGTGAACATCATAGTGACCAGTTGTTCCACAGGTCAATTTGCATATTAGGTATTTCTTATATAGGATGTTATTTTATGAGTTTTAAAATATTTAACAAATGCAATAGAATTAAGTAACTAGTTAGCAATTATTTTTAAAACACATAAATGGATAGTATGCACCCTAACCTTTATTTAAAGAACTATAATCTACTTATGCTGTTATGATTGCTGAGACTTGCTTGTGAGACATATAAAAACAAGCGAACAACATAGCTTCCCATGTGAGCATGAAAAGAAGCCAGGGAAGGGGGCATATTTCAGTTTTATGATATAACAATAGTGGAACCATTTGGATCAAAACAGTATCTGGACAAGGCAGTGTGGCTCGGTTGAGTGTCAACCCATACATCAAGAGGTTGCCAGTAGAAGTTGGATTCCATTCAGGGCACATGCCTGGGTTGTGGGCTTGATCCCCAGTGGGGGACATGCAAGAGGCAGCCAATAGATGTTTCTCTCTCATTGATGTTTCTATCTCTCTCTCCCTTTCTCTCTTTCTACAATCAATAAAAACATATGTCAAACAAACAAAAAGGCAATATCTGGTCATTTGTATGGTGGTCAAAGAGATTAGAGTGAACTCTTTAAGTTTCCACTATGCATTAGAGAAATTAAATTTTATAAATTCATAAGTTGTAATGTATTATTACCAATTCCATGAAAGGAATCTAGGTTAAGATGGGAAAACAAAATTTAAAAAGGCTCTTAGATGTCATCTTGAAAATATGAAATGTTTTATTTTGACGGGTTGTGGAACATGGTCATATTTTTATGTTGTAGGTTCCTTTACCTTTAGACTCATTGAACTCTTACTCTCTATTTTTATATTTCCCAGTAAGAAAAAGGATGCATGCTGCAGAGACTGTGGCTAATAAAGATAAAAGTTCTCTTTTTTAACCACAGAATTTGGGTTATTTTATTAGATCTGCTGCTTATGAATTGATTGTCTACCTTTACTAGAAGCACCTCAGAGGAATACTTAACCACAGTATAAAATCCTATGTCATTCTATATATAGTCTTCCAAACAGTACTATATTTCTCTATTCAACTCAATTAAGGAAAAATCCACATATGCCTTTTAATATTCTATTCACCTCTGTGGACACAAAGAAAAATAAGTTATATCTGCCTTCATTGAGTTTATATTCTAGTGGGTATGATAAGTAAATTACAAATAATTATAGAAAGAGAAGGAGTTATTAAAGAAGCAGCATGGTAAGAATAATAAATTCTCTGGCCAGTATGTTAGGATTAAAATCTTAGTTATGCATCCTAATATTTTTATAGCTTTGAAAATATTACTCTTCTGGTTTCTTTAAAAAGAAGATGATTAGGTAGTATCAGAAGGGAATGAAAACACTATTTCCAAAAGATATCTTTTGGAAATAGTGTTTTCATTCCCTTCTGATACTATATATATATATATATATATATATATATATATATACACACACACACACACACACACACATATATATATAGTATCATGTACATATACTATATATATAGTATGTGTGTGTGTGTGTGTGTGTATATATATATATATATATATATATATATATATATTACCATCTTCATTTCAGCATTATTTACAATAGCCAAGATATAGGAACAACCTACTAGTAAATGTTTGTAGATGGGTGACTAGATAAAGAAAAAATATATAATGAAATATTATTCAGTCACACATACACACAAAATGAATTCTTGCCATTTTCAATCACATGGCTGGACCTTGAAGGCATTATGCTAAGTGAAATAAGCCAGGCACACAGTCATAAAGAAACACTGTGACCTCACTTAAATGTGGGTTTTAAAAACAATGAACTTATTGATACAGAGGTGATTGCCAGAGGTATGAGGGGTGAGAGGTGGAAAAAATGGATGAAGTTGCTCAAAGGTTACAAACTTCCAGTTATAAAATAAATAATCCTGGGAATGTAATTTCATCACAGTGGCTATGGTTAATAAACTGTATTGCATATTTGAAAATTGCTATCGAAGTAGATGTTAAAAGTTCTCATCATAAGAAAAAAGTATTTTGAAACTATGCATAGTGATGGAAATTAACTAGGCTAATTGTGGTGATCATCTTATAGTATATACAACTATTGAATCATTAGGTTGTATACCTAAAACTAATTTAAGGTTATATGTTAATTATATTTCAATTTTTAAAGCAGATGATAATAACAGAACCTACCTCATACAGCTGTTTTGAAGAAAATGAGTTGAATGAAGTATTAGGCATACAGTAAATTCATTAACAGCTTGTTGAAAAAAGTCTTGGAGTTAAGAGAAAGGAAAGACCAATAAAGGAAGTAACACTTGAGATTAGATTTAAAGATACATTTTTAAGGATTGTTAAGGATATATTAAAGGGTTGTATGTGTGTGGTGGTGGATTGTTAAGGATTGTTAAGGATATATTAAAGGGTTGTATGAGTGTGTGGTGGAGGGGGAGGCCGGTGGGAAAGGCACTTCAGCCTAAGATAGCAACAGGCCAAATGTTAGAAGAAAAGGCAGTGGCTCAGTTTGGTTGCCAATAGACTATGTAAGAATAAAAATGTAGGGCTAAACATATATGTTAAAGACAATTTACATTGGATATACTGCTTACTCCAAAAGTATGGAATTTCACTGAAGATTTTTTTTTTACCCAAGGAATGGATAGCCAGATTTATGCTGTAAACATATCATTCTGGCAGAACTATGAAAGAGCATTTGAGTATAGAGGGAACTAGAGACAGGCAGATCAGAGATGAGAAAGACAACAAAATCCAAAACACTAGGAGTAGCCATGATCATCAAAATAATGGTTAATTGGCTTGCCAATGAATTTGAAAATTGTATTGTCTACATAAAGGCTCTTACAATAGCCTGAAATTTTTACTTGTATTTTCTATCAGGATGCAGCCACCCACTCCTTCTCCCAGATACACGGCATTTCAGATGGAACATTTTACAATTCTTCACCGAAATAGCTACACTTATCAATAGCCTCCCCCCTCACCCCCCCGCTTCCCCAACACTCTTGACCCAAACGCAGAAGGAACCTCATCTTTTCCTTCTAACTGCAGTTTGTTTTGAGGAAGATTGAACTTACTGAGGCTTATAAATGCAACTATTTTTTTCCCATTAGGTTCTTTTTTTTCTGATGCCCCCATCAGTGATAAACTTGATGAGCCAGCAAAAGACCCATTAGGTGAAGAGAGTGCATTGTTTGCCTCCTCCCTTTGCCTTTCCTTGTTTTGTTTTGATTTTATCTGCCTTAGTTTCAGTTTCCTTCTGCCTCTGACTTATTCCTTAGCCTCCACCATCGACTTTTATCTTTTTTTCCTTTCCTTCTTCCTAAATTGGATCAAAGCAGTTGAATCAAAACACTTTCCTCTTTTTCTCTCTACCCACCACTGAAACCAGAAGGGTCTTCATGTAGCTGATGTGCCTCACTGCTTTGAACAAACAGTGCATTCTGCAACAAGCAGTCCAGATGGGATAGAGATCTTGCTCCCTGTTGCAACTATGGAAGAATGGCCAAAATGACTGAATAGAAATAAAATCATTTGAACTCTTGAGTCTTCACTAGAACAAATTTAATTATAAGTCTCTGGAAGGAGAGCAATAAATGATTTGATATGAGGCCTTCTGTAGGAACTTTCCCAGTTCCCGACTTTGATCAGAAACAGGACACTGTTAGTTAAAAGGTTTGTTTAATGAGAAAAGAGATCAAGGAAACTGCAACCTTCAGGAAACCAAACGGTTCCATCACCTCTTACATTCTATCTCTGTGGTCTCATGTCTCTCCCCTGGGTTCTCTGCTGGGTTTTGTTTACTTCCACCTGCACAAGAGCAAAGGAGTCTGCTCCAAGCTTCTAAACCGATGTGTCTTCAGTTCCAGAGGTCAGCAGGGAAAGAGAACCTGGCCCAGGAAGAAGGAGCTACTTACTCTTGGTCCAGTTAACTATGAGTTATACTGTGATGCTGCTGTGTATTTTGCGACTTTGCCTTCTACGATGTTAGAGTTCTCCATCAGATTCTCTGCAGTGGGGAAGTCAGTGGGTGAAGAAAAGGATTTGTAGGCACTAGGCCTAGAAGCAGTATTCATCACTTCCAGGCACTTTCCAGAGCTCAGTCACAGGACCCATCTAAATGCAAAGTAAATTCCCTCTACGCATAAACCGAGGAGTGAGAGAAGTGGAATTATCTTTGCCTCAGGGACGCATCCTTATTGGTCAGCAGGGAAATTATCAGAATGGTGTTGGTTGCTGGACATGGTAGATGTCTTCTATTATGATACAACTGTCTGGCTTTTCCTGGGCCTTCCGCAATGCCGTGGTTGGCTTACTCAGTTCCCACAGACTAGTTTGAATGGCTTGTTTCAACTGAATGATGTTATTTTCTGTCAGCATTCTTGAGAATTGAAGAAATGATTTTACTTCCTTTTACTGCTACTCATTTAGGTTCTCAGATAGTTTATTGGTAATCTCTATTTCTTTTTAATGTCATCTCTGGGGGAGAAAAACCTATTTCAGCCAAGAGATTTCGTTCTGTAATTACATCACAAAGAATCACTTAATAAGGAAGCCATTGACTTTGAATTTCTGTCAGCTTCAATTTAAGTAGGTGGAAAACTATGGAATATATACCATAAACAACAATCTTTTTTAAGCTTTGCAACCAGCCACATTTTAGCTCTCTAAGGCAGCTGGCAAGCCTAGGACCTGCTTGTCAATCCTGTGCCTGATAAGTTCAACAAATAAACACTTTTCTCATAAAACACAAAATGGATACCATATTTCAGACAGGAGAGAACAGAGCTGTCTCTCAAAATGAGGTTGTGCTGTTTCAGTACATCAGATTCCCCTCCTCCCTCAACTATTCTAGCAAGGCTGGCTGCAACTGCTATGTGTGCTAAACTTCAAGAAATCTATAATAATCAAAGCTTTAAATTACCTCTTTTGTTTAACAGAAATCAGCTAGGGAATGTGCTGTGGCAATGTCAGAGGAATCTTAGCTGTTAAAAACCATGTTGGTCCATAGCAGAAATGTGATTTCCACTGTGACTACCACACCAGTAGTAAAAATTTAGGAAATGAGCCTTTTCATCTCTAGTTATCCATTTCTGCTGCTAAAGCCAAAAGAAACCCCATTGGTATGCAAGCCATTGAAGCTACAGTGCACTGTAGAAGTAGAGATCTGCACACTAGCAAGATTTTATATATATATATATTGAATGTGCATGCTACTATGTAGACAGAAAGCTAATCACTCATTATGTGTCTTTAAATGACCCAAATACCATATTAAGGCAAATTACATAAGTGTATGCATTTTCTAAGCCACTGAACTTATTTTAGAAGAAATACATCTGATTTCATGGACCAGAAGCTATTGAGCAAAGGAAACTTGATATATTTATGAGGTTGAAAGTTGTTGATGGTTTTGTTTTGAAATACAATGATGTTTAAAAACCCCAAGGATCCCTAATTTCCATATGCATTGCCAAAAACCTGGGAGGTATTTTTTTCCTCACCTCTCACACCTAATCAGTTTGAAGACCTGTTGAGTAGACTTACTAAAACTCACTTGAACCTATCTACTTCTCTTCCAACTGTATTGCTATGCACCTCATCCAGTCTGTGTTTCTTACCTCATAGCTTTTTACTTGCTACTCAAAGTGAGGACCTCAGTTCTTAATGTCAACATCAATGGAGTTTGTTAGAAATACGGAATCTCAGATCCCACCTCAACCTACTTATGATCTGAATTTTGACAAGATCCCAGATGAGTTAGATGTATGCTACATTTTGAAAACACTGACATTCCCCTGCCTCCAGCTTTATTCATCTCCATTTCATTGTGAACATCAAAGCCACAGCAACCACTACAGAATTTAAATCTGAACATGTCACTATCTTGCCAAAACCTTCAGTTTCTCCTGTTTGTCCTTTAGCTGAAGTACAAAAGCTTCAAATTAAATTATAAAGCCCTTCACGACCTGATTCCTGATTACTTCCCAGCGCCATCATATAGCACTTTCCCTTCCCACACTATACTTAGCCATCTGTGTTCCAAAGCAACATTTTCTTTCTCAGATGGGGTCTTTATGCTCACTGTTCCCTAGCCGGGCATTTTCTTTCCCCCACATATGTGCTTTAGACTTAATTTCAGTGCCAGTTTTTTAGGGACTCTACCCTCTGACCACCTCAATCTCTTAGCATCTTTTCTTGCCTTGTCATGATTCTCAATACTGTGTTAAATTGTTCAATGTATACACTTCCAAATAAACTTTAATTTCCATGAGGACAAAGACCACGTCTGTCTTGTGCGGAGCAATATCTCCAGTATTTAGGATAGCAGCTGGCACATGGCAGGTGTGAAAGAGTGACCAAATGAAATAACTTCTCATGAAGATGAATGGTCAGTTTTCCACATCTTCAAGAATAACTGTCTTCCAAAATTATGAGGTGCTGTCACAGGGAAGATGGATCAGACTTATTCTGATCGTTTCCAGAGGGCAGTATGACATAAGCAGGGCCCGTAAATGACTACTCCTCTATATCCCAGCATGTTGTTGGCACCAAAATATCCGTTGACTAGATGCACCAGAGCCAGTAAATTAAAGTTTTAGGAAGAGAGAAGTCATTAAAAAAATTACTTAGAATCATTTATCAGGTACTAATAATGGAATGGATTGTTTTGTGAGGAAGCTTAGATTGTTTGTTCACTTAGAGGCAGGATATGGAATAAAAAAAATTCCTGCCTTAGGAAATAATTGAAGTAGATGGTCTGTCAGATACTTCGCAATTATAGGAGTCCATTATTTTATCAGTTCCTCTCTCAGGGGAAATGCTATTACCCATAAATGCTAGCCTTCCCTTCTTTTAAAAAGTGACTCATTCTTGTTAATGATCATATCACTAATTTTCTTCAGAGACATCTAGTAAGTTGTCTCATTATTTGTTGTAATCTAAAGGACACCGATGCGAAATCTTTCCCTATAGGTTTTCAATAGTCCTTAAGCTCCATCATTAGAGAGTCACTTCTTGGAAAGTATTTTTTTTTTCTCCAGGCACCAATGTTAAGAATGAAATTGTCATAGGAGAGGCAACATATTTAGTTATTATCCATAATGTTCATCTTTATTTGGGGTCTTCTATGAGAACCCATTCTTATGGTTGAGAGTAAATGATGAAAAGGAATAGGATAGAGTGTTAACATTCAGAAAGTGAGCTGGCTCTGGCCACAGCTTCAGGTAAAATAGTTCTCCACGGACCCTTTTTCAGATGCCCTAGTCTAAATAATGTGTTCCTCTATGTGAATTTTCTCCTGTACCAACTTTAATTCATTTCAAATGTATTTAACGAGTGCCTATTATGTGCTGAGCATTATGTAGGGTACTTTGAATATATCATTGAGCCAAAGAAACAAAAATACCTGCCATTGTGAACCTTGCCATTTAGTGAAATGTGGTCCACGTACCAAGAGTGCCAGCATCACCTGGGAGCTCGCAAGAAATAGAAAATGTAGGTGTTGCCCATGTCCTGCCTTTTAACAAGATCCTTAGATTAGTTATCTGTATGTTTACATTTGAGAAAAACTCTTTTAGTGTTTTATTTATTTATTTTATTTTGTAGTATTTTCACATTTTTAAATGATATACTAGTATTTATCCACCTATTTATTTGGTTAAATCCTATTTGCTCCACTAGATCATAAGCTGTATGAGGTCAGGAACTAATGGGCAAAGATGAAAGAGATGGGGAAATGTCAAGAACAAATTTTATCTCTTATTTAGCCTTACTGAGGCACAGACTTGCCAACTGATTCACCTACTGCCCAGCAGGCAGGGCAACTGAAAACTAACTAACATCTGTGAATTCTTTTTCACCTTCTGTCTCAGCTTCATCATCTCTGTATTTTTTAATCTTACACGAAAAAAAATTACTAGCATAAGAATATTTAATAAAAATTGATGGTATTCACTCTTATGGATAAAAAACAAACAAAAAAAAGGGGTTTGTGGTACTTGAAAAATGAATCTAGTAACCCTGCCCCCACTTTTATCCCGGAAAACCCGATTTAATATTTTCTTTTCTATTTTAATTTGATCACACAACATGGTCCTCTTTATCATGGGCAGTAGGCTTTGGTGGATGATAAATTTGCCCCTACATTGTATTTTCTGTAACCTGTACACTATAGCAGGGGTTGTTACACTATGTCCCATAGGCCAGATCTGACTGACCATCCCCATTCATTTTTATGTGACCCATGAAGAAATAATCTTTTTTTTTTATATTTTTAACTTATTAAAGAAACCAAAAGAAGGATATTTCATGACACATAAAAATATATAAAATTAAAATTTCAGCGCCTATAAATAAACTTTTTAAAATATATTTTATTGATATTTTACAGAAGAAAGGGAGAGAGATAGAGAGCTAGAAACATCGATGAGAGAGAAACATCGACCAGCTGCCTCTTGCACTCCCCCTACCGGGGATGTGCCCTCAACCATTGTACATGCCCTTGGCTGGAATCGAACCTCAGACCTTTCAGTCCGCAGACCCATGCTCTACCACTGAGCCAAACTGGTTTTGGCAATAAAGTTTTATTGAAACACATTTGTCCATTGTCTATGCCTATGTTCATGCTATAATGGCAGAGATGAGGAACTGAAACAGAGAGACCATGTAGCCACAAAACCTAAAATTGATATCTGGGCCTTCACCAGAAAAGTTTGCCAACTTTTGCTGTACAGTCAGTACCTTTGTCCAGTAGAAATATAATGAACTACATGTGTAGTTTTAAATTTTCCAAAATCTAATACACAAATTAAGTCCACCCCTTTTTCCCAGGATAAAAGGGGTGGACTTAATTTGTGTATTAGATTTTGGAATGCTCTATATTAGTAGAAATAAATGGAAGAGAGTGAGTGAGCAAGTGAACTTGAGAGAGCAAGAGGGAAAGAGAGGGACAGAGATCCAGAGTTACTTCACCTAAAAAGTGCTATTGCAGCCTGTTTGGGTAATCCACTTTTAACAGACCACCTGATATTAAGAACAAAGCTTGTTTTAATTGAGCCCCCTGAAAATAGAACACTGAGGATATTGTAAATATCGGCCACTGTGATATTGTGATTTATAAGAAATATGTATTTGATCTTTCAGGTGACCAAAATATATTTCTCATATATAATCTGTCTTTTTAAAAAAATGTATTAATTGCTGAAACCGGTTTGGCCCAGTGGATAGAGCATCAGCCTGTGGACTGAAGGTTCCTAGGTTCGATTCAGGTCAAGGGCATGTACCTTGGTTGTGGGCACATCCCCACTAGAGGGTATGCAAGAGCCAGCTGACCTATGACTCCCTCTCATCAATGTTTCTGGCTTCCTGTCCCTCTCTCTTCCTCTCTGTAAAAAAATCAATAAAATATATTAAAAATAAAAAATAAAATTATTAAGGTATTACATATGTGTCCTTATCCTCCCCATTGTCCCTCCACCCCCCCACTCATGCCCTCACCCCCCTGTTGTCTGTATCCATTAGTTAGGCTTATATGCATACATACAAGTCCTTTCATTAATCTCCACCCCTCACCCCATCCTCCCCTACCTTCTCTCTGAGGTTTGACGGGGATGCTTCTCTGTCTCTGTATTATGCTAAGTGAAAAAAGCCAGCCAGAGAAAGATAAATATAGTTGGTCTTTTTCCACAGGTCCTGGCTCATAGCTCTGGGAACCTTTGGCATTTCTTAAGTGTTGAGGGTGAAAACAAGTGTATTTTATTATGTTAGTGATTACTTAGGAAAGCACCTAAAGATGAATTATCAATGGAGCCAAGCACACGATAAGAAGATGGGCACTTTCAGTCCTACCCTCAGACCTTGGGCGGAAGAAGAACCAGAGGTTGAGCTAGTTGTCAATAGCTTATGATTTAATCAGTATCACTATGTAAGGAAGTCACCATAAAAACCAAAAGGACAGGGCTTTGAGACCAACTTTGGTGAACATGTAGAGATTTAGAGAGAGTGGCTCACCAGGAGATGGCATTAGCACTTCGAGCCTTCCACCCATACTTTGACCTAGGCATCTTTTCCATCGGGCAGTTCCTGAATTACGTCCTTTTATAATAAATTGGTGTTCTAATCAGCAACATGCTTCTCTGAGTTCTGTGAGCCATTCTACCATTCAACTGAAGGAATGGGTTGTGGAACCCTCCAATTTGTAGCCAGTCCATCAGAAGCAAGGTAACCTGTGCTTGCATCTGGCATCTGAAGTGTGTGGTGAGGCAGTCTTGTAAGGACGCAAGCCCTGAACCTGTGGAATCTGATGTTATCTCTGGGTATATAGTGTCAGAATTCAGTTTGCTTCTTGGATACCCTGCTGGTATCCCAAGGATTGTTTGTTGGTTGTTGGTTTAGGGGAGCACCCCCACCACACACACACACACACACACACACACACACACACACACGTGGAAATTGAGTCACAAAGCACCCTTTTTGGTCACCCTTTCCAAAGACAGCTATTTTTCACAGGCTCAAATAAGGAGGTATGGCTTGCTTTCAATATCTGGAGTTTCTTTCCTATTTAGCATGCAGAACAGCACCCAACAGCCTTCCAAATTACTAAAGGAAGGCCTCTATCTTAGTCCTTGCCTTCACTTACCATCTGTTCTTGTTCAAAACCATAGTGCCTCAGCTGTGCTGTGCAAATTGACAAAGTTGATGACTTTTAGCTCTGGCTTCTATTTTCCTAGCACTAGGTAGCTCCAATTACCTATCACTACCTCAATTTCCCCACCTGTTAAATGGGGATAATAATGATCCAATAATGGGCACAAGGTATGCAGGGGTTAGAGTGTTCTATTTTGTTTGTTTATTTAGATGGAAAGAACAGGTTATTGTGTTAGTGCAGTACAAAAAAAAACAAAACAAAAACAGAAAATGTCCTTTGCTGTTTAGCAACTCATATGCCTTTCCTGCTCTAAAAGATTCAACTTCCCTTAATTAAGTTAGACAACAAATGGGCATCTCCTTCAGGTAGAACCTGCTTCATAACAAAAATAAAAGGATTTGACAAGGCGCTGGGACAGTTCCCAGTTCAGGGCAGGGCAGTGGAGGATAATTCAATGAAAGAGATATAAGGTTGGAACAGGCAAAGGATGACTCTTCCTTTTACACAGCAATAGAGCATGTTTGCAGCAGGCAAGATGGGCATCAAACAGGAGGCTTTCCTCAGTAAGCAGATTCTGCACTTTGTTAGTTTGATGCGGCTTCATCCTGTGCTAACAACACTCGTTTTTTTTGTTTTGTTTTTGTCTCTCATCCTTTGTGATTCTTTGCTCCTCGGGCCCTAGGCCCTGCAATGATACATTATTTCTACAGAGGGCAGGGTGTGCCTTATGATGGATGAGAGAGCTCACGATGAAGGAGATCCATCATCTGTACAGTTGAGTTAATTGAAGTGACTCTGCCTGTGGCCAGTTGTCTGAGAGCACCCTTTAAAGAAGAATCGGATATGGCATGTCATGCACTTCACTTCTGGAATATGGCTGATCCTGCCCCAGGAACCTGAGCACAAACCACTAGCCAAATGGCCAGCTAAAATGAGAAACACAGTGGGAAGAAAATGATCTATGATAATTTGTACATTTGTTTGAGAAGAGCAAAATGTGAACCACGATGCTCATTTCTCCTGGCCAGGCTATAGAGCTGCTGAATAGGCCATAAAGAGCTCCAATTGGAAACTTCTGAATTTTAGAGCATTATCAGAAATTTCATTTCATAGGTCTGCATTTTTTACATAACAACTAGAGAAAGTCCTCAAAGTCACCTACTTTGGTATGTAAAATTTAAACTTAGCTCATTTAAGTTCAACAAAAACTTTACATAGAAGGAATAGCATAAGCCTAAGGGAAAATGTTCTGGTTGCCGCTGACTCTCTAGCTAGATAGTCATGAGAAGTCCATTAACCCAATATGAATCTCCCTTTCCTTAACTCACATGAGTCTACATTGAACTGCTGTGCTCTGAGGGTGGGTACTCCTGTATGGGAACCACTAGCCTCATTCATTGAGGTCTTAACATGTAGCTATTGCAACTTTTAAATTTTAATTTTAATTCATTTAAATTTCAAAACAAAGACACTGTAAATTTGTTTTAGTTTTGATTACCTATTGAACTGAAATTAACTTAAATATCATTAAAATTTCTTACTCTTGGCTCTAGCTGGTTTGGCTCAGTGGATAGAACATCAGCCTATGGACTGAAGGGTCCTGGGTTTGACTCCAATCAAGGGCACATGCCCAGGTACCAAGTAGGGAGTGTGCAGGAGGCAACCAATCAATGATTCTCTCTCATCATTGATGTTTCTATCTCTCCTTTTCTGAAATTAATAAAAATAGATTTAGAAAAATAAAATTTCATTCTCCTGTTTCTTTTTGCCTTTTCTTCAATGTGGCTATTAAAAAATTTAATTGCATATGTAGCTCTCATTATATTTCTTTTGGCTGTGCTATTCTAGAAAAAAAATAATTTCCATCCATTATGCTCTTTCCATGGACATTTGAAATAGAAATGGCTATTCTAAATAATAAATGTTCAGTAGAAATATTAATGAGCTATATTTTTCATTTCTATAAATATCTTATTCTCTTTTAAATAGTTTTCATAAGAGGGAACCTGTATTCTAGATAGCAGAGGTGAAGATATCTCTTTCCTTAGGAATATAATCTTTCACATGAGCAGTGACTCAGCACCCGCTCTGCCTCTAAAGGGCCACTTATCTTAGCTTCAACTCTCCTACTTTTGAGGATATGCTTCAGAAACATCGTTTGAAGATCAAAGACCACCTTTAGGCAAGTTACTAAGTGTCATAGTTCTCTCTTAGTTGAAGGAAGGAAGGGAAGGGATAAATGTTTGCCCATGCTGTGCAACTTGAGGTTGTAAATTTTCTAGACTTTGAAAGAAATGAGATATTTGCTTTTTCTCCTTCAGCAGGGAGGATCCTGGTGCTGCTAGAACTTTAAGAGCTGTGTCTTGACCTTTACCTGACATTTAAAGGCTAGGGCAATCAAGCCTCTTCAGAGGTGAAAACTGCCAGTTCCAGGTTTCATCTGCCAACTTCTTTTAGCTGCCATATTCACAGCTGGGGATTAAGACCAGCACGTCCTAATGCCCTAAAAATAGCACAGAAGAAAATGCATTTGGACAGATGGTTCCACATGGGCTCTATCTTTCCTGAAGAGCTAAGGTTGATCCTTACGCTGACATGGGGCATGCTTATCAAATGGCTACGCGTACTTATCAATTCAGATATTATTGAAAATAGTATTGTCATATGAAAGTTACTTTCTTGGCTACACAGTAGTTTGCCTTAGAAAAACTTCTTTATTCTTAACATATTATAGTTGGTCATCCAAATAAGAAACTTTGCTCTTTTGGACCAGTATGCTATGTTTTGATGGTAGAGACTACTTTCTTAGTTTACTGTTTTCAATGCTGACTATATGCTTACAAAACCTGGGACTTTTCCATTTCTGTGGCTACATAGTGTCTCATCAGCATCATTCAGAATTCTTGCTTTTTGTCCTTTATCTGGTTTCTGATAATCTACCTTTTTATTCCTATGTATGTCGTATTTCCAATCATTGTAATTTCAACAAATTTCCTCTAAGACATTTCCTTCACCCTAACTGCTTTTGAAGAGCTTCTGCAGACTAGTTGCTCAGCAGGGACATAGCATTACTGTACCTGACCACTTCTGTATCTTCCACTCATGTATATTTTATTTTTCTGGGAAGAAAAAAGACAAGGGGTGAGGTGTTTTTAACCTCCCATTTTTCCTCATTCTTAGAATGATAATCACTAAAAATATATTTTTCTAGGGCAAGATGTTTGTGTATTCTTGACGTTAGGACTCCCTCCCCTGCCAATGACTTCTGTCTGAGGGAGATGCACAGACTGTTTCTTGGAGAGGAAATCATTTCTCACAGGCAAGTCCAAATGACAGACCTGCAAATAAAGATGTTGTGTTATTGCAGATGTGAAAACAAAGCATCTCCACAAACACTAGGTACTCAGTGCAGTAAGACATCTACCATCATTTTCCTGAAGACTGGTCTGCCATCTAATCATAGGACATAACAGTTATTGATGGCAGAGACCATCATTTTAAACATAGCATACAACTGAGGCCTCCACAATGAGAGATAGTATCTTCTTTTTATTTTCTTAATATGGTTCAATTTGCTATTTTATGAACTGACATATTATAAGAACCTTTGAGCTGGAATGTCTGTTTATATTTTATTGTTTAAAAAAAGACTTCTCAGTGGACAAGACCATTTGGCTGCAGACTGAAGGGTCCTGGGTTCAATTCCTGGTCAGGGCACATGCCCAGGTTGCAGGCTCCATCCCTAGTAGAGGCCACACAGGAGGCAGCCAAACAATGATTCTCTCTCATCATTGATGTTTTTTATCTCTCTTTTCCTCTTCCTTCCTCTCTGAAATCAATAATAATATATTAAATAAATAAATGCATAAAAATAAATAAAGATGTCTCTAATTCCAAATCATTCACAGAAAGCATAGTCTGAAGTTCTTTGTAATATAATTAACAGGAAAGGCAATAAAATAAAACATGACAATTCCTTTTCCAGCTACTGGGAGGCTTATTGCTATGGCTATTCTCTTTCCTTTCCTCTCTTTTACTCTCTCCTTCCCCTTCTTCCATCTCTGTCTTTCAGGATTACTAACTGCTGTATACCCTGTAAAATTCTGCATATGTAAGGGTTTAAGAATTTAGCACCATTGATATCATGGCACCGAGTCACGTCCTTTTAACTTAGATGTGATCTATCAGGCATGCTCTGTGGCAGTAAACAGTTTTCATAAATCATAATAAAAGGTTGATAGCATTACTAGATATGAAGGGAACACTGAGCTGTTTGCACTGTAAAATCACTTCTCAGAACCAGCACTTCAAGAACAAAATGAGAAGTGAAGTGGGAAAATTTGGGCTTTGAACCAAAGAACATTTTTCTGGCATTTGATTTTTCTCATTGGACCAGAGAGCTGTGCTTTTCTGTTGTCTGTGTTAGGAAAAAAAAAATTAAATGTACGTGCTTCTTCCAGAGAGGAGGATAATTACAAGTGGTTTCACCAATTATGTTCTTCACACTTGGCTCTCTATGTGAAAACATTCTAAAAGGAAAAGCTCACATTATTGCAGTCAGAGATTAAACTTCAGGATGATAATTTTATCTAATGGACTTGACTAAAATCTAGTTAACCAAGAGAATCTTTAAGACAAAATTAGTTATTTTTTCTGTTATATGACCACAGTAACAAGGATTAGTTCATTGCTTGTAATTAATCCCTTATAATAAATGATCCTATTGACTACATTATTTTAGAGGTTCTGATGTGTGAGTAATGGCCAGTCACTCCTTCAAAAGAAATGATCAAGTATTAATGGAGGGTATATAAGGTAGAATAGGATAGATAATTCTATGGTAACAATACTACGAGTATTAATGACATACTAAAAATTAAAATAATGATTTATTTCTTTTTTATGTTCATTGCAGGGAAGCAGAGGCTTTACTTTGCATTATATTTACTATAAAATTCATGATCAAATAGTCATGTTCTGGAACAGGTCCCCTTGACTGAGTTGACAAAGGTAATAGAAGACACTTTTGGTATGTGATGGCCAGGCCTGCCTAACCAAAACATTCTAGGTTAGAAAGATTTTATGCAATGTGATAAAACTCAATGTTGTTTGGAAACTCTGGGATGAAAAATACTACTTCCTGTCACATGGATAGAAATTACATATTGAGGGGAAAAACATTTAGTTGGCTTTAGATATCTAGTGGTTAGATCACCTGTGAATTGATTATCATAGTGATGATATCAATTCCCAACTGAGAAAGAATAAAAGTCAATATGGAAGGGATTTGATGCCCCTCAGAACTGGCTGTACCTTAGATCATGACTAACTGTTTAATCTCACTACTCAGGGATAAGGCAAGTTCACCATCTAATCCTTAGTTCTAATTAGTAAAGGTTTATTGGCTTTCTGTTGTAGATCAGTTGTTTATGAGCTTTAGTATGGGATTGAGCGTGTTATATCTGCTGATTTATTGATTAATCCTGGACAGCTTGGGCTCCCATAGAATATATAGAACTTGCTTGGATTCTTTTTTTATACCTCACTCTACTACTGTTAGGCATCCCAGGATTTATTTCTTGGACAAAAAAAAATGGATATGTAGTATATCCTTCATTGAAATTCTAGTTTCATTATTTAATGAGGTGTACGGTTTTGGACAAATCTTTTCTTTCAGCTTTGAATTTTTCATCTGTTACAAAGGGAGAATATAAAAGTAAAATATTATTGAATGCTTAATAACCATAACTGGTATGGATTAGCCAATAAATGTTAGCTAGACTACCCTGATTCTTGGCAGAGTAAGGAAAGCAGATATAAAGACCAGGAATGTCCTCCTGTACTTAGTCGGAATACATATTTAAAAATAATGGTTCATGTATGGTTTAGAGCTAATTACTATAGGTCATAAGAATTTTTAAACTGACTAATAATGCATAATGTATTTGGTTCCCTTGACTGTGCCTGTGCCAGAGCATTAGCTCTATGCAATGCTAGTAGATACCATTTATGTTGTATCCAAACAGATGTGTCCTCCTGGAGTTGGTAATACTCAGCCTGGCTGGCAGTGCATTGTGGCCCTGTCAATGACGACATTTACACTGGACCACTCCATACCTATCTGCAGAAACTGACAGAAACATTTTGATTGGTTCAGGAAAAGATTGCAAGTAAAGATGTTAGTTTATGCATACTCAGATGCTTTCTGCCCCATAAAAATGTCCAGATGTGAGAATACAGGCATTTACTTTCTTTAATTTAAATTATTTATTATTTAAAGTATTACATATGACTCCTTTTACCCCCACTGTCCTCTCTCCAGCTGTTGTCATCCCCAGCACATGATCTCATGCCCCTATTGTCTGTGTCCATGGGTTATGCTTATATAGATGCATACAAGTCCTTTGGTTGATTTTTTTTAACTGTCCCCCTCCCCTGCCTTCTCTCTGAGGTTGTATGGTCTATTTGATGCTTCTATGTCTTTGGATTTATTTTTGTTCATCAATTTATGTTGTTCATTATATTTCACAAATGAGTGCGATCATGTGATATTTATCTTTCTCCAAATGACTTATGTTGCTTAGCATAAACCATGTCCATCCATGCTGTTGCAAATGGTAAGAGTTCCTTCTTTTTTACAGCAGCGTGTTATTCCATTGTGTAGATGTACCACAGTTTTCTAATCCACTCATCTGCTGATGGACACTAAGGTTGTTTCCAAATCTTAGCTATTATAAATTCTGCTGCTATGAACATAGGGGTGCATATATCCTTTCTGATTGGTATTTCTAGTTTCTTGGGATATATCCTTAGAAGTGAGATTACTAGGTAAAATGGGAGTTCCATTTTTAGTTTTTTGAGGAAACTCCATACTGTTTTCCACAATTGCTGCACCAATCTGCGTTCCCACTAGCAGTGCATAAATATTCTTTTTTCTCCATATCCTCTCCAGCACTTGTCATTTGTAGGCTTGTGGATGATAGCCATTCTGAGAGGTGTGAGATGGTGCCTCATGGTTATTTTTATTTGCATCTCTCAGATGATTAGTGACTTTGAGCATGTTTTCATATGTCTTTTGGCTTTCTGTATGTCCTCTTTTGAGAAGTGTCTATTTAGGTCCTTTGCCCCAGGCATTTATTTTTATATTTATGGTAGAGAATATATACATTTTCTTGATGACTAAAATAATGTGATCACTACATGAATATCCCAAAGATAAAAATCAAAATTTTTGAAAAATTATATTTGTAACTAAGGAAAGGAAATTAATTAATATGGGTTGATTATCAAGAACTATTGAGTGTTGAACTCTGAGATTCAATATACATCATTTATTATGTCCTGAGAACCTAACCTGTGCCATCTGCAGTCTGCAATCCTCAGTTTTGAGTGCTGGGAACAAATGATAAATAAAAAGAAATAAAAAGGGTGGCGGGGCAGGGTAGAAGGGATCAATGAGGGGAAAGGGGACATTTGTAGTACTTTCTCTTTTTCCCCATTAGTTTTGTTTTTAATCTTTATTGTTGAAAGTGTGTCCCTTTTTCTCCCCATTGACCCCCTCCAGATCACCCTGCCCCAGACATATGTAGTACTTTCAACAATAAAGATTAAAAAAATAAAAAATAGCCCTATCCTGTTCGGCTTAGTGGATGGAGCCTTGGCCTGCAGACTGAGGGGTCCCGGGTTCCTTTCAGAACAAGGGCAAGTGCCTTCCTTGCAGACTCGATCCCTAGCCCTAGACTGGGCATGTGCAAGAGGAACCATGTTTCTCTCTCTCTCTCTCTCTCTCTCTCTCTCTCTCTCTCTCTCTCTCTCTTTCTCCCTCCCTCCCTCTTCCATTCTTTCTAGAAATCAATGGGGGGGGGTGGTGAGGGGGAATCCTCAGGTGAGCATTAACAACAACAACAAAAAAGAATAAAAAAATTTAAAAACACACAAAATCCTGACCCAGGCATAGGTTACAGGGAAAAAAATGAAACAAAACAAAAATAACTATTGATTGTTCCCTTGTATTAGGAGCAATAGAGTTTCAAACTATTGAGAAAAATTGAATTCTCATTTTTTATTGTTTTATAAACATTATTTGCATGATCTGTCTTTTTCTGTTACATAAATTTCAAACAAGTGTAATATATTTCTCCATGTAACTTTTCCAAATTTGGGTGAAATCATTACATTGTTTTAGTTAATCATTTAATTTATATACTCTCTTCATATTTGTAAAATAAGAGAACTTAATGACCTTATTCAATAACTTACTTTCTTAACATTCTTTGATATGCTATCATGTTGAAATACTACTGGATCATGGAATTAGAAGAAAATGCATTCGTTGGCTGGATGCATTTGAAGAGTGCAAAAGTTTCTTACAGGAAATGAAAATGAGAATTAATGAATACATTATAAGTGTAAGAAAATGTGGGGGTGTTTGTGTGCATGTGCCTTGTTCTGTAAAGAAGGCCATAGCTTTGATGAGCATTTCAAACTTATTAATGAGCACAAAGAGGTCATGTAGAGGAAATAGCTTTGGAATAAGAACTGCTTAAATTCTATTTACAGACTCCTGAATGTAAATAGCTTACCTCAGGGTTAATGGGGAAATGAAACGAAATAGAATAAGTTAACACGTTGTGGACCAGTAGTTTTATTGTTAGCTTTACCCATTGGCCAGATAAGTTTCTATTGAACGAATAAAAAAAATGTTTTACATAAGTGGTAAAGGCAAGCTTTAAAATTAAATACCCATTGCATTTTGAAGTTATTTATTACATGTTCTTACAAACTAATATCTTTTTTTAAATTTATTTATTTAAAATATATTTTATTGATTTTTTTACAGAGAGGAAGGGAGAGGGATAGAGAGCTACAAGCATGGGTGAGAGAGAGACATCGATCACTTGCATCCTGCACATCCCTTACCGGGGTTGTGCCCACAAGCAATGTACATGCTCTTGACCGGAATCAAACATGGGACCTTTCAGTCCACAGACCAACACTCTATCCATTGAGCCAAACCGATTTCAGCGCTAATATCTTTTTAAAGTATGATACTGTGTAAAACACTGTGTAGTATGAAGCGAGAATTCTGGTGATCTGTCCACTGAGAATTGGTTTAAAGGTGTACTGGCAAGCAATACATAGTAGTTCTCATTGTCATTCATTGCTTAAGGAATAAAGTCTAAATTTCTTCACTTAATATTCAAGAATGCGTATGATTTTTTTCCATACTTTATTGATATTTTACAGAGAGGAAAGGAAAGAGATAGAGAGCTAGAAATGTTGATAAGAGAGAAACATCGACCAGCTGCCTCCTGCACACCCCCCACCAGGGATGTGCCCACAACCAATGTACGTGCCCTTGACCTGAATCGAACCCGGGACCTTTCAGTCTGCAGACCGACGCTCTACCACTGAGCCAAACCGGTTTTGGCCGTATGATTTATTTTTAATCAAACTGCCTTTTCTGTCTTTCTTTTGCAACATTCTGTTCTCTAGTCAGTCAAACTGGATTATTCAAACTGAAGGACCATAGTCACATTCTTACTCCTCTAGGTTCTTGTTAATGTTATACACTCTGCCCAAAGTCCTTCCTGACAATTTGTCACAGCTAAATTTTGCCCGAATGTTAAGGTTCAATTCAAGGCCTACTACCTCACTGAAACATTCATTCTTCTTTTCATGAAGATATTTATTTTTACTCCTTTTAATTCCATAGCACTTTGCAATCTCTAATGATTTTGAATATATTTTATTTAACAAAAAGTGTATGTGTGTATCCTATAACTTTTTTCTTATGATATATGCTTTTTGAGTCAAAGATCACATTTTCTTCAATTCTGTGTGTGCCTAAAACCCAGATAAAGAAAATGATGAATGTGTAATTCTAGAATTATTGAATGAGTCTAATCAATTTTTACCTGCAGACAAAAATAAATTTCTAATATTCCACGTACATGCAAACCTATATTATCCTATACTGAGAATTTATGATAAGCTCTCTGGCCTGAATGATACAGAAACTGTAACTCAACAAATAAGGTATTTTTCTTTCCTGAAGAAGAAAATACAGTATAATTTATCTAGCACCCAAGTCAGTGCCTGAGCCTATACATGTATAAAGTGTCCTAAAATAACTCAGTTTTTTAAAAGACATTATTGTATATTGTATAAAGTTAGTTAATCTTGCCTTCAAAATAATAAAACTCCCGTTAATATTAACCACAGAACCTAGAATTGTTTTCCTCTTTTTACTTGTGTTCCATTAAAGTGATTCTTTTGTGATATAACTTCTGTTTCAGAACTGGCTGTCCTGACTGCCTAGTCAAATTACCACCCACTCCCTTCCTCACAACTACAGCTCCCTGATCTACTCAGATCCTCAACTGTCTTTGTTCACAGTAACTGAATATTTTAAGAGAAAATGTCTCAGGGAATACTGTTGTAGAATATTAAGAAGAAATATCTTGCCAGTGGGGAGCCATCACTAATTTCATTTCTCATATTTCCACATAGGACAACAGTTCAGAAGTTGTGTTTTGTTTTTTTTCACTAAAAAATCAGTAAAATAATACATTGTTAATAATAATTGGTATTAACAATGTGTATTGATTATTTCATACTCTATAGATGCAGTAACTTAGGTGCTGACATTTCATTAAAAAAATATATTTTATTGATTTTTTACAGAGAGAAAGAGAGAAGGATAGAGAGTTAGAAACAGATAAGAGAGAAACATCCATCACCTGCCTCTTGCACACCCTCTACTGGGGATGTGCCCTTGACTGGAATTGAACCTGGGACCTTTCAGTCTGCAGGCTGAAGCTCTATCCACTGAGCCAAACCGGTTTCGGCTGACTTTTCATTTATATAAAAGGTCTTCATCTGGCCAGTGATTCTTTCTCATCATTGATGTTTCTTTCTCTCCCTCCTCCTTCTTCTCTGAGGTCTACCTACATATATTTTAAAAAGGTCTTCATTCCTGTGTAGCCAGAAACTCAACTTTAACTGCATCTCTACTTTTCAGAGGTCAACATTTGGCAAGTAGTTCTTAGTCATCTTTAGTCTAGATTTTTTCCCCCTAAAATTAATTTCACAAAAAGAGAAAGAGAAGAAAAGACAGCAAAAATTGTGTTGGTGATAGAAGCATCAAACAGACTGTCAAACCTCAGAGGAAAGGCATGGGAGGGTGTGTGAGTGGGAAGAGATCAACCAATGAACTTGTATGCCTATATGCATAACCCATGGTCACAGACAATAAATAGGATAGTGAAGGCCTGGGGTGGGGAACAGGAGTGGGCTAGAGGAAGTCAATGTGGGGGAAAGGAGGCATAGGTAATACTTTCAACAATAAAGATTTTTAAAAAAGTGTTTGTGCTAGCACTCAATGAATTTAGGTAGGATGCATTTCTTGCCTGTGATGAAAACAATCTGAGAAACATTGAGAAACTTACTTATCAATCATAAAGAACATTGTAAGGGAAAAGATATTTAGAGAGATTAAAGTTATCACAAAATGGTTCTAGAAATTGGCTTCCCTCTCCCAGTGAGTTTCTGCACATTGTCTTTATCCATTATCAAGACATGGCACTTGCAACAACAGATGAGACTTCAGAAAACAGAACAAATACACATAAATGCCACATATACACACACAACCATAAACCTTTTAATGGTAAATAAAATATTTTGATAAATCCTATAAATTTTTATATTAAACTAGAGGCACAATGCATGAAATTCGTGGGTAGGGACCCGAGGCCTGGCCAGCAATCAGGGCCAATTTGTTGGGCCACTGGCAGGGTGATGGGGGTGGGGAGAGAGGGCGCCACTGGCACCTGCCTTGGCTGACCTGGGGCCTGCGGGCTGGGGCAGCTCCTGCATTGAGGGTCTTCCCCGTGGTGGTCATAGCCACTGGTCATTCCACTGGTTGTTCTGCTGTACAGTCAATTTGCATGTTAGGCTTTTATTATATAGGATAATGGTTTGTTTATAAAACAAGATACCAGTTTTATAAACCTTGGTAAACCTGATTTCACCTCCATTAATCAACCTTTGCTTGAAAATGTGAGGACTGCACTAGGTTATTTTTGGGGCTATTTTATCATACATCTCATGCCTTTGTAGCATATAGTTGCTAATTTTCCTAATAAGGTCACCTTTCAGTAAATGGAGTGTGTTTTCAAATTTCTGTGAGGTACTTGCCTAAAAATAAAGCCAATTTGTTTGAACTAGGATCCTTCTTTTATCCCAAGTGTCTTTCCCGTTGCAGCATGCTCAAATCAGAGAAAGAAAATAGCTTTGGCAGCACTAACATTAATTTCTGTGCCTCTCTCCGTGTTGTCTAATAGAAGAATTTAGTGATGTAAGAAATAAGTCCTTCCCTGGGTTCCTTGTATTTGGAAACCCTGAAGACAGAGATAAATTTCCCCCATTCTTTTGTACTGCCACACAGCACAATTGCATAGGCTCTTTGTAAAAAAAAAAAAAGGGGGGGGGGAGGGCTCAACAAGCCTTGTTGCCTGGTGTCTGGGGCCACATAGTCAAATGGGGAAATCAAAGAAGTGTTTGTACTTTCTCAACTCAAGGGTAGGCAGATTGAGAAAGTAGGTCTTGTAACCCTAGCTGATGAGGAAAATGGCTTGGGAATAAAAGGTTCTCTCATTTGGAAAGTTACCAAAGTGTGTTCCTAGCATTTTAACCTCAGCTATTCCCTAGCATCTGGGCTCAGTTATTTTGCTAAGCAGCAGGAGGTGATCGCTTTCTCTGAAAGTCCTGACTAAGGTCTTCCCCCACTTGTAATTTTCATCCCTATGTGAGTCCCCTAATAAAAATTCTAAACCCTTTGCCTCTGAACAGCCAAAAAATTTTCAAGCTGAAGGGTGTTACGGTTTCAAAGATAGTTGCTGCTAAAGATAATGAGTGTTCTAGAGTGCTAATTGAAACAGCTGGAGAGAATGGTGACTTTCCAAATATCCCAGGGGAGCCCAGTGTGCCAAGGTGATGGCATAAATAAGCTAAACAAATGGACTTTGGTTTGTTAAGCCAGAGACCAAATGCAGAAAATTTAAGGAAGAAATGTTGTTATGCCTTGAAAATTTGATAAACACCATTCATAAATTAATATAAAAATTGTGTATAACACAGATTAAAGGGCTCTACCATATGTTCGTACTTCCTTTGTTTAGAATCTTGCTGGGGCATAAATCTGTGTTATCATGATGCACAGATTTCACTGATATGAAAAAGTTACTTAATGGATTATTCTGATTCAATTCACATTTTTAACATCTGAGAGATACACAGAAAACTATTTTGATTTTAATTCACTCATTTGTGAATTAATAGTTATTGAATGCATACTCTAAAGAAGAGAGAGTGAAGTTGTAAAGATAAATGATAGCCCAGCCAGTGTTGCTCAGTGGTTGAGCACCGACCCATGAACCAGGAGATCACAGTTTGATTCCCTGTCAGGACACATGCTTGGCTTGCAGGCTCATCCCCAGTAGGGGGCGTGCAAGAGGCAGCCAATTGATGATTCTCTCTCATCATTGATATTTCTATCTCTTTCCCCCTCTCCCTTCTCTGAAATCAATTTTTTTAAAAAGATTTAAAAAATGGTGAATTTTGATCTAAAGAATTTACAAATCGTATAGAATAAACCATGTACATACAAAACTATAGTGAAAGTAGAAAATGATAAATACCACATAAAATGCTATTTATTTCAATTTTTTTGGTCAAAATTTAATTAAACATATAATTCCATTTTCTTGATTTGTAAGTAAGCTTACTATATATAATTGGGCCTTTTAATGTTAAATATAATTGGGCTTTTTATGTTATAAAATTTTAATTTTCTCATTCTAAACATCAATTCTTATTATACAACAATATAGAAAATAGCAAAAATTGAACTGCATAACAATCAATGTAGCAATATTGATGCTGAGAGAAACTGAGTTCTGCTTAGATAATTGAGGTATTTCAGTAGTATTCAAAATGTGAATAACATGTTTTTACCATTCAATTTAGATTACAAGCCCACAAAGCTGAGGGATCTTAATGTTTTGAGGAGCTAAATTAATTGTCAGCATAAGGCCAAAATAGTTTAAAATTATTGACAGTTATAAAGAACTTACCTAACACATATTACTAGCATTTCCATTGCTTACAAGGAACATGGTCTATAATAAGGCAAAAAAATGTTTTTGAACTTCCTTCACTAAAAGCAACTAACATAAAAAAAAAATTAAACGCAAGTGAAATTAGGATATGGAAGTGACATTGTAAAAATTAAAAGATCCAGGATCCAATCCCAGCAGTGTGAATTGAACAAGTCAACCTGTGGATTGAAATCTACAAACCTTAAAGTAGCCAACATTCTTTTTTTTATTTATTTTTTATTTATTTTATTTTTTTAATATTTTTTATTAAGGTATTATCTGTGTACATAGCTTATCATTGCCCCCCCCCCCATAGGTGCCCTCCCTCCCCAGAGGTTTGTGTCCATTGGTTGTTCTTATATGCAAGCATCCCAGTCCTTCGGTTGATCTCTTATCTCCCCCAGATCTCCCTACCCTCCCCCCCCTCTGTCATTTGGCAGTCTGCCTGTTGTTTTACTGTCACTATATCTATCTTTCTGTTCATTCGTTTATAATGTTCTTTAATATCCATAAATGAGTGAGGTCATGTAGTGTTTCTCTTTCATTGACTGGCTTATTTCACTCAGCATGATGCTCTCCAATTCCATCCAGGTTACTGCAAATGATGAGAATTCCTTCCTTTTTATGGCAGCATAGTATTCCATGGTGTAGATGTACCATAGTTTTCTGATCCATTCATCTGCTGATGGGCACCTAGGCTGTTTCCAAGTCCTAGCTATTGTAAATTGTGCTGCTATGAACATAGGGGTGCCCAACATTCTTTTGTTTTATATTTATCACTATTTTTTGTTTTGTTTTTATCATTATTTTAAGTTATTATTTTATGTTTAATATTATGTTTTTTTTTCTTCACAAAAATAGTGGCCTCTGATTACTGCTGTCTTCGCAGGGGCAGAAATCACCTGTCTTCCATTATGTGCTTACTAGTAGCCCATTGAGTGATATTGCATGAAGTAGGCTGGGAACCACAGCACTTGGCTTCTGTGGAAGGCCGAAGCAAATGTTGATGCCGGAAGGAAGCTGCACTGCTTCCCTGGGAGTCAGGCCCACCATCTCCTCTCTGTGCCTGCGCTGGACCACAGAGGCTGCGGGCTGGGGCATCCCTTCGGTGATGAAGCAAGCGTCCCACCCCAGCTGCTCCATTTCCACTGCCCAGAGGCCCTCTGTTGCCATAGCAACAAAGCAAGCATTCCACCAGGTTGTTCACGCTGCAGCTCTCAGCAGCACCCCCCCCCCTCCAGGACTGGGTGACTGAGTGGACTGGGTGCTGCCATCTTGTGGCTATGGGTGCTGCACTCTTTGCGGTGGAATGATGGTTAATTTGCATATTATCCTTTTATTAGATAAGATTATCCTCAGTTAATTCCAGAATTGGCATTTTTTTTATTCTCATGTATTGTGTTAGTTTTCTAGGCCTGTTGTAACAAAGTACCATACGCTGAGTAGCTTAAACACCAGAAATTCTATCTCCTTATTGTTTTGTAGGTTAGAAGTTCAAGATTAATATGTCTGCAGGATTGGCTCCTTCTGAGGGCCCTAAGGAAAGGATCTGTTCTGGGTATCTTTGGCTTGTAGATGGCTATCTTCCTGCATTCTTCCCTCTTCTTATAAGGACATCAGTTATGTTGCATGAGGACACCCCCACCCCACCCCAGCGATCTCATTTCAATGTAATTACCATTTTGAAGACCCTATCTCCAAATAGCTACTTTTCAAAGTGCTGGAATTAGGTCTTCAACATATAAATTTTGAGGGAGAGGGACACAGTTTAGCTCACAACATGTATTATGATCGGTTGAGAGATTTATATAATTTTTGTTTCAAAGATCACCAAATGGCATTACAAAACACCTAGCAATCAGAATAAAATATGAATATATATATATATATATATATATATATATATATATACACTATACTTAAAAATACTTATTACTTGAAGTACTTATTCTATTCTATTATGTCTTTTAAAGTGGAATTATTATTCCAAATCACAATATCCTTCAATGAGCCAAGGAAAAGAAAACATCTATTCAAAGAGCAAACAAATTAACCAGCATCTAATGCCAATCTCATGCCCTCTGGAGGTGCTCTATATTGGCTAGTAGTCTATTTTCTTCTAACCATATGGTTTTGTGCAGATGATTTAGCACAAAAATAACCTTCTTCGGTGAATAGCGGTGCTGTGTGCAGAAAGCTCGCCCTTCCTTTTTGAACTGCTCAGAGGTGTAACCCCCACAGGAAAGGCATCTGTCCTCCAGCAACGGTTAAAAAAATCAAGGTTATAGATTTGACAACTCACTGAAATGTCACGGAGAATCATTTTCTAAACAGAAGTCAGCCAGGCCTCTCTATTGAGGTCCAAAACTTTAGCAGTTACACGCAAGCTCTCTCTAGATCTGTGGGGTTGATTTTTATAAGTAACTTGTTTTTTGCATTTTAATATTTTATTCTGGTTTATTAAAACAATGCAAAATTATATAGCCTACTACCCACCCACACACACATTTTTTCTTTTATTTGGTTTTTATTTAAGAATAAAGACTTGTGGGTAAACAAACACTTTCAGTAAATTGCACAATTTTGTAACAAGTAAGTATTCATAATAGAGATATGTGGCCCTAAGTCTGTTTCTGGAATTATTGCAGAATTCCTTTGAAATGGAGAAAATGCAATAATTTCTAAGCTATGGAATTTATATTTCTAAAACGAAGGCAGAAAGAGTAAGTATGTCAAATAGCTAACACAGAGATAAAACATTAGAGCCCACACTAAATCTAAGCCAGCTCCCAGTGGGCTGATTTCTGTATGCCAGGAAAAAGGATCCTGATGTCAGTCTCACAGCACTTTTCACTCATTCGTTCACCAGATGGTTGTGCTGGGCAGTATTCTGCATTCTTGGGATAGACCATTGAATAAAAAGCAGGGATTTTTGCCCTCGTAGATTTTATATTTTAGTAGGAAGAGGTCTGCAATAAACAATAAGCACAAAAAATTACATAAATGATATAGGTGTGCTAATCTGTACAAAAGGGAAGTAGAGCAAGCTAATGTAAATCAGGGAGTGAGGGGTTGGATTTTAAATGAGAGGTCAGGATAGGGCTTCAAAGGTGTTAGGCCACACCACTTATATAACAGAAGGAAAAAAAAAACAACACAAAAAACATTGCCTGAAATGAAGCATTTTTTTAATTGATTCTTCTTCCTTAAAATTAGTTTTCAGAGTGAAGTATGAAAAATTTAGCGAAGCCCATGCAGGATTTAAGATATTTTAATCATAGCATTTTTTTGTTCATCTGTTTAATAAATGGCAGTGCTTTATTCTTGTAGTTTTCCATTGTCCCTAAGAAACCTGATTGGAGCTAGCTGACTAGTTTCCCATCTCCCTCTCCTAACATGAAACCTGTGCCTCACATTTCAATTCTGTATCTCTAGACATGCGAATGTCACTGATATTGCAAAATCACAAGGCATTTATGTCTTGCAGGCAACTCACTGCAGTCTTTGTTCATTGTTTAGATGCCACGTGACATAAAAGGAAAATGAAAGCCAAACCTCCAAATAAAAATTATCAATTTTTGGTAATATGTTACTGGATAAAACCAAGGTATAGATTCTTCTACGCTAATTTGCCATTAGCAATGCAGTGCCACCAATTCAATGTTTTATGGCAGGTCTCAAAAGAAAGTTCCTAAGTCCGTGGCATGTTAACAAAAGGGCAAAATTGTATTTTTAAGGAGAGAAACAAGCGAAGATAAAGGATCACAAGGACAGAGAGGGTACCTTGAAGATATACAATGCTCTATGAGGCTGGCAAAATATATGAGATATCTAATTCCAGCTGTCAGAGGGGATCACATTGATTTTTGTGTCTGTTGTATTCATTCTTAGAGTCCTCTCTCAATGGAGTCTTATTTATTTAGCTTTTATATAACCTATCTTTTTCAGGACAAAGTTAATAGTACTTTCCAGTAAGAAAATAGTGACTTAGTTTAAATTGGAATAGTTGAGAATCCATTTTGCTTTGGTTTAGATTCAAGAAAATGAAAAGGCTTAGACATTTTCAAGGTAAAGAAGTCAAAAGAAATACAGGAACCCTAACTCACTGTCCTAAATGCTGGTTGTCTTTGTCCGCCTCTACATGCTTTTGTTAGTCAGTATCTGATCCATCTATTTTTGGCTTCCCCAACCTGGATCGCACAAAACTACTTCTGAGAATGAAAAGAATATCATGACTCAGTTAAAAATAGTTCTTTTGTAAGAAAGCTTTTAAAAGCTGGCCAAAAATCAAACCCAGACCCTGACCAAAAGAATCTGTTTAGAAAATATAATCTGTATTTATAGATGACTCAGTACTGTTTTCACACACACACACACACACACACACACACACACACACACACACAATGTTTCCTAAAATATATTGGTGATAGCTTATTAAGCAAGACATTCCACTATCTTACTTTCACAACATGATATAGTTATTCTAATGTTACTCATAAAGAGAAAATTTCATTGTTTTATTTGGCCAAAATATAGTTTTGTCAATGTTATATTAGATCTTTTTATTGCAGACTGAGGGGTTTTGTCTTTAGAATTCTTGTAATGAATTCAATGGGTTATTTAAATTTCTGATTTGGTATATAACTTAATACCAAATGTTAGACTGTATAATCTAATCATGTTTTTACTCGCCTAATTACCTACAACAATAAAACAATAGCTCAAGTAATATTTTATAGTTTAGTTAACTATACCAGAAGAGAATAATTTTGCAAAGTTCCAAAAATGGTGGATTTTCTGCAATCAAATTGGTGGAAATATGGGTTACCATTGTGATTGTTTATTAAGTAAAAAAGTTGAATCTAGGGTTTGTATTATATTGTTCAGATCCCCAGAAGCCTGTTTCACATATTCTATAGGATAGCTTACTTGGGTAGATTCTGAACAAATTTCATGAGCTTAAAGAAAGAACAGACAATGCAGAAAAATGTCTCAGAATTCTTTTATTGTGTGTCTTACAAGACCACTAACAGAAACAATAGGACCTCTTGTAAATTCGCAATTCTAGAATGTCAGAAGAAACATTTTGAAAATAACTTCTTGACTCTTTGAAGTCAACAACTCCTGGAATATGGGTGATATGCAGAAATCTTGGGAGATAAAACTGATAGTGTAAGGAAGTTAAAAACAAAGTCCAATAATTGATAACAAAAAAAGCCTACTCTTTCCTTAAGGAAGCAAACCTATACAAGCCCTTTTCCTGAAAACCATTCTATACCAGTGGCCAGCCCTAGAAGAGGTCTAAGAGCTATCATCAGAATCCAGATAACTGGACAAAAATAAAGTGTCTGTTTCCTTTATAGCACTTAAAACTCCATATGAAACTTTATTGTATGGTAAAGATAATTTCATCTGTGCTGAGCAGAGACATTTAGGGAAGAAGATATATGAACTAACATACCTACAATGTGTAAAATGCTTTTATATATATTATCAAATTTTATCCTGAGATTAACTCTATGAGTAAAGACCCATCTCCTAAAGCTGAGAAATGAAGAAACTGAGGCATGAAGGTCATGTGACTTGATCGATGATAAACCTGAGAAGTGGTGCAGATAATCATGAATCTGGTTACAAAACCTGTACTTCTACCCTGCCACAAGTGCTGGTGCTGTGCTTGGAACTTGATTTAGATCAAGTTACATATGTCTTACAGCAAGTTGTGAAATGGATATCATTGTCTTATTATTATCCCATTATTGTTCTTACTTTACAGAAGAGGAAACAACTGTAAGGTTTAGAGGAGTGTTTTCCAACATTCACTCACCATCAGAATTGCATGACAAGGTTTGAAAAAGATTTAATCAAGGGATCCATGCCCAAACATTCTTACTTAGTCAATATTTCCTGATGGATTTGTAAATTTTTTAAACCTTTTCAGGTAATTTTAACTTGGCACTAGAGTTCAGAAACACTGATTAATGAACACTTTTAATAGTTGAAGAGCAGGGATGTGAACTTCTATTTCCCTATGCTATACCACTATGTGAAGCCGGGAATAGGTGAGATTTATATGTTGTTATCAATTTATTGACATTATGCAATTTAATGCTTACAGTAATGTTCTTTGATAAATATTTACCACCTGGTGGTTAACAGACACACAGAATGACAATATTTATTGTTGCAAAGCAGTCTTAGTATAAATTTATAAGCTTAACATAACACATGTTGAGGAATTCTACTTTCAGAAAGATGGACTACTTTTTTCATATCTATTCTACTAAGTACAAGTAAGATCCCTGAACATTATAGAATATAAATCAAACAGAAGAATACTCTGAAAGGTAGAGAGAAGAATGTAGACTGGCTAGGTAACATGGGCTCTGAAGAATGACATGGTTGTGAGTTCCCTGGGTTGTCTTTTGTTTGTTTGTTAATTTTTTAAGATTCCATTGTTTGTTTCCCAATATAACAGTTGTGATTAGATTGAATTTTAAAAATATTTTTCTTGACTTAAGATATATTCACCTAATATGTAGTTTATTCACATAAAAAAGTTCAATTCAATGGTATTTAGTATGCTTACAGATATGTGCAACCTTTACTGGTACTACAATCAATTTTAGATCAATTTCATCAACACTAAGAGAAAGTCCATATCATTTAGCTATTACCCACTCTGTCCTTATCCTCTCAGCCCTAATAAACCACTATATTACTTTTTTTTCTCTATAGACTTTCCTATTCTGGATATTTCATGTAAATGAAATAATACCATGTATGGTCTTTTGTGACTGGCTTCTTTCATAATGTTAGCATAATGTTGTCAAAGTTTCTTTGTGTTGTGGAATAAATTATATTCCTTTGTATAGATGCATTTTGTTTACCCATTCATCTGTTGATAACATTTAAGTCATTTTCACCATTGGCTAATGTGAGTAATGAATGGTTCGAGGAACATCTACTTACAAGTTTTTGTTTGAGCACCTGTTTTCAATACTTGTGGGTATATACCTAGGAATGAAATTGTTGAATCATGTGGTATCTCTTTGTTTAATTTTTTAAGAAACTACCAAATATTTTGCACAGCAGTTGTACCAGTTTATATCCTAACCAGTGACATTTGATGGTTTCTATCTGTTACTATCATTCCTACTTCTACTACTACTACTACTATTACTACTACTACAACCATCACCAACATCTCTCTCCTGGTGGGTGGGAGTGGTATCTCATTGTAGTTTTTATATTTATTTCCCTAATGATTAATGATGAACCTTTTTCATGTGCTTGTTGCATATGTATATATATATATATATATATATATATATATATATATATATGGAAAACTGTCCTTTGTTCATTTTTTAATTGAGTTTTCTGTCTTTTTGAGGTTGAGTTATAAGAATTCCTTATATATTCTGAATACTCTTATGAATATATCATAGACTCAATGCATGAAATTTGTGCAAGAGTAGGCCTTCCTTCCTTCCCCTAGCTGTCGGCACTGGCTTCCCTTTGGCACTTGGGACCCGGGCTTCCCATGCAGCCCTGGCTTCATCTGGAAGGTTGTCCAGAAGGATGTCCAGTCAAATTAGCATCTTATACTTTTATTATTATAGCTAGCTTGGAATCAAACTTTAAATTGATAATAGCAAAATTTCCTTTAAAAAATTTTTTATTAAGGTATTATATGTGTACATAGCTTACCATTGTTCTGTGTTCATTGGTTGTACTTATGTGCATGTATACAAATCCTTCGGTTGATCTCTTATCTCCCCCATATCTTCCTACCCTCCCCGCTGTCATTTGACAGTCTACTTGCTGCTTTACTGTCACTATATCTATCTTTCAGTTCATTAGTTTATAATGTTCTTTATTATCTGTAAATGAGTGAGGTGATGTGGTGTACCTCTTTCATTGACTGGCTTATTTCACTCAGCATGATGTTCTCCAGTTCCATCCAGGTTGCTGCAAATGATGAGAATTACTTCTTTTTTATGGCATCATAGTATTCCATTGTGTAGATGTAGCATAGTTTTCTGATCCATTCATCTGCTGACGGGCACCTAGGCTGTTTCCAAATCCTAGCTATTGTAAATTGTGCTGCTGTGAACATAGGGGTGCATATATCCTTTCTTATTGGTGTCTCTAGTTTCTTGGGATATATTTCTAGTAGTGGGATTACTGGGTCAAATTCCAAACACCTGGAAAGTGAAGCAGCACGTTTCTAAATAATTTGTAGATCAAAGATAACACCACAAGGGAAATTTTAAAATATATGTTGAACGGAATAAAATGAAAATACAACATGTTGAAATTTGTGGGGGTAAATCAGTGCCCAGTGGGAAATGAATACCATTAAGTGAGTATATTTGAAAATAATAAAATTCTCAAATCAATAATATTTAACTTTTTTGTATGAATAGACAAAATTGTTCTAAAATGTACATAAAAAGCAAAGGAACTCAAGCAGGTGAATCAGCCTTGTAGAAGGTGAATAAAGAGGAGGAAATCAGCCTACTAGATTTTAAGAATCAGCATATCCTATATATTAAAAGGCTAACATGCAAATATACTGAACAGCAAAATAATCGGTCACTATGATGTGCGCTGACCACCAAGGGGCATGCACGGAATATAGTGGACGTTGGTTATAGCGGGCTGGTGGACCAGGCGAGTGGGGGCACCAGACCAAGGCGAGGCACTGGTCGCTGTCATCAGGGTGAGCTTCGGGTGGTTATTTAAAATTATATGCTCCCACATGCTGTGGTCCCACCCGGTGCTTTGCACCTGCTGCGGGTGCTGGTCCCGCTCGTATTTGCAGCCTGCACTGGAGCCGCCATTCATACCCGCTGCTGGCACCCAGCACTGGTCCTGATTGTTGGGCACCATCAGTGGGTGCAATGGCGGCTGCCAGCCCCAAACACTGCTGAGGGCTTATTCACCTTCCCCTGCTCCTGAAGGGGCAGCAGCTGCTACCCACACCCACTGACGGTGCCGACCCTGTTTGCACCCGCTGCTGGCACCAGCCCCAATCACTCCATGCCACCAGTGGGGCTGGCTCCATCAGCATGTGGGAACTCCAGTGGCAGGAGCGGGGCTGCCAGCAGAGAAGAAACTGGTGGCCTTGGCAGGAGGGGCCGGGTGAGGGCATGGATGCTGGGTTGAGACCCACCCCTGTGCCCACCGTGGCCTGGCTCGACAGACCACAGTTCCTTTCAAGGTGCATGAATTCATGCAACGGGCCCCAAGTAGTTACACAACAGAGGCAACATAAGTATCCCTATAGTGATGGAACTACTTTGTATCTTGACTGTGGCAATGCCAATATCTTAGTTGAGATAATGGTACTATTTTGCAAAAAGTTTTCATTTGGAAAAACTGGGCAAAGAATACAAAATGCCTCTGTGTAATATTTCATACAACTACGTGGTAATTCACAATTATCTAAACATTGAAAGTTTAATTAAAATATTTGCATTTATCGCCTCATATTTTCTGTGGGTTAGACATCCAGGTGTAGCTAACTGGGTAATCAAAGTGTCAGGCAGAATTGGGTTCTCAACTGAAGACTTGACTTGGGATGAATCTGCTTTCAAACTCAAGTATCTATTGGCAGCATTCACTTTTTTGTGGATTGTTAGACTGAAAGCTTCAGTTTCTTACTGGAAGTTAGTCAGAGGCTCCCTCCAATGTCTTGCCATGTGGCTTTCCTAATATAGTCACTTGCTTCATCAAAACCAGTCAGGGAGAGCCCTAGCCAGTTTTGCTCAGTGGATAGAGCATAGACTGGAAGACTTAGAACCCTGGGTTCCACCTGGTCAAGGGCATGTACCTTGGTTGTAGTCTGGATCACTGGCCATATTCGGGGCACGTGTGGGAGGCCACAAATCGATGTGTCTCTCTCACATCAATGTTTCTCTCTCCATGTATCTTCCTCTCCCTTCTACTCTCTCTAAAAATTAATGGAAAAAATACCCTCTGGTGAGGATTAACAGCAACAACAATAACAAACAAACAAAAAGCCACTGAGGGAGGGATACTCTAAACTAGACAGATGTCATAATCTTAGGTAAGATGATCATAGAAGTGATATCCCATCATCTTTGCCTTCTTCTATTGGTCAGAAGCAAGTTGAAGTTCCATCACACTCAAGGGAGGGGATTGGATAAGGCCATAATTACCAGGAGACAGGGATGATTGAGGCTTTGAGTCTCTACTGAATATGTATTTATATGCAGTCCTTTAAAAAATCCTTGGTTTTTTTAATTTGGAACCTGTCCACTACTTTCTTACATATTGGCAGCTATACAATATGATTTGTAGTATTGCCAACTATGTTCTACATGTATAATAGAACTTGGAACTTGGAGGAGTCCAGGACATTTTTACCATTAAGAGATAAGATGTATTCAAACAGATTGGGAAACACTGTGTCATATTTACATTAGGTATTTTTAGACTACATGTTAAATACCTTAGAGTTGTGGAGAACTAGTTATATTGCTGTGTGTAATTTAGTAATCTGAAGAAGTTAATGCAATATCCCCCAAAACAGGGGTTGGCAAACCATGGCTTGGGAGCCACATGCAGCTCTTTGGCCCCTTGAGTGTGGCTCTTCCACAAAATACCACGTGTGGGTGTGCATGTACAGTTGATTGAAACTTTGTGGCCCATGCGCAGAAGTTGGTTTTCAGCCTGGGCAATTCTATTTTGAAGAAGTGGTGTTAAAACACTCAAGGGGCCAAAGAGCAGCATGTGGCTTACTAGCCCCAGTTTGCCGACCACTGCCCAAAAACAATGTTATCATTTGGAAAAAGTTCATCCTTTGAAAGAAACTTTTTCTACTGAAACTTTTTTTTACCTCTGTGGAAAAACTTCTTTTCAGAAAACCTTTCAATTGCTTTAAAAAGCTTACAAATCTTTTCAAAATAGAAAAAATACCCTACATGACATTTTTTGTAGAGTGAATTCATTCAAGTATCCTGTGACCTAGTAGTTATATTCAAAACACAATTCATCAATTAAGTAATACACTTTACATTTTTGTGAAGCTTTGCATTGGTCACCTGTCTTTACTAGAAACTAAAATATTCCTCTTTTTAGAAAATTATGATATGACAATTTCATTCTTCTTATACTTCCTTTGAATGTGTCAGCAGTTCTTAAATATGCCTTTTGATGCCTCTGAGAATAAACTTGAAATATTTCACAATGCCCAAATAATGTAGGTCATTTGGAAATAATAATGACAAAAATACATCATCATCATCGTTATTATCATAATATGAATAACTCAAAAAATACCTGCTATCTGGTTGCTCTAATCTCTAACAGAAAATATATAAGACCAGAAATAAAAACAACTCCCTTTGTTTTCTCTATCCTCTAAAGAGAAGAGAAAGGAAAGAAAGAAAACAAGGTTCTTCTTCTTTTTTTGGAAAGAGACTTGTCTCATCCTGATGAGTCACTCCCCATATGTCCCTTCCTTCTCTGCCTTGCCTGCTCTAACCCTGCACTGCACGCTCAGGCTGATTTGCCTCTTGCTGATCACTGGCCCCTTTTATATCATCTCCCATGAACCACTAAAACATGACCACTGATGAGAAGCACCTTCTACTAAAATTTTAGGGGGTAATAGAGAGATTTGTGGCACAGTACGGAGCAAAATCACTGTATATGTATTGTTAACATCAGGGTTCCTCCAAGTTTCTTAGCTCTCTCTGTGTTGGAGAATTATTTAGATGACTAGTATTCTTATCTGGTCTGGGCCTCATTTGAGATAGGCTTTATCGTTTGAGAAAAGGCTTTGTCATTTCCACAAAATCTCTTGCTGTTACCAATTGTATTTATTTATTATGCAGAGCATTCTACTATTCTCCTACATCACATACATGGACCTTATCTTTCATAATTCTAAAAGCATCTATCTTGAGGTTCTTCTATATAAGAGTAATTATTTGCTTAAAAGTAAGAAAAAAGAATAACTTTTCTTCCAGCTTCATAATAATAACTGCCACCATTGACTGAGCATAAAATGCTTATAATTATAATTTATTGAACCCGTCCATCATGTGGTAGACCATTCTATGCATTTTACACATTACATATTTGAGTCATTTAATTCTTAAAATAATTTCATCTAATGCTAGAAGCCCTGCACATGAATCCATGCACCAGTAACTCGCTGCTGCACTCCAATAGCTCTCTGCCCACTTCCCTGCCCCACTCCCCTGCCACCCCCTCATAGCTTGCTGCCCTGCCCCCTCCTGTAGCCAGTAGCTCACTGTCCTACCCTCCTGTAGCTCCCTCCTACACCACCCGTCCCCCTCACCCCACCATAGTTTGCTGCTCTGCTCCCTCCTATAGCTTTCTGCCACCTGCTTGTAGCTCGCTGCCCCACCTTCCTGCTGATCCATGATCCTAATGACCATTTGCATATTACATCTTTATTATATAGGATAGTGATTATGAAAAGAAGTTATATGCTTTAAAAGTATATTTCAACAATACTACTAGATAAAAATTCTAATTTTCCCCATGATCTAAGAGTAGGAAGTTTGGGTAGTTTTCCTGGTAAGTGGAAGAGCCAGGTATTTCCCTGGCTCCAGAATCTTCCAAGTTAATCTCAAAACCTCACTATGTACAACCCTGGATTACTTTGAAGAAAGATGTGTACTTATGATATAATCTTTTTGTAGTAGCTAGAATAATGCCCCCTCTCCAGATGTCTACATCATAATTTCAGAAATCTATGAATATGTTGTATTATGTGACAACAGGGAGTTAAGATAATAGAATTAAGGTTGATAATTGCTGGTGGGTGTTTCTTAGAATCTTGAAAGGTTCAGGAATCTGGAGAAGGCACTGTGTATAAATTAATCTAGAGCCCAGAGACAGCCAAAACCAGTTTGGCTCAGTGGCAGAGCATTGGTCTGCGGACTGAAGAGTCCCGGGTTCGATTCCGGTCAAGGGCATATACATTGGCTGCGGGCACATCCCCGGTAGTGGGTGTGCAAGAGGCAGCTGGTCGATGTTTCTCTCTCATTGACGTTTCTAGCTCTCTCTCTCTGTAAAATATCAATAAAATATATATATTTTTAAAAAAGAGTACAGAGACAAAACATAATTTTGGAAGGCATTGGGGGGGGGGGCAGAGAAACTTGACTAAAGAAACCAAGGTCTCCCGACCCCTTGCTTTTCATTAATACAAATTGTCCTAAGGCATAGTAGATATACACATCAAAGGCCAGGGTTTAGTATACAGAATCCATTTTCAGATTGGAGGAATTGCCTTGGGCTGTTCAGGTGTTTAGCCAGTAGGAGGCAATAGCATGTACATTGAAATGCCCTCAGCTGTCTGGCAGCAAGCAATCATTTATGCATCCTTTTCAGGTTTGAGGAAATGCCCTCAGCCATCTCCAGATGATTCAGCCCTGCTGACATGCTGGACTTGGCTTCCAGCAGATAATCAGCTGATCTTAAAATAGGAACATTATTCTTGATTATTCAATGAACCCAATGTAATTACAAAGGTCTTTTAAAATGGGGAAGACTGAGAGAGAGGAGTCAATGTCAGATTGATTCTGCGTAAACAAGATTTGACTGATCCTTGCTGGCTTTGAAGATGGGAGGAGAACAGGAGCTAAAGAATGCATGCAGCCCCAAGAAAGTGAAAAAGTCAAGAAAATAGAATCTTTCCTAGCTTCCAGAAATAAACAGGGCCCTGCTGATACCTCAGTTTAGCCCAATGGGACCCATTTGGGATTTCTGATTTCCAGAACTATATCATATATTTGTATTGTTTAAGCCACAAAATTTATGACAATTTGTTACAGCAAGAGTAGGAAGCTAATACATCAATTTTAATTTTTTTGTTATCTCTTATTCCATTGTCTTCAGTTAGAAAAATATGCTTGATTGATGGGTCAGTTGACACATAACATTGACCCTATCTCTTTTCACAATGTTCCCTTCCTTTGACACTTCCAAATAGAAGTTGTGTTATTGTTTCTTTCAGAGCCTAACCATTTTCAGTGCCCATTTTATTTGTCATTAAAAAACTAAGTCTTCTTTGGAATTTAGGCTTCCAAACTTTTTTTTTTTTTTTTTTTTTAGCCAAACAAAATAGAAGGCATGGCAACAAAGAATTCTTTAGTGGCATAAAGCTTAGAGCAGGTGAACCATGAAAACTGACTTTTTTAGGAGGAAGTTGTCTAGGTAATGGGAGGGAATATCAATGGGAGTATGGTCAAGACAGTCAGGGTCAACAACATGGTCCAATGCACAAAATGCTCAAAGTAGAAGAGCACAGGAACAGACAACGCAAATGAGGTGGGTATGAAAGATGAAATTGGAAAGGATCATAAGCCAGATTGTAAAGGAGTGTGATTGCCCTTCTAAAGAATTTGTATTTTTATCTTGGAGCATGTAGGTGATCTCGGGAATATTTAACACAAGAAGAACTTGAACATAGTTGAGTTTGGAGAGTAAATGGTACAGGCAATGCAGTGAATAGAATTATGTAACATGCCTGGAGGTTGGGAAATAAGATAAGAAGATAACAATAGTTCCAACATATATATATATAACAGTGACTCTGGGATTGGCAAGAAGTGGAGAGATTTGAAATACATCAAGAAGATAGTGGTATCTGTTGACTAATGTGGACCTTGAGAAAGCCAAAGAAGTCATGTTGATGACTTGCACAATAAGATATATGGTACGTTCACTGATCTGGGGGATATTGTAGATTTGAGATAGAAGATGTGGTGTTTGGTCATGGTTAAGTTTGAGTTACTCTGAATCATTCTGTTGAAAATGTGAATAAATAACCACTTTCTTCTGGATTTTTATGTTATGTTCTTATTAAATATCTGTCCAGGACCTACTTCTTGCAAACTGATATATGATCTGAGTCTTCCTTTAGTATATATTGTGCCATCCTCTGCCAAGTAATCTGTGACAACGTGTAGGCCTCTTTTATTAATTAAGTCCACTTTTGTGGCATATTGGCAAATTAACAAGATAATTAAACATTGGAACATTATTAAAACATAGTGAAAAATCACATAGGGTCCTGATATTTTATAAAGAAGTATAGAACAGATTGAAGTTTAGAAAATAACAAAACAGTATGGCTGAAGCAAATGTAATAGACAATGACATCACACGAACCTGTATGAGATCAATATGACATGTGGGACACTTGGTGAAAATGTTTTATTGACTTCTTCAATGTTGTAGTTTGGCTCCTACAAAAGTGTGAGTATGATTTAATAATGTCAGATCAATGACAATAGAACCTGTTAATCTAATGTAGTGTTCTGTTTATTGAACTGACTGGTATTATTTGCACCTCACAAAGTAAAAATAAATTGTTCTGGTATTAAAGGTGTGTTGTATTTGTTGAGGATTTCCGACTAACATATAGTTTGTGCTGAATGTGGTGGGGAAATTCAGAGAATATAAGATATGATTCCTATCACCAGAAAGTTTATATATCTTTTAGGATATGTAAGATTAACAAGCACAGGAAACCATTAAAATGACACAAAAAAATCTAAAAGTCAATTATCGATGTATCTTATACAAGAGGAATTCAATAAATGCTTGCTAAATTCACTTGTAATATTTTTTTATTATTCTAACAATTCTAGAGAGAAAAATATTATTCACTTTATAGAAAATATATATACCTGAAAAAAATATATATATATATACAGGGTGGAGCAAAATAGGTTTACAGTTGTTTGTGTGGAAAAAATAACATACTTAATAAATAATAATATAAGAATAAACTGTGCTTCACATTCTCACAACTGTAAAACTACTTTTGCCCCTGCAACCCCCAATATATTACTTAGAAGTTTATAAAAGGTAAAAGTTATGTGCTGTTTAGCTAATCAACCAAAGTATCAATCAGCCACATCTACTAATTGCTGATGTTATATTTCTAGCATGCTACTTTCATGTTATTTAAGAATAGCCTATAATAAGTGAGAGCATGTACTTAAGCCAGCATGATAATTGAGGCTTGGGGGCCTTTAAAAATTACTTTCTATAAACAGCCCTTGGAACAATGACTTCTTGCAAGGGGAAAAGACAGCGATTTTAAGGGTTTAGAAGAGCTTGTCTGGCATGTTGGTCTCTGCTCTGCAGAGCAAATCCCTTGCATGTCTTAAAAGAGATTGATTTTTGATGTAAAGGCACATTTCATCATAGCTTTGAAAATTTGAAAAGTGTCTGTGAGGGTTTGCTTCTCAGTGGATTGGAAATCTATTAGTATATAGCCAAGAGGTCACCGAATAGCAGAAATGAGACTTTGCATTTTCTGATGCATACCAAAGAACTACATTTCTAAAAGTGTGGCACTGAAGCTCTTATAACAGGAATAAGGCTAGCAAAATAGATTCTCATTAGCATATTACTGTGGTCATTTCCCCCATGTTGCTGCCATTAAAAAAATGTAATCCTCAGGTGAGAATTAACAAATATATACTATATTTCTATATACCATATAGAAAAATATTTATGTCATTGGCCATACTATTCTGGGTTCTTTCTAATGCATTATAAAACAAAGTATGTGCCTAATTGCCTATAATTTAGTTAAGTTGTATTTCTGTACATTTATAGTGTATTGATAAACAGTGTTCATAATAATAACCATAGTTTTAGTACATATACATACACACACATACACACACACACACACACACACACACACACACACACACATATCTCCAGCGACTGGCATGCCAGGATGACTGAAACGATCAGAATGACGAGTTTCTATGATGCCCATTGCAGTGGCCAACTGGCCCATCAGGCCCAACTGGCCAGCAGGCCAACCTCCCACGTCCCCTACCCCCATGTCAGCCAGACCCCACCTGTGCATGAATTTGTGCACCAGTCCTCTAATTCCTCTAATATAAATATAAATATAAATATAGTCAACCAGGCAGATACTATATATCTCAACCTTCCTTGAAACTATTCTTTTCTTTCTTTCATCTTTCTTACATGTGCTGGGTGACCAATGAATGGGCTGTGAGCATAAGAGCTGTAGCACTTCCAGATCAGTGGCTTGCCTTAGACTTCCCCTTTGCTGTTTTTTCTTATGGCTTCATGAATGTGGTACTGGGAATTGTTTATACTCTTTGAACGTGAAGAACTTTAGAAGATGGTGGAGGTGACCTGGATTTCTGGATTACTTTATGGAGCTGAACTGCTACAATACCTGCTTTCATTTATACTGTAACATTAGGGAACAATATAGTTATTTAAGTGAGTGTATTTTGGGGGGTGTTGTGAAAGCAGCCTGTACACAGCCTAACAAAACCTTTTGATGACATGCCCAAAATCTCTGAGAGCACATTTCCTCTGTACTCCAAGAAATCAAATACCAAAGTCCCCTCCCTGGTTATAATTTTCTATCCACCATGATCTTTGTATACTTTAACTCTTTTCTAAGCATAATAATTCTACAGCTGGAAAGTAAGCACTAGACAGCTCATGATGAGTTTTCAGTTGTGTGAAGAAGGTTGGGCTTATCGTAAGGACAAAGAAAAACAAACCATGAATCACAGGATTCATTCCAAGAAGTGAAATGATGAAAATGACACTTCAGAAAAGATCATTCTAGTTGCAATGTGAAGAATGGCTTGGAAGAATGCAAGCTTGGATGCTGAGTAAATTAAGGAAAGCTATTGCAGGAACCTAGGAGGGACGTAATTATGCCCTGAACTAGGCAGTGGCTCTGGGGATAGAGAGAATTGAAGCATTCGAGAGAGATCTTGGAGGTAGAATTTCATCTACATGGAGATTCTGTCAGTAGTTAAGTATATGAATCTGGAGCTCAAAAAAGAGGTATAAACAGATCAAAATTTGACAGTCATAAGTACATGTGATAGATATTGACTGGAGTCATGGGGCTGGCTGGTTAAGCCACCCAAGGACACTGTATAGAATAGAGGCTCTAAGACAAAATCCCAGGGGTGACCACATTTAGGGATTTAAGGCAGTGATTCTCAAGACACAAAGAGGGGTGGTGAGAATACCCAGAGAGGATTGTAGAATGTATAGCTTTAAACAAACAGCACATAATTTCTTTGATTTGGCTTCTTTCCAGTCATGTTTCATTTGCTTTTGTAATTTCAAATTACATTATTCTTAAAAATAACAAGGATTGAAAGTCTTAGGCTAATTTTAGGAGGTAGGTAGGTTTTTAAGAGTTGAACAGTAGAAGTCAGAGAAGTTTGTCACTGAGGGTGCAGGATCAACTAGTCAATGGGAGTAAAAAAAAAAATGTGTGAGGGCAGAGTTTGGCTGTGAAAGAAAGAAGTGATCATGAGCTAGGTAAAAGGGGAAGCATTACATTAGGGGAAACCTTTGAGAATGTAAAACTACTGAAGAGAAGGATTCACTAGAGGGAAATAAGGTACAGTTTATAAAAAAAAAAAAAAATCACCAGAAAGAAGGAAAGGGTCTCAATGCACATACAAGCACTTTCCTCAGGTAAACATTGTACCACTTCTTCAATTGTAGCAGGAGGGAAGAAAGACAGTATCATTGCTTTATGTGGGTTTTGAGTTTTATGTTTTGTGACAAGAAGTTTAGAATTACATTTTGATCCTCCCTTTTATAGTAGAGATTTTACCTTTCATAAAAAAATGTAAGTCATTTTTATTATTTTTTAAAATTTTATTTGTATATGCATGTGTATGCATGTATGTGCTTATATATGCATGAATATGAACATTGGTATTTAGGAATGTATATGTGCATGAATACACACATGGTAGCATGTCCATGTGTGCATGTGGCACAAATGTATATATTTTTGTTTGCATTTGTGAATGTGTGTAAGTTCCAGGCAGCTTAGTTTGAAAATTAGGAGTAAAAACTCTTACTAAGACCATGTATTTCTCATCCTAGCCTCACTATTTATTCATTAAGTGACATTGGGAAAATTAGTTACTTTTTCAAACTGTTCTATCTGTAATGATGAAAATAATAGTATACACTGAGTGGCCAGATTATTATGACCACCTGACATTTGTAGGCAAATTAGCCATACACTTCATTGTATGGGATATGGAAGCTGAGGCCGGTTTGAACATCTTTGCTATCTGTAGTTACCAAGATAAAACATCTCCAATTCTCACAGGAACACAAGGATTGGATAGTTGAGCATTGGAAAAGTCATGTGGTCCAGTGAATCACGTTTCCAGTTGCATCAATCAGATGGTAGAGTGACAATTTCGCAGAAACAGCATGAAAGCACATGCATGAGTACAACCCTTCAAGCTGGTGGGGGCAGTTTTCCTGGCATGATTTGGGCCCTTTAGGTCATGTAGAACAATGCCTGAATAGAATAGCATACCTAAGTATCATTGCTGATCAAGTTCATCCTATCATGTTGATGGTGTATCCCAGTGGAGATGGTTTCTTCCAACAAGACAATACGCCATGCCATGGTGCTCATATTGTGCGGGAGTGATTTCAAGAACATGAGGGAGATTTTACCTTGCTTAGGTGGCCCCCGCAATCCCCAGATCTCAATCCAATTTAGCATTTGTGGGACGAAGTTAAAAGAGCCATCAGGCAGCTGGTTCCACAACCATCAAATCTCACAGAACTGGACAGTGCTATTCATCAGGCATGTTGTCAGATTCCTCCCATCACCTTTCAACATCTGGTGGAGACAATGCCAATAAGAATTACCACAGTATTGAAGGAAAAAGTGGCCCAATGAAGTACTGATGGGGTGATCATAATAATCTGGCCATTCAGTGTATATTTTTTACAGGAATTCTGAGGATTATATGAGATAAACCACATGCACAGAAGGCGGGGCACATAATAAAATACTCTATTATTATAGATGTTATTATATTTACTTTTTATCCTTTCTATATTTTACATTTTGATGCTTCCATTTATTTATTTTTGTTTCCTTTTAATATTTTTATTTGCTTTAGGAAGACTCATCTGTTTTCCATATTTACATTTTTTGAAAATATTTTATTTCTAATTCTAATTTTTAAAATAACCTTAATTCTATTATCTATCTATCTATCTATTTATCTATCTATCTATCATCATCATCATCTTATTTCCAATGTTTAATGAATGAAGAATCTTTGTTGCTTTGGGATATAAGAAATTTAAAGCTTCTATTTCCTTCTACAGCAGCTTCTGCCTGGTTTTAGAAGTGTTAAATATCTCTTTCAGCCCTAGCTGGCTTTGCTCAGTGGATAGAGTGTTGGCCTGTGGACTAAAGGGTCCTGGGTTCAATTCTGGTCAAGGTCACATGCCTGGGATTCATCCTTAATCACCAGTGGAGGGAGTGCAGGAAGCAGCTGATCAATGGTTCTCTCTCATCATTAATGTTTTTTTCTCTCCTCCATTTTTCTTTGAAATCAATAAAAATATATCTTTAAAAACATCTCTCTCAATAAAAACCAGCATGCCTAATATTTTGAAAACACCTTTGCCGCACTTTTAATTTATTCTAAATATTTTCTTCCTGTTTAAGTCTTTTTAATGCCCATCACTAGCCTTCCTTCAACTTGCCATTCTTAATCTTGTTATTAATTTACTTGGAACATGAGTACTCTCTCAGTCTCAAAATTATTATTAAAAATTGGACACTTTTCTATAATTCCTCTTTGAATATTGTTTATATTCTGCTTTCTCTTTGAAAATTGCTATCATAATAAGCTGTATTTCCAATCGGTTTGCCTTTTCTCTCATTTTCTCTGTCAGTATATTCCCTTTGCCCTTTTCCTTTAGATTCCTCAGTTTTTTCTCAGTGTTGTCCTGTAAATCGCTAATTAAATTTTCTGCAATGTCAAGTCTACTAATTATTGATTCAGACTAAAGTGCCATTTTTTAATTTAAAATGTGTTCTGTTTATCAACAGTTTTTTCTCACCTTTGTCATCTGTTTCTATTTCACAGGGGCAAGGTTTCACTGATTTGTTTTTCTTTCTTCTATTCCTTAAGGAGAATGTGAATTTCCTGAGTCAGACACTGATCTCCTTTTCTTGTATTGAAACATTTTCTCATTTACTTATTTTTGTTCATTATCTTTCCTCAAAACGTAAGTGTATATTTCCTAAGTTTTACAACCATAAATTGCTGTGGGTTTTGTCACAAATTGTCACAATTCTCTAACCAAACCCTTCATAGAGGTCTTCACCAAGTTGCCAGTATTTCAATCTGCCTCCTAAAAATGTTAGTAAAGCATCTTACTTTTCACATAAAATCAACATGTCCAAATTAGACTGAGAATCCTCTTCTTTCCCTTCTGAACTTCCACAACAGCCATGCTACCATTCTGCCAATCATCCAGAATTAGATTATCATTTATGATTCTTCTTGTTGAACTTTTCTTAAAGACAGAGTTCCTAGGTCCATAATTATTCATGCCGTGTTTCCTTCAATTTTGTGCTCTCCTTTCTCATGTTACATTTATTACTTTAATTGCATGGTCTTACTCTATTTCAAAACAACATGTGTAATATATCAGATTATTTCTTTCAAAGCACACCTTCAATAATGTGTTCCTTCAGAAGCTTTCAATAACTCTCTTTAACTTACTGAATTAAGAACACACTCTTCCTCATGCATTTGAGATTTTTCAGAATATCACTCATTATTGATCTAATATACATTAAAGCCTTATACTCCACCACAATTTGTATGGACCCAGTGGCCTGCAAGAATGTAGCTGCCCACCTATATCATCTTATATAGTGTTTTCTTCCCAGTTCATTTTAATTCTGTGAACATTTATTAAATTTCTATTATAAGGCAAAGTTAGCAAATTTTTAGATATTAAAACATAATGTATCTTCTTAACTAACAGATGACTCTGACATCTACAGCTCAATCCATGGTGATAATGTGCTGCCCCAATCAATAAAGTGCAATGGGAACAGAATAGGAAGTGATGCATTCTGTCCAGGGGATTCAGGGTGGGCTCACAGAGAAGGAGCTTTAGACTAGTAACAACAAAGATAAATTTGAGTTTACTTTCCAGACAAATAAAAGACAAGTGGCATTCCACAAAGTGGGGCTAACATAAGAAGAGTTTAAAAAAAAAAGTGTAACAGTTTATGGTATATTTAGGAAAAGATAAATACTTTGACATATTTGTCTTTGATGTAAATACCACAGGCATAGAACATAGCCTGGGATATAACATGTGCTTAATAAGTATTTTTTTTATGGATAAGTGCATGAAAGACTATGAGACTTGGAAGTATTAAATATATATAGTGGAAGATAGGATTCGAAAGCAAGCATGAAGCTATATTATAAATGTGCAAATGATAACTCAGAAGGTTAGATTTCATCTTATGGGCAATTAGAAAACAGAGAAACAAATTGCAAATAGAATTGGATATGTAAATGAAAGTTTCAGCCAAATTTTTAAGAATGCAGATATTATACCAGATACTAAAATAAGCAGTAAGATACAATAGCTCTTAGAACTTTTACAAACAAGAATTGAACACAAACCAGGTTTGCAACTCTTTAATTGGTCAAAAGATTATTAGAGTATACAAGACTCATTAAGCAGAGATTGCGAGAGTAGAGAAGAAAGCTGCTATGTGAGTCTGAGTTCCACCTGTGATAGGGAGAGTTGAGGTGCTTTTCCTTCACTCAAGTAAAAAAAGGGGTGTGTGTTAAGGCCACTCCAATGATTTGATAGATATCTTTTGAAATTTGTGGGGGATAGGTAGAGGAGGCAGATAGTTGACTCCTACTTTTGTTCCTAGAAAGGGGATGTGGACCTTTGAAGAGGGCTGCCTGGGAAGGCATATGGGCAATTTTCTTTAATTATTGTCAGCTGAACTCAGGGCGAAGGCAGAGCCATGCCCTGGGAACACGCTCCCCCAATAAGACTGGACATGTTAATCAGTTCTGACTTCATAGCAGCCCAGATGTCAGCAGAGGCGGGACTAGATATGTAAATCCAGGCCTATAAAAAATAAACGCTCTGCCAAAACCAGTTTGGCTCAGTGGATAGAATGTCGGACTGCAGACTGAAAGGTCCTGGGTTTGAGTCCAGTCAAGGGCATGTACCTTGGTTGTGGGCACATCCCCAGTAGGGGGTGTGCAAAAGGCAACTGGTCAATGTTTCTCTCTCATTAATGTTTCTGGCTTTCTATCCCTCTCTCTTTCTCTCTGTAAAAACTCAATAAAATACATTAAATAAATAAAATAAACGCTCTGCGTGGCTCCAGTCGCCATCATCATGCTGTCTCTCCATCAGAGAGGATGACCTCCCACCCAGCTCCCAGCTTTATGAATCTATTTCTGTGTCTTGCTTTCTTTCTTTCTATTATTTCTCAATCCCTGGCCACCTCCATTTAGGACTGGTTCATTCATCTCTCTTTCTGCGCTGGACATGGTAAAGGGAGATCCCTGCCATGTTTGGCCCCCGCTGCATCAGGCCCCTGCAGACCTTAGCAGGTCTTCCTAGGAGATGTGGACCTTAGCAGGTTTTAAAGCCTGGGAGTTTAAGGGAGGTCTTAGGGGAGGTTCTCAATAGAATATTACTCAGTTTTATGCTGATTTAGCAAAATGGAATTCTCTCAACTTCATCTGTCCTTGGGTGTGGTTGGCAGTTGGCACTAATTAGATTTCTGCCTGCCAGTAGTGTGTGGGTTCTTGACCTTGTGCAGGAAAAATTTCACAACAGGACTTCCGGTGAATTTTAGAGGACATTTGTTAAAGAAGGGTACAGTGAAAAAGAAAGGGCCTAGGATAACAGGCGAGGGATAGGATGCAGAAATGAGCCTTGATGAGGCTGCTTTGGCTCACTAAGAAGTCAGAGCAAAGGGTACCTTGGGGACAGGGTCAGGAGGTTTGCTGCTTTGGTTGCAAGCCTCCTGGATTCCCTAGAGCAAGCATGTCAAACTCAAAGGCTAACATGGGCCAAATAAACAAGATTCAAGTTTATGCGGGCCACAGAAAAACAAAAGCTTAAATTTTCATAGGAACTTAGGTATATTTCAATAGAGACATGCTAAATACAAAGGGCTAAAATAAATGAGTAATCATTTAACATAAAATAATAGAACACCTTAATAAAAATTAATATATTTTTCTAGAACATTAACTTATCAGACACCAAATAATCTCAAAATTAATAAGTATAATGCAAATAAACCTATTTTTCTTGTCCTCTGAAAGCAAAAATTTCCTGTTGCGCATACCAAACAAGTCATTCCAAGACTAATGATGTGGCCATCGGCTGCTAAAATATTTGCTGCCAGTATTAGTGGAGAGAAATGGTGTGCCTGCGCATAAGGTACATAAGGGAAATGAATGCAACATGATTATAGTAATCAGTCATTAGTGAATGTTATAGTTCATTGTTAATAATTATGTATAACAGGATATTGCAAAAATTAAGTTACAACATTTTTATTACAACATTTCTTACAGCCCTAACTGGTTTGACTCAGTGGATTGTGAGTCTGCCTGCAGACTGAAGGGTCCTAGGATTGATTCCAGTCAAGGGTATATACCTAGCAGGCACATTCCTAGTAGGGGGTGTGCAGGAGGCAACTGATCGATGTTTCTCTCTCATCTATGTTTCTAACTCTCTATCCCTCTCCCTTCCTCTCTGTAAAAAATAAATAAATAAAAATAAAAATATATTTAAAATAAATAAATGAAATAAAGCGTTTCTTACATACCATTGTATTGGTTGAACCGCAAAAACGTTGGTTGTGTTTTTTGCGGCTCTTGGGTTGTGAGTTTGACGTGCCTGTGGGGAAGAAGAGGGAGGGAGGGAAGGAGTGGGCGTACTCCCTGAAGGGAGAACATGCCCTGGAAACCTTCCTTTTGAGGGTTTTAAAGGCTGGGAGTTTAAGGGAGGTCTTAGGGGAGGTTGTCAATAGAATATTCATCAGTTTTATGCTGATTTAGCAAAATGGGATTCCCTCAATTTCATCTGTCCTTGGGTGTGGTTGGCAATGGCACTAATTAGGTTTTTGCAATCTATCGCCTTGAGTACGGTGATTTAAGCTCATTATCCCTTGGTTGGGGAGAAGTGTCCTTGGTTTAGGGAAGACAGGATTTACTAAATGGTTGGAAACGGCTTGTTTAACTGTTTTAGTTTCCCAATTCCTATATCCATTTGTTTTGGTTTACTAGCTTGTTTCTCACTTTCAAAATTCTAAAAGCAGGAAATAAAAATGAAATAAGTGAATGTTCTAATAGCTAAGAACAAAGAAGAAGCTATTTTGTCATAGCAAAGAATGATTGTTCTGTCAGTGTTTTCTATGGGCCACAGATAGGTTAGGATTTAAATAAAGTTTATGGGTATTATCTTTGGTCTAGTGTAAAAGGCTGCCTGCAGGAGCAAACAGACATCTGCTTCTGAAGTCTGGTTCATGTGTACTGTGGAAGGAGTAATTGATCATTCAAAATAGAGATGCTTTTGTTTGGATTTAAGGATCCATTGGTGAGAGGTCCTCAGTGATTGAGATCACTAATGAGGGAAAAGTGTGAGCTAGACAGCTCCCAGAGCCACTGGCTGTAGCTCAGGATGGTAAGGTCTGTTCTGCCCTCCATTCTTCTCTGCTCCTGGGCTTTGCAGTGGGCAGAAACGAAAATCTTCAGCCCAGTGGGTGTGGCCTGGTGATTGAGCATTAACCTATGAACCAGGAGGTCATAGTTCAATTGCAGGTCAGGGCACATAGCCTGAGTTGCAGGCTCTGTCTCTGGCAGGAGGCATGCAGGAGGTAGCTGATCAATGATTCTCTCTCATCATTGATGTTTCTACCTCTTCCTTTCTCTTCTTCTCTGAAATCAATAGAATATTTTAAAATAAACTATTATTTTCAAGCTGGGAAGAAAAAGAAAGCACCTATTACATTTCAAATATTGCTTGGAATGCATCAATAAATGGGTTATGCATCCTAATTGGCACAGATGAACAATAAACGAGACACATGACAGCTGAGCAACTTTCACATTGCACTGGAAGATAGCAGAGTTTGAAACCACTAAAGTGTGCCTTTAAAATATTGATTATTTTAAACTGGTTATTTTTAAGAAACAAAAGATTCAGGAAGAAACTTTGATCTTCCCCCTAACTGCCTAAAAAATTTTAGAGAACCTGCATCAGGGAGGGAGATATCCTCACAGATAACTATAGCTTTGTGGACCAAGGGGCCACATGCTAACCTGACAAGCTCACGGGAGGCCTGCATGGTGGTCTTACAAACTCAAAACCTAAAGTAACCATAAAGGATGGTTTGAAATTAAATGTGAACTAGAAGCAGTTACAGTGGATAGTCGCCTCCTAGGCCTGTATCTTCCCTGACAAGGTCAACCTTTACCTTAACTGAGCTTATTGTCTTTTTGCATCTACCTTATGATTTCATATTGAAATGTTTGGGTAACTTGTAACTTCCCTTTCTTTCCAATCCCTCAGGGCACAACCAAGCCCCAGGTGTCAGCACAGATACCACAAATCCCTCCCTTGTTATCATGTTTATTGTTGACTGTTAACTATCCTGTACCCACCTAAGTATTGTGCCTATCATTTTACTTTTTATCCAATCCCAGAGGCTCCAACCCACCCCCTCGGGCTTTCCTAATCTATCACCAATGGATTTCGTGTAACACCCTAACTCTCCTCCTTTGATTGCAATGTATAAAAATAGTTGGAAAATCACCATTCTCTGGAGCATTATCCCAATCTGTTGAGATTCTGGCTCAAATAAACTCATAGATATTCTTTACAGGTTTGAATGTTTTTACATTAACAGCTTAATATGGACTAGTGTGTGATACACAGGGAGGAACTTAGCCAGGCTCATTTGATCAAAGTCCTCTCTGTGTCTCATTGTTAGATGGCCTAGCAAACATTTATCAAACATTTGCTTTCCTCTCTATATGTGAATTGTCTCCCTTCCCTCTTGAAGTCCCAAACCAGTAGCTCCCTTTCTCCTTAGCTCAAGATGGCATATGTGCCTCAACTGACCAATCTGTCTCACATTCTTATGGAACCACATATATGTACCTTTGCTAATTTTCTCCTGTTAATCTACCTCATGTAATTTGAATATTAGGTAGTCTAGCCAAAACTTAGAAAAATGGAGGAAACATTATTTTTCAGCCCCTGCAATAGTACAATAGAATAAAGAACAATAAGTACAATAGAATAAAGGAAAAATAGAGGATAAAAAATAAATAAAAAATGGGTTAGTGATAGTATCACAATTTTAAATAAGGGAGTCATTAGGCCCTTTTGAGAAGGCAAGATTTGAGCCACGTCTTGAGGGAGGTGAGAGAGTTAGCCCTGTGGCTATATAGAGAAAAGAGCCAGTTTCAAAGCCTTAGGACAGATGGTATATGTATGGTGACTTCTGAAGCAGCAAGCAATCCTGTGTGGCTGAATGGAGTGAGCTAGGGGGAATAGTGGTAGGAGATGAGGTCAAAGATGTAATAGCAGCTAAATTGTGTAGGGCCTTGAAGCTCATTGCAAGGACTTTGACATTTATATTGAGTGAGGCAGGAAGCCATTAGAAGAAGTGAGCAGAGGAGTGACATAATTTGACTTCATGCTGTAAAAAAATTGTTCCTTTGATCTGCTGTAGCCGTTTGTGTGTGTGTGTGTGTGTGTGTGTGTGTGTGTGTGTGTGTGTGTTTAATGTTCTCATGACATTTACCACAGCTGATTTTTTATAATGTGGTTATTTGCAGATAAGTCTCTTTTAAATTGTAAAGTCACAAATCAATCTAGGTCTTACACAGCTTTGTATCACTTACTGTGAATAGCTGGTACTTTGTATATAAGTGATTTTCAACCCTCATTTGTTTGGAATTTTTATAATTTATTTGAGAAAACAGAAGATATGCCTGAAACAAAATCTCAACATAATGAGAAAAAATGTTTCCAAGAATGAGTTTGCCGCTGTTTTTATGCATTTGGAATTAAGGAAGGAACTAAGGAAGATTTTGCACCAGTGAGAGAAAGCAAGATGGTGGATCAGATTACAAGATAGTTAAACAAGATCATGTGTCCTCTTGAGGGTGGTTAAGCTTTAGAAGGAGGGATCTTAAGAGAGGTATTTCAAAGATGTGTTTACCTAGATGCATGGAAACACTGGACAGGACTAGTTTAAGGCAAAGATAAACACTTTTCTAAAGGAGTTATATGCCTTGGGCATGACTACCCACCATGACCTGCCCAGTTAGGAATTGATGATTAGAATAGTGGCCCAGTGCATGAAATTTGTTCACATTAAAAGGGGGTTAATTAGAGGATATATTTTAATATTGCTATTTGCCTTTTCTCTATAATAAAAGTATCAGAGATGAAAGAAAATTAGTAAAATGTATATGAAAATCTCCCTCCTGTCAGAATCTGGGGTGTGCCATGGGACCCAGAGCCAAGTCCCTGTCCACCCACAGAACCCCAAAATTGCACAAGACCCAGACCCAGCTAGCCCCACCCCTATTGGGCGAGATTCAGACCTGGTCAGCCCCACCCTTGTCAAGCCCTGGGCAGGGGTGGGAGTACCCTATGGTTCCCCCACCTGGCACCGAGGTAGGGGGCACAGCCTCAGGTCCCCTAGCCCAGTGCTGGGGTGGGGGGCATGGCCTGAGTTTCCCCAGTCTTGCACTGGGGCAGCCTCAAGTCTCCTGCCCTGGCCCAGCACCATGCAGCCTCAGGTCCCTGCTGATTGCTCATTAAGGCTCATTATGGAAACTCGGCCTCCACTTTGTGCTCAGCCATCTTGTGTTACAGAAACCCTGCCTCCACTGTGGGCATCACCTTCTTTGTGATGGTATGATGATCAATTTGCATAACCCTCTTTATTAGATAGGATCACTCTGTGAGGTTACTTTCTATGGAACCCCTTATTCATCCACATTCCTTTAGGCAAGTGATTGTGGGGGAGGGAAAAATAAACTCCCCTCTACTTTTCTAGGTTCTTGGCTCAGACACTCTAATAATAATAGACAGATTAACTGGGGGGTGGTGGGAGAGAAGGGTAGGAAACCAACATAATTTTAATAACTTATATACCTCCTGTATACTAGATATCTAGAAAAGTTGAGTATTTCTCTCATATGGTCCAGCTACAATCTTAAATAACATCTCCAGCTAAAGACAAAAGAAAATATTGTGGGTTCGGGGATGTTAGTTATGGGGGGTTACCAGGAAAAGCATAGTAAACAAGGTTGTTATGCAGCTTTAAGTTGCTTTCTCTATTATTAAGCATTTCCAGAGATTTAGGGTCATCTGCCTCTTTCTCATACAGAGAGAAAGATGGCCTTACATGTGGAGAGTTTCTATATAAATGGAAGAACTTCTACTTGGCTTTCTGAGCTTCTCCTGTGTCTGCTATTTTAAAAATAATCCTTATGCCAGGGAGGCATATTTTGGGGTGACAAATTTGGCTCCCATTTATGATATTGATATTGTCTGATATTCAAAGAATTATTTTATCAGCCCGGTTATCTGATTTTCTTGGATTCATTATTGTTTTAGGTGAAATAGCATAAAATTGATTGTAAAATTTTTCTATTTGTTTGACTACAGTAGATATAGCAATGGAAAACTTTCCCCTTTTTTCCTTCTCAGTTCTTTGTGTGGTCTAATAGCCAAGTTAACAAAAGACACACCAGTAGAAGAAAAACCAGTTTTGTGTTTTATAGGAGCCCCATAAAACCATGACACTCCCTGGCAGTAAGGTCTTAATACCATCCTTAGTGATGAAGAAAGGAGTAAGGGTTTGAATCTTCAAAGGATAGGAAGATTATTCACAGAAAGATGATAAGAGCAGAAGTTTGATAAACAAAAACTTGCCATGCTATCCAGATAAGTCCTAATGTAAAAAGCTATTTCTGGTAATTGCTCTTTTTCTGATACAGGATCTATACCTAAATTCCCTTAGGCAGTTAAAGTAAAAATCTCCTGTGCTGGCTGGTTCCTGATTGTCTTCAGCTTGAAATAATCCTAGATCTTGAGCTTGAAATAACACAAAATGTTACATTATGGGGTGGTATATTCTGCTCCCCCTTCTACAGAAATCAGGTCATTCTACTCTATCCTGTTATTCTCTGTAACAGCCAGCTATTTCTTTCAGGTCTCCCATCATTACTGGATCTGATTATTTTTTCTCATTTGTTGCCTTTATTTTCTGGGTCCCCTCTGCAGCATGAGTTCCCTAAATATCTTATTCACTGTTGAATCCTTGGTGTCTTATTCACTGTTTGACATATAGCAAGTAATCATAGACATTGTTGAATGAATACATAAAAGACTGAAAATAGTGTCCCATTATCATAACATTTTATACAACTACAAAAGATCATCCAATTGAATATGAATTTACCCGAATTCATTTCCATATGTCTCAGGCTAACATCAGGTTTCTAGAGAAATCTTAAACACACACACACACACACACACACACACACACACACATATATATATATATATATATATATATATATATACATACATACATATATATATTATTTATTTCAGAGAGGAAGGGAGAGGGAAAGAGAAAAATACTAACAATGAGAGAGAACCATTGATCAGCTGCCTTCTGCACGTCCCCCACTGGGAATCTAGCCGGAAACCTGGGCATGTGCCCTGACCAGGAATGGAACCATGACCTCCTGGTTTATAGGTCAACACTCAAACAGAGTCACAGTGGCCAGGAAAATCATGGGATTTTTATTACTTTGATAGTAATAATAATAATAATAATAAGAAGAAGAAGAATAAAGAAGGAAAGTGTTATTAAACTAAAGGGTTCTTTTTCCTGCCTGCATCTAAACCCAATAAAATTCAAAGAGGAGCTGATTTCAGAGAGGAAGGGAGAGTGAGAAACATAGAAACATCAATGCTGGGAATCATTGATGAGTTGTCTCCTATATGCCCTCAATGGGGATCCAGCCCACAACCCGGCATGCGCCCTTGATCAGAACGAACCTGGAACACTTCAGTCTGCAGACCAACACTCTGTCCACTGAACAACATGAACTGATGAACAAAAACAGATACAGAGACAAATAAGCATCGATCAGACTGTCAAATCTCAGAGGGAAGGTAGTGGAGGGTGGAGTAAGGGGGAGAGATCAACCAAAGGACTTGTATGCATGCATATAAGCCTAACCAATGGACACAGACACCAGTGGGATGAAGGCATGAGTGTAGGGGTTAGGAGGGGGCAATGGAGGATAAGGACACATATGTAATATGTAATACATTAATCAATAAAGAAAAAAATCAAAAAAAAATCAAAGAGGAGCTTGTAGCCAGGAAATAAAGGATTATTTGTGCCAAACCTGTAGTCACAAGTAAGCTATTGTTCCAAGACCTGGCTCCCCTATGGCTTCTAGGGGATAGGTTATGAAGGGAGAAAATCATTAATCACGCTGACTAAGAGAATTAGGGCCAAAGTCTCTACTGATTGGATGAAGCCAGTGTAGTGGGTAGCATCTAGTTTTGCTGTCAGCCATGCCAGTGTTCTGTCTAGTTTTGCAAGGATGTGGTCAGTGGGATTGTTCTGCTTTTTAGGATCTGGGGCTGAAACACAACTGAGGCTTAGATGTTATTTGTAGTTTGATTGAAACTCTCTGATTCCATGGTCAATGGACCCGAGGCTCTGTTTCTAAGACTGATGCTGACCAGAACGTAAATTGTCCTGAGGACTTAATGATTAAGGGAGTGGACATACAAGGAAGGAGCGAGGCATGTGGGTCAGACTGCTGGAGAAAGCCAGTTTGAATAAAATGGAAAGGAAAGGAGACACACCATATTAAAGAAATAAAGTTTCTGACTGGTTACAAAAGCAAGAGAAGAGAAAAAGAAGGAAAGAGGGAAGAAAGGAGGAAGGAGAAAGAAAGGAAGGAAGTAAGGAAGAATAAGAGGGGGGAAGGGAGGGAATGTGGCCAGCATAGCTCAGTGGTTGAGTGTCGACCTAGGAACCAGGAGGTCACTATTCCCAGTTAGGGCCTATGCCCAGGTTGTGGGCTCGTTCTCCAGTGTGGGGTGTGCAGGAGGTGAAAGGGGAAGCAGAATATGTTATTCCAAAACTGTCCTCTTTAACATAAAGATTATTTTGACCTGGCTATTTTTAAAAAAGCAGCAGACATGAAAAAAGCTCTGAAGATGCAATAGAAGTTATACTTTTGTAAGAGACATTTATACTTATATGGGGAATCTTCATTTGTAAGGGTGTCTTCCTCTCTATATCAAGAAGAGCAGGAGAACTAAAACTCTAGAAACTTATCACTGGAGAAGGCCCTAACTTAGATGTGCATAGCAATTATACCCTCATTTACTGTGCTTTGCCTGATAACCTTTCATAACTGTCTTTTACCACCTGGACATCTTATTTTGTCTTGAACTAAAAATGGTGTTTAAATGATGACTTGGACCATTTGGGAGAGTTATTCTGCTTTTCGAGATATCTCCCATGAATACAGGAGGTAAATGTGTAATTAACTTTTCAGTTTGTATTTCTCCTCTTAATCTATCTTTCGTTTCAAAAACAACTCAGCCAAGAATCTGGAAGGACAGATAAAAAATGATTTTTCCTCCCTTAGAGAGAAAAGAAGGGAGAAAGGAAGAAAGGGAAATTCCTCATTGCTGTTGGGGCTTCTTTATTTCCAATACTTATATTTTAAGTTGCCCACCTTATCCTTTGTACACAATACTTTCCATATTACTGCACCTCACCATTTTTAATGTTTAAGTAATGAAAGGTACATTAGAAAATAATACTTTCTGTCTTGCTTGACATTGAGTGCTTAAAAAAACCTCCATTTCTCAGTGGAATTTTTATTCTATAATAAAGAATAAAACACTATAGCTGCTTGTCAAGGAACTGGTAAGATTTACCTAGCTTCTTTCACATATTAGGCAGCAATCATGCAGAACATAGCAGCCAGGAGTCTAGTGATTAATGTAGCTCCTGGAAATCAGCTCCAGTGATCTCCCTTCAGTGCAGAATGATTCTAGACCAGAACTTCAGAGGCTCTCTCTGTGTTTTGTGCTTTCACCCAGCCAGCCTGCTGTGTGCAAGATGAATGCAGGTTTAGATAGATTCCTTTTATCAGAATATGTGGAATATCCTAATCCAGAGAAGCCCAAACTTAAGATTTGGCAATTTAGGTTCATATGACTTTAGTGAGAGAGATGGCAAGGAACTGTTTCTAGGGAGATTAAAAAGAAAAGCATACTTCATGAAATCAGGTATTCTAGGTCTCTGACCATGAAAACTCCTTACCTAAAGGGAGGCACCTTGGCCATCATTTCTATTACAATGGAAATGCAGGATTTCCAAAAACATTAAAGAACTGAAATCTTACCCTGCCAATACCTTACCCAATCTTGTAAGGTATTAAAAACATGCTATCCATGTTTTTTTTCTTCAAAATCTCACATGATAAATATAGTGTTGGCTTTGTCCAGGGGGTGAGGAAGGAATCCTGCAGCAAGGCATAAGAGACAAGCAGAAACACGTCTGCTTTTCTCTAACAAAAGTATGTCAGTCTTTGTGGCTAAGTTATCCATGCACTGAGTATTTGCTATGTTGTGCATACATTAAAGTTAAAAAGGAAAACAAAGTAAATAATGAGCCTTTTACTGAGGCTTTATCAACAATTTTGTTGACATGAGTCAATTTATTTTTGTGATGTAGGGGAGGAAATATAACTTTCCTTTTATCCTTCTTAAGTTCTTTTGGCTGATCTAATAATCAAAGTGACATGAGACAGATTAACCAAATAAAATAACCACATTTTATTATGTATCAAAAATGGGATTTTCAGAAGAATATGGAACCCAGGGACAAATTGGATAGTTAAAGCTTATATGCATTTTTTAAATGATTTAAAGGACATCTATGATCTTGTTGTAGGTGGTGGGAATGGCACTGGGTGTTAGACTGGTGGAGTCAGACAGGACCTTGGTTCAGCATTGGTACTTGAAAGGATTCGGAGAGAAGTCTAAAGCTATAAGAGGACATTTATTTGGGAAATTACAGGGGTAGAAGATGTAATTTGTAGAAGAAATGGGCTTAAGGGACAAGTTATATAAGTAAGGGAAGGGTCTTGGGAACTTGGGGGTCAGGAAGGTAATGGTAAAGGGCCTAGGGGCGGGAGAGGGGAGGAAAAGGCTCCATCATAGTCTCAGGAGGAAGAGCACTGTATCAGCAATTTGGAGGTGAGGAGAGATGGAAGGGTGGGGTAGTAATTTTGGACTTCAAAGGGAAGGAAAGCAACTCACAAGGAGCTAGGAAAGTAAATGCTCAGTAAATAAATGTTTGCTGAGCCATCATCAACACTGGAACACTGAGAGGACTTTGATCAAATGGACCTGACTAGATTCCTCCCTGTCCATCATTCTTAGTTGATATAAAGCTGTAATTATCTATGACAATAGCGTTCTTCTTAAAGGAGGTGCTCTGCCTAAATTCTTTTAGGCATTTGGGAAGGTAAAAGTTCTTTCTGAATCCTTTTTCCTCCCCTACATATAACCAGCTTAAAATAATCAGTATGCCAAACGGCTTATTTGGGGAGGGAACCTCTCCCTTTCAGTGATATTATCCATTTTTTTGGGGAAAAATTGTCTGAATGGTTTTTAATGTTTGAATGGTTTTTGTCTGTATTACTTAAACTCTATTACTGACATTACTTATCTGACCATATTGGATTTATTAAGACACCAGGTTTTGAAAAATGTCTTGTCTTTTTATTAGATGCTGAAGAGAAAAGTTCCCTTAGGTCAGAGTAGTGATTTTCAACCTTTTTAAAAATCTCATGGCATACATAAACTAATTATTAAAATTCTGCAGCACATCAAAAAATATATTTTTTGCTGATCTGAGAAAAAAAACCCTCAAAAGGTGTAATTTTGATTTATTGGCTGTTTTCATTTTTTTAATTGACAATCTAAGGGAAGAGATGTCAGTGCTCCATACTAAGTAGTTAGGTATTGCATGATTTAAAAGTTCTTGAGGCATACCAGTTGAAAATCACTGAGTTAGAGCATTTGTCTGGGAATAGTTTGATTTTGTTAAATCATTAATTATTCTTCAGCTTTGTGATCTATAAATTAAGAATAAGTAGCTGGGACCAGTTTGGCTCAGTGGATAGAGCATCGGCCTGCGGACTGAAGGGTCCCAGGTTCGATTCCGGTCAAGGGCATGTACCTTGGTTGCGGGCACATCCCCAGTAGGTGTGCAAGAGCCAGCTGATCGATGATTCTCTCTCATCGATGTTTCTAACTCCCTATCCCTCTCTCTTCCTCTCTGTGAAAAATCAATAAAATATAATAAAAAAAGAATAAGTATAAAACTATTTTTAATAATCATTACAAATATTGAAGATAAAGTGGATGTGAACCCTTTTTAAAACTAGTTTTAAAAACAATAGATATATAAGGTGATAGTACTTTTTCCATGTGGCCAAGATTTAAGCTAATATTATTAGTGATCGATGGAGTTACCATTTTTTTCTTATTTAGTTAAAAAACAGACATTGCTATTGTGAGTTGACTAAGGCTCCCAAAAGATATATGCCCAAGTCCTAATCCCTGGAATTTGTGAAGGTGACCTTATTTGGAAAATGGTCTTCTTAGATAAGTAAGATTTTTTGATTAATTAATTTATTTTATTGATTATAGTATTACGTAATTGTCCTCATCCCCCCATTCCTATCCCAAACCCCTCCCTACATATGCCCCTACCCCCCTGTTGTCCATGGCCAATGGCTAGGCCCATATGCATGCACACAAGTCCTTTGGTTGATCTCTCTCCTTTACTCCTACCCTCTCCTACCTTCCCTCTGAGGTTTGAGAGTCTGATCGCCACTTCTCTTTCTCTGGGTCTGTTTTTGTTCATCTATTTATGTTGTTCATTATTTCCTCCAAGTGTATGACATCATGTGATCTAATAAATAACCTTGTAAGAACTTAAACTGCAACAAACCATAATGGTTATGCTGAGAGTATAAGTAAGATTTTGAGATTAATCATCTTTTATTTGGGTTGGGTTCTACATCCAATGACAGGTATTCTTATAAGAGTAAGATAGAGTGAGGTTGGAGATACACAAGATGAAATGTGCAGACAGATTGGAGTTATATAGCCCTAAACCAAGAAACACGAAAGACTATAGACAGTCACCAGGTGTTGGAAGAGAAAAATGGTATAGAGTTTTGCTCAGAGCCTCAGAATGAACTAACCCTGAGTTAACCTTGATTTCAAATTCAGCCATCCAAAACTGTAAGAGACTAAGTTTCTGTTGTTTTGAGCTACCTGGTCACCCCTTCCAAAGTAAATAATTCATATATTTATAGTTTTGTTTTGAGTATACATAGACATTCCAAACATTTCAGTAATCTTATTCACTCAAATGTATATTATTTGCAAAAAAAATAATTTTGAAAAATGCATTCTTCAGATCACATTAATGTTGTAGTAGGCTTAATAATTAAATACAATTTGTTAGAAATTTAACATTTAAGTTTAAAAATACCTGATACACATAAATGAGTAAAATACATTAAATATTTTAATATAAATACTTACGTTTGTTCATAAAATAAAAGAGAAAAATACTTCTGACATCTTCATAATGAGCCATGTTCTTGGTTCTTTTTTTACTTTTGGAAAAATTGAATAAATTAGGCAGAAAAAATATAAGGGGATCAGCTCTTTTATACAGTAATTTTTTTTAAAAAATTGGGTAGATAGCTCTTGCTGACTGAGTTGATCTCATTTATTTTTAGCTTCTTACTAAATGAGGGAGGGTAGGGGAGGAGAGGTCCATGAAGATAGTATACAGACACTCAGCAAAAACACTGCAAAACTTATCTTGCTATTTATCTGGATCAGAAAGAATTTATAAATACAAATGAAGAAACCAAGATTCGTGCCGAAACCGGTTTGGCTCAGTGGATAGAGTGTTGACCTGCAGACTTAAGGGTCCCAGGTTGGATTCTGGTAAAGGGCATGTACCTTGGTTGCGGGTACATCCCCAGTGGGGGGTGTGCAAGAGGCAGTTGATCGATGATTCTCTCTCATGGATGTTTTTAACTCTCTATCCCTCTCTTTTCCTCACTATAAAAAATCAATAAAATACATATTTTTAAAAAGAAACCAAGATTTGTAAAGATTCCTAAAAATGGATCTGTTTGAATCTTGTGTAATTGAAGGAGCTTTATAGACAATGCCCAGGCATGTCTTGGGACATGTCCTACTCTTGTGGTTACCAGGAAGGATTAGAGCTTTGGTACCCTGAAGAGACATATGTATTTCTTTTCTTAATTATGCCTTTAATTTGTTTGTTTTTCTGTTTTTAACTTATTATTTTGAAATAGTTATAGTCCCACAGGAGGTAACAAAAATATTTCAGTCTGTTTATCTTTCATTAAGCTTTTCTTGATGGTGACAACATATATAACTCTACTACAACATCAAAACCAAAAAATTGATGTAGGTACATTAATCTCAATGAGATTATAAAACAATTATTCAATTACCATAGGGTTTTACATTGTGTGTATCTCTTTTTTCAGCATTGTTGAGATTGTTGACTTTGAATTTAGTGTCTGATACTATATTTCTCATAATACCTCTAAATTTATCATGCTACTAGGTCTTAAACTGTATATTATCCTAATATCTTCCTGACACCATTATATAATTGTCTCAGATCTCTAAACAGTGATAAAATTTTATTGATGATGGAATGATAGAAAAAGAAGTAAAACATGGCATAAAAATTTCAGCCCACCAATATTCATGGGACAGTTGGTAGGTACAAGGAGTTTTTTATGTTAGGGATCTGGGGAATATTTTTTTCCCCAAAGAAGGAAAATTCAGCTTTAAGTGAAAAAAACCATTAGAAATAATCTGCCTAAGAGGAAAGGAGGGTATCATAAGTTTATTGTAAGAACCACTCATTCTTTTCATGGTATTTGCAGTCTAGAAGTCAAAGAATATTATTTTGATTGAAGACTTGAATTTAAGACCCAATTTTGGCTCAGTGGCCTGAGGTAAATCATTGAACCTCTTGGAGACGCAGCCTATACAGCTGCAAAAGAGGAAACCAGGTACTCTGAAAATACCGTGAACACCAAATAGTTTTTTTCATAGCTTGTGACGTGTGTATTAAGCAAAACTGTAAAATAAGATACTGTCTCTTTAGGGTTTTGTGGCCCTGTGCATTGTGCTGCTTTGAATTAGGTTTCTCACTAGGTTCCTTGCTGTTCCTCCCTCCCTCCTTCTAAAGGGTTAATTTTATTCTATTATCTAGTTTGCCTTTTTTTTAAAGCATAATATGCTCTTGACAAGTATTTGCCAAATCTTTTTGTCTACAGACCCCTCTACCCCTTTCAGCAAACTATTTGCAGCCCACTTTGGGAAACACTTTACTCAGTTTCCATTCTCTGCCATCAGAATATTCCTATTGTATCTATTGATCCTTCTAGACCTCCTTGTAGAAGATATTCAGTAAACCTATTCATTTTATTCTGATACAGGGGTTGGGAGGGCTAATGTTTGTACAAACAGTTCACTTAATAGATTTTTTAAATATCATAAATAAATATTTTTTAAATCTTTAAATCATAGATAAAGTGTCTGAATGGAGCAAACTTGTTTTCCATAGTTGGTATTCTATGGAATATGCATTAACCTTCCTCACATATGCAAGAGAGTCTAAATCTTACTGTTCCATTTTTAGGTAAACATATTGATATTTTTTTCCTATGAGTTATAATCTTTTGTACATTTCACTCTCATTTTTGACATTAAAAATATCTAATTTTATTTAATTTTTCAGCTAACAAAATCCTGTTTTCTAGCAGGGATGGTAAAAGTCAAAACAGGCATTTTCATAATGGCCTATGTTATTCTCTTTCTTAGCTTTCCCAGTAGCTAGCATGGTCACTTAACATCAGTGACATACTTGGTTTGGGATTTAGCTTCTCCTCCCACAGTTTTCATTCCACTTCTGAGTTTTCCAACTAATAGATTGATCTGATATTTATCTGTGGCCTCCTGCCAGCTTCTCTACTACATTATCATCGTAAGGCTCTTACACATACTACTTTATATCCCATCATTCTCACAACTATAACAACCTTCTGAAAGTTTGACTCAGTAGAGACACTCTGGCTCCTGACAAAAAGGACTATAATTGTTGTGACAACCAGATTGTACTCAAGATCCTCATCAACTCTTTAGCCTCAAGATACCCAATATTGATCTGACTCTTTCTCTTGCTTTCATATTTCCCCAGTTCATCAAACAATTCTAAGAGTTACATGTGGCAGGTCACATTATTCTTTACAACCTCTTATGGGCACAGAGAGATTAAATGACTAACTTATTACTCAGCAACTAGTCAGTTCTGAGTTATAAATAAGGAGTTTCAACTGTACCATGTTTATAGTGCTCTATCTCATATGAGACAAGTCATGCTTCATATGTGAGAATAAATTTTAACCTCAGAACACTCATGCCATCTCAAAACAATATGCTCCACTCCAACATCAAAACATGCCTCTGTTCAAAATCTGCCAATAAGTTCTCATTATTTTTAGATTATTGCTCTAAGTCCTTCCTTTTTCCTTAATTTACACATTGGGAGCTTACTACTTTTACCCACACATAATCCATGCCTACCCCTGACTTGTCTCCTTGATAGTTTTCAGCATGCCTAACACATTCCATCCCCTTGATAGTTTTCAGCATGCCTAACACATTCCATCCCCAAGGTTATTTTACTAACTTTTTCCTTTGTCTGAAACATTCTTCTCTAGGGTATTAACACCTCAGATAACCTCATGTTTCCTTCTCAATAAGGCATACATTTTTGACAACTTTTAAAATTATAAGCCCTGCACTTCAATCCTTCTTACCTTGCTTAATTTTTCCATTGCACTGATAATCTTTAATATGCTATGTTATTTATTTATTCATTTGATACAAGATTCATGCAAGAATGGGTCTTCCTTCCCCTTGTTGTCAGCACTGCATTTGTTCCACCTGGAGCTGCCTTTCTACCTTCCCATGCTACCCAGAGGCCTGGAGCAAGTGGAATGGTGGGGAACACCTATGTCCTGCCCCTGCTGCTTGGGCCTGAGTATACAAATTAACCCACCATCTTTGTTGGGTTAATTTGCATACTCACTCCTGATTGGCTGGTAGGTGTCAAGGAGGTATAATCAATTTGCATTTTACTCTTTCATTAGTGTAGATGCTAATTGTTATATGTCTTCCTCAACTAGAAAGTAAGCTCATCAGTGGTAGGGCTTTTGTCTGTTTAGTTTGCTAATGTATTGACAGCACTTAATAGGGCTCAATAAATATTAGTTGAATTAATGAACACACACTCTGCTGGGCTCTCTATCTGTTTGCAATGCTAGCTCCCCTTGACTTGGCTTTGGGTCCTGTCGGTTTTTCTTAAGTTAGAGGGTTAATAACCCTGAGGCTCCCTCAAAGAAGCTTGTGGCAGAAGAACAAGCTCACTTTTGCAGCTGAGGGAAATCCAATTTAAAAAGCCGCCATGTTCTATAATAGAATATAGCTTGATAAAGGATTTTGAAAATAATTTAAAAGCTTCCTGGTCAGCTTTACTTTTATCAGCTGACACATCTCTATACTATAGTTCTTCTTTCCAGCTTTGGAATTGTAAAATGCTTTTTCTTTTTCCCTGGCTACAAGTCTGAGGAAAACAGTACCCAAATACTTTTTTTTTCTTTTAAGATAGAGCAAGCAATCTACATAGAAACTTACTCTCAGCATCCTAATTTTTACATTTTTCACTAACTAACCTGATTGTATTAATCCAGGAGAATAATTTGCAAGTATTCAGTTTTCTTTAATTGGACAGGTATGTGTATATATGTATTTGGCGTGTGTGTGTGTGTGTGTGTGTGTGTGTGTGTGTGTGTATGTGTTTGAATAAATCTGTCATTGAGGACTTTTGTATTTGTTTCAGTGCCTGAATGAATGTTTTAGTTATTTTCATTCTGACAAGGTACAAACTCTGTTATAGAGGTGGTGCCTCACTTCTTATACTGGTGGCCGAGTTCAAGGTCTACGAACCATTACAGAGAAGCATTTCCAATCAATCTGGACAGTGATTACTTTTTTAAAAATTGCAAATATTTTCAGGACTTTGTCACTGTTTGTAAGACTTAGATGGAAGAAAAAAGGTGGCTATTCAGATGTTATCCCAATAATTTCAAAGCAAAAGATTTCTCCTCCTTTTATCAATTTGTACCTCACTTTCCTTAAGATGTCATTTCAGTTGGGTTGCCGGGAGGAGATGTTAATTGAGGGCAGGGGCATTGTGGAGCAATCTCACTGGCTCCGTCACCGCCACCGCCACCGGCTCAGATTTGCTGATTTACTTGGAAAATGAGAAATGGAAAGGTGTGTTGGTGGATAAGCACTTAGACTTTTCTGAATTTGTGTTGGGACTGAAAATGGAGGTGAGAAAGTCAGAGAATCATAATAAGAAAAAAATACAAAGAGCACAGGTGTGTCTCAGGAGGACTATCTTTGTACAATAAGTGACATGCTAATTTTCTGTCTAAGTATTACATTTTTGTTCTCTCTGAAACTTATCATCAAGTAAATGAAATAGCAACATATTACAGTGTTTCATGAAACCTAAGAACAAGTCTCTCTCCCTCTCTTTCTCTCTATCCTTTTTAAGCAAAAAGCTAAAAAGAAAATTGCCTTTATTTCACAAAGTGTATCAAGTGGAGTGCACTGTCTGGGACAAGCATTAGGTGCCTTTTAAAGCTATTTCACAACATAGCCCATTCTCATGAAAAGTCAGGCTAAATTAGTTAAATAACTAGGGAGAATGCCCTCAGTTTTAAAGGCAATTCTAGTGGTTCTGAAGCATTTTTACAGGTATAGAAAGTCAGGAGAGTGTTAGAGTTAGCCTCTAAAACATGACATTATTTCGGAGAATAAGGCTGATGTAGTGAGCTAACAAAGTCACCTTCTTGTGTGAGTGTCTGGATGAGTAATAGAAAGTGACTCCACACTTATCAGGTTGGGGTGCAGGTTGGGGCAGATGGAGGCATTTTTGGGGAGAGCAGTCTTTTTCCATAGGGCATGCATATAAAGATGATTGCTTTTGACTAAGCATTGGCAAACCTTATCTGTAGAGGATCAGACAGTAAATATTTTAGGTTTTGCTGGCCATAGGGTCTCTTACAATTACTGAACTATTTCAAAATTATACTAAAGAGGCCATGTTCCAACAGAACATTATTTATGGACACTGAAGCTTATATTTTCTATAATTCTCATGTGTCAAATATCCTCTCTTTTATTTTTCCCAGCCATGCAAGAATGGACAAACAATTCTTAACTCATTTATAAAACCCAGGATTTAGACCATGAGCTGAGATGTCCATACAGTTTTAAACTCACTTGGCCATATTTTAAAGGTTGCTCTTTTTGTTTTGAGGTGGTTTTTTTGTTGTTGTTGTTGTTTTTTTAATCAAGTTCAGTGTGAGCAGTCTATGTTGTTGCTAGTCAATCTGGAAGAAGTTAAAACTTTCAGTGGCCCAATAAAAATAATAGCAAAAAAATAAATAAATCTTGCCTTTTATAGATAAAGTGCTCCATCAAAGACAAGATGTCCATGAAATCAGCTCTTACTATAGAGAACACGCCTCCTTAATGAAGATTAAATCAGAACTTTTAGTTCTACTCCTTACAGGAAGTAAAGAGAATTACACTCAGTTTCTTGTATTTATGCTATTCATTTAAAATATACGCTCCAGCCAAAACCGGTTTGGTTCAGTGGATAGAGCGTAGGTCTGTGGACTGAAAGGTCCCAGGTTTGATTCCAGCCAAGGGCATGTACATTGGCTGGGGGCACATCCCCGGTAGGGGGTGTGCAAGAGGCGACTGGTCGATGTTTCTCTCTCATCGACATTTCTAGCTCTCTCTCTCTCTCTTTCCCTTCCTCTCTGTAAAATATCAATAAAATATATTTAAAAAAAATAAAAAAATAAAATATACGCTCCATTTCTACCTCTGCCACAATAGTCGTCATTGTGATTTAGTGATGACTGTGCACGGGGTACTGTGGTAAACACTTCAGGGAATTCATCTTGCCTAATCCACACAACAGTCCTTTAGGAATGTTTTCACCCTTGAAGTGATGACACTGAGTCTTACGTGAGTTATATATGGAGCGCTCAGAGCCATGCTGCTGGTGAGGCGTGAATCTGGTTAATGAAAAAGTCCTTCCTACCTCCCAAACCCAAATGTATGCTGTATTTTCTCCCTAGAGACATTAGCTCAGTATTAGCACAGCTATAGTTCCCTGAGGCCTCTGAAGATCCTCAGACTCTGAAAGTCTGAAGATGCATCTCATTTTGAAGAAGGATTGACTATGTGTTAACTGAAAGGCTTGATTTCTACCATGTAATGGGCACCAGGGCTAGACAGAGAAATGAATATGAGCCTTGTCCCAAAGGATTTATCAATCTGGTAGGAAAGACAGTTACTAAAGTGTTAAATATAATTTGCCATTCTAGCAAAGATGGGTATAGAAAGTAGCTATAGAAACTCAGATTTGAGAGTGATTAATTTAACCGAGAAGAATGGAGGGCTCTGGGGATGCTTCACGGAGTTAATGAGATTGAGCAGGACCTTGTACAACTGGAGCATGAGTGAATGATTTCTGCCCACTAGATTGATTTGTTTATACCAGTAATTTCTAAAATTCCATGGTTAAGGCAGCACTTGGAGCTGTAATACTTGTTTCAGTTCTTCTCTGAAAATTGGATTGTTTTCTGGGAATGCACTTTAGAGAATAAGCTAATTTTTTCCCCCTGCCCAAATAAGATAAAACACCAAAAACTTTCCAAACCAACTCAAATATTAACTCTCTTTGACAGAAATCATTAGAACATCAAATGAGTAATTGCTTACAGTTCTGAAATGTACCATAAACTTTGTAATGGAAAGAATAAGAAGGCTAAAAATAAAGTTGTCAAGGCAGTTGCTTCACGCATTCGATCGTTTATTCAGCCACATACTTATTCTGGCAAGGTGCCAATGTCAGCTGTGGGTGATGGAGATATAGCGGTAAATAAACAAAGTCCGTGGTTAATAGAGCTTACTTTTCAGGGTAAAACAAACACAAAATAAGAATTTTAAGAATAAAAAATGCTCTGAAAAGTTTTTTTTTTTAAATTAACTATGGTAACGGGGTAGGGAGTGACATGAAAGAAGAGTAGGGTTTTTGATACAACAACCAGGGAAGGCTATTATGAGAAAATGATATTTCAGTTGAGTTTCCATTGGATATAAGAAGTCAGCTATGGGAATACCTGGAGCCCAAGAATTCTGGGCCAGGTGCAAGGGAGGGAGTTTGGGGGTGTCTTCCAGGAAGGAGACTGGCTTAATGAAATAATCTTACTAAAGGAGAGGGAGATGATGATGAACTAAGATGGAATGTACTATTCATCTTTTAAAATATGTTAAATAGTTTCAATTTTATTCTAAATGCACTGGGAAGTTATTGAAGGATTTCATGCAGTGAAATAGAATCAGATTTATAATTTATAATCTCTGGCTGTTGTGTGGAAAATGAAATGTAGTTGAGCAAAGGTAGAAGTCTATTGCACATGATTATTAATTCCCTCATGGTAGAAATACTTTATACCAATGTCAAAAGTAAGAGCGTTAATAGGTTTTATACTTCTACATCAGTCTAAATGTTTTCTTGAAGTAAATGTTTTGGATAAAGAGAGAGTGGTCCAATTGGCAAATGGGACAATTTGCACACATGGGCTCTTAACATTTATAAAGATTATATATATATATATATATATATATATATATATATACCATATCTGACACTTTACTGAAATGTTTATTGATGACTTCCACCAATATTCTAGTCAAAATCCAATTTAAAAATATTTGCTGGATATCATCTTAGGCAAATCATTTTGTTTGGGCCAGAAGGAATATGAAATTGCTAAGCCATTCCCACCCTTATAAGTATTGTATTGTCTGGGAGCCGATCTTAAAAAATAAAATTTTTACAAAGTTTGCATAATGCATCTGCATATGCTGTTTTTGTCCACATTGCTGCCAAATACCCCAGGCCCTTTCATGGCACATAAAACATTTAGCTGGCCAGCTATAAGTAATGGTCCATTTCTAATGATGTCTTTTGCTGTGATGAGGGTGACCTTAGTGTACTCTTTTTAAGACCCTTCTCTTGCCACAGTTAAAATTGTTTATTGCCACAGTTCAGTTTTCTTTATAAGTCCTGGTCTTATAATATCAATTAGCTGAGTACCTGGTACTTAATTGGTGATCAGTAAGTATTTGAATGAATGATTTCAGAAGTTAATTAATAACAGCTAACATTTATTCTATGCTTATTAAAAGTCCAACCCATCCTAAATGCTTTTGCAACTCTTTATATTTTTATAGATGAAGAAACTGAAGCACAAACAATATAAGTAACATTCCTAAGGTCTTATAAGTAGTAAACTAACAGAACAGATGTTGAACCCTGATGGTCTGCACAGAACTGGATCCTCTGTCCTTTGTCTGTATAGACCTGAATTGGGAATATTTTCTTTCCTTTGAATTACTAGGGCAAGGGGAAACTGCCCTTCTCTACTTCTCTGGCCACACTTATATTACAGGCCCCCTCATAGTATGACCATGCCAAGTTCCCTTGAAATACCTCTGGCTCATGCTTTTGTGTCTTAAACCCAAGGCATGCTTCAAGAGCATGCAATCTGTGCAGTTGCACAAAGCCACACACATAGAAGGTCCTTATGCTTGACTGAATGCTGTGGCTGAAAAGTGTCAATATTATATGTGGACTTGTCTTTTATGAGTGAAGACAGAGAGGCAAAGGAACATGAGCATGAGCAGAAAGCTGATACATGATGCATGTCCAACTTTGCTTGTTGCTGTATTTGCCCAGAGGGACTGAAATTCTGGTGGACCCACAATGTGCTGAAGTTCAGTGCATTTTCAAGCAAAGTGCATGTATTGCCTACAATTGAGTCAGCAGGGGCACAGATAGGATAAGAGGCCACACTATCCTGTTGAGTTAGAACTTACTTTAAGTGTAAAACAAACACACAAAACAAAACAAAAACCCCTCAAAACAAAACAACAAAGCAACCCCCCCCAAAAAAAAAAGCCACTAGAAAATGGAATATCAAGGAATCCTATATATAATAAAAGGCTAATATGCAAATAAACTGAACTGCGGAACAACCAAACAACCGAGCAATCAATTGCTATGAAGTGCACTGACCACCAGGAGGTGGGCACAGAGCATGGCAGGCACAGGCAGCAGCCCGCAGAGCATGGAACATGGAGGGCATCCGCTGTGGAGGGATGGTGGGGCAAGTGAACAGGGGCCCTAGACCAAAGCAGGGCACTGATAACTGTCATCCGGGTGAGCCTCTGGTGGTTAATAAAAACTCATTGCTCCCATGCACCTCAATCCCGCCCAGTACTCCCACCACTGCTGGCGCCAGTCCCAATTGCTAGTGCCATCAGTGGGTGGGAGTGGTGGCTTGCGGGGGCCTGATGTTGCGGGATCTCCCTTCTCCGAGTCCCGCACGGAAAGAGAGATGAAAGAACCAGTTCTAAGGGGAGGTGGCCAGGGATTGAGAAATATTAGAAATAAAGAGAGAAGACACAGAGATAGATTTTAAGCTGGGAGCTGGGAGGGCCGCTGACCTCCTCTGCTGGAGAGGCAGACTGACGAACTCCTGAGCCATGAAGCACATGTTTATCCTCCAATCTAACAAGGGGGTTTCACAGAAAAAACAAGGAGCCTGGGAGGGCCCAGGTCCCACTCACTCCTTCCTCCTGGACAAACACAAGCCAGGAACTAAGAACATCTCAGCACTCCCAGGATGGGAGTGCAACTGACATGATTCTGCCAATATCCTGGGCCCAGTCAGCAACAATCTAAAGAATATCCAAATATCTTCAAATTTGGCCCTCTACAGTGGCTGCCCACCCTGATTGTCCATGAGGGCTTCTCTCCCTCCCCCTGCTCCTGAGGGACGATTGGGACAGCAGCTGCTGCGTGCACCTGCTGACAGCACCAGTCCTGCTTGCACCAACTGCTGGCATTGGCTCCAATCACTCTGCACAGTCAGTGGGTGTGAGTGGGGCTGGCACTGTCAGCGCATGGGAGCAGCAGCAGGAGCAGGGCTGCTGGCAGACAGGGTACCAGGGGCTGAGACCTTCCCCTGTGCCCACTGCAGTCTGGTGGCCCACAGTTCCTTTCAAGGTGCATGAATTCATGCACTGTGCCCCTAATATTATCAAATCTTCCATTACATGTGCTACTTCCTTATATTAGCCATATGATTATGCTGAAAATAATTATAAAGAAGGAAAAGGAAAGATAGAGCAACCCACAGTTCCTTTTTCTTTCAGTTGTTTCTTTCTCTTCAGTAAGCCTGTTAGTAGAGAGGGTAAAAACAAAATACATATGCACATATAAGCTACAAAATTTAAAACTGAGATTGCAGACACAAAGATGAGTGGCACAATTCATGCTCATAATTTAAATTTTTATTTTATTTTTGCCTTAAAATGCATTAAATAACAAGTCCTAAACAACAATGACCCGTGGGAGGAAGGAAAAGCTTTATATTTTAGTATCTATAACAATACTTTTCCTCATATTTTGGAAACAAGGAATCTGATCCCATGTTTTTATTTTGCATGGACCCCCACAAATTATGTAATGCTACTTAGCACATATTGTTCCAAAAGTCATCAAGCTAGCCTTCCATGTTTCACCTGACATATAGCAAAGAAAACTTTGTATCTGCCTCAGAGAATACCTCCTCAGTGATTCATTCCCTATGTCTTTGGCAAAATTAGGTGTTTCATTTTCTGTCACCTCACAATAGTAAGTACTTCTTTACTCATTCATAACCATTCAGTACACAAATATTTGTTGCATACTATATGCCAGGCACTGTTCTAGGTACATTTTATACCCTCTTAAATGATACTGTCTTCTTATTGTTTTTGATTTCCTATCATTTCTGATATATGTCCTTGTAGATAAATACTATGATTCCCAGAAATTGATTTGTTTATCATTTAAAAACACTGTTTAGTGCCTACTCCCTGTCAGTCACTGTGCATTCTTTTTTAAAAAAATATATATTTTATTGATATTTTACAGAGAGGAAGGGAGAGAGATAGGGAGCTAGAAATGTTGACGAGAGAAACATCAACCAGCTGCCTCCTGCACACTTCCTACGGGGGATGTGCCCGCAACCAATGTACATGCCCTTGACCGGAATCAAACCTGGGACCTTTCAGTCCACAGACCAATGCTCTACCACTGAGCCAAACTGGTTTTGGCACTGTGCATTCTTTTAATCCTTGGGAATAAGCAGTGTGTTAGAAGGCATCCATAATAAATAGATATTTTATAGACAACCAAATGGACAAAATAAATAGGAGCTATAAATGCACTGAGTAAAACCAAATCATCATCATGGGCTTGAGTGGAAAGAATAAACCTAAAGTAATGAAATATCTTTATCCACGACAGTTTTATTGGTTATCTTTTATCTACATCTCTTAGTTCACTGCCAGAGGCTTCAAATGGGTTTTTGGATGAGTCACATCAGTTACCTATGTCATCAGATGGCAAACCTGGAACAATAATGGCAGAATCCTGGATGACAGTGTCCACCAGCAGAGAAGCCAGCCCTGATACCTTTTAACTTCACTGAGCTGCATCTGACAATAGCAAGATATCCCCCAAATAATAAATTCATAAGAAGGGAAAAAGACCTTAAATTAAAAAAAAAAATCCTTAGGATATTCTGAGCATAAATTCAGGCAGCAGAGAACAGCAGTGCACACAGTAAGTAAGCCAATATGCATGATCAAAACTAGGACACTTGCCGAAACCGGTTTGGCTCAGCGGTAGAGTGTTGGTCTGCGGACTGAAAGGTTCCAGGGTCGATTCCGGTCAAGGGCATGTACATTGGTTGCGGGCATATCCCCAGTAGGGGGTGTGCAAGAGGCAGCTGGTCGGTGTTTCTCTCTCATCAACGTTTCTGTCTCTCTGTCTCTCTCCCTTCCTCTCTGTAAAATATCAATAAAATATATATTTTTTTAAAAAAACTAGGACACTTATTTTTTTTTCTAATCAGTGTCCCATGATGGATGAAGGAAAGCAGGACCACGGGCATCAAGTTGCTTGAATTCAGGGACTATATAATTTAACACACAACAATTTATTGCCATCTTCAAGAAAACGATCATAGGAAGAAAAAAGCAAAGTGAAGTGAAACGTAGAGGGAATGAATAGAGGAAGATGAGTTTAAACAGTTATGCTGATGTCAGACTGTAGAGCCTCTTGTATGGTGTTGCTAAAATATTTACCTGTGTTCTGAAATCATAGAAGTTAGCAGGTTTTAAATTGTAGAATGAAGGGATTGTGTCAGCAGAAGGACAGAGTGATGGAGGACAGTTTTAGAGCTGAATGAGCTAAAATGAGCCACAAGGATATTTTGGGAATTTGCAACAGGGGCAACAAGACATACACCTTAGAGATCTCAAGATAGGTGAAGTGACTGAAGTTGAGTCATTAAAGGGGAGATTTGTAAGAGAGAAAAGTCGTGGAGATATTTCACAGGGACCAGATCATAAAAGAGCTTACATATTGTGGCTGGCACTTTGATTTTTACTCTAATTGCAATGGGAAGCCATTGGAGTGCTTTGAATGGGAGAGAGGAGTACTCTGCATAGACTCAAAAGTAGAAGCAAATAGGTTGGTGAGATGATGAGGGACAATAATGACTTGAATCAAAATTTTCACCATAGAAAATGGTGATAAGTACTAAGATTCTAAATATATTTTGAAAGTAAAACTAACAGTATTTATTGATAATTAATATTGGAAAAAGAAAAAGAGAAGGCAAATATAACTTCAAGTTCAAGGTTATGAGCAGCTAGAGGGGTGTTGGAGCTGAGATGGGAAACACTGGAGCTGTGTGTGTGTGTATGTGGTGGTGGTGGGAGGGGGCACCTGATGGCAGTTGGGTAATTTAAATGTTGGGTTTTTACATACTGAGTTTGAAATGCTTATTAGCTAACTCAGCAAAGATGTCAACTGTGCATTTGTATGTGATTTGAATTGAAAATGAAACTATAGACAAGAGAGATAAATTAGAGAATGTTATGGGAGAATACACACACACACATACACACACACACACACACACACACACACACACACACACACAGATAATGTGTTTTAAAACTATTAGATAAAGTCTATTAGGTATGAGAATGGACTTGGTACTTAAATTATATTAATTCCCATTATAACCCTATAGGGGAAGGTAGTGTTTCCATGTTAGAGAGAGCGAAACTGAGATGCAGGGTGGTTACAAACCATTAAGTGTTAGATTTCTTATATTTTATTGATTTTTTACAGAGAGGAAGGGAGAGGGATAGAGAGTTAGAAACATCGGTGACAGAGAAACATTGACCAGCTGCCTCCGGCACACCCCCTACTGAGGATGTGCCCACAATCAGGGTACATGCCCTTGGCCTGAATTGAACCTGAGACCCATCATTCCAGAGGCCAACACTCTATCCACTGAGCCAAACCGGTTTCGGCTAGATTTCTTATTCTAAAACCTATGTTTCTATTATGACACTTACTGACCCCAACAATGAAGGAAAGCAGCAATAGTGGTGTACTTGGGGATAAAAGGAAATGTTTCAACCAAAAAGAATGAACAAGTTATTTTTGGTAACTCTCACCCATTCTCATGGGACTATATCCATAGTGTGAGTCTATATAGAAGTATGGAGAGTAACAGTGCTTCATTCCTAGGTTTTGTCTCTAAATATTTACCCTGACTAGAGTCAGTATTTCCCAACTTTTTAATGGCTCTTTACTTTCAAAAAAGAACAATAATCAATGTAGATAATAAATAAGTAATCAGTTGAAGGGTATAGCGTGGATTATGTGGCTCAAAATTAGGTTCTTTATCTCTTCATAGGAGTCTTTCTGTTTTATAATTCTATATTTGTGATATTATTTGATTAATTACTGGCTTTTCCACCAGAATTTAAGTTGTATAAGGACAGGTGTTTTTTGTGTGTTTTTTTCCCCATTTTAACTGCAATAGTAATCCCAGTCTTCAACATAGTGTCTGATATATTTTAATAACTTACGTGATATTCATGCAGTGAATTAATAAACCAAAGACTGCAGCAGAATTTGCTTAGGTGTCAATGGGGCAAGTGATGCTGCCTTTCCCTGGTACTGACTGCTCTTGCATGTGAAGGAGGTCCACACAATGCTCCCTCTCTTTATTCTATTAGATTTAAGGCAGTGACCAGAAGAAATTTGAGAGTAAATTTTAATTTGGGGAGTATGAATGATGTTTTTTCGTCAAACAAGTTTGATAATATCTTTATGCACATTCTTTTTCTTTATTTAAAAACCTAGTGGCCCAGTGCATGAAATCCGTGCACATTAAAAGGAAAGTAATTAGAGGAAATATTTTAATATTGCCATTTGCCTTTTCTCTATAATAGAAGTGTCAGAGATGAAAGAAAATTAGTAAAATGTATATGAAAATTTCCCTCCTGTCAGAGTCTGGGGTGCACTCCTGAACCCAGAGTCAAGTTCCTGCCAACCCCCATTAAGCCCTGCAGGGCAGGGGTCACAGCCTCAGATCCGCTGGCCCAGTGCTGGGTGGGGGGCACAGCCTCAGCTCCCCTGACAAGACCCATTGGACAGGGGGGCACCAGGGTGGAGGAGGCAGCCTCAGGTCCCCTGATCCAGCCTCAGATCCTCCAGCCCTGGTGTGAGGGCACAAGGTCACAAGGTCACAAGGCTGAAGGGTATAAGGGTGTGGCAGCCATTTGCATATTAGCTCTTTATTATATAGGATATTTAAAAAGTATTTTAATAGTTTATTGATTTTTAGAACGGGAGAGAGAAACATCAATGTGAGAGTGTAACAAAACACCATTCTGCTGCCTCCTGCACACCTCCTACTGGGGATAGAGACTGAAACTCCAGGCATTTGCCCTTGACTGGGAATTGAACCCAGAAACCTCCTGGTGCACAGGATGATGCTTAGCCAACTGGGCTACACTAATCAGGGCTTTTTTCTTTATTCTTTAAATAAATATTCAATTAGCACCATGAGCTTGCCTTCTTCCTTTCCTGTGCCCCTTTACCTAAAACAGGGATTGGTTCAAAACACAAAGGATATTCACTTTGTGTTAAATGAATGAGTAAATCATGATAGGATTATGTATTGATTTAAGCTCTGAAAAGCTCAAAAGCTGCAAAGGGATAACAGGTTAAATAATGCAGCTTCTATCATGTGCATATGTTAGTTTTTATATAGTTCCTTGCCTTAGCACTTAGATATTCAGGTACTCTTTTAGACCTGTCTGAACCTTCTTCTTTGATGTGTGAAATTCTCTTGGCCATAAAGTAAAGCAAAAGTTGAATATAAGTTATTCAAGGAAAGAATGTAACTGTGATAGGACAGCATGGGCCTTGCAGATTTTTTTTTTTAGCAAATCGAAAAAAGGCTTTTCAAAGCTCAGCAGTTGCTGCTATGTATTTGACCCCCGTTTCAGCCTGCAATTTCAGATGTTGTGCAATTCTGATAGACTATAACACCACCAAAAGAACAGTGTTCTTGTCCTGAACCTTGCCTCTTGCTGATAGAATATAAAGTGTAACAGCAAAGGAAATTTTAGGGTAAGACTTTCCCTTCAAAAGACAAAACATGTGGGTTGTTTCTTAGCAGGAGTGCACCAAATACATTTCAATGGGAAAATGGGAAGTCAGAGGTCACAGCTGCTGTGAAACACATCTCAAGGTGGAATCAATCTCAAAGTGATCATTAAAGATAGCATGGAGGGCACAGAGGGCCAGAGCGATAATGCTTCAGGATGCTGAAAGGAAAGTGAGGAGAAGCTTTTTGTCTGCCAGGTAAATGTGCCTCTACTTACTTTTAAACTTTTTTTATCCTCCATATATAAAGCAGTGTACTCTTAAAAGTTGCAAAATATTTAAAAAATTACTAAAAGAGGCATTAAAATACAAATCTTCTCTTATCAAGAAATATGATCCTAAAAACTATTCATGAGGGAACAGTCTGTTTTTGGAGAATCAACTTTGATGATTGATGAGGTTAGTTTTTTGGGAGGTATGAGAGGGTAAGAAAAAAGAATCAAGTATGTCAGGTAAGACTCTGACTTAAGCAACTGGTTAATTGGTGATGCCATTTACTGAATTAGGACACAAAGGAAAATGAATTGATTCTGGTAAAAGATGATTTCTTTCTTCACATGTTCTGACTGAGGTACCTGTTCTGCTCACTACTAAATAACCAATGCTTAGCAAACATCTGGCACCTAGCCCTGCTAAATGAATTTTTCTTAAATGAATGAATGAATGGACGAATAAGTGACATAAATGGATCTGTTAAAAATATAGTTGGGAAGATTTGAGTATGAGACAGATTTGGGAATCATCAGTATGTGAGTGGTAATTCATGGGAATTTAAAAAGAAGGCACATAGAGAAAGCTGTAAGAATAAATGACTGATTTTTTAACTAACCTATGATTTTGGACAGAATATGATCATTTATCTGTAATAAATTATCTATCTGAAAGTATATCTATAATTTAGCTGGCCTAGAGTTGGCCCTCATCGAAGTGTAGAACTTCCTGGAAATGGTGCCACTGAGATGGAGAGAGTATCGGGGGAGGCAGTCTTGTGCATTGAGTGAAGACCCAGGAACAGGAAGAAGCAGGGGAACAAGATAAATATCTCGAGCTCCTATTGATAATGTGCTGCTATAGTTTTCACAGATATCTCATTTAATTGCCATATCAACTTTGTTGGGGGAAAGAGGTCAGATATTAAGCTGGCATTCACCAACTATGTCTGATAGAACTGGCCACGCTTTATTGCTGAGTGGTTGGAACTTGTGCCTTCCTTAATAATTGCTATGTTGAGTATGACCCTTGAAAATAGGCATTATAGTCATGCCCCATTTAACACAGGGGAATGTTCTGAGAAATGCATTGTTAGGTGGCTTTATTGTTGGGCATCATAGAGAGCACTTACACAAACCTACATGGTGTAATCTACTACACATGTAGGCTGTATGGTATAGCCTATCGCTCCTAGGCTACAAACAAGTCCGTATAGCATGTTACTGTATAAACTACACAATATTTAAACCAAGCACAAGAGAAATGCTACAATCAAGAGATGTGGTAAATACGAGATGTCTGGGGTTATTGCCTGCATAACACTGCATGCTGCTTTACTGCAAACTTTATTATTTTATAAGTAAAAAGAAGATTACAATCTAGGATAGCAATAAAAAGTATAGCATGTAAATACAGGAACTAGTAAGGTTTGCTTATTATCATCATCAAGCATTATGTACTGTGCATAATTGTATGTGCTATACTCCTATACGACTGTCAGCACAGTAGGTTTGCTTATACCAGCATCACCACAAACATATGAGTAATGCTTTGTCCTATGATGCAATGATGACTACGAAGTCCCTAGGTGACAGGAATTTTTCAGTTCCATTATAATCTTACCTGACCACCTTTGTACATGGGGCTCTTTGATGACCTGAATCTGATATATGGCATGTGACTGTATTAGCCATATTTAATAAGCAAGGGAAACGAGGCTCAGAGACAAAAAGTTCAAGGTTAGCCAAGATCTGAACCTTCTAGACAGTTATGCCATCAAAACCCAAATGCTTCCCTCCTTCATCTTCTCTCCTAGAGCTTCTACCTCTATGTTTCTTTCATCCTCAATGGCAGAGAGAAGCAACGTGTGCATTGAGGGCCAAGAACTCTTGGTGTGTATCAACTGTGGCCTCCATCATGCTCACTTCCTGGAAGAATGTTTACCTAATAGGCCAGTGGTTGTAGTTGGACTCCCCATCTCCTATGAAAATATTAGGGATATTGCCTATTTCTGTGCAGATCTGTGGTTTTTCTGCATCCTACTTTAGCTTTTATACCAGTTTAATTCAGGCTAACATCTTGCATTTTGACTCTGCTTCCAGTCTCCCATCTAAAGAATGTGACTAAAACCAACCTCCTTTCTTCTAGTTTGTTTTGCTTCCTGATAGTTGCCCTTAATCCAACATAAAACACATTTACTGTATTTTAAACACAGTTCCCACACAAAAGGAGTATATTCCATCTAACAAATAATACAAAGCTTACTTGTTGTCTATGCTCTTTCAATGAAGTCTAGCAGTAATAAGTTTTAAGTGTGTAGACAATCTTGAGAGTGGAATGTCTGTAAAATATTGAATTGCACAGCTAAATAGGATCTGGAATCACTCCGACAGGGAATGTTCAGACACAAATGACAGCTACTTACAGGGATACATTGAGGTAATTTAAATTGCTTGCATACTGTGTATAAAACATTTTATCTTCTTTAATAATGAGTAGGCAAGGCTGAAAAAAATTCCATTTCTGATGATTCCTTTGATAAACTGCATCTATAATTTACATTTTATATTTAGTACTAGAGGCCTGGTGCACAAAATTCATGCACGGGGGTGTGTGTCCCTCAGCCCAGCCTGCACCCTTTCTAATCTGGGACCCCTCCAGGGAAGTCTAACTACCTGCCTAATCAGGTAGTGGGTCATCCATATCACAATCCAGGATTGCTGGCTTCCAACTGCTCACCTGCCTGCATTCCTGATTGCCTCTCTCTGCTTCTGCCTGACAGCCTGATCACTCCTAACCATTCACCTACCAGCCTGTTTGCCCCCAACTGCCCTCCTCTGCAATGCTGGTCATCCCTAACTGCCTTCCCTTGCAGGCCTGGGTCTTCCCCCAACTACCTTCCCTGAAGGGTCAGTCCCTTCCATCTTCCCTCCCCTGCTGGCCATATTGTGGTGACCATCTTGTGTCCACATGGGGAAGCCATCTTTGACCACATGGGGGCAGCCATCTTGTGTGTTGGAGTGACAGTCAATTGCATATTACTCTTTTATTATATAGGATTCTTAAGAGTACATAAGCAGATAGAGTTTTTTAATTAGTTTTGTTCTAACAGTTTCAATTTGCTTAAAATATATTTAATGAAATTTCTTTACAACTGTAATTAAGGGTAGTTTTGACAATTAAAAATCAATAGAACACCTTAGATTTAGTGTCATTTTTTTTCTCTTTTAAGGGGCTCATATGAATATCCTTTTAAAAAGATTCTGCTGAAAAATTAGCTGTAAGGTAATAACATTTTTAATTAACATTGCATTATTTAGCAGCACATAGATTAAAATAAAAAATAAGTATGCCCATGTGTCTATGTGAGGTTGTATTAATGCAGGATCATCAGTGTTTTTGGAGTTTTAGTTACTTCAGAGAGCTTCAGCATTTACTCATTTGGATCATATGAGCGAGAAGTCTATCTGGAGGAAGTGTGAGTTATGTCCTGGAAATATCTCTAACAACAGGCCTTGTTTTGCATACAAATGATGACTTTATTGACAGTGAAGGAAAAACACCAGAGTTATTATTAACTCTTCTGTCTCTTCCCTTCCACACCCAGTCATATAGAGACTTAAGAGATTCCACTACATAAACAATTTTACATCTTATTTCCCCTCTGGAACGCTATCAGTTTAATTCAGGCTAACATCTTGCATTTTGACTCTGCTTCCAGTCTCCCATCAGCCCGATTCAGCCTGCTGCCAGGATTACATCTGGTGTATTAAAACATTTGTTTGTTTCTGACACTCAGCATTCAATTCCCTGGCCTTTTCAGTAAAGGTGCAAAATTCCTTTAACAACAGGATAGTTTTAGATTGATGTTCTTTCAGTCCTGGCCAGTCAACTGCCCCATGCCACCCCCCTCCACTCCCAAGCCCAGTAATTAGTCCACAGATGGCACAATAAACAAATTTGTTGCAATCAGATTGAGTCTTGGAATGTGTGGTATAGCTATGGAGAAGAAACACTCTCCTTTATAGAAGAGCCTGGGAGCATGTAGTCCTGAAGTGGCTGGTAGCTGTCTGGCCACTTGAAAGGACCTTGAGTTTGAGAAGAGAGCTATGGGAAATTGACATTGTTTTCTTTTGGATTAGTTCTTGGAAAGAAATGCAGCTCTAAGGCTCTGGCAATTTTCTTGCCACCAGGTGGAGCCTGAAATGAAAGCAGCAAAGAAGAAAGCAGAGATGCCTGGAAGTGAGTCCTGCAGAAACAGTTTGAAATCCTGGTTACACCAGTTGCTAAAGCTAACCCCTCTTACCCCTCCCCCCCTGCCCTCCGGCATGAGAATTTGATTTGAGATTTATGTCCTTTACAACATAATAAATCCTAAATGATTCATCTTTAAATTTAAGGTATAAACTATTTAGCAAGGCATTCAAGTCCCTTAACAACAAGGCTTCATCCCTTATTTGTTAGAATCATCTCTTTCTCTTCTCTTTGTTCTATAGCTGTACAATGTACTGCCTAGGCAGGTTGCATTTTTAACTATTTCCATTCTTTAGTTACCTCTATATGTCTTTGTGAATTGGGTAAACTGTTCATCCTTTGACCAGATCAAATGTCCCCTTCCCAAATAACATTTTCTCTAATGCCCAAAGGAGGAATTATCTACTCTTTTCTTTTGGGTTCCAGAGGTCTTTGCTCATGATATTTTTATTGTGCATAAAATTCACCTGTTTCTTGTTATTTTTTTTCCTATTTACAGCTCCATTATTGCAAACACAACACCTTATTCATTTTCATATCTCTACTGCCTGGTATAGAAACTGGGAAAGCTCAATGTGGTACTCCAGAGGTGTCTGGTGAATAAGTAAAGTGTCCAAAATGTCCCACATTGCCATTTTACATTTGGAGTTTTGCCATCGAATGCCTTGTTAAGATGTAATGTTAAGATGTAATGCCTTGCCAAAACCGGTTTGGCTCAATGGATAGAGCGTCGGCCTGCGGACTCAGGAGTCCCTGGTTCAATTCTGGTCAAGGGCATGTACCTTGGTTGCGGGCACATCTCCAGTAGGGAGTGTGCAAGAGGCAGCTGATCGATGTTTCTCTCTCATCGTTATTTCAGAGTCTCTATCCCTCTCTCTTCCTCTCTGTTAAAAAAATCAATAAAATATATATATTTTTAAAAAGATGTAATGCCTTGTTAAAATGAGATTCTGAATAGTATACGTTTAGCAATCAGCAGTCCTTTGGGTATTTATTTATTTATTTATTTATTTTAAATCTTCATTGTTGAAATTATTACATATTACCCCTGTCTTCCCCACTGACCCCTTTTAGCCTGCCCCTAACCTCTGCCCAAGGCCTATTGTCTGTGTCCATGGGTTGTACATATATGCATACAAGTTCTTGTTTTTATTTTTAAAGTCTGTTAGCTATCTCAATTGGTTGACTAGATCCTAGATCTTTCCCAAATTTGATGATCAGAATAACTGGGGGAAATAATTCAAACATTGGGCTTTATTCTCAGCCATTTGGATTCCATACACATAGGGTGAGGCCCAGATATGTGCATATTTAAAAAGATGCCAAGATTATTCTGATTCTCAGACATGTTGGGGGATATGCCACACTAACACATTGAGAAAGTGGAACCTTAATCTGGAAGCTTGGATTATTGAGTAGAGAGGATGGGGAAAATCATGAGACACATTGATTTGGAGGAGGGGAGGTTTGCAGAGTTCAGCATTTGGCACTTGGAAGTAAAGGAGCCATGAGGAACAAGAGGAGAGCAAAATGGAACAGGTGTCCAAGATAGACCTTTATGTCTAATTTCCCCCCTGAAACTGCTTTTGATGTTGTCAAGAAAAATATTATTTCAAAAGTTTGCAAATTCTGACATCATCATTCTGTGTTTGGGTTTAGAAAAGTAATTTCCTTATAGTTTTACTTAACTTGCTTATTAATGTTTCCTATATATTGTAAACTAAGCTGGTCATGTATTTGATCCATAGACAGAAACTTGAGGATTTTTGTTTTTGTCCTTTATTGCGTTTAATACCTGGAATCTCTGTGCTATAAAAGACGCTGGTGGTTTCAACAATGCTATCTGAGTAACAAGAGGAAAAGTCACTGAATCTCTAATTATCTGTTGATAGCTTCGAACCTGAGAACATTTTGTGAATTAGGTTAAATGTGCTAACATTTAGAAGAAACTGGGGGATTAACTTTTAAGCTCATTAGTTCTGCAGATGGCTAAGAAATAATGCCCAGCTACTAAAAATAGATCAATTTTTTCCCCTAAAAGCTTCAAATGGCAGTACATCTGCACTTAGAATTTTTCTTCCTTCGATTTTCATTTATGTTTATCTGATTTTTCCTCTTAAAAAGATTTCTGAAATTGCCTGAACACAGCTCTGATATAGAAATATTGGCAAAAGCAAAGATGAATTCTCATATCTGCAGTTTCTTTCCTTTGATAGTAATATTAAAATAGTATGGATGGTTGATTTAGTTACTACCTTTTGAAATAACTATACTTTCCAAATTTATAAAGCTTTTCTATGACTAAGCATTTGGACAAATTAAAAGACACAATTCTAAGCAGTCAATCTGTACTGCTAATTATTAATGTTAATAGACTATACGTATTATAACTTCACAGTTGAGAATAAAGGATCATGTTAAATAAGCTTATACTGAGGGAATATAGGCTATTCACAGATATAGATGCCACACACAAGCTTTTTCCATTTATACTTACAGTTTTGCTAATTTAAATAATTTCAAATCAATATTTTGTTATAAAAGTGTTAGAGTAATTGAAAAGTATCTAACAAGGTTACTGCATAATACTTTCTGAAGCTAGAATGATTGCTTTATGATATATATTTTAGTAGGAAGAAAACTTCTAAACTGCAGATTAAGCCAGTTGTTTCTCCCAAATATTTTTTATTGATTTTTTTTTTTTGAGAGAAAGAAACATCGATGAGAGAGAGAATTATCAAGAGCTGCCTCCTACTGGTAAGCCTGCATATGCCCTGACCAGGAATAGAACCATGACCTTCTGGTTCATATATCAATGCTCAACCATCAAGCCAGGCTCTTTATATATTTTGAATATTAACCCCTATCACATAAATGTGATTTGCAAATATTATAATGGTAGTGTGGAAACATCCCTTTTTCATTTATAATTCTATTCATTTGAACCATGTCTTTTTGTGTGTGTGTGTGTGTGTGTTGTTATTCTAGCTAATGTTTTGTCAATTTTGTTTAGCTTTCCAAGAAAACCAACTCTTGATTTCATTGTGTGTTTTTTTTCAATAGCCTTTCTGGTCTCTATTCTATTTAGTTGGCTCTGATGTTTATTATTTTCTTTCCCTTCTGCTATCTTTGGGATTAGTTTGTTCTTTTTCTAGTTCCTAAGTTATTCATTTGAGATCTTTCTTTTTTTTCTTAATGTAGGCATTTATCAGTATAAACTACTTAAAAAACAACAACTACTTTTGCTATTACCCATAAATTTTGTTATATTATGTTTCCATTTTTGCATGTCTTACTATACTTTCTGATTTCTTTTTTAACTAATTGGTTGTTCAGTAGTGTGTTGTTTAATTTCCATGTATTTGTGAATTTTCCTATTTTGCTCCTGATTTCCAGTTTCATATCATTGTGCTTAGAAAAGATGCTTGATGAAGTCAGTTTTAAAATTTTTAGACTTTCTTTGTGGCCCAACATATGATCTATCCCAGTGACTGTTCCATGTGATCTTGAGAAGAATGTGTATTCTGGTGCTGTTGATTGGAATGTTCTGTATGTGTCTGTTAGGTTGATTTGATCTGTAGTGTTATTCCGGTTTACTGTTTCCTTATTGATTTTCTGTCTGGATAATCTATCCAGTGTTAAAAGTGGGGTAATGAATTCTCCTGTAATTATTGTATTGCTATTTATTTCTCCCCTCAGATCTTCCTTTAGTTGATATTATCTTTAAATAAAGCTGTTGTTGGGTCTGCAGTGGGGTCAGCAGTTGGCAGGCTTGTTACCAGGAGCTCAGGCATGCATGTATCATGTCTGGTCCTGTGTGTAAGGCCCTGCCTCCAGGACATCATTCAGTAGTGTGGTGCAGGACCAGGATCCACTTCAGGGTCTTCATTTGGGTTCTCAGACAGCTGGCTTTTACCAGGTGCACAGACATGGGTAACTCCTGGCAGGTCACGGGATGTGACCTGGGTGGGCAGGACTGAATCCTTACCATGGTTGAGAGGGGCAGGAACTGAGTCCCAGGGCTACTTCAAGTCCATGGTCAGGGTTGAGGTGTGCAATGTTGCTCTCAAGGCATAGATGCTCTTGTCTCCTGCCTGGTCCTTGGGTGGACAGGACTGTTCCCTGATCAAGGCTGGGAGGAGCTGGAGCCAAGTTAGAAGGCCATTCCTGAATCTGTGATCAGACTGAGGTCGGCAGACTTACCTCTAGGGCACAAGTGGGCATGTCTCCTAGTGGGTCTCTGGATGGGTTGAACTGCTTGTGAACCATAGGTGAGAGAAGTTGAAGTTGACACAGTTTCATTTAGGATATGCTGTTGGACTGAGGTTGGCTGGCCTGCCTCCTGGAGCACTGACAGGCATGCTTCCCAGCGAGACCCTGTGTCAGCATGAACTGGGACCTGGAGAGACTGGAGCAGAGTACAGGGCCCTTTCAGGATCTCTAGGGGCCAGGAAGAGAATGGCTTCTGCTTGGTCCCTGTGCCAACAGGACTGCTTGTGAACTGTGGATGTTCAGTATAACTTTCAACCACATTCTCTGTTTCCACAAAATAACATTTCACTGGAATAAACGTGGCATTAATGAGATAGTTTTTGGCTCAATGTGCTATGACTTTGATTTGAGACCCTATGCCAAAATAAGATCATGAATTCTCCCTTCTGCTCTCCTTTTACCATGCTATACCCAAGCCTGCATAAGCCTGTTTAGTTTGAAGAGTGAGCATATATCTTCACTTTTGGTTAAATGGATGGCATATCTAGTTGAGTGGATGAATAAAACTAATGCATAAATGCATGAATGAAATAGAGGTTGCACAACAATGACGGCATATTGCTGGAGACCATTTTATGGCAGTCGATGAAAAGGCTGCAGTGCTAATTCAGGAACTTTGGAATTGCTCCTTTGGTAAGGGAAAAGTGTGCCCTTAGTGCTGAAAGCCTGACTGAAGATGTTTCATTTGGAATCTGCCTTTGATATCAAGCCCACTTGGCCCACATGATGAACTTGAATAGATTAAATCTAAGATGATATGTATTAAATCATGAAAACTTGCTTTCAGGAAAGATAAATTATTTTTAGAATAGAGATCAGGTTATTAGAAAGATGGGAGGAGAAAGAGAGAGAGAGTGTTTCATTTTTGCAAAGTCATTTGGAAAAAGTATGTTAAAAAAATAATATCTGCCCTGGCCGAGTAACTCAGTTGGTTAGAACATCATCCCAAATATAGCAACATTGTGGGTTTGCTCTCTGGTAAGGGCACATACAAGAAGTAACCAATGAATGCACAAATAAATGAAACAACAAATTGAAGTTTCTCTCTTCCTTCCCCTCTCTCTAAAATCAATCAATTAAAAAAAGAAAGAAAGAAAAAAATATATCTCACTAGGTCCATCACATCGATATGAGCATAATAAATGATATAGGTATATTTCAGATAGTTATTTGGATTTTGGATTTAATTAGTTTTCTATGTTTCGATTTTGTAATCAGTAAAAAAATAAAATTTAATAAAAATATTTTGAATAGAGAAACCAAGATGGCGGCATAGGTAAAAGCCTAATTACAGCCTCACACAACAATTTCAAAAAAATTCAACTAAAATACAAAGTGGACATTATCCAGAACTACAGGAAAGTTGACTGACTGGAAATTCTACAAATACAAGGAAAGAGAAAACCAGAAGGAAAATCAGAGGAGCTGTAAAAGCCTAAGGTACAGAGACATGGTGCACTTGGGGAGAGGACGGAGTTAGAGAAGAGGGGGCGGCTGAGTGCCTGGCTGTCATTCCCTAGCGGGAAGGAGATAAAAGCTCTGGACTGTGCTGAACCCCAGTTCTGACTGCACTGAACCCAGTTCTGGGCGAGACCCTGGAGACCCAGGCTCATACAGAGGGATTCTAGGCTGTAAGGTGGAAACTCAGGGGAGCGGTGAAAGGCAGAGCCCCAGAGTCTCGCACATTGTGCACAAAGGACAGAATGCTAACTGTGCTGCTGGATTGCCCTAGCGGGAAGGAGACAAAAGCTCCGGACTGCACTGAACCCCACTGAACCCCAGTTCCTGGCTCAATGGGGGAGAGACTAGACTGTCTGGTAGTGGAAGAAACTCGAGGGCACCTTTCTCTCAGAGGTGCTTGCAATGAGTACCAAAGCAGCAAGTACAAAAGGACACTGAAGAAAACAGACTCAGGAACTTCATAGGGTGGGGCTCACAGGAAGCCAAGGCTGTAGGCTCCACCCTAAAACTCCACTCCATTGAAGCTGAACACAGAGGCTTTTGCAGTTTTCCAAGTCTAGTGGAATAAGGCTGTCTCCTGGCATAGACACAGCTGATCCTCACAACCAATTGGCCTGGAGGTCAGTTCCTCCCAGTGATACCAACAACACTCAAGACTTAACTACAATAAGGCTGTACACACAGTCCACAAAGGGGTGGACCAAGAGTGTCCACCTCAGGTTCAAGAGGCTGACCCACTGAACCATATAGAACACCTTAACACACAAAACCACCCTACCAACTCAGGGAAGCTGCGAAAATGCCTAGACAAGGAAACAGATTACAAAAGAAATAAATGGAGTAAAAAAAGAGACTAGATATAGAGTTCAAAACCACGCTTATAAGGTTTTTCAAGAATTTCCTAGAAAAGGCTGATAAAATAAATGAGACCTATAAGGATATGAAAAGGGATCACAAATTATTACTAAAGCTATTATGTTTTACAGTAACCATTTGCATACATTTATTCACACATTTTTTATTTTTTTTTTATTTTCTTGGTCACTGTTTCTTCCTTTTCTGTTAAGTTTCCTTTCAGAAGTTTCTTTATTAAAGGTCTATTGATAGGACATAAATACTCAATTTTTGTGTTTGTTTGTTTCTGAAAAATCCTTATTTCATCTTCTTTCCAGGTAAAAATACATACCCTAATACATAATTCTAGATTAACAGTTATTTTCATTCAGAACCTTGTAGTACTACATCACTCTCTTATGGCTTCTCTTCTTACTGTTGAAAATTTTGCTTTAGTCTGCTTGTTTTTATGATGTGTCTAGATCAGGGGTGGACAAACTTTTTGACTCAAGGGCCACAATGGGTTCTTAAACTGGACTGAAGGGCTGGAACAAAAGCAACCTGACCATGCTGGCACTCTCATTTTGGGCTGCTGGTGAAGGTGCGGAGGGGAGAGCAAGAGAACCCTCCGCTCTTTTGGCTCAGTGGGCCAGATAGAAGAGCTGAACCCGGCCCGAGGACCATAGTTTGCCCACGGCTGGTCTAGATAGTGACAGAAAATTAACTATCGGGTTTCTCAGTTATCTCTCACTCAAGAAGCTGCTACTTAATGCCCAATTCTTTGTCCATTACAGACAAGTCAATGCTAACTCATTCCCTTGAAACACTGGGTATTTAAAAGTGGTTTAACCCCTACAGTGTGACAACCCTCTCAGAATCCATAACTGCTGTTTCCTAACTGCTTGTCTGCCTGCCTGATTGCCCCTACCACCTCTGCCTCAGCCCCGCATCTGGGACCCAGGATTCTCTCATTCAGCCAATTACAGGCACCTGGTGTCCGGGCTTCCCTCCATCTGGTCAGCCATAGATGTCCAGGCTGGCTGCAGCTACAGGGGATGGTGGGCATGTGGCTTTGCCTGGGCTGTAGCCTCAAGTGCTGGTGGTCCAGGACCATAGGGTGGGTGGCATCTTTGTCTCCTGGACCACAGCAAGCCACAGGTACTGGTGCCCAGGACTGCGGAGTGGGCGGCTTCTCTGTCCACCAAACTGTAGCCAGATGCAATTGCTGGTGCCTTGACCACAGGCAGGTGGCTTCTCCAACTTCCCTTCAATGCACTGTGGGCAACTTCTCCAGCTGGTTACAGCCTGGGATCATGGGGCAGGTGGCTTCTTCATCTCCCAGGCTGCAGCCAGCCTCAGGCATTGGCGCCCTACTTCTCCAACCCCCACAGGCCCAGAATGGCAGGGGAATGGGGCTGCCACCATCTTTTCTGGTTAATTTGCATACTCACTCTGATTGGCTGGTAGATTAGTGGAGTGAGGATAATTTGCATGTGTTTTTCTTAGTGTGGTTGAGAGAATTGGAGGAACTTTAGTCCAGAAAACTCAGAGTAGTTCAGGTGTAGTCTCTCCATTGGACATTAGACTGGGAGTGAGTATCCTCTGAAAACTTGACAATCAAGGCCACAGAATGCCTTGGCTGTTTTGCTACTAAAGAAGCCTGGAAAAATAGCCTCTTTTTTAACTTAGGAGATGATTCATCAACTACATTAAAAGAGGGCCATCTTATAAGAAAATGACCCTTGAACTATTTAGAAGAGCTAGATAAGCAACAGATATATTTGGAACCACATAAAGAAATTGACTGGGCTTCTTTATGTGCAGTATATAGACATTGGGCATTTACATTCTGAATCATTAGGGCATGTTAGATTCATAGGTGGAAAACCCAACAATGCTGCAATTTCTCATGACTTCTGATCTGGGGGAAAAGTTTATACCTAAATTAATAACAAGACTAGTTTGAATTGGGATTCCTTAAAATTCTTCCTTTTGTTTCCACAACAATCTATATAAAGTGGCGGGGGATATGGGTTGGGGTGCATAGAGATGATTTGAGGCTTCTCACAACTTGCATCTTCTTTCTGTCTGTCTGATGATTTTTAGCTCTCAAATGGCTAAATTGACATTGCTTGTATTTTCTCATTAACTGTTATGCCATTCATGGACTCCAGTGGTTTCCAAGAAATTCATTTTTTGAATTGCAGAATTTCGCTGCCTGAAATATGTAGGTGTCATTTTTACCACATCAACTACACTTAGGTTCAGGCTAATTATATCCCATGGAGCGATTCTCTTTGGGAGGGGATCTAGATACCAGAGTGAACCTTAATAAACTGCAAATTTTGTCAGTTAGAAACCATCTACTCTGTTTCCTATTGCTGCCATCTATCTCTCCCTTTGAAATGAGTTGTTCTGGTCTAATTTGTTGCCCATCAGCCATGCCATCCTAAGATCTTTCCTCAGCATCTCCCATTCCTGGGCAACCAAGTCTTTTACATGTATTTTCTACTCTCCTCATTGTCACCAAAGACCACCTGCTTTATCTTTCTATGTGGGGCCTTCACTTGTCTCTTGAGTTCCTATAAGTGTTGCTTCTCTTGAGATTGAGTTATTGTTTTAACTGAGCAACTGATTTGCTCACATTATCTGGATCAGATTTTATCATTTCTTCATCTCAGAGCATCTATCTGTATTTTTACCTTTCTAGTCAGGCTTTCCCAACTTCCTCACCTTTTTAAAAAAAAAAATAGTTTGCCTTTGTTTATCTGTTTATTGGTTGCTTAAGGAGGGGGAATAAAGAATAGTTCAATAATTTCTATAATCAAAAATTTTTTGTTAGTTATCCATTTGTATTATTGCTGCATGAAACACACAAGTCTTTAATTTTTTCAAACAGCTTATATAAACAGCACCACTCTCTGGGTGAAAGACTTTTTTAACACTAAGCTACAGGAAATGATACTGAAAAATGACCTGTCAGTTCTCTGAGTAGGGCAAATGCTGAGAGTTTTATTTCAGACATCAAAAAAGAGAAATGGAATTCAGACTTTAAGTCAAATCAGGGTCAGAGTCAACCAAAACAATCAACTAAATGGAGTCATTTTATAAGACCTGTATGAATAAATAAAGTAGCTATTGATACAGACTTGAGAGATGTGAAATGGAATGCTTTGAGAATTAAAAATACATCTTGAAATATTTTTTCTCTCACTGGCTAATGAGCACCCAATTGGAGTTTGTGGAACATTTGCAAAGTAAAAATGGAATTTCATGAATTATGTACAATGTTCTTAATGGCACATAGTCTCTTCCCCTGGAACAATTGTCACCCACCCCCACATCTTGTTTCTCCATCCAAAAAAGAGAATATCCGTGCTGTTAGATATGCCATATTGAATTACAGGAAAGAAAGATACAGAATATCCAGCTCCCTACACCCAAAACCAAAGCACAAAAATTGCACATTGAATGTTTTGTTCAGCTAAAGAACACTAACTACCCTTTGGTTTTTACAATAGTTTATGGGCTGGCATTTCACAGTAGCATTTTAGAAGAGGAAAGTGGCTATTTTAGAAGAATATTTCTTTTGACATATACTGTGTTGAATTGATTTGTTTTTTCAAAAGGGGGAAATCCTTATATGGCTGGATTCTATCTTTGAAGGCAGAAAAGGAGGGATGGGAAATATTATGTGACTTACATACAACTTTCACTATATTAACTTCCTATTGTTTCTTTATGAATGGGCTCAGAGAGATTTATTTTATTGCTACTGCTACTGAAAAATGTCTAAAGATGAGAAACAGTTTCAGTAAAAGAACAAAAACAAAAAACAGAGCATAAATGAAGTATGATGCCAAAAGTGAATGCCACGAATTCTGAATAGAACACAACAGGGATAAACTGATATGTTCTACTTCGTTAAGTTATACTGAATTTGGAGACATTTTTAAGACTCTGCTGCTTGTAGAGGTAAAAGTGGTATGTGTTTTTATCAAAATTAATTATAATTGTTCAGTCATATGAAGGTGAAGAATGGCAATATAGCAGAGTGGTTAGAAGAGTCAGAGCTTTGTGGTCAGGCTGAACTGCCTTCAAATCCCAATTATGTCATTTACTAGTTCAGTGCAGGCAAGTTACTTAATCTAAGACTTATTTCCCACATCTGTCTATCTCACAGAGTAATTGTTTGTTATATAAAGAGTGAGATGTAAATAAATTACCATCAAAATTAAGTAAAATTAAAGAACTCACTATAATGCTTAGCATATATAAAGTTCTTAGTAAATGCTACTTTTCATTTTCATTTATCATTGTTATGAGACAAAAAATAAAAAGGTTTTAATAGAAGAAATAGCAAAATACTAATTCTAAAATTTTCCAAATTTTTTTAGTAAATTAATATTGTTAGTAGTAACTTCGTAGATGGATATTAACATAAACTTCAGGGAACTGTAGAAATTTTTTTTTCTTAAACATTTTTATATTATCTCAACTCTGTCTTATCCACTCCCCTGATTATTGATAAGCTTTGAACACTTCTGAAAGTATTTGTCAGTCCTCCTAATGGCTTCCAAGGAGAGATGTCAAGAAATTCATTTGAAGCCTATTTTGGTGCTTAAGACTGCTGAGCTGTCTCTACAATGTGACACTCAATGGAAACAATAAATGGAGGTCATGTCATCAAGAAATCAGATCACCCCTCCAAACATTTCAGTGAAACATTCCTTTCATATTCCTATGTGAAGAGATTTATACTCAGATTGTGTGTGTATGTATGTGTGTGCGCGCGTGTGTGTGTATGCACATGCATTCAAAATGTGAAGTCTGAATCTTTTAGTGATCTGAAGAAAAATATTCTCATGGAATAGTCACCTGTTTGTATAATTGTATTAATCTTACCACTTAGTCAAACAACATAATGTATGTGCTACCACATCAAACAAATCCAGTACTTTTTCTTGTTTAATTACATATGAATATGGAGAGACTTAACTGAAGAGCATATTTTTTCCTTTTTCTTTCTTAATCCTAGCTTGAGGATATTTTTTCCATTGATCTTGAGAGAGAGAGAGAGAGAGAAAGAGAGAGAGAGAGAAAGAACCATCCATGTGAGAGAGACACATCGACTGACTGGTTGCCTCCTGAGATCCCTGACTGAACCTGCAACTGACTGGGAATCAAACCTGAGACCCTTTGGCTTGAAGGCTGATGCTCTAACCCCTGAGCAACCTGCCAGGGCTGAAGGGTGTATCTTTAATTGGACATAAAGTTCCACCATTCTAGATTTTCAATTCTCCCTAATTGGTTAGGACTCTCAATTACAAGTATGTTAAACAAACTTCAACAAGACCAAAAATAGAGGAAATTTATTATAATAAAATATAGTAAACTCAAAGGTAAGAAAGTACTCAAGTCTCAAAAAGAAAAAAAATGGCTAATAAGAAATTGGCTAATCCTTAGAAATCTTGTAGCTTACCTTCGTGGTTCTTCTATATTACTTTACCTTTAGATGCTGACAACTTCTATTTCTTGGCCTATGTGGTTTGTGGAAGATGGCTGGATTACATCTGCTTATCTATTGTTAGAGAATTTTAAAAATTGGCTAAATTTGAATTAGATCTCCTTATTCCTTAATTTTGTAGTTGCAGGGGAGAGAAACTCCAGAGAGAGAAGATTGGGTCAAGCATTCCAGTTAAATGAAGTTGGGACATTGAGTTAATATGTATTTTAAACATGATTTCCTATTTGGAGAAGTTAAAGGGTCATAATAAGCTAGGATGATACCATAGAGGAAATCTCTCCCTTTCCATCCCGATGTTTAAAGATGGGCTCTGTGTCTGGGACACTGTAGGAGATACAAAATACATGTCACATCCACTTTGAATCCCTCCCCCAAGTTTCCTTCACCATATTTGTGCCTTAATCTTTTGCCATAGTTATTCCTTCTGAACAATATGTTGTTTTTCAAAAAATGGGAACCCTTCCAGAATTAACTGGGATTAATTTGAATCACACTTCTGCATTCTATTGGTAATGTATTTATACCTTAATGTGCTGTTAGTCATAATTTTAATATGATATTATTCATTCTAATATTTACAAGATTCATAAATAGTATCTCTGGCCTAGCTTTTAGAATATTATTCAATATGTTGTCCTGATTAGATATTAATATATGCAGCTATAACTCACCAGGAGGTACCTTTTAAATTTATTAAACAAAAGCCAATATATAATAACATGTGTGTGTGTGTGTGTGTGTGTGTGTGTGTGTGTGTGTGTGTGTTTGGTGGGAAATTAATGTGGCATAGTGATTTGTGGAAACTGTCAAACATGGAAGAAATATGTTTTCTTTATATATATATATTTATACTTCTGACAGAAATAGGGAAAAATAGAACCTGTGCCCACATCTCTTAGGATCTTAATGATCCTGCATAGGTTTGAAAACACATGAGAATCCGTGTTGCAATGTCTATTTGAGCACAGTTTCACAAGTTTGAGGTCTTATTCCTAGACTTCTATTAATTTGCTTGGCACATTATTTTCCTAGACTATGAAAAGGTTCCTAACTGTCTACTTCAATCAGCTGCCTATTTAACAGGATCTGGCAGTCGACGCACAGCTTGTGCTAGTGAGACTCCCAAGAGGACTCTAAAGAACATCTGTTGCTAATCTCCACTCCCTCAATATCCCAACGATTCAACCCCCTTCCCCACTTGTCTCACTCTCAGCAAATGATTTTACTTCCAGCTTCCTGAGAAGATTAAGCTCATCTAACACAGATTGCATCATTTTTAATCTGTGTTCTAATTTTTATCATTTCCTGCATATGCTAAGACAAGGCTCCATTAAATGATCTGTCCTTCAATCTTTTTCCTTTTGCCTAATAACATGAATAAACCATTCTATTTCATTTTTTTCTTATTAAAAATCTAGAGGCCCACAGGGAGAGGGGGGTGGGGATGTCCCTCAGCCCAGCCTGTACTCTCTCCAATCTGGGACTCCTTCAGGGATGTCCCACTGCTCATTCAGGCCTGAGCACACCGGGATCGGGCCTAAATGGGCAGTCGGACATTCCTCTCACAATCCAGGACTGCTGGCTCCCAACTGCTCGCCTACCTACTTTCCTAATTGCCTCTAACCACTTCTGCCTGCCAGCCTGATCACCCCCTGAAACTCACTTGCCAGCCAGATTGATGCCTAACTGCTCCCCAGTCAGCCTGTTTGCCCCTAACTGCCATCCACTGCAGGCCTGGTCACCTCTAACTGCCCTCCCCTGCAGGCTTGGTCACCCCCAACTGCTCTCTCTTGCAGGCCTAGTTCCTCCCAACTGCCCTCTCTTGTAGGCCTGGACCCTCCCAACTGCCCTCCCCTGTGGTGACCATCTTGTGTCCACATGGGGACAGGATCTTTGACCGCATGGGGGTAGCCATCTTGTGCGTTGGAGTGATGGTCAATCTGCATATTACTCTTTTATTAGATAGGATTTTTATGTGGGCATTATTGCAGGTGTTCTCCCTCCCCCCTTTTCTCACCTCCACCCACCTTCCCTCTCCTTCGCTTGGCCTTCACCAAACTATTGTCCATAGGTTACAAATATATGTCCTTTAGCTAATCCCTCCACCTTCTTTATTCAGTGACCCTCATCTGACTCCCTTCTATGTATTGATATTTCTGCTTCCATTTTGTTTGTCAGCTTATTTTGTTCATTAGATTCATTTGTGAGATGATACGGTATTTGTTTTTCTCTGACTGGCTTATTTTGCTCAGCATAATTCTCTCTAGGTCCATCCATGCTGTCACAAAGTAAACCCTCTACTTTAAAGAATTCCCCTTTGATCCCTTAAGTTACCACCCTGCTGTTTCCCCTCCCTTCTCCATCAAGCATCTTAACATAAATATTGACATTTACTAACCACCCCACCCCCTTTCCTCATTACCAATATTTTAATTGAGCCCTTAGAACCCAACTTCTACTTTTCTTAACTGTTTTACCAGGCAACTAAGAACTATCATATTTTTTCAATGCTGAGGACACATATAAGATGCATCTCAATTTTATAAGAATATCATGGATTCCCACTCAGTGGAAACAGAAACCAAGTTTCCAAATTTACAGTCCACAATGGGTGGCTTCAAATTTATTGTAATCGTTATTCCAGGGGTTCAGATGTCCATTAATATGAAGGTTGTTGTATACAAAATATCTTATATTGTGCATCTTATTTAAAAATATGTACATGTCACTTAAAACATACATTTATAATAGTTTCTCCATTAAAATAAAGATAATATTATATGAGGGAGCCCATATAACATTGTGACCTTAAATAAAGGTTTGTGTAGTTTGTTATTGTTTAAAACCTCTTTATTGAGGTGTAATGATTGACATATGAAAAACTCTACTTATTTCATAAATATAATTTAATTAATTTGGAATCATCACCACAATCTATGTCATAAGCATATCCATCAATTTCAGAAGTTCCCCCTACCCTCTTTTATTATTATTATCATTACTAGAGGCCCGTTGCAGGAAGATTCCTGCAATAGGGCTTCCTGCTGAGGTCCCGGCCGCCCTGCCTGCTTCCCTCCCTTCTCCCCTGCCCTACCTTCTTCCTTCTCTTCTCCCCCACTCTGTCTGCTTCCCTCTCTTCTCCCCCACCCCTCCTGCCTGCTGCCCTCCCTTTACCTCCGCCCTGCTTGCTTACTTCTCTGCAGCTTCACTTCCTTCTGCAGCACTTTGCATTTTTCTATGCTGTCTTCAGTCTTTGCTCTGTGCCTGGATATGCAAATTAACCACCATCTTGGATGGGTTAATTTTCATACTTGCCCTGATTGGCTGGTGGGCTTGCTTGGGCATAGGGAAGGTACGATCAATTTGCATTTTTCTCTTTTATTATATAGGATTAGAACATAGAATAGGACCTACCCTCTTAGCAAATTTTTAAGGATACAATATAGTATTGTTAACTATAGGTCCTTTGCTGCATAGTAGATCTCTAGGACACCTTCATGTTGTATAACTGATATTTTGTGTTCTTTACTAATATTTCCCAATTTCCACCCACCTCCAATATCTAACCACCACCATTCTACTCTGCTTTTATGAGTATGACTATTTTTGATTCCTCACATAAATGTTATCATGTAGTATTTGTCCTTCTAAGTCTGGCTTATTTCACTTAGTATACTGTCTTTCAGGTCCATCTATGTTATAATAAATGACAGGATTTCTTATTTTTTAAGGCTGTATAATATCCCATGTATATTAATACCACATTTTTTTTATCCATTCATCTGTTGGTGGGCAGTTAGGTTGCTTCCATGCCTTGGCTACTGTTAATTATCTATATTTGGACATATATAAAAGCCTAAGCGACTGTTACCATAGAACAACTAGAATGACCAGTTGCTATAATGCACCCTGACCAGAGAAAAGACACTCAACACAGGAGCTGCCCCTGGTGGTAAGTGCACTCCCACAGGGGGAGCGCCATTCAGCCAGAAGCTGGACTCATGGCTGGCAAGTGCAGCTGCCACAATGGGAGCCTCTCCTGACTCTGCGACAGCACTACCGAGCAGCAGTAGCAGGTGCAGCAGACTGGGGTGAGCATGAGCAGTGCAGTTCCCGGCTCTGATTCAGGTTCCTCCCTGGCTGCCTGATGCTTTGCATGCTGCTACAATCCCCGAAAGGTCCTGGACTGAAAGAGGGATGTCTGATTGCCGACTTAGACCCAATCTCGGTGCCATTCTCTGTAGCAGGCAGTCAATCTGAACAACTCAGTGACTCAGGGAAGTGCAGAGAACTTAGAGTGACTCACCCACTCAATAGTGTTTGTAGGAAAGACCATGGTGGCCCAGCCCATGCACATGCAGCAGCTGCTAAAGCTCAAGCAGCAGGCTGTGTAGCAGCAGAAGACCATCCAGCCACAAGCCAGCAGTTGGACAGCCCCTGAGCAATCCTGGACTGTGAGAGGGCATAGGCCAGGGTGAGGGACCCTTGGTGCAAATTTTGTGCACCCTCTAATAAATATATATATATATATATATATATATATATATATATATATATATGTAATATGCTAAGTGTCCATCCAGGTACTGATGTCATATAGCAATGCTCAGCTTCCTCTCTTTAGCAACTAGCCTCCTTGGAGTTTCTTCAGCCCAGGAATATGGCTTGCTTTATAGCCAGGTGCAAACATTTTACATTATAACCAAATGTCTGTGAGGCATTTTCCCGTGCCTCATCTCATTTGATCCTCACAGAAGTCCTGCAGTAGGTAGATAGGAAACTAGTTGGAATCCCATTTTCTTTTCATTAACCGGAAAATGGAGATTTATAAAGCTTAGAAACTTGACCTGACTGAAAAGAAGTAAGAATGGTGGACCTTGAACATGATTTCAGGTTTTCTCACAGCAAAAAATATAGTCAACTACTGCTGCAGTTAAATATTTTACCCTTTGTTCTCCCTGTGAAATATGCAATAATAATCTGCTTTGTATTGATATTTACTGCTGTGATGCTGACAATTACCTGAAAGAGAAGTTGGGGTACTTCACTGGGCTATAAAAAGTTTAGCTAAATCAGAAAGCAGGTCTAATTAAGCAAATTTATTCTATATCTATAAAAAGCTGAGTTGACTCGCACATGTGTGATACATATAAAGCTCTCGCTGGCATCAATCACATGCATGTGTTTCCATCTGTCATTGTCAGTTGTGAGTTTGGTTGACACTTCTATTATAGAGAAAGGGCAAGTAGCAATATTAAAATGTTTCTTTTAATTATTTTCCTCTCAATGTGCATGAATACATGCAATGGGCCACTAGTTTATAAATAATGTTTGTAACTCTAGTTATTCTTACTACCTTCGTTTTTTTAACTTTTATAGTATGGTTAAAACTGATTTATGTGATACAATTACAATATTACATTTTCTCTATTTTTTATATAGTTTAATCTTTATTAGTGAAATTTATCTTTTATATACTTTTGTGATGCTATTTAGTATTCTTTCATTTAAAATTCAAGAACTACCTTTAGCATGTGCTATAAGGAAGGTTTAGTGGTGAAGAACTCCCTTGGTTTGCCTCAGAAAGTCTATCTCTCCTTTATTTTTAAAGGTCCATTTTTTGGGATCTAGTATTTTTTGCTAGCATCTTTTTTTTTTTCTTTAAGCTGTTTGAATATTTCATCCCACTCTTTCCTGGCTGGTAAGGTTTCTGCTGAAAAATCCATTCACACTCACTCATATTGTACTCATATGGAATGAGTCACTTTTCTCTTGCTACTTTAAAATAAATACATAAATTATTCTTTTATTTTGTAAAGTTAATTATATTGTATATTGGTGTAGACTTCTTTAGATTTAAGATTTTTGGAGTCCTTTGGGGTTCATGAACCTGGATGTCCATTTCCATTCCTACATTTGGGAAGTTTTCAGTCATCTCTTAAAGTTCTCTATTTCTTTGTCTTTTCTTTTTCCTTCTGGACATCCCATGATGTTTATAATGGCTTTCTTTCTTTTCTTTTTTTAATCTTTAACCTAGGATATGTTTTTATTGATTTGAGAAAGAGAAACATTCATATAAGAAACATCAGTTAGTTACCTCCCTCATTCCCAAGCATGCTCTGATCAGAGATTGAACCCACAACCTAGGTATGTGCCTTGATAGAGAATCAAACCCAAAACTGTTTGGTGTATGAGATGACACTCCAACCAACTGAGCCAGGCACAGTGGCTCTTTTAATGATATACCATAAGTCTTATAGGCTTTCTTTATTTTTATTTATTTATTTATCTGATTGGATAATTTCAAATTACTTCTTTCTGAGTTTGATGATTCTTTTTATTTTTTAAATATATTTTATTGATATTTTACAGAGGAAGGGATAGAGATAGAGAGCTAGAAACGTCGATGAGAGAGAAACACCGACCAGCTGCCTCTTGCACAACCCCTACTGGGGATGTGCCCGCAACCAATGTACATGCCCCTGACCGGAATCGAACCCAGGACCTTTCAGTCCGCAGACCGATGCTCTACCACTGAGCCAAACCGGTTTTGGCAGTTTGATGATTCTTAATTCCAATTGATCAAGTCTTTTTTGAGCCTCTCTATTAAATGTTTCAGTTGAGTCATTTTATTCTTTTGTTCTAGAAATTGTTTTGTTCTTTTTTTTTTATGGTTGTTATCTTTGTTAAATTTCTCATTTTCCTAATGTATTTATTTTCTGATTCTATTTAGTGTTTGTGTTTTCTGTGTTCACTGAGCTTCTTTAAGATGATTATTTTGAATTCTTCAAGCAGTTTGATTTCCATTTCTATAATGGGATTTTCTAGAGCTTTGTTTTGATTCCTTTGATGGTATCTTGCTTCACTAATTTTCTGTGATCCTTTCAGCTTTGCATTGGTGTTTGCACATTTGGGGAAGCAGTCACCTCTTCTAGTCTTTATATACTGGCTTTGGCAGGGAGAGCCCTTGACAAGTCAGCACAGCGAGAGATCCTGAGTGGGCTGACTGGCTAAGTCCATGAGTCGGTGAGTCTGGTTCTAGGTCCATGGGGTGGAAAGCTTAAATTTTGTATAATTAAAATACACAAAATTCTATTTCATTTTATCTTACTTTAGTACTTGGTTTGGAGTCCCTTCCTGAAACTATGAAGTATCCATAATATCCCCCTATGTGAAAGTGGAATGTACTTATTCATACTTAACTTTTTTTGTTATGAAAGATTTTATACATACACAAGAATATGTGCATAGGAAAGGATAAATTGTGTTGGTTCATTTTCATTCATATATCATGCATAAAATTTCCTATGGTCACAAAAATCTGGGTTTTAAAAATCAAACACATAAAAAATTAGATTTTATGAATCTTGGCTACCTTTGACCCTATAATATTATAAAATAAGGCTAATGATTAGGAAGTCACATATTATTAAATCATTTAATATTTTAATGCAAAGACTCTAGCTGTCAAAATATATGAAAAACTCATGGTTTTTCTTGGCATCCAGAAGACTTTCTTCAAATTCCTGTTTCTAAAGTGTTCTGAAAAATAGTCAATAACCTCTTGGGCTAGTGGCATAAAATATGTATTGCAATAACTTATTGCCTCAACTTGTTTTTAATAAAGTCTTTAAGAGATTTCCATTGTATCCCAGAGGAACCCAGAGAAATACGTTGTTCTTTGATGTGTGTGTGTGTGTGTGTGTGTGTGTGTGTGTGTGTGTGTGTGATGGTAAAATGAAATGCTGTTCCCTGTACACTACAGGGAGCAATAATACGTTGTTCAACAAATGTAGTTTCTCTTCCTTCATAAATGTGTTTTAATTTAACTTTTTGTTGGTTTTCATTATACTTATGTTTAGTTTGTTGGGGATTTCTTTCTAAGCCTGTTTTCATACAATTAAAGCTTTATAAGAAAATTAATTCCAATACAAGTGACATAAAATACATTTTTGTACTTTGTAACATTATTTTTTTTATTGCAGATGTCCTCAAATCCAATTTGATCACATATATATTTTATCCACATAACTGAAAACAAAATGTCTTTATTAATGGTTGTCAGTCCACACTGTGGGGAAATATACTGGTAATGTCCTTATTCCACTGTTAACCTTGGCTATTTATCAGGTAAGCCAATGTTAACATTTGGGCAAATCATGTAGCCCCATAAGTTATTGAATATAGGAGTAAGGGGAAAAAAATAACAAACCAACCAACCAAAACCATATAATTCCTGGCTTCCATTTATTTTTCTCTTCTAATAGTTTTGAACACCTATTATCTCTTTCAGGAAATGGCTAATCAAGACTGAACTTCCTCAATTTTAGGGTGAGGAAAAAAAAACACAAAAAACGGTCCTGGGTGCCATTAGGAGGTTTATCCCTCTTCCAACTAATTGCTTTGCTTTGTTTTAGATAGATGTGCACATTGTAAATACTAATTAAATAAATGTGGATTTGATTTTAAGAGACTCAAACTTATTATACCTTCCATTTATCCTTTAAATTATATGAGAAAAGACTTAGAGGTTTCCTTCTTTTGCTTACTGAAGCAGTTTTTCTTCTTATCTGTAAGCCTTCAAACAACCTCTTGAAGTTCACTTTTGCTTTCTTACCATTTGTCTCCAGTTTAGGTAAAACCTTACATTTCATCAGTGCTCACTCCCTGGTTAAATTTTGGGACAATCTGACTATTCATGATTTCATTATAATTTCAATAGAGGAACGTCTCTTCCAAATCCACTGATATCATAATTTTAAAAACATACACACACACACCTCAATAAAGTAAAATTTGGGTTTAAGTTAAACATTGAATTCCATGGAGGAGCTATTCCAAGACTTGTTTCCAAGTTTAAAAACTTGGATCTGCTGAGAATAATTATTTCATATGAATCATCTGTATATTCAGACAAGACATGGAACAACTTGCTCTTCTTAGTATAGAACTTCATAAAGTTTTTGCTTCTCCAACAAGGAAAGAGGTCATTAAATTTTTCATAATAAATTGGTTCAATTTAATTGATTAATATTGTTTACCACTTAATTTCTATCCTTGTTGTATTAATCATAAAACTCTTATTAAACTCCACAAGGGAACAATATAAATTTTAATATTTATATGAAATATGACCTTAATAAAAAAGAATTCTGCTTTTCTGCATTCAAGCAATCATTTTCTTAATATAAATAAATGACAAGCAGGTCTATAGATCTTAAAGAGAAAAAGTGACTAAAAAATAATCCCTGATATGAATTTTTCCAAGCTGCTTCCTTAAAACATTTTTTTACCAAAGGAAGGATATTTCTTTCATATCCTATTTCAGGTCAAAATCAATATAATTTCCTTTTGGAATAAAGGCCAGCATATTATAGAAATTTGGGGGGTCATTAAAATAAATATAGTGTTTCTATAGATGAAACTATAAGTGACTATGTAATTATATAAAGAATAAGTGCTACATTTGGATTTTAACATTATGCACAAATTAGTTGGCTTTTATTAACAGGAGTTAGTTGAATGAAAATGGTCAAATTGACTGTGTGGAAGCAGCTCTATCCCAAGGAGAAACAAAATAGGGCACATGTATAAAGGTTTACATTTAATGTAAGAGAGGGAGGAGATTCCTTTATTTCTAACATATAAGTATGTAGGGTCCAGGGAAAGGCAAGGGAATGATATACCTGGTCTTTTTCCTCATAAACAAAGGACTTGCTATTTCACCTTTATAGCAACTTTCTAGGCTATGCTTTTACCATTTTTGAAATAGAAAAGAAAGGTTTCTGGTGTATTTTTGAAGGCAGGAGGATTATTTTTCACTATAAGCACAGTATATTGTCAATTTAGTGTGAGACTTGGAGAAACTGAAGTGTGGTCTCTTATTCTTAGCGCAGATGGAAGCAAGTTCTCCTAAGTCTGCCCAAATAATTGCTGTTTTCAGTATTCAAAGAGGTAATCAATAATTCATAAATCTCCAGGAACCATTTGAATCAAGAATGGATATTTTATCATTTTCTATTTTGTTACACTGGCTGAATAGTTTCATAATGGTTCATGTTATTAACTCTCTTTAAAATGATTGTCCTCATGAAGGTTTTCTTTAACAGAAATCTCATTTTGCTTTTCTATTCAATCAGATGAGATTTTATCCAAAGTAATCAGCAAGCAACTATTGGGTGTCTATACCAGATTAACTCTAGGTAGGATTCCTAAACAGTAAAATTTTAATATATAAAGAAGACACTATAAAAGATTCTAAAGAAATTGGCAAACAGGTCAGATAGTCTATGCAAATTATGCAAGTTTTATCTATTTTTAAGTGTTGTATTCTGTGATATAAATGTATGACCATATGTTACAAAAACAAAATAAGAACCCACATTTCAGCGAATTATTTTTGTTTCATTATTGGGTATGGGAAACTGAGAAAGGTGATTTAAATGCTGCAATAATAGAATGTTCAGGCTACTTTTGTAGTTTAATGGGACAGCAAGCAGATATGTGAAATTAGATTTGCTTCAAAAACCCAAGCTATAAATGTACTTTTGACATTCAAATATAAATATAACAAAGAATAATGAAAACTGGAACTCTCCTTTTCAGGCTTTATATTCATGGACCAACGTAAAAAAAAAGTTTTCTTATTTGACCTCATGTTAGTGAAAAACATATCATAGATCAACATTTGAGAAACCGGTGTTGAAGTAATTCAATGTGACTTTATAGACACAATGAGCTGGATTTCTCAAGCAAATTAGATTTTGGTAAACAAAGGAAGGATCAAAAGACATTTCAGGTCAGGGAATAAAATGTTCAAAGGAACTGAATCGGGAAGAACCTAGTAAATTTGTAGAACTATGATGAGGGTATTTAAGTAAAAAGTACATATTGTTGGTTAGTGGACATGAGGAATCATCATCAAAATGAAGCCAGAATTATGAAAGGATTGGAAAATCAGACAATCTAGGCATGATGGATTATCTGAGTTATTTACACATTCCTATTGCTGTAAAGAATGGAGTCATATATAAGTCAAGTATTATGACTTTATATTTCTTTAAAAGTAATTTAATGATAGATTGGCATATTTAGTGATTACTATTCTCCATCATGACTGAATTGCCTTTATTTAGCACAATTGAAGTAATTTGTAAATAGAGAAGTTATACTTCCAAGGATTCAAGAGTTATACTTAGCTAAACTAATTGAACCACTATATTAAAGCTAATAAAGAGGTATCAAGTGGCATCATACTTAATGTCAAAACACTAAAAATATTGTTCAATACATTAATAACAAGACAAGGATATTTTCTATCACTATAAGTATTTAGTATTATTCTGGGACTTCTGTGTAATCCTATAAAAGATGATATGGAAATGAGGCCACCCATTATTATTGCAGATCCAATGGATGACTGTCTTCATAAGAAACCAAAACTGATCAACAGGAAAGCTATTAGAAATAGTAAGGCAGGCCGAAACTGGCTGGTTACAAAGTATACATATAAAAATCAATATTTGTCACTCTGTTCAAAAGAACATAGTTAAAGTCCTAAACATAAATAGCAAAGCTAAAAAATATTACATAAAATTATTGGGAGAAAATCTTTAAGACTTTTAGTAGAGAATTCCTGAAATAAAACTATGTACGTCTTTGAACATATATTATGTTTTTATTTGATATATGTAGTTTTAATTTTATATATATATATATATATATATCCATTTTAAAGTAAACTATGACTAAGTAGACATACATAATTAGTGATTAATGATTAAAATATATGATTACATAAAATCAAATGATGTTCACAGAGAAATATCCTGGGAGAAAATATTTGTGAGACACATAACAAAGTATTAATATATGTAATATATAAAGAACTTTGTATATGATATAATAACTAAGCACACAAGTTCTGGGGCTCTGGTGCTGGAATTTGAAACTAAGTTCAGCTCCTCACCAGGTGTGAGGCCTTGGGAAAGTGCTTCAACCCCTCTAGGTCCAGTCAGTGCTCTCAGGGATACCAATATAGTCATATATGAGTAGCTCCCAAATACTGAAATCATTTATTCAGATAGATTTGTGAAACTCATCTATTCTGTATAAAATCCAAGTTTCACTAGAATGAAGTTGGAGGTGGCAAAATACCTATTTATCATTTACTAAGATGGATTCACTTAGGACTTAAGATCATATGAATAATAAAATTAACCTTAATACAACTAATTAACTTTTCTCCTAAGAGTTTCATTTTATTTTTTCTTTTATGTTTTTTTTTAAAAAACACAAACAGTAATTGTTCATTTGTTTCATAGCTGTTTTCTTTTATTAAAAAATCATATCTGTTCAATTTATTATTTAGTCATTTATATTTTAGAAAAAAGATGGTTAAATCCAGTTTATTTATTTTTTTCTTATGAATTGTCTTATTATTGATTGGACAGGATGTTATTGTATTTAGTGTTTCTGATAGAAATATAATTAAATTTCTTCACTTTGGGGCAACTTAATTGAAAATATAATGTAACAAATGCAGCTATTCATCACTGTTGTTTTGAGCTCTATTTTGTTTGTGTGTGTGTGTGTGTGTGTGTGTGTGGTTGCAGGGTAAACAATGCTCACAAATACCGCACTAAAATATGCCATTTTAATGCCTAATATTCAAAAGCAGATGATTGTTAAATTAATATTATACATGGCCCTAGATTCATTGCAGGGCTGAGATCAAAGAAGACCATGTACTTGGAAAGGTTTTAGATCCCCAAAGGAAAGGCCACTTCAACTAGTTCTTTCATGAACCAGCTCATTCAAAAGGTAAAATGAAAAGGAAAAGTCAGTGGATGCATCTGATTGTGTCCTCTGGGCATTTCAAAGGCTGCTGACTGCCTGTCGGCTTCAAAAGCCACAGGAGGCTCTGCAGAGATGCTTCCCCGCATCCTCTCCATTGCCCAGCAAGGACAGTTATTTTCCCCCAGAGAAGGCAACTGGGGAAAAGGCTCACTTTTTATTTATTAACACCTCAGCTATTTGGTTTCAGTGCCTACTACCTGCCAGCTCTTCTCTGGGATGGTGTTAGGTGCAGCAGGGCAGGGCCCATGGCCACTCCTCAGAAACGTTGACGCCTGACCTGCGAGGCTGGCGGCCACAGCAGCCATGGAAAAAAGTGCTCTTGACTCCAAGCCTCACACAGAAGCTGGGGAGGTCATGGAGGAGGTGGGCCACATCGGGCAGGATCTGAGTGGCTCCGGCACTGGCTTTGAGCAGGATTTGGCTCCCTGGACCTCAGGGAAGGCACGGAAGCACTTGCAGAGTCAGTGGCCAGGCAGGGCAAGTTCTGGCAGATATGGCCCAGACAGAGCCCTTATGGAGGACCATCGGGTGCCAAACACCTGCTATGTACAGCTGGGCATTTCTCAGGGATCGTGCACCTTTAAAATCTGATTTTACCCAGATTCGTGCCTGGAAGGCGGTGTCCTCTCCTCTGGACTGTAGGACCACGTGCTTCCATCCACGGATCCTCCAAAGAAGCCTGGGCTGTCTGCTTATAATTCCAGAAATGTTGGATCCTCAAAAATCATCTCTATCCATCTCCCAGGGCTCAGATTTTCTCTCCAGTTCACCACCTGAGCAGGTAATCAAGGTTGTGAAGCCAGTACCGTCCCACTTCCTTGCCCAAAGGATATGAAGGTGAAGGTCCAAGGAGAGCCCCGAAAAGGGATAGCAAAGCACAAAGGATCAGATAGAGAACAATAGACAGAAGGGAGGCCCTAGCCGGCAGCTGGGGAAGAGAGGCTTGGCCAGCAGCAGGAAGTTCCCAATCGGTCCTGATTGTCGTAGAGACCCTACTAGGGCATGAATTTCATGCACCGGGCCTCTAACCCTATCTAATAAAAGAGTAATATGCAAATTGACCATCACTCCAACACACAAGATGGCTGCCCCCATGTGGACACAAGATAGCCACCACAAGATGGCCAGTAGGGGAGGGCAGTTGGAAGGGATCATGCTAGCAGGGGAGGGTAGCTGTGAATGATCAGGCTGGCAGGGGAGGGCAGTTAGGGGTGACCAGGCTAGCAGAGGAGGGAAGTTGGGAATGACCGGGCCTGCAGGGAATGGCAGTTGGGGGTGACCAGGCCTGCAGGGAAGGGAAGTTAGGGGTGATAAGGCCTGCAGGGGAGGGCAGTTAGGGATGATAAGGACTGCAGGGGAGGGCAGTTAGAGGTGACCAGACCTGTAGGGGAGGGCAGTTAGGGGCAATCAGGCTGGCAGGGGAACAGTTAGGCATCAATCAGGCTGGCAAGGGAGTGGTCATGGTTAGGAGGTGATCAGGCTGGCAGAAGCCATTAGGGGCAATCAGGAAGGCAAACAGGTGAGCAGTTGGGAACCAGCAGTCCTGGATTGTGAGAGGGATCCCAGATTGGAGAGGGTGCAGGCTTAGCTGAGGGACACCTCCCCACCCCCACCCCCATGCACAAATTTCGTGCACTGGGTCTCTAATATATATATATATATATATATATATATATATATATATATATATATATATAAAAGCTCCATCCTCACTTAAGGACAAGCTTAGAGAGAGAGAAGGGGAGAGAGGAAGGGAAGGAGAGACATAGAGAAACATTGATTGGTTGTCTTCCATATGTGCCCCAAACAGGGATTACACCTACAACCCAGGTAATGTACCCTGACTGGGAATTGACTTAGCAACCATGTAGTACACAGGATGATGTTCAACCAATTGAGCCACTCCAGCCAGGCATATTTTTTTCAATATATTGTTTTATTAATTTCAGAAAGGAAGGTAGAGGGAGAGAGATAGAAGCATCAATGATGAGACCCATTGATCGGCTGCCTCTTGCACATCCCACAATGGGGATGGAGCCCACAACCTGGGCATGTGCCTTGACCAGGAATCGAACCTATGACTTTCTGATTCATATGTTGATGCTCAACCACTGAGCGATATCAGCTGGGCAGGTAGAATATTCCTTAAATAATTTTCTTCACCCTAATCGGTTTGGTTCAATAGATAGAGCATTGGCCTGTGGCCTGAAGGGTCCCAGGTTCAATTTAGGTCAAGGGCATGTACTTTGGATACAGTCACATCCTCAGTGGGGGCTGTGCAGAAGGCAGCTAGCTGGTCAATGTTTCTCTCTCATAGATGTTTCTAACTCTCTATCCCTCTCCCTCTTCTCTGTAAAAAAAAAAAAAATCAATAAAAATAGTTTAAAATTATCTTCAATAACTTCTCTAAGTGTCAGTGAAAATGTACCATAATCTATGGTTTTATTGACACTAATTACATTTGCAAATATAAATTTATAAATTTTTCTCATGAAGCCGAGGTCTGTTTGGCTCAGTGGTAGAGCATCGGTCTGCGGACCGAAAGGTCCCGGGTTCGATTCTGGCCAATGGTATGTACATTGGTTGCGGGCACATCCCCGGTAGGGGGTGTGCAAGAGACAGCTGGTCGATGTTTCTCTCATCGACGTTTCTGGCTCTCTATCTCTTTCCCTTCCTCTCTGTAAAAGATCAATAAAATATAAAAAAATAAAATAAACACATCCCAGGGTTTAAAAAAAATTTCCTCATGAAAGCCAAATTTTGAATGTCACAAATTGATACAGTTTGATTAGTCTCTTTGGGACTAAGGCAGGTATACTATTGAGCTTAGGTTATGCTGGGACAGAAACTCTCTCTGGGGAGAAAACTAGTCTGACTTATATAGAAAATTGTATGAAGAACTTCTTTTTCAAATGAAGATTTTGTTTAGAAACAGAGCTTCAATATTGTTTACCAAGAAATGACATTTTAGAGGCTAGTTTAAGATACCTATGAGTAAACAAAGATTTACTTTTCTTCATTCTTTCACTATTTCTTTGTTGTGTTATTTTATTTTCTATTTATGTTTACAAAAAAATCAAGTCCAACCATGCAAATTAGATTGCCAGGGACAAAAATATGTTTTTTAATTAGATTTAATAATTTGGGTCCATTTTATACTCTTGGGATTTGAATGATCAACATTCCTTGTTTTATCACAGTTCTCCTGTGACAGAACAGCTGACATGTCTAAAACACGCTTGTAGTTTTCTTCAAGTTTTCTGAGAGTTTTCAAGTCTGTAAGAGATTATTTCTCTCATCGTCAATAAGGGGTGGGAAAGGCAGTAATGGCAGTTTTCCATTAGCCTTTTCTTTAGTGTGTCGGGGCAGTACACTTCAAACTACAGCAGCTCTAACATCAGGTTTTCATAAGTGGCCCATTTACTAGCTGTATGGACTTAAACAATTCTCAGACTCAAGTTTTTTCAGTCGGCAATAATAATACCTATCTCTCAGGACTATAATGAAGATGATATAAAATGACAGATGTAAAAGGACATATACAAAGTACCTACCACAATTTCTGACCCATAGTGATAGTCAATAAAAGTACTTACATGCTTCCTCTTTTTCCATTTCCTTTCCCTCTCTCAAACTTATGAAGTCCTTACTAAAATAAATTGTATAAATTGTCGATATTTTGTATTTGGCTGAAAACTCTGTTGATGCCTCCTCCAGCTCCTTCAAATGTATGTTTTTATAATGTATGGAAAGAGAAAATAAACCCAATCCAATTGGGAACCATGCTAAAATTATTTCACATTCATGTGAGTGAGGAGAAATTCACAAATTTCCTTAAAATGCATTTGTTCTATTTCTGAATGTAATTTTGAAATATGTATTAGCTTTCCAGTTTCCATCAATTTTATTGAGTAAATGCTTCCTAGTTGATTTGATGTTTACTCATTTCCAACTTTTCCCTACCACTATTTTGATATAAGAGTGGATATATATATATATATATAGACTTCAGAGAGAAAGAGAGGAAGATCAATGATGAAAGAGAAAATCAAGGATCTGGGTAGGAGAGATCTGCCAGCCCTCTGAGCCCAGAGGGTCAGAGGGAAAAGGCATAGCACCAAGCGGAGTCCCTTGGGACAGGTACAGCATCTGACTATGGAAAGGAGTACTGCTGGTGGGAGGGAATTGTAGATCCGGGTCCACATTTATGAAAGACTGAGCCCAGAGGGGACAGTCTGAAAGACTGATCAAACCACACAGTGCCAGCAGGAGAGGAGCTTGCAGAGGCTCAGTCTTTCCTCTCTCTGAGGCCTCTGCTTTTCTTCACTGAACCAGCCTAGTTCATAGGACCTTTCAGATATGGACACTCACCAGTGGCTGAGGTGCAGAAGGAGGTGTGGACTTGTGGAACCTGAGGAGAGGAGAGGGTCCAGGAGAAGTGGCAGGAGTCTGATACTTAGTCATACCTGGGCAGCCATTTTCTCCTGAAGAGATAGCCCCTCCCTCCAGTCTCCAGGCAACCAATACAGCCACACCCAGAATACACCCTGAATGGTACAAAGGATTAAAAAAATATATCTGAATAGCCCATGAGAGTCCACAGGAACTGGCCTAAAGAGAGGCATATAGTCCCAGCAACAGGAAGCAGAGAAACTGCAGACAGTACAGAAACTGGTATCTTAAGCCAGCCACTTTTCCATTTTTATTTTTTATTTTATTATCTTTCTCTGTCTTTTTTTTTGCTTTATTTTCTATTTATTTCAAATTATTTTTCCATCATTCTATTTTACTTAATTTGCTATTTTTATTTTTATACCATTTTAAATCAATTTTTTTGTAAACTTAATATTATTATTATTTTCTTATTCTCTCTTTTTATCCACTCATTCCCTTTCTACTTCCTAAACTGAGGACCTCCCCATTTCATCCAATTCTTTTTTTTTTTAAATATATTTATTGATTTTTTACAGAGAGGAAGAGAGAGGGATAGAGAGTTAGAAACATCGATGAGAGAGAATCATTAATCAGCTGCCTCTTGCACACTCCCTACTGAGGATGTGCCTGCCCACAACCAAGGTACATGCCCTTGACCAGAATAGAATCAGGGATCTTTCAGTCCACAGGCTGATGCTCTATCCACTGAGCCAAACCAGTTTCATCCAATTCTTAACCTTATTTTCTTTATATAAGCTCAGCCTCTGCGGATTCTGCCTCCACTTTTTTTGCTGGGTGTTTGCATTTTTTTGGTTCATCTGTTTGTTCTGTGGTGTTTTATATATATATATATATATATATATATATATATATATATATATATATATATATTCCTTTTTCTTTTTATTTTCTCTCTTATCTTTTTTCTCTCTCTTTGATATCATTTGTGCTTTCTTTTCCCTCCTCTAATTCTTTTTTCTCTGATGGTCACTTATATTGGGGTTATCAGTGTCATGAGTACATTTGTGTTTTGCTCCCTTTGTGTTGTATCTTGTTGAGATGAATTTTATCCTGTCTGGCCAATGTGCTAGAGAGCAAGACACATAACTAGACACCCGGAGAGGAAACTCCATCCACCAATAGGTCAATAACACCCCAGACCCAACCACAGAGGCAGGAAGAAGGAAGCAGTGAGAGAGTGTGAGTGAGGGAGCAAAAGAGGAGTGTGTGGTCATGGTGTGTGTGTGTGTGTGTGTGTGTGTGTGTGTGTGTGTGTGTCACAGTTAGATCCTGCAGGACCTTCAGGGGCAGGCTAACCAGGCTCACCTAATCAGACAGCCTCTGGTACCATTGCAAATAGTAGTGGGAGGCCAGCTCTCCCTCAGAGGCCTTGCCTTTTTGAAGGAGAGAGATCCTGTAACTGGGAGCCCAGCCTTACCTCCACCCAGGGTGCCCTCAGATAACACCCTCCAGGGACCTGCTATCTCAGCTGTGATCCCATGGTTACTAAGACTCCAGCCACCCTGGGTGTAGGCTGCAGTGAATTCCGAAGTGCTTGTCCCTGGACTGGCCCAACAATTTAACCCAGGGCACTGTGACCACATGAACAGCAGACAGTGAGAAGCCCACTCCTGTCCAAGCAGCAGCAGCTCCACTAGCAGCCTGCTCCAGGCTGAAGAACAGCAGCCTCACATGGCTTTCTTCTGTCCAAGGAGCAGCAGCTGTGTGAGCAGCCCACTACCCCTTCTGAGGAGTAGCACCTGCACAAGCAACCTCAATCTGTCTGAGGAGCAGAAGCCTCATGAGCAGCCCACCCCAATCTGAGGAACAGCAGCTGTGCAAGCAGCCTCCCTCCCACCAGGCAGAGGAACCACCACTGCTGCAAACAGCACCCACCAGAAGAGCCAATGACAGCTGAGGAGCACCCACTACCATGACCGCCCTAGGAGCAACCACAACCCAAGGAGGCACTGCCACCCTAGGAGCAACCCCTGCATGACTTGACATCTAGATCTGTCTGTGAAGATAAAGAAATCCCCAAAGGAAAGAAAAGGAGAAATTGCCATAAAAGCAGCTAAGTGAAACAGAGGCATGCAATATCTCAGAAAAAGAATTCAAAATAAGGGTCATACAGTTCATAAACCAGATGGATGAAAAAAATCACAATTTATGTAAGAATCAAGAAGAAATGAAGAGTGAGATAGCTGCAATAAAAAACAAAAAAACCAAAACAAACAAACAAACAAACAAACAAAAAACACTATGGAAAGCTTCAACAATAGACTAGGAGAAGTGGAGGACCAAATTAGCGAATTAGAAGACAGGGAAGCAAAACACACCCAAACTGAACTGCAATTGGAAAAAATAAAAATAAAACACAGGAGGAGAGCCTAAGGGAGGTATGGGACAACATGAAACAAAGCAACATATAAATAATAGGGGTTCCAGAACAATAAGATAAGGAAAGAGGGTTAGAAGTAATTTGAAGAAATATTGTCAGTAAATTCCCTCATGTGTGTGTGTGTGTGGGGGGGGAGAAGTCACACAAGCAGAGAGTCTCAAACAAGGTGAACAACAACAACAACAAAACCCACACCAACGCACATTATCATTATGATGGCAAATACTCAGGACAAAGATAATTTTAAAGGCCACAAAAGACAGATAGAAAGTTACATATAAGGTGCTCACATTAAATTATCAAATGATTTCTCTACAAAAATACATCAGGCCAGAAAAGAATGGAAGGAAATGACAAAGTGATGCAAAGCAAGGGACTAAATCCAAGAATACTCTATCTAGCAAGGCTAGCATTCAAACTGAAGGGGAAATAAGAAGCTTCACAGAGAAAAAAAAACAAACAAAAAACAAAACAAACAAAAAAACTAAGGAAGTTTATCACTACCAAGGCAGCAATGCAAGAAATGCTAAGGGGTCTGGTATAAAAAGAAGAAATAAAAAGGTAAGAAGAAACACAGGCATACAAAAAATAAATGGCAACAAACAAGTACATATCAATAATAACTTTAAACAAAAACAGAATAAATGCTCCAATAAAAAGACATCAAGTGGATGAATGGGGAACAAAATGACTCATATATATGCTGTCTACAAGAGACCCACCTCAGAACACAGGACTCACACAGACTGAAAGTGAAGGGATGGAAAAATATATTTCAGGCAAATAAAAATGGAAAAAACAAAACAAAACAAAACAAACAACAACAACAAATTAGGATAGCAATACTTATATCTGATAAAATAAACCTCAAAGTGAAGGCCATAGCAAGAGATAAGGAAGGCTTACTTCATAATACTAAAGGGATCAATACAACAAGAGGATATAACCATGATAAACAGATATGCACTCAATGCAGGAGCACTCAAATACAAAAAAGAAAAAAGAAAAACTCCAGGAAGATATCAAGGGAAAGATCCACAACATAATCATAGTAGGGGACTTTAATACACCACTTACATCACTGAATAAATCCTCTAGACAAAACATCAGCAAATAAACAGAAATCCTGAATGACTCACTAGATTAGATGGACTTAATTGACATATTCAGAACATTTCATCCCAAAGCCAAAGAATATATGTTCTACTCAAGTGCACATGTGACATTTTCAAAAGTTGAGCACATATTGGGTCACAAGCAAAGTCTCCCCAAATTCAAGAAGATTGAAATCATATCAAAAATCTTCTCAGACCACAATGGCATAATATTAGAAATAAACTACAATAAAAACAATCCAAAAAATTCAAACTCTTGGAAGCTGAATAGCATGCTATTAGACAATGATGGGGTTACCAAAGAGATCAAAGAAGAAATTAAAAACATCTTGTAAACTAATGATAATAAAAACACAACAATCCAAAATCTATGGGACACAATGAAAGCAGACCTGAGAGGGAAGTTTATATCTTTACAGGTCTACCTTTAAAAACAAACAAACAAACAAACAAACAAAACAGAAAAAGAAAAAAATTGTAGTAAATCATCTAACTCTACAACTTAAAGAATTAGAAATAGAGCAACAAGAAAAGCCCAGAGTGAGCAGAAGGAAAGAGATAATAACAATCAGACCAGAAATAAATGACATAGAGACAAATATATCAATGGAACCAAAAGCTAGTACTTTGAAAATATAAACAAGATTGATGAACCTCTAGCCTGGCTCACCAGGAAGCAAAAGGAGAGGACCCAAATAAACAAAATCAGAAATGAAAGAGGCAAAATAACAACAGACACTCAGAAATACAAAAAAGTATTTTAGAAAATACTAAGAAATAAAAGACATTCAAATTGGAAAAGAGGAAGTAAAACTGTCCTTATTCACAGATAACATAATACTGTACATAAAAAACTCTAAAGACCCCATCAAAAATTATTAGACTAAATAAATAAACTTGGTAATGTAGCAGGATAAAAAATTAATGCCAAGAAATCTGTGGCATTTTTATACACCAATAGTTAACTTACAGAAAGAGGGACTAAAAAAAGCAATTCCATTCATTGGTTCTCGCTAGCTCCATTACACAAGTGTGTCCAGTTGGTAGAATCTAAGTCACCTGCCTATGCCCTAGCATAGGGCCTAGCACTAGCTGGTACACTGAGTCCTGGGACTGACTTTTGAAGGATAGAAATCACAGTGTGAGAAATTCCCCAAATACCCAGCAAGTATGATTTGGACAAAACAAACATGACAAATATATACGCTATAGCAAAGAATCATTGATTAGCTTCTGAGCCATATAACCTTATTTTTGTTTTACTTACTCTTAATTATTGATTTTTTTTCTCAAACAGATTCAAAAGAGTATAGCTTTGTGATTTTTCAATAGCAGGATTTTGGGACATTTAGTGTTTTAAGCAACATGATTTTTTTTTCATATATGGTAAAGGTAGAAAATTGATTATTGATAATGATAATGGTTTTATGGTGATTTTATTTCAATATCTAGTAAAAGGCTAGAGAAGTTTTCTTAAAGATTTATAAACCAGTTGCTGTTTTAAACACAAAACTCTAGATTTTGATATGGAAAGGAGGTATACTATCATGCAGCCATCTTTCTTTTAATATAGTTATTCCTTGCTATAAACATATTAAAAATATGTATTTCTCCTTTGCAACTGGTAAGATTAGATGGTTATTGCATGAAATATTGTGTTTAAAAGTATGTGCAACATTGTGAAAAATCATAATTATAGAATTACATACTATGAACATCAATGCAACCATTTTAGTTATGATTTATGAACTGGGCATTTTTATTTATGACGGTTATATTTTCTGCTTAGCTTTTCCCTCCCTTCATTAACTTCATTGAAGCTAATTTTAATAATAGTTTTCATCTACTAGCATATTTACCAAGAAGTCTTAACTATATACATAATTCATTTAAATGCTTTACATATACATTACAAAGAAGTCAGGTGCATATAAATAATGGGCTGTTTCATAATTTTTTCCCCTCATAGAAGTGAAGTGGAACTGAGCCAAAAACTCTGAATAGAATTTTCACTATTTAGGTCATCATTAAAGAAAGGCAGGAAGTGAGGCGGCAATCCTGAGTCAGAATGAGAAGAGGTGGTGTGTGTGAATACGTGGAAGGACTGCAGGTAAATTGTACTGGAAGAGGGAGATCATTAAAGGAAAAACTGCTCGGCATAAAGTGAATACTCAAGGAAGGAGGGCACATTTACTGGAGACACATTCTTCCTTCAGCATAATTTTCAGTGCCAAGCTATTTAGGGGCTGCTAATATTCCCTGTAGAGGCAGCCCTTTCCTCTCTGGCTTATTCAGTCCACCCACCTGACTGTGTAGGAAAGAAGAATCCTAACTGAGGCCTTTGTGAGATTGGAAAGCAAATGTTACTTCCCTGGGTTTATTACCGGGTGTTTCTATGCAAGGCTGGCAGAAAATTACGCCATGCCTGAGTTCCTTTTGGATTAGTCAGCCAGTCTACAACGTACCGCATCTGAAAAGACTTTTAACAGTTGCCAAGGATGTTTGGACAAGCCAGATTTCCACAGCTTCCCACAGGGGAATCCTGACACATTTGTCACTTCTAAGTCAATCAGTGGCATTGTTGTTTTGCTAACTTTATCAATGGCAGGTCTCCTCTCTCTAGGGATAGTGAGAGACGCGCTGAGGGGGCTGGGCAGTTTGCAGAGATATGCACCACAACCAGCATCGTCCAGCTGCACGAGTTCTCCCTTGAGCTAAGGAACTTCAAACACTATCATCATGTAATTCCTGGGACTATACGCAAAGGAATTTTCAGAATAGAGCATCCTTGTAGGCTTGGCAGTGTAACGGATGCAACATGCAGAGAGATTAATCTGATCATTATCCAAACAATAGAACAGAAGGGAGAGCCTGGCCTGGCACACCTTTAACTATGTCAAACAGAACAACAAAATAAAACAACAGCACTCTATCTGGAACACACATCATCCATTTCAATGTTTCCTGACATGGATTCTCTCATTTGAGACTTGAGACAGTACGATACGTGGCCTAAAATGCGGATCCAAGCTGCAATTAAGTCTGTGTCATTAGCGTCTGAGTGGCATTGTGTACAAGAAGGTAATGAGGATAAATGAAATGACGAACGGGCACGTTCTTTGTAAAAGGCTCTGTAGATATAAAGCAGCGATATATCACTGAAGAGGACAACATTCAAGTAAGCAGGGTTAGATACTCTGATTTATCTGACCTAGGGTGTCTGTGAAGGGCCCCAGAAATGTGTGAAGAAGGAAACCCGGTGAACAAGCAGGGTGAGGACTTGGATTCTCTTTATTTGGGCTTTAAAGTAAAAGATGACCCTTGAAACCTAAAGGAATCTAGGACATCTGGGTTATATAAGCAACTCTTTGAAATGCAGCAATTATTTTTGGTCAGATAACACTGGAGGGAAGTTTTTCTAATTCTGTTGCGTGTGGAACAAACAGTACCTGCTCAGGTACTGGAAATTGAATGATGCTGTTTATTTGTAGAAGCAGCAGCTATGAGGTAGCAGTTCTGACATGGCTATGAATCTATGGAAGGGAGGGAGGGAGAGAGAGATTACTATCCAAAAGACAAACAGACAATAAATTTATTTTCAGACTCCAGAGCAGTTTAGTCTCAATCCCCCATGAAAAATTAAATGTGTGTTTATATGCATCACACGTGCAAAAAAAAAAATGCTTACTATAGGACAAGGCTCGGGAATTTGGATGCAATTGTGAACAGCACTATTGAAGCTGCTCTAATTTTAAATTCCCTCTTGCAGCTGCAGCATCCTGCCCTATTCTCTATGAATACAACACATCGATTTAAATAAAAATAGTTATCCGCATCATGCTTCCCTTTACCAGCTGCAGAGCTATCATGAGCCTTTGATTTACTCCCTATTAGAGGTATAGAAATAAAGTTACTTAAGATTAAAATAGTAATGTCTCCTATTCCTGTCCCTCGGTCCTGTCAAGTTTAACCTAGAGTCAATTAATGTGACTGGTTTTATATTTAACAAAGGAATAAATTTGGTTCTTTCTGCGAAGTAGAGAGGAAACCTTTTTGAACAAAGGCATGTTTTCTCTGTTCTCAGGTTCTGTCCAAGAGTCAATTGTATAGCTGACACCCATTCCCAGCAGGTCCTGGGCACCCCTGGTCTTTCTCTGTCCTTGCGAAGCTTCTCCCTCTTTTTTTCTATTCATCCTTGGGAAGTCCTTCTTAACAATACTTTTTTTTTTCTCTCTTACCTGTCCCCTTACCTAGCTAGTACAGAGTCTTTTGTGTTTCCAAACATGATAAGCCTTTATCTATAGTGACACATTTGTTTATTAGAGCCTTATATGAGCACAGGCCAGATCTTGCCCCCCAATCCCTCAATATTAAATCCATAGCACAGTAGCACAGTAGCACAGATCCCATAGTAGATTCTTTTGTGTGTGTTTTTTAAATCCTCACCTGAGGATATGCTTTTTATTGATTCTAGAGAGAGAGGAAGGGAGAGGGAGAGAGAGGGAGAGGAAGAATCATGGATGTGAGAGAGAAACATTAATCGGTTGCCTCCCTATGCATCCCAACTAGGATTGAACCTGAAACCTGGGCATGTGCCCTGACCGGGAATCAGAATTGAATGTAACCTAGGTCAACACCAAACCACTGAACCATGCTGGCCAGGCATAATAATGAATTTTACTTGTCTGTGTTTACCATAAGAGGAAGAAAATGGTAAAGGCAATTCTCATTGTTGCTAGAATAAACTTAACAGTACCCAATGGTGGTTTAAAGCTAATCTTGGTTCCAAGCTTGCTCACACATCCCACTTCATCCCTTGTCTCTTACAGAATTCTGCTCTCTCTCTGCCACACATTACTGCCCACTGCAAAACTGAAGACTTAATATATCCAGCTCTCTGCCAGACCACTGCATGTTTTTCCTTCTATGAGAAATATCCTTCATATTTCTTTACCTGGCTTTTTCAGCCTTCAGGGCTTGAAATTGATGTTGCTTTCTCAGAAGACCCTTTTATGATATACCAGGTTGACATTAGGTGAATTTGTAGTGTTGTTTTTACATGCTGAACATACCTTGCTTTAATAGCTATATTTAGTTGTAAATCATGAGATTTTTTTTGCTCCTTTTAAACCCCTTTCTGCTATAGGATTTTGAGGATCAGTTCATTTAAGATAAAGTCCTAAATTCTGAAATATGGAACACAAGGAACTAGGAGATCAAACCACTATTTGCTATTCCAGCCTCATCTCAGACTTAGGATCTTTGTTCATAATGTTTCATCTAGTTGAAAAATTCTTCTGCTTTCCCTGAAAATTCCTTCTCATCTTTCAATCCTCTTTGAGAGCACAGAGTGTCTTCTATAAACTTAGTCATTAGCAAATTCCTAGTTCAAAATATTCATTGCACAGATTAAAGAACTATCATTGGACAGCTGTAACTGTGTTGACTGTAAAGACCAACACAAATAAAATGTGAGCATATTATATTTTAGTTAAATCTGTGGTGCTTTCCAAAATATTCAGTAACTAAGTGCTTTTTAAAAAAAAAAAGTCTTAAAACTCTGAAGATGCATCATAGATTTATATGCACGGTATAGTACTTCTCTCTTTGTTCTCAGTAGGCTACCATATTTAAGACCTGGAAGTTTGTTGTGTTGTTCTTGTCTCCTTATATAAATTAAATCTTTCGAACAATAATATGAAGGTGGTATTTAAAATGGAAAATGTTGTTTAGCCCACTACGGTTGAGAGAGCATGCGTTTAATGCCCACATCAATGCATAATTAATGCAAGGTTATATTATTCATCTAGATAAATTGTATAAACTAGATGGTTTTAATTAATCTCTAGAGCTATTCCAATTAAGACAGATATAGAAAGACATGAAGGGAGAGGAAAGTGAAAGTAGAGCATTTGAGTGTCTGAGCAAGAAAAATACGATGGAGAATATTAACAATCAATCCTGTGTTATGTAATGAAGTCAATTTGAGAAGTCTAATTGCAGGAACTGGTTTTCTCAATTTTCTGTAAAGCATCCAGCATACCATATGTCTTAATGAACTAAGTCCTCCTTGCACCCAGGGAACCTGTATAGGAAGAGCCGAGAGCTGCTTAGGAAGCCTGCTGTGCAGATTCATGAAATGTTAGGGTTAGAAATTAAAATGTTACACAGAAGGCACTGGTGAGTCAGTGAAGGGATTTAAAAGAAGAGATGAATAATGTGTGATTATTTGATTTGCAGTTTAAGCTGATTGAAGCTGGGGTAATTAATGCCTCAAAAAAAAAACAATTTAAAAACATCATGTTCTCTGTGTCTTATAGATGTAGAAGATTGATAATATTAAATATTCAGATCAACCACATATTAAGTTCTTGCCGCATATCAGTTCAACTATAAGCTTTCTGTGTTTTATCTCTAAGCATCTCATAATGCTTGGAGATCCAGGTTGCTATAATTATTATCACTTCAAAGGTGAGGAAATTAGTAACTGCCCCCATGTCACATGTACATTAGAGCTAGAATACAAACCCTGAACTCTTGCACCCAAAGACAAGGTGATTTCACAGCCACTTGGAAGACAATCCTGTTGAGACAAAGTTTTGTACTTGAAAAAAATTAAAAACCAGAAGAACAACTAACATAGGTCCATAACCTAGTCAATAGGAGAGCTGAGGTTTGAATCCTAGTCTTTTTCAATTCTGTGCACAATCTTTTTTCTACTAGAATTACTTTGATGTGGTAATCCTATGCCATATTCTGGTGACTCTGTGGGTAGGGAGGCAAAGAATCACTTCACTTTTACATAATTATAAAAGTTATTTTAAAATGAATAAGTAGACAAGCTACTTGGAATTTGTGCTACACATTATAGGGGTCCTTAAAACCAAGCTTAGAAAGGTTTACATTTCAATAGGATTTTGCTGTTTGAAAATTATTTCTATCTAATATCTATGAATTTAAAATAGGTTGATATCAAGGACTATTACATTAAGTAGCTGAAATTCTAAATTTATTTATTAATTTATTTTAACAAGATCAGATCTATCCTGACAAAACAAACAAATAAACAAGCAAACAAACAAACAAAAAAACCTGCTTACTTCCCAGCTATGCCACTTTCTAGTTAAGTAACTTTGGACAATTCTATAATCTTTCTGTATTTCAGTGTCTTTGTCTGCACAATGTAGGTAATAATAATGCTGATTAATATAGGGTAATTGTGGGATTAAACTGGTTAATACATATTTTTTTTATGGTTCTTAGACCAGCGTTGGTGGTAAGTAAAAACCCTTCTGAAGCTTCAATCCCCCATTATCTCAGATGCTTAAAGATAAGAAAGATGAAACACTTTGTACACTCCAAGTTAACCAGGCTCTTCAAAGCAGCCATTTCAAATCTCCTGCTGGATTTTTGGGCATGTAAGAGAAGCCTTGGCCTGAATTGACAGCAGGGGCAATGGAGAGCTAAATTGCTTTGCATGAGGAAAAAGAAAGGATTGTTGTTGGTGTCATTATTGGGTTTATGTCTGTATGTTGTTGTTTTCTCTTTTATCAGGAAAGAGATGGGAGAAGAAGAAGAAATTACATAGAATCACAAAATCTCATAGTGGGGCCCAAGGACAATAATGATGATGATGATGATGGTAATCTATTTTAAGTTTCTCTTGTTCCTTTGATAGAAAACCATATTCATCTCTTCCAAACTTGCAGATACATAAAGTCTTAGTAAATATTGTCTTCTTTGTTTCGGTGTTTGCTTTTGATATTTAGTTTATGGATGCAATTGTGTTTTGAAAGTCAAAGAATGGAGTTGAGGATAATGCTGTAAAGGAACATAAATGATAGAGTCAGAAACAGGAGCCAGAGAAAAATGCTGTAGATACTGTCTATGGCCTAATTATAATGTATTCATAGTGAATTCTAGCCTTAGACACTAACATCTAGGATAGCACTATAAGAAACTGTTAAAAATTTTATTTATTGGATGAGAGTTCAAAAAGGAAATTATATCAGTGGCATCAAACCCATAGAATCTCCATTCCTCCATTATTTGCCCCAGGGTAGAATCCTCTCCTGAGTCTGGCATGCTTCCCTGGGGATGAATGAAGCTTCCAGACCATGGATCAGTCTTAGAAGTCTCCATCTTTCTGCTTTAGCAGACTCTCAGTGAGTCATAATTATGGGATGAATACATGGTCAAGACAGTTTCTGACTGTAATAATTCAGCATTTTTATTGACCTCCCCACTTCCCTTCTTCAACATAACACCATCTCTCTCTTCTTCTACCAGAATATAACGAATTTCTCTTAACACTACTTTATTTATTTATTTATTTTAAAATAGGCTTTTTTATTGATTTCAGGGAGGAAGGGAGGAGAGAGAGATAGAAACATTAATGATGAAAGAGAATCATTGATCTGCTGCCTCCTCCACGCTCCACACTAGAGATCCAGCCCACAACTTGGGCCTCTGCCCTGACTGGGAATCGAACTGTGAACTCCAGTTTTATAGGTTGATGCTCAACTACTGAGCACACTGGCTGGACTAGGCTGTTTCTTTTAAAAGCAAAAAAGTAATGTTTCCTACTGGTTTCTGTCCCCCTCAGTTCCGACAAAGGAGAGGCTGTTTGCTTCTACTCACATTAAGAAAGGTGCTTCTACTCACAAATTTCAATTTTCTCAAACTATCATAGTTTCTGATCTTTTTAAAATTCTCCTATTTTTAAGCCACTTTGTATTAATAGTCTTGTAGAATAAATTAGATAACTTCAACTAGATAGAGTGAAAAGCATTCAAAGCCAAACAACTCAAAAGGTGGAACAGCAGATTACTCTTGGCTTCTCAGAGCTTTCTAGGAAGTTTCTTTCCCTGAGACTTAGATTGATGTATTGGAAACATGACTGGCAGAAGACATGAGCATATCAAAAGAAGTAATAAATCAGCCGAAACCGGTTTGGCTCAGTGGATAGAGCGTCGGCCTGCGGACTGAAGGGTCCCAGGTTCGATTAGGGTCAAGGGCATATACCTTGGTTGCGGGCACATCCCCAGTAGGGGGTGTGCAAGAGGCAGCTGATCGATGATTCTCTCTCATCGATGTTTCTAACTCTCTCTCTCTCTCTTCCTCTCTGTAAGAAATCAATAAAATAAAAAAAGAAGTAATAAATCAAAGGGCATGTATTGGAAGCAATATTTTGCTGTTACTGGGAACTGAGGTGCATAAAATGAAGTAATGGGGATAAAATTAGAAAACTAAATTGGGAAAATATTTGATACCAAATGAAGATATTTGTATTTGTTTAGTGTTCAATGGATTTTGAAGGAAGGACTTACATAGTTAGAATTGAGCATCTATTATATTAGTCTGAAATAAGGACTAAAGTGGATTGGCATGGGAAAAGCTCAAATGAGGCAAGTCAGGAAACTAGGGTAACATTTTAGAGAAAGGTAAAAATAATCTGAATTAGTGAAAGATGCGAGAATAAAATGAGTAAAATGAGAACCAGTAGGACTTGCTCACCAATTACAAACTGAAGGTAAAGACAGGAAGAGTCTAAAAGGATTTAACCCCAGAACCAGTAAGAGGATTAAGGAAGCCAGGAAAATCAACAGGATTGGAGAAAGGGAATTGAGTCTGAAGCCTAAGTAGATTATCCAAGTGGAGAAATTTAAGAGAAACTGGAAATATAATCTGCACTATGAATTTATTTGGGGAAGAACAGAAGTGTTCTCTTTAAGAGTTCTTTAAATTTTTTTTTGTGTGTTCTGGAAAGGAGTATTTAGGAAGGGAGGGATGTAATTGTTTTAAAATTATGATATTATATAGCTGATAAATCTGATTAGAAAATACTTTAGGGGTGCTTGAAATAGATGTTTTCTATTCCTAAGTCAGAGACATCTACTCTCTACAAATGCTTCTCGGGAGATAATTTTAATTTACATTTAAAATTGGAATGGTGAAGAAATTACTTTATAACTCTCATTAACTAAATCTCATCTGTTATATTTTAAGAATATGTACATTCATTTTAGAGACATTTCCCATTGTTGAATTGTATATTTTAATCAAATCTTATTCATTACTCAATATCATATCTAGATCTGCTTTTTCATTTATCACCTTCATATTTATATTTTACTCTTGAATTCAAATATATGGCCAAGAATTTTTCATTATTCCTTAACATGTTTAAGAGATTTTTAATTCTTTTCTGTTTCACCATAACATTACCTTGATGTCTGGTTGAAATAACTTATGGTTCAGTGAAAATATTAATGACAGAACACACACACTCAAAAAAAAAATATTTTAACTTTTTATGGCCCAACAATTGAAGTGTCATTTTAGGAATGCTTTTCATATTTAGATCTGGCCTTGGGCACCTACGGAGGTGATTTAACTTTTCAGCATATGAGGCTTCTCCTACTCTATATGTAGTTTCATAGTCTATTATTTTTCCTACATTAGACAAAAAAATGTCAATTTTATCTGGAAATTGTTCTGATCACTTCCAAAATCTATTAATAATTTACTTTCCCTTGGATATAATCCTACTTTATCATAGACTAGAGGCCTGGCACACAAAATTCATGCACGGGTAGTGGGGGTTTCCCTCAGCTCGGCCTGCACCCTCTCCAATCTGGGTCCCCTCGAAGGATGTCTGATTGCTGGCGTTGGGACATCCCTCTCACAATTCCAGACCAATGGCTCTTATTGGCTTGCCTGCCTTATTGCCCCTGCCTGCCAGTGCAATTGCCCCCTAACCACTCCCCTGCCAGCCTGATCTCCCACACCTGCCTTCCCCTGATTTGACCTGCCTCCTCCACCAGAACCTACCTCCTCATGGAGGAGACCCCAGGACCAGCCTCCATGCCTCCCCACGCAGAGCCCCCGGACCCGCCATGCCTCACTGTGTGGAGCAGCCATCAGGCCCAGCCTCCGCGGTGCACATGGCCCTATTGTGACAACATGAGAGTGAGACACCACCCAGACTATTATTATTATAGATCATACTTGTTCTCTTGACATTTGAAACACTGTGCACACTTTTTCTTTTATTTTTAATAACAGCTTTATTGAAATATAATTCACATACTATAAAATTCACCCTTTTAATGTACAATTCAGTGGTTTTTATATGTTCAGAGTTGCAACAATCCAGCAATTACCACTAATTTTAGGATATTTTCTTTTTCTTACTTTTTAAAAAAGACATGCTCAGCCCTAACTGGTTTGGCTCAGTGGATAGAACCTGGGCTTGCAGATTAAAAGGTCTAGGGTTCAGTTCTACCTCAGTTTCAGGCTCCTACCCACCCCCTGCCCTGATCAGGGGTCATGCAGGAGGCAACCAGTGGTCCCTCTCTCTTCCACTCTCCAACTATCAATGGAAAAATACCCTCGGCGAGGATTAGAAACAAACAAAAACCAGAGGGTGGATAATCTGGTCAGAAGGTCAAATCTCCAAAGTGCTTGCCAGCTACTCTTCCTCTGAAGCCTCTTCTCCCCGCGGTGGCCCGAGGGCAAGGGAAGACGGGCCGGCAGGGGACGGGGACTGAATGTTCCTGAGCATCTCCTGGAAGGCCCGTGGCGATGGTGCCTCCGCGTTCTGGAAGGTGACCTGGACTCTGCTGAACAGGCGGAGGCAATAGGGGTCGAGCCAGATGAACCCGAAGTGGTCCTCATCGAACAGGATGAAGACCCCGGGGATGCGCTGCGGGTAGGCGAAGCCATAGAAACACATCCTGCAGGTCCGGGGGTAGTTCTGGATCCTTGAGTTCATGCCCCCTGCAGGCAGGGCGAACTGGACGGGCTGCTCTGCCGAACCTGCAGCCGGGGACGCCCCGACCCTGGGCTGCGCAGGGCTGAGCCAGCCACGGCCCTCTCCATCCTCGGACCTGTCTTCTTGCTGCTGCTGCTCCTGGACCACCTGCTCGTGGACCTCCTGGATCAGGCGGGCGTACTCGGTGAAGAAATGGGGCAGCTGGATGCGGCGCGCGAGGTGGATCTCCATCACCTGCTGCCCCGCGGGGACCCTGCGGTCCCCCGTGATCTCCGTGGCCCGGGCGTACCTCCCGTGGAAGCTGAGCAGGACGACCTCCAGGCCGTAGGCATCGTGGGTGCCTTGGAAGAGGCCGGGCCTGATGAGGTCGCCCGGCTGGCGGGGCGCGAGGTAGACGCGGCGGTAAGCCCGGCAGTTGTCAGACCGGCGGTAGATGAACTTCTTCAGGAGGAAGCGCAGCCTGTGCCTCCCGAGGACGTCCTCCAGCGTCCGCCCCCATTCTTCCCTGAGCCACGTCCGTAGCTCCTCGGTGCTCCAGGCAGAGATCCTGTGGTGGCCCGGCTGGCGGCACTCGGTGGAGAAGCCGCCGTCCTCCCGGATCTGCAGGTGGCAGCCGTGGGGCCCGCGGCGGCCGACCAGGCACTCCACCACGGCCCCTTCCCTCCCCGCCAGGCGAATGCTAAACGCGGGCTTGAATTGCATCGAGTCACACACGCCGGGGTCGTGGAGAGGCAGGTACGTCCAGCCAGTGATGCACAAGCCGGCCACCGCTACCCACAGCAGTCCTCCATAGGGCTGGTCCTCCGGCTGCCACAACCCCAAAATGCGCCTGTATGGGTGGAGCAGCTTCGTATAGAGGTCTCGATAAGACACACCCGTCACCTCCGGGTTCCGCAGGTTTGCACGGAAGCCGTACTCCTCGCGGCAGCGCCGTCTCCAGATGCCGTCGATCTGCAGGATGCGGTGGAATCTGGTGCAGGCCCTGGCCACGCTAGGCAGGTCGGTGCCCGGGAGCGAGGCGAAGATCTCCACCAGCAGCTCCGGAGGCAGGTCCTGCAGCGAGCAGCGCTGCGGGGACAGGATGGGTGGCATGGGGCTGGTGATCCCTCCACTGCTGGCAGAGGACCCAGCCACCGTGTTCAAGTCCAAGCGCTGCTCTTCAGGGGCCTGGGCCGGCTTGCTGTCGGCTGCTGCCATCTCAGCTGGTCCCAGGTGGTGCTGGCTACACTGACATCCCTGTGAAAGGCCCGCACTGCAGAGGCAAGCGCACTCCTCCTCCATGGCTGGACCAGTAACAGCCAACTGTAGCAGAGACCTCTGCAGCCGGGCTTTTAAGCTGGCACCTTCCCGCCCAAGGAGAAACCCAAATCCCATTAAGATTCGCCTCCCTTTCTCAATGCTCCCTCCCTGTCCTCCCACCCTAGCCCCTAACCCCAGGCAGCCACTAATCTGTGTTCGGTCTTGATATGCCTCCAGGGATATTTCACATAAATGCAATCATAATATCTGGCCTTTTGTGACTGGCTTCTTTCACTTAGCATTTTAAAGTTTCGTGTATGTGTGTTATATCATGTCTTGGTATTTTGTTTCTTTATATTGGCAAATAATGTTCTAGTGTATGGGTATACCACATTTTGTTTGTCCATGCATCAGTTGATGAATATTTGGGTTGTTTCCAGTTTGGAGCTCTTATGAATAACACTGCTATGAACATTCTGTACAACATTTTGTGTGAACATGTTTCCATTTCTCTTGGGTATGTACCTAGAAGTGAAACTTTTGGGTCATATGGTGACTCTATGCTTTAACATGTTGAGGCGATGCCAAAACGTTTTCCAATGTGGCCCCACTATTTTACATTCCTACCAGCAATGTACCAGGGATCCAATATTCAATTTCTCTACATTCTCATTAATGCTTATATATATTTAACTCCTTCAAAAGCTGATTATATATATATAATCAGCTTTTGAAGGAGTTAAATCATCTTTCCTCTCCCAGGATTTTGAGAGCCAGAGATACCACCACCCTAGGAAGAAATCTGTGTAATAAGATTAAAGGCAGGTTAATAGATCAAAGGAAAGACAGATTATTAAAATCGATTTCTAATTGTCTCTCTTACCCTGTCTCACATTATCTACCTTGTTATGTCAAAGAGACTAAGACATATCCATAGTATGTACCCAGTTCTCCCATTGCTTTCTTAAAAGCCAGCCAAGCTCTCATTTATGGAAATGCTTGTCATACACTCCTTTTTGAAGCAAACTCAAATCTTCTACCCCTAACAATATGTACTCTACTTATAAATATACCTTGGGCCTCTTTTCTCTATTCCTTTTTCTCATGATCTTGCATGTTCCCAAAACATACTTCCACTCATTCTCTGCTTTACAAATTCTTACCAATTATTAAAAGTTTGGCACAAGTGTCACTTCCCATAGTTTTCCTTGATTCCTCTGTCAGATTCACCTTTTATCGTCATCTGAGTTTTCATAGACCTATCTGTGAATACACCTCCATTATAGCCCTCATTATGCACTACTGGAGGGGATTGTTTTTGTATCTGGCTGCCTTTAAAAGACTTAGAACTTCCCACAGGGAGATGTGCCTGTTTCCCAATATCCCCAATGCCAAACATCACACCAGAAATTAGAAGGCTCCCAATAATTGCTTGAGTCACTACTTTATCATATTAAGAGGCATAGAAAAATGAACTGTCTCAAAGGAAAAGTGGAAAACCAGGTCCAAGAGGTTTAAAAACTATTGAATTTTATTTTTTTTCACAGAAATGTTACTGTAATCAAGACAAATGTCATTAATGGGATACAGAGACTGAAAAAGCAGGCATTGAAGTGCAACTAACTCTTGGGGAAGTAGGCCTAGTGCTATGTGGTAGATGGTGTGGATTTGATGAACAGCTACCCAGACTGGACAGATGAGTGTAGGAGTGAAAGAAGCATGAGTATTAGCTACAGAGGATGGCCTCTAAATTAAGAGTCTAGTGATAAAAACAGCTTTATTGAGCTTTGGGACATATAGACTTCCCCTAGCTATCTACTGGGTAAGATCAAGTCACTTGGGACTCACACATTTCCCTTCTCTGTAATATTTCTAATCTTATTTATTCTTTGTCCTTGTTCACATTCTTCTTTACACACATATATCCTATCTAATAAAGATGGAATATGCAAATTGACCATCACTTCATGATAAAGATGGGGGCATGCACAGCCAGTAAGGAGAGAATATGCAAATTAACACAACAAAGATGAAGGTCTGGGTCCTGGGTGGCAGAGGCAAACCATTGCCAGCAGCCAGAGGAAGGAAGGCCTATTCTTGAACGAATCTTTATATATATATACTAGAGGCCTGGTGCATGAAATTTGTGCATAGAGTAGTGTCCCTCAGCCCAGCCTGTAATTTCTCAAATATGTGACCCCTTGAGGAATGTCTGACTGCCCATTTAGGCCCTATCCCTCTTACAATCCAGGACTGTTAGCTCCCAACCACTCTCCTGCCTGCTTGCCTGATTGTCCCTAATTGCTTCTGCTTGCCTGATTGTCCCTAATTGCTTCTGCTTGCCAGTCTGATCACCCCCTAACCACTCCCCTGCCAGCTCAATTTCCCCTAACTGCCTTCCCCTGCTGGCCTGGTCACCCCTAACTGCCCTCCCATGCTGGCCTGGTTGCCCCTAACTACCATGCCCTGCTGGCCTGGTCACCCCCAACTGTCTTCCCCTGGAGGCCTGGTTGCCCCCAAATGCCCTCCCTTTAAGGCCTGGTACCTGCCAACTGCCCTCCTCTGCAGGCCTGGTTGCCCACAACTGCCCTCCCCTGCTGGCCATCTTGTGTCCACATGGGGGTGACCATCTTTGACCACATGAGGGCAACCATCTTGTGTGTTGGAGTGATGGTCAATTTGCATATTATATCACACACACACACACACACACACACACACACACACACAGTATATATACCGTATTTGCCGGCGTATAAGACGACTTTTTGGCCCTGAAAAATATGCCTCCAAGTGGGGGGTAGTCTTATACGGTGAGTATATAACAAACTCTGTATTTTTAGTGGAAATTTTAGGGGGTCGTCTTATATGCCCAGTCGTCTTATACGCCAGCAAATAGGTATTTTTCAGGGCCCAAAAATCGTCTTATACGCCAGCAAATACGGTATGTACTTTATATGAATGGGTGGGGTTGGAAGGAAGTAAAATTAGGGACAGCTAATAAGAAATAATTTATTGAGCTTTATCCATTTTATTCTCAGATGCATGTTTGTTTTATATAAGAGAAAAGTCCTACTATCTGTACTACTAAGTAAATTTTGAAGTCTCAGAAGTTGAACACAATGAAGTCTCCTTTTTATACACAGAATTATAATGGGCAGTTGTGTGTTGAGGCTAAGGGTGGGATGAGTGTGTTGTGAGTTTGTGGGAGGATAAATATGTGTAGTATGTTCAGTAAAGAGGATTTCTGCTCCAAATGGTCATATGGTCATTCAGGAATCCAAACTGATAGAGACTCTACTCTCTTCAGCACAGACATCAATCAAATGGACATTTCTAATTCTTACAGTCTGTGAAATGAACTCTAGCCATGTACCCAGAAGAAAAGGAAGTTGGATTATTGAACAATAAGCCTATATCTACTAGAGTAAATACGAGTGGTTTAACTGGATGTATCAAGAAGAAAAAGTTTGCTCTTATATTTATATTCATATTTATATCTACAGATATGTGTACACATATAAAGATATAAAAGAAATTATGATAGAATATTTTAAGGCATAATAATTAATGACATACTTTTTGAATGTTTCTAAATGACATCAATAGGCTACATTTCAGTAAATTCATTCTGTAGTTTGGAGGGAATGACTATAATATTATCTATTTATTGTTTTTGCTCATTTTTCTAAAAAAAAGAGTAGTGAGAACTTTAAATGACACTTGCCTAAGGTTTCAAAAGTAAATAGATTTGTGAGTGGAAGCAATTTACGTATCATGTAAATAATCTTATTTCTGTTTTGAGGCAACTGGAAGAAGCATAAAAAGCTATACAGGGGGAGAAACAAAGATGCCGGCATAGGGTAGACACCTGAATGCAGCCTACCACAACAATTTTGAGTTTAGAACTGGAAAACAGAGGAAACATTGCCCTGAAGCACCAGATGGCTGGCTGAGAGGAGGCTCTGCCATCCGGGAAGGAGAGAGAAGGCACACTGAGCCTCAAGAACTGTGAAGGTATGGAGAACTGTGCACGTGAAAAGAACTGGCTTACTTGCAGTGCATGGAGAGGGTGGGCTGAGTTCGCTTCTGGCTTACTCCAGGCATGCAGAGAAGGCGGACAGCTAATGTTTGGCTAGCTTTCTTATTTGGGAGGAAAACAGAACCACCCTATTGCTCTGATAGAAGACCCCAGTCAGGGAGAGGCCAGACTGTCAGGCAGTGGACAGAGATCTCTCAGAGGTGTGTGAAGCCAGCGGCCATTACTGCAGGACTCAGGGAAGGGTTGACGGGAAACCAAAGCTTGTCTGCACCACCCGAGACTCCGCCCCATCCAAGCAGAGTACAGAAGCCCTCATAGCTGAGACACTGCTGATCCTCACAGCCAATTGGCTTGGAGATCAATGCTTCCCAGTGATACCAACCAGTAAGGATTAACAAGACTGCACACACAGCTCACAAAGGACTACACCAAGACTGTCCACCTCAGGTAACTGGGAAGGCTGTGCTACTGGGCTCTAAGAGAACACCTAGCACACAAAACTATTCCAACAAATCAAGGAAGCAGCTAAAATGCAGAGAAGAGGCAGGACTCAAAGGAAGGAGATAGAGGATAGTAAAAAAATGAACATTGAGTTCAAAACTACAGTTATAAGGTTTTTCAAGAATTTCCTAAACAAGCGCTGATAAAATAAACGAGACCTATGAGAATATGAAAAGGGATCAACTAGAAATAAAAAGGGATGAACTAGAAATAAAGAAAACACTGTCTGAAATAAAATATATTACACAGAGTCCTAAAAACAGGGAAATTGCATGAATCAAGACAAAGATTTGGAACACAAAGAGCCAGAGAACACTCCTCTGCAAAAGCAAGAAGATAAGAGAATCCAGAAAGTTGAAGATAGTGTAAGAAACCTCTGGGACAATTTCAAGTGAACCAACATCAGAAATATAGAGGTCCCAGAAGAGAGAGATCAAGATACCGAAAGAATATTGAAAGAAATAGTGACAGAAAACTTCCCCCACCTGGTGAAAGAATTAAACTTACAAGTCCAGGAAGCACACAGCATTCCAAACAAAAGGAATCCAAAGAGAACCACACCAAGACACATCATAATTAAAATTCCAAGAGCAGCCAAAACCGGTGTGGCTCAGTGGCAGAGCGTCGGTCTGCGGACTGAAAGGTCCCGGGTTCGATTCCGGTCAAGGGCATGTACCTTGGTTGCGGGCACATCCCTGGAGGGGGTGTGCAAGAGGCAGCTGGTCGATGTTTCTCTCTCATCGACATTTCTAGCTCTCTATCTCTCTCCCTTCCTCTCTGTGAACTATCAATAAAATATATTTTAAAAAAAAATTCCAAGAGCAAAAGACAAAGAGAGAATATTAAAAGCAGCAAGACAAAAGCAGGTAGTTACCTATAAAGGAGCACTCATACGATTGTTGGCTGATTTCTCAACAGAAACCATGCAGGACAGAAGGGAATGGCAAGAAATATTCAAGGTGATGAATAGCAAGAACCTATAGCCAAAAATACTCTACCCTGCAAAGCTATCACTCGGAATTAAAAGCTACATAAAGAGCTTCATAAATAAAAAAAAGCTAAAGGAGTTCATCACCCTCAAACCAGAATTATATGAATTGCTGAAGGGGGTTCTTTAGGAAGAGGAAGAAGATAAAGATAAACATTATGAACAACAAATACGTAATGATTAACAAGTGAAACTAAAAGCCAAGGGAATTAAAAAATCTGATGAACAATATTGGTGAATATAATAGAATCAGAGGTATGATAGGGGAGTGGACTGACAATCCTCAGGGAAAAAGGGAGTGGGTGGTTCGGGAAGAGTCTGAACATAAACTGTGCACCTGTGGTTGAGGACAATAGGGGGTGGGGAAAGGGTAGAGGGTGGGGTGGGAACCTGGTGGAGGGGAGCAATTGGGGGGGGGGAGAACATTTGTAATAATCTAAACAATAAAGATTTATTTTTTAAAAAAAGCTATACAGATATTCTATTGAGTGACTGTAGAAGACCTTACTGTGGGTACATGCATTACTGGAGAACTGAAGAGTAAATAACATACATTTACTTGATGTTTATATAGTTTGAACTGTAATTTTGACACTAAAGAGACACTTTACAAAAAAATAAGTTAAATTTCAAAATAAAGAAGGGTGTTTTATCTAAGTCTAATGAATAATGTAATATCAGTTTAACCCATTTTTCTCTGTGTACAAAACATTTGCAAATATAATATTCTCACACCAGCTCATAATCACTAACCCTCAACAACTCTGGCTGATAAACTCTAGTAGGAGCAACCAACTTCTAAGTTTGTAGCTGGTCAAATATCAGCCCAAAATAATTTTATTTTTCTTAGTGTTACATATTGGTAAATAAGGTCACTACTTTCTTTAAGTATGGCCCTAGGATTAATTCTGTTGTAATCTTCTTCCATTCACATAAAACAGACTTAAACATAGTATTATAGGGCTTTAGATTTGTGTATTTCATCTCTGCAACAGATCAGCAGTATGAGTCAGGCCTCATGTCAGCGGGCCAGTATCCTGTGTGTTCAGAACTGAAAGGCACTTCCCCTCTAAGTGGACTTCATGCTTTTACTGTTTGTGATTCTCTCTGCATTCAATATGTCAACTCCAAGTTAAATTGTACCCCGAGTGGCACAGTAATTGCATCTGATGCCTGGAAGGGTGAACATCAATTAGTTACCAGTGTTCAAAAGGCTCCTGACTGACAGGTTGCATTATTCTTGTATGAGAACTTCAAATTGTTTGAAGGCATTTTCAATAATGCCAATAGGTGGCAAAACTCTTAAGTGATGTTGCCACTTATCTTTCTTTGCCATCATTCCATTAGAACTCTAGATTTATCTACAGGGACTAACACACCCTGATCCTGACCTCTCCAGATTCAAAATTGTCTTTATTTTTTCTCAGTTTTTATTTTCTCTGAGTCTAGTAATAGAACCATGTAGAAGAAAAAACTTTAATATCAGTTACAAGGAAGGTCTCAGAGAGTCAAAGTGATTTGCAGCAGTTTCTCAAATCACCTGGGGATTTTGTGAAAATGTACATCATGATTCCGCAGGTCTGGGGACCACCTTAGGTTCTACACTGCTGACAAAACCTCAGACAATGCTGATGTTGCAGTCTGTGGGTCAAAATTTGGGTGGCAAGGGATAATATTTCAGCAATCTACAAGACTAATGGTTAGCCAGAAGGCTAAGATATATCCACAAATTATAGGTCTTTCATTTTCTGATTAGTAAAGACTACTCAATTGTTTCAAAATACAAATGTTAAATATCTTTAGGTTCACTAGTGGCTACTTATAATTATTGAACCCTAACCCTTAGTAATTAACAAAGTCTAGTAGGAAGAGCCAGCAGTCCTGAGAACCTGGCCTGAGGAGACTTGCTCCTAAATTGTGGGGAACAGGTGAAGCAAATAAGAAATTTGGCATACTGATGTGCTTTATAGATGTCTCCTTGCAAAGCCACAACATCGGGGATCCATCAGAACACACTAGTAGTTAGCAGAGTGTCTTGCACTTATTTCTCAGAAAATGCTCAATGAATAAATGAATGCAACAATCTTTAATTGTTAAGACATGTTGATAACTAATCACCTATATAGGTTTGAGTGGGTTAATCGTCCTGTTGGACACATGTTCCCTTATTTAAGTGTATTAAATAAAATATGTGCTGTTCTCTCCCCACTCCCACCAATAACATGAATGGGTTTGTTGAAAGACTCTTGCTGTATGCATATATTAGCAATGAGATGTACTGGCAATGTGTGAAGGGGAAATTTGCCATTACAAATTAGTCAAGAAGGTCTGGATGAAAAGGTTATATTTTTTTTTTATTGATTATGGTATCACATAATTGTCCTTATCCCCCCATTCCCATCCCAAACCCCTCCCTACATATTCTCCCACCCCCCTGTTGTCCTGGCTACTGGCTAGGCCTATGTGCACACACACAAGTCCTTTGGTTGAACTCTTCTCTTTACCCCCACCCTCCCCTACTTTCCCTCTGAGGTTTGAGAGTCTGATTGCTGCTTCTCTTTCTCTGGGTCTATTTTTTGTTCACCAGTTTATGTTGTTCATTATTTCCTCTAGATGTGTGAGGTCATGTGATCCAATAAATACCCTTGTAAGAATCACCACTCCTGTTCAACATAGTGCTGGAAGTACTAGCCATAGCAATCAGACAAGAAGAAGAAATAAAAGGCATCCAGAAAAGGTTACATTTTAATAAAGAATGAAGATGGCAAGGAAGTCAGCCATGTGCAAATCCAAAATCAGAGATTCAGGTAGATGGAACAGCAAGGATTTATGAGATGTCAACATGCCTGGGGTATTGAGGAAAGGGCAATGTGGTTTTATATAATAGGAGATGGACTCAGAGAAGTAAGTTTGGAGAGTGAGGAGTAGATCCAGAAGAAAAATGAATCAGAGAAGGAGGATGGGTAGGGAATGCTCTGTATGTGTGCATGGGTGTGCATAGCAGGCACAAATTATAAATATATATAAATTTTTTAAACTTTGGATTTAGATTTGAATGAAATAGAAAGTTGTGGAAACGTTTTGAGTGGAGGAAAGGCATTATCTCATATTACTACAGAATAATTTGGTCATTTGTTAGGAATAAAATGAAATGTAGTGATTGTGGAAACAGAGACCCGTTAAGATACTATTAAAAAAATCCAGGTGAGAAAGACTTAATCTAAGGAGTAATGGAAATAATTAGATTCTGGATAAATTTTGAAGACCGAGATAGAAATATTTGCTGATAGATCTATTGTGGGATATAAAGAGGTGAGAGAAGTTAATTACAACTCTAAGATAAGGGGCATAGCAAATGGAAGGTCCAGGATTAGGATATAAATTTAGAGGTCAAAAAGTTATAGATGGCATTTAAAGCTATGAAATTGGATAGGATAATATTGAGAAAAAGGAGAAGAGGCTCAACTACTGAGTCCTGCAATGCTTCAACATCAAGAGTTTGGGATATGAGCAGGAATCAGGAAAGGAACCTGGGAAGGATCAGCTAATAAGGTAGGAGAGAGAATAATTATCATAATTCTCAGCAGTAAGTTACTACAATCAACACAGTCAATTCAGGAGAAATCTCTAGTAATTCAAAAGTGAGCATAAGTGAGAGGCAAAGAAATGTTTTCAGAATTCTGAATACCAATGAAGTAAGTGACTCAGGAATATAATGAAATATCATCAGCAGCATTATTCTATCTAATAAAGAGGGAATACGCTAATTGACTGTCACATCATCACAAAGATGGTGGTGCCTACAACCAATAAGGAGGGAATATGCTAATTGACTTCCAAGTAATATGCTATACCTTCAAAGATGGTGGCGCCAACACCACAAAATGGCAGTGCCCAGTCCCCTCAGCCCCATTGGGACAACAGGCATGTGGCATGGTTGGGCCCACTCCAAGGTGGGTCCAGCCACTCCATGCACCTGCCTCTGTAGTCCCTCAGGCCCTTCATCCCCCAGCTGCCCAGGGCTAACCCGAAGCACAGGCAAGCCTCGGATATCAGCTGCCCAGCCATTTAAGGCTACCCAAGTCTCAGATAAACAGGGCCAGATGAGGCTTGCACTGCTGGAAGTGGCAGCAGCAGAGTTGTGATGGGGATGTGGCTTTCCCTTGATCGCCTCTTGCCCCTAAGGATTCCTGGACTGTGATAGGAGGCAGGCCCAGCTGAGGGACTCCCACCCCCTTCAGTGGATGAATTTCCATGCATTTGGCCTCTAGTTATTATTAAAATGATAAAACAAACAACAATTGGGTCATACACTTAAAAATATAAATCTTTATTGTTGAAAGTATTACATATGTCCCCCTTTTCTCCTATTGACCCCTTCTAGTCTGCTCTTCTCCTCTCTCCCACCCCAAGCCTATACCTCCCTATTGTTTGTGTCCATGGGTTATGTATATATGCATATGATTTTTAAAAAATATATTTGATTGATTTTTTAATTTTTTTACAGAGAGGAAGGAAGAGGAATAGTTAGAAACATACCCTGTTTCCCTGAAAATAAGACAATGTCTTATATTAATTTTTGCTCCCAAAGATGCGCTAGGTCTTATTTTCAGGGGATGTCTTACTTTTCCATGAAGAAGAATACAGTACACGTTTATTGTTAAATGAAAATAAAGGAAATTTATTACCTCTATACAGTATGGTAGTAAGGTAGTTGTCAACACAAACCAGACAAACTGTGAGTCCTAAGTATTAAGAATTTACTCATTTATTCAATGGCAATCATGTCATCATCTTCTGGAACATCATCATAACAATCCAATTCCTGAATTTCCTGGTGAATTTCTTGTGACTCCATTTCTTTCAGAATCAGTGGACCAAATCTCTCATTTTTAGCAATAGCACTGTCTTTAAATGTGTAGTTCTTGTCAAGGTAGCCTGCTCGCAGTGCATTTGCAATGCAGCTGTCAGTGATTTTCTCCCATGAATTCTTCACCCAAGTCACAACTTGCAGTTTAGGTTTCACAAAGTTTCCACGATGATTTCTCTCCATTCACACAGCAGTGACATCAAGACTCCGTGTAACATCACTGGTTGCTTAGATGCCAGTCAGGGCGGCCCTAGAGACCAGTTTATGGTAAATTAATTTTCATTCTGAGACAGAGCCTGGGGGCCTTATTTTCAGGGGGGGGGGTGCCTTATATTTCACTCAGAAGGAAACCTGTAAGTAGGTCTTATTTTCGGGGAAACACGGTAGAAACATTCATGAGAGAGAAATATCAATCAGCCTCCTCCTGCACAGCCTCCACAGGGGATGTGCCAGCAACCAAGGTACATGCCCTTGACCAGAATTGAATCTGGGACCCTTCAGTCTGCGGCTGATGCTCTATCCACTGAGCCAAACTTGTTTAGGCTGCATATGATTTCTTTAGTTTATCTTTCCCTTTTAACCTCCCCAGCCTTTCGTCTGAGATTCCACAGTCTGTTCTATGCTTCTATGTTTATTTTGTTCATCAGTTTATTTTGTTCATTATATTCCACATATGAGTGGGATCATGTGATACTTGTCTTTTTCAAACTGGCTTATTTCACTTAGCATACTACTCTCCAGGTCCATCCATGCTGTCTCCAAGGGTAAGAGATCCTTCTTTTTTTAATGTTGCATAGTATTCCATGGTATAAATGTGTCACAGCTTTTTTATTCACTCATCTACTGATGGACACTTCGGCTGTTTCTAGATCTTAACTATTGTAAATTGCTCTGCTATGAACATAGGGGTGCATACATTCTTTCTGATTGATGTTTCAGGTTTCTTAGGCTATGTGCCTAGAAGGAGGATCACTAGGTCAAATGGGAGTTCCTTTTTTAATTTTCTGAGGAGACGCTATACTGTTTTCCCACCAGTCTGCCTTCCCACCAGCAGAGATCCATTTTCTCCACATCCTCCCTAGCCTTGTCATTTGTTGAATTGTTGATGCTAGCCATTCTGTTAAGTGTGAGGTGATACCTCATTATCTTATTAATTTACATCTTTCTGATGATTAGTGATTTTGAGTTTTTTTAAATGTAGGTTATATAAATTTAACCTTCAAAAATGGTATTATTATTCACACTTTTTTGTGTCTGAAATATGAAGATGAGAAAGGCAAGTATCATTACCAAGTTCATTTAGGCACAATGAAATAAAAAGATGGGAATTACAACTGGAATCCACACATCAAGTGGCATAGAAGGATGTAACTTTGAACTAGGAATATGCATTTTAATTAATTTAAAATTATTAAGATTATATACATTTTTCCATGTAATTTTTAAATTTTTTAAAATTTCTTTTTTGATTAAATAATAAGGTGTTACATACGTGTCCTTATTCCTCCATTACCCCCTTACCTCCCCTCTCATGCCCTCACCCCCCTGTTGTCTGTGTCCAAAATGCAAGTAGTTTTTAAAAAATTTTTATAAAGCAAATATTGCATAACTACCATCAAGAGCATGGAATTGGCCGGAACCGGTCTGGCTCAGTGGTAGAGCGTTGTTCTGCGGACTGAAGGGTCTCAGGTTCGATTCCGGTCAAGGGCATGCACATTGGTTGTGGGCACATCCCCGGTAGGGGGTGTGCAAGAGGCAGCTGGTCGATGTTTCTTTCTCATTGACGTTTCTAGCTGTCTATCTCTCTCCCTTCCTCTCTGTAAAATATCAATAAAATATATTAAAAAGAATAAAGAGCATGGAATTGAATATTGTCAGACTCTAGAAACTATTCAAGTGCTCCTCTCAAGTGAACGCCTTCCTATTCATCCCACTATCCTATTCCAAATAATTTTACCTCCTATGTATGAACGCTTGAACTACATAATTACTAGAAGCCAGGTGCATGAAATTCATGCACTTGGGGGAGGGAAGTCCCTCAGCCCAGCCTCTGCCCTCAGTTCAGGAGCCCTCGGGGGATGTCTGACTGCCATGATGGTGGGAGAGAGCCCTGCCACTGTCACTACCACTCACCAGCCATGAGCTTCTGGCTGAGCGGTGCTCCTTTTGTGGGAGTGCATTGACCACCATGTGGCAACTCCTGCCTTGAGCAGGATTGGGCCTAAACTGACTCTCTGATATCCCCCAAGGACTCCCAGATTGCAAGAGGGTGCAAATCAGGCTAAGGGACACCTCTAGTGCCCAATTGAGACCAGAGAAGGGCACAGGAGGTTGGCCAGATAGGGAAGGACCATAGGAGGGATTCAGGGCATGAATGGATGACTGAATGACTGGACACTTAGCATATAAGGCTTTTGGTATATAGGATTTTGCTTAGGTTTGAATATTTATAAAAGGTGTCATACTCTTTTCTATTATTTTGGGGTAAGAATTGTAACCATCTGTATCAAACATAGCTGCTAGGATTAAGAATTAAGACTAAGTGTTATCGGCATGACTTAGTTGTTTGTTCCATCAAATCTTTGCTCGGGAAAGATAAAACTATAAACCAATGAATAGCACCACTGCTTACTTCAGAAATGTTACATTAAAAAATTTATGAGACAATTACTCAAGATAATTGAAGATAATCATTTTGCTATGTTTACTAATATATAAGTATGATGTCTCAGACTTTGTACAATCCAACCTGTTCCCTGACTTGAAAACCTTAAACTAGTGCCAAGACCCCAAGATCACATACATACATTTTTATTAAAAAGTGTTCTGTTTATGACTCTACAAGAAAACTTGCTGTCATTCTTCCTGCTCTTTTTCTCAGATTCCTATAACCAGTCTATCTGATGGTTTTTATCTTCGAAAATTTGTTTTTACTTCTCACTATCCCCAGTGCCACTACCCTCTTTGATACCATCGTCATCTATCATCCAGTTATTAAAAAATGTCTCTGAACAAATTGGACTTTCTGCCTCCACCCTTACGCAGTGAGGGACAAATCTTTATCATATAAATTAATCACAACCACACAACATTTCAATTCAACCCCTTAACTATGATCCCCTCACTTGGGATAAAAGCCAGAGTCCTGACAAGGACTGTCAGTCTCTTCAGGAACCCTCCTCCCTGCTTGCCCCATGAATAACACTCTCACTTCATTCTCCTCTAGTCTTGCCTGGTTTTCTGGAATCCAGCACAATAGTGTTCCCTCTGTTCTGTGGGCAGGCAATGCATGTTTTCATAGCAGCACTTTGCACTCACTGGTCTACTTCTTAGAATGTTCTTTTATCCATCTGTATGCCTGACATTCTCATTTCCATTAAATCTTAAAAGTCACATTTTTATTGATATCTTTCCTAAACACTTTAAGTAAAATTATACACGATGCCCATTCATACCTTTTCTGCTTATTTTATAGCACTTATCAACACGCATCATACCATAACTTTGACATTTTTGGACCCCTCCTCTATAAGCTAGAATGGAATCTCCACAAGGACAGAGCTTTCTATATGTTTTATTCAATACTATATTCTCAGCGTATAAAACAATGCCTGGGCTGCCCCACCATGGAATAAACTAGTTCATTATTTTACTTCTGAAATTCTACATTTAAAAATATAATTTTTAGTTTCATTTCATATAGTATCCTGTTCCCTGTGAATACCTGCACATTTTTATTGTATGTAGTTCTATTAAGCCTACTTACAGTATACTCCATGTCTAATCATTTCAGCATCTATAAGAATTTAAAATTATATAACACAAATTGAGATGCTGATCAAATTTGTATTGGTATGGTACATAGGTGATTTTTCTTCTTTTCTTAGATTTCTAAATTTTTCATCAATTTCCACTATTTTTATAATATGATTAAATTTATAATCATTTCGCTACTGTTTTAGCTCCCTTATTTCCACTGGTTTTCAAAGTGAATGTCATTTCCCTGTGGGCTTAGTGCTGACTGTGAGTAACCCCACTCAGCATTTGCATTTTCTTCTGACAAGCACTTACAACACTGTTTCTGAAAACTTGATTAAACTCAGTGTGTACCGTGAGGGTTTATTTGGAGTATGATTTTGTTATAGGGACCCATAGAACTTCGTCATAGAAACTTTCTTTTCCCTTATGCTCTGCTTTTTATGCAGTCTGCTGAGGAAAGGTGGAGGTGAGGGAAGGTTTGTTATGGTTTGCCATTTCAGGAAAGTATAGACATTTGGAGTTTGGCCTTCTCTTCATTGGACTCTCAAGGTTGGTAGGTGATTTCTGAATTTCTTGTTCCCATTCTTCAACAGGCCATCATGAGGAGAAGTAGATCTTGTTAGTTTGATGGATGCTCAAGACAGATATGCTTACTTCACTGATATGCTTACTTCACTTGGTTCCTAGCTTCTCTTTGATTTACTATCTTGTCATATATATCACAATTTTAAGAAAGATTTTTAAAACATGTTAAAAGCATTTTGGTTGTTTTCAAAAGAAGGGATTGTTCAAATAGCTTAGCTTATATTAACAAAAGTAGGATTTAAACATTTTTTCAATCATATTATAAAAATAGTATGGAAATATGATGAAAAATTTAGAAATTTAAGGAAAGAAGAAAAATCACTTATGTAACATACCAATACAAATTCTATCAGCATTTCAATTTGGGTTATATAATTTTAAATTCATATTGATGATTATCAAAATTTTTGTGTGATATTGCATTGTTTTTTTTATCATTTAATGCCCTCTCAGAAATAGAGAACCTTGTTGCACCTTTAATAAATATTTAATGCCTAACATCAGATTGCTTATTTCTGCTTTTCCACTTTTACTCTGTGACCTAGAATTATCCATTTAAATTATATCTTAGTTCCCTCATCTCAAAGATTTGGTCTTTCTCCCATAGTTGCTGTGAAGAAATTAAATTAAATGAGTGATACATGTAAATAACTTAGAACAATATTATCATATAGGACTTTATTAAATGTTTATTTTTATAATCATTTTTATATTTTGTTATACTTAATATACTATGCACCATGATACCAACCAATTTATTTATAATTATATTTAATGCTAGTTTATTTAGGTTTATTTTATATTGATTTAACATACATAATACTATGGTGAATAACACTGAATATCACTTTTCTTCATATTTAGATTATTTCCTAAGGAGAATCTCAAAACAAATTTATTAGTCCCATGCATGCATATATTTATGGTTTTAGTACTTCATACCAAATACTAATTCAAAAGGATTATACTCTTCCAAGTTTAAATTTTAGAATGTTTATTGTTAAACAAACTTGACAAATGTTTTTTAGGTGGTTATTTTGATTTGTGTCTAATTACTTGTAAGAATGAATATTTTCTCATAAGTTTGTTATCATTTGTATTTCTGTTTTTGAAATGATTTGGATTTATGCCTATTTTTTCTTTTGAGATAAGATTTTTCCTATTGATTTTATTAGCTCTTTTATATAATAAAGATAATAACTTTGGTCTATCATATTTATGCTACTATTTTTCTTAATTTTGCATTTAATTCTAGTTTTTGTTTTTGCATTAAGAAATGTACATTTTTTGTATCTTTGAATCAGTAAATACTTTCCTTTGGGATTTTTCCACTAAATTCTAGATTTAAGAAATTTCCTGCCCTCTAGATGTGTGAGGTCAAGTGATCCACGAAATACCCTTGAAAGAACCTAAACTGAGACAAGCCTTAATGGTTATGCTGAGAGGCAAATGAATCAGTCTGTAGTTAGTTCCTTTCTGGGCCAACAGTTCTTTTGAGTCCAAATTTCAATGTCAAAATGAACAACATAGACTGGTGAACAAAAATAGACCCAGAGAAAGAGAAGCAGCGATCAGACTCTCAAACCTCAGAGGGAAAGTAGGGGAGGGTGGGGGTAAGGGGAAGAGATCAACCAAATGACTTGTGTGCATGCACATGGGCCTAGCCAGTGGCCATGGACAACAGGGGGGTGGTGGGATATGTAAGGAGGGGTTTGAGATGGGAATGGGGGGGATAAGGACAATTATGTGATACCATAATAAAAAAAATAATTTTTAAAAGAAATTTCCTGCCCTAAAGATATTTAATAGATAGTGTTTCTTGTTTGGCTAAAGGTTAGTGTTTACATTTATCTACTTAGTTTAAATTTAATTTATTTGATATATGATGCTATGTAAAGAACCAAACAGAATATTTTCTAGATGGCTCACTATATATTCTAGATCCATTCATTATATAACTGCCCTTCCATTGATCCGAGATGTCTCGTTTATATTTATTAACTTTTAAAAAATTTTAAAAGTGATTTCTTTGATGAAAACAAATATGTTTATGAGCATTGGACTACTTTTGTAATAAAGTATGCTATATTTTGAGATAGGAAGGAGTTAGCTGTTAACCAAATTCACAATGAACAGATTCTGAGGTTATCAGTTATGTACCACTGTGCTGAAGGATAGGTTTGCTCATTCATTAATAGCTGCCAAATAGAAAAGGGCTTAATTCACTTAGTTTGTCTCTAAAATTACAGTAATTTAGATTGGAACATAATGAAGAACTCTCCCAATTAGAGGTTTTCAAATGGAATTTATCATCTCAGGAAGCAAGGAGTTCTTCACCAACTATAGTTAAAGAAAATACTTATATAAGCACTCACTACCAATTGGAGGCTTTTATAAAGAGTTCTTATTGTTTTTTTTTTTTACCACAGGACTTTCATGTATTTTTTAAAATTTTTCCCTATGAATTTGCTATTTTTACATTGTAAGATTAACTTTGAGTAGTTTCTAAACTATAGAGCAAATCAATTAATTTATGTTCTATTTGAATGATCAAATTTGCATAGGTTCTAATCAACTTTCATGTCTACACTAACTCTACTTTTTCTGGACAGTAGATAACAGAATCATAGGGAATGGGTCCATACCTAAGAGAAACACAAGGCTCATTTAAACATTCCCCAGGTAGTTTTAGCAGTTGAATAATACAATTAGCTGCACTTGCCCAACAGGGGCTTTGTGCCATTTCTGAGACACTATATAGCTATCACCTGTCTTTAAGGGGTCTAATGATGATGAATGCATAAGACTATAAAAATTACATTAGAAGCAAAGATATGTCTCATTGTTTATTATTTTTAATTTTTAAAAAATATATTTTATTGGTTTTTCACAGAAAGGAAGTGAGAGGGATAGAAAGCTAGAAACATCGATGAGAGAGAAACATCGACCAGCTGCCTCCTGCACACCCCACACCAGGGATGTGCCCGCAACCAATGTACATGCCCTTGACTGGAATTGAACCTGGGACCTTTCAGTCCACAGACCGACGCTCTATCCACTGAGCCAAACTGGTCTCGGCATGACTCACTGTTTAGATAACTGATGAAAAAATAATATGGAATGATAGGATATTTAAATATGTACATATATATATATATATATATAGACACACACACATGTACATAGTATATATATATATATATATATATATATATATATATATATATACTATATAATAAAGAGCTAATATGCTAATAATACCAGATAGCAGAATGACCTTCTGGAACAACCAGTGGGGGGTGGGGGTGGGGCCATGAGGCAGCCAGGAATGCTGCGAGGGCTGAGGCGGTTGTAGGGGCTGCAAGGGCTGAGCCCCTTACACAAATTTTGTGCATTAGGCCTCTAGTATATATATATATATATATATGGCATAGAATAAAAATTAATAAAATACAATCCTGGAGGAAGAAAAATGCATTTATCTACAAAATAAATTACTTCAACAAATAGATGAGCATAAATTATAATGTAGGTATTACATTTAAGTGGATATATTGAGAATTAAAATGTTTTATTTCTTTCATAGTTTCAAAAATGTTGTTGTACTTGAAATATATTAATATATTTATTAATTTATTTTCTGTGATAATCTACATTGTTTTATTCTGAACACTAAATAATAAAAAAATTAAGTAGGTGTTCTCTTTGATGAAAATATAGTAGTACATTTCCTATAAAGCAAAGAGAACACCATAGACATCTATATAACAGAAGAGGTAAGAATCTATGAACTGTAAGATGACTCTCAGGTGGTAATAAAATTAACACAGTTAATGAAATTTCCACATCCCTGACTCCAAGAGATTTGTAGACAGGTCACAATAAATTGCACACTTTGGAAATTCCTCTTCTGCTGTATGTCTACAGACACAACCTCAACTGCTTACATGATGCAGATGGTTCACAGTTCCTGGAACAAACACAGAGGAATTTGTAATGTATGATCATAATTTCAAAAATTTTGCATTTGTTTTCTGGTGTGAAAGAATCACTTAGTATAATGTGACTACTAAAGATTATTTTCATTGTAAGACACATAAACACATACCCATACACAAAGTGGTTTCACACCTTTTAGAGAAAACATTCTTAGTTTCAAATAATTTGGCATAGTGTAGGTAAAAACTAAAAATAATAGTATTTTAATATAAGTATTTTACAAGGAAAATATGAAGATTTTCCTGTGTCTCTGAATTATTCAATGAGAATGATAATAGTATCCCCTTCATTTGGGTGTTAAAAGATTAATCAATACAGACAAAGCATATGTGCTATATTAAATGCCAATATATATGTTTATTATTTTTCCTTTTAGTTTAGTTGCATGAGATACAGCTACATTCAATTTGATATATGCTTATAAACTTATGATAGGCACAGTAGCAAGGCCAGGGTGGATAAGACCGTGTACATGGAAGAGACCAACATATGTTTACAAGTTATAAGATCGACTATGATGCTAGAATAACTTGAGTGGGAGACATGTCTTAAGGCTGGAGGTGGGGGCATGGTTTAAGCAGTTATCTATGTTTCAGAAATTCTGGTTCCTGACCAGAACTATTTTTTATACACATAAACCAGACTTTCACATTGGAGTCTCTCAACACAATAGTCTACCACTAGAGACATCCTTGGTTAAAATCGGAAGCTTCTAAAACATATTTATTTTAAATTATCTTTTAAATATGTTGCCCCCCCTTTTCCTTTCTTCCTCCCTGCTCCCTTCCTCCTTTCCTCCCTCCCTCCTTCCCTCTCTCTCCCCCTTCTCTTCCTTCCTTCCTTCCTTCCTTCCTTCCTTCCTTCCTTCCTTCCTTCCTTCCTTCCTTTCTCTCTCTCTCTCTCTCTCTCTCTCTCTCTCTCTCTCTCTCTCTCTTTCTTTCTCTCTTGATAATCCTCACCCAAGGATATTTTTTTCAAAGATTATTTTAGAGGTACTGGAATGGAAGCAGGGAGGGGAGAGAGAAAGTTTGATAAGAGATACACACATCCATTGGTTGCCTACCACACATGTCCCAACCGGGGCCAGGGATTGGACCTGCAACCCAGGAATGTGTCGCTGACTGGGAATGGAGCCTATCACCCTTCAGTGTGCAAGCTTATTCTCAATCCACTAACCGCACTGGCCAGGTTTGTTGTATTCTTTTATATCTTTAGGCCTCTGAAAATGCAGTTTCTCTCTTCTTGGAAAGCACATTTCTTCCCCTACTTGCCCACTAAGGACTTTATATGACAAATGTGTACTTACCCTCCAAGCCCAGCTGAAAATTACTTCTATGTAGGCTTCCTCAAATCCTCCAATATGGTGAGCTACCTTTCCCTTGGAATTCTCAATGCTTTGCTTTGTATCTTGTAATGCACCTATCAGATCATATATCATAATTTGTACATACTATCTAAAACAAGTTTTTGAGCTACTTAAAACAATGTTGAGCTACCTGCAAACAAGGACCATTTCTTATTCATATTGGATTTCCTAAAATCTAGCAGAATCTGTGATTTCAACATTTTTTTCTTGAGTTGAGATATGATAGTTTTCATATCATAACTTATATATAAAATAGCTAAAAAATAACATAGAAAAATGGCTGAAGGAATAAGAGGGTCAGTCAGAGTGTTATGCCCAGACTTCGTGATCCCCAAGGACCACCAGGGAGCCGAGTCCGATGCAATAAACAAAAGAGCCTCTTCCATGCTAGCATGGGCTCTGTCCCACTCACACCGACAGCATGGTGGAAGAGAGAGAGAATGTAACATCTCAATGGGTTTTATACAGGTGGGGTATATGACCCTGATTGGTTGGGTTAGGGCTAGGGTCCGGCCACAAAATGGAGGATAGCTCCGCCCTGTCCCACAAGGAGGCAGGGTTCTAGCCTCACCCTTTCAAGAGCTAATGAGAAATCTTTACCAAGATTTCCAGTTTTAGGAAGACTTTTGAAATCAAGACTCCAGGAACCTCCAGATGCAAGAAAGGGATTCCAGGTAGTAGAGTGGCTGCAGACTTTGAGACAAAACAAAAGAAAACAACAACAACAACAATAAAAACACAAAATAAAAACACACACATACACAACAAACTGGCTATTTCTTAACTCTGTCCAAGGCAATCTCTGAGAAGAGGGCCTTAAAATTCAAATGACTTCTTTCTTTAAATTGAACCCCCTCTAAAAAAAACCATGAAGGACACATTGGAGTAGACTTTATTAAATTGTCTTTAAACCCAGGATTTAAAACTTTATTTATTGTCTGTCTCTTTTACTCTTTACTTTCCAGGAGTGTATGTGTAAAATATAGTTTTTAAGTTTTCATGCTACTTACAGTGCATTTTCCTTTTCGGGGAAATTTTGAAAAAAAAAGTTCTATATAAATTTGAAAGCAAAAAGCTCACATTTTTCACTCTTAGTTTAAAAAACAGTATTTCATCAAATCTGAACTTTGCACTGGATTAGTACTAAACTAAGTCTGACTCTGAAGAGAAAAGAATCATACAAGATTTCAAAACTTGGTGTCTGCTCCCAAGGATAGTAATCTATCTACATATAGCTTTTTATGGGTAAAAAGAATGCTTTCATATGTTGAGTCTCAGTTCACCTTCTTTCTACAAGTTATTTGCTGTCATTATTCTTTACTATTTAACAGACAAAGCTAAAGATAAGAGATGGAATGACAGTGGAGGTCATAAAGCTCTTAAGTGGAAGAGCATGGACTTGAAAGTGGGTTGTCTGACTACCCATTACATATTCTTTGAATGAATTACATATTATTTTAATGAATTCTTTTTCAGGACTCATAATCAAACTGAGAAAGCCTGACCTCAGCAAGCTCAGTTTAACATTGGAGACAGACACATTTCCAAGTGTTTTATAGCACTGATAGTGTACATATGCACAAAGGGGTGATCTATAATATTGGGCAGTGAGAAGAGAAGAAAACTTCCTGAAGGAGATTATCTTAAACTGAATTTTGGAGAGCAAGTTAGTGCAAGCTTGAGAAAAATTGAACAGATTACCTTCATGTAGAGAAGACCAAGCGCATACCAGTACAGAAGTAGGAAGCGACAGAACATATTTGGGAAATTAAAAGGACAGCAGAGTGAATGAACTAGAGAATGAATGAGTGGAAGGAGCTGAGCTAGAAAGGCAGACAGATGTTAGCTCCTAAAGGGGTTGGTAGACTCTGAAAATAAATCTGTTATTTTAGGCAGTGGGGACCTCACAGAAGTGTGACATGACCTAATTTGTAGTTTGAAAAGTTCATTCAGTCAGCACAGTAGATGATTGGTTGGAAGGAGGGGAAGGATTGTTTCAGGGCACTGACACAAGGAAGCCATAGCAATCACCCAGGGGAGAAGAAAAGGAAATTTAAAAGACAAGAATAGCAGTACAAATTAAAAAGGAAGGGGCATGAAAGATCAGGCAGCTAAATACCTATAGAACTTGATAAGTGTTTTTTTTTTTAGATCAAAGTGAAAAAGAAAGCAGGATCCGTCGTAAGTTTCAGGGTTATGGCTTTTAAAATAGAAGTGGGTGATGCTATTTTCTGAGTGAGAAATTCTGGGCAGGCCTGAAGAAAAGACAGCGAGTTTAAGATGGTGTTATGTTAGAAGTGATATATTTTGGGGGGCACTTAAGGGGAAGATGTCTAATAATCACTTATTGTGGAGAAAGCAATGGAACCCAGGATTTAGGATTTCAATCTGTGAAGCTAAGGTGAGTAACATTCCAAGCCTTGCTCACCACATATCAGTTGTATGACCCTAGGCTAATTATTTGTTTAATACCTTAAACTATTATGTTCATAATTAATAAAAATGCGTTTAAAATGACTTATTTAAAATTTGCTTTGAAGATTAAATATGATCATACATGCAATTATTTATGACCTATCTTTTCAACTCAATTGTCTGCTCTTTGGAAATAGGGACTATATGTCACTTTTGGTTAATTGTGTATCTTAGGATCTAGAACTATGCCTGGATTTTAGTAGGTATTCAGTAAATTTTGAGTCAGTTGAACACATAGTAACTGACTGGGTTGTAGGTGCTCAGTAAACGGTAGTGTAAGTGTCATCTATGAGACTGGAGCTTAGCAAAGAGGTTTGGGAAAGAAAGTGTATAACTGACTCCAGATATGGGTTCAAAGCGGGCAGGCCACTCAATATGTGTCTCTGGGAAACAGAATTCTCCCATGTTGTGCATCAGTCCATCAGGGGTAGGTCCCACTTGCAGCTGGAGTTCCTTCTCCAGGTGGCCCGTGGTCCATCTGTCTTCTGAGTTGCAGAGTTCCACCAGCAGCACTTAAGGGTGTCGGTGACTTTCATGGGGCCATTTCGATCATGGACGCAAACAGTGGCTCCTTCCAGGCATTCCTTCCATAGCAGAGGAAGGTGTGCCCTTTATCTGGTTCCATCTCACAGCTAACTTCTGTGTGGCTGCTGATAAACATGAGACAACTGTGGCATCTTTAGATGGGAAATCGAATTTGTTTCATGCTATTCTGGATTTAAGTTTCTAATTAGACTCAGAGAGGTGGCAACATTGTGGGTGTGTGAAATTGCCTGACTGCCAGCTGAGTGTTTCTCCTTGTTGCTTGCGTGGCAGAGAAGGTTGCCCTTAGCTTTGTTAACACTGCACATGTTGACAGATGCTTTTTCAGGCTTTCTGTCAACAGCTGGCCATTTGATGTACACTCTACTGTTCTTCAGCCGATGACAGAAATGTTTTAGGGTAACTCTCTGATCTACATGATGGCAACAATAACAATCATTTTCCAAATCTCTATTACTTTCCAAAACACGAAGTAGGCAAGGATGATAAGAATGGATGTGTGTTTAGGAGCTGCTTGTTGTGATTTGTACAAAGTGATAGTGGCTTGAGCTAAAATGGGCACAGTGGGATTAGAGTGAAATTAAGAGATTTAAGTGTATAAAGATCTGTGGATTATGTGTGAGTTGGTGCTAGACTGGGGGGGGGCAGTAATGAGCAAGAGGGAGAATCAGTGATGACCCACTCCCACCTCCAATAATTTTAAATACCCCCTCTCTATACTCTATGCACTTTTTCTTTTGTTCTAAGATCTCTTATTTCTGGATACATTTTATTCTTCACTATTGGGTTGAACCTGGAGGAAGGCAGGGGGCACATCACAGTATCTTTTGTATCGCAGTATCTTTAGCAGCTGGTAGAGCAAATAGTGGACCATAGAAGGAGCAGGTTGGAGCTGGGTGAAGAAAATGATAGATGGGGGCACATGTGAAACATTTGGGTGGAGCTGGACTATGCCACGTCTGGGACCACCTTCTGGAATGAAGAGAGAGCACTTTGATGGGCATTTAGTTTAGGGAGTCATCAACACTGACATAGTAATTGAAACTATTAGAGATTTTGTAATCTAGGGGGCGTTTAGGGTGAGAGAAGACATTGCAGAACTCTGGGAACAATAAATTTAAGGACAGGTGGAGAAAGCCCACTTCTCTTTAAGTAAGTTAAGTACACTGAAGAATTAAAAGCAACCTTTGATTCTAGCACCAAAATCTCATTGCTTACCTTGCTAAGTGTAGATTCTATTGGATTTGAGCAACAAAGATGAGTTTGTGACAGGTAATCTGGCTTCTGCCACTGTCTGCTTTAGAATGGCTCTTTCCTTTTATGGGAATTAAGAATACTGGCTTTATTTCTCCGTAATTGCTCAGAGTTTACACTTTCAGTACAGAATTCTTATCAATTCTATTATAAAGAGATGTATACCCTTACTTCAGGTATACATCCCCCACTGGGGATGTGCCTGCAACCAAGGTACATGCCCTTGACCGGTATCAAACCTGGGACCCTCAGTCTGCAGGCTGATGCTCTATCCACTGAGCCAAACCAGTTTCAGCTAGAGAGATTTCTTAAATAATGACAAAATATTTTACCTGTGATTGGTTTTTCTCCTGCTCTACACTTCCTCTCTATCAGTTCTTTCAGACTGTGTGAGGCACTGTACCAATGTGACAGGTTTTCTAAGTTTCTAAGTTTGGTAGAAAAAGAGAAGTGTCTAAACCAACCTACAGATGACTTGAGTAGCTATTATGCAGCTTAGTGTTGTGATATCATAGATAACTTTGACTTTAGAAGCTCAGTGTTTTTCTATCTAAGTTTTCATGCTCCCGTAGGTAAAGTCCATATAAATCCATCTCAGATTGATCAGGCTAAAAACAGAGAAATGGACAGAAGTAATAATGCACCACTATGCCAGTCACATCTGTACTAAAGAAACAAACAGACGTGTCTTCAGTAATCCTGACCTTTGAAACATCCATCATCTACAAAACTAAATTCAAAACAAACTCATCACCACACGCTCTGTGTGTGCAGCTGGAGAAACTGATGCAGGGAATAATGACATCCATATCAAAGGGCTAACTGAGCATGAAAAAAGAGTCAGGGCAAAGTTTTGCAACAATCTCTGAACAGCAATAATCTTTGCTTGATACATAGCAGGTGTGCACATTGGACAGGAATTAAGTCATTTTCTGTTATGCCAGCAAAGGGCTTACTCCCTATACTCCTATAAGGGAGCAATGACCTGCCTCAGCTTCTTGGAATATTGCTAAATTGAATCCTGACTGACATTGTAGCAGATAGATATGAATTATTTGTAGGACTTCGGTTATCATGGGCATACCATGGGGTTTGAGGAATACATTATTTGGCTTCTAACGTTGTCAATTTAATTTGTTTCTGAACACCTGCTAAAAGGCTAACTAAATCCTTTGCCAGTGTGAAATACATCACTAAACATTGATAGTAGCTGTATTTATTCTCATGGAGCCATATTTCCCAAGAAGTCAGCCTTAGTCTGCAGAGCCAGAAATGAATTTCTGAAGGAAGGTTTTGTAACAGTTGAATAGTTCCAGGCTAAAGATAAATGTTGAATATTTGTGGGTTACATACAGTAGTCAGAGTATTGATTAAAATGTAGAAAGACTTTATATATATTTTTATGGTACATTTGTCTCACATTTTAAGTCTCTTAGTTGTGAAACTGTCATGTGCAATCACATACTTTTATCCAAGAAGTTCTGATTGCATATCACTGGCCATCTTCACAAACAAGTTTAATCATTAATAAGTAGGAAACAAAACCATTCTCCTACTACAAAAAGTAGGAAACGGCACACATGGTTTTGGAAGGAAATGTAGGAACTTTATTTTGCTCTTAGGATAAAAAATAAGATGTCTACTTCCAATCTTCTTGATACTTTTCTGAAGTAAACAAAAAGCTACTGAGGTAAAAAAAATAAATTAATAATGTATATATTAGTTAATATTACATTAATTTTGCAAATTTCTTGAATAAGTAGAAAAATAAAACACACACACACGAAAAAAGCAAACAAAAGCTGATTTCATGCCTCTGGTATCCTCAATGGTATAAATAAACTTGGGATGAAAATATATTTTAACTCTATAATAGAATATACCATGATATGTAAAAAAAAAAAAAAAAAAAAAAAAAAAAAAAAACCTTTTAAAAAGAAAATAATGAATGTAAATCTAACTGTATTACCACTAGAGTTTAGCTGAATTCTTTACTTTGGGATATGCATGACAATAAAATCATGTTTGGGGAAGAAAAAGGAACATTTCTAAATTTAAAATGATCTTTTAAATAATCATTCTGGGAATATAGATAATTTGGTGAATTCTTTTTGGGACTATCTTCAGAATCAGACTCACACATAAAATTCAGGTTTTATATCATAGTAATATATTTGGGGTCCTCTAATGTACTACCAATATATCAGGCATATTACTCACATAATTGGTCAAAATAATGTTTAGACCTATTATTCCTATTAATAGAACAAACCTATTATATTCCCAAGGGTTCATATCTAGGATGGTCTAACTGGCTAAAACAGAAAATCTTCCCCTTCCTTTGCCATTTCTAAAAAACAAAAACAAAACAAAACAAATTCCACATTACAAAGACAAGTCGAACCTAACACAAGGCATACCTAATGCGTCATCAATTTTTGAGCAGTCTATAGTAAGTCAATGGGACAGGGGCAGGACCTTTACATGGCAGCATTTTTCAAATTACAGAAACAACTCTGGGTGATATACCTACCATGATGCCAGGAAAGCTGGAAGTGGGGAGAGTATTAGCAAAGACATAATTCCAAACATTAGAGAGAAAGGCAACGGAACTCTGATATGCTCCTAGTTAGGGCTCTCAGTATTTCCATGCCAAGAAGAGGTATGATTATTATTGCTTGTGGGCAGATGAAGCTGGTGCAGAGAGATGATGGAAATACCTCAAAAACATTTCAAAACAGTGTGCTACAAAACATAAAGATAACTTTGAAAGAGGTGTGTAAGTATAGCATTTGGAAAAAATTGTTTTTTAATTAGAATCAATTTTCAGACTTGCATAAGAGTGTCACCATGCATCTGGCAGTATACCAACTTCCAATATGCTGTTTAAATAATACTACCCTTTTAAGATCAAAATGCTTATGTTTTTAATCCTTATGCTGACTGTATTCTAAAGTCTCTGCATATTAAAGTTTGCAATTTGCCATAGGAATGATAGTCATATTGTGATCCAATTTGGATTTTTCACATTTCTTATGCTATTGGGATAAACTGTGAGGGCATCCTCTGTGTCTGGTCAGCACTGTTTCCTTCACAGTAAATGTTTCTGATGTTTGAAATACCAAAGTTGTACGTATTATATTACATACATGCCCCGCATAATAATACAATAGGCAAACTGAAAAGAATTAGTTCTAATTCTATAACTTCTCCTTTATGATCTTTGATCCCTGCATTAACTGTGTGTATGTCTGTCTTCACAACTAGATTTTTAAGCTTTCAAGAGTTTGGGCCAGGTTTCATTGACATTTACATCCTCCCCATAAACTAGGAGAGTGTTTTCAATTTGGTTATTTTCATTTTTAAAATCATGGGGATAGCCAAAACCGGTTTGGCTCAGTGGATAAAGTGTCGGTCTGCGGACAGAGAGGTCCCAGGTTTGATTCCGGTCAATTGCATGTGCATTGGTTGCGGGCACATCTCCAATAGGGGGTGTGCAGGAGGCCGCTCGTCGATGTTCCTCTCTCATAGAAGTTTCTGGCTCTCTATCCCTCTCCCTTCCTCTCTGTAAAAAAATCCAATAAAATATATTTTTTAAAAAGCATGGTGATATAAGGACCAAGTACCAAGGGAAAGAGAAATGTGGAAAGTTTGGGTAACATCCTGTAGTTCCACATGGGCCTTTTTCCTAGACCACCCAAAAGGCAACAATTGTTTTCCTGAAAGTGCTATACTACTTATAGTTGCTACTGTGAGTTTGAGTGCCTAGCAGGTGTGGTTCAGTGGTTGAGTGTCAACCCATGAATCGAGAGATGTCCAGTTCTATTCTTGGTCATGTCACATGATGGGTTGCGGGTTCAATCCTGGGCAGGGGGCATGAAGGAGGCAGCTGCTCAATAATGTTTTTCTCTCATCAATGTTCCTATCTCTCTAAAATTCTCCTTTCTCTCTAAAAAAACACACACAAAAACACACACATATATATTGTTTTTTAAAGGAGAAGGAGGCTCTTAGGAGATGCTCTAAAAAGAATTAGTTCTACATTCTGTAGTGTAGTCTGTTCACTTATCTGTTCTGTTGCAGAAACTGCCATTGCAGTAAAGTAACAGAAAACTAATTTACAAGGCCTGTTTGCTATAGCTGAGGATAAGACTGGTAGTAAATGGACCAACAAGAAAATGAATTATTGTAACCTCAGGACCAATAATCAATAGGGGCTGATGAACTGAGAATTTATGTGCTGGAGGGAGATGACTAAGAAGCTGCTGATGCACACATAGTTGGAAAAAATTGTAAGCATGGAATAGTCCCCCGCCTTCATCAGGTTAGAGCTTTTCATGCCATAAAGTTTGTGCTAAGATAGAAGTTGAACCATTAATTATTTACATTTTAAGTACCTTCAAGCAGAAAGCAGAGATTATTTAAAATGTTCATGCAGAACAAGAATTAAAAACATTTACTAAAAGGGTCAAGTGGCATTGACATTGAATTATGACCAGGTGGAGAAATGAGAAGAGGGATCTTCTAGAAGAAAATATCTGGAGTAGAGAAACAAAAATACAACTGTCTTTTAGAAATATTTGATAAGAAAGTGCCAGAGTTTTGTCTTTATATAAAGTTTACCTTCTGGCTCCTTAATAGAATTAGAGTCTTTAGGAGCTTTCGATGTTTATTTTCAATTTTATTTATTTTAATTTTACATTTTTAAAAATATTAAGGGTCATCTCCCTATTCTGTTTTCAAGACCATTACATTTATTTCTTTTTTTAAAAAAAGAAGTAAAAATAAGGAAGATAGAAAAAAGCCGGGCTTGTATTAGTTTTCTTAACAGACTAAAAATGGATTATGGAGTTGTTTATTCATGAGCAACTGAATATCCCTTTTGGGGGCTGAAGTTAATTAATTATGTTGCAGGCATTTACACTTATTCTGCAGGCAGAGCTCTGTAACACAAGTAGATCGCAAGGGCATTTTCAGGAATTTCATACTTTTAATACATGTTATAAGGACTTAAACCATTCAAAATGGTTTTTGTTTGTTTTTTTTGTCTGTTATTGTGATTAATGATAAATTTCCTTGCTTCACCTTTTGCATAAGTCTCTGGAATCTTTGCTAATGCAAACCTAAATGACCAGGAGTTCTCATCATGAATATTGAATGAATATTTCTGCCTAAAATGTCATCATTTCTTAAGCATCCAGTTTCCAATATATCCCTGAATTCTTCACCCTGTACCCTTGAAACATTCTCTCGATTTCAGTTTATGTCAACAACTCACCCTGCCCAATCAATCTCACTTGTCTGCTCTGTTGCAGAAACTGCACAGCAGGAGTGGTGGGTATAAGATTCGAGCTTTAATTTCCAATTCCATATGCTTTTTGACCATGTCCGATGGAAGCTGAGAGATTTCAGAATTCCCATTTTTTTAAGCCAGCATATGTGAATAAGTCTGGCAGGTGGCCACAACACCTGGGACAATTAAGCCCCAGGGACGGATGAATACTTTCTAAGGTGAGCAGAATTTTCCATCTGCTCAAATGGCACATTAGGGGTTTAAGCAAGGCAGTGTTAGCTGCCCGGAGTGTGTGCCTCACATAACTTTACTTTTTGGTCCCCCAGACAGTTTTTGGCTATCCTTCTAAAAAATGGAATGGCTGGAAAATAAATATTTATTCTATTTTGCTGTCTGGCTGCTGTAAATGGATAACTTAAATCCTTTGGGTTTATCTTTAAGAAACAAGATCAGTTTTCATGAGGTTCCACTCACATTTTAAATGCATGACCTATTTTGGCTTATTTATTTATTTATTTTGCAGAATATTCCAAAGCCAGGATTAAATGCCAAAGAATAAATAAGCCCATTTAAAAGATATTGGTGTATCATGTAACAGATTGTGGCTACCAATATTCTGAGTCAGGCCCTCCCCTCCAAATGCCCCATCATCCCTACATCTATACAACCCACTCATGGATGTTGTGTGATGAAATCCTACCCAATCAGTATTAGAAATATATTGTTTGGAACCTAGGTTATTATTTGGAAGGTTTGTTTCTCAGGATAAAGCCACAGGAAATCATATGTGAAATGGGCAAGGTTCTTTTGTTTGTTTGTTTTCTGTTTAAGAACGTACAATAAATTGGCTAGTACAGGGAAGCTCTTACATCCCTGCAAACTTTAGTCACATCGCCATGCAAAGCCATTGCCAAGTTTTCAAAAATGAGTCTGGGTTGCTATTCCAATTCGCCACTGTTCCGCCTCCGCGGCAGATGGCATTGGCTTATGCAGGCGACACAGCAGAAATTGCGTGGTGGAGGTGTCATTCTGCTGCTAAGATTTTGGATTGTGTTGCTCTGAAGAACTTGCGTGCCAGAGAGTGATAGCTTCTCAGTCTTCATTTGCCATCACTCCTTAGTGCCCACCTTTCTACCCATTTCCTAGTCCATCCACTCCCTCGGCCACCACTCTTATCTTTCTGTATTTTGTTTGCAAGTACACTGCCATATGGTTTGCTGATAATTCCTGAATAGGCATTGTTAGCTTTGAATCTCAGTACCTTTCTGGCTTAAATATCTGGGCAGTCTATGGCACTACTTGGCGAATCCTCTCAATGCTGAGATCCAACCTGTCAAAAAGCTGAAGTACCCTGAAGAACTAAAAGAGCACACATGGCTCTTGGATTTATATGGCCCAAATGTGAACTTCCCACTTGTTATCAGTTTAGCTTTGGGGCATATACTTGACCTATGATACTTACAAAATGGAAATAATATATATTTTTTTAGAAACCTCACAGAGTTGGGAGAATTAAATGAAATTAAATCTTTATGTTTGATATTTCCTAATAGTAATAATCCTCTAATATTGTAATTACCTTAAAATTTTTTCTTTTTTACTTTCTAAATCGAATCTATTATCATGTTGTATTAATAACAGTGGTCCTTATTTTTGTGTGTCCATGACTGCATTAAGATTATTTTTAAATTTTTAAATTAGTTGATGTGCAATATTATATTCATTTTAGGTGTACATCATAATGAATAGACATATAACTTAATGAAATGATCTCCCTGATAAGTCTACTGCTCATTGAACACCATACATAGTTATTACAATAATATATTGTAATGTATTTTGTAATATGTATCCCCTATGCTTTACATGGCTATTTATTGGTTCAGATCATCATTGCAAAATATGCTATATTTTACATCCAAATTTGTTTATCTTTTAAAAATCCCAATTAATATACGTAAATTTTCTTTCAATTCAGCAAACATGATTTGAACCTAGTATGTGCCATGAAAATTACTAGGCCATATCATAAGTGGGGTTGCTAGACTCCTTTGGAATTTACTACTAGTTAAGGCTTGGGTCTGGAGCCATATTGCTTGGGTTCAAATTTCAGCCCAACAATTTATTGGCTATGAAACTTTGGACAATTTATTTACCATCTCTTAATTTCAGCTTCCTCATCGCTAATAAGGACATAATTGTATTATCTCATGTAATAGTGATTTTTATTGTTGTTAATCCTCACCTGAAGATATTTTTCTATTGATTTTTAGAGAGACTAGAAGGGAGGAGGAGAGATAGAGAGAGAGAAACACATTGAATGGTTGCCTCTCGCACATGCCCTGATTAGGGCCAGGGATCGAGCCTGCAACAGAGGTACATGCCCTTGACTGGGAAATGAATCTGGAACACTTCAGTCTTCACGTCGACATTTTATCCACTGAGCCAAACCAGCGAGGACTCATTGCCCCTAAGCATGTCTAACATGTAGAGAGTATTCATAATTGTAAATGTTAATTATTATCTTCAAAGATTTTTTTAGTATTGGTCTCTGATTTTGAACAACTACAATGACTACCTCTGCATTTTATATTAAATTGAAGCTTCTTTATTTCAGTTCTCCATTAACGTTTTTTAAAAAATATATATTTATTGATTTTTTTTTTTTTACAGAGAGGGATAGAGAGCTAGAAACATCGATGAGAGAGTAACTTCGACCAGCTGCCTCTTGCACACCCCCCACCGGGGATGCGCCCGCAACCAATGTACATGTCCTTGACTGGAATCGAACCTGGGGACCCTTCAGTCCAGAGGCCGCCACTCTATCCACTGAGCCAAACCGATCTTGGCCATTAATGTTCTTTTAATCAATTTATACCAAGTTCTTTGATACTTGCTAGCTGCATACATTCAGTCTGCATATAAACTCATTTATTTTTACACCCTGTGTGATTTCTAGACCTCAAAACACTGACATGATTTATCTTATAGGCTGTTTTAGTCAAACCATTACACGTGCCCATTTTTGTTGATTTTGATTTGATGTATAGATCTGATGCCAGCGAGCATATGTCTGTCATTCTTGTTTTTCTATTTTTGATTTTGATTTTTGCTAATTTCAGACATTCTGCTTAGAAATCACTTCTAAGACTTTCCCTTACTAAGAGCTCCTAAACTAACTGCTTTTATATTTCCTTTGCCTTTAGAATAATTATGAGCTGTTTGTGCTACTACTGCATAAACCTGCTTAAATCTTTCTGCTCCAGCCCCCTTGGTCTCCTGCTGTTCCTGAGGCATGCCAAGCATTCATCCATTTTAGGACCACTGCACTTGCTTTTTCCTTAAATTGAAAATAATGTTTTTCTCTAGATATCTGTGTAGCTTATGCTCTTACTTCATTCAGGTCTCTGCACAAATGCCACCACCATGAAGAATCATCCTGTTATCCTTAACATGTTCTGTCATCCTTACATGTTCTGTTTTGTTCTTTTTATTTATTTTTTTTTTTGTAGCATTTGATATAGGTAGGTCTGATGTTTATTTATTGTCTTTTTTCCGCACTGGGAGGCAAAGCTATTGTCTATTTTGTTCACTGTCTGTCCCCAGCTCCTAGTACAGCGTCCTTTATATAGTAGATTCTCAATTAATAATTATTGGATAGATGAATGTATAAATTGTAACCTGACATTCTCCACCAAAAATAATTTTAAATACTTAAAATGTTGGGACAATATATTTGATTTTATAATATATCACCATGCTTTTGATGTAGAGGAAAACATGCCCCAAACATGCCAATTTAAGACAGACCTGGCCCAAATTCCCAAATTATTTATTATCTGAATAAATCCCAGTAAACATCTTTCTAAGCTGTAACATCTTAATGTACAAAATATAGTAATATCCATTGTGATAACTAACTTGACCTCACTGTGTTGTGTCAGCATGGCCAAGGGTGAACCTGAGGAGGTGAGATGAGGGATTGAAGAAATGACTGACAAGAGAATACAGCTGGGCTTGTTGGATCTCCCATGCCTGGATGAGGACACAAAAGACCCAGCCTGCGAGCCCATACTTTATTTCATAGTCTGATTAAAACAAGGGTATATTAACATGTATACACATGTTTTTGTTTTGGGAACACTTGCTGCACCTCCCACAGCCCATTTCAGGGAAGGCTACAAGGACAGGATTAATTATACTAGGAGAGCTCTGCCCTCCAGGCTGGGACTTGTTTGTGGCCCTGCCAGAGGTCAGCCCAAGGCTTGACCCTAGAGCTGCTCCCTACAGGTTATATTGCCTGTAGTGCATTGCCTACTCCTTTGTCAAAAACCAGTTTAGATTCTGCTGTTAAGGCATTTAAATATTTTTAAATTTTTATTGTTCAGATTATTACAGGTATTCCTCTTTTTTTCACCCCATAACTCCCCTGCACCTGATTCTCCACCCGACCCCATGCCCTTACCCCCTGCCACTGTCTTCATCCATAGGTGTAAGATTTTTGTCTAATCTCTTCCCATATCCCTCAGACCCCCTTCTTCCTGAGACTTGTCAGTCCACTTCCTTTCTATGTCCCTGATTCTATTATATTCACCGGTCCATTCTGTTCTTCAGATTTTTTATTCACTTGATTTTTAGATTCACTTGTTGGTATTTGATATCTTTTTGTTGTTCATAGTTTTTACCTTTACCTTTTTCTTCTTCTTCCTCTTCTTAAAGAATACCCTTCAGCATTTCATGTAATCCTGGTTTGGTGGTGATGAACTCCTTTAGCTTTTTCTTGTCTGTGAAGCTCTTTATCTGCCCTTCAATTCTGAATGATAGCTTTGCTGGGTAGAGTAATCTTGGTTGTAGGTTCTTGCTATTCATCACTTTGAATATTTCTTGCCACTCCCTTCTGGCCTGCATAGTTTCTGTTGAGAAATCAGCTGACAGTCATATGGGTACTCCCTTGTAGGAAATTAACTATTTTATTCTTGCTGCTTTTAAGATTCTCTCTTTGTCTTTTGCCCTTGGCATTTTAATTATGATGTATCTTGGTGTAGTCCTCTTTGGATTCCTCTTGTTTGGGGTTCTGTGAGCTTCCTGGACTTGTAAGTCTGTTTTTGTTTTTTTTTTCACCAGGTAGGGAAAGTTTTCTGTCATTATTTCTTTCAAAAGGCCTTCAATATCCTGCTCTCTCTCTTCTTCTGGCACCCCAAAAATCCGGATGTTGGTACACTTAAAGCCATCCCAGAGGCTCCTTACACTATCCTCACACTTTTGGATTCTTCTTTCTTTCTGCCTCTCTGGTTGCGTGTTTCTTGCTTCCTCATATTCAAGATCTTTGGTTTGACTCTTGGGGTACGTTGTTCTACAGTTGAGTTTCTGTATATTCTTTATTTCAGACAGTGTATGCTTAATTTCTTACTGGTCCTTTTACTTTTTTTTTTTTTTTTTTTTTTGTATTCTCATTAAGATCCTTGAAGGTCTCTTCAAGTTTCTCAGTGGTGCCGAGACCTGTTTGGTTGCGGGCACATCCCCAGTAGGGGGTGTGCAGGAGGCAGCTGATGGATGATTCTCTCTCATCAATGTTTCTAGCTCTCTATCTCTCTCTCTCTTTCTCTCTGTAAAAAATCAATAAAATATATTTAAAAAATAGTTTCTCAGTGGTTTCTAAAAGATTCTTGAGTAACCTTATAAATGTGATTCTGAACTCTGTGTCATCCAGTAGTTTACTTTCCTCTATTTCTCCCATTTGTGACATGCTTCTGTGCCTCCACATTTTGGTTGCCTCCCTGTGTTGATGGAGGAGTGGCTTTGTGTGGTAGGTGACCTATAGGAGCCAGTAGCTCATCTTCCCCAGTCACCTGAGGTGGTTGCTCTTGGTACACCCCTTTGTGGGCTGAGTGTAAGGTCTTGGTGTAGTTAAGCCTTGATTGCTGTTGGTATTCCAGGCCAATTGGCTGTGAGGACCCCCTGTGTCTATAATGGAAGAACTGCTGCGCTGGAGACACATTTATGGTGCAGGCCTTGTTTCAGTAGGGCTTTGGTGCTCACTGAGTCCACCTCCCGAATGTGTCACTTATGGATGTCAGGAGTTGAAATCTGGTGTCTCACACTGACCATTAGATACAGGGGCTTCTGGATCTCTAATGGGATGCAGTTCAGCTACTCTCTGAGGCCACTCTCCAGGAGCTACAGCGAGAACACCAGTCCTATTTTCCCTGCTTGGAACTTGGAGGCTTTGGAGCTGTCTGTACCAGGTTGCAAGTTTGCTAGGTTAAACTGCAATAGAGAAGGCCATTCATATGCAAAAGCTGCTGCTTGGAGCTTGGGTGTGTCTGTAGATTGTGTGGGGTGGAGTCTCAGGTCATCAATAGGCTAGGGTGTGGCCAACAGCAATGGCTGCCAGTCAGCCATCTCTGCCTCTCTGACCAGGTCCCCGAATCTCTCGCCTCAGCACAGCAAACAATTATTCTTCTGTGTAGCTCTGCAAGCAAGCCACCCTCACTTTCCGACCTGATGGCAGATGGTCCAGCTTTTTTCCAGAAACCGGATTTAAGAGAGATTTGGAGCTTGACTCTCTTTGAGTTGAAGAAAGCAATGCCCTCCACTAGCTGGGATCTGCCACCAGCCCATATTGCACGTGAGTGCATCCCCATACCTCAGTTTTTCAATGCTTGTGCCCTAAATGCCCCGTTCTCTTTCAGTCTAGTTGTAGAGGTTCCCACACAGCCAGCTTCACCGTGGTTCTGGGCTATAGACCTTTTGTCTTTTAGTTGAGTTTTGAAATTGTTGTGCATTGCAGCAGTTTAGGTGTGTTTACCTAAGCTGCCATCTTGGATCTCTGTGAAGGCATTTTTAAGATGCGATTAACATTTAAGTAAGTAGACTTTGAATAAAGCAGATTATCTTTCACAACGTGGGTGAGGCTCATCTAATAAGTTGAATGCCTTAACAGAGTAGCTGAGGTTTCCAAAAGGAGAAAGACATCTGCCTCAAGACTGCCACATGGAAACTGTACATGGGTTCCCAATGGGTGGCTTTTGGACACAAGATTGCTGGCCTACTCTAAAGATTTCATGCTTATCAGCTCCGAAATTGTGTAAGCAAATTTCTTTAAATGTCATATTCTTTCCCCCTCCTTCTCTCTCTCTCTCTCATATCCTTGCTCCATATGTGTGCATGTGTGTGTATGTGTTTACTTATTTATGCACAAATATCCCATATCACATTAGTTCCTTTTCTCTGGAGATCCCTGACTAATAAACCTACTTTGCTTGATTGAAGTTAGGATTAAGTGAAATAATGAGTTTAAGGTGCTCAGTATGATAAAGGAGTGTAAGAAATTAGATGCCCTCTGAACAAATATTATTTCAGATGACTGTAAAAACACATATGATTTGGTTATCATTAATCATATCTGAATAGTCTTTGAGGCTGAATGTAAAGCACATTGAATTTCTAATGGAGCTCTAAGAAAGTCTACTCATATGCAGTATCAGTCACTGGAAATAAGTCAGTATTTCTTTTATGATGACAAAAGTATTGTTTGAAAATAAAAGGAACTCGTGTGCTAAATCACTCCCTGAACCTTTTAGCAGCTTTGACATAAACTTCATTTTCTATATTGAAAAAGCTTCCCAAGAGTATTTTGAATACTAGTTAGCTAACTGGGGCAATGTTCTTTGAAAAAAAAAATACACATTATACAAATGTTAACTATTTTAATTCAGGTGAAAATGGAAAGTGGTAAGGGATTTTTAAAGTGTTTGAGCATCTGGAAATTAAGTACACACATTTTAAGAATATATGAATTCAGATGGTGTTTTAGAAGAACATATTCTGTTCCAAAGAATCGAAAAGATTGAAATGTTAAATAGAAATTTAACAGATTTTCACATGCTATGAAGTTATTTTGTGGTATATGAACTTGGAGGCTTACAAGATGTGCTCATATTTGGGTCTCCTTGAAGGTATCAACTAGAAGACTAAGGTAGACCCATATGTCATGGATGGCAGGGGAAACAGTAGAACAGTGGTAGATGAATTTAGTGACAACCAAGCATGCTCACCAAAGGCTGGGCTTTAGGCAGTAGATGAGAGGAGGGTGGAATGAGTGAAATATCTAAAATGAGATGCAGAAAATCGAATAGTCTATCCTCAGTTTTGCTTAGTTTCCTAACTAAGATCCTTTAAAATAAAATAGTATTTTAAAATTTCATTGACATTTTTACTGTGGTAGATATATTTTGAAATTCAGCAGCAATTCTAATCATCTTCAAGCCTTCATTTTGGACAAGTCTCCTACTCTGCTGCCTCTGTTTTCCCAATGCCCCTGATTTACTCGCTGAGAATAAATGCCTTAATGAGAATGTTTTGTTAGGATAGGAACCTGTCAAAAATAGGAAAATATCACTACCACTTTTGAATATGCTTGTGTGATAAACCCTACTCACTGGAATAACCAGTTCTTCAAACATCATTAAAAATCATTTTAACACTTTTATATTTTATCAAGTCCTGGTTATTTCATCAGATGCTGAAGGAAGCCTGCCACTTCCATGAAATTTGAATAACAAAATTTTAGTTCTTTGCTTAGTATTTGAATTTGGGACAACCACAGGGTATCAGCCTTTAGGTGTGTTCAAAAGGTCAGATTTTTAAAAAATGAAAGTTACACAGATATTGAAGATATTTGAAGGAAAGGAAGAACACATTGCAGGGATCAAAACCAGTTCATGGACTTCCCACCTAGAAACCTAGGATTCCTAAGCAACATAAAATGCCTTGTGGCTCTGTGTGTGGCTAAGTAAAATGATATTTTTGACATAAATTGAATTCTTTGTTTTAAAAGAAAAAGGGAATTTTTCTTAGAGCAATGAGCTTGCAAAAATAAAATATCATAAGCTGACCTATATTTAAATGTCACACAAATATTAGTGCCCCACACCTATGCATTCTTGATGTTATCGGAGAAAAATGTGCTTGGTCTTTTCCCTTGCTTGTGGGAGTGGAGTTCTTGGGGTACCGCTTGAATCAGCCTTCTCAGAGGCCTCTATGGGCGGATAAGATGGCAGAAAGCTTTATTTCAGTGAAATTACATCCCTGGGTATCCAAATTCCAATTTCTCTTATCCAGTTATAGAAGTGTAGCTGGGGCTTCAGCAGAGCTAAGAGCAAAGCCAGTGCCCAGAGTTTTCTTTCTGTGTTGGAGCCGGGTCCAGTTCAGCATCAGGCTGGTTGCAGTCCATTAGTCCATCGTGTGTAGGGTTCACATGGTCGTGGGACATGTGGGCAAACGCAGGGAAGCAGGAGAAAAAAGCCCCACGAGCCCAGTCACACAAGTCCTAAGAGCCAAGGGCATAAGAGAGAAAACTCCTTTGCTCAGGGAGTGAAGTATCCAAATCTTTGGGGGCCTGCAGTGTCCATGCCCATCCTGGCCAACCATCTCTGTTCCCAGGTGTGACTGACAGGTAGCAACTTCCTTGTCACCCCCAACTTTATTGGGCATGTGTCTATCTTCCCTTTGTCCAGTCCCCTTCCCCCACTGTTTTGCAGGGAACATGCCTATAATTTCTGGCCTTCCCTTTGTTCCTTTCCTTTTATTAATATCCAGCTAATTACAACAGTATCAGTGTCATCAGTGCTCATTTGACTTGTAGTGGGCAGATGGCTGGGAAGCACCAGGCAAGAACCTACAGCACTGGGGAAGCAAAAAGAGATCGCAGTGGCAGGACAATAACAAGAGTGGCCTTGATGAGGAGGGGCACAAAGGGGCTGAGAGAGCCATCCACAGAGAGATACTGCAATGGGAGGAATAGGCCAGGGTGACTTAGGAAGAACCACTGGGGGGTCTATTCTAATCCAAGCCATCCAGTCTCTGAATGCACTTGCCCAACTCTACCTCCTTTTTCTCTAAGCAAAATGTAATTTGTTACAAGTGACTGTTCGTTGATATGCTCAGGTCTAAAGTGCCTTCCATCTGATAACATTATTAAACAATCTGTGAGACACCACGAACCGTGTGCATTTTCAATAAAAATTAAAGTAGTTGCCACCAACGCTTTCAAAAGAGGGAAAGAACCTTCTCCTCACCCCCATCTCTTTAGTGTTTTACAAGCTCCACGTTACATTGTTCTGAGCAGAGCTGTTTCGTGAGCCTTTTTAAAAGGCCTTGTCACCAAAGTTAAAAATATCTGCCAGCTTGGATTTTAAGAAGAACAATGCATGTCTTTACGGATATTTTTTGCTTGCTTGGTTTCATTTTTGCTAAATTTCAGATACATCATTCTCTGCACAGTTGGACACTGTACTCTTTCAAATATTTCCCCTCTCAGAAATTAAAAAAAATAATATATATATATATATATATATATATATATATATATATATGCCAAATTATATTTCATCCAAACATGCAAAAAAATCATTTTATTAACTCATTTTATGCTTCAAGGTGACAGATCTAACTTGAGGAGCCTGTCACCAAAGGGCTAGATAACCTGGCATTACTTCAGACAGGCAGCCAACATGTTGGCTACAGGTTTTATTGTCCAAATCTGTTCAGTGAAACCCCATATCAACAGTGGTCATTACGCAATAAGACTACAGATATTGTCAGAGCATCTAGAGACCATGAAATCTGCATGCTGTATGCATAAATTTGCATATGAAATAAAAGAGATCTTAAATCCAAGTGGATATTTCCTGAACATAATGCTGCTTAAAAAAAAAGTGACTGCTGTTTCTTTATCAGTCATAGCTTAAAACAAGAAAAACTTGTATTAATTTCAGAGAGAGAAAGGGAGAGGGAGAGAGACAGAAACATCAATGAGAAAGAATCATCAATTGGCTGTTTCTTGCACACCCCCTACTGGGAATCAAGCCCACACTGGGATATATGCCCTGACTGGGATTCGAACCTTGACCTCCTGGTTGTTAGGTTGATGTTTAACCACAGAGCCACACTGGCGGGCAGTTTTTCATTTTAATGTTTATTTATTTATTTATTATTATTATTTTCTGAGAGGAAGATTTACTAGTATCATTCTATTTATTTATGCTTTCATCAGTTGCTTCTTGTATGTGCCCTGACTGGGTTTGGACTCACACTTTGGCACGTTGGGGATAGCACTGTAAGCACCCAGGGCTGGACATAATGTGTTTATGTTTCATCTCAATGGTCTTGTCTGGACATCTGAAATTTACAGCTGGATGTGTCATGATGCTTGGGAAGAGTAGGGTAGGAGTGAGCATGTTCCCAGCCACTAGCAGAGAATTAAGCTTCAGATAATGCAGTTAGGCACAAATGGATGGAAATGGTCTGTTATTTTGTCTCCTTTTTCTACAGGGTAAGTGAGGTTAAAATTTTAATTTCATATTTTTATTCATCTGGTAGCCAGAGTTCAACACTAGCTAATGTCAGGGAAAGAACTAAACAAATCTTTCTGACTCCTATTATTTTGACATTTCTTTTCTATCACATTAGCTTACTGTGATAAACCATAGCTACAATAAAGAATTTGGAGACAGCTCACATCATTTTATAAGTACTTAGTAGATCTCTCCTTCTCTAACCTCATAAGAGCTGTCTGAGAGATTTTCATGGAACCTGAAAATAGCCAGTGATTATTATTCATATAACTCCACTTCTGAGAAAAATACATTAGGAAAAGGCTTGTTCTGGCTTTTCTAGCATGCAAACTCAATCATATCAGTTCAACATACAAAACAATTTAATAAAATACTTAAAACACTCACTTCCCCTGTGCTCAGGTCATATCTATATAGAATTGATGAATTAAAGGTTTTTCAACAATATTAAATGACTTTCAACCTTTTTTAAACTAAGCCAAACCAAATAATATTGATGTATACTAAATATAACCCTTAATCATTAGGATGATTAAAAATAACCTATCAACAACTTTTCTAAACAGGGATTTGTATTCCTTTTTATTTTATAACTAAAGGCCTGGTGCACGAAAATTCATTCACTGGGGCGGGGGGGGGGGAGTCCCCCTCAGCCTGGCCTGCACCCTCTCACAGTCTGAGACCCCTCAAGTAGGGTCCCTAGGCCTGGCCTGAGATCAGGGCCTATCAGGGCTTTCCTTCTCCTGGCTGTAGGCAGCTGGCCCCACCCCTGCCAACTGCCACTGCTTGCCATCTGTAAAGCGTTTCCCTCCCTCCTCCCCCCTCCCCCCCTGCCACCAGTGGCCTCTGTCTACAGTCTGCAGGAAACAGGCTGGGATGCAATGGCTTGGCTGGCCTGGGCCTCCCTCTTTTTTTTTGCTGGAGGGTGGGGCCAGCTCTGCAAGGGGCTGTCTGCCTACCAGATCATCCCTAATCACTGGTCTGCCTATCTATCTGATCACCCCTAATCCTATTGCCTGCCTGCCTGATTATCTCTTACTGCTTGTTTGGGGGCAGAGCCAACACTAACTTCTGGTTGGTCAGCCTCTGGTCATTACTGGTCTTTACTACCCAGGGTTTTTATTTATTAGGATTATAAACCATTTTCCTTTATTAATTTAACATATACTTACTGAAAATAAACTATGCTCTTGCCATTGTGAAAAGCTTTGAGAATATAAAGGTAAATAACCAAATAGTTTTCATAAGTAGTTAATAAAATCTTAGCACTTAAAAGAGATTGCAGAGCTTTTAATCCAGTCTGTTTCAATGTTTTTCACAGTTGCTGCTGCATATTTCATGGAAAAGTTGGTGGAAAAAACCCAAGGAGGTTAATCAGAGGATCTGAGTTAGAATTCTGGCTCTGTTGTGTGCTTGCTGAGGAGCCATGGGTAAGTCAATGAAGAGTGAAACTTTTTAAATTACAGTTGACATTCAGTATTACTTTATATTAGTTTCAGGTGTACAGAATAAAGGTAAAACCTTTATATAGTTTAAAGAAGTGATGCCTGATAATTCTAAAACCCACCTAGCACCATACATAGTTATTACAATACCATTAGCCCTGTGCATGAATCCATGCGCTAGTAGCTTGCTGCTGCCCTCTAATAGCTCTCCACCTACTGCCCTGCCCTCCTGTAGCTCCTTTACCCCACCACCACCACTCCCTCATAGCTTGCTGCCCTGCCCCCTCCTGTAGCTCTCTTGCTTGTAGCTTCCTGATCCACCCTCTTGGTGATTCGTGATCTGGTTGTTACGTGGCATATTACATCTTTATTATATAGGATTAGTGACTATATTCCCTATGCTATATTTTACATCCCCATGACTATTTTGTAACTACCAATTTATACTTCTTAATCCCTTCAATTTATTTACCCATCCCCCAAACCCACTCCCATCTCACAACCATCAGTTTGTTCTCTGTATCTTTGAGTCTATTTCCATTTTGTTGTTGTTCATTTATTTTGCCCTTTAGATTTCACATATGAGTGAAACCATATGGCATTTGTCTTTTTCCTGTTTGACTTATTTCACTTAGCATAATATCCTCTAGGTCTATCCATGCTGTTTCAAATAATAAGATTTAATTTTTTATGGTTGAGTAATATTCCATTGTATGTGTGTACCACATCTTCTTTATCTAATTACCTATTGATGGGCACTTGGGTTGCTTCCATATCTTGGCTATATATATATATATATATATATATATATATATATATATATATACATATATATATGTATATGCCTAAATGTCTGACCATCCAACCCTCTGACTGGTAGCTATGATATGCGGTGACTTGGCAGCTGTGGTTCTCAGGTGACACAACTGGAACCAGAAAGGATGGAGCCCGATTCTGTGGTGCACCATCGGACAACTGCCCTCTCACAATCTGGGACCCCTCAGGTGATGTCAGAGAGCCAGTCTCTGCCCATTCCACCCAGGCCAGGCCAAGGGACCCTACCAGTGCATGAATCTATGCATTGGGCCATGAGTTGGAAACAGAGCTGCAATGAACATACAGGTGTATATATCTTTGGATTTTTTTGGATAAATACCCAGACTCTTAAGCTTGGGTCCTAAATTATAGGAGCTGTAATAATATCTATCGCTTAAGGTTGTTGTAAGAATAAATTGATATCATGTCAAGAGCCAAATATAATAATTTGCATAGGTTCCATATTATAAATAGTAGCTCTTTTCAAGGAATTAACATCCAAATAAGACATCTTATTCACAAAATTCTGAAATCTGCCTTCTTGAAAAATCCAACCCCTGGAACTCATTATGCTCACTGGAGCAGATGAGCTTCAGTCTTTCTTCCACAAGAACACCCTTAAGATATTGGGACAGAGTTCCCACCTATCTTTAATTTTCTCCAGTTGAGAATCTACAGTGAAACATTTATTATCTATTTTTTTCTTAGCAAAATGACTCTACTAAAACCTTCAAAAAAACATCTATGCTGAAGTGAAGATCAGTATAGGATGGGGCATTGAGACTTTTTTTTTAACCTAATGCAAATCTTTCTATTAATTGAAATTAGGAAATAATCTCCCCTCCAAATTTTACTTATAAGATAAAGCCCCATGACATTTCACCAAGGTGGTAGTCTCCTAGCCCATTTCCAGCCTGCCTACTCTGTTATGTTCTAAATACAAGTTTGCTTTCTACTCCTTGTCCCAAATAAAACCTCAGCTAACTTAGTAGACTAGTGTTCTGAAAACGTTTTGGTGTCCTGACCCCTTTATACCCTTAAAATTTATTGATGAATTCCAAAAACTTTTGTTTATGTAATTTAAATATATGTGCATTTACTGTTGCAGACACTAAAACTGGGGCAAGTATCAGTCCTTGCCAGATAGCTCAGTTAGTTAGATCATTGTCCTGATATGCCTGAAGGTTGAGGTTCAATCCTCTGTCAGGGCACATACAAGAGTCGACCAATGAATGCAAACACAAGTGGAACAACAAATTGATGTTCTCTGTCTTTCTCTCTCTTCCTCTATCTCTCTTTTTCTCTCTCAAATCAATAAATAAAAAAATAGGACAAATAATTCATTAAAATAACAACTCTATGATATATTAACACAAATAATGTATTTTAATAAAAAAATAATAAATTTTCCCCACAAAAAGAAATATAGTGAGCAGAGTAGCATTGTTTAATATTTTTTATAAATAAATGCTTGAGGTTTAGCTTAATAAACATCAACTGAATTTTCATATCTTCTATATCTTCTGCATTCAATCTGTTGTAATATTTTTTTTTGGTTGAAGTATGTGACAAAAAATCATATCTCACAGAAATATGTAGTTTGAAAGTAGAATATGTTAATAGAATTTTTCAGGTAATTGTGAATATTATTCTTTGATACTATACCAAAACCCTAGAAATGGTAAGTTTTTACAGAGTAGTTGAAATATCTAATCTCAAATGAAATTATGACCTTTTTTACTCTGTTAAATTAAAATCTATTGGTCTAACTTGCACTTTTAAAATAACTTTTACCCATATATAATTTTGTAAAAACATGTTTTGGTTATATGGAAAATATTGATTCACTGAGTTATACAGATATCCTGAAGGTTGATATATTTCATTATATACCATCACAAAATTACACCCTGTCTAGGGTTCCTTAGTGGATAGAGCATTGGCCTGTTAACCTAAGGGTGGTGGTTTCATTTCCCAGTCAAGAGCATGTACCTGGGATGCAGGTTCAATGCCCATGTTCAGGAGGCAAGCAATTAATCTCCCTATCTCCCTCTCTCCTTACTCCCTTTCACTCTCTCTAAAAATCAATGGAAAAAAATATTCTCAGGTGATAACAACAACAAAAACACCCCATTCATTGATATTACCCAAAATCTCATAAAAACATGGTGGCAGGTACAAGTTTGCCAAAATCTTAATTTTCTCTAAAACTTGAATTTCATCATTGGCAATAAATAGCATCAGTTGTTTACCTTATACTGGCAAGTTCACTTCATTCATTTCCAATAAAGCATTGGCCAAATATGCCTTAGTATTATAAAACTTGTTTTGACATTATAGTATGTCTAGTAGAGTCTTTGGGACCACAGGAGTCCTAAGATCAACTTTGAGAAGTTCTCTTTTGATCTTAATAAGGTCCACTACAAGTTCCAGCCTGCCCTCCTTACATACCCTGCCTATAATCTGCTCTGGCCTTCCCACACCTGAAAGTCCTGAACTCTCCTTATTTCCTGAATACCCTCATACATCGCTAACTGCTAAAGACTAACTTATTTTTTGTGTGTATGTGGGGCCAAGATTAATGAAACCTTTCCTTCATTGTTTCAAGTATTAGTGAGATATTATTAACTTCTGCCTCCATGAGTCTTCACTGTTCATACCTTGTACTTACTTTTATCATTGACCTCACACACTTTTATTTGTTTATACCTGTATCTTTTACTTTTACAGAATTAGTTAACTCAAGTACTGCAACTCTTTCTTATTATTATCTATATCAGAATGGATATCCTAACTCTACCACTTATTAACTTAAACAAGTTTCTTAAACATTCTGTCTCTGATTTCTCATCTGTAAAATGAAGTACTATTACTTACCCCAGAGAAATATTGTAAGGACTGAATGAGGAAATGCATATATATATATATATAGGATTAAAATAGGATCTATAATTATTATTACTAAATGTTTTTTTTGGGGGATTACCCCATTGATAAGAGAATTCTGTTTTGAGTCTATAAAACGGTCTGAATTTATAAGCATTTCTTATCTTATATTTTACTTTCTAGGGCCTAAATTCTAGACAATAATTTATTTGGATATTTTTTTTTCTCTTTTGCAAACCCCTTTTGGATAAGCAAACATTTTCAGATATTATACTTCTGTCACTGCATTTCTTCCATGAAGCTCCATGCGGTTCAGGCTGTCACTGATGTTGTCAGTATAGACTCTGTTCTTTGTCTGATCAAGAAATCCATGAACTACATCCTGCTGTCTCATGAAATTCTTCAGCCTTTTTCCTACTGCTACTATTTCAGTTTAGACCCTACCCCTTCTCCCCTGAATTATTTCAAATAGTTTCCAGTCTCTCCTAGCCACAATTTAATCTCCTTTCTGATTCCAGAGATATCTTCATAAAATGCAAATACAGCTAATACCTTTATTAGCTACCTGTCACACACAAGGCAAAGTCAAAGCTCGTTCGCAAGTTATAGTAAGGCTCGGTATGCTGTCACTGCTTTATTTCTTGCTATGTGAACCTCTCATTTCATTCCCTCTGCCCCACCCGGCTCACGCACCTGCTGTGTTGAGCAATTGCACTTCCTAGAATGTGAAATATCTGTATTTTATGGCTTCAATTTTTTTTTCTATTCCTGGGATGCCTTTCTAAAATTACCAGTAAACTTTTCAGACTAAGCTCTTTTCTGCTCTGATTTTCTTCTCCTCTGGGTTTATTTAAGCTCTGTGTCCTTTAATGATTTATGCCATTGCTCACAGCCCTTTGTTACCTCTATTTGTGTTTGTATCTATCTTCCTTCACACACGAAGGCATATTTATAGAGCCTGCTGGTTATTAACTTTTCCAAAGGAAACTGTTCTCCCTCAACCCCGTCTGTATAAGGATTCATGACTTGGACCACAAAATTCTGATCTGGCAAGGTCTTCTGACCAGTAATGTTCTGACTGAGATGCTCAACTCTCAGAGGGAAGGTAGGGGAGGGTGGGGACAAGGTGTAGAAGTCAACCAAAGGACTTGTATGCATGCATATAAGCATAACCAGGGAGGTGAGGGCATGAATGGGAGAGGGGTCAGGGACAATGGGGGGATAGGGACACATATGTAATATCTTAATCAATAATAAAAAAGAAGGCAGCTAATCCAAAAGTGGCTCAGTGACTTGTGACCCATGACTAGTGGCAAACCAGGCACGAAAATCTGAGCTAAGCTGATCAGATTTTCCTTAGCAAATGGCATTAAAAAGAACTAAGTCATAAACTGAAAGTGAAAGAACTTCTGTCACTAGTCCCTATCTCAGTGTCTGCTCTCCTGCTGACATCTGTGCCAGTACCTTCTGCCTCCCCACCTTTCCCATAGGTGTACTCCCTAACCATCCTTACTCACGGCCAACTCCTCCACTGGAGCACCTGATCCTAGTCTCTCTCATTTGTTCAAGAACCTCAGTCCAGCATTTTTTTTCTTTTCTTCTACCTTCTCCTTTTGTTCTTTTAATAAACCATTCTCATCGACGTATGAATACACTATAATTTATTCTATTTAAAAAAAACAACAACAACAGTTCTCTTGACCCTGCATTTCCTTCTAGCAGGCGTACTTTTTCTCTTGTCCCTTCCATCACAAATTTCTGGAATAAAATCACTTATAAAACATATCATAATAGAGTCTTCTAATTCCCTGAATGTGTTGTCATTAAGCTTTATTTAAAAAAAAACACATATTTTATTGATTTTTTACAGAGAGGAAGAGAGAGGAATAGAGAGCTAGAAACATCGATAAGAGAGAAACATCGACCAGCTGCCTCAACCAAGGTACATGCCCTTGACTGGAATCGAACCTGGGACCCTCCAGTCCACAGACTGACACTCTATCCACTGAGCCAAACCAGTTTTGGCATCATTAAGCTTTAAATTCACCATGGCAGATCTGAGATTTTTGTCTTTTTCTTGACAAATCAAAGGTCTTACCCTGGAACTCAAGCCCTCTCTCTCCCTTAAATCACTTTCTCTACCTGTCCTCCAGAAAATCTCATTAACCTGGGCTTCCTTTTACCCCACTGACTCTCTTTTGGAACTTTCTTAGCTATCTTCTCCTCATTTTCATTAATTAAGGCAATTCTTTTTTCCTTCTACCTATACCGGTTCTATTAGTATATTCATCAATCAAGCGGTTGTATAAACACTTATATATTGGTAGTTCACAGATTTTAATCACCAATTCACACTACTCCCCTCAACTTCAGATTCCAAGTGCCCCCTAGTTATATGCACCAGTATATTTTCCAACTTCTTCATTCATCCCTCCTAACAGCACTTTTTGTAATGCCGTGGCTAGAATAATCTTTTTAAGTGGTCAAAGGATATTACTTTCCTCTGTAGCCCTATCATACAAAATAGAAGTCAGAACCCTTGTTATGATGTAAAGATTCATACATGCGCCAATCCACTCCTCCCTGCTACCTCCAGGACTTCATCCCCTACTGCCCTTCTCTTTGATACCAGGACTCCTGTCAAGCATACTCCTGACTCAGACTTTTTACACTTGTTCTTACCTCTGCCTGGAATTTTTTCCCCTTAAATATTTCCTTGGCTTAATCTTATTCCCTTGGGAATAAGGTCCATGTCTTTATTCTGCTTTCCTTTCTACTGAAATGTGGGGTGGGAGGATCTCCCCCTTGTGGGTTATTGCCTCACAAAGTTTGAAGAATAAAATTCACAGACTGAAAGAACTTGTTACTAAAAGGGTGGAAATTTATTGGAAGCAAATACAGACTCCCACGTAGGGAGGGGTCCTCAAGGGGGTAACCCACTAAGCCCCTTTTTCTAAGGCTTATGACATAGGCTGTAGTTCTTTGTCTCTTCATGCTCACTTCTAACTGGACCCCGTCCCCATTTTATGTCCCTGTGCTTTCCTACTTGGTCACTGGTTTGTAGAACATCATCTTCAAAGTCCAAAACCCACATGGTCCCGCCTTCATTATCTCCTCCTTATCTTGCAACATTTCTTTATCTCCTGTGAACGTTTCCCTCTTACCAGCATCTGTCAACATTTCTATATCCTCTGTGAAAGTATGTTTCCTTTATCCCCATCCTCTGTGATTTTTCTTTTCTCCTCTGTGATTGTATCCCTTCCTCTCCCCTTATCCTGCAGCACTTTTCTATTCTCTGTGAATGTAGCCTTCTGGCAGCTCCAACCCTCACCTAGACATTCCTCCTCCACGGACCTTCTTTATTACCAAAACTCCCTAAACCTGCCTATTTCATCCCTAAAACTCTTTTCACTTACTAAGACACTCACTCAATCAGACATATGTTTTGTTTCCTTACTTAAACTTTATTTATCATTTACTAATATGGACTCCTAGAATATAAGCTTCATGAAGGCAGGATATTTTGTCTAATATTTTTTACCTGATATATCTCTGACCAATAGAACTTTAATATGCCCCTTAGCTTGACTAAACTGTAGACTAGTTTATTTATTTTTATTTTTAAAATACTTTGTAATTATTATTTTTATCCTTATTGTTGAGAGTATTATAGATGTCCTCCCTTATTTACTCCATTGCCCCCTATTTCTGACTATAAGCCCATGCCCCCTATTTCTGACTATAGGCTCACGACCTTTGTTTTCTTAGAGCATTTACTTTAGAAAATTTGCCATTATGAATTCTTTCTCTGCCCCTTTGAGATGTAAATGATCTTCCAACCTCTTGCTAGGTTTATGTCCCAGGGATGTCTTTCTCAAAGACATGGGATCCATTCATTTGAAATGTAAGCATCATAAAGAAATAAAATTATCTTAGTCTCAGTAGGAGCCTAATTTCAATAAGTACCAATTAGTAAACACAGATGACTCAATCACATTGACCAGCTTCCCCCTAACTTCCTCTAATACTTCCTCACTAGCTCACTCAGATGCTTAAACTCTCCTGCTTTTTGTTTCAATTGAATTGAATTCACTTCTATACTGAATATGTTCAGTGAAATTTATCTTTCACATTCCTATAATTTCTCTTTAACATCCTATACACCATGTTTGCACACAGTATATATTTAAGAAATGTTTGTTGAGTGAATAAATGGATGCAAGACTCATAAAAACTATAACTTTGAGAGAATAGAAAAGGTATAGAAGATACAGATTCTTGTAGGCAAAGGGAAAATGAAGAAAAATACATGTTTTGAGAGTACAGGGGGCAAAGAATGAGAGGGCAAAGCAGAGACCACCTCTGGTCTACCTCTGTTAGTTCCATATATACATATAGTATAAGAAAGTATGAGAGTATACATATATAAGAAAATATTAGAGTATATATGACATATATACATTTATAATACATGATAAAGATATATATTAAAAATATAATTAGTATATCCTTACAATAAACCTGCTTTTTATTTTCTCTTAAGTTTAATGGGTAAATTTCCCCAATCACTGATTCTTGCTACTACATGAGCCCAAAGTAGAACTCTTCATTAGACTGTAATTTCTTATGTAAGATCTCATCTTTAAGTCTGAGGTTCCTGCCATGGTACCTACTATGTATCCAGGCATTAATTAGCAAAATTTTTTTGGGGAAAATCAACATCTTACTGTTCCAACCTTCTCTTAAGTAGGTCTTCTAACACGACTAGAACAAAATATATTCTATGTAGTTAAGATTGGAAGAAGAGTTATATAGCTGTCTTATTTAGAGATAGAAATAAAAACATTTAATAACAGCCTAGTCAGTGTTGCTCAGTGGTTGATCATTGACCTATGAACCAAGAGGTCACCATTCAGTTCCTGGTCAGGGCACATGTCTGGGTTGAGATCTCGATCCCCAGTCATGGGCGTGCTGGAAGCAGTCAATCAATGATTCTCTCTCTTTATTAATCTCTCTCTCTCTCTCTCTCTCTCTCTCTCTCTCTCCCTCTCTCTCTCTTTCTCTCTCTTTTTTTTTTCTAAAGCAAAACAAAAAGTATCTGAAGGATTGTTAAGTCCTCCATGCTAATTATTTTAATGATTTGGTTAAAGAAGAAAGTAGGTATCATGCTTCTATTTACCAATCTATTTCAACTGAACAATATTTTGTGGAAAATACTTTTAAGCAGTCAAATGAGATGTGAGGAATGCTTCTGTCTTTGACTTTAACTCAGAGGGCTCCTTTACAACCAATTCTAAAGGGATGCGTAACGAATGATTTATGATAAAACTTAACATGAGGAATTTGCTTCTATTTCTAAGGTCAAAGCCAAACTGAGGCTTTTAAGGCAGTCTTCAACTAGAAGCCTCTAAAAAACAAATGCTCTCTCTCCAATTCTCAGCAGGTTAGACCTGCCCTAGCTAAATGTTAAATACAAGGCAAGCACAAGACTATACATGAAGAGGTGCCGGAAGGCAAATGTTGTTCTGTAAAGGGTCAAATGCGTGGTTCAAATTGGTTTCACTATGTTCTGTCCTAGTTTCTTGGAAAAGGAAAGTCTCTGGATGGAGTGCAATGGATGGTCCACTGAGACTACAATACGTTTTATTCTGCCTCTGTTATGTAAAAGGATTCAGGGAAGGCTGGAAAGAAAACATATATAAACCACCCACATGGACGCATGCACTCACATTCTTTTAGTCATCTAACAATCTGCTTTGATTTGACAAAAGCAAAACTATTTCAAACTAAAAGATTGAATAACATTGCAGGAGACAAAGTTCGGAACATCATTTATTAACCTTACAGTGAGATGTTGAAGTATCTCATGTTTTTCAGGTTCTATGGGAAATGCGATCAGATGGTAGCAATAAAAATCCTAATTCTCACTCCAACCTCATGTTTTTCTTACTTGTCTTGCTTTAGCTTTCAATTATGTTTAACACTTGTTATTACATATTCACAATTAGATAGGACTTCTAATCTACTAAGTCTTATACATCTCTCCTTTCCTAGAAGGATTTCATTGGAAATTTCAAGTAAACTTAGAATTTTTTCCACTTTTCAATTTGGGAAAAAATTATGAGCAGGCTAATTCATTATAGTTTGATTCAAGGCTTGCCTAAACAAATTGTCTCCCAGAAAATATGGCTTGCTTAAGAAGTTTAAAGGTTTTATTTATTGTAATTACTTTTAGGAGGAATTGAACTATGATAACTGCTATTTATTAATTATTGTTATAACTGTACTATCCTGGAAATATGGTATGGTATTCAGGATAAGAATATTTATTTGTGGTTCTGATTAACATTCTGGACATGGCTAAGGAGCCTTGAAGAAGGAGGGAGGCTATAAAAAACAATCTGCAGAAAGCTTTAGAGCCATGTAACTGAAAAGTAAAAGTATTATCAGTAATTTATACTTCTATATCAGACATTGTACATACAAATATTGATTTCTTTTTTCCTCACAATGATGAAGTGTCACATTGGTGCAGAAAATTAAAAGTTTGCTACATTACCTGCAAAAGTTATTTTCCTTGATGATAACACTTGGTATTTATCTGGTAGTTCACTCATTCATTTAAAAAAATGTCTAATAGAGATCCCACAGAAGTACATCAAGCAGTATCTTATTGCTTAGGATTTAGAGTTGAATAATACAGCTTAAAGGAGTTTAAGCTTGCTAAGGAAGGTAGAATATGCTGTGGAAGTTATACAACTATGTAATTAGTAAACAGTGTGGTCAGAGAAAGGAGAGCTCTCTCAAATGTTGAAGGGCTTTTCATTGCATTTAGAATAAAGCTCCATAATATGACCTTTCTCTCCCCCAAAAATTCCTACACTTTCGTTTTGACCGTCTTGCTGCAATTGCATGGGGTCTTTCAAGATTTTGATAATTTGAGACTTGTCTTCTCTCGGCCTGTGCCACTCATGCCCAATTCTCTGCATGGCTGTCTCATCCATGAACCTTGAAGTGAGGTACATAACCACACTCTGCTTTTCCTCCACCCCCTCATCTAAGCAGGCTCCCCCTGCCTGTCCTGTTATTTTCTTCTTCCTGTGTTAGTTTCATTAACACAATTGATGCTCCTATGCTTGCCTACTTATTTATTTTACCTATTTATTTATTTTATACTATCTTCCATTCTAAATTATAAGCCTGATGAGAGCCACCCACCATATTATGTATTAGAATAAAAGAAGGTACAAAAATGGCACTTGTTACTTCCAATGAGTCCTTGTTGATTAATGTTTAATGATTTGGCAGGTAAGGAAGTTTATCTCTCAGCTTGATAGATCCCCAGACTAGACAGAAATAATCACTAAGCATTCCAAAAAACACTGTTTCTTGATTTGGACCCCAAGAAGTTTCCATGTCCAGATATTCCATCCCTGACAATAATTAGAAACTGCAGCTTGGCGTTATGTAGCAAAACATCTAGAAATTGATTTGAAAAAAAATAAAATATGGGTGCCTAGGCATTATTTATTCTAAATATCTATTGAAACTATACAGTGCTTTAGTTTTTCTGATGAAATATTTATAAATTCATAATATCTTTCTACCTTTTAAGAGTTGTCTGAAACTCCAAAAATGTTAAAGATTGTGAAGTTTGCATATCCTAGTTATATAGGGTACGATTTTGGTATTTTTGTGTGTAAGTTTAGTCTGTACTTCACTGTCCTTTATATTGTAGTATAAAGCCAAAATTACAATTTCATTTTGCTCCTAATTTTTCTCTTTTATGATAAATGACTTCATAGGTCTTTGTAAAAATCCAATCATCTCACGTGTTTATATAACCTATTTTCTCAGAAGAGGCTATTTTGCTTTGAGAGCTCCCATCATTCTTGAAAAATTCTGCTTGTTTCTTCCTTGTGGTTAAGATAAACTGTTGTAACTCTTGGAAAACAAAACTATTGAAATCCTAGCTTGTAAGTCAAACAGCAGGACATAGTGATTCTCCATTCTGAACGATAATTTCAGCATACATGATTAGATAGATCATGGAGCATCTGGATAATTGAATTAAAACCCCAAGATAACAAAGCAGTTAAAAGTAAAAATCTGAAGATAATTGTATAAAGTGTTCTGTGAGGAACAAAACTAAATTTCATCTATCTTTAAATGTTCTGTTTTTACATTCACATAGCAGAAGAATAGGGTTAGCTAGTGAACTATAAATTAAAAACTAGTGATGCTAACTTTAAAAATCAGAAAGTTATTGAGTATAAAGACAATTCTATAATTTCTGAAAGCCACAAAATATTTGTTTCTAAAAATAAAAGAGACCCCTAGCCACTGAGCTGGCTTTTTAGAAGTGGATGTGATTAAGAATCTTTTTTCCTTATATTTGTTTTAAAAATAGGATGCTAATCTATAAATAAATTAACACTTGCTCAAAAGAAGTTAAAAAGAAAAATAGTTTTTATAAAATGGATTATACTGAGATTTTCAGGCCTGAAATGAGAAAGGAGGTGGTGATGCACAATGCAGATTATCTATGGAAAACATGAAACCTCATATGAAGGATTTTGCTAAAAGTGGTTGGTTGCCATGGTAGCAAGAAATAAATGTAGATACTAATGGGGGTGAGGGGATGCCATGTACTGGTATCAGAAAGGATTAGAATGACAAGAGTTTTATATTCTTTCTAACTTGGAAGGAAAAAGCAAAAAAGCAAAAGTAAAGTGTGAGGTTGGCCAGGGCCACTGAGTGCCTCATCCAAGGACAAACCTCCAGCAAGTGGAGAAAGAGGGAGGACTCCCTCTGGAGAGTCAACACGAGGCCTCTAAATGCTTTGCTGTTCTGATGCTGTCCTTAGGTTCTCTTGGTGGTCCTTCTGTGTATGTATTAATTTCCTATTTCTTCTGTAACATATTACCGCAGACTTAGGGGCTTAAACATCCAAAATGTATTTTCTTACAGCTTTGGAGGTCAGAAGTCCAAACTGACCTCACAGGACTGAAATCAAGGTGTCAGCAGGGTTTTACTCCTCTCTGGAGACTCTAAAGTCAGATACTGAGAAACCTATGACGTGATTTGCCATTAAGCAATATAGTTAACGACACTCCAGAAAAGTCACATTGTCAAAGGAATACAGTTAACCTCTCAGATGTCTTCTCTGAAATAATAAAGATCAAAGACATAAGTTTCCAGAGGGGCGTGTGTGTGTGTGTGTGTGTGTGTGTGTGTGTGTGTGTGTGTGTTGTTGGGGGAGGGGAGTGCAAGCCAAGAATATGTGTACTTATTTTCATGATCCCGCATTGGTGATGTAAAATGAAACAAAAAAAATATGCCATCAATATGCTATCAGTAAAGAGCTTTTAGACTTTATTTAAGAAACCTGAATAAAGAATCAAAAATAAGAATTAAAATAACCTGCGTATTAAGGTAAAAAGGCTTGAGGGCCTTCCCTAGCTTAGTTTTACCATTTAACTAAGGATAGCACTAGTTAGCAAAGAGTAGCAGGATTCAGGATGCTTTTTGTTTATTTCTTCAACTTTTGGAGGGTATGTTTTACAAAGTTTAGGCAAGAACCATATATTATTTTTACAGTATTGCTATGTCCTGAATGATTATGTTTCCCCCCAAAGTTATAAGTTGAAGTCCTGACTCCCATGTGATAGTATTTGGAGGTGGGGCCTTTGGAAAGTCAGACATCCCTCTCACAATCCAGGACTGCTGGCTACCAACTGCTCACCTGCCTGCCTTCCTGATTGCCCCTAACTGCTTCTGCCTGCCAGTTTGATCACCCCCTAACCACTCCCATGCCAGCCTGGTTGATGCCTAACTATTCCCCTCCTCTGCTGGCCTGGTTACCCCTAACTGTCCTCCCCCTCAGGGTTGATCACTCCCAACTGCTCTCCCTTGCAGGCCTGGTCCCTCACAACTGACCTCTCCTGCTGGCCATCTTGTGGTGGCCATCTTGTGTCCACATGGGGGAAGGATCTTTGACCAGATGGGGGCAGCAAACTTGTGTGTTGGAGTGATGGTCAATCTGCATATTACTCTTTTATTAGATAGGATAGAAGCCTGGTGAATGTGTGGGGGCCAGCTGGTTTGCCCTGAAGGGTGTCCCAGATCAGGTTGGGAGTTCCCTTGGCAGGCAGGGAGGCCTGGGCAAGGGGCCAGTGGTGATTTTCAGGCTGGCCATGCCACCATTGGGATGGGGGTCTTCCCTGGGATGCCTGGCCAGACTGACTAAGGATCTGTTTTCAGGCTGGCAATATCCTCCAGTGGGCCCCTCACCCCATTGGGGCATAGCTACCCTGGGTAAGAGACTGAGAGTCATTCTCAGGCTCTTCCCTCAGCAGCCAGCCTGGGTGAGGTGACCCAAGCCTCTCGTGTGCCCAGGTCAATTCCATGGCCACCACCCACAGGCCCCTCCTTCAGCGGCTGGCCTCCCGGGTGCCCAGGCTGGCTCGGTGGCCACTGCCCACAGGCCCTTCCTTCTGTGGCTGGCCCGGGTGGGTGGAAAGCTTGGCTTCCTCCATTTCCAGGGGTGACCTAAGCCTCTTGCTCACTTTGTCTGGCTCTGTGGCTGCCACCATCTTTGTCCTGCTAATTTGCATACTCACTCCTGATTGGCTGGTGGGTGACACAAAGTGACAATCAGTTTACATATTTCTCTTTTATTAATGTAGATTATTCTAGATGGTTGTTGCCTCATAGATATATGAGATTGGAAATAGGGTGTATGCATGAGATAATATTTAGCTTTGCCCTTGTATCATTTCATGTATATTATTTATGTTAAGATTTTTAAATATGGTAGTAGGTAAAGGCATTCAAAATGTAAAAAGAAAACAAAAATTCTTATATTCATCTATACTCATTCATATAACCGAAAGAGAAGCTGGATATAATTAGTTTTTTTCTAAGCATTTTTTTTTCATTCATAAAGTACATAAACATAAGACTGATTGCATTTTGATAAAATGCAATTTTTGAATTCACAGACAATAATATTTATATCATAAAGAAAATTCATGATTACATGAGCATTTTCTATATCACCTTTACATTTTTTAGTTATTTGATAGTTTCATTTTAGTTGGATATACTTTTCAAAGGAACTAATTGATAACATATTCTTTGCCCAGTTTAAAAATGATCATCAAGTGGAAGAACATGAGTATGAGTCATAAGATATTAGTTTTATATTATTGAATGCACTCTAATTATCTCTGTGTTCACTTCTTTGCTGGAAGCATGTTTTTCTCCTTACACAGTCATTAGATTTCACAAATATGAATTTTTAAACCATCACAAAATTATATTTTTATATTCCACATTCCCCACCAGCAGGGTAGCCTAATTTGATGATGTTGGTGGAAGAAACTGAATTAATTAGTTTTTGGATAAATACAATAACAATATTAGACATTTCAGCATATAAATCTTTCTATTTTTATAACTAAAAATTTACTGGTTTATTTTGTAAAAGACTGAACTTGAGTTTCCAGGATATATGAAATATATAATTCCTAAAAAGAATATAATTTATTAAAATAAAATAAAATATTTAAATAAAAATATTAAAAAATAAAAATGTTCAGGAGTTTAGATATATTGTACCACCTTACTATGTATGATATTGCAAAATAAGGGTTTTTTTTTATTATCAAGGAGCAAGCAATTGTTTTGTAAATTAATATAATTAATTTTTTGATGTTAGGCTTAAAAACAGTAATTATCATGAACAATAAATAATAGCAATGCTTTGTGCATGGTACTGTATTAGAAGGGAAGCTTACTTATTGGTACACAAGACAGTCCTAGAAATGAAACATATGTATTAATAATAATGTAAATGGAGAATTTATGATTAGATAGCTAGTGTCCCTAATACAATGGGGGTCCCTGGCCTCTCCACATAAAATTTCCCCCCTTCCCTTTCAGCTTACTTTTAGGGGGTAGGGCTCCCTGGTGTAGTAAAATGCATAGGGGTCTTAGGAATCAAAGTACCTCACAGTAAATCCTACTAACTCTAATTCAATGGCAAGACTCTTTATCAAGGTTCATTATATATATATATATATATATATATATATATATATATATTTTTTTTTTTTTGCTTGCTTGCGAAATGGGAGCAAATAATAAAATAATATCTACCTCATATGGTTGTTAGGTTTATCAAACAATATAATGTATCTGCACATAAACTTGTTATTTTCCTCCATCTTCACTAAGCTCCTTCTTTGCTCCATTTCTGTTTTTACAACATCCCCATTTACAGCAACTCCCCTGGAAAGAGATTTCTATAGTTAAAATACCCAGTTATTTTCTATTTCCTTATAAACTGTCTCCGGTAAGGCTTGTAGTCCCCACTGGCATTTTTGCAGCGGTGGCCGCATTGCTCAGTCTTCATGTTGTCTCTGTTGATAGCTCCTTCTTCTTCCGTTTCCATGACATCAGGCTCTCATGACTGCCTTCCTACTTCACAGGCTACTTCTCAATGTCTTCTGCTATTTCTTTTTATCTCCCCAACTTCATAATTTTGAATTGCCTCCAAACTCAGTGATTGGACCTCTTCTTCACTTACCTAACTACTTGATGACCACACCAAAGATATAGTTTAATATGTGTATATAACTGATTTTTTACAATGAAGAAGGGAGAGGAACAGAGAGCCAGAAACATCGATGAGAAACATTTATCAGTGCCTCCTGCACACCCCTTATTGGGGATGTGCCCCCAACCAAGGTAGTAGGCCCTTGACCGGAATCAAACCTGGGACCCTTCGGTCTGCAGGTTGACACTATCTACTGAGCCAAACTGGCTTCGGCTAGACATGGTTTTAAACAGAGTTTCTGTGCTCACAATTTCCAAGTTTTTTCTTTCTAGTCTGTACTCCCTACTGAATGCTCCAGACTTGTGTATCTATCACCCTTCAGATGTCTCTAGTGGCTATTTAATATATACCTTAAATTTAATCAGGCCAAAATTGAACTCCTAAACTTCCCTCTTAAATCTTTATTTAGTGTTTTTCCCCATCTCAGTTACTGGATACAGCAGCCATCCATCCAGCTGTTCAGGGACAAAACCCTGAAGCCGTCACTGATATATTCAATCAATTGGAAGTCCAGTGAATTTTAAAAATAGACATATTACTTCTGCTGCTATCACTCTAGTCCAATCCACTATCTTTTTCGCTTGGATTATCACTGTATCTTCCTAAGTGGTTTTGCTGTTCAGACTCTTGTCCTCCTATGTTTCTTCTCAATCCAGAAGTATAGCAATCTATTTCTTAAAAATTATGACAGATGATGATTTTTGATGTGTTCTGATCCCTCCAATGACTTCCATGTCACTCAAAGTAAAAAAATAGTTTTTAAAATGGTTTTTAAACCCTACCTAACCTGTCCTAACATTAATTTTTGGATTTCCTTTGAAACTGCTCTTCCCCTTTCTCATTTGTCTCCAGCTATGACTGGTTTTCTTGCTGCATAGAGGGTATCTCTATCACGTTACTACCTGTGACCTTTGTAATCTTGCTTTTATACTCTGGAATGCTTTCCTTCAAGGTAACAGCATAGCTTGCTCCTTTGTTTAAGATATTTTCCCTGACTTTCCTCTTTAAAAGATAAAATCTCAGTACTTCTTTCCTTTCTTCTTCTGCTTGATTTATTTTGGTTGCACTCTTCACCTTGTTATACACTGCATCATTACTTCCCCAAGGAGAATGAGACTGTAAATGCCATCGGGATAAGGATCCTGGTCTATTTTGTTCACTGTTATACTCTCAAAACAGTGTCTGTCATGAAATAAATGATCAATAAATGTTAATGGAATCAACGAATGAATAAATGTAAAGGAAAGCACTTTGTGAAATGTGCACTATAAAAACAGGGATTATTATGTTTTTCCTGGTACTACAGGAAACACTCTTAAAATAACTAAGCATCCATTTAAGTGGAGCAATTAGCTTTCAAAGTACAAAGGTATCAGGGACAAAGCTACCCTTCTCTACTACATTTACATTCAATTATTATAAGCTAGAGGCGCAGTGCATGGATTCATTTGCCAGTGGGGGTCCCTTGACCTGGCTTGCTCCTCTTGAAATCCGGAACCCCTTGGGGGGATGTCAGAGAGCCAGTTTTGGCCCAATCCCTGCAGGCCAGGCTGAGGGACCCCACCTGTGTGTGATTGGGCAGGGAGGAACCAAGGGAGGGCTACAGGATGTGTCCAGCATGTCTCGCCCAGTCCAGATAGGCCAGACCCCAGCAGCAAGCTAACCTACTGGTCAGAGTGTTTGTCCCCTTGTAGTCAGTGTGCATCATGCCAGCTGGTCAAACAGCCAAACAGTTGGACACTTAGCATATTAGGCTTTTATTATATAGGATGGTATAGATATTATTTATCTTGTCTACTATCTTGGCATTCAATTATTAGCAGCCTTCCCTGTTATTAGAGTACAAGCCTTTAGAGAACAGAGATTAAAAACAAAACAAACAAACAAACAAAAGAAAAAAAAAACAGGCCAGGAAAAAAATGAAAATACAGGCCAGGTCAATGTCATGTGACAGTGTGGTTAGATGTTGGACGTCGCCATTGTGCCCCACTGAGTAGAATACAGTAACAAACGTCCTCAGAAATTACAACAATTCTTAGAAGAGTCAAGCTAAAACTTGCAGTAGATTTGGGCAAAGATACAGATGAGTTTCCTTAAAAGTCTGACTTAAGTTGTTCCTTTATGAAAACTAAACCACCTTGACAAGAAAGAGCACTGGTTCTGACAGGATTTGTGTAGTTATAGTACTCTGTGTGAGAATAAAGCACCCAGTGTGAATAAAAAAAGGGGGGGGGTGTTCTATGGGAACTAACCTCCCAGGGCGATCTAAACATAAATTCCTAACTGTAAGTTTGTGGTGGGTAGTCAGGCCCCAGGCATATAATATTTAGTATAAGATTTACCTTTAGCTTAAGCAATCCCTGTCCCTAGATTCTGTGCATCTAATTTAACATACCATTGAAATAATCCACAACCACCCTCAGGAAAACATGTAATCTTGTTAACTCTTCTATAATCCAATCCCCACCTAGCTTTTTCACACATCCACATAATCTTCTTTATGCTCCCTTCTTAATATCAAAGGAATAAAAGAAGCTGTAAACAGTTATTCTCCAGACTCCAGATCATTTGAAATCTTCCTCCCTTGCATATGTCATCAGTTTGGCTCAAATAAATTCTTATGAAAATTCTCTACGGGTTTGTATATTACTTACAATGACACTAGCAGCCACATTTATATTTTTATTGACTATTTCTTATCCACTGTTACATAGCTCTGAACTCTTTTTATCAGACAGTATGTATGGAATCTTAAATACCTTAGGTGAATGAAAAGAATAAGTTTTGAGCTACAGGCTAGCAGTTCTATCTTACATTTACTTTGAAAGCCAGATCAGAAAACTTTTCTGGCAGAAGATTAGCTATAACACAATATTCTGAAATACTGTGTGATAAAATTACTGCTTTAAGAAAGAGATAGAAAGAAAAGATCCACAGTATATTCTTTCCCACTGTAACCACAGCAACCTCAATTGTGGCTTTGTGTTTGAAACCTTTCATAAACCACTTAAGCTTTGCATGGGGAAGAGGAAAAGGGGAAAAGTAGACGTGGTAACATCATCTCTCTTCATATTAGCTCTTATGTCTTTGTTCTGCAATCATATTTCCAAGGCTATTGCCACTGTCTCTCACCGTTTTTCCAAATTCCAGGTTCCATGCTTCCTATCAGAATGATTTTCCTAAAACATAAATTCAAGTTTGTTTTTCTCTGCTCTAAGTCTTCATTTAAAAAAATCCTTATTATTTCAGAGAGAAAGGGAGAGGGAGAGAGAGGGAGAGGGAGAGGGAGAGGGAAAGGGAAAAGGAGAGGGAGAAGAGAGACAGAGAGAGAGAGAGAGAGAGAGAGAGAGAGAGAGAGAGAGAGATCAATGATGAGAGAGAACCATTGAATAGCTGTGTCTTGCACACCCAAACCTGGGATCGAGCCTGCAACCTGGACATGTGTCCGGACTGGGAATTGAACCATGACCTCCTTCCTGGTTCATAGGTTGACACTCAACCACTGAGCAATTCTGGCCAGACTGCTTTAAGTCTTTAAATGTCTCCTACATATACACTCAGTTTGGAACTTGAGGCCTTCCAGAGACTACTTCTCCAATATGAAGGTGATGGGGAGGAGGAAGAAAAGGAAAAGGAAGAGGGGGAGAAGGAGGAGAAAAAACAGCTATGATTTATTGAGCATCTTATTTATCTAGACACTATGAAGGTATTTTAGATTCCTGTTTTATTTAACCTTCGCAAAATCCCAACAAGGTAATTAGTATTCTCTCCTTCTAACAAATGAGACTTGATGAGTTATTTAATATGTTCAAAGTCACACAACTACTTAGGATGGGTCAGGGCTATGAGCTTGTCTGACTTCAAAGTTCATGTTCTTTCCCCTGTGATCGCAACTTAAATAACTTACAGCTTAGCCAGATGAATCAACTTGGAGCTCCCAGGTGATTATCCAGGTGTATATACCACTCTGGCTTTGTGCAGTTTGCTCACACTGTCTGAAATACTCTCTTCTCTTGATCATTTGCTAAGTCATTATTCATTCATCAAACAGCTAAGGCACCCTTTTCTCTGTAGCTCTCCCTGCTATTCTTCCTGCCTATGGGCACTTAGGTAATCATCTAAGTGCTTTCAGTGGATCCTGTGTACAACTCTATTATAATACCTAGGATATCTCATTAATGAGTAAAGTTTGCATATCTGACTATTTTTTTAAATATATATTTTATTGATTTTTTACAGAGAGGAAGAGAGAGGGATAGAGAGTTAGAAACATCGATGAGAGAGAATCATTGATCAGCTGCCTCTTGCACACCCCTTACTGGGGATGTGCCCGCAACCAAGGTACATGCCCTTGACCGGAATCGAACCTGGGAGCTTTCATTCCGCAGGCCAACACTCTATCCATTGAGCCAAACTGGTTTCGGCAATATCTGAATATTTTTTAAGACTATAATTTCACTTAGGTAAATATCAGAAATTATTTAATATGTGTTTTATAAGGGTAATTTTCCAAAACATAATAATAAAAGTATAAGAAAAGTATTCTGGACACAGTTTCATTTTGCATGTTTTGTGCATTACACCATCTGCTGTTAAGAGATATTTATCTCTATTTAGTCATGAATTTCCCTACTTAGTTATTTTAATGGACTCACTTGGTATTTCTGAATTGAATTCTTTGAGGCTCCATTTCACTGCTGCTTTATGCTAACCAAGCTGTTTCCCTTGTGAGGCCTTCCTATGGTACAGAGGCTCACTGGTAAGTCTGGGTTCACTGGGGTTAGCCCAGAAATGTCCATGAAAACTGGGAGAATGAGTAACCAATTCTAGAGATAGCATGTTGTCCATATGAATGATAGCTTTTACATGGTCAAGGCAGAAATGGTGTTGAATATTTCTGCTCATTTATATTCTGTTATCTGTTGTTTTTCTAAAATATAGAAGGCACATCCTGGTTCTGTGTTTTGTTTTTTTTTTTTGTTTTTTTTTCCTGGCCTCCTTAGCCTTCTGGTGTGGCTTACCCTAAATTATATATTTCCATTGTCTCTATCTTGTCAGAAAGAATTTCCAGGTCCCTAATACCTAGGCAAAATAAATTAACAAGTTATCCTACTCCAATGATTTGAAGTAGGAAGGACTAGACCATGTTAATAGGAGCAAACATAGACTATGATCTCTTTTTTTTGTACCCCAAGTTTAAAAACTCACTGTATTGCTGCTGAGCAAAGGATAATATATTTAATGCAGAAAACAAGACTTTCATTCCCCTCCTTTACACAAAAAGAAAATTAGAGTATTAGCTTCTGCATCATTGGACAGTATTTGAAGATTAAATAGACATTTATAGTTTTAGATATGATATGTGCATGCTGGGAAATAAAATTATGATACTTTATGAGTACTTATGAGGCTGACATTGTGGTAGGTAAATTACTAAATAGATTACTAAAACAAATAAGATTAACTTCTCAATGTTATCGGTGGGGAGAGGTCCTCACCCATACTTATTGCTACAGTGGAAGTAGAGTTCTAGGGGGACTGCTATAATAAGAATTTCTGGAAGCCCCCACAGGAAGGTGAGGTTATAATAGGAAGGCTTATTTCTGTGGAATTACACTCCTGAGTTTCCAAAGTCCCATTTCTCTTCATCCCCCCAAGGAAGAAGTGTAGCTGGAGCTAAAATCAGAACCAATGTCCAGAGTTTCCTTTCTATGTTAGAGCCAGGTCCAGTCAAGTGTTAGGTTAGCTTAGCTTGTATTTACTGCTGCAGTCTATTAGTCCACTGCGTGTGGGATCCACATAGCCATGGGTGATGCAAAAGAGCATAGACCAGCCGAAACCGGTTTGGCTCAGTGGTAGAGCATCGGTCTGAGGACTGAAAAGTCCCTGGTTCGATTCCGGTCAAGGGCATGTACATTGGTTGCGGGCACATTCCCAGTGGGGGGTGTGCAAGAGGCAGCTGGTCAATGTTTCTCTCTCATTGACGTTTCTAGCTCTCTAGCTCTCTCCCTTCCTCTCTGTAAAATATCAATAAAATATATTTTTTTAAAAAAAGAGCCTAGACCAGCCGTGGGCAAACTACGGCCCACGGGCTGGATCCGGCCCGCTTGGCTGTTCTATCTGGCCAGTGGAGCCGAAAGAGCTGAGGGTTCTCATGCACTCCCCTCCAGCAGCCCAAGATGAGAGTGCCAGCATAGTCAGGTGGCTTTTGTTCCGGCCCTCCGGTCAAGTTTAAGAACCCATTGTGGCCCTCGAGTCAAAAAGTTTGCCTGCCCCTGCACTAGACCAAGGTGGGGCACTGGTCACTGTCATTGGGGCGAGCCTCTGGTGGTTACTGAAAATTCTTTGCCCCTGTGTGCCATCGTCCTGCTGAGCACTCACACCTGCTGCCAGCGCCGGTCCCACTCACATCTGAAAAATAAAACCTATAACTTGGATTTATTCTTTGTCCTGACCCAAATGATAACAGTACTAAACCCATATGAAATTACATGCTATACCTTTTAGAGCATGAAGAACAAAAGGCAAGAAAAAAAAAAGGAAAGTTAGTAGAAAAAAAAGGTGAGAGGCAGAGTGAATGGTGTTTGGCACCAAAGACCAACACTGTAACTGGTATAGCTGCATGTGCTAGACACTGAAGTTGCCACTAGTCACATGCTGCTAATTAAATATAAATTTGATTAAATAAAATTCAGTTCTTCAACCAAACTAGCCACATTCCATATTTTTGCTATTCATATGTAACCATTGGCTGCAGTACTGAAAATGCAGATAATTTCCATCAATTAAAAAATTCTGTTGAGTATCTCTAAGACATATATAATGAATGCTGCTTTAAGTTTGGGTATACCTCCCAACTTTTAGAAACCTTCAGAAAGTCTAAACATATATAATATTAGAGTGTTAAGTACTGTCATAAAGGGATCATGCACAGAAGAGAAGCTTAATGTGTGTTGAATTAACCTATGGTTGAGTTACCTACTAAATGTCTCTTCACTACCGAAAGGCACATTTTATTAACACAGACCCACTGGGTAGTCAGTTACATACATCTTCATGCACATACCTACTTTGATTGGCTTAAGAGGACCTTATAGGTAAAGGAGAGTTGTTAGTTAATATTAATCATTTATAACCATTTATTGTTTAAGAGGAACTTGACTATATGAAATTTAATAAAACTGAAACATAAACTTAATATTAGGGTGACCAATTTCTGACATACACAGCAAGTTTTATATTCATTCTATAATGCATATTGAGCCCATCAAAATAATCTGTCAGTAAACAAATTAAAGATAGATAAAAAGCTGAAAGTCTGTTTAAGGTACCAAGCTGTACCTTATCATCTTTAAGAGTGGGCTTTATAGAAATCAAAACAGTTAAGGGAGGTAATCATTCTGATAAGAATTATTCAAGTCTGGATCATAGAAAATATCCAGAGTCACAAAGAGTTCTCATCCTACTGAGAAAATGAGATTTGACTACATGTTAATGAAGTGCTAATGTTCAGGCCATTACATCTGAAGCACTCTTTCTTCTTTGCAGGGAGGTAGTAGTTGTAGATCAAGTTAAAGCAATATTTGTCCTAAGTTATTTAGATAAATATCATTTCAAGGATCACTAGTAGAGAAATGACAGATTTGAGTGGGTTTTTATTTTTGCTGTAAAAGAAAAAAAAAGTTAATTAAAACATGGTACTTAAAAACATTGAAACTGAATTTTTAGTGTTGTTTGCTCTGATAGTATGAAATCTGCAGTAGCTGTTAATAAAGTCATCCTAAATCAGATAAATCAGATAAAGTTGTGTGTGTTTTTTTCATGATGTATAAATAGGACCTTATTTATTTAATTTTCATCTACAGCTGCTATGTAAAATGACTATTGATATGTGACTTTCCTTTAATACATAACAAGTGAAAAGATGACTTGAAAAATTCATTACTTCTCTTTCACCTTCCTGTCCAGCAGGCTAGTCTCAGCATCTGTGGTTTTCTATTTGTTGTTCTGCTACATTGCTTAAGGCTACCTCCCTGAGTCCTTGCAAGTTGTTTCTCTCCTCTCTTTTTTCATGTTTCAGATAATAGGAATGTATCTATTCCTTTCTCTTTTTTATTGTTTAAAGTATTGTATATGTCTCCTTTTCCCCCAATTGACCCCCTTGCCACCATCCACCCCCAAGAGTAGACCCCCACTGCCCCAGTGTCTGTGTTCACTGGTTATGCTAATATGCATGCATACAAGTCCTTTGGTTGATCTCTAAATCTCCCCGGCTTCCCTGCCCCTTATCTCTGGATCTATTTTTGTTCATAAGTTTATGTTGATGATTATATCCCACATATGAGTGAGATATTTATCTTTTTCTGACTGGCTTATTTCACTTAGCATAATGCTCTCCAGGTCCATCCATGCTGTTGCAAATGGTAACAGTTCTTTCTTTTTACAGCAGCATAGTATTCCATTGGGCAGATGTACTACAGTTTCCTATCCACTCCTCTGCTGTTTCTGTATCTTAGCTATTATAAATTGTGCTGCTATGAACATAGGGGAACATATATCCTTTCTGATTGGTGTTTCTGGTTTATGGGGATATTGTCCTAGAAGTGGGATCACTGGGTCAAATGGGAATTCCATTTTTAACTTTTTGAGGAGACTCCATACTGTTCTCCACAGTGGCTGCGCCACACTGAATTCCCACCAGCGGTGCAGGACAGTTCCTTTTTCTCCACATACTAGCCAGCAAACTTGTCATTTGTTAACTTGTTGATGATAGCCATTCTGATAGTTTTTAATGGTGAATGCAGTTGTTATAATTTGTATGTACTATATTACACACGAGAGGCCCAGTGCACAAAATTTGTGTACTCAGGAAGGGCAGCCAAGCCTGTGCCCTCTCCCAGTCCAGGAGCCCTCTGGGGATATCTAATTGCTGGCTTAGGGGAGCAGGTCTATGCCATCCGTCGGACATCCTTAGTACTGCTGCGGAGGCAGGAGAGACTCCTGCCACTGCCACTACACTGGCCAGCTGTAAGCCCAGCTTCTGGCTGAGCTGTACTTCCCCTGTGGGAGTGCATTGACCACCAGGGCAGCTCCTGTGTTGAGAATCTTCCCCCTGTTGGTCAGCGCACATCAGCAACTGGTCCTTCCACCAATAGAACAATTTGCATATTAGCCTTTTATTATATAGGATTAGAGAAAACTAAAAGGGTAAACTTGTATATATTTTAACATCCAAATTGAGTATCTAGAATTTTTAAAGTGACTTATTTTATGTTAAAGTATTATGAATCTTTTTTTATTTATTTAAAAAAATGTGTTCCAAGGTAACATTTAAGAAAATAATGATGGCTGAAACAGGTTTGACTCAGTGGATAGAGTGTCAGCCTGTGCACTGAAAGATCCCAGGTTCGATTCCAGTTAAGGGCATGTACCTTGGTTGAAGGCACATACCCAGTAGGGAGTATGCAAGAGGCAGCTGATGGATGTTTCTCTTTCATCGATGTTTCTAACTCTCTATCTCTCTCCCTTCCTCTCTGTAAAAAATTGATTAAAAATAATGAAAAAAATAAAATAATGATGGTTATTCTTTGGGCTCTGTACAATTTTTATAACATTTAAAAATATTAACTATAATCTATTCCCCTGTTCTGACTCCCTGCCTTTAAATTAGTAACAAAGTTGGACCTATTTTTTTCTTTCATTTCTCCATTTTATCTTCTTTTCTTTTTTAATGAAGATTTAGTAAACATCTACTCTGAGTCACAAACTGTGATAGACATGGGGTCATCTGCAGTAAACCAAACAAGTTGTTTTTTTTTACCTTCTTGGAATTTACAGCATGGAAGTAACAAATTAAAAATTTGATGCAGTGCAGCTATAATTCTCACATTACATTATATTATAGAGGCAAATTAATATCACTATTAATACAAATTCCAGGTGCCAGGATAACCCCAATATTCTCTAAATTATATTCTCAATTTTTATCATGTAGTTTGCTATCATTTGCAACTAAGAGAAAATTTGAGTCAATTTGCTTTAAAAAAAATCCTCAAAAAACAGGTTTCTATTAGCTTCATAAAAAAATGTCCAAAGGGAAGTTGTGATCTATCAAGGCTCTCACCTCTGCTTCTTACAGCTGGCCTCAAAACAGCACATCACACAACCAGAGAAGAGAGATATTTTTTAAAAAAACCCTGATCAATCTTCTTAATTCTTTGCAATCTGAATTGGGTCTAATACCAATTATTGCATCAAATCCAATAAAATTCAGGTCACCACAACAAAGAAGGAAGGTCCTTGGGAGATATGAGGGGTACTCTTGGCAGAAAGAGCAGCCAATGAAAATTGGGACGGCAGCCAAGTCCATCCTTTTCAGCACTCCTTGAATTACAGTCAACATCAGATGATACAAGCTAGGCTAACTCTGAAGGTGGGAAGATAAAGGGCAGTACTTTTTGAAGTTTTTGGTTTTATGGTCCTTCTTTTATAGGAATAGAAAAGAGTATAAGATGTTATATTATATGCTATCAAGAAAATTGTTCCCCATTTTTATAACTTTCTCACCTAGTTCCTAGGCAGGCATTCTATGTACAGAAATGGACACGGAACTACTAGAAGATTTACCCAAATTCAAAGCCTGAGGATTCTAGTATATTTAATGATTGCATATTTTGTAGTATGTGGTCCAAGATTCCATTGCTACATCCTGATAAAGATAAAAAACAAGAATATGCAGCCAGTGAAACGATATATATTAGTTGCTTTTGACACAGCTGTTGTCCTTGTTTGGCCATCCCATAACTGCCTGACTTTGACCAGTTTACTTATTAGCTGTGCACCTCAGTTCCTTGATCTCAAAATGAGGCTATTCAGCTCCTATTATGTAACTAAAAACATTGCAATGGGCATACGTCAGGGTAACATATATCAAGTCACATGAACAAATAATACACAAGTCTGAAGTTGTAATATTATCTATCGGTTAATAATACAGAGCTGTCACGTTCAGTTATCAGACATTAGGGAATATGATTTTCATATATGAAAGGTTATGTATTAGCAGTTAGTAAGAGTAATTATATAGCTGCCTTCACTATCTCTCTGCTCTGGGAACTATCTGTTCCCCTCAATCTGTCTCTAAAAAATATTCACTTGGCAGCTCTGGCTGTTTAAGGCTGAGTGATATTTAGTATATTTTCAAGGCAAAATAGTTCATTCAAGGGGCACAAAAGCACTCCTGCCCTACCGACCAGCAAGAGCAGCAGAGGCGCATGCTGAGTGATGAAGTGAGACCAGGAGAGTTATTCCCGTGATCTTGTCCCTAGGTCAGATGCCATATGGGCCTACTGGCATTTGAAAATTCAGCATGTCTCCCCCACACACAGCTTTTTCTTTTCTGTCATTGAAGTGTTACATTCATTTCCCTAAAGAAGCAACAGGAAACGAACTGTAACAAATACTGTTTATTTCTGGAATGAACCCCTCAGGTTCTAGAGCATGGTCTGGGATTAGAGACATCATTGATAGTCTTAAAAGGTCTCATCTTTCCACTGAACAAAAAATGCAGAAAGTGCAATGGATGTTGACAACAATTATAATTTTAATATAAAATTGCCTTTAAAAAAAACTGGTTTGAATTCTTTGTAGAATAATACACACATTTTGACTAAATAAATTCATAGAGATGAATGGAGGTCTAAAAATACTAAATGAAGGACCTGAGAAAAGGCTAATTTCAGGTTCCTCAGATGACAGCTTTCAATTGGGTGATTAATATTTTTAATTGATCTTTGATGAGAACTCTGAGGCATAAATCCAATTAAAATTCATGTGGATGTATGCATAGCAATCAAATATATTTACTCAGAATGATTAAAGTGTAGCAGAATGAAAAACTTCTGGAATTTTAAATATACAGAAATGAATACCTTTACATTACCCAATTATGAATTGCTTAAAATAATTTTGCAACGATATCTTTGCTTTTCACATATGCAGAATCTGGTTTAAATAGTTCAGTTATAATTAAAGAAGCATTCTGCTAACAATTCATTGTGAAGATGATATACCCAAATTAGTCCCCATTTTTCTAGCATATTTTTTCTTGACAATTGAATTATTTTTCTTCCTTAGGTATGAATACAATACCATTAATTTATTGTTAAGGAAGTAGTTTCTTTATTAGCCACAGGTAGAGGGAATCAAGTACCTGGCCTAATTTAATCAACTAAGAAATATTATAACCAGGACCAGTTATCCAAACCTTTAGTTTTTCTGTACTCTCCTTTTGCTGTGTGTAGAATTGGCCTAGAAATAATTTAGGCCAAACTTTCACTCAATTTTATGAATCCAGATTATAGTCACTTTGGCACACTATCACCCATTTCATTTTTGGACAGTTCTAAATTAAGTTCTTTCTAATATTAAGCTGACAGTTGCTCTCACACAATTTTAATTCATTGCTTCTGCATTTAGGATGTGGTATAAAAAAGAAAATCTACTTCTTTCAAAAAGTAAAAGTCATCTCTTATAACATCCCCAACCCAATCTACTGTACACTTCCATCAATCATTCCCTATATATTGAAAATAAAAACACTGCAATAGTCCCTTAAGGAAAACCTGTTGAAATGAATTTATATGAATTGAGTTATTTATGAAGATTTTACCATGGTTTATTTATTTATTTATTTATTTATTTATTTATTTATTTATATTTTTTTGCAGAGAGGACAGAAACAGCACAGACATAAAAACAAACACAATTCTAATACAGTCTGACCAATAATAAGAACTTTTGACACAGCTGCTGTGAAATTTTAAAGGAATTTGTTTTAGTTTTGTATTAAGGTTTCTAAATGCTGTTATTGCCTCATATCTTTGTAACCATCAATGTACATTTGTCAGATGATTTGTGTTTATATAGATGTTTTTTTTTTGCCAGAGGACAGAAAAGATCCAGCTATGAAGTGACCACAGGATTGTGTCTCCCTTCAATTCACCAGCTGGATTACATCTGCTGCCTCTTCATGTTTATTACATTTAAAAACACCTTACAATTGAAGACAGTTCTAAGAGGCACAGTCTACATGGCTTTGTCTCTATTTTGCTTCGCTAGACCTAGTTTGTTATCTCTCACATGAACTAACATTATAACCTAGACAACTTACTTGCCTCACGTTTCTCCCCCAATTAACCCTCTATATTAGGATTGGGTTAATTTTAAAATGTACACCTTCTTATATTTTTGCTATATGCAAGACTTTAGTTAAGCTTACTTAAAAAATAAAATTTAGAAAGTTGGTCTTACTATACAGGAGCTTGCATATTAGGTAAAAGATTGGAAAAAAACCATATAGGTAATGGAAAGTCATGTAAAGTTTTAGAGCAGAAAACAAGAATGATAAACATTTTGACCTAAGAAGATTGTTCTTGTAATATTTGGCAGAAAAAAAATAAAACAAAACAAAACAAAACAACAACAAAAAACCCACAAAGGCAAACTGGAAATAAATCAAATAGAAAATACCCACTTAGCTTTTTGCTCTATTACTGATAGGCTGAGGAAGATAATATAAGAAGTTTAACCCTCTTTTTGCTAGCCTATGAAATGGTAATTCCACTATTTTACAAAAAACAAACATATTAATTTATGTGATATTTTGAAATAAATGTGTTATGTCTTTAAAGGAAAGATAAAGTAGCAAAAGTTATGGCGAACGTATAATGAACTACTTAAATTTGTAACATCTCATCTAATAAAAGAATAATATGCAAATTGACCATCACTCCAACACACAAGATGGCTGCCCCCATGTGGTCCAATATGGCTGCCCCATTCTGGACACAAGATGGCCACCATAAGATGGCCAGCAAGAGAGGGTAGTTGGAAGGGACCAGGCCTTCAAGGGATGGCAGTTGTGGGTGATCAGCCAGCAGGGGATGGCAGTTGGGAGGGACCAGGCCTGCAAGGAGGGAAGTTGGGGGCAATCAAGCCTGCAGGGGAGGGTAGTTGGGGGTGACCAGGTTGACAAAGTAGGGCAGTTGTGGGGGAACTCAGGCCTGCAGGGGAGGGCAGTTAGGGTTGACCACACCTTCAGGGAAGGGCAGTTAGGGGTGACCAGGCCTGTAGGGGAGGGAAATTAGGAGCAATAAGGCTTCCAGGGGAGCAGTTAGGCATCAATAAGGCTGGCTGGGGGGTGGGCCTAAATGGGCAATTGGACATCCCTCGAGGGGTCTTAGATTGGAGAGGGTGTAGGCTGGGTTGAGGACACCCCCCCTCATGCATGAATTTTATGCACTGGGCCTCTAGTCATTATATAAATACTAGAGGCACAGTACATGAATTCCAGCACCAGTGGGGTCCCTTCACCTGGCCTGTATGATTGGGCCAAAATCATCTCTCCAACATTCCCTGAGGTGTCCCGGGTTGTGAGAGGGCATAGGCCAGCCTGAGTGATCCTGGTGCATGATCAGGGTTGGGGAGGGATGCAGAAGGTTGGCCAGCTGGAAAGGGACAGCGAGAGGGCTCCAGGGCATGTCTGGCCCATCTCACTCAGTCCCATTCAGCTGGAGCTAACCTACCATCCCAAGCATCTGCCCTCTGGTGGTCAGTGTACATCATAGTGAGTGGTTGAGGGCCTTAGTATATCATTAGCATATTATGCTTTGATTGGTTGAACAGATGACCAGACAACTGGACACTTAGCATATTAGGCTTTTATTATATAAGATGTGCATGTGGTGCTTTCAATATGATAGCTTTTCAAATACTCTTAGAATTAAAAATAATAAAAATGTAAAAATGATGTCTATATTAGTACATCGATAAGGATGTGTGATGTTTAACAGGCATAACCTATTGCTCTGTTGATAGTGATGGGCAATTGGGAAGTATTAGGGTATGTATGTGAACATAATAGATAGAAAATAACCAAGATAATGAAATATCAGCCTTACAGCTTTTATAATTGCTTTAATTATTAATCCCCTCAGTTTAATTTAAAGCGATACACAACACAGTAACAAAACCAATTCATGGTTACCATGGTAAATTCAAACACATAGAAAAAGCAAGCTGTGAATCACTACTCCAAACATTCAATTATTAACTCAATCAATTTTGATTAAAGAACAGACTATTGTATTACACAGGCAATTAATAAGTATCACAGAATAGCCAAGTGTTTTGCATACTTTCTCATTATTATGCATCAGAAAATATTTTGATAGTATCTACTATCACCCACCCAGGGTCACCAGAGCTGAAAGTAATTTCTTATCCAAGGGCACCAAATGTTAGAATTTATGTTATAAAGTAAAAATTACAAAATATTAATTCATTATGTTTTAAGTGTATTTTATATGTAATTATAATAATTGACATAAATTATACTAATTTATAAAAATTATTCTCTTATCTGTTGTGGTCTCAGTAAATACTATTATATATAAACAAACCCATTACTGAAGTTGAGTAACAGTAGTAATTCCAATGTTATGACTAATTAGTAAAAATAATTTCATTAATCAATTTAATGTATTGATTTTTTTTTTTACTTAAAAGTCCCAATGTCAATATGACCCAGAATTCTCTCCATACTCTAGCCAGTGTGCATACATATACATGTGTATGTGTGCATTTTATCTGTGGCCTCAGAGCAGAATAGATAAGATAGATATTGAGCATCATTAGAGGATGAACAGTACGAAGGCAGAAATCTCTGTTCATTTTGATCACTGGTTTTTATTCTTAGTGAGTCACAGAACAGATTCATGCAAGGTATCTGTTCAGTGAATGAAAAGAGAATGGCATTTGATAAAATAAATATATTTATGGAATAAGTAATAGTGCTGGTTCCTTTTGGGGTTTGGAGTTCATCAGTGAAAATAATCTTAAAAGGGAATTACATAGATGTATTAAGCAAAATAACCTAGATGTACATTTTGGAAGATCAATATCATTTGGATATGTAAGCTCTTATAAATTTACTCTGTAAAAATCAGGTCTTGTTTATATTAACACATTTATTCTTTAAAGTTCAGAGTTTAAAAATAAAATTTAAAATCCCTTACAGAAGGCAAAATAAGTGAACTGGAAAACAACAATAAAATTACCTACTCAATAATCTGGGTGTTCAAAGATTACACTTTTGTGTGTTGTTATTTCTTTGTACATAAAGCATAAATTAAAAAAAAGAATATATATTCTTTTTTAAAATATGCTTTTATTAATTTTAGAGAGAGGAAGGAGAGATGGAAACATTGATGAGATAGAAACATTGATTGGCTGCCTCCTGCAAGACCCCTACTGGGGACTGAGTCAGCAATCCACGCATGTGCCTTGACCAGTAATCCAACCAGCACCCTCTGGTGCATGAGATGATGCTCAACCAACTGTGCCACACCACCCTGGCAAAAACAATATATATTCTTAAAATCACATGTCTGAGTTTTAGTCAAGATTTTGGTATTTAGAAAAGGCAACTACCCTTTCAGAAAGCCTTTATAACCAGAATTCTAGTGTTATTTTCTTAATTGGTTTCACCAAGGTATGAACACTTCTCAAAATTTTCTTTCCATTCCTTATTTATTTAATGAACAAGTATAGACCACCACTTTTGGGCCATCACTGAGCTAGATGATACATATTTAAGATGAATAAGATGTCATGACCCACATGGAGTAGGAAGGCAATAAAATGGTCTGAGGACATGACTAGAGAGAATTGTTGCCCAAGAAAGAGGGATGTGAAAGATGGATGGCAAACACATATATGTTTGGAGTCCTAAAGCTAGCCAGGCAGATAATTTAAACATACACACACACACACACACACACACACACACACACACACATACCTGTTTTATTTAGATATTTTCAATAGGCAATAGTGTGCAGATAATGACATGACAACTGGTTTGATGAAAAACTGGTTTGATGAAAGAAAAGTTTGCTCTGGCAACACAGTGGATAGTGCAAGAGAAAAGAGACTAGAGGCCAATTTGACAAATTAAAAGCATATTCTGATAAGCCATAAATTGATGAAAGCCTGACTTCAGTAGAAGCAGTGAAAATACAGAAAAGGCAGTAACTGAGAGTTGATAAGCTGATGTAATCTAGAGTACTTGTTCATCATTGAAGGCTGGTGACAAGGAAAAGTCTGAAAGGAATATAAAATAACTTGGAAGACTGGATGAATAATAATAGCTTTCACTAAGAAGGGGATAACAGAAGAGAGATTAAGTTTTGGGGAGAAAAAATGCTACTAGATTTAAATTGCCAGATCACAAGAAAAAATTTCTAGGTGGCAGATAAATGTATAGCTTTGAAATTTAAGAAAATTTGTGCTAGAGATAACGTTTGAAAATGGTCCGCATAAATGATAACCAAAGCTAGGGGACATAGGAGGTTATACTGGGAGAGTGATAAAAGGCCGTTCATGTCTTTATTTTTGTGGGAAAAATTTAGGAAAAATTATGTAGGGATCACATTTTAAGGAAATTACATGTATTAGGAGTACTCAAGCAAATAACTAAGAAATGTGTATGAATAGGAAATGGTTATTGGGTGCAGAGAAATTGTTAGGGATATTTGTACATAAAAAGAGATGAGTTATCCCTTTCTTCAGGTGTCCTCCTTACTACAGTAGACTTTTAAAGATAAACTAAAGTTATAGCTTCAAATTGTAAATGGATATAAAAGGTCAAAATGTTTAAAACAATTATTTAATTTATTTTCATATTTGCTTAAAATTATAATCTTAATTTTTAATCTATTATTTTTTCTTTATTGATTAAGGTATTACATATGTGTCCTTCTCTCCCTATTCCCTCTCCACTCATGTACTCACCCCCCTGGTGTCTGTGTCCATTGGTTAGGCTTATATGCATGCATACAAGTCCATTGATCTCTCTCCTTTATCCCCACCCTCCCCTACACTTTCCTCTGAAGTTTGACTGTCTGATTGATGCTTCTCTCTCTCTGGATCTATTTTTGCTACACAGATTATCGGTTAGTATTCTTCTAGCTGCAATGAATAGAAAACTGAAGTCAAAGTAATTTAAGCAATAAAAAAGTATTGACTTACAACACCAGAAAACTAATAGTGGGGAAGGCTTATTGATCCAATGATGTGGTGACATCATCAAGGAACACATGTTTCCATCTATGTGCTTTGTCCTTGGCTTCACCCTGAAGTTGGTTCCTGGGATGATTCCTCTTGGTGGTAGGATGTTTCTGAGTAGCAAGCAAAGGTATATGCATCCATGCTCACGTCAGCAGTTTAAAAAGAGGCTTTCTTTACCTTTCTTTTATGAAAGAGAAAGATCAATTTCAGAAGCCTCCAACTAACCTCTGAGGAGAGGTTAGTATCATTGGCCAACATTGACCATCTTGATGGGAATTAATCCCATACAAATCCCATTTACTCCTAGAGTTGAGAGGTGAAGTCAGCTTCCCTCAGCCATATAGGATTTTGTGAGAGAGGGTAGAAATGTACTCAAAATTAAGTATCTGTTCAGAAAGCATAAAGTGATTGTCTAGGTGGTGGGTCAAGGTCTGCTGCAAGGTTCAGCAATATTCATAAGGCTAATAGCTTTCAAGAAATGCATCAAGAAGAGTGCTAGCCCTTTTACCTTAATTGTTATAACACTATTTAGGTGGCATGGTCATATGCAGTTGAAGAAATGGAAGTTCTGAGAGATTGTGTAATTTACGTGTAGTCTGACAAATGCAGCTCTCCATTCCAGCATTGTCTGCCTCCCAAGCTATTTGCAATGCCATTTCCTTCTATCTCTCTCTTTCTGCCTCATTTCCCTTTTGTTGATAAAAATATTGTTTCTTTCCAAACAATTGACCAAGGCCTGCTTGGTGACCTCAAATGATCAGGTGTCTGAGGAATGTCACTCATATAAGAAATCTCCTTGCTCTTATTATGACCCCCTTTTTCATTCTAGAGGTCCAGGAGAATATCATGAAGTCACATGCTCAAAAAGCTGAAGTCTCCTGTAACACAACACGATATATTGCAGTAGTTCTGCTAAGAGGCAGGCCTGAAACGATTCTCTCATAGCTCCTGTTTTATAGAGGTGCTCAGGAAGAGGAACAAGACTAAAGCTTTCTGTTGGGAATCTATTCATTTTACAAATTAGAACCAGCAAGGTGGCTCGGAATTTAAACTTAGGCTGCTTCGTGAAAGCAAGTCTTTTGGTTTAGCAAAGCTGCTTGGGGAATCCAGTCTTTTAAAGGTCATGAGACATCAGCAAAATGGTTTTTTCTTCACCGGCTACAATACATTAGGCAAAGTGAAGAAAATGCCTTTTATATCTGACCTGGATAATGTGGATGTAGAGTTCTTTTGTTTAACATATGTCTTCATTAATAATTTTTCCTCCTGGATAAAAGAGACCTACGGGAAAAATGCTGACTCTCAGAGCCTTCATTTTAAGCTCCCTGTTATTTTCTAATTGAATAAATGGTTATGTTTTATTGATGTTACTTGATTAAAAGTTCATATAAAACCCCTGGCTGGTGTGGCTCAGTTGGTTGGAACCTTGTGCTGTACACCAAAAGGTGGCTGGTTAGATTTCCAGTCAGGGCACATTCCCAGGTTGTGGGTTCCATCGTCAGTCAGTTGGGGCGTATGCAGGAGGCAGCTGATCGATGTTTTTCACATCTCCCCCCCTCCTTCCTTTCTTTTCTCTTTTATAAAACAAAACTTAAAGTCCATATATAAAAAATTGGATTAGAAAGTGTTAGTTTTGGTTATAATTTTAATTGCATTTATTGTATAATTTAGGAGGTGATGATCAGGAAATTACATTTCCTAAGCAAGCATACAATTCCTTATTCTGAAAAAGTAAAATCCAAGATAAACTAATGTTAGATAGGAAGATAATAAAATCTTTTCTTTTTTAAGAAGCTATTTATATATAATTTGTTTTCTAATGGAAACTATGTTTATTAGTTTACTTTAAAAACACCTTTAGGACATGAAAGGATTATCCATAGAATAAGGTGTGAATCCTGCCATGAAGTAGCTGATTGTGGACTATAAAAGATGCCATCAAAAGTGATGGTATTGCCGAAACCGGTTTGTCTCAGTGGATAGAGTGTCAGCCTACAGACTGAAGGGTCCCAGGTTCGATTCCAGTCAAGGGCATGTACCTTAGTTTCTGGCACATCCCCAGTGGGAGGTGTGCAGGAGGCAGCTGGTCCATGTTTCTCTCTCATAAATATTTCTAACTCTCTATCTCTCTCCCTTCCTCTCTGGAAAAAAAAGTGATGGTATTGCCCAGCGGGCGTGGCTCAGTGTTTGAGTGTCGACCTACGAACCAGGCTGTGGAGGTTCAATTCCCAGTCAGGGCATATGCCTGGGTTGTGGGCTCAATCCCCAGTTGGGGTGTGCAGGAGACAGTCAAATTAATGATTATCTCTCATCATTGATGTTTCTCTCTCTCCCTCTTCCTTCCTCTCTGAAATACATACTATATTTAAGTGATGGTATTGCCAACAGGAAAAACAAAACCAAAACCAAACACACACACAAAAAAACCCCACCAAAACATTACATTTAATTGAATAATCAGGGAAGATTTGGTGGGCAGGCAGCCCTTGAGCTGAATTTGAGGGCTTTGACTTGCAGGTAAGAAAATGAAGGATCTTTACAGAGAGTAGGAAGATCACAGTAAAAAAATAGAAAAGCAGGAAGTATGAATATCTATGAGCTGGTAGATTAATTTAAAGGGAGGAGGATTCTGCAGGTCAGTGCCTGTGTCCTTGCTTCTCCTTGGAGGGGGAGGCTGACCTTACCTAAGATTAAAATGTTTCTCATCTGGGACTTAAGAGATGAAGAATATATTTCCAGTCTTGTATGTTCTCTCCCTCAGACACAAGGACAAAACCAACCCAGACTTTTGTCTAAAGCATCAAAGGGATGTTCTGAGTGGCAGCGAGGCTGAGCTGGGACATGCTGAAATTGAGACTGGGTCCAGCTGTTTATTGCCAAGTTGAGGGGTGGGGCATGTAGAAGTGAGAGAGTTTGCTGGGAGTGGGAAGGAGATCTGGCCATAGTGTTTCTGAAAGCCTGTATATCTCTGTCTTGTAGTGGATTCTGTTTGTTCTATATTCTTAATATTTTCAAATGTTGAATTTGGAAATAAAGATCATTTGAGAAAAAAAAAAGGCTGCGTAGCTGCATAAAGGGGCCTTGAGTATCCTAAGAATTGGGGCTATTTAGGAAGAAATCAATTAAGTGTTAAATGTTCTTGGAAAAGGGATTGAACATGCTTATATTTCTGAAAAGTTAGGGTTTATGATTCATTTACTTTTTTAAAATATATTTACAGAGAGGAAAGGAGAAGGATAGAGAGCTAGAAACATCGATGAAAGAGAAACATCGACCAGCTGCCTCTTGCACACCCCCTACTGTGGATGTGCCCGCAACCAATGTACATGCCCTTGACCGGAATTGAACCTGGGACTCTTCAGTCTTCAGACCGACACTCTATTCACTGAGCAAAACCAGTTTCGGCTGATTCATTTACTTTTAATGCTTCAGTATCTAAATCTAGCCCTTCAAAAACCAGATGCTTACTAAAAGTCTTCATTTTTAATTGTCAGACATATCATTGAACAAAATGAAGTGAATTGGAAAGAAAAAACACACACACACAAAAAAAACTGGTGAATAAAAAAATCATTTAGAAGGGTTACAAGAGACCAGCAGTGAACCTAATTGGTGGGCCTTGGTTAGGGCAAGGATGTTGGCAATTGGAGAGGCTATGAGCAGTAATATTTCAAAGGCAGAACTGACCAAATTTGAAAGCTAATATACTATTAGAGTCAAAGAAGAGATCAAAGTTTATTCCTCGCTTTGAACTTGGTGTTTGTGAATTTGGTGGTGAAAAGAACATCTTATATAATAAAGAGGTAATATGCAAATTAACTCTCATGCCCTCACATCACAAGATGGCTTCACTCACATCATCTCAAGATGGCCACCACAAGGTGGCCACCCCCATGTTTCAACAAGATGGCTGGGAGGGGAGAGAGGATGGGGTGCAGGCCTGCAGGGGAGGGAAGTTAGGGGTGATTGGTCCAGCAGGGGAGCGGTTAGGAGGATATCAGGCATCCAGGTAGGTGAGTGATTAGGAGCCAGCAGTCCTGGATTGGAGAGGGTACAGACTAGGCTGAGGGATACCCCCCATGCACAAATTTCATGCACCGAGCCTCTAGTATATTTATATAAAAAAGCAAAAGGAATATTTTGAAGTAATATAAAAGGTTTAGTTTTGAACATGTGTTTAAGATGACATATATTTAAATGATTAATAATAAGTAGTTAGGCAAGCCTGACTTTTTGCATAAATTAAAGGCTAGGTAAATACCCTGGAGGTATTTGAATTGTGGTGATTGAGAAAAAAGAGACATAATAGAAGATGAGAGCCGAGGGCATGGTTTGAGGAAACCTTTGTTTAGGGAAGTTTGAAGAAAACCTGGAGACATTTTCATAGACATGATTTCAATAAGCTATTTTATTTAATGACAATATTAGAAATTAAAGAGTTAATAAAAGCAGACTATACTTGAACTCCTTCTAGACAAGTGGCCGGCAAACTGCGGCTCTTGAGCCATATGCAGCTCTTTGCCCCCTTGAGGTTGGCTCTTCCACAAAATACCATTTGCGGGCACGCACATATAGTGCGAATGAAATTTTGTGGCCCTTGGGCAGAAGTCGGTTTTCAGCCTGGGCAAGTATATTTTGAAGAAGTGGTTCTAAGGCCGAGTCACACTCAAGGGGCCAAAGAGCCACATGTGCCTCAAGAGCCGAGGTTTTCTGACCACTGTTCCAGACCAAGGAAAGAAAAATCCAAATTCAAGCTTAAGCACCAGTATGCAAATCCTCAGAGGAGCCATATTGGGTTGTTTACCACTCTTTTTTATTTGTTTATTTTTTAATCCTCTCCAAATATATTTTCCATTGATATTTAGACAGAGTGAAATAAAGGGAAAGACAAAGAGAAATATCATTGTGAGAGAAACACATCAATTGGTTGCCTCTTGCATGAGCACCAAGCAGGGACCAGGCCTGGGAGAAGCCTGTAATTGAGGTCTGTGCCCTTGACTAGAATAGAACCTGGGACCCTTTGGTCCACAGGTTGATGCTCTATCTACTGAACAAACTGGCTAGGGCAATTGTTTACCACTCTTTATTGAGCATCATGAACATTATGTTCAATAAGTATATAAAGATATTTTAATTAAATGCATCAAGTAGGTCAAAAGTCAATAATTTATTGTGGAATAATTACTTTGGTCTTTTGTGGGATTTTTTTTGATTTTCCTCTTAAAATTATAGGTATAATATATGATTATTATAAAAAATTCAAACAGAATGTATAAATTAAATATTATAAAAGTAAATTATAAATTACTATGAATATTGTATATGTGTATTTTAGACATTTTATATGCAACATAAATATATATATTTATTCATATTGGAATTTTCTCTTTACTCTTCAAAATACTCTATGTTATGGAAAATTTATTACATTAGTACATGAACATCTACCTTATTTTAATAGTTGTGTATAATGTTATATATTCAATGTGCAATGATTATTTTTATCATCCAACTAATTAATGGACATGTATAAATTTATGCAGTTGATTTTTCATATTTAGTGATAATGATACACTACACATTCTTATCCTGGCACATAGTAATATCCTTGTACATAGTAATATAGATTTCTTTCCATGAAATACTATACTAATTTTATATGTGTGTGTTTTTGTACTCATTTTAAATTTTGTTAATTATTGCCAAGTTGTCCCTCAAATAGATAGAATCAAGATAAATTCTCTACAAATATACAAGCAAATATATAAAGCCATTCAATAACAGTGTCTTTTGTCATTGCTATTTGGACAATAAAATTTTAAGTTCCAAGCATAACTTTTATTTTACATATTAAAAATAATATTTTCTATGGAAAATCTGGAGCAATGAACAAGTATTTTCTGCAGTGAAAATATGCCAGACTTTTTTTCTTCTTCAGACCCTGTCTCCTGTTTCACTAAAATACTTATATTCATTAGAAGACATGGGCTGATTGCAATTTTGTAGTGCAGGTACAGTAACACTAACAGGAAAAACAAATCCACATATGTCCAGAGGACAATCAGGTAATAAAACATGTGAAGTTTGATTCAATTGGTATTCTAAATAGGAACAACATATACATATCATAGAAGAGCCATTCAAATTTTATTTTATTTTGTTATATTTTACTATAGGTCCAGTGCACTAAATTCATGTGTGTGTGTGTGGGGGGGGGGGAGGGTGTATCCCTCAGCCCAGCCTGCATCCTCTCCAATCTGGAACCTCCTCGAGGAATTTCCAACTGCCATTTAGGCCTGATCCCAGGCAGCTGGACATCCTTCTCACAATCCAGGACTGCTGGTTCCCAACCTCTTGCCTATCTGCCTGCTTGATTGTCCCTAACTGCCCTCTCCTGCTGGCCCAGTTCCCCAACTACTCTCCTCTGCAGGCGTGGTTCCACAACTGGCCTCCCCTGCTAGACTGATCGCCCCCAACTGCTCTCCCCTGCCAGCCATCTTGTGGTGACCATCTTTATGGGGCAGTCATCTTGTGTGTTGGAGTGATGGTTAATTTGCATATTACCTCTTTATTATATAGAATAATAATTTTCACATTATATTTCAAATTCAATGTTATTTAATATAGTTTTTAGTTATGCACATCCAACATAACACATCTGTGGGGCAAATTCTACCAGCATGATGCTAGTTTTGACTCGATTCTTAATGGTGATGCCTAGGGCCCAGACTGGACCTGAGTAGATGATTGACACCCTATTCTAAAATATCTAATCTGGAAGATCCTTGGCCACTAGAGAGGAGGGAGATTCTAGAGAACTTATTGGATGTCTACAAAAGGACAATAGGATCCCCTCTGAAGACCTGGTGCTTGTCCTACATATTTTATATTGATAAAAGGGTTTTATTGAAAAATATGTAAATCTGTTACTTAAATTTTATAACCTCTCTGTAAATTATCAGAAAGCGAAAAGACCCAGATAACTAACTTTCTCTCATTTACATGTATCTAAATGGCACAGTAAGCCTCCAATTTAAATTTAACTGCAAATCTAGTGCTCTTTTGAAGATACTACAATTATTTCTGTGAGTAACTGAACTGATTTCTAGATCTCAAACTATTCTGAGTTGTATGCTTAGGCATTCTAAGATTAAAAGGGCTAAGTGGCTCCCGTCCTATCACTATGGGGGCACAGACAACTGATAAATAACCTTTCAGGATAATTAATTGCCTCAATACTGGCACTGGAGTACTATTCAATTTTACCAACTAGAAAAAAAGGAACCACAAATACTAAGGACTCAACATTTCAACCATGTATCCCTGTGGGAAGTGAGAAATAACAACCAAGTTACTGGGAATACAAAAGTGAAAATGTATATCTGAGAATGTCACAGTCCTTTGAAAAGGCAGTTTTAAATTTTTATGGAAGTCACTAGAGATTAGCATTTTTCCTGGGTAATTAAAATAAATTCCAACCAGCTCAATAAAAATGACCCAATCTTAAATTGTAAACACTTAAATAATTTAAACACATATTTAAGCTCTCATATATATCCTCTCGACAAATGTGCCACGTCTGTTTATTCTAGTTTTACAAATAATTTTAAACTATTGGTTCCCCCACATCTATAACATTGGCATTATTTCTTATTGCCCTCCTATTCATCCACATATACTTCATATCATTCATATCACTGACATAAGAATCAGCCACAAATACCTGAATTGAAGTAGAAAAGTAGAATAAAAGTTTATTTCATTTGTCTTAGACTCACTATGCAATCCTCGTGTATTTTTATTTATTTATTTTTTAAATATATTTTATTGACATTTTACAGAAAGGAAGGGAGAGAGATAGAGAGCTAGAAACGTTGATGAGAAACACCGACCAGCTGCCTCTTGCACACCCCCTATCGGGGATGCGCTGGCAACCAATGTGCATGCCCTTGACCGGAATTGAATCTGGGACCTTTCAGTCCGCAGACTGACCCTCTACCACTGAGCCAAACCGGGTTTGGCCTTGTGTATTTTTAAACATTTATTGATTTACAATTTGATACACATGGCATAGGTATATAGTCATCATATGCTAACTGCTTTAACAAATCATTATAAAACCCCAATGACTTAATACAATAGGTGTATTGTCTTTTTGTGTCATAGACTATTGTGGATTAGTTGGGAGAGGAAAGGCAATCGCCATACAGTCAGGTAGGGATCTGGGCTCTAAGTATCTATGGCCAGATCATCCTCTGAGGCTTATGAGTCCTCCAGAAGTTACTTTCTATCCAGGAAGCAGACTAGGAAAAGAGAGTATGGGAAGGCACATTAGGAGGTTCTGTGGACCAGGCATGAAGATAGTACACTGTATATTGTAAAGCAAGTATGCATTGCTTTTTAAGAAATATATTTTATTGATTTTTTACAGAGAGGAAGGGAGAGGGATAGAGAGTTAGAAACATCGATGTGAGAGAAACATCCATCAGCTGCCTCTTGCACACCTCCTATTGGGGAGATTTGCCCATAACCAAGGTACATGCCCCTGATGGGAATCAAACCCGGGACCCTTCAGTCCACATGCAATTACTCTAGCCACTGAGCCAAACCAGTTAGGGCTGTATACATTGTTTTTATGTGTGGAAATTCACTGGCAACAAAACCTAATCATGTGGCCTTGCTTAAAACTTAAAAAACATTTAGAAATGCAGTTTTAAAGTGTGTCAATGGGACAACTAGAACATAGACCTAAGCTTGTGCTAGTAAACTTCACCACACATAATTCTTGACAAATATTTCTCAAATATCTGTTTCATTTATGCTTTACATTTAACCAGCACTAACAATTTTTTTTAAATTATTGATAAAGAACTCTACTAAAAAACTAGCAGTGAAACAACTGCTAGTTTCTCTAAATATAAAAAGCAATGCCCTTTATATGTTTTGTTTTCCATTATGCTGATGAATAACATTAAATTAAATATATCTTTAATACCTAGGAGAATGGATATATAAATGATGATTTATTCACATGTTAATGTATTATACAAGATATTTTGAAAACTATTTAACAAGATGAAGAAATTATCCTAATATATTTTAGCAGTTTCATTGAGATATGACTGGTACCTACTACATATATTTAAATTGCATACTTTGATAAATTTTGATATATGTGTGTATCCATGAAACTGTCACTATAATCAAGATAATAGACAAATCTATCACCCTGAAATGTTTTTTCTTACCCCTTTTCCCTGTTGCCCATCTCCAAGCAACAACCTATTAGCTTTTATCTAGTTCTCATTTTATATGGTTTCACATAAATGAAAATATACAAATGTGTGTTCTTTGCCTCCTTTAACTCAATATACTTATTCTTAGATTAATCCGTGTCTTTTTGAATGCTGAGTAATATTCCATTATATGGATTTTTCTATTCATCTGATGATGGACATCTGCACTGTTACAAGTTTTCGACTATTACAAATAAAGATGTTAGAAACATTCATGTACAAATCCTTATATGGACTTGTGCTATTTTTCTTTGGTGTAAATATTGAGAAGGGGAAGGGCCATATCATATGGTAGGTGTTATGTATAACTGCTTTTTAACCAATCTTTATTGTTGAAAGTATTACAGATGTCCCCTTTGTTTGTTTAATTTTTCCCATTGAACCCCTCCATCCTGCACCTACCCCTCCCAGGCCTTCACCACTCTATTGTCTGTGACATGGGCAATACATATCCTATATAACAAAGAACTAATATGCAAATGGTCATCACACCCTCAAGCCATCACATGTAATAGCTCAGACACTCAACACTGGGGAGAGAAGAATGGGAACCAACCAAGCTGGGGCTTGGGAGAGGGACAAGCTGTATGCCCAACGGTCCTGAACAACAGCACCTGTGGCTGCGGGTTGGGCAAAGTCGTCCACCAATGGTCTCCTGCAGCTGTGGCCAGCCAGAGGAAGGAATCCTGGGTCCCAGGTGTGGGCGAGGCAGAGGCAGTTAGAGGCGATCAGGCCAGCAGGGGAGCAGTTAGGGGCAATCAGGCTGGTAGGGGAGCAGTTAGGGGCGATCAGGTAGACAGGCAGGTGAGTGGTTAGGAACCAGGGGTCCTGGATTGGAGTGAGTGCAGGCTTGGCTGAGGGACACCCTACCCTCCTGTGCCTCCTGGGCCTCTAGTATGCCTATAAATTTCCCAGGTTAATTACTCTCCAACCCTCTACCTCACCCTTGCATTTCCTCTGAAATTCCATAATCTGTCCAATGCTTCTATGTTTCAAAATCTATTTTGTTCATTAGATTCCACATATGAGTGAGATAGTATGATACTTATCTTCTTTCTCTGACTGGCTTATTTCACTTAGCATAGTACTCTCCCAGTCCATCCATGCTGTTGCAAATGGTAAGAGTTCTTTCTTTTTTTCTTTGTTTATTTGTTTCTTTTCTTTCTTCCTTTTTCCCCCCTTCAACTGCAAAGTATTCCATTGTGTAAATGTACCACAGATTTTTAATCTGCTAATGGGCATATGTATAACTCTTTAAATGAAATTTGCCAAATGGCTTTTCAAAGTGGTTGCAGTATAAATTTTGATATATGTGTGTATCCTCGAAACCATCACTATAATCAAGATAATAGACAAATCTTTTTTGTCTAAAGATTTGTCTAATATATATTTTTTTATATTCCTTCTGGCAGGTTATAAATTTCCAGTTTATTCACATTCTCACCAACTTTTTGTGTAGGCAACCTTTTTTAATTTCAGTCATGCTAGTAAGTTTATAGCAGTATCTCATTGTGGTCACACTATCTGGGTAGGCTGATAATTTTCCAAATCATCAAGTTCTTGTTCCTTTCTGCATAGTAGTTCCTTTTTAAATGTGCTTCTTTCCTCTCATATTTACTATAAGCCGGAAGGAGCAACCAGGTTGCATCTTCAATATTTTGCTGGGAAATCTCCTCTGCTAATTATCCAATTCCATCATTTAAGGTTTCATTTTCCACCCAGCAGAAGAACACAATTCAGCCAAAATGTTTGCTACTTTTCAAAAGAATATATATATATGTTCCTATGTATTAAATATATTTTATATATAAAGTCATCATAATATATATAAATGTCTTATTTTACTTTTGCCAGTATATTTCACATATTATCCTATTTTGATACTCAAATACATGCATAAAAATATATAAATATTTTTAACATTTACATATTATTTTTATAATATATACTGTATGCTCTACATTTTTTAATAGTTGTGTTAGGAAAAATTCCTTAATTTTTCTCTACTCCAGTTTCCTTATCTAAAAACACCCCAAAACTGATGCTGATAAAATATTTACCTCAGCTGAAAATGGTTTGGCTCAGTGGATAGAGCGTCAGCCTGCAGACTGAAGGGTCCTGGATTCAATTCCGGTCAAGGGCATGTACCTTGGTTTCGGGTGCATCCCCAGGAGTGGGTGTGCAAAAGGCAGCTGATCGATGATTCTCTCTCATCGATGTTTCTAACTCTCTATCCCTCTCTCTTCATCTCTGTAAAAAGAAATCAATAAAATATATTTTAAAAATATTTACCTCATAGGTTGGTTATAAGAATTAAGTTATAACCCATGTGAAGCTGTTAGAACACTACCAGACAGATAATAAACACTGAAAAATTGTTACCTATTATTATTATTTCCAAGACTCCATGCCAGTTCCTGTGCCTGTGACCAGAACTCCCGGGCATGAACAGTCCCTTCTAGCAATGTTCAGAGTGAGGTTTCCTTCTACAAACAGCCTCTCTGCTCTTGTTAAATTCTCATTTAGCCAGCACTTTAGCCAGTCACTCAGGTGGTCCTGAAATCTACCCCCGACGATGTGGAAGAGCACTCACAATCTGGATCACACGCCTGTCACGGCTCACTGTCCAGCGGCTCTGCTCTCAGCTCTGCTCTCTCACTGTCCATTGCCTGGCTGGCCGCACTCCACATGGACCCTCTGGGCTGGGCGGCCGCTGACGCCGTGCCCAGAAACATCTTGCTGTGAAGTAGCTGGGCCTCTGCCCAGTGGCCCTTTAGTCAGCCCTGTAATATCGCATCCCAGAAGGTCTCCCATCTTAAAGCAGCAAACATGCTTTTAAGTTAAAAAAATTATTTTTAATTTAGCTAATTTTATTTTATTTTGTACAGAAGGAAAAAGAAATTGAAGAGTATTCGATTGATGGAATCCCAGAGGTAGTAAACCATGGCCTCGGAGAATAGCACAAAATAAAATGTATTTTCATTTAACATTTATTAATAAAAAGCTGATTAACCTTTAAATTCATCAATTTGATTCATTCATTTTAAACCAAATAAGTTCTCAGTGAAGCAGAACTGTATGAACCATAATCTGATCATCTGCAGTCAAGGTGTGAATTTCTTAAAGTATCTCTTGTTCAAATGCTCTAGTAAGATTCTAGTGGGGAGGCACAAAAAAATCATTTGATATGGGTTATCCTTTAGTCTTTATTTATAAACACACAGTGGTGATTAGGTCTGTGACTTACATTTCAAAAAAAAATTGAATTTAAAGAGACTTCCCTTGCTGTTTTTGAGAAAGAAGATGTGATTTTGCTCTATTTTATGATACTGGGTACAAGCCAATTCAAAGTGAAAGATGCCGCATGCTCCTTGGGCTTTGGGGCAATTTTTTTTTTAGAGTTTGTTTTTGAGAAGGTGGCTGCATGGAAGTGTCTCCCTTCGCCTCACAGCAGCAGTTAAACATCCATTGGGAGGTTTTAAGCAAAGTTCACTTGATTATAGGTCAGTACCCGGTGGATAAATCACAAAATTGCTTCAAATAGTGTACGTGCTTTGCTTTCTCTCTGTGAGGAGAAGCCTCTGCAGAGAGAAAGCATGAAGGAAGAACTGTTTCCTCACCCCCAAGGTTAATGCCCCTGTCACAGCGAAAGTCACTGTCAAGGAAACACGGAGCAGGAGCTTAAAACGCAACTGTTTTCATCAATCTGCCACAGGCGGCGGGAAACAAATGATTGTGGTCCCCATCTTAGCCGCCGCGGCAGGGCATTTGTTAAAGCACAAGGATAGGAGAAAGGAAAGGGGCCAGAGGTCTTCTTGGCAGAGGGTGTGAGTGAAATCCGCCGCAAAGGTACCCGACCTTTCAAAAACAGTCTTGCAGTCACTGGGGCCGGGTAGGGTAGCAAAGTGTAACGGTTTGGCCAGTGTGGTAGGTGTAAAAATGCTGCCCTTTACAGCATTAGGCTATTGACCCCCTGCTGCAAGCATAATCTTTTTCAAGCACCATTTTCATCATGTCCTTCCTGCTCAAGGACCCTTAGGCAAGAGCACCCTGGTGGCTGCCATATGAAATCCAAGCCCTTGAGCCTGGCACCCTAATGGTCCTCTCCAACGGATCCTGGCCGCTATTGCGCCAGCAAACAAGCTCTCCTCAGTCCATTTGACTTGATTAGCTTGCTTTTGTCTGCATAATTTTTCCCCCCTAGAAACTGGATTTAGAATTTTGCCCCAAGCCCGGCCAGCATGACTCAATGATTGAGCTTTGACCTACAAACCAAGAGGTCATAGTTTGATTCCCAATCAGGGCACATGCCCAGGTTGAGGGCTTGGTCCGTAGTAAGGGGTGGGAGGTAGGGAGTAATACAGCAGGCAGCCAATCAATAATTCTCTTTCATTGATGTTTCTATTTCTCTCCCCCTCTCCTTTCTTCTCTAAATTCAATAAAAAATATATTGAAAAAATGATTTTGCTTCTCATTCTCCAGCCTTGAATGTTCTTCTTATTCCTAAAGCTGGACACTCACACATTTAATTCTGCTTCATGTCTATTGAATTCTCCAAGATTAGCTTTGAAATGGGTTTCCTTCAAGAAACCTTCCTTGAATAACCATAGTCCTATTTTATTAATTTTGACCTAGCATTCTTATGTTCAATTTATACTCTGCACTGCTTTAAAATAAGCTTATTTTAAAATATGTAATTCTGCACTGCGAATTTCACTTCTATGATATTGTTATCCTAAACTAAAGTCAAAATATGGTAGCATGTTTTGTTTTCCACATGACTTGATTATTATTTATTCTTTTATTTATCCAGCAAATGTTTATTATTTAATTACTGTATATCAGGAACATTGCTAAACTCTGAGTCCAAAGATGGAAGGTAGAGTGTTCCATTTTGGGGGGAAACCTAAAGTCTAGCTGATTTAATAAAGTATTGTGTGACTATGGAAGTTCACATAAAATTTATGAAAGCTGCAGCCTCATCTTAATCTATATGTGATGACTCTAGGAATTTCTGGGAAGGAGGAAACAAGATAAAAATATCATTAATACCTATAATAATAAAAGTGTAACATGCTAATTAGACCAGATGTCCTTCCGGACGACCTTCTGGACAAAGCTGGGGCTGCGAGGGAAGGGAAGCAAGGCATACTCTTGAATTTCATGCATAGGGCCTCTAGTAAATTAATTTTAAAAAATGTATTAGAGGTAAGAATATAAACATGGTTCTTAAAAACCTTGATTTCAATCATTTAGCACAATCATTTTCTGTCATGTGCAGGTATGCTGAATGTAAGTTCATTTAAAAAAATTATTATTCTAAATAAATGTCATGCTAAGTATTCGATATTAAGAGAATTATTTATAATTTATCTGGTGGTCTCAGAAACTAAGTATGATGACCCTCCATAGGTCACAGAATTTAGACAGGTAATCACCCACAATGACCTCAACCTTTCAAGGACATTCATTATCCTCAACCTTTCAACAACGTTCCTAACTATTAATCACTTCTTCAGTAAACTCCTTCTTGCTCCAAAGCACAATGTTTCTGGTTCCTCTCTTACCCTCCTGACTACTTAGCGTATTTTCCCCCCACTCATTGTTCCTGTGAATATGGGGGATTTCCATATTTTAGTACTTGCTCACTGTTTTCCTCTCCATGTTCTCACCCATTATCTTCTAGAGCAGAGAGTACTATTTATTTGTCTAGCTCATCCTCAAGAGATGAGAAACTGTTTCACTTAACTGGTGTGGATTTGAGGTATTGATGGGGGCATGCTATGTGCTGCTTTCTCTTTCACACTGCCAACTGAAGCCTGTATGGAATGAGGAGTACTTGGAGGCCTAGACCTTTAGGGCAGACAGCCACCCTTGCACATGTCTACCTCTGCCTCCTCTGAGATTAGAAAGGAATGGATAAGTTAACCCAACATCCACTTTCAGATCCATCCACCCAGGGCTTCTGTGACCTTTATATTCATTACCTTGATTCCTGCTAATGCTGTCTTCAATTGGAGGAGGCCTTTGCTTCTCTTTTTCTTGTTCTCTGTGGCAGACTAATGCCAAATTAGGACCTCATTCCTAGACTAGGTAATATATAACACAATACTCATATGCATCTGTTATTATTACTATATTATTGAAAAAATATTTAGGACAAAAAAAAGGTTACCTTGAAAATTCAGAGTTTCAGTACAGTCTTTTTAGTCTATATGGATGGATAGATTTACTTTTATTAAATAATTTGATCCTTATATTATTTCTTCCCCTTTAATTTGTTTTGTCACTAGAAGGCCAACTTTGAAAGTAGTTAAGTCTCATATGAGCTACAGAGTATAAATATATAGGGTTTTTTTTTTGCTTGTAAAATATATTGATATGGTCAAAGTTCTCTAGAAATATAATAGATCCATTTGGTGTGTGTGTGCACGTGCGCATGTGTGTATGTGTCCAAAATCTACTGAGTGGAAGCTCAGGGAAGAACCAATATAAAGGTCAAGTACAAAAGCAGTCTGCTGGAAAAATTCCTTCTTATTGGGGGAGATCACTCTTTGTTCTATTAGTTTTCAACTGATTTGAATTAGTCCCATAGTATTATGTAGGGCAATCTGCCGTATTCAATGTCACCAATTTGAATGTTAATTTACATTTAAATTCTGTGAGAATTCCATTTAAATATTATTCTCACAGAAACATCTAAAATAATTTTTGACCAATATCTGGGCACTGTGGCCTAGCCAAGTGCATAAAATTAATCATCACAGAAGCCAAGAGTTTCCATCTTTATCTTATTTAAGAATACTGTCAACAATAAAAATCAAATTAAAAAAATAGTTAAGGAGGGAACTGTCCAAGGCTCACCTTTTTAATTCACATGACTTAACCATGGACTCATGAGTCACAATCCTCCTATCACTGCCACCCCATCACAACCTCCGTATACTCTAACTTTGGCTCTGTATTATTCACTAAAGTGTTCTTAATTCTGGCTAATAAACAAAGAGAATGATTTAAGTGTTCATTGATGGATGAATAGATAAAAAATGTTGATGTGTGGATATATAGTATATGTGATTACATTTTTTTTTAGCCATGAAAAAGAACAAAGTCATGCCATTTGTGACAACATAATGGTCTTTGAATGTATTATGCTAAGTGAAATAAGTCAGAGAAAGCCAAATATCATATGTAGAATCTAAAAGAAAACAAGCAAAGATGAACTCGTAGATACAGAGAACACATTGGTGGTTGCTGGTGGCAGGGGAGGTGAAATGGATGAAGGTGGTCAAAAAGTGAAAATTTCCAGTTCAAAATGAATAAGACCTGGGATATAATGTACAGCATGGTGACTGTAGTTAATAGTTCATTTGAAAGTTATTAAAAGACTAGTGTTCCGGTGCAAGAAATTCAGGCATGGGGGGCAGTTCCCTCAGCCCAGCCTTCACACTCTCCAATCTGGGACTCCTCAGGGGATGTCTGACTGCCGGCCTAGACCAGATCCCTGACCACTGACTCCTAACTACTCATCTGCCTGCCTGCTTGATTGCCCCTAACCACTCTGCCTGCCAGTCTGATCACCCCTAACTGTCCCCCCCTACTGGTTGGTGGCCTGATTGACCCAAATGCCCCCCCACTGGCCTGTTTGCCCCCAAATGCTCCCCCCTCTGGCCTTACTTGCCCCCCCTGCTGACCTGCTTACCCCTTACTACCCCCACCCCCTGCCGGCCTACTTGCCCCCAACTGCCTCTGCCTCAGCTCTGCCACCATGGCTTTGTCCAAAAGGTCATTCTGAAGGTCTCCCAGTCTAATTAGCATATTACCCTTTTATTAGTATAGATTATGTCATAAAAGTCATCATTATAAGAAAAAATTCTAACTGTATGTTGTGATGGATATTGACTAGACTTATTGTGGTAATAATTTTTACAATATACACAGATATTCAATCTGTAAGTTGTACACCTAAAACTTATATGTTATATGTCAATTATATCACAATAAACTATAACAACAATAAACAATACATATATTCCATGCACTGTTCCAGGTACTGGCTATAGTTTATTTTTGTGTAGCTTACATTCATGTTGAGGACTACAAACAATAATAAATTCAACAAACAAACAAATAAGTAAAGTAGTTCTCTCAATTATTCTCAATTCTAATAGATTTATTTTCCTTCATAATAGCTATCAATATTTAATTTACTTATTTAATAAATAGTACTTTCCTTACATCAGACTTGCCTTTAAAAAAAGTAATTTTAGCACGCATGCCTCAGTGGTTGAGCGTCAACCTATGAACCAGTCAGGGCACATGCCCAGGTTGTGGGCTAGATCCCCAGTGTGGGGCTTGCAGGAGGCAGTGGATCACTGATTGTTTCTTATCATTGATGTTTCTCTCTCTCCCTCCCTCTCCCTTCCTCTCTGAAATCAATAAAAATATATTTTTTATAAAGTAATTCTATATTGTATTCCACTACATTGTAAATATAGTTAACTGAGAAGTATCATTTTACAGTCTTTTGCTATAAATATAAAAATAAAGACAACAATGTAGCAGTCATATTTTTCTTCAAGGCAACTCCTCTGAGTGTGTTGTCAGCAGTCAGAGAAGGGGGAGGACAAGCTTCCCGGTGCCTCAGTGGAGTTTCTCGAGCTCTAGCAGAGATGTTTTCTGTAATTGGTTTTCCACATTTGCCAGGAGTCTGTTTCTTCTTAACATTCAACATGTTTAACAGCAGTCTTGTAACAGTTCCAAAAATAATAAAACCGATCCTAAGCATAAAAATGATACATATACACTTGTTTTTTTATTGTGGCTTTGATTTTGTCAAGTTTTCTAAAATAATTTTTTTGTGTCAAATTCATGAGGTATAAATAAGAGGTTTCTCTTTACAGTAATTAAACCCACTGAAGAAATGCAGTCAAGGACTTGTGCAGAGGGTGAGAATTACCTGCACCGGGGCCAGCCTGGGAAAGTGTGGCCATGTCCATGTCCAAGACTAACTACTGAGTAGTGGGAGGTTTAGTTAACTTCACTGTTGTATCCTCAGAAGGACACAAGGTTATTCAGGGGGTATGCTTCAATATAGTATCTGTAAGGCTGTTCTTAATTTGATAAAATCCATATATCACATTGTCAAACATTAACAAGAAAAAGCAATGCTAGCTTATATTTTATTCAGTCCTCCCACCGCTCCTAAAATGGTGGTTAAAGAGTCCCAACAATTTCTCCACTTAAATAATTAAATGTTTGGCATCTGAAAACATTTTGACTTCTTTTTAAATTATTACTTTAAATATTATTAATATTATTTTAATGTTATAATTTTATGATGAATAAAGCATCTTTTTTTCTTTAAAGATTTTTATTTATTTTTTATTATAGTTGACATACAATATTATATTAGTTTTAGTTGTACAACACAGTGCTTAGACATTGTATAACTTACTAAGTAATCACCCTGATCAATCTAGTACTCATCTGACACTCTACATAGTTATTAGAATATTATTGACTCTATTCCCTATGCTGTACTTTATACTCACATTACTATTCTATAATTTCTTAACCCCTTTAGCTTTTTCAAACAGTCCCCCAACTCCCCTCTCATCTTAAAGAAGACCCTTTATAATTTCTTGCAATACATGTTTGGTGGTGTTAAACTTCTTTAGTTTCTTCTTGCCTGGGAAACTCTTTATCTGACCTTCAATTCTAAATGATAGCTTTATTGGGTAGAGTAATCTTGGTTGTAGTTCCTTGCTATTCATCACTTTGAGTATTTCTTGCTACTCCCTTCTTGCCTGCAAAGTTTCTGTTGAGAAATCAGCTAACGGTCACATGGGGTATTCCCTTGTAGGTAACTAACTGTTTTTCTCTTGCTACTTTTAATATTCTCTCTTTGTCTTCAACCTTTGCCATTTTAATTAAGATATGGCTTGGTGTGGGCCTCTTTGTGTTTATATTGTTTGGGATTCTCTGCACTTTCTGGTCTTGTGTGTTTATTTCCCTCAGTTTAGGGAAGTTTTCCATAATTATTTTTTCGTATAGGTTTTTAATTTCTTGCTCTCTCTCTTCTCCTCTGGCTCCCCTATGATGCTTGAAGTTGTCCCAGAGGCTTCTTACACTATTGTCAATTTTAATATTTTTTTATTTTTGCTGTTATGATTGGGTATTTTCTGCTTCCTTGTATTCTAAATCTCTGATTTAATCCCCTGCTTCATCTATCTATTCCACTGTTGATTCCCTAAATGTATTCTTCATTTTAGTTAGTATATTTTTCATTTCTGACTGGTTCTTTTTTTATGTTTTCTGTCTCCATTTTTATATTTCCTATCTCTTTGTTGAGATTCTTACTAAGTTCACTGAGCATACTTATAATCAGTGTTTTGAATTCTACATCTAGTAGATTGATTATTTCCATTTTGTTTATTTTTCTCTCTGGAGTTTTGGGTATGCTTTCATTTAGGGTATGCCTCTTTATCTCTTTTTATTTATTTATTTATTTATTTATTTATTTATTTATTGCCTCACTGTGTTTGTTTCTATGTATTAGCTAGAGCTGCTACATCCTCCAAGCTTGGTAGAGTGGCCTAATGTAGGGGTAGGGAACAGTGACATGGCCTCCCTATTCACTTGAGCTGGGCACTCCAGCTGTTGGCCCTGTATAGACGCTCCTGTTGTAGTTGAGCCTTGATTGCTATTAACACCTTAATGGGAGACATTTACCCCAAGGCTAATTGGTTGCAAAGACTAGCTGCCACCATTGTGGAGGATCAGTTATGCAGGAGCTGACCTTACAGAGCAGGACTTACTTCAGCAGGACTCTGTATGCCTGCTGAATCCACCCCTTGAATTTCTCCCCTGTGTAAGGAGGTTGGATGATGCTTCAAGGGGCCTGAATCTGTCCACTGGGTGGGCTGGCTCTCAGTCCTCCCAAAAAGTTCAGGCCACGTTCAGCCACCACCTGTGCCCTGCCTGGGTCTACACAGCATGAGTTACACAGTGATCTGCAATGGCTGCTATCTGTGCTGGGCCTGGTGATGCCTGGAAAGGCCAAGCTGCAAACCAAGGCCAACTGCCACCAGTGCCAAGCCTGGAACCACTTAGCAAGAGGTATGGGGCATATGAAGTCCTAATGCTGCTTGTCTGGGGGATTTTTAAAAAGTCCGAAGCATGAGCCAAAACATGCCATTTTTATAATAATAATTAAAAAAGCCACTGGAAATAGCATGAATGGGCCTATAAGCTGGCAGGGAGGGCATCTCTGGGGATCGCCAGGACCTGACTAACCGTGTTAGCCAGGTTGATGGAGCAATGTTGGGGGAGGGCTCATCAAAAGAACAATGGTTTCTGCCAGCACTTCTGTCCGGGAGAAAGCTACCCATTCAGCTCTTGCCCTGATGCCAGACAATTCACTTTCTCCCCATATGTCCCTGGTCCCTTTTGAGCTGCTGCCCTAGTTTTGGAACTCAGAATGAATAAGTCCAAGTAAGTTTGCATGGCCCCTTTAAGAGAAACGTGTAGAACTACAGCTAACCTCTGTCTCACTCAGCCTCAGTCCCTGTTGGTTTTCACAGTCAGAAGTTATGGAGACTCCTGTTCCTGGCACTGGAAAGATGGACTGGGGGCCCTGATATGGGGCTGTGACCTGTCCATCCTCAGGGAGTCTTCTGCAGGCCAAATGTTCCTCCTTATTTTTATTCTCTACCTGTGGATAGGAATCAGCTCTGGGTCTCTATCCCTTCTACCAGTCTGGACCTGAGTTATATCCTTAGTTGTAGGAACTCCATTCAACTACTAGATTTCAAGTGGTCTGGATGATGGTTGTTCTGTAGTTTAGCTGAAATTTTGATGTAGTTGTGGGAGGATTCGAGTACCACATTTACCTATGCCACCAACTTGACTGATACTACTAAGAACAATTTAAACAGTGTGGTTAGGGGATCCTCTCTGTGAAGTGGATGCTTCTGTTTCTGCATGAGCCTGAAGAAGTATGGGAGAAAAAAGAAGCACCAGGTATATGTTTGAGAGAAACATGTTCTATTCAGAGGGAACAGCCATTGAGAAGTCCTATTATGGTACTCACATTGTTTTCAAGGGGTAGCAAAGGCCAATGTGGAAAGAGCTGAATGAAAGGTAGAGGAGAGGTAAGAAATAAGGCCGGATATAGCCAGGAGCAGGTTGTGCTTGGGAACTTTGGGGATCCAAATGATATAGTTAAGCATATTGCTATGGAGATTTTATTCATGAATAGAGAGAAAAGTAACTTTGGATCTTCCTTTATAGGACCAAGTTTTCAAATGTAAATGCATAGCTGGGCTGGCTACACAGAAAAATGTGTGAGGCATGTTGGTGGAAACTTTGGTGCCCTGGAGAGTAAGTTGTCATTATGAAGGGAATTCAGCTTACAAATTATTAAGTTGACACTTCTGATAAAATGGCTTGGACTATGGATCATTATGTGCATTAGGTAAAGGAACATACATTTATTACATATCTTCTCTATCCTAGGCATTCTAGAAAGAGCATTCACACATATTATCTCAATAAATACTCACAAATATATCATAGGTACTCTTCTAAGAAGAATATAGCCATCTCAGAAGGTAGTTTCTAACTTGCACACGAGCAGTAGCCATGGCAATAAGTTGGAGGGCTGGATGTTTGTCACATAGATCAGTAAAATGGTATGTTTAAATTGGACGCATCCATTTTTGCCGAAGATACCATAGTTTGGTAGCTGTCATTTACCAGAGACAGACCATTATGTGTAAGGTTAAAAATTGTTTCTCAGGAACTAGTTAAATAACTCCTAACTCCTCACATGTACCAAGATTATAAAATAATTGAGAGTAAGAGGTTTTTTTTTTGTTTTGTTTTTTTAATAAGGATTTCCTTCTTGTAAGCTATGCTATAAGCCCCACTTCCAGAAGGATAAGGGCGTAGGACTATTAGTCAAGAGCCTGGGGGAGGGGAGGGAGGAGAAAGGTTTCTGTAGGATAAACTCAATAAACATTTATTTCCCGTGTCCCATTTGGAAAAATCTCACAAGCCAGAGCTAGCTGATGGGATGGCAGAAGCTAAGTAGAAGCTGGTAATGCATTATTGTCAGGTGGCAGAAAATGGTGCGCAGACCAGTTGCAGTTCTATAAATGAGCACAGCATCATAGGCTATTTTGGGTCTTGTACAAAGAAGAAGAATCATAAACATGCCAGATATCTACTGACTCTAGGAGAGCTACAAAATGAGCTGATAGTATATTACTTACATCAAGGGAATTTCAATAAGATGGTCCCAGCAAAGGGTGATTTCTGAAGAACATACAAAATGTTTCATATGAGGAAGTCAGTTTAGACATTAGCGCGGACCAGAGCTTGATAACAGCCCACGGCATTAGCCTCTAAGTAAGAACTCCATTGCCCCCTTAAAAGCCTTCCTTTCTATTCCCCAGTTTGGAAAAGTATAAACTGCTCTCATGATAATGATGTTGATGGGTAGAACACACAAAGCTCTCTGTGTGTGTATTTAGTCAGTAATAACTTCAAGAAACATTAATGGTCATCTAAGCATCTCTGGATCCAACCAGTACAATTTAATTCTTTCATACATAACTTATCTTTGCCTGGAGGTAAAAATTCTCCTGCACTCTTCCACAGACATATATTTTTTAAGCCAGAAGTTGGCAATTTTTTTCCTGTAAAATACTAAATAATAACTTTGCAAGCCAGATGGTCTCTGTCACAGCTTTTCACTCTTCCAGTTTTTGGACTGAATGCCTCAAGAGACAATACCTAAATGAATGGGAGTGGCTAGGTTCCAACAAACCTTTATTTACAAAAAACAGGCAGCAGTTGGATTTGTCATATTTTCCAATGTCTGCCCTACATGGTGGAAACAACTATATTTCTCAACTTCATGAGTACTCTCATCATGACAACCTTGAAACAGCAAGTGGTCCAGTTGCTGGGACAACCACAAGCCACTACTCTAGCAGAAACTGAAGGCTTTTAACTCTATTTATGTAAACTGCATTTTTAGCCTCATTATTTCAAGTGCAAGATTTCAAACTTTCTAGAATTACTGTATTTATTGTGCCTTTTCTCTATAATATTTTGCTGATTCGTGCTGTTTTCCATGATTTCATCTACTTGACTTTTTTTTTTACTAACTAAACTTTATAGTGTTCCCTCCTCCAACAAAATAATTTCCATTTGAATCAATAATACACAGCTAGATCAATGAACATTTAGATTTCTAACATAAGCAATCCTAGTGGATCATTTAATAGTCAAATATAATATCTTAATGCATGTTTATGACCTGGTAAGTAGAAGGACAGCTGGAAAAGATTACTGTGTCCAGTAAAATCTTTTTATGCCCGAAGATGAGAAGTTTCACTTCAAACACTTTGTCACATTTAATAAACTATATAAAATCAAAGAAATATACAGTAGCTGTACCAGTGGTCTAAAAAATAAGCATAAGAAATAAATTTAATTCTTGTCTTTATAACATTGCTTGTCTTAGTTTATTAAGTATTGGGTGTAAAAATCTAGTGGGACATTTGATTTTTTTTATTTTTAGGGTGTGACTCAAATTAGATCAATGTATCACATATTTCAGTGGATCTAAGAGTAAAATTATCTAAGAAATATAGGAAACAGGTTAAGGTTATTAGAAAATCAATCACTGATATAATATGTAAGTAGATTATCAGAGAAGGTTATTTCCTCAGAAAGTAAATTTATAATATGTTACTAGTAACTTATCCTTGATTCCAGAGAGATAAAAATAACAGCAAGTATAATGAGTGAACAATTTATTTATTTGTTTAAAGAAGGGAGAGTACTACTATTTGTAATACTTTAAACATTAAAATAAAATTAAAAATAAAGAGGGGAGAACCTTTCAGGCTGTTAGTGTTTTGTTGTTATTGTTTTGTAATGACTAGCTTTTAAGTTAGAGTGATAATGCCTTTATTTAATTCTTATAAATAGATGTTAGATTTAAATTTCATATTCTGAGAGAACTTCAGAAGAGATAATTTTTTTGTAGTACTGTGGCAGGCTAAAAGAAAAAAAAATGATTCCCTCCATAAAACAGTTAAAAATTCTCTAAAATATAGCAAACAATTTTTCAGATACACAGCTGAATTCATATGAAATGAAAGGAAACTACTCAGGGTCCAAAATGAAAGAAAAATCAGTGAACCAGAATCATCAACAGAACTGAAGCTGTATCTGGCTCAAGGGCATTTTATAAATCCCAGGAACCAAGAACCTCAGACTGTAAAAGTGACTTAGAATTTTTTTAATACCTTGGGGCTATGCAAAGAGGAGAAAGAATTGAAGTCTTATAGAAAACTGGTACCCTTGCTAGACTACAGCTACAGTGACAGGAAGACTGAATAAGAATATATTGCCCTAAAAACTGGGAGGGGGGTGGTCTATTTGTTGTGCTAAGGATGTGACAAGGAAACAAGTCTGTGTTGATCTGCAACATTAAAAAAAAGTTCCTAAGAATTAATTTCTATAGTACTGGTCTTCTGCAAGTCTGAGATATTCATTTGTATTACCTGCAAATTACATAAAATGAGAGAGAGGAAAAAAGGATAAATTGCAGTGTTCACAGTTGGTAGCCTCCAGAGATATACTGCAGAGGTAAAAGTGAATTGCCATGGGGCACCATGCATGAGAATCGTCAGAAGCAACAGAAAGTGTAATTAAACTTATAAGAATATCATATAGTTAGAAATATCAGAAAAAAGAACAAAATATGTATCAAATACATACAGAAAAAAGAAACTAAAGCCTGATTGGCATATCTCAGTGGTTAAGCATTGACCTATGGACCAAGAAGTCACAGTTTGATTCCACATCAGGACTCATGCCTGAGTTGCAGGCTCAGTCTCCTGTAGGGGGCATGCAGGAGGCAGCCTATAGATAATTCTCTGTCATCATTGATGTTTCTATCTCTCTCTCCCTCTCTGAAATATATATATAACATTAAAGTGTCACTAACAAAATTTATGAGCATTTCCTTTAAAGTCAAAAGTAGGACAGTGAGGTCTGTTGTTCACCACCTGGGACTGAGAGTGAACACGAAAATAAAGGTGGGTTGAAAAAGGAGAATAAAGATTACAAGTAAAGAAAAATTATACTCATCCACAGATTATTTGTTATTCACATGAAAGTTTCAAAGCAATCTAGAAAGAATATTGTAAAAATAGAAATATAGCAAGGTATATATATATATATATATATATATATATATATATATGTATATATATATATATCTTTAAAAATCATTTACAGCTGAAACCAGTTTGGCTCAGTGGTAGAGCGTCGGTCTGTGGACTGAAAGGTCCTAGGTTCGATTCCAGTCAAGGGCATGTACATTGGTTGTGGGCACATCCCCGGTAGGGGGGTGTGAAAGAGGCAGCTGGTAGATGTTTCTCTCTCATCAACGTTTCTAGCTCTCTATCTCTCTCCTTTCCTCTCTGTAAAATATCAATAAAAATATATATATTAAAAAATCACTTACAAAATTAACAAAAATATAGCCCTAGCTTGTTTGCTCAGTGGATAGAGCATCAGCCTGGGAACTGAAAGGTCCCAGGTTTAATTCCAGTCAAGGGCACATGCCCGGTTGTGGGCTCGATCCCCAGTGGAGGGCTTGCTGGAGGCAGCTGATCAAAGATTATGTCATCATTGATGCTTTGATCTCTTCCCTCCTCTCTGAAGTCAATAAAAGTATATTTTTAAAAAACATATAAAAAATCTAGTTATAAATGCAAGTGATCCTTGAGATCTGTATGGAAAAATTAGCATTTTATTTAAAGTCATTAATATGCCTTTAAAGAGAAGATATGACACATTAGTGGGTAGCAGAACTCATTATCTTACAGATGAAAATTATTTCCTAATTGCAATATATATCATAATCCTGAGTTGATTTTATATGACCTTACAAACTAAATTTAAAAAAATTGTTACATTGAGATTAAAAACTTATTTTCATAGAATGTTACAAATGCAAAGTATATACAGAAGAAAAAATATTGCATTGCCTGTAGCTGAAAAGATTAGCACAGGAACTGTATGAAAACCATTTCCAAATTAATATCACAAAAACAAAATCTAGCGGAAATGTGGGCAAAGATATATTTTGATGGAACAAATAACCCCAAAGCCCCAAAGTGTCATGAATAGATTATTAATTGTACTACTAATAAACGAATCCAAAATGAAAATATATCACATATATAATTTTATACCAAAATACCAGTCTAATGATTCAAAAAGGTAGATAAAGGAACACAGCGCTGGTGACAGGACTATATTTGGCATAGCTTATTTTGAGAGACTATAAAGGACCCAGTAAATAAAAAATCAATAGAGACTATGAAGTTACCCTTCTAGGTATATAGTTTAGCATAGGTATTTTCAAGAGAGTGTGCCACAAGAATTTTTAAAACATGCAACACATGACTGTTAAGTTGGGTACACTGACTTGTTTTCCCTTAGATTGTCAAGTAAAAACAAACAAACAAAAAATGACAACACAGCAATGGTTGTCTGGTGTGAGTGAATCAAAATTATACCTATTTTTTTCTTCAGATTGGCAAAAATATATAATATATCTTTTGGGGTGCCACAGAATTTTAGTAATTAGTTTATGAGTGCTGTGAGATGAAAAAGGTTGAAAACCACTGGTTTAGAGACACTATTTGCACAAGGAGAGATCCATAGCAGCAATGTTATAATAACCATAAGCGTAGCATACTTGTATTATGTAATACTATATAGCAGTGCAAATAAATGACCTACTGCTGTATATACTAACATTAATGAATTTCACAAACTGTCTATATTATAAAGCCTAAGCAACCATTGCGGCGGAATGACAAGAATGACCAATTGCTATGATGCGCATTGCAGGAGCTGCCCCTGGGTGGTCAGTGCACTGCCACAGGGGGAGCATCACTCAGCCAAAAGCTGGCCCATGGCTGGCAAGTGCAGCAGCGGTGGCGGGAGCCCCTCCTGTCTCTGCAGCAGCACTAAGGAAGGAGTAGTGAGAGAGCAGTAAGGAGCACCAAGAAGGTGGGCAGTAAGAAGTGAGGGGTCCTGGACTCAGAAGGATGTCCAACTGCCAGCTTAGGCCCGTTTCCCAGAGGGAGTGGACTGCAAGAGGGAGTAGGCTGGGCAGGGTGACTCCCCCCACCCCCGTGCAAGAATTTTGTGCAGTGGGCCTCTAGTATTGAAAAAAAAAACAAAAACATTGTTACTTAGGGATAGTAAGAGAATACAGTGTGCTTGAGAATCACAGATAAAAATGTTAGGTTGGCTTTTCCCTTTGAAGGAGAAAGAAGTACACACTATACTTAAACTGGTTGGTATCTTCAGTATATTGCTTATATATCGTCTCCTTTCTGATTTCGGAGTCAAATGTGTAAAGAAATGAGAAAAAGAACTGCTTAAATATTTTAACCTCCTTTTCTTTATTATAATATGGTCTACAAGTCTAGGTCAACTTGTTTATCTCCAGAAAAATCTTGGCTGACCTTTTGGAGTAGTTATTCCACTACATGGATGTTCATATATCTCTATCTCTACTTTCTAATTCTTACATTGTTCAATTTACAATACTTCTTGAGAAAACAGTGTGAAAGATAAAGTATAGCATTTGCTATACAATAAAATAAACAACACTATTAAAAATCTCTCAATTATGTCCATTAAATTTCAAAAAGTGTTTGATATCAAGAAAATTCTGGGCTCTCAGCTCTGGAAACAATTTGAAATAAATTTCATACCCATTACCCATGCTATGTTCTGTACCTCCTTAAATAATATTCCCCACACCCACCCCCCCCACCATATAAACCTAATCCATGTTACTGGTATTTAAAAGTTCATTTCAAAGCCTACTTTCTTTTAAGGGCCTTTTATTACCATCACATCGCTCCCAATTCTTTTCCTTTCTTCCCAATTTCAATGACAGTTGTTGTCTGTAGTACTAATGTGATATGTGCATGTATAGCAATTACATTGTGACTTTCTGAAGGGCAAGAGTGATTTACTTCTTTTATTTCTATTAACACCAGGAGGGTTATCAGCTCATAACTAATACTCAACATGTATGTTAATTGATTAAACACCTACATGTACATTACTACAGACAAATATAATTCATTAATTTTCTAATGTAATTGCTCTTATTTTACCATTAGTCAAGGTTTGGCTTGTTTCCTAATAGTTTTACATTTTCCCCTCTTATAAAATGTGTTCTGTATATATTTGTTTTTACTATACATAACATATATCAGATATGAAATACACATGTCCCATCATTGGTTTGACAGCATAAAGTCACACTTACTACTACATCATCGGTTATCATTAATTTTTGTTTCGGAGAATTAAATAAACCAAGGTTGGCAAATCTGACCCATCACTTGTTGATGTAAATAAAGTTAATTGAAACACAGCCATGTCCATTTATGTACATATTACCTATAGTTGCTTTTCCCCTGAAAGGAAAATGGAGTAGTTGCACCATGAAGCACATGGCACACGAAGCCTGCAGTATTTACTATGACCCTTAACAAAAAGAATGTGCTGACACCTGATACAAAATAAATAAAAAAGTAATGCTTTTTGTTTGCATAGTTCTTGAGACCCAGCTGGCATAGATGGATTGATATTCTTCTTTTTGACTTCTCTCTTTACTGACTTATAATAGGAGTCTGACACTGGTCACACTCACCCGGAGACATTATTTGAAAATCATCCTTTTGTTGTTCATTCTATTTAGTTTGAGATATACTGGTCTTAAAAATGCAGAAAATGTTATAAGATCTGAGAAGATGTAGAAATGGAGCTTAATCTAGAATTATTTTTTCCAAAGTTCCTTTGATTATGCAAGGTCTAATTAGCGATCTAAATCATAACAGGAGGAATGTGTTTGGTTTGCAAAATCAAATCAAGTGGATGATTTATGTTCCCTGCAGCTGCTACTTCTCATTTTTAAAGAAACAGATCTATTCCAGCTGTGGATATGAGCAGCTCTGCTTCATTGATAGTGGAGATGTTTCATACTTCTCAATACAGACGCCCAAAATCAAAGCTTTTAAGCAATTTATTTTTTTATAAAATAGGCTAGTATTTTAGAACTGAAATTTGACTACTATTTAATGTACAGTTGTTTAGCAAGCCTGTGAAAATAGAGTGATATACACTATTTCATAGTGACATATTAATTTCAAGTTTTATTCTATTAACTTAGGATTTGAAATGTTTATCCCAAACTAACATGATAAATTACTAATTAATAACAAATTCTAAAAATATAACACTGAAGAATAATATTTTTATTCATTTATAACACAACCTTAAGCAGTTAAAAAAGAGAATATACCTATTTTTAAAGAGACAACCGAACTCTTATTAATGAACTAACAAATGAACTCATTTGACATTCTCAGTATGTGTTTCTTTGACCTTATCACATTCAAGCATACATCTGTGCAATATCTAAAGTATGGGTTTTGATTCAGTCTTATTGTCAGTGTCTGTTTTGCTTAATAAATCTTTGGCAATTAGTCATGTTCTTATTTTTCTGGTTTTATCAAACATTTCATTCTATTAGTATGTCATTATTATAGAATATAGTACAAACAGTGATATTAAACAATCCCAGAATTATAAGAATATGGCTTCTTGCCAAGAAAAAGCAATATACAAGAACTACATGTAGTGAAACATAAGTGGAATCCCACAGTAACTTGGATAGTAAGTGTAATATATCCCTGTTCACAGAATAGATCGTGAAGTTACTCTCCTTGACCTTTCCTGTATGCTGAGATGTTACTGGAAAACTAGGATTTTAGCCAACATTATTTTTCATACATTGACACAAGAACATTCTGCATTTTTATTGTGATATATTCACTAATTTGCACCGCATGTATCTAAATTTCCAGTATTACTGTGGTATAGGTAGATTTTAAAGATCTCACAAATTAGTTCTGAAAAGGACAAAGGAATAAAATAACATAAGTCACTATAGTAACATGTAATATTATTGGAAAGTCTAAGAGATTTGGAATTTGTACATTAGCATAACATTTTTATTTGTGCATGCAGCAATTACTGTTGAGCTGACATATTCATTTAAAAATTAATTTAAGAAAGAATATTCATGTGGCGTGTCTTATAATGCCATTAGCACCAGTTGAGGAAATATTCCTGAGCTTTTCTTAGTATTTGAGTCATGCAGGATGAGTTGTGTATATGAATAAAAGAAATATTTGAGGACGGTATCTAGGAGTAGAGAAAATTCAATGATATTAATTTATATTTCATAAAGTGTATTTCTATAGGGCTGAGGGGGGGGATATATATTGCTTGTGGAAGAAAGAAGTAGAAGGAGGCCCAAATTTCACAGAGTAGGTGACATTTAATCTGAAATAATTAAGTAATAAATGAAATAATTTAATAGAAATAGTTCATTCCATTAAAAATGGATTAAGAAAGCCATTCCCTAGTATAGAGCCAAATCACTAAGATGGGTCATACCACCAAGAAGGACCCTATCTGATCACTGTAGCACACCACCAAGAAGGACCCTATCTGATCACTGTAGCATCTATGTCTAGCCATGGCCATGAGTACCTGCAAAGAAGCATATACTTGTTAATAAGACATAAATATCAAGCTGTTAAGATTCCATGCAAACAAAAATGTGAATAGGCAATTGAAGTAAGCATTTAAAAAAATAAATGCAAGCAAAATGCCGCCTGATTTGGTAAGTCAGTTTATTGTGTTTATGAAGCATTTATTATGCTTAGAGTATTGAACAAAATGTTCTGGTCATTGGCCTCAGGAATTTACAGTCATATATAGACATTGATAAAGCTCTGATTATATATATATATATATATATATATATATATATATATACACATAAATAAAATGTGAAGTTACCTCCTTTGCAAAATAATACAACAGTGAGTATCAGTTATTATGGTTCAGCTTCAAGACTGAAAAATGGGTCATTGTAAATATTAAATTTATATTATGCTCATGAATCCCTATCTATACTCATACATTATAAGCCCTCTAGTTAATACCTCTAGTTTGCTCAGCTTTAGGGAGTTTTCCTCAATGTGCCATTTAGGTTTTAACTATTTTGGGGGATTACTAAGTCCCTTTATTAAGAGACTAGGATCCCAGTTGTGATTCAAAACCGCGTGGCGCTACACACCCTCGAGTTGCGGTCCGGCCCTTGAAGCAGCCACAGCCACTGCTGATCAGGCCCTCCCCCTGGGCAGGTGCACAGAAGCCCCTGCCGCCCCATGCCTCATGCTGCACATGCAACATCCTTCTTTCTGGTCGACCTTTATGGCCTCCTGGTTAATTAGCATATTTCTCTACTATATATATAGTTAAGAAAGGAATAGGTAGACAGAACTCTATATGTTATTTTCTTTTTTCTTTAAAATGTTATGTGTAGGGCTGGTGATACAACTTTCAATAATACTTTTTATTCTATTCATCTTTTATAAGTAAAATCTGGATACCTATCATGAGGTAAATGCAGTCTGCACTGGAAAGTTGGACATATTTAAGTAAGGTAATATTTTAAATTTTTATGAAACATTTATCAGTAATATATATGACATCTTCTAGCTTAATAACATATGTATGAAATTCTGGAAAAATTAAATACAATGCAAGCATAAACACATAACCTTTTTTAGGATGAAACACTTTATTTCCCTTAAAAGCACAGACAGTTCAAAATTAATCTGTTAAGAGTCAGTACATCTTTGTAAAAATGTATCTTATAAAGTATGATACACTTATTCTTTGATTCTTAATATCATGAAATTCCCCTGAGTTTTATTGCTTCTGCATGCTCACATCATATCAATGTGTGGGGATCTTACTCTCAAAGGTCACAGAAACATCTTGCCATGTGGCTCAATGCAGCAGCATCCTGTGTAGAGGTTAACAAGTGTGGAAGATAATATGTCCTCCCATACCAAGGTCTTCACAGGAAATGTGGTTGGCTAGTCTGCCCTCCCCACTCCTTTCTTAACACACACACATTCATTCAATCAGAAATCAGAAGTATTTTCTTACTTTTTTGTATTTCTTTAAAAAATTATTTAGATAATTTATTTTATTTTGTAAAATTTTTAAATTAGAGTTTACATCCAATATTATTTTGTTTAAGTTTTAGGTGTACAGCAAATGGTTAGACAATCATATGCTTTGCAGTGTTCCCCTGATATTGCCAGTACACAAATGGCACCATAAGTAGTTATTACAATATTATTACAATATATATTTCCTATGCTGTAATTTACATCCCCATGACTATTTTCTAACTACCCACTTCCACTTTTTAATCTCTCCACGTTTTTTTTATCCAGATGACAATTCATTAATAATCATCTACGAATTAATATAAAAGCCTGATAGAGCAATGGCATCCAAAAACTATTCCGCTAATAGGACAGTAACGGATGCATCTTGATTTGTTTTACTTATGGGAACAATCAAGGCAACATCTATACTGAATTTAAGTGGGAATACTGGGATGGTGTGATACACTATCACAAGATGGAATCCTTGAAAATAAAGGAAGGGGATTTGTTAAAAACTTGGATGACACTGAAAATTTCAAGCATTGCTAGCTCTCAGTAACCTAGATATTCCCCATTACAGAGATGTGAAATGTGAAGCTAATCATGCCTGAGCAATTGAAGACAGCTTTGCCAGACTGGAAACTTCGTCTTTTCAAAAAAGTCTGCTTCCTTTTCTTTGTGATTTTTTACATTAATTTACTTTTGTTACTTGACTTTCAAAGTGATGACCATCCTCTCTAGCTCCTTTCATCACATTCATTCTGACAGTTTTTTGTGGTTTTTTTTTTAACAAGATGCGATGTTTCAGCCTGAACACCTGAGACATAGCTCCTGAGCAGCTGTTTCTTGTGAAATCTCCTCTTGTTTTCTGATGATTAAATATCAAAGTGAAAAGTTGCCTGTTGCATCTCTAAGCAATATTCTAGTAACACCTTCGCAAGCTCATGCACAGAATTATAGACTTCTGTTTGCATCAGGCTTTTAACTGACCTACTTCAGTGCTCACTGTGATCTCAACCAGGGTCACTGGTTCATAACACTTTTCTGTGTACTACTGGGTCCCTCAGGGGAAAATGACTGCATTATTTCGAAATTTATGATAGCAAATAAGACTGCTAGAAATATGCCTTTTAGCAATAAAATATTTTGACTGAAGCTTTCATAATTCTTCTGCCCAAATAATCTTAAAAGAAATAATGGGAATATTTTGAAAATAAAAGGGAAAAATCACATATTAAAATGGGAATAATATTTTCCCATCAGGATAGATCAGACTATTATGCCGGGATAAAACCAAAGCCCATGGTTTTATAGTCCACTCTAGGTCAGGTACTTTCCTTGGCAGGTGACAGCTTTATAGGATCTTTCTATCTTGTGTTGATAATGTTGGTATCTTAAGGACATGGAACCTAAATTCACTACAGAAAGGAAGAGAGGGGAGAGAGGTCCCTCTACATGTTACTGGTCAAAAGGCAGTCACATGATTCAAACATAACTGCAGGGAACATTGGGAAATGTCCCGTTGTGCAAGAGGCATTGGTTTGGGGAGAACCTTAGACACTCTTTGACACAATGCTCAAAGTAGACAACCACTTTAAGTGAATTCCAGTCCACAGTCCAAATTAATTTATTACCATGTGTAAGGAATTTATAAGTTTAATTGTAGAATCAGCAAGAATAATCATAGTTAAATTTTGAAAAAATAGAAGTGATTCCAAAAGAATTGAGGTAGCAAATGATTTTTTTCAAATTTTGTTTGTAACATGGTGCAAAAGGCAAATTCTAAATGAATCCAACTGGAGAACATATAAATTCTCTGTAAAATATGATTAAATATGTAAGATATGATTAAACAGATGGCTTATGAACCCCTCCCCACCCCCTGTAAAAAGCAAGTGATGATAGCTAAAAACAAACATGAGTTCATTAATAAATCAACATAGTTGGTATAATTACTAAGTTCATGAACTAAGTAGGCTGAGTTAAACAGAAATGGAGTGAATAAAATCATTAAGTTTAAAGAATCTTTTAATAAGCTGGAATAAGGAGACAAAATTATTTTCCAATGTTCATATGAAAAGAAGATAGGAGGAATGTTAGTAGCCCGTGAGCTCAATATAAGTCAACAATGTAAACAATATAATAAAAAATTAATCTATTTTTAGACTATGCAGTGATAACATATCAAATTCAAGAGTAATTCATTGTTTACAAGGCCTGCCATGTCAAAATGTGATTCTACTTATTTAACATTCAACAATATTCAAATAATGGAATTTATTTTCTTTCTCCCATAACCAATTTCTTCTGTGATCTCTAACCTGATTAATGACTCTACTATTTATCTAGTCCAGTGGTCAGCAAACCACGGCTCACAAGCAGCATGTGGCTCGCAAGTCGCAGTTTGCCAACCACTGATCTAGTCTCACAACTTTTATACGAAAGTTGTTTTGGATCCATCCCGCTGTTTCGCCTTCTACATTTTATTAGAGATTTATGTAAATAAATCTCTGATGTGCAGGAGACCAAAGCTCACACTCTCATGCGCCATGCCACACTGCCTCTGTTGCCTTCACGGAAACTGTCAACACAACCATCTAAAACTCCATCATTCCCGCTCATCTTATGTATCACTTACTGAAATTCCCAACTCATTATTATTAATCCGCCTTTCACATTAGATTGTCTTTTCTGTATTTGAAATGCTGCTCTCGCCAGTTTTCCTGGAGAAGTGCTGCACATCATTCTGAATTCTGCTCACAAGCATCCCTCTCTAAATGCGACTCCTGACAGACAGAACGAGTTACTATTTCCTTGTACTCCAAAAGTGTTTTGTGATTTCCTCTAACAGTATTTTTCAATTTGTGTCATAGGGAACTATAGTCTTGGAAAATGCCAAAGAACAGGTCACTGTGGTCATTTTTTAAAAAAAAAGTTATACATACTTGCCTTCTTTTTCTTAGGAGAATAACAAAGTATGTTGACATTTTAAAGGCTTGGAAAAGGAAAGAGGGCAATTATTTTTTGTTTTCCAGATTTTACAAATAAACATTGAGCTATTATTTTGGATGTAGTGATTACTGTATTAAGGAACCTCTTTGAAAATAATGCATTGTTACCATTTATTTCCTTACTAGAGGCCCAGTACACAAAATTTGTGCATGGATAGGGTCCCTAGCAGCTGCCAGCCAGGAAGGACCTCCCTTTCCTGACTGCCACCTGCCAGCTGAAGCCTTCCTTTATTCCGTGCTGTACTTGGTGGTCAGTGCATATCATAGCGAGCAGTTGAACTCCCGATCAGTCAAACTCCTGAGGGGACCCTTTCTTATTTTGCTTTTATATAGAGAGACTAGAGGCCTGGTACATGAAATTCGTGCATGGGGGTGTCCCTCAGCCCAACCTGCACCCTCTCCAATCTGGGTCACCTCGAGGGATGCCCTATTGCCCACATAGGCCCACTGGGATTGGGTCTAAATGGGCAGTCGGACATCCCTCTCACAATCCAGGACTACTGGATCCAAACCTCTCGCCTGCCTGCCTGCCTGATTTCCCCATAACTTCTTCTGCTTGCTAGCCTGGTCAACCACCTAACTGCTCCCCTGTCAGTCCGATTTCCCCTAACTTCCCTCCCATGCCAGCTTGGTCGCTCCTAACTATCCTCCTTTGCAGGCCTGGCAGCCCCCAACTGCACTCCCCTGCTGGCCCAGTCATCCCTAATTGCCTTCCATTGCCAGCCCACTTTCCCCTAACTGCCCTCTGTTGCCAGTCTGGTTGCCCCTAACTGCCCTCCCCTGCTGGCCCAGTTCCCCAACGTTCCTTCCTTGCAGGCCTGGTCACCCCCAACTGCCCTCCCTTGCAGGTCTGGTCCCTCCCAACTGCCATCCTCTGTTGGCCATCTTGTGATAGCTATCTTGTGTCCACATGGGGGCAGCCATCTTGTGTGTTGGAGTGATGGTCAATCTGCATATTATTCTTTTATTAGATAGGATGTTAAGATTATTTTCTATGTCTACAGCTTTCACTTGAGTATTGTACTAGATATTTGTTGTTTTGGTTAGCCAGTGGTGAAATGCTCTTCTTATTTTGTAATAACCCTTAAACATTTGGAAAACAGAACTTCATTTACAACATGAAAGCAGAAGTAGCTATATTACCTTTTGGCAGCTGATGTCTAATTACCCATTTTTATGTGGGAATTTGATGCTTGAGAAGAAAATCAGGAAAGTACAAGGATTTATTGCAATTATTTTAGCAACATCTATGGCTGTCAGTGTCTAGTAGTGTTGGGGGTATTGATTTTCTATGTCATTCAGCCTTTACTGTACAACAAACAAAAATCTCAGTGGCACATAGCAAAAGCATTTGTTCTCACTCATGCGTTACATGTTAACTGGGGCTCAGCTGGCCTTGGCTCCAGGCCATGCCCCATGTGTAGGTCTTCTCCATATGGCTCACATTTTTTTTCTGAGATAGTGGGAAACCTGGTGCATGTACATTCCAAGCACATTCCAAGCCTTTACTTATCATGTCTACTGACATCCCACTGGATGTCAGTAAGTCATGTGGCCAAGCCCAAAGTCAAGAGGCTATATATATTCCCCGCCCCCCCCCCAAGAGACCATGGCAAGGAAATGAATTTACAATGTAATCTTATGGAAATGGAGAAATAAGAGAGCATAATGGAATCTTCCACATGTCCAAAGCACACATTTCTGTGGCTGAAACTTGGTTGAGCCTTAACTCCTTTTGTTTCTGATGCAGAGTGTTTCTCCAGGCTTCCTCTTGATTTGCGAGCTACATGAATACGTCAGCAGTGACATTTCCATTAACAGGTATCATGTGGGCATTTGAGAGAGTCTTTGGGTACAAAAATGTCCTCAAGTGATATCAGGAAGCAATCGCCTGCCCTATAACTTAGTAAATCCAAATCCTGATTGATAATTTTTTCCATGGTACATTCTCCTATCAAATATTTTGTTATAGGAAACATTGATCATTGTATAGAATATAATTTTTGAGACATATACTTTAAATATAATATATGTCATAATTGTTAGGATATACTATTTTTGTTATTTTCATCCCAAATTTCTAGTTTATATCTTTTAAATCAAGCTTTTCACCAAAATACTCACTTGCAGAAAGATGAATTGGAAGTAATGGTATGCATTATTTCAAATTGCTTTTTTCCCCTCTATTGGAAACTAAATTTTGCAAGGGAGGCAGGCAAGTGTTTCCAAATAGTTACATTGATAAGAATTAAATAATTGAGTTTTAGTCAGCAGTAATTATTTTCCCCACAAGTGTAATATTTATTTGGAATGCTAAACATATAACTGGCAATTAATATTACTATTAATTAGTATTAAAGGTTAATATTAAAGAGAGTGCTTCTTCACTTTCTGGTAGATAATATATATTAGACATCAGAAGAATGCTAGTTAATAATGAAATATGAAAACCAAAGCCTGGAACAAAGAAAATGTACATTTTATAAGGGAAAAACAAGTAAGCCTGATGATCAGTCAATGTGAATTACTCTCAGTGTTCTCCCTTATGGTTAGAAATTTGAGCATGCAGAGTAATGCACCTGCACATCTGTGTCTGCTGGAGGGAATTGAGTGAAAGCACTACTGTCTATCCAAAAAGAAAATAGCATTTTAAAATACCTTGTAATGCAAGATAATGAGCTGATCTTATTACAAGCTAATAGACTCCATTACGTGCACAGGACCACTCTCGGGTCAGTCTGCTATTCCTCTTCTCTCACTCCGGATGCCACTCAGCTACTATCTTGTCTCCTCTTTACTGTGCAGACTTACTGCTACTTTGTATGTTTAATTTTGTTCTTTAAAAAAAAACCAAAAAAACAACAAACAAACAAGCAAACAAAAAACCCTTGGTGAATGCTGGTCTAAGTTAGCATCCGGTATCTGAAAAGTACCTTAAAAGAAATCAATTCTTTGTAAAGTCAAGCATAGAATATCAACTAACTAGAAGGGAGATGCATCATCGTGAGACACAGTCAGTGGCCTACACTCATGTCAGCATTTGCAACAAAACAGAATAGCTTCTTCAAACTGCAATTCTTTATCCTTAAAGGAGTAATTCCTTGTGGCAGATTATATGTGCTGTGGTAGCTGTATCAGTTAGTTTATCAGTTGAGTTCAGCTGAATGTAACAGAAAATCTAAATATAGCAGACTTCAAAGATATGGTTTATTATTTTGTCAAGAAAACAGGTTGGAGAGTAAATCTTCCCCACTTCCTCTCTCATTATCCAGAAAGCTCATTGTCTGGAATTTAGCTCCCTGGCCAATGCTATCTGAAAGGCATTTTGTTTTAAAAATTGAAAATACAGCCACACCCAACCAAATAATGAAAAATAAAAGATAAAGGAAATACAGTAGGAAACTAGCACACTTAATGACATAGCTAATCCAAAAATAAAAGTCCTAAACACTAATGGTAAAAGAATACTTTATGTTAAGGAAGACAAATACAACCAAGGACGAGAATATAATTTCATTTAATAAGAACAGTAGAGTACTCCAGGTGATGGCGGGAGCAGAGCATTTTGAACTTTCGGGAAATGATTGTACCATAGAGTTAAACAGGCAAGAACACCTTCATTCAAGAGAATTGCAATAGAAGAGAGAAATAGAATCAACTTGGCTGAAACAAATGGTTTCAGAAGAGGATGGTGGGGCTGGATAAGCCAATGGGAAAGCACTGGAAGGTGTTGGTTGCGGGGAGCTTGACCAGAGTGATTCTGCCATCTGAGTGTGAAAATGGGCACTTATCACAGTTAGGCTCCTTCCCTCCTACAGAAACTGGGAGATACGGGCCCTATTTTTCTTTATGATTACATTTCAAAGTCATGACTCCCAAGTACTTGAGAAAAATCATTTCTGGAATGCAAAAATAGCAAGAGGCTAAGAGAAGATTTATAACCCAAAGGGGAGGAACTCCAAAACAAGATGATTCAGGGGCCTATTGTCAGAAGGAAATCTGTCTAAAGTTTAGTCAAGCTGAGGGCATCAGTGAGGATCTCTTGGTCATTCTCACTGATGTTGTTCAGAAACACTATTCTATGGTGATAAGAATATTAAGTTTAAGTTTGTCTTGAAGAATTGATTTTAAATGTTCTAAAGTCAATATACCCCCTTATTGCCTGTACTCACACTACCTGCTATAACCGACTGCAGGTGAGATTAATTTTATGGACTTGTCAATATAAGCTTAAATATGTGTGTCCAATATCCTGAAAGACACACATGAAGCCATGGTAGTCATTAAAATGAGTAAGACATTTCAAAGTAAAGGTACAGAGAAATGAAACAAAAATAAGTGTGTACGAAGAAGCAGTAAGATATATTGAAAATGAAAATGACATTCACTGAAGAAAATATTCCATCAGACTCAATACTAGAGAATTAGTGATGAGGATAGTACCAGACACCCAGTACAAAGGGACAGAAAACTTAAAAGATTTGCAAAATAGCTTAAAAGCTCAAACAGATACCTAATAGGAAATCCTGAATAAAGTTTTACTGTATGTAAGTCCCAAGCAGGATCAGTGAAGATAAGAAAAAGCCACATCTAATTATGTTGTACTGAAACCCGAGAACGTCAGTGATACAGACAAATTTTAAAAAGCTAACAGAGTAAGTTCAAATTACCAGCAAATAAAAATATTAGTCGGTAAACAGATAACTCATCAGAAGTAAAAAGGAAACATTAGCTTAAAGGAAGGAGTAAAGGACAATCATTGCAGCACAAAAATATTGTAGCATTAAACTCATTTACTTAATTAAAATTAAAATTCAGTTGCATTTTATTTGTGTTAATACAAAACCCAGGATGATTTATATAAATAGTAAAAGTATATTAAAGTTCAGCAAGATTTTTTAGATGCAAAAAATAGTAACAGAATATAAAAATTAATGCCTTTTTCTATATGCTAACAAATATCAAGTTGGAAAATTGAAAATATACTTTTCACCGAATAAGTGATGCAGAAATGAATTTCATATGCACAGTCATAATGGAAAAAGTTTTAAAACACTGAGAAACATAAAAGAACACTCCAAGTGGTGATTATAAATAAAGTGTTTTTGGATAAAAAGACTCAGTACCTTGAGTATGTCAAATTGTCCTCAATCTATAAATTCATAGCAATTCTAATCAAAATTCAAAGAAGGGCTTTCATGAAACAGGACAAGCTGACATAAAAAAATAGCCATGTACAAAAAATAACTAAAGTTATTTTGAAAGATGAAAAAATTATTTGCTATTTTCTACAAAATAGCAATTTATACTATCATAATGTCATGGCAGTTAAGATAATTTGGTTTAGATAAACAGTGAAGGGACAGTCTTTCAAATACATGTGAAAAATTGAGGCATGGATAAAACACATTTTGGTGTGGAAAGAATAGGTCAATCAAACACAGCACCAAGGTAATTAGTTATCCAAATGGGAAAATATTAAAATAGATTGAGATCTTGTTCACACACATTTTCTAATTGGATTAAAAGCTTTGAAAAGTTTGAATATTTTAGGAAAAAAGAACAAATTTATGATTTCAATATAAGCTTTTCTTTAAAAAAACAAATGCCCCAAAAGTATACCTAAGTTTTAAAGCTGTATATGTTACTTCATTAAAATGAAAGACTTTTGTACCAAAACAAGAAAAAACAACCAGGAAAGAAGAGTAAAGAAAAATCATAAAAGTGAGAAGACATTTGAAATGTAAAAAATGAGTAAGACAATAATACCCGGAATGAATATAGAACACAAATTATAAACCCATAAATGTATCTTAAAATAAAATGTTGAACAAAAAACACATAGCATGATAAGTATAATGTAACTAGAGGCCTGGTGCATGAAATCATGCATGTGTGGGATCTAGCCACTAGCCCTTTTGGGACAGATCTGGCCAGCCTGGCTGGGGAGAGGGGTTGTGGGTGGTTGCCGAGCTGGCCCCACCCCCTGGTTGAATTCCTGGTTGAACTTCCAGTCAAACTCTTCATCAAGGGAACAATTTGCATATTACCCTTTTATCATATAGGATATTTATATAAAAATTGAGAATATGCCAAACAAATGCATCTTATTTATGGATTTATTCATATGAGAAATACTGGAAAAGATTTTAAAAACTCAGGTGGAAGGGGAAGCATCATTCAAGAAGGATTAACAGGTTTCGGTGATATTTGTCATTGTTATGGGTCACACTTTCTTCCCTCCAAAATTTTCTGTTGAAGTTCTGACCTCAGAGTACCCCAGAGTATGACCTTATTTGGAAATGGGGTTGCTGCGAAGCTAATTGGTTAAGTTAAAATGAGGTCATACTGAATAGGTGGTCCTTTATCCAATATAACTAGTGTCCTTAGGCAAAGGGAAATACGAACACAGAGACATGCACACAGGAAGAATGCCATGTAAAGATAGGCGCTCTGCTGCCACAAGCCAAGGAACTACCAGAAGCTAGGAGGCGGGAACAGATCTGCCCCTCGCACCTTCTGAGTGGCTGTGGCTCTGCTGACACCATCATTTCAGATTTCTGGCCCCCAGAGCTATGAGATAAAAATTTCTGTTGTCACTCAGTTTGTTGTGTCTTTGAGGCAGCCCTTGCAAACAGTCTTTTTTTTTTTTTTACTTAATTATCTACAGCAATTACTGCAAAAACATTTTTAAGTTGATAAAATTGAATGATAATTACATGTAATAGGCTGTCAGATTATTCTCTGTGTTTATCTCTGAACTTGAAAATATCATGAATTTAAAAAAAAAGTTCTTATAATCAAATACATAACTAATAAAATAGAAAAGGTACTCAGCTAAAGAAGCTACAATATATTTTTTTTAAATGAACCTCATGAACAGGAAAAGTCCTAAACAGTTCTAAATACTGAATTAGTACACTAAAAGTTAGTACAATTGAGAAAATTATTCTCTAAACTTAAAATGCAAAACTGGAAAATCTGATTAAGAGTAAAGATTTATGAGCAGAAAATATGTAAAGAAGACTTGGATTATATCAACATATATGGAGATGATTTTTTAAATAATCATGATAAAATTAGCAATGTTATACACTAATCTGTTTAAATATCTTGAGAAAGAAATGATTTCTTAATAACTATAAATCACCAGATACACATCTAAAAGAAAATCTAAATTTCTTTGTTAATGTGGAAAGTATATATTAAATTTGCAAAAGAGGAAGTAGATAATTTAAATAGTAATAACAGTATACATCACACAAATGAAAGGTAGGTAATGAAATATATTGTCATCTACCACAAAAGGGAATGAGAGATAATAAAAGATATTGACACTCAAATGTAGAAACATCCATGAAAATATCCTCTATACATTGTTTTGTATACAAAACCTTTACTTCTCTCTCCCACTAGACTGAAAGCATCTTGAAAGCAACATTTGGGGATTTTATGCTTTTATATTCCTCAGTTCTTAAGAAAAAAATATGTATATGAGAATGCATAATGCTTACAAGGTTGAAAGTAAATGGTAAATTTGTTACACAGCTGATAAAAATGTGTATTGAAAAAACTCTGAAAAATGATTTTGCAATATTTACTTTTAAAACTCCTTCAATTTGTTATTTCTGCAATCAATCCATTTCTTGAAATCCAGTCTAAACAAATAATCAGAAAACCAAACAAAGGTTTTTGTCAAATATTGTCATTGCCAATAATTGTAAAAACCTAGAAACCACCTAAATAACCAACAACTGGGAAATTATTATGCAAATTATAGTATAGCATATTATGTAATCTTTTAAATAAACTCAGTGTTTTAAAATATGGTTTTTATTGTTCTTAGAGAGAGGGGGAAAAAGAGGGAGAGAGAGAAACATCAATCAACTGTCTCCTGTATACATATCATCCGGGGATTGAACCTGCAACCTGGGAAAACCTTTTGGTGCACAAGACTATACTCAACCAACTGAGCCACACTGGCCAGGGCTAAATAAATTTATATTTAACTAAAGTTATGAGTAATGCTGCTATGAGCATTCACATGAAAGTTTTTCTGTGCACCTCTGCATTTATATCTCTTGGCTACATACAAAGGAGTGGAATAACCATTTTGCATTCATTTCAGCAGTGTTTGAGGGTTTCAATTTTTCCATTTTCTTACCAAAACTTATTTATTTTTATTATAGCCATCCCAGAGGGCATCTCATTGTGGTTTTGATTGGCCATTTCCCTAATGACTAATGATGTTGAGCACCTTTTCATGTGCTTACTGGTCATTTGTATATTTTTGAGGAAATGTCTCTTCAAATCCTTTGCCCATTTTAAAATTGAGGTTTTTACATTGTTCAATTCTGATAGTTCTTTATATAGTCCTTATACTAGACTCTTATCAGATACATGATTTTTGAATATTTCCTTCTACTCTGAGTTGTTTTTTCACTTTCTTAATAGTGTCTCTTTGAAGTCCAAATTTTGAAACTTTAAGTAGCTTATCTATTTTTCCTTTGATTGCTTGTGAATTTGGTGTCATATTTAAGAAGTTATCTACCAAAACCAGTTTGGCTCAGTCTAAACAAATAATCAGAAAACCAAACAAAGGTTTTTGTCAAATATTGTCATTGTTGATAATTGTGAAAACCTAGAAACCACCAAAATAACAACAACCAGAAAATTATATAGAGTGTCGGCCTGGGGACTGAAAGGTCCCAGATTCGATTCCAGTCAAAGGCATGTACCTTGGTTGTGGGCACATCCCCAGTAGGGGGTGTGCAAGAGGCAGCTGATCAATGTTTCTCTCTCATCGATGTTTCTAGCTTCCTATCCCTCCCTCTTCCTCTCTGTAAAAAAATCAATAAAATATATTTTAAAAAGAAAAAAAAAGAAGTTATCTAATTAAAAATTATGAATATTTCCACCTAAGTTTCCATCTAAGAGTTTTATATGTTTAGTTCTTACATGTAGACAGGTACACTTATATATTTGAAGTGTACTCAGCATTCTGTATGTAAATACTCAATTCCCTTCTTGTCAGTATGGTTTTCCTCTTCTCAACTGTGCCTGACTTTCTCCCTCCTCTGAAGAGTATCGTTGCCTCCTCTCTGCCAGGATTGGAGAGAGAAAGGCATCAAACTGCATGAAGTAGGGGGTTGGATTTAGGCACTAACAGCTTCTTGAGCAATTTTTGTTGTTGTTGGTAATCCTCACCCAAGGATATATTTTTCCATTGATTTTTATAGATCATGGAAGGGAGGAAAGTAGGAATAGAGAGAGAAAGGGAGAGAGAGAGAGAGAGAGAGTGAGAGAGAGAGAGAGAGAGAGAGAGATCAGTGTAAGAGAGACACATCGATTGGTTGCCTCCTGCATGTATCCCAAAAGTACAACCCAGATATATACCCTTAACCAGGAATCAAACCTTCAACCCTTCAGTGTGTGGGCCAGTGCTCTGACCACTGAACTCACTGGCCAGGGCTTCTTGAGCAATCTTTGTAGCCCCACCTCCACCTCTACCTCAGAGCTACCAGGTACCAATACTTAATTATGATTATCAGGTGTCAGTGTCTGTGCTATAATTTGGGCTGTTTCTGAGTTTGCCCTGCAATTGCTTTGGGATCCAGCACCTTCACCTGGTCAATTGCCCCCCCCCCCCACCCCCCTGCAGTTCAGTTTTAAAAATTGTGCTGCTCTTTTATTCTTTTCTTCCTTTTGGTATGAAGTCTTAAATTAAACCCATCCTGTGGTCTCAGTAAGAATTCAGAAGAGAACAAAAGTAAGCGCCTGTTCTATTGTGATCTTTTATCCACACGTTGGAAAGATTGATTTTTATCATGTTATCTGATTGTTATGTTAAAAATAGCAAAATTTAAGCCACCAAATTAATAAACAGTATTTAGTGTGGGTTCAGTGTGCATATAAGGACAGTTTGGGAACTGAGAGTTCAGGAAAAGAAAAACTGGCATGAAGCTCAGGGCCATGAAGTACAAAATGGATAATGAAGTGCGAAAGAGGAATGCCGTTTAATCTTGAAAAATAGTTGGTTTATAACAAATAGGGATCCCCACACAGTATGGGATTAGTTAAAAGATCTCACAGGATCCCTAGGAAGATGACTTCAGTTTCTTTTATGATTGTCAGAGGCATTGCTAAGAAATAACCCAAGTTAAGTTTGGTTATGTTGATAAAAATTAGCTAGATTTCATTTTGTGGCTTAAATGTTGTTGTTTTTTTCTGCTCAGGGAATTCTCAACTTTTCTATGCATTTTGTATTTAACTTTAATGCATCAAGCCTATGCTGTTCAACTTTTCCTTAGTTCTATCTACTTGATAATTAAGGTTCTTTCCTCTCACACCCTGCTACGTTTTCTGTCAGACTTGGTTTTCAAAACCGTGGTGAATTTTTAAAAATTGTATTTGTGAATATTTAAGCAATAGATTGAGAGGGGTGTGTTAGAACCTTCTAGTCAGAGAACGTTTTGCATAAGAAACTATTAATATTTTTAGAAAATTGTGTGACATGCCAACACTGTTTTGGCTCAGCGGTAGAGCGTCGGTCTGCAGACTGAAAGGTCCCGGGTTCGATTCCGGTCAAGGGCATGTACATTGGATGCGGGCACCAATGTACCTGGTAGGGGGTGTGCAAGAGGCAGCTGACCGGTGATTCTCTCTCATCGACGTTTCTAGCTCTCTATCTCTCTCCCTTCCTCTCTGTAAAATATCAATAAAATATATTAAAAAATAGAAAATTGTGTGGCATGATTGGATGAACAACTAGAATTGGGGATGCTGGTTTTTGATACTTTATTTCTAAAGAGGTAAAGAAAGGCCTTTTGCTCACATTTTCAGAAATGACTTTTCTCATCACCCGAGGCCTATTTCAGCGCATCCAGGTCATCACTCATCACAGGTGTTCAGTGAGTGTGTAGGCGGCTCCTCTGCTGAGAGCTTCTCTTACAGCAAAACTCCTTAAGAGAGCCGTCTGCCCACACTTCATCATGCTCGCTCCCTGGGTAATATCATTCCATTTCGTGATGCTAAAACCCTACCAATAACATGACGGGTTCAAATGTATATTTCTGTCTCTGGCCTTCTTAAAGTTTTAACTCATTTAACCGACCGGCATTCGCATGCCTAGTGGACATCTTGAAAAAGAAGTCTTAATTACACCCTCCTGCATGTTCCTTCTCAGGTTGTTTTCAGTCTCAGCAAATGACTCAACCATTTACCCTGTTGCTCAGGACCAAAACCTAAGAGTAATGTTTGTTTTTCTTTAATTGAGGTGTAATTGACATATTATATTAGTTGTCACATAGTGATTCAGTGTTTGAATATATTGTGAAGTGATGGCCACAGTCTTATCATCCATCACCACACATAGCAAACGAACATCTTTCACATAAAATCTGAGTTCTTTTCAAATAGTTGCTTCTGCCCTGGATCCTGGGGTGAGTGAGTCTGCAATTAACTCTTTTAAGAGCCTTTTCCCAGTTCTCCACAGCCCCGTGGGTCACATGGTCGTGATCCTGTTGGTTTTTAAGCTAGATGTTTTTGGGATCATTTCTCAGAGGCAGTTCTTAAAAGTTGGGGCACTTAATGTGGGTGGGATATGATCCCTTTAGCTTCTCAGGGATGAGCTCTGGATACTGACTTTTCTCTTCATTGTAGATCACCACCCTGGGGGTGGAGGGGCAGTTTATGCCATGGTTGTGCTTCAGCCTTTTCTAGCTGCTTGGATGTGGTTTTATTATTTGCTCAATACAAAGGAGTTGCTTTGCTAGTTTTTTGGGATTCCCCCTACCCCCATGGAGGAAACTATTCCATTTGTAGATATAGATTCAGTGTTTCCTTGGGAGGAGGCCAGTTCAGGATCTTTTTATGTCATTATCTTGAACTTGAGCCAAAGACAATCATTTTAAAAAGAAAAATTGATAAATGATTTACTACCATGTGTGTTTGCTGTATGAGCATGGGACTTTCCCATGATTATTCATGTTCTACTTCCCAACTACACACTAATTCATGTACTCATATGAGTAAAAGTTAACAATAAGCCGAAACCGGTTTCGCTCAGTGGTAGAGCGTCGGTCTGCGGACTGAAAGGTCCCGGGTTTGATTCCGGTCAAGGGCATGTACATTGGTTGTGGGCACATCCCCAGAAGGGGGTGTGCAGGAGGCAGTTGGTCGAAGTTTCTCTCTCATAGACGTTTCTAGCTCTCTATCTCTCTCCCTTCCTCTCTGTAAAATATCAATAAAATATACAAAAAAAGTTAACAATAATGTTCCTAAAAATCATCTCTTCTTGTATAATTTTAATAACAAATGTCACCCCAATACATTGGATTTAATTTTTTATTTTTACTCTTGTAAAATGGTTGTAATTACAAACAAATTTTACCAAATAATTTACAGGTAATACTTGACAAATGTTATTTATGTATATATGAAATTAAATGGCAGCAGATTTATTTTAATCTAAAATAATTCTGATTATTCAAATAGTATCATTTTCATTCTTCCACCTGTACATTTGATCTGGATGAACTGATGAGCCTTTTATCATTTATAAATTGATCTTCAATTAAAAGCTGCTCATAGGAATGTGTTAATAATTTTAATCTGGGACAATGAGATAGCTGATTTCAGTGATCAAATTCCATAAACTCTCAAATATGTCTTTTAAAAATAAAACTCAACCATAAACAACCAAATATATTATTTTTAAGGTAACTCAAACAGAAAATATCTTTTGTGCACATTTTTTTGTGCTGGCCCTGAAAATTAAATGTCTAAATCTTTCCTAGTTAAATAGGCACTATATTCTATTTTTCTTCTTTCCTAGAGAAGACTGCATCCTTTAAAAAATACACTGAAAAACTGTAATATTAGAGTGTTTAAAAAAAGACAGAATACAATGGAAAACTCAATTCTGCAACATAGACTATACAACTCAGAATTTGTGACATATTTTCTAAAACACACACACACACACACACACACACACACACACACACACACACACACACACATTAGAGGCTTGGTGCACAAAATTCCTGCATGCAGGAGTGGGGGATGTCCCTCAACCCAGCTTGCATCCTCTCTAATCTGGGAACCCTTGAGGGATGACCCACTGCCCATTTAGGGCAGTAGAACATCCCTCTCACAACCCAGGGCTGCTGGCTCCCTACTGCTCCACCCTGCCTGCCTTCGTGATTTCCCCTAACTGCTTCTGCCTGCCAGCCTGATCATCCCCTAACCCAGGGGTGGGCAAACGTTTTGACTGGAGGACCACAATGCGTTCTTAAAATGGACCGGAGGGCCGGAACAAAAGCAACCTGACCATCCTGGCACTCTCATCTTGGGCTGCTGGTGAAGGAGTGGAGGGGAGAGCAAGAGAACCCTCCATTCTTTTGGCTCTGAGGGCCCGATAGAACAGCCTAATGGGCCAGATCTGGCCCACGGGCCATAGTTTGCCCATGGCTGCCCTAACCACTCCCATGACAGCCTGATTGATGTCTAACTGCTACCCTGCCACCCTGTTTGCTCCCAACTTCCCTTCTCTGCCAACCTGATCACCCCTAACTGCCCTCCCCTGCAGGGTTGATAGTCTCCACTGCCCTCCCTTGCAGGCCTGATCCCTCCAAAGTGTCCTCCCCTGTTGGCAATCTTGTGGTGGCCATCTTGTTTCCATATGGGGGCAGGATCTTTGTCCACATGGGGGCAGCCATATTGTGTGTTGGAGTGAAGCTCAATTATTCTTTTATTAGATAGGATAAAGGCCTGGTGCACAGGTGGGGGCCAACTGATTTGCCCTAAAGGGAGTCCTGGATCAGGGTGGGGATCTCTTGGGGCATGGGGTGGCTTGGGTGAGGGGCCTGTGATGGTTTGCAGGCCAGCCATGCCCCCTGGTGACCCAAGAAGAGGCCCTGATATCTGGAATTTATTTACCTTCTACAATTGAAACTTTGTAGCCTGGAGCAGAGCCAAGCTTCCCGCTCTCTCCGTTGCTGCTGCCATTTCTGTTTGGTTTGTTTACCTTCTATAATCGAAACTTTATATTCTTGAGTGGAGGCCTGGGCCCAGCAGTGTGTGTGGAAAGCTTAGCTCCCTCCGTTGCTGGGGAAACCCAAGCCTCCCTCCTGGTAGCCATCTTGGTTGGGTTTATTTGCATACTTGCTTTGATTGGCTTGTGGGCGTGGCTTGTGGGTATAGCAGAGTGATGGTTAATTTACATATTACTCTTTTATTATGTAGGACACACACACACACACACACACACACACGCACATGCACACGCACACACACACACACACACACACTAGAGGCCCAGTGCATGAAAATTCATGCAATGAAGTGGGGGAGGAGGGTCCCTCAGCCTGGCATGCCCCATCTCACAGTCTGGGAGCCCTCAGGGGTAGGAGGCAACCCAGTGATCAGAGGAAGGCGATGTCCCCATCACACCTCTGTTGCTGCCACTGCTGGCAGCACAAGCCTTGGTTGGCCCTGATTACCTGAGCCTCGAGTGACCCTGGGCAGCTGGGCAGCTGCCATCTGAGGCTTGCTTTTGTCTCAGGCCAGCCCTGGGGGGCTGGGGGGCTGAGGGAACTGGGGGACTCTGAAGGCATGGCTGGGCCCACCCCCAGCTGTGTCTGGCAGCTCCTTGCGCCAGTGGGGCTGAGGGGACTAGGTGCTGCCATCTTGTCGCTGTGGGCACTGCCATCTTTGAGTGTGTGGCAGTGAACTAGGATATTACCTCTTTATTAGATATGAGAATATATATATATAAAGATAGTGGTAGTCCTAGCCAGTTTGGCTCAGTGAATAGAGCATTGGTCTGCAGACTGAAGGGTCCTGGGTTCCATTCAGGTCTAGGGCATGTACCTTGGTTGCAGGCTTGATCTCCAGTAGGGGGCATGCAGCAGGCAGCTGATCCATGTTGCTCTCTCATTAATGTTTCTAACTCTTTATCTGTCTCCCTTTCTCTCTGTAAAAATCAATAACATACATTTTAAAATAAACAACTAAATAAAGACAATGGTTGGAAAAGATAATTTTCTCCTGAATTGCGCAGTATGTACATCCCCAGTAGCATGGGAAATTGTCTTAGACTGAATCTACTTTTGACAAACACAAGGATTCCTATTTAAAAGACGCTGCCAGTCTCTGCACAGTAGTGCTGTTAGCTGACAGGCAGATGTTAAACAAAACTCTCTCACTCTGTGAATTCCTGTTGCTATGCTTCATACACACCTTTCTTCCTGAAACAAAAGGCAGGGAATAGCCTGGAAGGCTGCAGTTCATATATGATAATGCTGCCAGCCCTTCAGGGCACTTGTCTTTCAACTATCACACTATATAATGCTGTTTAATTATAGCTCTTTTTCTTCCACACATGCAAGTCACTGGTGATTCAGTAAATTAGATAATTGCCTATGTTTTGAGAGAAATTGTAGAAACATGTACTAAAGATTTCTGTAGCAAGCTCACATTTGAAAAATGTTTGAGAACTAAGGCAAAATAATCCTCATTAATGCTTTTAGTCAAACCTCTAACCATATACTTGTTCTTTTTTTTTTACATTTTAAAAATGTATTATTTTTTTATTTAAAATAATTGGGGTGTCATTGGTTAATCAAGTTATATAGGTTTCAAGCATACAATGCTATCATACATCATCTAAATATTGCATTGTGTGCCCACTTCCCAAAGTCAAATCTTCCATCACCATATTTTAAAACTTTTACTACTCTCCTCCCCTCTAGTAATCATATTATTGTCTATTATTTTTGTTTGTGACAACATGGATAGATCTTGAGACTACCTTTCTAAGCAAAATAAGTCAGAAAAAGTAAAGAAACATAGGATTTCACTCATATGTGGGATATAAAACTGAAAGCAACAAATGCGAAAGTAAGAAAAACAAACAAAAAACATCTATTTATTTTCATTGTTAAATGAAGAGATAGATGCCTGGAAGCAGAATACTTTCTTTTAATTAAAATATAATCGACACGTAACACTATATTAGTTTCAAATGTACAACTCAATTCAATGTCTGTATACATTGAGAAATGATCACCACAGTTGAGTCTAGTTAATGCCCATAAGCCCATAACTATACATAGTTACACATTTTTTTCTTGTGATGAGAACTTTTAAGATGTGTTCTGGTCAGCAACTTTCAAATATGAAATACAGTATTATGAACGATAGTCACTATTACATCTCTGACTTAATTTATTTCATAACTAGAAGTCTGTGCTTTTAACCCTCTTCATCCATTTTACATAACACCTATACCTGTGCCGCTGGTAACCGCCAATCTGTTCTGTGTCCATGAGCTCAGATTGTTTGCTTGTGTGTTAGATTCCACATGTGAGATCATGTAGTATTCGTCTTCTGCTGTCTGGCTTATTTCATTTAGCAGAATGCCCTCAAGGTCCATCCATGGTGTAAGGAATGGCAGGATTTTATTCGTTTTTTATGGTGAAATAACATTCCATTGCACATATACACCACATCTTCATCTGGACACCTAGTTGCTTCTGTATATTGGTTATTATAAACAGGGCTGCAATAAACACATGGATGTATATACCTTTTTATTATAAAGACAATTATTATAACTAATTTTTTTACAATTTTTTTCAATAAATTTACATTCAATATTACCTTGTATTAGTTTCAGGTGTACATCATAGTGCATATAACTTTTTAAAATTGTTGGCTTTCATTTTTTTTTTGGAATAAATACCCATAAAGGGATTTGCTGGCTCACATGGTAGCTCTATTTTTGATTTTTGACTGAACCCCATGCTGTTTTCCATAGTGTACCAATTTACATTCCCACAGGAGTGCAAGAGGATTCCCTTTTCCCCACACCCTCACCATGACTTATTTATCTTTTTTTTAAATAATAGTCATTCTAACAGAAATGAGCTCATATCTCATTCTCATTTATATTTACATTTCCCTGATGATTAGTGCTGTTGAGCATCTTTCCATGTTCGCGTTGGCCATCTATATGTTTTCTTTGGAGAAATACCTATTCAGATCCTCTGCCCATTTTTTTAAATTGGATTTTTCTTCCATAGTTGTGTGAGTTCTTTAGATATCAAAAATTGTTCTTATAAGAACTGTGGCTATGGGATGTGGGAGAGATTCTGGTGAATATGTTCTGTGCTGGTACTTTCAAGTTCGCATCACAGATGGTCCTCCAAGGAATATCCAATTTACTCAGGGCTTAATGGGCCTCTACTTTGCAAGTGATGTTACTCAGGAGCCAAGGAACTATCTCCCTCACACCTCACCTGGAGAAGGTAATGTTCTATAACAAATTCTACTTTTAGTCAAGCACAAAGGATAAATGCTTTTCCCATGTGTAACAAGGAAGCCATCTGGATGGAGGGAGTGAGGAGGAAAGCGGAATGGGCTCCCTTATGGGACCTGGAGCCCACTGCACTGAGGCTTGTAAAAGCCCTGATGTTTCACTCGCCTCCCACTCTTCCCCAAATGGTTGTTGTTGTTGTTTTTTAATTTACTCAGCAGACATATTGCATTTTAATTTCCAAGAAATGAAGTTTTAAAGGTTAACTATGTTGGGGAGAATGTAAGGGTTCTTGGGTAGCTGCTTTTTGCTAAAAGAAAAACAATCTAATATTTGTCATTGAAAATATATTTCCTTAAAATCTTTTACTTATGTATTTCAAAGCTGCTGGACTTCTGAGCAAACCTAAAGCTAGGAAAGCTAGTTAAATAATTATGATTTGTAAAAATACTTTTGCTTTATTTATATTATATTTCAGATTTTATTACAAATGCTCTAAATTTCTAATGGAGAAAAAAAAATAACAATAGGAGAAAGTTCCCACAGTAAAACTTTCTGCAATTCTGTAAACTTTCCCTGTTGGTACAATTTCTATTTGAAAATTGGGGTGGGGCAGGTCAAAATTACAAAAACAAACAAAATATTTCAGTAGAGCCGGAGGCACTGTATTTCACAGCTATGGGAAGCAGGATTAAAAACAAAGACTAGAGTTAAGGTTGAAATGATTAATCCATATCCTTTGATACAGCTGTTGAAGATTTACCAAATATCTTAAACACCCCAAAAGACTAGATTGACTTTTTTCCCCCAGAAAATTTCAGATTCTATCACCACCAAGAAGTCTGAAATGACAAGTACACAGTAATGCATAGACCAGGCAATTCTTTCTCCCTTCATTAACTATCCCAAATCTTAAACGAATGCATACTTACTGCTGTCACCCTCTGCTTAGCCTCAAGCTCTCCTTATAACTTTTTAACCTGGACTCCTTTTCTGTCACTGTGAGGACCACGAGGACACTGTTTTGTCCAGATTACCATTGCCTTCCTAAACTGCCCATTCCGATGCTTGCCCTAGAAAACCCAAAACTTCAAGGATTAAAGCTGGTTTGCAGTAGTTGCCCAAAAAGTAATGGGGAAGTAGAGAGTCAAAGACAGTTAAGACAAGTTGAGAGGAGCAGCCCTTTCCATCCCATCTTTTCACACAACCTCAAGAAAAGGGGTCGCTACCATGGCCCAAGATCTTGACATCTTATTAGCAGCCATGCTAACTGGTTGAGCTTTGTGAGCAAAGAGATGAAAAGTCCTGTGCTTGTGAGGGTGTGTGGGGAAGCACGGGACTTGGTTGGAAGGTCTGTAAGGAGGATTCTCTGAGAGGTCGGGGACCTCTGAGGAGACCTTGCTGAAGGCGGCAGGCCCCTACTTTGACTTGTCCAAAAAAGTCTGATGGGGGTGGAGGGAGTTGCTAGAAACCCTGTTTAGTCTTTAAAGACTCAACCTTGCGGAAGCATATGCTTTCTCAAGGAAAACTACCCTGCTGATTGCACCTAGAGGTTAATTTGAATTCAAGCTGCTGTTACAATAAAAAGGCAAACAGGACTGCTTTTCCTGCTAAGATAAAACAGTCCCTTAGCCTCTCTTTCACAGAAACCTGTGTCAGAGTAACCTGTTCATTGCTCAGGGTCAGCCCTGGCAAGGTGCTCTCTCTCTCTGTCTTCTGGCACAATTGCTAAATAGAGAGGAGAGAAATAAAATGAGGATGGAGGGTGTTGATTTTTTCTGATAAGTCTAGCTATTTTGTTGTTTATCTGCCCCCCCCCCTCTCCATAGTGCCTCCAACATACTGTAGAATAGACTCTTGGAAGTTTTCACTAGCCTTGGGAAGGAATGCTCTGTCTAGTTACCAAGTCCACTTGGGCAAGTCTGTTTCATTAGGGAATTGCTTTGAAATGTGAAGATAGAGCCCAGCTTGGAATAAACACTATCTGGTTCATACTTTTCCCTTGATTATTTGTTCCTTGGGAACTTCACGTAGAAGTGTTTGATCTAGAAAAAATTCTAAATAGTAAAACTTTTCATTTTAGCTACCACATGGTATTTGTACTTATTTTTGGCTGCCTTAATTTGCCATTGCTTATAAGCATTATTGTTTATAAGCATTATTCCAATCTACCAACATTATTTGGCTCATATACACAAAATACTGACTTAGGTTCTGAGAGAACATAAAATAATCTTGCCCATAATGAATTACAACCTACTTGGGCAAATTATTTCAGTTAGCATAATGCTCTCTAGTTCCATTCATGCTGTTGCAAGAAGAATTCCTCCTCCTCCTCCTCCTCCTCCTCCTTCTTCTTCTTCTTCTTTTCTCATTTGATGGGTACTTGCGCTGTTTTCAGATCTTGGCTATTGTAAATAATTAACATAAAGGTGTGTATATATTCTGACTGGCATTTCAGGATTCTTAGGATATATTCCCAGAAGAGGATTTTAATAGAGCCTTATTAAAATAACTGGCTAAAAAATTAAGGCATAAACTCACATGATACTGAGACATTTTCTAGCAATACTGATCATTTTGGCTCTTGAGAATGGAAAAAAATAAAATGATTTTGGATGGAGAAATTCTTAGGAGCTATTAGGCCCATTGTTGAAAAGATGGGTCAAGAAACCCAACTAAGAGTCTAGTAAGGCTACAGAGCAGAAAAAGAAGAGTATTTATTCATATTTTGGAAGCATAAAGAAGTGAGAAAGGGGACATTGTGGAGTTATAGTAAGAGACAAGAAATGTTAAATTCAAGATCCTGCATTAGCTCATTTTTCTTTCTTTGATAATTTATTTTTTATCTACTCCTATGACTTCAATTGTCATCTAAATTAAATATGTTGAGTGTTTGGCTCTAAAGAAAAATTTAATGAAAGTTATCTATTATCTTTTTTTTGTGTTATTTGCTTATACACAAAGGCCTCCTACACAAATTTCTGACTTCCCTGCATAGTTCCAGATTTATTGTTCCAAAGCTGACTTCAAGCATCTCAGATTTAACCCATTCCAAGTAGAATTTATTAATCCTTTATAAGAAAAAGCTTTTCTATTATCTTCCTATGCCACAGTAAATTACATTATACACCCAGTCTTACAAGTTAAAACGTTAGAATCATCAATTACCATTCCCTTTCAGTCACAGTCACATTCAGTTACCATATCCTGCCAATTCCCATTCTGAAATGTCTCTAAAACCTGATCTTCAATCATCCAAATTGCAGCCTCTCTAGTTTAGGCACCCATCATTACTCTCCTAACCTATTAGGGCGACCTTTGGTTCCACTTATCAGCTATTTAGATCGAGGCCATTCTCCACACTATTGTCACTGCCATTTTTCTAAAACTATAATCATGTCACCAACATTCTAGATATTGGATGGTCCCTAATTAACCACAGGATAAAACCATCCATTCATTCATTACACACTACTCGTGGTGCCAGAATCCTGGGGTACAGTGATGAACAAGGCAGTCATGATTGCCCTGCCTATCCTGGCTCTTCCTGACTTCATGCTCATTGACATTTCCTCGCCATGCACGCTCTTTCCTCTGCATTGGGTTACTATCACCCAAGAGTATTCTGGCCCTTCTCACAATCGGTTGTCTTTGTACATGCTGGCCCAACTGTCTAGAACATATTACCTAATCAGAAATTTCTCAAATGCCATTCCTTCTATTTTTTTTTAAATATATATTTTATTGATATTTTACAGAGAGGAAGGGAGAGAGATAGAGAGCTAGAAACGTAGATGAGAGAGTAACATCGGCCAGCTGCCTCTTGCACACCCCCTACTGGGGATTTGCCCACAACCAAGGTGCATGCCCTTGTCCGGAATCGAACCCGGGACCTTTCAGTCCTCAGACGGACACTCTACCACTGAGCCAAACCGGTTTCGGCAAATGCCATTCCTTCTATGAACTGTGTGTTATGTCCATGGCCGGGATATTTCTTCTTCCTTGTTCTAGGACTCTGCTTATGTTTCTGTTATGATATCTGATAGGTTTATCATTCTCTTTCCCTTGTATTGTGACTTCCTGTAAAATTTTGTATACCTAAAGCATAACACACAGCCTGACATGTATATGCTGAATGAATGGAAAGCAGTCCCGGGAAATCCTTGAATACTCTGGAGACAGGATAAAGAGAAAGTTATAAGCACACATTTTTGGAGGGAAACAACTAATTTGAATTGTCACTATTTTTGTTGTTGTTGTTGTTATTGTTGTTGCAGAACTTGAACAAGTCGTTTAATACTCTTTGTTTATTATCGTAATGTTCAAGTGTATGCAAAATCAAAGAGAATAGTATTATGAACTCATGGGGTTATCACCCATTGTCAGTTATTATCAACACATGTCTAATATTGCTTCATCTCTACCTTTGTACTTTCCCCCAGGCATTCTAAACTATGTTCAAGCAAATTCCAAACGTTATCACTTAAATTCATAAATACTTTATCATGTATCTTATAGAAAATGACTCTATTTTTATAAGATCATATAACATCTCAATTAATAACTCCTCACTATCAAATATTCAGTTCAAATTTTCCCAGTTCTCTCTATTTAATAAGCATACGTGCTATCTAAACAGCTAGTTTGTGTGAGTCATATCATATCATGATAATTTCCACATATCATGTGCTGATAAATGTTTTAATATACCTTAACGTTTCCTCTTTCTTCTTTTATTTCTTCCCTGCCTTTTTGCTATTGAAGAAACCTGTTTCTTGTTCCCTTTAGGGTAGCACTTGTATCACCTGAGGCTGTTCTCTAAAATGCAGATTCTGGTCAGGAGGTATTGCATGCGGCCTGAGAGTCTGCATTTCTAATTCCCACCTAAAGTCATAACTGCTGGTCCATGGGCCACATTTTAGAAATAAGAGCAGAGTATCTCATTTTCCAAATTTGCTAATTCTGTCTTCATGATGTCATCTGCCATGCTCCTCTGTATTGCTGTGATATTCTGTACACTGATTGCTGTATCTAGAATTGTGCTTTTCAACATTGGCTATGTCATAGCATCATGGAGTAATGTTATAAAATCTTCAGGTCCAAGACATCCTCAGATAAGATATTCTGGATAAAGTCCTTTATTATTTACTTTTACTTATCAGATTTCAGAACAATGAGTCATTTATCATATTCTAAAATATCATTTAAATATATGAATATATTTGCATCTATTTATCTGTCTATACACACATATAAAATAACCAGAATTTTTAACAGAAAAGGAATTCTATATTTTGCAGCATACATGTATCAATGAACCACCTAAATGTAAAATAGGTTGCTCTCTTTAGTAGTGGTAGTGGATTTTTCTTCTCTTTTTTGCCTTTCTTCTTGTTCTGTATATTTTTGGGAATTATACAAGCACAAGGGTCTCGTGAAAATGTGCCATCATCAGCAATAAGTACACCTTGACACTTGGCACTGACATCTCTGCCAAGGCCTGGGGTTCGAACTTTCCAGCTGCAAGTTAAAGCGAAGGATGAGGAAATTCTGTTCCATGTGCCTAAAGCTCCCTTTACCCCTCTCCCTAGGCTGAATATAGGCTTCTACCAGGGACAGGAAGAGTCTTTGTCCGCTAAAGCAGTGCTGTTTTCAGCGCTTCAAAATTCCTCAAGGCAAGGAAACGGTGAGCCTTTCTCACTGGCTAGGAATAGAGGTGGGAAAGATACAAACAAAACACCTTCTCTCACACTTAAAATTGTCATTGGCAGGAATCTTTTATCCACCTTCTCAATGTCTTTACAATGTGCTTACATTAAAAACCCAGTATGAAGCCTATAGAGGCATAACTAGAGATTTATTGATGAGGATGACTAAATACATATGTAGGCCACTGAAAATTTCCAGTTAATGTGAAACTATTCAGAAATGTATTTCCTTACGTACTTGTCCGCAGCAAGGTTAAAGATTTTAATCTGCAGTCTGTCTAGTAATCAGGTAATACTTAAGCAACGAGCTTCAAATAAAAAGAATCCCTTTGAATATAATCAATTTCAAATGTTTGGGGTTTCTTTGTAGTTTACAATGGGATTTCAAAAACATACAAGATCAGAGTACTTGGAACATTTTTGTAAAGGAACTCTGATTTTTCTAACCCAGAGGCTTAAAATATGATGAAAACTAAAAATATAATATAAAAATAATCTATACTATATGGTTGGCTTGAGGCTGTTTTTTCCAACTGCTCCTGTTGATTTATATCTGTTATTCTCTCAGCATAATATTATGGATATGTTGAGGAGTAGGTGCTTTAAAAGTATAAGTGGCAAAAAAGTATAAGTGATACTATAAGTATTATGATTAGCATAATTTAAATATTATAAAATATAGTGAATGTATATGCTTATACAATTCAAATGCCATTCAACCCTTACAAAATCCACACGAGACAAGTACCATAGTTAGTACCTGTGATGGGAATTGAGCTCAGAAGAATAAATGCTCATAGACAGAAATCACTCCAATGGGAACTAGAACTCAGATTTTCTGATCTCAGATCCTGATGTTCTCTTTTATCTTTTATGCACAGACACTATCCAGATAAAATCTGATACGAGAGGCATAATTATGTTTAGGACTAGTCATATCTATAATTAAATAATTAAGAAAAACAATTTGCTAGCATACCAAATAAGTGCATTTGGATATCTCATTTTAACCTTCTAAGAAGACTTGAGTTAATATTTCAACTTCTAGCTGAGAAATGAATAAACAGAGGTCTAGTAAAGTTACAGCACTTATCCAAAATTTCTAATTTACATGTGACAAAGCTGAAAAATATTCAATCCTTCTGATTTCCCCAAAGTGAATAGAACCACTTCATATATATATATATATATATATATATATATATATATATATATATATATATATCAGCAATCGGAATGCTGTGATGATGGTCGCTATGATGCCCACTGTGGTTAGTGAACCAGCCTGATGGATGGAGGGGGTGAGGGGGGGCCATCCGGCCAACCTCTGATGGCCCCTCCACCCAGCTGACCTCACCCCTGATTGGCTTCTTCCACCTGATCGAGGGCGGGGCAGCTGGCCAACCCCCAGTGGCCCCTTCCCCTGGCCAGCTCCACCCCCAATCACCCTCCCCACACCATTTGGGGTCAGAGCCAGCCAGTCCACTGTCCACAGTCCCTCCCCTTAGCTGGCTCCACTCCTAATCGCCCCCACCCCAATCTGAGTGGGGCCTGCCAGCCAATCGTCTGTGGCTCCTCCTTCCAGCTGGCCCAGTCCTGATTGGCCCAACTGAGGCAGGCCATCTGGCTAACCTCCATCTTACTCCTCCTGACAGGCCTGGCCCCAATCTGCCCCAATTGGGACCAGGCCTGCTGCACCCCAACCGTGTACGAATTCATAGATTGCACCTCTAGTTTCTTACATAAATATCTAGCCTAAAACTTACCAATAAAATAATCAGATTTAGTAACCTATGCCCATTTTAGGACTGCAAAGCTATTTAAATTTCTGTGGAGGGAAATAGGCATATGAGAAAGTGGATTTTCTTTTAAAAACAAAAACCCCACGTATGTTTGTAATTTGTAATTATACAAATCTGCTACACTGTTTTATATGTTGCCCTATCAACCTTTACCCTACTCATTGCTTTAATCCTTTAGCCCACTATTTAGCCATGAAACATTTGGTGCAAATGAGAACCGACATATTTTGTTTCCAAAGTTGGGGTTATTGACCTGCTTACAAATTACCCTCTGAGAAACATCCTACATCATTAAGACTTTGACTGCTACCAACATTATACTTTCAGGATTTTCTCTCTCTCAGAACTTTGTTACAGAGAAACTGAACATATTGTACAGTCGAGTCCCCAGGGCCTGGCAAGCTGCACAGCTGTGAAAAGCTCTTCTCTCTAAGTGAGTTGGGCTGAAGTAGAAAGGTTTATTTAAGCCCATGTTTGAGATGATTCAGGAGGGAAGTCATTTTCAGCCTGATTACCACCAGCTGAGTTGGGAAATCTGTCTTGATACCTCTATCTAAGGGAAGAATATTTGGGTACCTGATACTTTATGGAAACTGGTTGAGGTGAGTGGGCTCTGATAGTTAAAAAGCAAAATATTCACTAAGTCTCACACCTAAAATTTTAGTTTCATCTGATAGAAGAGAGTGGCTCCATTGCTTATAGTGACACAAAAGATTCCATGTGAATCAAAGATATTTTGTTGATTCTGAAAGTCTGCTGGGAGTTTGACAGCCCGTCAGCAAGCTAGCCACGTGACTCACCAGAGGTGGCTTCAGAACTGCCAGCTTCCCAACCAGGGAAGCTTTCCAAAGAGCCATATGCCACTAGAAAGATGCCTGTCACAATTTAGCATCTGAACCTAGTGCTTGCTTTCCAGCTTAACGAATCGGTAAAAGGCTCCAGCTTCCCACTATAATTCTTTCTTGCATTCAATTAAATTGTTATACCCTCTGGCCACTAAATAATATGACTAATTATGAATATAAAAATCATAAGTCACCAGGAACAGGATTCTAAACTTCAGACGCAAACAGCCTTGTTAAAATATAACAGTGTTATGGTACTTAACACTGGTCTAAACCTGCCCAAGTCCCTTCAAGGTCTTGATTCCTGAATAATAAGACCCAGGCCAAACAAAGGTACTGAAAATATCATGCATAAAGTTATGACATAAATATGTCTCCGCTCCCAGGGCTTTTGCATGTTAATAGAGCCCAAGAAACCTTAAGTAAAAATAATGACACTCCAGGGAATTACCTTCAGGCACCAGTGAGCAGGAGGGGGAAGTATATTTCAGGGCATTGGTCCCTGTTCAGCATCTAAAAATATCATACAACATGAACAGGTGACTTACTCCAGCTATATGTAAGTTTGGTACCAAAACTTGTCTGGTTGCCTGTAAAGCAACAATGTCCTTCATCCCAATATAAAAAAAAATGTTTATAAAACTACACTGAAACCGAGTTGGCTCAGTGGATAGAGCATTGGCCTGTGGACTGGAAGGTCCCAGGTTCGATTCCACTCAGGGGCACATACCCAGTAGGGGGTGTGCAGGAGGTCTCTTTCATTGATGTTTCTAACTTTCTTTCCCTTTCTCTTCCTCTCTGTGAAAAATTAATAAAATATATATTTTTAAATATTAACACTGGACATTATTTGCTAACACATTATTTTATTCTTAACAACCTTGACTTATATAAAGCACTTATTTTTCCACCTTTTTTTTCAGGAAAGAAAAGGCAGGCTTTGGGGCTTTAAATTATTTCCTGATAAATGATAAGTTGTGAATTAGAATAAAGTTCTTGGCTAAAAAAGCTGAGTTATGAGTGATTTTGATAGTATTTTCCAGAGGCATGCATTCCTGTCACAAAAAGAATGTTTTCACTGAGTGTAAAGTGAGAGTAGTAGCTATAGCTACACTGGGAAAAGCTATGAGCATGGCATATAGGAAAAAGCAAGTACAAAAGCCAGAAAGAAAAAAAAACGATAAGGAAAGAAATTAACAAATTTAAAAGAAGTAATAAAGAGAATTAAAACTAAATAAAATAAAATAATAAAAATGTCCCCAGCAATTTTAATATGTTTCTATTGTTATAAAAATCATAATCGATTTTTCCATTTTCCTATATAATTTTTTCCTGACCTACTAGCAATGAGATATAGACTTTAAATTGTGAAAATCAGGAATCTTCTAAAAACATTCTTGACCAAAACACCTTGTCAACTGTTGCCAGATGATAAGACAGAGACACAGACAGAGACAGACAGAGACATCCACAAAGCAATTTCTCCATGGCACACAAAGTTTCTGCTTAGGGAGCAAGGCTAATGATTTGATTACATTACCTCTATTTTATAATATACTCTGATGTTGAGGATCACTGAGATATGTCCACCTGTTCAAATTAAATGGGGGTAGAGGGAAGGAATATTCAAAATGGGTACACAAGACAACTGAAGCAGGGATTAGAAATAGAATATTGAGCAGGGCAAATAAATAGCTGGAGTACTCAGAAGTTTTTATATACTTTCTAACTACTATTATACTATATTCTTAATATCCATGTTCAGTATCTCTTCCATATTCAAAAGGAAAATGTTAGTCAGATTTTAAGACTTGATAATAACATAGTATTGTAGAGGACAGATAAAAACAATGAAGACTCCTATTCCATTTTTAAATGTGCTTTTATGATAGTCCAAGTATGCAGCATCCTTAGGAATTATAGCAATATGCTTCATGAAGACTGAACAAAATTTATCTAGACACGAAGAAAAAGGTACATGAAGAAAAAAGAACATTAAGAAATTGTGTCACATTAAGGTGAGATCCTTCAGGTTTGCCTCCACACATATGTAAGAGTTGGGGTAAATTTTAGGTCTCCATTAATGATAACCTAGTTGGTCAATACAGTTATTGATATTGCTCATGCCAGACTCTTAAGGAAATAAGATTAGTTTAAGATAGAAAAATTAAAGGAGGTCTGAAGGTTAATGAAACCAAGGGTAGCAGAGAAGGAAGATGTTCGTTCTGGCACAACAGCTGCGTATTTCAAGTACAGGAGCATCTGCCTCCTGTTTGAAGGCCCATTGCTATTAAATTTGTCAAAGCAGCAGCACCTAATGGAGCTTATTTTTTTCTCCAGTGGAAGAACGTTTCTTTGACAATGTTGACAAAGGATTCTGTAGTTCACAGAAAATTCTTACCTTTTAAAAAGCTAGTTGTCTTCGTATGTTCTGACCTAAGACCTTTCATTTCATGCCTTCATTAAATCTGACTACACAATTCTGAAGAAATCTGAGTACAGACATCCAGGGAAAACCCATTGAGAGCACCATCTCTAAGGGACTGCACAAATAGAGAAGCAATAGAAGCCTAGTATGAACAAGCTAGAAGATTACTAAGGGACAATGAGAGGGGAGAGAGAGAGAGAGAGAGAGAGAGAGAGAGAGAGAGAGAGAGAGAGAGAATCACAGTCAGCAAAGATGGAATGATGAATGAGTATCAGGAACCAGGTACCTGAGTAGCCTTTACAGCATAGAAACAAGCCTCCATCAACACTGGAACCCAGCTCTGTGCCCTCCAATACTGGTAACACTGCTAGGACAGAGCAGCTGCCTTTGCAGTTATTCCCTACCATTACTGACTTACTGATTAAAAATCCCAATATATACTAGACACTGCTTAAAGTAAGCACTACTTCATAAATAAATCCCTGAATGTTAGAGGCTTAATCTAATAGCATCGGTGGAATTGGTTATCTGTCAATCAAAAATGTTGACTTTACTTCCTTGGAGTAGAGCTGTTGCTGGGAAGCAACTGTCTAAGGAAGAGCTTTGTTTTAAGCTGCATGGAATCAAGGGAAGAGGCATCTGACTGAGTTCTGACCAGTGGAATATTGGTAGAAGTGACTTATCACACCAGGGGACCAAACCCTTAAAGAGCAGACAAACCACCCCCCCTCACCTGTGCAATGTCATTTCCATCTTCCCTCAACAACTTGTCAAGGTCCAGGGAAAATGGGAACTATGTATACAAGATGGTAAGCTTCTTTCAGCTGAATTCGGGTTATATGGAGTAGAAATCACCCACCTCAGCCACTTGCAACCTTTGAAATTTATGAAGTTTACAAACTGGCCAGTTCTAGACATATTGATTTTGTCTAATGTTTGCTTAATTCATCCTATAGCAATTTATAAGATTCTATTTCCATTTGCTTTTCTAAGAGTATAGACAAGAGGTAGTCTGCATTCCAAATTATGTGTGACAGTTTAACCCAATGGATTTTCACCCCATAAAATGGATCAACAGTTTTCCAAATACCATCATCACTTGTCTTATAACCCACTACCTAATTACTAAGCCAATGCCATGTGTTTTAGGTTAGTTTTTTAACAATACCACACCACTTCAGATGTCAACTTCTCTGTCAATATAAATAAATACTAGAAGTATAACAGAGAAATACTGGAGTATTGAGGTTAAGACAATAACATGGTTTCTCACCCAAATAAAAGTCAAGTGGTTGCAGAGAAGGAGGGAGAGCTAAACAAAATTCAACAGCCTTCCTATATGTTGCTGGAGAAAATTGCTGTCTCATATTCATTGTTACAAATTTAAATGAAAGTATTTTGAAAAGTAATTCTTTTCACCTGATCATTTATTTTTGGTTCTTCTAAGCAAAAATAAATACATAAAATAAAAACATTAGTATAGAGAAGTACTAAGCACATGATGTTTTCTAGCTTTATTTATACAGATGAAAGATAGAAGGAAACCTAAATATTTATCAATACCAAATGGATAAACATCCCCTAACATAATCTCACAAACTGTAAAAAGTGATGTCTTCATTATTCAAAATACTGTCATATAGTGTAGAAAATGCATATGTTGCCATAACAAATTAAAATAGTATATTGTATTTTATACAAATTGAGCAAAGTTTTTTATATAACCAATCAAAGCCAAAACATTATGTACAGAAAACTAGGATCTACATCAAGTATTAATTTGTGGTTATCTTATGTGATTGCAAAATAGTTGGTTTTGTCTTTATTCTTTAGGGTGTGTTCTCCTCACAATCTCTCTCATGGATGCATTTTATAATACAAGAATATATCTGGCCTTTTATTTTAATGGGTGCAGCAGATAATTATATTTATAAAAGTAAGAGTAATTAATGCAATTATCATCTGCAATCAGCATTCTGGCTATAACACCTTCCATGACCTACTCAATATATGCACAATCATAAATTCCTGATATGTTAAGTAGCTCCTTAAATCATATCAAAATATGTAGCCATGTATATTTCATTTAAAATTACTTTCGTTACTTTTCCTTACATAGAAAAGTAAACGTCTAAGCTTTTAAATTACTATAGTAAGACATGATGATGATAATAATAATCATCCTTATTATCATTATCTCACTGAACTTAACATATTCAGAAAAATCTATATACATTGTTCCAGACTAACATCTTAATAAATTCAAAGACTTTTAATATGCTTTTATATTTGATGAACTATTGTTCATATTTTTGCCTGGCAAATCTCATCCAAATCTTTGGCCAACTTATCCTAAAGGGAGGGAAGAATATTATATTCTTACTAGTGACCCCTTGTGCAAAATTGCATGAGACCCAGGACCCTTCCCCCCCTCCCACACCACCATCCACCCCCGTGTCATGGACTGCCCCGAGTCCTGGAGTGCTGCCCCGATGCTCCACCTCTGAGCCATGCTCAGTAGTTGTCAGGTCCCGCTCTCAAGGCATGTGCATGGGGCCATGGAAACCCCAGCAGAAGCCATATGGAGTGGCCGCCAGTCCCACCTCTGACTGCCCCACCCCTGCTGTGCACACCACCATCTTGCAACAGCTTTATGGTGTGAGGGTCAATTTGCATATTACCTCTTTATTATATAGGATAGCAAAGCATGTACCCATTTGAAGGACTGAAATACAGTTCCTCATTTTAATAACGCTGTCCCGTGAACCACTTTGCATTTACATCTGCTTTTGTTAATTTATAACTATTAAATACCCCCTCCATCGTAAAAAAATCTTGATAAGAGAAGTTAGTTTCAAAGTATGTTATAGGATCCTGAACAATTGGCCCCAACATTTTCCATTTCCACCATCTCTTAAATAAATCATTGGTAGATCAAGTTCCTAATTTATATCTTATTTTAGTCAAAATCTCTTTTTTCAATCCTGATATCAACAAAGAGCAAGGCAGATTCTCTCTAATAATGGAATTATGTTATTGTCATAAAAAAATTGGACTATGACCTTTTCTACTGAACCATTGTTAAGTTATTCTATTCACTCACCCACCAAAAATGCATATTTATTTAATTGTGTTTTCTCACAAACCCAAACGTCTTAGGTGCTATCTCTTAATGGCAGTCTTCCTTGACTCTGCTGGCTGGATCAACTGCCCCTTCTCTCCCACTCACCTCCAGGGCTTTTCCCAGTCAGGGAGAAACTCCATCCAGAATGATAAATTAACATATGACTAAAATGCTGGACACCCAACATAGCTTCTACCTAAATAATCATTGACTCAGACATAGGTTACATACAAACGAAAATGGCCATTACTTTCGATTTATGAATGCCTCAAGACCTAAAATAATATCTATATAATCCTCTGAGAAGTGTTATATGGTTAAAACCACATAACTAATTTGTCATGCCTATTCTCTCTGAGAAAGCTATTAATGCCTAGGCCTTAAGTTTTAAATATCTGGCACCCAATAACATATCCCCATTATTCCTCATTAAGCTTGTTAAACATGACTGATAATACCTACACATAAAAACTATATCAGGCCATATAAATTATACATATAAAACATGCAAACCATAGAATCATGGAACATAAGACAACTGGTGGAATGAAAAAGGTTAAGACTCAAAATTAAGCTTGATTGTGTTTAACCGTTGTTAGGTCTCTTTCTCTGTTCAAAGGAGATCGTCTGGGAGAGGAGGGGGGCTAAGAACCCTCAAATTAAGCTTAATTCTGGCCTCAGCTCCATGAAAGAGATACAATGGCCAATGAGAAAAGATTGGATAAATATCAGCTAATCAGACTTTAGTGTTCTCTAAAATCATTAACGGTGTAATGAGCACAAATCAAGGGCTGCATTCTCTGAGCTTGTTTACCAAAATTATTAAGTAACTAACCCTGAAAATATTCCATCTGGCACCAAAGTTCCTTTAACATGAAATATATCAGAGAAGACAGGCTCACTGAGTCATCCAGGCGCTCCGAGGAGCCTTTCAATGTGCCCTAATGCTCCTCTCGGGGAGCTAGCCAGCGCGCTGCATTTGCTGTCAGAATCTCTAACCCACTTAGCACTCTGTGTCCAGGCCTGGCCTTTTGTTTGTTTGCCTTAAGCCTGGACCTGATTTAGTTAGACAAGCAGCCCCAGCCAGATTCTTGTCATTCAAAAGAGCTTCCTGACTCTCTATTTTATTAATATCTCTAGCCTGTGACACCCTAAGAAGACTTTGTCAGTTCACCATGTTCTTTCTACACAAACATTTCAATTCCAAAATAAGTTTAAATAAGCCACTTCCAGTAGGGTTTTGTACTATTTAAATACATTAGAAGTTCATATGGCAAGCTTGCAATTTAAAAGAAATGTATGGAGAGAGCCCTGTTGTAAGGCAGAGAGGGAAGCCTGAAAGGAGAGAGGGCGAGATGTGTTGGAAGAAACATTGGACTGGGAGGAGAGTGTGGGTTGCAGTTCTCTCACAAAGGCTTGTTGTGTAGTCTCAGGCAAGTAAATCATCCAGCTTTTCAACTTTAACTTCTTGTCCTTTCCAAAAGGCCAGCTAGTCTCCATATTTTGATTAGCTTTAACATTTTACTAAATTATGTTTGTTTGTTTTTGAAGCACCACCTGAATTATGAACACCCAGCCTCTACATAATTGTCAACACAAATGACCGATTCCACACAGCACTCTCCCTGCCACCCTCACAGAAATAGTGGGCTCTTGCTCTACATGGAGACAATTAGACATTGGTTACATTTCCAGTCTTCTGCTTAGTGCAAATAATTCCTCATCATTAAAAGGTAGGATAATTGTGCTTTTTGTGTGTGTGTGTGTGTGTGTGTGTGTGTGTGTGTGTGTGTGTGTGTGTGTTTTTTTAACACAGTAAGATAATACATATTCTGGTGCTAGTATAGCTGGGAAGAAAAGGATGAGTTTGATTTTGACATATAGATGGAATTTCTGACAAACCATTGGCTATTCTGATTTAAAACCTTGAGAGACATTTAACTAGATGTAAAATTGTTGTTCGTCAAATAACTTCTGTCATCTCCATCCCCCCACTACTCTCCGCTATCCCTAATGAGGTTATAAATTAATCTCTAGCAGAGCCCATGCTCATAATTTAATTCATGCAGTATCTACAGTATTTGGCATGATACTGGGCACATTGTAGGGCTTCATGTTTGATGGGCGTATGGGGTTTTCGGAGATACCCAATAAGGAATAGATTCTGCAAAATTCAGGGCAGCCAGTTAGAAGGCTGTTGTGGCAATACAATAGAAATGCTTATAAGTAGAATGCATTATTAGCAGCAAAGATAGAATGATGTAGATGCACTTGAGAGACATTGACAAGTTAGAACCAACAATACAAGTGATTAAGTGTATGTGACTAGAAGGGAAAGGGAGGAATCTGCCAGATTTTTAGCTTGAATCGAGTAGAAGATGGTGTCATTTACAGAGTTAGTAGAGGTTTTTGTACATATTAAATCTGAGATAACTGTGAGCTGTCCAAATGTCAAACAGATGGTTGAATATGAAAATCTTGAAATCAGAAGCAATGTGAAAGCTCTAGAAGGAAGCAGATTATGAGTAAAGTCATGGAAGTGCATGACATTTCCTAGATGAAAGGATATAGAACAAGAAGAGAATCTAGAAAATGATCCTGCGTTCTAACATATCATGGTACAGTGCAGAAGGAAGAACCAATAAGGCCAATGAATAGATATAACAGAGATACTAGAGCAAACTATGGAGAGGTGGTATCATAAGTGCCAAGTGCAGAAAGTAGTATTTCTAGTAAAATGGAGTGATCTGCTGTATCAAACACAACTGAGTCATGAAAATGACAAGTCCTTAGAGACATCTATTTGATTTAGTACATGCAGCTCATTGGAGAACTCAGTAAGAGCAGTTCCTGTGGGGAACTATATGGGAGGGGAAATTGAATTAGCACCTAGTGAGAAGTACTAGGTGTGAAGGTGCTGAGACACTAAGCATAAACAGCTTTAAAAATTATTGCTAAATTTGATTCTTAATGAGAAGATTGTGCTGATAAGGGATTTTTTTTGTCTGTTTATTTGTTCTCAAAGTCAGAGGTAAATTGTGATGACATTAAAATTATATTTGGAAGGAGCTGGTAGAAAAGTCAGAAAAGTCAGGTTTGAAAATAAAAGAAAAGGGTAAGTGAAACAACAGTTTTTGAAGGTTTAATAACCATGAGTTGAGGTAGTTCCCTTTCAATGGCATCAGCTTAGAGTAAGGATGAGGAGGGGAATTCAGAGCTTTGAGGAGAGTAGAGAAGTATAGAGTAATCGTTGGAGAGGATAAGCATATTGTAGAGTTAAAGAAAAATAAATAAAGAAATACATTCCATGAGGAAAATAAAACAAAAACAGAAACAGCAACAAATTAAGAATGGAAAGCAAAGAAAAGCAGTCATTAAAAGAAACAGACCTGGTCAGTGGTCAGAAGCAAGTGCAGATCACTACAGCATTTCCCCAAGTGATCCACCATTAGCAGACCATTTCATTTCAGTGTTTTTCACAACTCTCCACCACTCCATCTTCTAACTTCTCCAGGTATTGCCAGAAATACTTACTCTTTCTTTTGGCCTAAATGGTTTCTATTTTCTTTGTTCCATTCATGAGCCTAAATTTTTACTTTAGTTATAGTTGTGAGCTCTATATAAATGCTAGTAAAAATACCTGCTTCAAGGAAGAGTACAGCTTATATTTTGAAGTGAAATAGGTGTAATAAATCATGACTGCCTGCCAGTTCCAAGTAGATTATAGACTCAATTCCCCTATCTATCTCTTACATTACATTTTTACTTGTGTCTGCTCTATCTTAGGCTCCAGTGAGTCAGAATTTTAAAATATGTATAATATTTTCTTATATGTTTGAAGATTAGCTCCTTATCAGAGATTTGCAAATATTTCTTTCATTCTGTACATATTAGCACCCTCATGTTCATTGCAGTACTGTTCACAATAGCTGAGAAGTGGAAACAACCCAAATGTCCATTGTCAAGGGAGTGGATTTTAAAACATGTTATATGCATTCAAAGGAATGCATATTCAGCCTTTATAAAAAAAATTTTGCAGCATTTGCAATATGGATGAAACTTGAGGACATTCTTCTAAGTGAAATAAGCCAGTCATAGAAAGACAAATACTGTATGAGTCCATTTACATGAGGTATCTAAAATAGTCAGATTCATAAAACTAAAGCGTGAACGGTGGCCCTCAGAGTAGGGGAAAGAGGAAATTACTAATCAATTGGCACAAAGTTTCACTTAAGATAAATAAGTTCATGAGATCTGCTGTACAATATTGTATTATATCTAACAACATATTGCATACATAAGAATTTGTAAAGAGGGTAGAATACATGTTAAGTATTTTTAACAAGAATAAATTCTAATAATAAGAAAATTTAAAAATATTTATTCAATTTTCAGATTAACAGTATTGTAAAGAACTTGAAAACTGCTTAAAATTAAAAAAAAAGATCCCATCACTCTGAGATAATCCCAAAGAAATTGATACTTAGCCTGACAGTGTTTGTTTGGCAGCATATGCTGATATTTTAAATATCACAATAATAGCAATATGGTTTGTTTAATTTTTCTTAAAAATTACATGGAGCCCTGGCTGGTGTGGCTCAGTGGCTATATTATTGGCCCACACACTGAAGAGTCTCAGGTTTGATTCCTGGTTAAGGGCACATACCTGGGTTGCAGGCTCTACCTGTCCTGGATGGGATTTTTTTGGGATCTCCTCTTCTCTCCTCTTCTCTCCTCTTCTCTCCTCTTCTCTCCTCTTCTCTCCTCTTCTCTCCTCTTCTCTCCTCTTCTCTCCTCTTCTCTCCTCCTCTCTCCTCCTCTCTCCTCTCCTCTCCTCTCCTCTCCTCTCCTCTTCTCTCCTCTCCTCTCCTCTCCTCTCCTCTCTTCTCCTCTCTCCTCTCTCCTTTCCATCTCCCTCTCTCTTCTCCCCTTCCCATCTACACTCTCAAAAAATCAATGGAAAAAATATTTGATAACAACTAACAATATGTTACTACAACTACATTTGATCTAAAATTAAGTCAGTCGTAACTTTGTTTTAGGCACTGTAGATATAAAGGCTACCAACAGACACACACACACACACACACACACACACACACACACACACACACTCACATTGAGAAGTTATGATTCAAAAAATAAGAGATATGAATAAAGTAATGAAAAAAAATGATAGTTATAAAAGAAGCATCACAGAGGGAAAATTAGCCTTCTAAGGCCCTCATAGGAACTGACAGTCCTATGAAAGAAGCCTAATTATTTCCCTAATTTTATAGATAATTAAAGTGAGACACAGATGATTAACAACTTGTTTGAAGTCACACTGCTAATATGCGAAATGGACAGGAGTTAAACCCTAGCAGTCTGATGGCAGGTCTCACGCTCTTTTAATCATCAAGTGATGCTACTTCCTCTCTCCAGCAGGACTTATTTAGCAGAAGGTATGCACAAAGGCAGGGCAGTGAAAGCCCATGGTATACCCAAGGGAGAGTCAGATATTTTCTTTAGTTGTAGTAGAGATTGATGTAAGGTAGTGAAAGTGATGATGCCAGAAGAATAGTAGAAGAGTAAAATGGGTTATAAAAAAAACAAAAACATTTAATACCATGGGAAGGAATTTGGAACCTTTTCTCTAGGCATTAGGGAGCCACTGAAGGATTTCAAGCAGGAGGAAGACATGGATTCCATGTAGACTTCCAATTTGTAGAATTGGCATCACCAATTCTAAAGTTAGCAATCACTTGTTAATTGTGTGTGTGGTTTTTTGTTTGTTTTCCCTTCACATAATTATATTTTTAACTTGTTTTTAGAGGGACAAAGATATCATCCAGAACATCCACAGTAATTACAGCTTATATGGAGCAGGAAAACCTGGGGCTAACTCCACAGGGAAGTTGGGAAAATGTTAGGATAGGTTCTTTATCTAGGTGTCATGGCTTCAGAGCTTTTGCCACCAGCTAAAAGGGCCATCTTCTTCCCGTCGCTTGTGCTTCCCAGGTAGCCTTGGTCACCATGTAGAAACTGAAGTAGGTACAGGTCAGGGAGATGCTTGTTTCAAAGGTTAAGTGGATAAAGATGGTTAAGTGAAGGGGTGGGAAATATTAGAGATAATACCTCTGATTAGGGGCTTTCCTTTCTGGTTACTGTGCTACTGTCATTTTTTCTTCCTTCATGACTACAAATAGAATGCGTGTTTTTGTTTTTACTTCATTTTCACTCCTTGAGGAATACACAATGATTTTCAAATACATAATAGAATTTCAAATCATGGATATAATTTGTCATTTCCCATACCTGAAAAAAAAATACTGTTTATCTACTTGGGAATCTGTATTTTTGTTTTCTATTATGTTAGCTATCATATAGAACAAGCATTTTGGAGATATATCAGTTTTACTTATTTGAAATTGATATCACACTTTGTACCTTCAAAAAAAAACCTTTTCCTAGAACTGTGAAATGTTAAAAAAGGCTTGGAGTTTCAGACCTTGAATTTTCTTTCCTCTTTCCAATTAAAAGTGCCAGGGAAAACCAAAATGACTAAAAGATGTGAAGAAAAAAGGCAGAAAGGATAGAGCTGAGTCATTTCAGAACACTGGTACTAATAGGATTTGTTCATGCTCTATTTTAGCAGATACAAATTAAAGGGCCAGATCATGCTTTCTTATTTAGTAAATTAGACGATTTTCTTTCTTACTTAACTATCAACAACCAGCCAAGCTTTATGAGCTTCTTTTTTCATGCAGCAGAAGTCTGTAGAGCTATGGACTTTGCTCTTCTGCTTCCTAGAGACCAAAGGTAATTAGTCATGGTTTGCCAAGAAAGCTGAATATGAAAGTGAATAAATATGTCCCATTCCTCAGCCCCCGCCACGCTGTTAGGAAATCTAAGCAGCAGAATGAATCTTAAAAAGGGAAAGACGTTTTGCTTTATTGGGTAGATTAAGAGCTAGATTTGAGGAGTGAATTCTAGGGCTGAGCTCTGCCTACTTATCTATTTGTGAGAAACTCTTTACGCCAGAAATGCTCTAGGCAGACATCTCACCTTATTCATCTCTTCATTTTCTCCCTAATCCTGCATTTTTTGTTCTACATATCACCCCATTACCAGCTGCCTGTTTTTAATCTAATTCCGCATAAAGGTGCTGTGAATTGATGATATTGTGGGATGATGTCTGGAATAAGTAAAGCTTATCCTAAAGGAACAAGTCTATAATAACACCTGAATCAGCATACTTTAATTTTCTTTTTAATTTTTAAATTATAGCTGATATATTAATTTCGGTGGTACAGGTGTTTCAACGTCTATATACCCTACAATAAGTCTCTCATAGTACATAGTTATTACAATAATAGAGGCATGGCGCATGAAATCTGTGCACAGGTCGGGTACCCAGGCCTGGCTGGCAATCAGGGCTGATCAGGTTCCCTCCCCCGCTCCCTGCTTCCTCCTTCCCTCCCTCCCTCAGGGCCCTGCCACTGTCACTGGTTACCTGCTATGTTCCACACTGCCCTTTGGTGGTCAGCACACGTCATAGTGAGTGATCAAACTCTGGATATCCCTGTCAAACTCCAAAGGGGATATTAGCCTTTTATTATATAGGATATTCCCTATTCAGTTTTGAGGCAAATGAGTGTAATTCTCATAGGTCTCACTGAATCCTAATTAGGCAGCATGACTTTGCTGTTTAAAGTATAGACACTGGATCTAGGCTTTTTGAATTCAAATCTCAGGTTCACATGACATACACTTGATGCAGCTGTGGGAATGTACTGGGCACAGTACTTCATTTCTGGTTTCAGTTTCCTCATCTCTTCAGCTGAAATGATAGTAATAATTTCTACACTATAGGATCATTGGAACATTAAAAGAGTTACTGAATGTAACATGCTTAAAACTATTTTGACCATGGCAAGTATGCAATAATTTATGCTATTATTTATTTCTACATTTTATTAGTGTTGTATTTTTTTAAAGAAAAAAGATGCTTGATGTCAATTTTGGTATCAATTCCCAAGACCCATTATTAATCTTTAATTATGCCTAAGTGGTCAGCTGACCAGTAGTTATGATGCACTGACCGCCAAAGGGCAGACATTCAATGCAGAAGTGGAAACCATAGGCATGGAAACATGGAACAGCCTGATGAATCTCAGAGGGAAGAGAGAAGGGGCAAGGATGGGAAGAGCTTAACTGAAGATCTTCTATGCATACTAGAGGCCTGGTGCACACAGATATGTGCACCAATGGATCCCTCGGGGATGCGGCTGAAGCTGGCTAGCTGATATCCGTCAAAGGGACCTGGATTTATAGAGGGCATAAACCAGGCCAAGGACCCCACAGGTGCATTAATCCATGCACCAGGCCTCTAGTATGAAACAAGAATATATGTTGAAGTTTTCATTTATGATTTGTAGGTTCAATTGTTTGCAATTCTACCTGCTAACTTATTGCTTTACTGGTGGCAAAGGCAGAAAAGATGCTTTATCAGGCTATAGTAGAAAAAGGCTTGGACTTAACAATACTTATTTCAAATCCTTGCTGTGCCAGTTAAATTTCTCTTAGTTTTCTGTGAAATAGAGGTGGGAATTACCCATTAAGTTGAGTCATGGTTGTTTATGGAGAAAAACATTTATTCATACTTAATAAAATGAGATGTTAAGGAATGAGAAAGAATGAGGCTTGCAGTGGGATATAGGTTCAGCCATGGTAAGAAGAACACACACACACACACACACACACACACACACACACACACACACATATATATATCCATTTCTACTTACTTCCACATATCAGTTCCTACCAAGTGATCAATTAATGTTGATTTAATGAATGGTCACTGGCTTTCATAATGTTTCTTGCAAAAGCCAATTAGCCAGTGTGTAGCATTGACTAACACTCTCTGCTTGTGTTTCTCTTGGCTTTTATAACATTTCTGATTTCCCCCTACTTTATTGCTTAGCCTTTTAGGATGGTTATTGTGGGCTTACCTCTTTTTAACTCTGTCATTTAAAAGTCCAGGTCATTCAGTATTCTTTCCATGTCCCACTGCTACTCATACTCTCTATTGCTCTTGGATGTTCTTAATAATGTCAACTGCCATTTATCAAAGCACACCTATCTACAGTCAGCCTTCTCTACTCTACTTTCAACTAACTAGCTACTTGAATAAACGTCTGTGGTACAGCCCACAATATCTAAAACTCAGTAGTCTAGTACTTAACACCGACCCCAGGTAAAGATGTTTTTATACATTCTTTAAAAAATGGCCCTGCTACCCATCCAGTCATTCAAACCAGAAACATGAGAAATAATTTAGAAAATTGCTTTGTATATAAGCTCTATTCTTAACCTCTTATATATTCTTCCTTTATATTTCTCACTTCTCCATACCTGTCTCGTATTTTAATCTATGGCTTTTTGTCTGAGTATAATGGTTTTAAAGTGGTTTCTCTATGTGTAATATCTTATCCTGAAGTCTTTCCTCAGATTGTGACATAGTGATTTCTCTTTAGACAAAACTGAGACTGTCTTTCTCCTGCTTAAAAATGAAATCAATCTCAATAAAAATCCCAATCAGTTTCCTTCTTCTTTCCTTAATGGCCCTCCCCAGTTAGACACCCCCATTATAATGGCCTCCCACAGCTTTTGGGATGAAAGTTAAACTCTATGGGCTATCCCATGGGCATCCACACTCTGTCCTTCATCACTGGGATGTGCATGCACTGTTCACATTTGTCACCCTGAGGTTACAGGGCTGTTTCTGACAGAGACATCAAGAACAGCAGTGGGAATCAGGCAATACAAAGAATTACATTTGAGACACTTTCTCCATCATACAAAGCTACTTTCAGAAACAAAGAACAAGGTAGAACTGGCTTCCTGGGACTTGTTGGTTGTAGATTCAGGAAATTTGGTGACACCACTGTTTAAATAATGTTAGTTGGAATCTGCAAGCTGGTGTGAGCTGAGTTGAGTAGAGGGTATCTTTTTAATCAAAAGTGTGTTTTTAATAGTTGAAACTCTCTGGAGGTAAGAATTATATTAACTAGTGACCCAGCGCACAAAATTGTGCAATTCCCGGACCTGTGGGAAATCATGGGAGACCCGGGACCTCTGAGTCCCAATGCACCACGGGACCCAGAGTCAAGTCCCCACCCATCCACATGCACCTTGCCATGCACACAGCCTCCTGGTTACCAGTCTTTTGTTGTTACTGCGTTACCACCACTGGATTTTTATTATATAGATGGAATTTGTATACTTTATGTTTCATATAATGCCCACTACAGACTAATTAATGATCATTTAGGGAATGCACAGGAAAACATGGGGGGAGGACACTGCGGGCACCTGTGTGAATTTCCTATATGTCTTTATGATGGTTTCAGTGTGTTATTAGATGAAAATAAAGAAGAGTGTTAACCAGAAATTAAAAACATTTTTATTTACACATAGTAAATTCACATTTCTTAACTGTATAGTATGTGTTTTAACAAATATAGTCACCTGTATAAACACTTGATTTTCTTAATGAAGATACAGAAAATTTTCATCATTCTGTTTTTTCATGCAGACAATCCCCAACTCCCACCCAAACAGCCACTTGGCTTGCTTCCAACACCATGAACCAGTTTTCCCATTCTTGAGCTTTATGTAAGTGGAATCATGCAATCTATACACATTTGTTCTTAGCTTCTTTTGCTCATCATGTTTTAACCATGATGTTGACAGTATCAACTTTAAGTAATCTTTAATTGAATAGCATTTCATTGGATTAATATAAATGTGTCAAAATGTATTTATACATTTACTTGAGAATAGACATTTTTTCCCTCCCACTTCTACATTTTTGGCTATAAAACTAGAGGCCTGATGCATAAAATTCATGCAAAAGGAGGTCTTCCTTCCCCCAGCTGCTGACACTGGCTTCCCTCTGGTACCTGGGACTGGGCTTCCCTTGCAGCCCTTGCTTCATCCAAAAGGACATCTGGAAGGATGTCCGGTCTAATTAGCACATTATGCTTTTATTAGTATAGATTTTAGAATCATCTTGTTTTATTTTCATGAGAGCAAAATAGAGGAAAGGAGGGAAGGAGAGGGAGGAGGGGATGAGAGAAGGAAAATAGGATTTTTATTGAGATTGTTTTTTTTTATCTTAATAAGATTGGATCATCCAATTATTACACTAGTATATTTCTCAATTTACTTTTCCTTTAGTTCTCTCAGCAGTGTTTTATCATTTTCCAGTGTAGAGGTCTTTAAATTTTTTACTAATCACATCCTCTTTTTATTGTATTATAAATGATATTGATTTATAATGTTCATAATCTCACTGTACCTAGTTTATAAAAATGCAATTGACTTTTGTATATTGTTTTTGTGAACTATATCCTGGATAAGTTGCTTAGTAAACACTTTGCTTCTTGTTGCAGGTAGGTAGATTTTTTAAATTCACTATTAATAAAGTTATTTTGTCCATGGGGGAAAAATGGCATTTCACATTCCCTTTTAAACTTTTACTTTTGCCAAAACCGGTTTGGCTCAGTGGTAGAGCATCGGTCTGCGGACTGAAAGGTCCTGGGTTCGATTCCGGTCAAGGGCATGTACATTGGTTGCGGGCACATTCCTGGTAGGGGGTGTGCAAGAGGCAGCTGATCGATGTTTCTCTCTCATCGATGTTTCTAGCTCTCTATCTCCCTCCCTTTCTCTCTGTAAAATATCAATAAAATATATTTAAAAAAAAACAACTTTGACTTTTTTTTTTACTTGTCTTATTGCACAGGATGGGAACTCCATTACATATTGCCAGAGGTGGCAAGAACAGATAAAGGAAAGTAAGTTTGGCTTGCTTAGAAAGGAAAGTATTTAATCATTATGTATGATGTTAACTGCAGATATTTTCTCATAGACGACCTTTATAAGGCTGAAGAATTTTCCGCATATTCCTGTTTTGTTGAGAATTTTTAAAATCATAAATAGGCCTGGAATTTAATCAAATGCTATTTTTGTACCTATTGAAATGTCTATGCAAATTCTTAAATGTCTCATAGAATTCAACAATGAAGTCATTTATTGGGCCTAATGTTTTACTTGTAGGAAAGTTTTAAATTATGAATTCAAGTTATTTAATTGCTATAAGACTATTGACAATCTCTATTTCTTATTGTATTAGTTTTGATAACTTATATCTTTAAATGGAATTTATTTTCTGAGTTGTCACATGTATTGCCATAAAATTGTCCATAATATTCCCTTACAATTAATTGAATGCCTAGAGTAATTCTTCCTGTTATTGACAATTGTTATTTTCTTTTTGTTGTTGTTGCTCTTATTTATATTAGCTAGAGTTTTACCACTTTTGTTTCTCTTTTCCAAAAATTGGCTTTTGCTTTTCTTGATTTTCTCTAGTCTATTTTTTTATTTAATAATTTTCTTTTATCTCTTCTTACTTTAGGTTTAATTTGATTCTTCCTCTCTCTCTTTATAGCTTCTAAAGGAGAGAGATTTGGATTTTTTTTTTAATCTACACATTTTCTCTAGGAATTGTGTAGATGCTGTCAGTATATTCTGCTCAATTATGAAAGCTTCTCTGTCCTTGGGATTTAGCTTACCAAAGTTTCTTAGCAAATGCTACTTTTTTCTAATCCAGCAAAGAAATGTGATTTTTCATTTTTTTTTATTTCTTATTTTTATTATGGGAGAATATGGGAGAAAATATCTTTCAAATCTCTGCACCTTACCTGGTATTTAGAAGTCTATTAAATAGCTTTTTTAATTTTTAAAAAATATTTTTATTTATTGTAGAGAGAGGAAGGGAGCAGGGGAGAGAGGGATAGAAACATTTATAAGAGTGAAACATCCATCAGCCACCCTCCTACACACCCCCTACTGGGGATCCAGCCCATGCATGTGCCCCAACAGGGAAATGAACTGGAAACATCTTGGTACATGGCTTGATGCTCAACTACTGACCCACACTGGCCAGACTACTTAATGACTTTTTTTAAACAATGTATCTTTATTGATGAAAGTATCATAGGTGTCACCCATTCTCCCTCCACCCCATTCTCCACCCCATACTTCCTCGCAGTATTGTCTGTCCTCAGGCTATGCATATATGCATATATATTCATTGCTTAATCTCTCTCCCGCCCCTACCCCAACCCTTCCCTCTGAAATGACAAGTTTATTTCATGCTTCAATGTCTCTGGATCTATTTTGTTCATCAGTTTATTTTGTTCATTAGATTCCACATATAAGTGAGATCATGTGATACTTTTTTTTTCTCAGACTGGCTTGTTTTGCTTAGCATGATACTTTCCAGGTCCCTTCATACTGTTTCATAGAGTAAGATATCTTTCCTTTTTACAGCTGCATAGTATTCCATTGTGTAACTGTACCAGAGGGTTTTTTTTTTTTTTTTTAATCCATTCATCTACTGATGGGCATTTGTACTGATTCCAGATCTTAGCTATTGTAAATAACATGGCTATGAACATAAGGGTGCATATAATCATTCTCATTGGTGTTTTAGGCTTCTTAGGATATAGTCCTAGAAGTGGGATCTATGGGTCAAATGGCAGTTCTATTTTTTAATTGTTTAAGAAAACTCCATACTGTTCTCCACAGTGGCTGCAGCAGTCTGCATTCCCACCAGCAGTCTTCTAGGGTACCCTTTTCTCCACATCTTTGTTAGAATTTGTCATTTTTTGTTTATTGATGGTATCCATTCTGTCAGGTATGAGGTGGCACCTCATTGGTTTAATTTGCATGTCTTTAATGGGTAAAAAGACTTAAGTATAAGTCATGAAACCATAAAAATCCAGAAAAAATTAAAGGCAGCAAAATATCAGATACCTGATGCCCCAAAATTTTCACAGATACAGTACCTAGAAGAAGAGAAACAAAGGAAAAAAATAAACAAATGGGGCTACATCAAAATAAAAAACTGAACAGAAAAAGTGAATAGCATCAAAATTAAAAGGGAACCCAATGTATGGAAGAATATATTTTCCAATAGTATATCTGGTATGGGGTTAATTTCCAAAATATATAAAATACTCATAGAACTTAACAAAAGGAAGACAACCCAATTAAAAAATGGGCATAGGACCTGAATAGACACTTCTCCAAAGAGGACATACAAATGGTCAAGAGACATGAAAAAATGTTCAATGCCATTTTATTGGCTTTTTAGAACATACTAAGGTTTTGCTAATGTTCAGTTTGAGAAAATTAATATGTTTTTAGCATATTTCCTCATTTTTTCTAAATTAATCCTAAATAAAATCCTGGCATACTAATTCTGAAAGGTTTCAGAAAAAATTACTCCAATAAACACACTGGTAAATATAAGAGATTTAGAGTTTTCAGTCAAGAAAAAAACTAGTTAACCATTTTTATTCTTTTTTTTTAAATGAGTTGCTAAGTTGTTAAATTCCAAGATAAGGTTATACCGTATTTCTCTCACATTTTTTATTTGTTTTAAGCAGTTTTAAAATTCTGCTTTAAAAAGTTGAATAATGAAGAAACATTTTATTGTAGCATAAGGTTTATTTTTCAGATATCACATCTTTATAGGTAAAAGCAAATACATTCATGAATAACAGCTATTGCTTCTAGAATATGTATACTTCAATACTTAGAGAAAGCGCCATGGACCGCCAAAGGGCCACCTTTATTCTCATGGATTAATCATGTCAGGTCACCTTGCTGTGAGAAGCTAAGGCCTTGCCCACTTAATGATTTTATTTCAATAGATTTAATTTTGTTCTCCTGGCTGCCACTTTACTCCCTGGTTGCATTAGAAAAGGCATGGTAAAGGAGTCCCACTGTGAAGAGAACCAGGTAAAAGCTTTGCTACCAGGCAAGAGTTAATTCACTGTTCTGTAGGGACTGATATTCTTCTATCCTTCAATAAAAGCTAATGGCTCAGTGAGTCCAATGCTTTCAGCTATTCTCCAAAGAAGTTGATACTTGGAAACTAGCATTCTATCAAGAGTCATTCATAAGTGCTATTTCTGTATATAAAAATATACTTGAACCTACTTGATATCAAATATGACTAAATTAAAAAAAAACTAATCAATTGACGTTAGCCCTGTCAATATCACATAAGTACTTGAAAATGTGATAGTTTTTTGGATGAAGTGTTATTGAATATCAGTTTGGGCATTATAGCAGATGATATCTGCAAAAAATAAAATAAGTAAACCTCTGGCCTGGAAATCAGCCTTGTTAGAAGGATGAGAAATATTTAAGTGATGTAATTTACTAGTAAATAACTCAACAGCTCCTCATATATAATATTCAGATATTTTAATAAAAGTAAATAAGCTCTCCCGTGTAAGGTGTTTTTGCCAAACATTTACAATAATAAGAAAAATTTCCTTTTTTTATATGAGTACTGTGTTAGCTAAAGGCATTGACATGCTATTTACATCAATTCTTGTAGGCAGAGAAACAATCACGAGTAGAGAAAGAAATCAAATGAGAAAGAAAGTAAATGAGAGCAACAAGCAGACTAAAATTTGGGATAATTAAAGTTCTTATATAGGTAAAGAGCACAGTGGCTGTTGTAAGATTCAATGTGTCAGTTGAGGATAGCATACCATCAGTGTAATGAGTAATCAGTGCAAGAAAAGACCCCTAAAATACTTCTCTTCACTTATTTACATACTATTTCTTCTTTAGATGTTCATTTTAGTTAGTTAAAACAGCAATAATCATGCTAAGTTGCTTGCAATTGCATGGAGATATAAAAGTGAAAATAAGTTTGATTTACCAAAAATTCCTAATATAAAAATCATATGCTACTCTTTTGATCATATCAATCTTATCCATATCCACTTTCAGTATTGTTTGGGATGATGTTATGAGTATAAAGGCATATTTAATTCATAAAAGTGGTGCCCTGTCTTTGTGATTATTAACTATAACCATGCATATGTGTAAGCATGTGGCACTTTATGTGAAACTTATGCATTCTATAGATATGTATACAATTAACATCCTATTCAAAATGTTTGAGTATTTTCTAGCGTTTGATATCGTTATATATGTTGAATTTTAACATCCTACTTATGCTGAAACAATTCTAGTTTTGGTCTAAGCAAATAAAAAGTACACCATTATAACTTTCTTTTTAATATAATGGGATATAGATCAAACCCTAAGAGATCTATTATATATTGAATACCCTTTATGAAAGATCTCTACCAGAGCTTCAATTTTAATCAAGAGAAAAATGAGGAGTGTGACCAAATGATCTCTTATACCACTAAAAGCCTTAATATCCTATGATTGTATGATTGTAGTCATTGTAGAAGTAAGTATAGTTTCTTTATCCAAGAAAGTTCTCTCCAAAACTTCTCAGATTGCTGGTTTTGTCTCCAGGCAGCTGTAACCTTTGAGAGATTTAAGCATCAGGAACAATTTATTTTCAAAGGTTAAAATGCATTGCTCATTCCTTATAAAGAATGAATTTTGACATTCTGTGTAGGTTTACTCATTTAAAAAGAGAATCTAAAACCACGGTGGTTTGAAAATGGTAGCTATTTGATTTAGAGAGACATATTTACTTATTTGTGAATTGATTAACAATATCTAATATTTATTGAGCACTAAATATGCACCAATGATTCTAATTGCTCTAATATATGAACATATGTAATCCTCACAACAATTCTTTGAAGCAGCCATTATTATTTTATATCTATTTTGCAGATAATTCACAAGAGGTCAAACTGAAGTTTCAACCCACGTATTATGGCTGCACAGCCTGCATTTAAAAACATTTTAGTTTTTTATGGAATTGAACATGTTGAATTGAACACTGTCAACAGTAGTTCAAGGTCATTGCTTTTTTTTTTTTTTTACCACCAAATTGAGAAACCACTGTCTTAGTGGCCTGTCACAGCTGAGTTCTCTTGCTTAGAAAGTCCTTAAATATAATTATCAGGGTCTTTCCTTTCCAGACTGTGATCTATTTACGTACTCGGCCAACTACTGAGTTTGTATAATGGGCCACTGGCTTAGTTTGTTCTAATAAAAATACCATAGCTTTGAATATTTAAACAATAGACATTCATTTTTTCACAGATCTGGAGAGATCTGAAATCTAGGTGCTAGAATGCTTGTGCCTGGTGAGAGACCTCTTTCTGACTTGTAGATGGCTGCCTTCTCACTGTATTCTTGTATGGCAAGTCTATGATGTTCTGGTGTGTCTTCCCTACATACAAGGGCACTGATCCCATCATGGGGCTCCAATTTCACGGCCTCATCTAAATATAATTACTTCCCAAAGCCTCACCTATTAATACCATCGCATTAAGGGTTAGGGCTTCAACATATGAATTTGGAGGGACTCAAATATTCCATCCACAACAGCCAGACACTGTCTTCACCGTGGGGGGTTCAGTCATGAACAAAGCAGACAAAAAGCCTTGCCCACATGGAATTCAGAATCTCATGGGGAAGATAGATAATAAGCAAGGTAAATATGTAAAATAAATAAATAGTAAGTGCTGAGAGAGGTAGAACACAGAAAAGAAAGCTGGGCTATACAAGATGTTGAAATTTTGCATTGAGTGGTTGAGAAAGTCTTCTGAGAAGTTGACTCTTCATTTGAAGGGCCCACGCTGGGGGAAGAGCCAATACACAGGTTTTTAGGAACAGCACAGCTGGCCTGTGCAAGACAACAAAGTAGGGTGAATTCAGGAAAAATGAGATTAGAGGAATAAAAGGAGCCCAGATCATGAACTTCCTTGTAATTTGTAATGTTAACCTCAGATTTTATTCTGAATGAGGTGAAAGCTATTGTAGGATTTTGAGTAGAGAAGTGACATGATCTGACTTTTATCTTGACAGAATAACTTTGGCTGTTCTGCTGAAAATAAACTGGAGAGGAGAACAGGAGCAGAAGCAGAGAGACTAGTTAGGAGGCCATTACCTGCCAAATTATTAAAAGAGATTAGGCAAAAGGGTGCTAATCATGTCTCATCTGAATTGATCAAATGCTTTGTTTGCTACACAGAGAAAATTTGAATGCGATTTTAATGCTAATTTGGGAAGACTTCCAAGAATGTTGGCAAAGTGCACAATGCATTAATCTCTTTGAAATTCTTTCAAAGACAAAAACAACCCAAACTGAAAACAAAGCATAAATATACTGAAACTAAACAGTGACAATGAGTCCATACTTCAAATTCTACAAGTTTTCTGCTCTATAACATACTATTAATACCCAGATGAAACACCTCAACTCAAACAATATACTAACATAACCAAGGATCTAGAAGATGGTTGGGAAGTTCTGAGGAGCACTAATAAATTCTCTAGCTTAGGGGCTAAAAGTGGGATATGTTTGTGGACTCAGTATCATTTCATAGAACAGGAAGGGATTTTATCACCTCACATAATAACCAAGATTTGTAATTTAACAAGAAAGGGGGCAGATTGTAGCTATAGCTGGGTCAAAGAAGAAGCAAGAGAATAATAGGATGAGAACATTTGAGGTCAACAAAGCCATTTTTTATCTACCTCAGTAGAAAAATCCTGTAAGCAAATAGAGATTCACCTGAGATAAAACTCTTTTCCAAGATATGGTATTCGTTTTGGGAAGCCTAGAAATGGAGATCTCATTGTGACCTTATTATCTATTTGATTAGAGATGACAAGAGGAAATGGAAATCAATAATTCCGTTGGAAAAGTTGACAAGAAATTCACTGCCTAATGCACTGTTTCCCTTAGTAACCACCCCTCAAAAAGCCGAATAAGCTGAACACTTAGACAAAGGATAAAATCATTAATAACAGTTCAATTTAACATCTTGAAGCAATGCCATGATAAAAGGTAGGAAAGTCAAAGAGAATATCTGCACAATATTTAAGAGCAAATATTAGTCTCAGGAAGACTATATTAAAGTCAAAATTAAAAATAAAGCTTTAAATTAATTCACAAGCTCTCCATCAAGATAAAAGTTCTGTGCAAAGCCTAGATAAGTATGGCTTTTAGATTTTTAGGAAAGAATTGCTTTATATTCTCAGTAAATACATCAAAGGTAAGATGCAAAATATGATATAAATGATCATTTGGAAAAGGAGCTACCAGAATTAATAAAATAATTTCAAAAACATACTGAAAAGTACAAAATTATATTATTAGAATTCATTCCATGACATGCCAGACAGATTTGATGAGTATTGGGAAAAGAGAAAAGAAAGGAAGAATATTGTCAAAGCAAAATTGTGTTAGACAAACAGGACTTTATTTAAAGCTGTTATCATAGAGAAGAAAGGGAAGAATGAAGTCTGAACTCTCTTCGGAAAAAAAGCCGTCAGGAGAGTTTTTAAGTGCTGACTTTTAAGGAACCATAGCCTTTTTAGTATCTTTGTGACAAGAGATAGTTTTACAAGAAACTAAGAGATAGGATATGCTCCCCTTAATAATCACAGCACAAAGGAGGGTACTCCCAAGACCTGGAGAAAAAGAGTCCTATTTTGTAAACCAGCAAAAAACTTCTAAAAATATTTAAATGTCAAAAGAAAAGAGAGACAATTTATAAGGACACGTTTTGTACACTAACCTCTAGGGGAAAGGAGGGCAGGGACCTCTGTGGTTAGGACGTGTGGGTTTTGTGAGGCAGGTGAAAGAGAGGTCAGGCAGGAAGAAGCCTGTCTGAAGTTTAGCCAGGCTGAGGGAAACCTTATGATTGTCTTGGTCAATGTAGATGATAATATAGATGATATAGAAGACCAGACGATAAAGACCCAATTCACAGGTAAGTCCAGGGTGTGGCAAAAATAGGCTTACAGTTGTTTGTGTGGAAAATGATACAATGGCTAATAAATAATGCAAAAATAAACTTTCACATACACAAAACTCTAAACCTACTTTTTCCCACAATGTATAAAAGATACTTTCAAAGACACAATGAAAGAGTAATTCCTGATATAAATGAACATCTCGATCAGTAAATGTTCAGATCATTTGCTAGGACATTTTTCACCTAGGTTTATCTTGATCAGATAAACTCTGAGGGTAAAAAATTATCATAAATTCTAGGGGAATAAAACCATAACACAGCTCTAAAGGAGGAGACATATAAATTTCAGATCGCAGAAATGAGCCAATGTGATCCAACGCCATTTGAGTATTTCTGGATTGGTCAGATTACAGAGAGCAATACATTCTAAGCTAAGTTTGTCTGTTTTATTTATTTGCCCCTATGCACTGTTGTTTTTAAAATATATAGCTTATTGAGGTAAAATTTATATCCAATAAACTGCGCATATTGAAACGTGATAAATGTCAACATATGTATATGCCCATGAAGCCATTACCACAATTAAAATAACAAACATTTCTGTGAACTTCTAAGGTTCCCTAGTCCTCTTTTATAATCTGGCTCGTCCACCACCCTGTCCCCCATCACAGATCTGCCTTCTGTCACAATACGATCATTTGCATTTTATAGAATTTTACATGAATGGAATTATACCTTATACACACTTGTATGAGGGAAGATAATATGGCTTTTTTTAAAAGCCTATTTGCTTTGAAATCTTATATGAATCAACAGTTCTTTTTTAAAATTACTGAGTAATATCCCATTGTGTGATTATGCCACAATTTGATGCATCTGTTTGTTGTCATTTGGGTTGTTTCTAGCTTAGAGTTAAAAGCTTCTGGTTTTTAATAAAGGATCCCAAACAAATAAATCCTTCATGGGCATTTATTTACAAGTAAATGTACATTTGTGTGGAAATAGGCTTCAATTTCCTTAGACACCTAGAAGTAGAAATGGGTGTCATAAGGTAGTTGTGTGACTAATATTGTATGTTTTCTTCCCCCAGTCTATGGGAGTTCCAGTTGCTTTACATCCATCCATATTAGCACTTGTTATGGCTAATCTTTTTAATATTTGCAATTCAAGTGGATGTTTATGGTATCACATTGAGTTGGAATTTGCACTTCACTAATGACAAATAATCTTAAACATTGTTTTCTTGTGTTTACTTGCCATTTGTAAATCTTCTTTGGTGAAGGGTCTGTTCAAATCTCTTGTCTGTTTATTTTTAAAATTCTAATATGTGTCTTTTTATTGGATTGTAGGAGTTCTTTATATATTATGCATTTAGATTCTTCATCAGTTATATGTTTGCCATATTGTCTCCTTATCTGTGACTTGTCTTTTCCTTGCCTTAACAATGGGTATTGAAGAGTTATAAGTTTGTAATTTTATTATTTTTTAAATATATTTTTATTAATATTTTACAGAGAGGAAGAGAGAGGGATAGAGAGTTAGAAATATCAATGAGACAGAATCATTAATCAGCTGCCTCTTGCACACCCCTACTGGGGATGTGCCCACAACCAAGGTACATGCCCTTGACCGGAATCGAACCCAGGACCTTTCAGTCCACGGGACGACACTCTATCCACTGAGCCAAACCAGTTTCGGCATAAGTTTGTAATTTTAATTAAGTCCCATTTATCAATTGTTTATGAGTCACTTTAGTGATTTGATATATGTATACATTTTGAAATATTCACCACAATCTGTATTTTATGTCAGATTTTCCCAGCTCTGTGTTCCAAGCTCAATGCACACTATATTGTATCTCACTCCCCTTTGAAGATTCATTTATTATATTAGCAAATTGAAGTACTAAGAAGTTTCACACAAAATGTGCAGTTTTTAAAAACATTTCCCATATATATTTGACTTCAAAAACTTATTTGAGGAACAACTTTTAATGTTGCTCAAACAATAGCATAGTTCCTAAAATTGCTGTCTTAAGTCATTTGATCAAAAGATTGACACCAACAAATGGGTGTTTGGGGGAGATTAACACAGTTGCTGGGCATAGAATGGATTGGAAGCCAGGAGCACTTACCAATTAGAAGGCCTTTGAGGTATCTATTGCAATAAGCCCTACAGAAGGAGATGAGAGCCTAGAGAGTAGTAAAGAAAAATTGATGAAATGCCTTGCTGCCTTCCCTTTGCCTGAAATGCCCTGCTATGTCCTCTCCAACATGGATTTTTAGGAACTGTTTTTGTTTGTATAACTACAACAAGGAGAACATTATGGTTGTATTTCTTCCTCGACAAATTACAATCACTATATTCCCCCTTGTTTCTGCAATCGTCTCCTTTTCTTTATTTGGATTGACATGCAACTTATGACCAACAGATTGTCTAGTTAAAATGGGAATATTAATTTATTAGTATTGAAGCCAGTGTTGTAGGCTTCACTCCATGTGCCATCCCTAAAAATGACTGTTTTAGAACTTGTGTCAAATCCCACTCCGTCACAAAAAAAAAAAAAAATCATAAACTGTGCTCACATATATTAACTCTCTAATCTCTCAATTAGTTTGGAATTTACTATATTTCTATAATATATTCTGTTACATTTTTCCCCTATATACTCATTCTTCCTACTCATCTTTGTGCCTGGATTACATGGAAGGGATGTTCTCCTAGATAATTGGTTGGCCTCCCCTCAGCACCACCTATGGAGCTATTGCACTAGGCACAAGATAAGAGTAACTGATTAGATTATAATATTCTACTTTCCTTGATTTTATATTCAGTAAATGAATTTGAATTTAACTATGAATTTCAAAAAAAATTTGTGTATAGTGGAGAGAAATAGAATGTAATAGAATGCTTTTCCCATGGAAAGGTAATTAGCATCTAAAAATGTAAACTTTAAAGGGAACATATACATACAGTAAAATTAGTAGTAAATTATATTTGTGAACGTCTTTTAAATTCATTACACCTCAATGCCAAATAAAATAACCGAAAATAGCCAAAAACTAATCAGTGATATAACTTGTTTGGAGGTGAAAATTTTATATACTTCATAGGCAGAAGTAACTCAAGCCAAGAATTGAAGTTGCCTACCTACTCCCCTCCCTATTTTAAATCAGTTTCCATGGGGAACATACAGGTTCTAATAGCATTTTATTACATTCTTGCTTATGAAGAGCAGGAGGTTGAGATTAAAATATCACATGTGACTTAGTGATGGGGTGTTAGCACTGAAGTCAATGGTTTGAATCACAGCTTTTGTTTTGCTAGATTAATGACCTTACAAAAATCACTCCATAACTATTTGATAGCTTCATATTTTGAAAATAACAGCATTTTCCCAATAGAATTTATATGAGGCCCATGATATATAACAGTTGCAAACAGTACAGCAAATAGGATCTATTTTGTATAATTCATTCTAAGGTGTTGGGGATGTTTAAGCAAAATTATTCTTGGTAAACAGAAATAGAACATCTAAAGTAATTTTAGGATCATTAGATTTAAATATATTTAAGACAATAAATATTCACTAATTTTTTTCCCTCCATTTTGAAAGGAAATATAATAGACCCCATAATGATTTTAATTGAGCTTTCAGGGGGAAAAAAGTGTTTGCATAGTTGAAAGCCACAATGTTTTCTTTTCTGATGCTCCATCTTGAGTTAATATTTTATTAGATGCAAAGTATGGATTGACGTTCATTCTTTTGCATATGGATAATCAGTTGTTCCAGCATGATTAATTGAAGCAACAATCTTATGTCCACTAAATTGCTTTTGTACCTTTATTGACAATCAGTGGTCACTATATATATATATATATATATATATATATATATATATATATATGGAACTACTTCTGATTTCCCATTTTGTTCCACTAATCTACTTGTATATCTTTACACAGATATTACATTATATTATTTATTGTAGCTTATAAAAAGTTAGGTGGGTAACACTCCAAGTATTTCAAACTTGTCATTCTAGGTTCCTTGAGTTTCTAAAATTTCTAATTTTTAAAATTTACCAATCTCCAAAAATCATTTCTTCACTTATGAGGATTGAGATAAATTTGGGGAGGACCGGCATCTTTAAAGTACTGAGTCTTCTTTTTTATTAAATTTACTGGGTCAACATTGGTTAATAAGTTTATATAGGTTTCAAGTGTACATTTCTATGATACGTGATCTCTATATTGCATTGTATACCCACCACCCAAAGTCAAATTATCTTTTGTCTCTATATATATTTGTCCTCCTTTACCCTTCACTAATTCTCCATTTCCCTTCCCTTTGGTAACCACCATACAGTTGTCTGTGTCTAGACATTCGGGTTTATATCCCACATATGAGTGAAATCATATGTTCTTAATTTTATCTGACTTATTCTGCTTAGCATGACATTCCCATGCTACTATTTAATCTCTTCTTATGGTTAAGTAGTATTGAATTGTGTTTATGTGCCACATCTCCTTTATCCAATCACGTAGTGAAGGACACTTTAGTTGTTTCTATGTCTTAGCCACTGTTGGAGGTTCCAACAGTGGAACGGCTTGGAAAAGCATTTTTATGTCTTCTTGGGAGAAATGTCTGTTCAGGTTCTCAGCCCATTTTTTAATTGGATGTTTGTTTGGTGTTGAGTTATATGAATTCTTTATATATTTTAAACATTAACCACTTGTTGGAGCAGTTGTTTGAGAATATTGCATCTCTATTTCTTGTTTCTGATGAGATGGCTGATTTAATAAAAAAAATAATATCCATGACTTCTTTATCATATGGTTTTCCAGCCACATCCTAGATCTCCCCCCCTCCCCGAACACAATTTCTCTTGGAAAAAATTTCAATCTTCAAGTTCTTATTCCTTTTTATGTAACAATTTATTCCATTTATCTATCCCCTCTCACATTTTACTATTTGCAGGATAGAAATCAGGCTGCATTTTAACACTTTACTTAGAAATATTCTCAGTTAAATATTCAAGAAGTTAAAAGTATATTACACAAATCAATTTTAAATCCTACTTTCATAAAACACTAGGACACAATTCAGTCAATTACTTTGTTACTTTTAAGTAAGGATTGGTTTTCCTCCACCTTTAGTATCCATATTCCTACCAATAATCTCTTTAAATAAATCTAGGCTTTTTAAAATATGCACTTTAAACTATTCCAATATCTGCCCATTATCCATATACAAAGTCACATTCACATTTTTAGATATTTGTTCAATAGTGCCCCGCTAGTTGTTACTCAAATCTACATTAATTGGGGTTTTATAGATAAAAGCAATAGCGTGTGTGTGTGTGTGTGTGTGTGTGTGTGTGTGAGAGAGAGAGAGAGAGAGAGAGAGAGAGAGAGAGAGAGAGAGAGAGAGAAGAGAGGGTAAGGAATTAGTTGGTTCACGTGACTATAGAGCCTGAAAAATCAAAACTACTCAGCTGACAGACTCATCAAGACCCAGGAAAGCTGATGGTGCAGATGGAGTCTGAGAGCAGCCTGCTAGGGGAGCCTAGTTTTTATCCTGGTAAAGGCCTTCAACTAATTGGACAAGGCCCATCCACAATTTAGACAGTGATCCACTTTATCTAAAATTCACCAATTTAAATGTTAATCTTATCCCCAAAATCCTCAACATGACACAAAAATTACCATCTCAAGGTTATATTATGTTCATTATCTTGATTGTGGTGATAGACTCTTGAGTATATACAATGTCATAACTTACCAAATGGTATATTTTAAATATTTGCAGTTTATTTTATGTCAAGTACACTGAATAAATCTATTAAAATGTTAGCATTTGTGACTATCGAGACCTCTCTCTGGTGATTTCTATTTTAAAGAAATCAATAAAGCACATTATTGGCAGGCAAACTCAATCAGAAACAGGTGCATAATTTTTATATCACCAACAAACAGTCACCTAATGAGTAACGGCCTGCTACCAGAAAAAGTCAGCAAGTTTGCATCTACCTTTGTCTTCACTTTTGGTCAAATGATATGTATTGTCAAAAGAAATATCAGAATCCAACCAACATAATTTTTAAAAAAGGAAATCATTAGCTCATAGCTGTTGGTCTATTTTAATTAAATTTTTGTGTTTATTTACTATGTTACCTAAAGCCTTAAACATTTGTGCTTTATGTCTGAATAGTTTCTATTTAGTTTGTACAACTTGGTGATTTTGCATAATAGCTTTCTGACAAGAGGTAGCAAAGTCAATATAGAAAAAAACTAACATCAAGTACACAGATCAAAATGCAATGCAAAAGAAACCATCAACAAAACAACAAGAAAGTCCACTGTATGGGAGAACATATTTGCTAATGTTATCTCTAATAAGAGCTTAATCTCCCAACATTTATAGGGAATTCATACAACTTAACAGAAAGGAGATAAATAACCCAATCAAAAAATGGGCAAAGGACCTAATTAGATACTTATCAGAGGACATACAGAAGACCTAGAGACATATGAAAGCATCTCAAAGTCACTAATAATCCAAGAGATGCAAATCAAAATGACAATGCAGTATCATCTCACACCTGACAGAATAGCTATCAACAACAAATCAACAAAGGACAAATGATGGCGAGGATGGGGAGAAAAATGAACCCTCGCCCACTACTGGTACAGCCACTGTGGAAAACAGTATGGAGTTTCCTCAAAAAACTAATAATGGAACTGCCATTTGACCCAGTGATCCCACTCCTAGGAATATATCCCAAGAAGCTACAAACACCAATCAGAAAGGATACAAGACTTCCTATGTTCATAGCAGCACACTTTACAATAGCTGAGATTTGGAAACAGCCTAAGTACCCATCAGCAGTTGAGTGGATTAGAAAGCTGTGGTACATCTACACAATGGAATACTATGCTATTAAAAAAAGGAAGGAATGCCTATCATTTGCAACAGCAGGGACAGAACTGGAGAGCATTATGCTAAGCAAAATAACTAAGAGAAAGATAAATATCACATAATCTCACTCATTAGTGGAATATAATGAACAACATCAACTGATGAACAAAAACAGATCCAGAGACAGAGAAGCATCGATCAGACCATTCAACCTCAGAGGGAAGATAGAGAAGAGTAGGGGTCAGCGGGAGAGATCAACCAAATAACTTGTATGCATGGGGAACAATAGGGAGATAAGGACACATATGTAATACCTTACTAAAAAATGAAATAATTAAATAATTTTAAAAAGCAATACAAAATAGCCTCTGAGTCTCTTTGAGAATTAAGTTGTTAAATTCTATGGTATTTTGAAAATTTACAACTAGCAGTTTTTCCCAAACTATTTTACATAGGAGCACCTCCTGTGGTTTACCACTCAATTTAGCAATATATTTCCCAATGGTTTGTAAGCCTTTGTTTTATTTATTTATTTATTGATTGATTGATTTCATTTCAGAGAGAAAAGGAGAGGAGGGAGAGAGAGAGAAAAAAAAAAGAGAAGGGGAAACATCAATGATGAGAGAGAATCATTGATCTTTGCCACCTGCACACACTTCGCTGGGGATTGAGCTCACAATCCGGGCATATTCCCTGACCCCTGACAGAATATCAAAACCTATGACCTCCTGCTTCATAGGACAAAGCTCAATCACTGAGCCACACCAGCTGGGCAGTAAGCCTTTGATTTTACATGAAGTGGCTTCTTACCCAATCGAAGGTCACAATTATAGAGTACAGTAATTAATGAATATACTGATATATTTTTAAGGATTTAATGAATAAGTTAAATAAACTTAGAAAACAATTCACAATTTGATGATCTCTCTGCATCTGACTCCAAAGAATAAAAAGTATTTCTTATACATACTGTATTTTTTTCCTTGAATAGTCTATTTTTATGTCTTAAGGTATTACTTGTAAACTTGTTAGTATTTAAGTCACACACCTACCTGATAAAAGGAATAGGGGTTACACTGTTCTTTATAAACAGAAGCTGTCACTCAGCTGGAAGAGCAAATAATTATGTGAATAAAATATAAGGCATTTTATTAATAAATGCAGCACAAAACACTTATCCTCTTCTTTTATAGACTCTACCTACTTTGCTTTTAAAATGTCATCCATATTTATCAGACCACATGGTTCTTGACATTTAAGATTTTTTATTTTTTTTATTTTTTTAATCAAATTGCAACTGAAGCTTTGACACCAGGAAGTAATTATCAAGGGACTAAAGAGAAACTTTACTTTTTTCAAGCAGCAGGCTAAAGTAAAACTGTGAATTGTTGGTTATTTGTGATACTTTGTAGCTGAGAACTTTTGTCATGATGTAGTTAAAGCCTTTCTTAAAGCACATATTAGTTCCTGGAAGTTTCCAGGGAATGTTTCAGGAATTAAGCTACATTTATTAGACAAGTTATTCTGCCCCCCCCCAAGTCAACTATGCACATTGTATTGAAAAATCAATTTTAACATCTTTTTACAAAAAGATGTTATTGATTTTTGAGAGAGGGAGAAAAGAGAATGAGAGAAACATTGCTGTGAGAGCAAAACAATCAATCAACTGCCTCATGCACACCCTCTACTTTGGATGGAGCCTGCAACCTGGGCATGTGTCCTGACCAGGAATTGAACCAGCAACTTTTTGGTACATAGAAAGATGTCCAACCAACTGAACCTCACTACCTTGGCTAAATCTATGATCTACTTATGCAACTGAAGCTTTGACACCAGGAAGTAATTGCTAAAGCAATCTACACAGGGGGGGGAGGGGTAGGAAGGTGTTTTGTTTTGTTTTGATTTCTATTTTTAAGGAGAAGAAATAATCACATGGAAGCCCAACTTGAAAATTCTCACTATGTGCACAAAATTTTGATTTTCCATGTATCACTATATTTTACCTATGTTCTAATTTTAGCACTTACATAGCACTGCCTATATTTATTTCAATATTTCTGGTGTATATAAACTAAGTCCTTCCTAATAAAAGAGTAATATGCAAATTGACTGTCACTCCAACACAAAATGGCTGCCTCCATGTGTTCAAAGATGGCTGCCCCCATGTGAACACAAGATGGCCACCACAAGATGGCCTGCAGGGGAGGGCAGTTAGGGGTGACCAGGCTGGCAGAGCAGGGAAGTTGGGGGCCACTGGGCCTGTATAGAAGGGCAGTTGGGGCAATCAGACTGGCAGAGAGTGATCAGGCTGGCAGGAAGAAGCAGTTAGGGGCAATCAGGAAGCCAGACAGGTGAGCAGTTGGGAGCCAGAAGACCCAGATTGTGAGAGTGATGTCTGACTATCCATTTAAGCCTGATATTACCTGGATCAGGCCTAAATGGGCAGTTGGGCATCCCTCCATGGGTCCCAGATTGAAGAGGGTGCAGGCTGGGCTGAGGGACACCCCATCATACACAAATTTTGTGCACTGGGCCTCTCTCTATATATATTTATGTGTGTGTGTGTGTGTGTGTGTGTGTGTGTGTGTGTATGAATATATATATTCAGTTTATTAAGGTAAATATATATATATATATATATATATATATATATATATATATATATTTAGTTAGTGCAATCAGGTAAAATTTTAGCTGTAAAACTGCTCTGTAGACATCTGGGAAAGGGGGAGAAAACAATGATAGAAATTACTTTGCTATATTTAAGATGAAAACGAAGGTGCGATTTTAACATTAACACTCTATGTACTTGATATTTCTCAGCTAAAGATTGCCTAATGCAACTTTCTTCATGTTTTCATTCTTGACCTAATTTATTATTTTTTAATATTTTTCTTACCTCTTTTAAAATTAAAAGAAAAGTGATAGGTCCTGGCCCGGTAGCTCAGTTAGTTAGAGTGTCATCCTAATACACCATGGCTGTGGGTTCAATCCCCAGTCAGGGCACATACAAGAATCAACCAATGAATCCATAAATAAGTGGCACAACAAATCTCTCTCTCTCTCTCTCTCTCTCTCTCTCTCTCTCTCTCTCTCTCTCTCTCTCTCTTCCCCCCACCCCTTCTCTCTAAAATCAATCACATTTAAAATATATAAGAGGAGTGGTATATTTTAATGAAAACAGTAGGGGTTTAGGATTAGACACATTGAAACTCAATATATGGTTCTCCCATTCATTATGTATACAAACTTGAGACTTCACCATGCCCTCCAAGTCTCAGCTTCATCATTAGTAATTTAGGACTAATAACACCTAATTTGTAAAGGTTTTTGAGATTTATCCTATCATGTAAAAATGCTAGATCATAGTTTTCTCTCAACAAATACTTTGAAAATTACCTTTGATGTAAGAATGGAATATTTGCCCTAGCTGGTTTGCTCAGTGGATAGAGCATCAGCCTGTGGAATGAAGGGTCCCAGGTTCGATTCCAGTCAAGGGCACATGCCCGGGTTGCAGGCTTGATTCCATTGTGAAGCATGCGGGAGGCAACCAACCAATGATTCTCTCTCATCATTGATATTTCTATCTCTCTGACTCCCTCTCCCTTCCTCTCTGAAATCAATAATAACATATTTTTAAAAAAAGAATGGCATATTTGCCAATTTCATGCATAGTGTGAATTTTTTCTTCTGATGTTTGCTAATTAGTCTCTTAATAACTAATCTTTTAATATAAATTAAAAATGTCATTATTTGCACCCAGGCTTTTTTTCTTCTTCCAACATATTAATATTATCCATGCCCCCATTAACTTTCCATAATAACTTGTTCTTTCTTCCTGGGTGAATCTGTTTGTACACACACACACACACACACACACACACACACACACACACACACTATCTGGATAAAAGACACAGCAGATAAAAGCTGCTTTCTCTAGAAAATAGCATAGCAGCAGGGGGAAAGGATGCAGTTATTTTAACTGTAGGCAATTCTGCGGAGTGTAATTTTATAACATGACATATCAATAGACTATATCATACTGGATTATTAAAATTATATTTAAGCTCACAAAAATAAGTTTTATTTGTCTATTACCTCTTTTGACTTTGAAAACATCAAATTTCTTAATGATCTTCTTTGCTATTCCCTAAAAACTCTACATTTATCTGTTTTTTAAAGCATGTGACATTATTATTTTAAGTTATTATGTTATGCCTCTTTATGTTTCAACTAGAATACTGATTTTATAACTCTCACCAGGAAGCCTACTATTTAAAAAATAAAACATGATATTTAGTCTATAGTGGATAATGAAGTTTATCATAGTAGTAATAAGCATTATATAGCAATGATTTTTCTTTATTTAGATTGTATGTTGGTCATAAACAAATAATTGATCCCACATTAGCCTTATAAGTCCAAAGAAGCATTGTAAAGTAGCCACTAGAGTAAAAAATATGTATTTAAGATGCAACTTGTCTCTCATAACACACTGCAGTTTTGTGATCTCCAAGGAGCATTTAAAAGTACGTTTTTTTTCATGGCAAGCTTACCTATGCAATTTTTTATTACCTTTTTCTTCCTCTTTTTCAAAGCTTTCAAAAACACCAACACCTGAGTTCAAAAACCAGCCATTGATACTCTTTATTATGTAAGTTAATTTTATAAATAACCTTTTTATTCCCATATTTTATGATTAAACAATATATATTTAAAGAGTGCTATTTAGCTACCATGCACAATTTTCATGCCAAAGTTGCAAATATTCAAATACTTGAATTTTTATTATCTGGTTAACAAAAAAAGTAGCCCCTCCCAAGTAAAAATTATCCTTTAATCTACTAAAATGGAGTTTTTCTGCCAAATTATATAGATAGATAGATAGATAGATAGATAGATAGATAGATAGAGATAGAGATATAGAGATATAGAAATATAGAGATATAGAGATATAGAGATATAGAGATATAGAGATATAGAGATAGATATAGAGATATATCATTATCAAATCATCTTTTTGACAAAAAATGTACTAATAGTATAATATTTTAGTAATTTAATTACAACTCAGTTCCTACACTGACCTTCTGCTCCTTGAAAGAAGAGAAGTATTTGCTGAATTGATTGCCTTCCTCATAGAAAGAAGACAGCATCAACATTACTATTTAATTAACACCATATATATAATATCTTTATTCCCTACAGTGGTCCTTAACAGTAGCTATCATATACCCATTTTATAGATAAGGAAATAGATTATCAGATTGATAATATGATTATCACATAATCTTAGATATGTGAACATATCTAAGATTACAGAACTAATACATTACATAAACATATTCCAAAATCCCTGCTCAGATTATAAAGCCATTGGTAAAAATGTTCCACTAACATATACCTACTATGGGGTTTGAGTGGAAAGATCTATGTTGGCTGTGCTTCAGTATACTGGTATTTTCATAATCTTAGGCTGCATAAAAATTGTTAATATATATTTTAATCATTTCCCAGATCAAGCTCTCTGCCATATTTATTTCCAGACAACTATAATAGTTTTGTTTATTTATTTTAATAGGTATTTACTTACTTTTCCCATCACCCTTTATTCCCCATATTCTCTTCTACCTCTACTCCCCAACCCCTGCAGTCACCACACTTTTGTGTTCAAAAGTTATTTCTCTTTTTTCCCCCAAAAATTAACTCTTCTGTAACAATTATATACTTAATAGCTAAAGAAGAGGTTTATCAACACAACCCTAGTTTGTACTTTCAGTAATACATTTTTAGATTCAATTAAGAAGAACAATGAATCAGTTTTGAGTAAATTAAATTTTCAGCTGAAGGTTTATGGGCACCATTACATTCATCAGCCTTAGCACAAATAATTTTTTCTTATGATGTCTTGCTCCTATAAGAAAAACCTGTTGCATCTTTATAAGTTTTGTTTATGGGGATGATTTAAAGTCAGTGTTGTAATACTAGAATATTCTTTCATTAAACTGATTTGAAAGCTTGAACGAGGAACAAAATATTTTATTTTCAAAAAAAATCACATTCAATATAGATAAGATTCTTGTCTTAATAGATTTAAAAAAAGAAATACCCACAAATTACAAAAACTATTTGAAATATCACTAATAGGTTAAATATACAATATTTTAAAACTCAGTTATAAAATTGTGACCATTCCACTATTCTTCCACTATACCTAGTGTATAACTGTTTCTAGCATCAATATTTATGTACTTGGCTTTGGTTTATTTTTTAATACTTTCTCTTTCCTTGCTCATTTCCACAGTCCTGCTCTAACTTCACATTTCTGAGTACCTAATGGTGCTCTATTCTAGCTAATGCTCTATTCTATCTTTGGAAACAATCTTGACAACCAAGGGATTTCTGATGATGCTTAAAATAATTCATCTCTCTGTGATAAATATAAGATTTAATTAGAAACAAGATGATACATCCAAAGGGAAAATATTTGAATGTCAAGGTGAAAATGATATTTTTCTACATCTAGAGCTTAGTTTTTGCTTTATTTTTATTTTTAAGTAGTTATAAAAATATTTTTTCATTGGAAGAGAGAAGGAGAGAGAAACATTGATTTGAGAGAGAAATATCAATTGGCTGCCTCCAGTGTACACCTTAACTGAGGACCAGCCTGAAACCTGGACTTGTGCCCTGACTTTCGGTGCATGGGACCTCTCTTTAACCAGCTGAGCCACACTGGCCATGGCTTTTGCTTTACTTTTTAAAAATCCCAAGGACAATATGATGAGTGATCCAGTGTCTTACACCCATGATGCTACCATGTGATTTGATTTTGATTTTCAAACAAAATCAAGTAATTAAATCAAGTCTAAATGCTACATTTGAGCAGATCCACTAATCCTGCATATTCTCTACAAATAACCAGTATCTTACACCTCATCTTGTCATGGGGGCAAAATCATATGATTTATTCTCTAGCTTAATGTGAATGTTTAGTACACGATTGATGAATGATCATCGTCCATGGGAACAGTCCACCTTGGGAAATGGAGCAGCATCCCAAACTGGCACTATTAATTGTTGCTTCAGAACAGCTCATCTCCAAGAAAAGCTCAGCGGTCTGCAATGGTACAATTTTCCCAGTGAATGTAGCTTGCGCAACCGCTTGAATTTCTGGAATCTTTTGCTTTTTGAAGATAAAACATTCTCTTAATTGCCAAAGTTCAGCTTTGTGCCAAGGCAGTAAAGTGCTAAAATTAAATGCCATTCTCATTTTTAAACAATTGAAAAGAAAAGCCAGCTCTTATTGAGTAAATTAGACAAAAGGCTTTGACATCAACATCACTGAAAAAAATGCCCGAACAAAAGCATGTGCAATATTAATCAGTAAATCCTTGAAAAGTCCTGACCAAAGGCAAAGCATCTTGTAGTATTTTAATACACAATGGGATTTTTTTCAATTTACATAAAACTGGATTAAAAATGGTTTAAAGTGTAGGTATCTTTATTCAATAGCTTTTCTATGAAAACGACCAATAGAAGGCTGATACGTGTTTGTAAAAGTTATCCTTTTATAGACCTCAAAGTTGTACAAATCTAGACTACTCAGACAGGTGGCCAGCACAGAGACCCTTGTGTGTAGGCTTGGCTGCATTATGGAGGAGTTATTGCTGTAGCGTGATTGCTCATCAAACAGTTCTTGCCCTGACTAACAATGTGCGCCCATGGCATTGCAATTAGCACAGAGCCCTCTGAGACTGAGGACTGGAGAAGTAGGTTATGTTGCTTTAATATTCTTTGCATTAGGCAGTCTTTCTCTCTCTTTCTCAACTCATATCTGAGAAACAATAGGTAGAAGTAAATCATCAACTAGACAGCCTCAAATTTACAATTACACTAGATTCATTAATCAGTCCTGACAGGAACTTAATCTTAAACTGAATGGTATTCAACTTCAGATCAGAAGAATGGAAATTGAGAGAGAAAAAATTAAGAAACATGCTATCATTTGTTCCCTAAATTCTCAAGATTTATCCTTATACTAAAGTCATTAGGTAGTAATTTGTTTTATTTTTATCTATGGATATATAAGATTTTCCCATTATACAATTTCTTCATCTCTGGCATCCATTATAGACCATCTTTTTCATTTGTTTGAGGGCATTGTCCATTAATTAATTTGTTCATTGTTTTGTTATTGTTTTGTTAATCCTCACCGGAGGATGTTTATTAGAGAGAGAGGAAGAGAGGGAAGGGAGTGAAGAGAGAGATGGGTGGTGGGCATTGATTTGAGACACAAACATTACCTGACTGCCTCCTGCATGCACCGGACAGTGTCTGGATTGAACCTGCAACCCAGATATGTGCCCTTGACCAGGCATCAAAACCCCAAATCTTCATAAATTCCCAATTACATTTTCTTAACTATAGGGTGATAAGATGCATCTGTCAATTATCTATTATCTCTCAGCCCCAAGCTCACCTCTCTCTACTCTTGCTTTGTGATGCTCAGAATTGTGATGCTCTGCAAACAACTTTCCTCTTTTGCCACCACAGTTCCTATTAGATTCTAGCTATAGACAGCACTAGAGAGAGACTGCCTGATGGCCGGAGTGATAGAGGACTCACTCCTTTCTGGGTTTTTGTTGTTGTTCCATGAGCCATGTCCAGCGATCACACTTTGATCTAGCAGTTGATTCCATATTGTTTCAAAACTCCCAGTTTTTTAGCCCTCTATTTTAGCCATTTCCTATATTACATTCTTTACTGTAGTTTCCATGTTTTTTTTTCTGGTCCTAGACTGGTATTAGAGCATGGTGCAACCGATGGAGCCATATGACTCAAGATAACGGGAGCCACGTCTGCCTTTCTTACTTTATTCCCTTCTGCATACATGGTCTGAAACAGTAAGCTCTCAATATATAGTGACTAAGTGAATAATGGACTTTTAAAAACAGGTGATTTTACCCTGGCCCATTCGCTCAGTGGTTAGAGTGTCAGGCTATGAACTGAAGGGTCTCATTTTTCATTCAAGTCAAGGATACATGCTTTGGTTGCAGGCTCAATCCCTGGCTCTGGTCAGGGCACGTGTGGGAGGCAACCAATTGATGTGTCTCTTTCCCAGCAATGTTTCTATCTGTCTCCCCCACTCCCTCCACTCTCTCTAAAAAATCAATGGAAAAATATCCTCAGGTGGGGATTAACAAAAACACCAAACAAGAAAACAAAACTGGTGATCTTGATTCAAGTTCTAAACTTACCTCTTAAAGGTTCTGTGGTTCTAGAAAATCTTTCTGACAGTTCTATTCTCAAATAACCTTAAAAACAGAAAAATAGAAATAGCTTTTAGTCATTGCTGGTTGCTTGCAAAAACTTGTCTCAAAGGACTAAGTTTTTCTTGTACACCTTAATGCCCCAACATCCAGCAGATTGTCTGGCTCATACTCGATATACAATAAGTATGTGTTTAATGAATGTCGAGTAAAGGATGCATGTAATGAAAAAAGGAATTTTTATAATTAGCCAGACATTGTAGGTATTTGAAAATTTTAATAATATATTCTTACTATTTTTTAAAATAGTCAGAATTACTCCAGAAAATAGAAAGTATGTGGCCAAGTACCATATTTTTCATAGTTTTCGGTTCTTCATGTGTACATAGCACTTGGGGATATTGATATTGTGACTAGTTGAATGAAGCACATTGCTAAAAGTACCTCACTACAGTAAGTGTCCCCATGTTGCTCTGGCTTGCTATAATCTCTATTACTTGTTTGTCTACCTGCCCGTGGCTAGACATGGGAAATTTGTATTTAAGAGATTAGGCTTCTGATGTTCAAAACCTATTTTTTTGTAAATGACTAACTGTTAATCTCTCTGTCCCAGAGCTTCCTCATATATAAATTAATATTATAATAGCACCTATTTTATAGAGATGTTTTGAGGATTAAACAAGGTACTACATCAAAGCTTTTAGAGCAATACCAAATCCATGGGAATTGCTCAATAATGCTGTTGTTCTGGAGGCATTTTTTCGAAGTTGCTAAAATCTTATTTTTGAAATATGAAATATAGGTTATAAACAAACCAATACTGAGCTAAATGTATTCTAGAGGAATAAAAACTAGTTATTGAGAACAATTTTTGATCATTAGAAAGTAAGGTAAAATAACCATTAAAAATTAATACCAATTAATTTTTAATAGTTATTTTATCAATGGATGAAATATAACCTAAGCAGCATTGAGACCCCATAGAATGAGACATAGTGTCCTAATCCAAGCAGAAAAATATATAAAATTATAATTTCCATTTTCTTACAGTTTAGGTAAAGATGATACGTAAAATAAATGTTATAATTCTTGAAAAGTGTTACAAATACTGTCATTAAATTATATATATTAAATTATAACTTACATTTTTTTTAAAAAAAGTTTCAGCCTGCTGTCTTCTTTAGTGATTTAAAAAGCATTTTTGCAAAATTTCGGGAGATAATGGAGTGCACTTTATTTTGGAATTCTGTGCAAGCAATGAGCCAAGTTATTGACTCCAACTTAATTTTTTTTATTGTTAAAGCACCTTGCTTAGAATATTTTAAACACAAATGTCTGCAACAATTGTCTCAAAATAATGAACTGAGCAATTTTTGTCATATCAAAAGATCTGAAATCTCCATAAAGTGACTTGTTTGTTTTCTTTTGTCTGCCATTATGTGTGTGTGTGTGTGTGTGTGTGTGTGTGTGTGTGTGTGTGAAAAGCTTTGCTTTTATTATGTTCTGGAGGCCCAGTGCACAAAATTTGGGGAGGTCCCTCAGCCCAGCCTGCACCCTCTCCAATCTGGGACCCCTGCAGTCAGACATCCCTCTCACAATGACTGCTAGTTCCCAACCACTCGCCTGCCTGCCAGCTTGATCATTCACTAACCCTAACCCCTGCCAGCCCGATCAATACCCAACTGCTCCCCTGCTGGCCCAATTGCCCCCAACTGCCCTCCCCTGCAGGCCTGGTTGCCCTAATTGCCCTCCCTTGCCAGCCTGGTTGCCTCCAACTGCTCTCCTCTGCTGGCCATCTTGTGGTGGCCATCTTTGACCACATGGGGGTCGCCATCTTATGTGAGAGCATGAGGTTTAATTTGCATATTACCTCTTTATTATATAGGATTAGGAATGCATTGTGCACACATGAATTCTGTTGAAGCTCCATGAAGGGATTAGATCAAAGTAGATGAAGAAAGTTATGTGTATACTTTTAAGTGCGCACACACACACACACACACACACACACACACACACACCCCTAATGCTAGGGATATACATGTGTTTTTAAAAATGAATATATATATTATATATCTGGTCACTGAGGCTTACACAAATAAACCAAAGGTGTCCTCTGTCATTGGTCCTTAGGTTATTTATTTCTTCACGGAAGGCTGAGACCCATTAGCTCCAAAGCCCACCAGCACCAAATTCAAATTTTCAGCATCCAATTACTTCAGAAATAACCCAACTGAGCACTTTCTAGACATTGAGGGCCTATCTCTTTATACATTTCACAAAACCTAACCCCATACCTACTGATAGAGCTCTATGTTCAAAGACCCCATGCTGCTTGGGTCCTTCACAGTCCTCTGAATTAAATACTGGAGCACCGTGTTGCTGAGGGACTTTACCAGACACACGAGCCTCCTATCTGAGTAAGTTCTTCCCTGGGAGCTTGCTTGTTCTCTCCAGCCAGTGGCCTCCCAAGGCGCATGAGGTTTGGATGGTCACAGAGAGAGGCGTTTCCTCTCCGGCCACTCTGTCCAAGCACCATCCAACAAACCTTGTCATGTTACCGTATCTCACGATCGTATCATTTTCCTTGATCAGCTCCAAACTCTCTTTTATCTTGTCTTTTTAGAACACCTCTAGGATCCATCCTCTAATTTTCATCCTGGCCACAGTTGCTGGGGTTCAAGGCTCACCATCTTTATCCTAAACTTTAAAAAACCTTCAGTCTTCCCTTTCACACAATTGTCAGAATGACCTTCTCAAACATAAACCTGATCATATTATTGTGCTGCTTAATATCTTTCCTAAGTTTGATTATAACACTGTGGCTTTGTTAAATTTGAGTGGGCAATGTGGAATGCCTGGTTTCAAAATTGTAAAGTAAGTGACGTCTACACATAAATATGAATAATAACTAAACAAGTAAAACACAGTAAGTTATAAATTATGTGGAAAAGGCAGGCCTATGCTAAAGAGGGACAAATAACTAATAACTAGACTGTGGCATTTAAAAAGACTTCCAAAGACATCTTCAAAGATGATTTTAAAACAATTCGTTAGATTTTAAATTAAAGTATATTACCGTGATTTGTAAATAGGTCTGTCTATTCTAGTGCTCATAAAGCGTACTGTCACTCATACAAAAGAGTTCAAAGGCACAGGATTTTAGAAGATAGGAGAAAAGAACAATCAATCTTACAAATGCACAAATTTGCCTGCCCATTCTAGTGAAACTTGTTTGAGTCAGGTTGGAATAATTTGTCATTTAAGACTTCATAAATCAATCCCTGAAAACAAAAAAAAATCCTAGAAAACTTCTATTGCGAATTTTTTAATCCTTTTCACAAGACATCTTGCTAATATCTGGAATGTTTTATGTCTTGTAAAGGTCAAATTCCAAAGCTATCCTCAAATATTTGCTCAATTGTTTAACATCTGTTTGAGTCTCTAATATATATCAAATTCTGTGCTTGGTGCACATATAAAAACAAATGAAAAATATCCCTGACCTCTTCTATTGTTTATATTGTTGCACGGAAAAATATAAACAAACAACTCTATGAGTAAAATTGACTACAGAGTTTTGTTTATATAAGATAAAAGTGTGGTTTAAAAGGGTCATAATTAACCCCTTTAGGTGAGTAGAAAGTTTGCAAAAAATAAATATTTGTCCTAACTTTTCAAAAAAAAGTTATTTTATTTTATTTTCTTTCATTTATTTACTAGAGGTCCAGCGCACAGATTCCTGCAATGGTGGTGTCTCTCAGTATGGCCTGCAGGGATCAGGCCACTCCTGGCTGCCACTCCCACTCATCCCAGCCTGCTGCATCTGCCACGGGCTCGCACTCAGTCAGTCCCAACCGAGAGAAGCTTGCACCTCTAGTGTCCATTGGTCAGCTGAGTGGCACTCCCACTATGAGAGTGTACTGACCACCAGGGGGCAGCTCCTGCATTGAGCATCTGCCCCCTTGGGGTCAGTGCACATCATAGTGACCAGTTGACCAGTTGTTTGGTCATTTCGTCACGTATACTTTTATATATATATATATATATATATATATATATATATATATATATAGAGAGAGAGAGAGAGAGAGAGAGAGATTTTGTATTCAATTTACTTGGGTAGCATTGGCTAATAAAAAATATGTAGGTTTATCTAATATATCATCTGTATATTGTATGTACTGTGTGTTCACCACCCCAAGTCAAGTCTCCTTTCATAACCACGTATCCCCCATTTATCATCTTCTACCTCCCCTCACCCCCTTCCCCTTAATGTTGTCTGTGTCTAATGAGTTTTTCTTCTTTGTTTGTTTAGTGCTTAATCCCTCCATCATTTTGCCCCCTCGCCACCCCTTTTCCATATCACAGCTGCCAGTCTGTTCCAAAACAAGTTCTTTAAAAGACAGAGAAGTTGACTGACAGAGCACTGCAAACTAGGCACTAGACCTCTCTAAGACTCTAACTATTAAATATCATGATATATAGTATAAACTGGAGGTTTGGCACACAGATTTATGCACTGGTGTGGTTCCTTGGCCTGGCCTGTGGGGATCAGGCTGAAATTGGCTCTCTGACATTCCCCAAGGAGTCCCTAATTGCAAAAAGGCGGTTCTTGGATGACACATCTAGGAATCAGGCTCCCTCCTCTCTGGTTCCAGGCACAGCACTTGAGAACTGCAGCTGCCAAGTGACCACAGCTCAGCAGCTCATGCTTTGAGCATCTTTCCACTGGTAGTCAGAGTGTGTCCTAGCTACTGGTTGGAGCGTCTGACCTCTGGTAGTCATTGTGTGTAATAGCTACCAGCTGGTCGGCCAGTCGCTTAGGCTTTTATATATACAGATGTTATTATTTAAGCAATACATTCTGAGTACTAACATTTCTCTGGCATGAGCTTTCAAGTCTATCACTAGAAGTTTAGAGATGTTTCAAAAAGAAGACATAACTATATTTAGTCATTTTACCTATAGATTTGTCTTTGGGAAAGTATTCTTAAAGTTACCTCAAATAGATTTTTGCCATTGTACTTTACCTTAAAATGGTATGTAAAATTCTCACAATTTACAGTTTGAAGAAAAATGTATGCACTGTACAGATTAACTATAGAAAAGTAATAATCTGTGCTTCTGTTTCTTCACCTATAAAATATACACTAATAAAAGAGAAACATGCAAATTGACCATACCTCTGCTATGCCCACAAGCCAGGGCCAACAGCCAATCAGGAGTGAGTATGCAAATTAACTCAACCAAGAAGGTAATAGCCAAGGAGCTGGAGCCAGCAGGAGGCTTTTCCCTGGAGATGGAGAAAGATAAGCTTCCTACCCACCCTGGCCTGTCTTGGCCTCCACTCAAGGCCACAAAGTTTCAATTATAGAAGATAAATAAATCCCAGATACTTGCTTCCAGCTGATTCTGGCCTCTGCTCAAGGAGTTGCTGAAAAAAAGAAAAGAAAAAAGAAGAGTGGAGAGGAGAGAAGAGGAGAGGAGAGAAAGGAAAGGAAAAGAGGGGGAAATAGAGGAAAGGAGAGGAAAGGGGAATGGGAGAATGGGGGAAAGGGGGAAAGGGGAATAGGAGAATGGGGGAATGGGAGGAAAAAAAGGAAAGGAAAGGAAAGGAAAGGAGAGGAGAGGAGAGGAGAGGAGAGGAGAGGAGAGGAGAGGAGAGGAGAGGAGAGGAGAGGAGGGGAGGGGAGGGGAGGGGAGGGGAGGGGAGGGGAGGGGAGGGGAAGGGGAGGGGAAGGGGAGGGGAGGAAAGGGAAGGGAAGGGAAGGGAAGGGAAGGGAAGGGAAGGGAAGGGAAGGGAAGGGAAGGGAAGGGAAGGGAAGGGAAGGGAAGGGAAATGGAGGGGCTGGGAGCTTTGGTCACAGGGGGATGGGGGGGTGATCAGGCCAGGATGGGATGGCAGTTGTAGGTGATTGGACTGGTGGGGGGCAGGGCTGTTGGGGGTAAGCAGACCAGCAAGGGGGGGGCAGTTGGAGGCAAGCAAGCCATATAAGTAGGGGTCAATTTGAGGTGATCAGGACAGTGGGGGGGGCAGTTTGGATTGTGCAGACCAGCAGGGAGGGTAGTTGGGGGAGAACAGGCTGGCACAAGGAGCATTTGGAGGTGATCAGGCTGGTGGGGGGTCATTTGGGGGTGAGCAGGTTGGCAAGCAGAGTGGTTAGGGGCAATCAGGCAGGTATACAGGCAAGTGAGCAGCTGGAGCCAGCATTCTGGATTGTAAGAGGGATTTCAATGGCCGGTTTATGTCCGATCCCTGTAAACCAGCAGTAGAACATCCTTCAAGGTGTCCCAGATTAGAAGGGGTGCAGGCTGGGCTGAGGAACACTCATCACCCCCATGCATGAATTTCATTCACTGGGCTACTAGTAGAAATATAAAAACCACATATGACATAGATTTATGGAAATGATTATTATCTATGTACTTATAAGAGTGCATGTCACGTAATAAATCAAGATAAATGTTCATCATCATCATAATCATTATCATGTTGTGGACATTCATGTGTATTTTTTCAATGACTCTTTAAATGAGAGACTAGACTGACCACATTTATTGTTACTTTTATTATATTTCTTGAATTATTAATATAGAAGTACTAGTTATTCACCATAAGTGATTGATACATTTATTTGTAATATGTCACTTATGGGTTAATTTAAGATGATCTTAGATGCATTATAACTAACCTATTACTTTCTTCATGAAGAGCCAAAGGTGTCAGAATAAAAATGGCTCCTAGCACTTCCACCCTTGGTAGTGTAGAAGAGCAATATGGATTGAACGATGCTAGTTTGTAAAAAGCCCTTCTAATCTTACAGTTCATGCATGAAAGAAACTTGAAAAATGTTTCCCAAATTAGATGGTAATTCTAAAAATATATACATGCTATTGCCAATTATGGATTATAAAACAATAATTTCCAGGCTATCAATAAAAAGATTCAATCTACTCTGGTAGAAGAACTAATTTTTTTAAATTTCTCTCTCTAGTAAATTACTTAAAAATTATTATAGGAAAATGCAATCAAGAAGTTTGCAGTCAAAATTTTTAGGAAAGAAGTATCATACTAGGTGGTGTCAGTCAGTTAATGAATACAAATATGCTTTATTTTCTCATGATAGTTGTGGTCTCAATCAGCTTTAAATAAGTTATACTTTATTTCAATTTCTTATTTTCAATAAATAACCACACTGCACCAATTTTTATTCCCAATTTTGTATTATTTTCTAAATAGTGCCCTTCAAATTGTCTTGGTTTAGGGTCTCTTGTTGAATCTGTGGTTTTAATAGCTGATACATAGTAGAGGAAACTGAGGCACATCCAAAAGGCACACAGCTAGTAAGTGGTGGCTGTGATGAGAAATGCAAGGGTTAACACTGTGCATCAGGAACCCAAGGAAAACAGATCCAATGCCCAATGTGATGGAGAAAAATAAAGAAAAGATAAAGTATGCATGTTTGCAGCCCTGAGGGGCATGTCTTTGTGTGCTGAGAAGGGTTAAGGGTGAAGAGGAAACTTGCAGAAGTGTAGGGAGTCTTGAGGAGATGCTCTGAGGAGTTTGGGAGGATGGGGTGGATGTGAAGCCAGGAAAGGGAGAGGAGAAAAGGGAATAAGAGAAAGATGGGGTGAAGGGAGAGAAAGAACAAAATAAAGCTTTCAGTCTGACTCAATAATCTGTCAGGGTTCTGCCTCCAAAGAATAGACGCCTACTGGAAAGTTTGTTTTTGAGTAACATTCTGTGAGGAACATATGTGAAGTATCCAGTGAAAATGTATTATTTGGCTCCCTTAATGCTAGTTTACAGTTAAAAAAAGAAAGAAAGAAAAAAACTTGAATACAAAGAAGGATGAAATAAGTCATTCCAGGTCTAAGTAAAAATTATGTATGGTCATTTAACACTAAAATAATATAACATCAGTATAGCCAGGAAAAGTTTAAATTGAAGCAAACAAGTTTGTCCTAGCCAGGTGGTTCAATTGGTTGGAATGTCATCTAGTATACCAAAATGTTATGGGTTCGATTCCTGGTCAAGAGACATACCTATGTTTTGTGTCAATCCAAGATTGGGGTGCATACAGGAGACTACCTATCTATGTTTGATATCTCTCCCCTCTCCCTTTTTTCGTCCCCTCCTCCTTCCTTCCCTCCCTTGCCCACCTTTTCCTTCCTCTCCCTTTCCCTCCCCTCTCCTCCCCTCTCCTCGGTTCTCCTCTCCTTTCTTCTCCTCTCCTCTCTTCCCCTCTTTCATCTCCCCTTTCCTTTCTCTTCTCCTCCCCTTTCCCCTCTTTTCTCCTCCCCATCCCTCCTCCCTCCCTTCCTCTCTCTCTAAAATCAATAAAAACATATCCTCATGTAAAGATTAAAAAACAAAACACCTCACAAGTTTTGAGGAAACATTACATTAAAATAATTAAAATTAGATTTAAATAATAAAAATATATCTTAATCAATTATTTTGTCACATGGCACCACCAAAACAAGGATAATCTGATAATTTAAAATTATTATCTACATTAAGTATGTGTCCAATAGTTTCTCTTAATTTTTTCACCCTAAAAAGTTACCTTATCTTAGTCAAACTCTGAGCCATGAACCAGAAAGCTATTTATATTGACAATCATTCCTTCATTTATTTACTCATATGTTCCAAAACTATTCAATACCCGTTGTGTTCCAAGCACTGGGCTTTGAGCTGGACAAACAATGGCTAGCAAAACCAGGCACAATGGCTGCTCTCAGGAAAGACAGGCCTTAACTGAATGATCATATAAAGAATATAAAAATAGATACATTGTGAGATAAAGGGAAGTTATGGAATGGGAAGACATTCCTGAGAATGTATCTCTATGAAGCATAAGTGATGGGAAGAATATCCATCATGTTAAGGTACCTTACACTTGTAACAAAACAAGTAATTTCACTGTGGAGAATGGTTTGAAGGGGGAAAAATGTAAATGAAGAAAAAGTACTTATAGGTGACAAATGAAGTAGGGCAGAAGACAGTGTCAGCTTGAGTTTGATGGTAGAAATGGAAGTATTCAAGAAATATTTAAGAGATAAAATAAAAAGTATGGGAGAGATTGTGAAAGTAAGGGCAGTATCAAGAATGACTTAGATTTTCATTCACTTAGTAAATGTTTCCATTGACTAAGATGAAAAACACCAGAAAGATGGGGTAGAAGGGTGGTGGGGATGAGGGATATTATTTATTGGGATTACACTGGACTATTTCAAAGAGTCACTGCTCTTGCAACCTTACTCCAGGACTCAAATTCTACACTGAGCCACAATTACATCTAATGATAAATGGCCATATAAGCATAAATCACTTAGTAGTGAGCAGTATTTTATCATCTTCACAGATAATTCTATAATAAACCAAGGGAAGTGTAAGAGCACATATTACATTCTGTTCTTCAATTAGATGGTTTCTTCTGGCTCCTGTAATTGTTAATCTAGTAGCAGAATGGAAACTGAATCTATAAACATATAGGCAAAAACAATGTTGGCCTTTTAAAAAAATCTATGCTAAATGTGTTTTTCTTTACGTTATTTCTAAAAAGCCTTCCTGGAAAATGTGGTCAGGTGACTATAATCAGTTTCTTACCCTCATCTCCCAACATAATTTTAATCAGAGTAAGATATTTCCACTTAAAAACAATAAAAATATAGACTTCATACTTTGCTACACATTATTTTCTTTCTAAAGAGAAAGATAAGTATCCTTGCATATCGTAAAATGCATTTTGTACAATTCTTATTTCTATTCTTTTTGATAATTACTGGTATATAAAACAGATGAGGATTATTTATTTCTATTCAATATTCAATAGACTTCAGCTTCTGTCAGAAGATAATGTATTCGCTAATATGTTCTCCTGAATATAATGCTAACTATTATAGCCCCGCGTCTTTCCAAATTTATTTTAGTTCTTTAAGAGTGGATTCTAAGAACAGATGTTGAAAACATGTCAGATTTTGATTCAATTATCTTATCCCCCACAGTGTTAAAAACGCAATAGCTCATGAAATTTCAAAAATTAGAGCTAATTTCAGATGAGAAAATCAAGGCCCAGAGAGCTGAAGCCAGACTGGCTCAGCCACAGAGGACACTGCTGAGCAGAGCAGAGTAGAACTCGGGCTGTAGCCTGGGTCCAGGCCAGTGTTTCTTCTCAGGCATGACACACGGCTTCTCTACTAATGGTGGCTCCCACAGCATTTTAGTTAACCCTTACAAGACACTATTTTTATTCCTTGATAGTATCACCTCTTATCAACTCACTTTTACAGATGAAGAACCTGAGGCATAATTCGTGCTTTGCACCAGTAAAGGGTAGAACTGTATTCCTACCCATAACGTTTGACTTCTGCCTCAAAACAGCTGAACCTGAAAATGCTGTTCTTTTTCTATATATTTTTATTAATTTTATTTTATGTAAAAACTAGAGGCCCCATACACAGATTCATGCATAGGTGGGATCCCTCGGCCTGGCCTGAGGGGATCCGGCTGAAACCACCTCTCCAACATCCCCAAGGGCTCCTTGATTGCGAGAGGATGCAGGCCAGGCTGAGAGACCCAACTGGTGCATGATTCTGTGTACTGAGCCTTTAGTATTCATATAAGATGGTTGGTTCATCTCCTCCCGCCCTCCCCAATCTCTTTCCCTCTGAGATTCATCAGTCTGTTCTGAATACCCCCTGGTGATCATTGCACATCATAGCTACTGGCCAGTCATCTGGCCAAACAGTCTTTTATACATGTAGACAAGAGGCTCTATCCATGAAAATTCATGCACTGGAGGGGGGGGGGGTCCCCTCGGCTCAGCCTTCTGCCTCTCACAGGTCTGGAGCCTTCAGGAGATGTCCTACTGATGGCTTAGGTCTCAATCTGGCCTCCCTCTTTGGAGGTGACCAGGCTGATCAGGGGAAGGAGTAGGGCCACTGCTACTGCCACAGCCAACATCGCCCCACTGCTACTGCCACAGCCAGCCTCAGTAGCTGTGAGGCCTGAGCCCTGGGCCTCGCAGCCGGCAGAGCTCATGGCTGCCTGAGCCCATGGCTGCCTGAGCCCTGGGCCTCACAGCTGCTGTGGCTTTGTCTGGATGGATGTCTGGATGGACATCTGGAAGACGTCCACCCTAATTAGTATATTACCCTTTTATTAGTATAGATATGTATACTCTATTTCATTAAGGATAATAATTTATTTTAAACATTTTCAAGGATATTTTTATAGTTAAAATATGAGAAATTATCCTGAAACTTTAGTTAATAACATCCCCAAAACTTAATTTGACATATTTACCTCTAAGTAGACTAGCATTGTTTATACTCTTCAGGGGAATTCTCACTACTGTGACTACTGAACTAAGTTTACATCGGCATAGAATTCCCTAAAAAGCCTTTAGAAGTAAAAAAAAATTTAATTCAATAAAAGTTCCAGTCTGGTGTTTCCTTCTTTTTCATAGTGAGGAAGTGGTAATAAAGTAATGAAGTAATAAAGAAAGTCCATAATGGCCTCATTACAAGCTTAACATAATATACTTATTTGAACCATATTCTGCCCTGCATTTTTTAAGCCTTTCATTTAAGCATTATTTTTATTGCTGCATATGTGCATAGAAAGAAATATTTAATGAACAGAATTAAAAACAGTGCATGTTTCATGAGATTTCCTAGCATGATATTCTTTACTGACATTGAAGCTCTATTAGAACCATGGAGGACTAAGGTAGAGGAGGAGAAAAATTACTTTGAACTAGGTGCTAGGAATTTGCACATAAATCATATTGGGTTGCTTTTTTTTATTTACAGCTCTAAGATATGTCTACATTTTCTTCATTTTACAAATAAGGAAAATAAGGCACAAAGAGAAAAACATAATGCACCGTGTACTGCCAATTATTGCCAAATTCAGGACCGGCACCCAGGAATACCTGTCCAATAGCTGAAGCTGTCCCCGCTGCTTTGTGCCCAGAAGTCTGCAAGGGCCTTGGCAGTATCTTATAAGTTTTAAGGAAAGAGAAGCAAGGGGCATTTTTTGTTTTGTTTTGTTTAAGGAATCAGGAGCATTTTATGGAGGGTATATGTAGAGGTGAAGTGGAGAGGTTTCGGTACCAGGAAGACAGGGGAGAAAAAATAATGTTTGCCTGGAGTTACTGTATGGCATAGGTGGAGGGACAGGGAGAGATTATCTGCTGATGACATGTTAAAAATTGCTGTCACAATTAATTGACTTTTGGCTATTTTTAAAGCCTGAGTCAAGTTTTAATTTTTTTCTGATGGAATGTTTTAATGTAATTTTGCATAAATTCTGGACCATGTGGGACCTCAGTTTTATTTATGTTACACATTAATGGTCTCTATGCTGATAATCAATTTTCTCAGAGGTATTCCTCCATATTACCTCCTGTCCCCTCCCACAGCCCGTCTCTTTTTACTATGAGGGGAGGGCAGACAAGAAGAAATATTATCTATGCTTAGAAACATGTACAAGTACTTGTTTACACTGTAAGAATCAATGCAAATATAATATATTAGAGTTTTGACTAAATTAAATAAAATTGCATTTTAGAATATGTGGATTATACAATTTAATCATTAACAGCCAAGAGTGTATTAGCTACTACTGCACACCTGGGTGGACCTGGAAAATATGCTTCTCTAATTCCCCAACATTCTTTTCAGACACCCATTTCTACATATTTATTTTTCTTAAACTTCAGATAGATTTCATTTATTCATTCGTGTATCATTTTTTGGTGCAAAAATTTCCCAATTTTATTTACCTATCCACTTACTAAAAGGAATAGGTACCTACTACTATGTGCCAACTTCCCCATGAAGAATTGCTCTTTCTCCTATCCTATTCCTATGCTGCTATATGAGCAGGTTATCCTGGAATTCTGAACAGAGTAAATATAATGACAATGGATCTTAGAGTCCCTAGTGCAGGACTACCTACTATATCATCATAGAGAGATGGTCAAACAGCTTCAGCCCTGGAAGATATATTCTATTTTTAAGGGGAAAATATAAAATGGCTTTTAGGAACTTACTCCTTTTCAAATCAAACAGCACTTCTCAACTAAGGCTTAAAAGTGGCTTAGAAACTTTGAAAAGAGCTTTCAGTACAAAATAAAAATGTTGACGACTGGAACCTTTCTCAATTTGGGGAGTACACGGGGGATTAGCAATATTTACATAATGAGTTCTGTACATGCCATTAGTTTACTCTTGGCCACTTCTCATTAGTGTGCTAGGGAACAGCATGCGTACGCCTTCCCACCATGCTTGGAAGGTACCTCAAGGTACTAACAGGAGCCAATTCTTAAAGAGGAAGTGTGTGGTTTTTTTATATGCAACTGCAGGCCATTGTAGATACCCTAGTAAAAATCTGGGAAAAAGTAATAGAACTTTAAAACAAGATAATCAGGAATTTTGATATACTCCTGCAATTTTGAAAATATATTGGTATACTATTTAATATTGCACTCTAAAACAGAGATTATATAATTTTCAAAGATTCATATAACTTCTTTTCAAAGGTTGATGCAACAATTACTAAACAAGATCTCATACAGAGCTAGAAAGGATAATTTAGAAAATTCTCCACAGCAGAAATTTGACTAGTTGCATTGTCTGACAGTAGTAACATAACACTCAAGTACAATTTTTAAATTTAACAAGTACATACAAAGACTTAAAATATAGTCTTAATTTTTGTTGCTGAAAAAGAAATTCAAATTATACTGACAGACTATTCATGATTTTCTTTGAGAACACTGCATATGAAAGTGTATGAGATGCCATTAAGATTATTTATTGAAACAATAGTATATATCAAATGTAATAGTGAAATTTTTAAAGGTGTGTTTTTATTGATACTAGAGAGAGAGAAAGGATGAGGGGAGTAAAAGAAAAGAAGAGGGAGAGAGAAAGGGAGGAGAGAGAGAAAGAGAGAGAGAGACATTGATCAGCTGCCTCCTTTATGCACCCCACCAGGGTTGAACCCACAACAACTTGGATATGTGCCCTGATCAGGAACAGAACTGACAACCTTTCACTGGCAACCTTTCAGTGCATGGGGATATGTTCAGCTCAAACTGGCCAGAGCTGAACTGTTTTAGTAAAACTGTACAATTGAACTTTCTGCAATGATGCATTATTCTCTGCACTGTCCAATATGGCAGCCAAATGCGGCCATTGGTCACTCAAAATATGACTAGTGAAACTGCAGAACTGAATTTTTACTTGTATTTAATTTTACCAATTTAATTATACATTTAAATGCCACATGTAGCTGGTGACTATTATAATAGAAGTGCAATCCTGGACAAAAATACCTTAAATTTGTGAATATATTTATGAAGTGTCACCTAGGTACCATAAACTGTGCTATGTTCTCAGGATACAGTAGTGGTTAAATATTCCTCACTAGTTCCAACATGACAGGATAGTCAATCTATCTCAATATAAGCAGCATTATTATTAAGAATGCCCATAAATCTTATTTTGCTATGCTGATCTGAAAAAAAATACAAAATTTAAAAAGAAAAATATCTAAATAGAAATTCACTGGTATTTTTATATAAATAAATTTCACTGCAATGAAAACTGCTTGAAGTTGAGACTTTGTTTAATTACTACTATATGTCCTTTCTTAAAATCAGGCATGGTATGGAGTAGACATTCATTAAATCTTTGAGGAGAGAGAAAAAATAGGAAGATAAGTAGGAAGGAAAGAAGGACAAACTGATGGAGAAGTATATGGTTTTTCTTTCATACCTTATAATGTTGGATAATGGTATTTATATTAAGTTATATGATTGCATTAAGATAATAATGTAAGAACAAATATAATAAGATTTCCTTGCCCCAATTTACATATAAGGTTATGTCACTTAGGCCCACTCAAGATTGTTCCAGACATTCAATAAGGTGTGCTGGAGATGCTAAAGAATCTTAATATTTTTTTTCTTTTTTATTTAATTTATTTTTTGAGTCCAATTTTTTTATATTAAGGTATTATATGTGTACATATCTTACCATTGCCCCTCCCCACCTCCCATTTATGCCCTCCTTCCCCAGAGTTCTGTGTTCATTGGTTGTACTTATATTCATGCATACCAGTCCTTCGGTTGTTCTCTTATTTTCCCCCCAGATCTCCTTCCCCTCCCTGCTGTCATTTGACAGTCTGCTTGTTTTATTGTGACTATCTCAGGATCACATGAATAGAATCCGCTCCTCATTTGGCAGTCTGCTTGTTTTATGGTGACTATCTCAGGACCGCATGAATAGAGTCCGCTCCTCCTCTGGTTCTCAACGCCCCTCCCCCTGGGTCCCACTGCTTCCCCTGGGACACACGGCTCTCCCGGTGCACATGGCCCCGTGGGACACACGGCTCATCCAGGGCACAGGGCCCCCTGGGACACACGGCTCACCCGGGGCACACGGCCCCCTGAAGAATCTTAATATTTTTACAAAAGCAAACATGTTTCAGGATTCCCTGTTGCTATAAATTGCCAATTATATGTGATTCTAGCCAAAGTAATCATCAAATAAAAGGAAGTTACAGTGTATTAAATATTATTGATGTTAATATTAAATATTATTGTTGGAGACACAAAGGTCTAAACACCAGGAAGGTCAAAGTGAGTGCAGATCCATGATCCTTAAGGCAAAGTAAAAGGAAGAAGGTATACTTTAGAGTTAGGTTGATCTGGATTCCAATCCTTTCTGTGACCCTTAGATTCATCATGTATAAATCTTCTTGGTGATAAAAGTTTACCATAATGGTATAACTGTTAAGTGAAATATTGATATAAAACATTGAATCTAACAAATAGTCAGCACTTGATAAATACAAATTACCACATGGATACCATCTTTGCCTCACTCGTATCTCCCTACACTTTTTTTAAAAAAAATGTTTTATCCCATGTTCATAACATTTTGCATTACTGCAACAGGACAAATTATTCTTCACAAATACCCCAAATTTCACTAGTAGCACATTGAACACAGTGGTGTTAATCACCATAGGAATATCATATTTGTTAACATACAGATTAGCCTTTTCAGTACCATAGAATCTTTTGTTATAAAAAGTTCTTCCTTTTCTTGAAAATTCTAGCCAATGAAAGTAGAAATCATTCTTTCCCTTCAAAGATCAATTGTGGATAGATTACAAGCAAGATCATATCTAGTTTGATAGAACTTTTTTAACCTAATCTGAGGAAGTCTTTCCATGCAATCTACATCTTCTGACCTTCCATGAAGTAAGGGGACTGTATCCATTCATAAATGTTATTTATCAGCAAAGCTGTATTTATATTGAACCCTTTAGAAGATTTTCATTTTGACCTTGACTGACTTTTGCATTATTCCCACACAGTCCTTGATTGATCACAGAGAAAAGTAGGTTGGAGATGAAAAACATAAAAGATGAAGTAGTTCTGAGAGAACATTTCAGCCCAATTTTTACTCACACTCCTGTTTCAAAAATGGAGTGAAAAATGTGAAATGCCAGTGATACATTTCATGGAGTAAGAAAGCGTTTGTGTGGTAACTGTTTGTTAAGATGTAAAGAAAGTGAAATGGACATCTATAATTCTTCCAACAATAAAGATAAATTTAAAAAATATGTAAAGAAAATAAGCTTAAATATTAAGAGTGATATTGAGTGATCCCTTATAAGTTCTTTTAGCTCTCACTAGCTCTCTCACTGAGGTTAGCAGGAGAGAGAAAAAATAGTATATTTTTTTCTATATTTGATTTTGAGATGCTCTGTTTCATTTCATTCTAAGACTTAGCTGTGTTTTAGGATTGAAAATATGGCTTGGCTTCCTAGTGTATTTCTTCCAAACGCAGTGTACTGAAACAACACTGCAGTATTGATTCATTCTACATGGTTGATAGTGTGGTTGTATAATTAGAAGAACTGTAAAGAAAGCTTTCACACCTCTGTCCTGGTTGAAGAAATAAATAGCTTTATGGAATGAATTTTTAAACCATTACAGGATTTAGCAAATAAGTGTTGTATTGGTGATTCATGCAGCCCCTGATAATTTGGGTCACCTTTATCATTTAGTAATGCAGAATGATACTTGAGTGAAAAATCCCTTCTTTGAAGAAAGGTGGGCTTAGATGTTTCTTGACTCACAATAGTTGACAGAAAAAGTAGATGAATGTTAAAAACAGTTATTCTCAAAATGTAGTGTATATAGAAATCACCTGGATATCTTGTAAAATGTATATTCCAGGGCCCTGCTCCATGAAGTGCAGTTTTAATAGACAAAATGTAAGCCAAGAATTGCCAGAAAAGGCCCAGCTCCTGGGGCATGAAGTCTGAACTAAGTAGAAACAACAAACTTATCCACTGTCCACAAGTTGATGGACTCCTGTACGGAAACAGTTTGGGGGAGAAATATGGAAGTTGTTTCGAAAGAATTTACATTGGCTGTAGGTAAAGGAGACAGGAGAAGGTGAAGCAGGGCTAGTTCTGGGGAAGTTGTGGCATTCCTAGAGGTTTGTTTCTTTTGATTAGTGGTGGGCAAGAATCCAGAAAGTTCATGCCATAATCAAAAAGCAGAGGCACCTGGTGGCCTGTGTTGCTCGACTATTCTTTTTGGATAATCACAAAAATTACTACTTGAAAGTTACTTCAAAGTTCCAACATTCAGGAATGTAAGTGACCTTTGGTCGGTTTTGCTCTGCAGTTGTTAACTGATTAACTTCTCCTGTCTCTTCTTTCTTTCCTCCACCTGTTCTAATTTTATTTAGGGCATCCCCAAATTTCTCTTCCTGTCATTTCTCATGTTGGCAGTCTGACAAAGACCCTCTCCTCAAGGCCAAGGAGGATTTTATCACATGCCTTTTTTGAGCAGGGATTTGGGCTCCAGAAGCAGGCAGGCATAATACGAGAAAAAGGATATACACTGCAGAAAGGGTATGAGCAATGAGAAAAGACACAAAATGGAATAATCAGGGTGCTACATCTATGCATTCACTTCAAGGAGAAGGCAGGAATTTTAATAGATGAGGCTGGAAAAAAGAGGAAAAAGCAGGATTTTAGAGAGGCTTAAGGCATGTTATGGAACTTTAATTTTTTTACTATGAGGATAGCACCTGGGTTTTAAGATAGAAAACGATACAATCATATTTACAAGTAAGTGATTTACTGTTCCCTTTGAGAATCACAATGCCTCAGAAATCAAGCTTTTCTTCATCAGACAAGCATTGTCTTTACTCTTTGAAGAAACCCAGAGTTTCACTACAAAGAAACAATTTCTTGACATCATAGCAATACCAAGGAGAGACACCAAGGGCTCAAGGAAAAATAAATGCAGTGAGTGTTATCTTAATAATTTTTTTACAGTAATGTTGCAACTGTGAATTCTGAGCTCTGAGGTGATCTTTAGAGATATCTATTTTAAGCCTGGAACACTTAAAGAGCAAGACATTCCTACAGCTGGTTGACACATGTAGGAGGAGTGTAGTTTGTATACTCTGCCTTGTCTGATCAGGATCATGCAAGTGGTCATGAGGAAGGGGATTATCATGATTGAAATTAACCTTCTGGTTGTTTCTTGTTAAAATGTACCTTTTTGTTGACATTATAAAATGCCACATGAAATAGTACATGAAAGCACCTTCTTTTGATGTTGCTACAGTGAACATAGGAAAATATACTCTTCCTCTAAATGAAACAAATTACAGTAAGGGTTGCAAAGAAGAAAATTACATGTTGTCATCCATGTAGGCAATAGAGTAATAATTTTAATAAAAACTTTCCCTGTTAATTTTGTCAGTCACTTTCCTTCTATGCGTGACTGTTGGATGACTAACCATCCCAATAAGGTAGACAGGCTCACATTAAAAGTTTTGTTCCCAGGCAGAAGTTTTCTAAGAGCTCACATAGAATTTAATGTTCTCACTCATTTGCCAAAAAGTACAATGAACGTGACACATAATAAACTCAAAGTTGTTGAGAAGAGAAGTAATTTGACAAAATGTGACAGTGCATTGGGCCTCAGATTTCATGTGCCAGGAAATCACCTGTGAAGATTCTTTAACATAGAAATGGTCCTTAACGTAGCTCTCTTGGTCTCAAGAGGGAAAGAAGCATCTACTTTTATATACATAAATTATTGATTTCAGAGAGGAAGAGAGGGAGAAAGATAGAGAAACATCAGTGATGAGAGAGAATCACTGATTGGCTGCCTCCTGCACACCCCCCCCCACTGGATCTATATTTTTCACAGTCTCCATAGATATTTCTAATGCACCCAAAGCTTGAGATGCAGGGTTAGCAAATAACAAAACACTTCCTGCATCCATGTGGAAAACTGATTTTAAAATTTTATAGCGCGAACCAGAATACCCCTTTGCTGCAGGCTTACACATATAAATTTCTAAAATGTTAAAGTTTCTGTCAAGTACACGTGGCATCTAATAAAATAGAAATTTACAAAGATGAACAAAGAATAACTAAGATGTTTTTAAAAACTCAATAGAGTAGGAGTGAAGTTAATGAAAAGTAAAAATTACTCCTGTGTTATACAAGAATGCAGAGCGTAAATTAACGTGCACTTTTTTATGAAGGAAATAAGGTTATAGTTGTTCAAATGCTCTAAAAACAGCAAATTTATATAAAAATGTGTATATTAATACATCCAGCAAGTACGTAAAAAGAAAAGATATGGAGAATCATGTGAATGGGAAAAAGGACAACACACCCTGAAAACTTCCTCTAAAACCAGATTTTGATTGTAACTTTCTGGAACCATTGGTGGTTTTTCTTTTCCTTTAAACTTGTATAACATAAAAGAAAGAAATCTACCTGAAACAAGCAAGCATCTGTTTCAAGTTTTGAGATGTTGGTGCAAAAACAAAACAGAACAAAAAATACTTCCCTGTCTGTGCAATATTGACATTTAACATGTCATGTTAACATGTTACATATAACATTGATTATATATGTAACCCGGTGTTCATGGAAAGGGTTCTGTGCCCCCTATTTAAACTATTCTTGATCATGCTGTGAAATTTCCACCTGTCTCCTCAGAAAGTGTCCATAAAATTAAATAACTAAGAGAATTTATTTGAAGGGAAGTGCCCATTAACCTGTGGCAGCTGGTTTTGCTGGAGGACCCTACAAATTCCAGGGGCCTATCACTTTAAACTGATGCGGTTTACATAATCCTAGTTGAGCCCTCAGGGCATTGCAGGATAAGAGGAGGACACCAGGGACCAGAAGGCAAGTGTTCCACAGTTAACTCCTGCTCAGCTTGAAAAGTCAGTCTCCTGTCAAATTGTTGCAGATATGTGCCTCCCTCGGGCTGTTGCAAACTTCCAGCCTCTGCTCTTCCAATTCAGTGCTGCAACACTCACCCAAACACAGTGGAGATAACTTTCTCAGGGCACAAAAACAAAGTATGGAGTCTGAAACTATGCTAACATTTTAGAATGTCAGAATGATTTCCCCGAGGCCTGCAAACGCTATCATTCTGTGCTGCAGTGAAATGCAGCCAGCCCTGTGCTTATATTGGAGTGACCTGTAGGAAAATGCATCCAACCATGTATTTGAGACTGCAGCGGGAAGAGATAGCGTAGGCCAAAAAGCATCAGCTCAATGATAGAACCGGGTTCAATTTCTGACTCTAATGCCCATTCTCTATGTGTTCTTAGCTGTTGTCTATAAGCCTTTTCGAACATCTGAACATGGTGATTATATATATTCTTGAGATTTACATGAAGTACGTGAAAACTGTCTAGAAATAATATCAATGAATAAAAAATATGTAGCCAGAATTATTCACTCCAGATATATTTACTGATCACCTCCTTTATGTAATAGAAGTGGCAGGTTGTATCAGAATTATTTGTGAGCATCTGTAAACAGTTGAGAAGTACATAGAGGGATCTAGAGTGCCTATAATTTATAAATAGCTATAATTAAGTACTAAGGAAAGAGAAAAAGGAGCCAAAATATTTCATATGCAAAGAATTCCACATCATTTTTAGGGGCAATGAATGACGCAGTTAAGTCACTCTCTCAACAGTAATGAGAATCCCTAAGAAAATAGAAATGAGAGAATATTAGAATTATTCAGGATTATTGTTGTTTGATTTATTTTTCCAGGAAAGTATAAAAAATCAAAATAAGCAAGGTCATTGATGGTGTTGCAAGAGTGAAGTTAAAATTTTTAAAAAAAATGTCTTAGTAAAGTGCAATTTTAGTGTTGACAATTTGGAGGTAGAAATGTTGAGGAAAATGAGCAATTTTCAATATTTGACCATGTGGGTGTGGATGACTTCAGTAAAGAAAGTTGCTGGCTTCTGAGTCAAGAAAGTGAAATAAACCAGTGATATAAATCACTCATATGTGGTATTTAATGAACAAACTGAACTAACTAGCAAAATAGGTGGGGAGAGTTGTGGGGATGGAGGGATTGAGCACAATAGAAAAAAAAAGAGAGAACTCGTGGACAGGTACAGCAGTGTGGTGATTGCAAGGGCATTGGGTTGGTGGAGGGGTAAAAGAGTGTAGGGGAGATACATGGAATGGAAAGAATAAAATAAAAAAATTATATTAAAAATAAATTCTAAAGGAAAATGTTTATTCACATGAACATCAAAGTCACTCAGAATTGTACTGAGGCTGGAGGTGGAGGAGCACGGTCTGGGTTAGCCTGCTATGACCCTCAATAGCTATAGGTTGAACTAGGTTGATAAATAACAGTATCAAAGAGACATATTAAGGTTATAATGGATGTATATATAATAAATTAACAGACAAGGGAAGATGCTGGAATAAGTGTACTGTGAAAGAGTTAAGAATGTAGTAAAGTTTGGTCACCATGAAAGGATCATTTGCAAGGGAAGAATTAGAAGGAAAGTGAACAGTAAAAAAAAAAAAAAAGGAATTGGGGAGAAGATGCACAGAAAAATACAGGAATGAGGCCACAAGAGAAGATAGATATCAGGAAAGGAGGCATTTGAAGGTTATCCAATGATGAGATGTATGGCTGTTGTTGAATGTATTGATCTCCAAGGTCTGCCAAAAGTTCTGGTTTAATTTTTTTCAGTGTTTTTTGAAGTTCCAGTGGGTCAAGTGGCTGGTTTATTGTCAGCAAGTATATTGTTTTAGTTAAATGCATGGATTGTGGAGTCAACTCACTTAGTTATAGATCTTACTGCAGTGCTTTACTAGCTGTGCAACTTTAATAACTTAATCTCCCTACGTCTTTATTTTATCATCTATAAGATGATCAATATGGTACATCCAGCCTAAAGTTGTAGGATTGTATGAGATTATGTACAAAGTGTTGAGATTTGGACATAGCACAAAATAAGAATTTACTAAATGTTGTGCATTGTTTTTACTATTACTATTTTGTATGCATTATAAGAAGATGACTGCTTTTATTTAAAATTCAAAACAGAGAATTTAGTAAATAGTTGTAATTTCTCACTCATAAATAGCAAAAATGGTTTTGATTAGTTTTTAGAACTCTCACTTCAAAATAGAAAAATTGAGGGATTGTGCAGAATGAGAGGAGGATCCAGGCCCTTTGTGGAGTCAATCTTGGTGCAGATGGGCCACAATTGCCCATAAGAAAGCAACTTAGTGAGGGAGGGGGAAGTGGTCCAAGGAGAATTATTAGTTTCCAAGACTTTCTCCTTATCTATTGCTGAAAAACAACTCTCCTTAAATTTAGTGGCATTAAAAGCAATATTTTTTTTTAATATTCTCTCTCATTGTTCTTGAGTTGAAAGAACAGTCTTCCCTCCCTTGGGTCCTTTAAATCACTAAGGTCAGATATTTGACTGGAACTGGAATCATCACAACGGTTCTTTTTTAAATTTATTTTTTATTTCATCACAGTTTTATATTTACAAGTTTTTACAAAGATAGTAGTAAATTTACATATACTTCATACTCAGTTTCCACTATCATTAACATGTTACATTAGTATGTATATTTGTCACAATAAAGGAAACAATACTGATATAAATAATTAACTGAAGTGTATAATTTATTCAAATGTTCAAATTTTACCCTAATGTTATTTTTTTTTTACTTTGTTCCAGGATTTTATTCTGGATAACATTACATTATATATATGGTCATGTCTCCTAAACTCTTCTTGGCTGCAAGTTTCTCAAACGTTCTTTGCTTTTGATGACCTGGTCAGTTTTAAGGATTGTTGGGGAGATGTTTTGTATAATGTGCCAAAACTGGGATTTGTTTGATGTCTTTCTCATGATTAGTTTGGGATAATTTCACAAACACTTGTGTATGTTGGAATTTACTGTGCTGTCAAGTTCTGTGTATGCTGACAAATGTTTAATGTCCTGTACTCACATTACAGAGTCACACAGAATGCTTCACATCCTGAAAAAGTTTCCATGCTTCACCTATTCTAATCCCTACCCCTTAAATTGCTGACAACCAATGGTACATTTAGTTTCTCTCATTTTGCATTTTCATAATGTTATATAATTAGTATCATACAGTATGTAGCTTTCTGAGACTGGTTCATTTAATTAGCAATATGCATGTAAGATTCATCTGTTTTTGTAAGGTTTGCCATTTTAATATCTTCTTTGATGAGGTATCTTTTTAGATCTTTGCCCACTTTTTAAAATTGAGTCATAGTTTTTATTATTGAGTTCTTATAGTTCTTATATATTTTGTATACAAGTCCGTTGCCAGATTTGTGTTTTGCAAATGTTTTTCCCAATCCGTAGCTTGTCTTTTCATTCTGTTAAAATGTCATTTGCATAGAAGCTTTTATTTTATTTTATTTTATTTTAATGAAGTGCAAGGTTAGGGTATTTTTTTTAATTTCGTGGCTTAAGATATTGATATTTTATTTAAAAACTCATTGCTGACTCAAGATTATATAGATTTCATTTTATGTTTCCATCAGACATTTCTTGCTTATAATTTCACAATTAGGTTTGTGTGAAGTATAAATCTGTGTTTAGGTAAAAACTTTTGTAAAGAGACTTCCATTTTCTCCAACAGCATTTGTTGAATATAATCATTATTATGCCACTAAATTGCACTTGCATCTTCACACGGAGCCCTGTTGATGGTTTCTGTGTGGTTGGGGGCTTGAACCACCTCAGAAACTGAGCATGGTCAGTCATTTTTTTCTTGAGTGAACAGTGTCCTTTCAAATCCAATTAATGTTCACATGAAGTTACACAGTTTTCTTTTGTAAATGAACATCCTGGCCAGTGAGTTTGAAGAAGAGAAGACAGAAACACATCATGTGAGAGTGCCACCCCGGATCCCTGGAGTTGTCTGTTCACAGCATTCCTCTGCCAGCCTCCTGTTGTTTGTATTTGCATGATATGTTGATGTTTGTTTTTGTGTGCATCCTGCGTGCTTGTCCTGTTTCCATTTTATAGGTCCATGGTGTGGGAATGTGACACTTTCCTTATGTAGCTATATAGAATGTCTCAGTCATTGTGCCTTTTGACGAGTGTTAATCCACAGATAGTTAGCTGACATTGATTATGCTGTATTACATTATAATGTAACCATCAATGTGGGGTTGCTAGGTATTGTTTTGTGGTTTTCATTGATAGTCCCTAGAATAGATGGGAATGTCCTCCTTCCATTTTCCCTTCCTCCCTTACTCCCTCCCTCACTTCCTTGTTGCTTGTATATTCACATAAGTCCTGGATCCAGCTTACAAAACATTGCACCTCCCAGGGGCATTGTTGTTGCACCAAATGCCTCTCTCTGGTTGCCAGGTTTTGGTGTTTTTTTTTTTTTAATCTCTTTTATTGATTTTTTACAGAGAGGAAGGGAGAGATGGAGAGTTAGAAACATAGATGAGGGATAGTCATCCATCAGCTGCCTCTTACACACCCCTTACTGGGGATGTGTCCGCAGCCAAGGCACATGGCCTTGACCAGAATCGAACCTGGGACTTTTCAGTCTGCAGGCCAACGTTATATCCACTGTGCCAAACCAGTTTTGGCTCTGGTTGCCAGTTTTGATTGTTCCCTCTCCATTTCCCCTCAGTGAGGTAACATTTTGCTGAAAAGCCAGGGTTAGGTTTAGTATGCAACTGGGCATCCAGTTTGTATTGTGGTTGAAAGAAATCCATTTACAATCTTTTGGTTTATTGGTGTGATACCATGGAGGATATATCATAACATGCAAGTTGCAATGAGTATGTGAAATGTGTGTGTGTGTGTGTGTATGTGTGTGCGCGCGCGCACGCACGCGCGCGTGGAGTGTGTGAGTGAGTGCATGTGTGTTGGAAAAGTTTAGTGGTTTCTTCCTCTCTAGAAAAAAATGGGAACTGTAAACTTTCCTGTGGACTCAATGTTCCTAGATCCGTTTTCTTGCTAGCAATCACCTTTTGTGTAATGAGCCTTCTTGTCATCTCACATTCACTGTATTTTTGCCTACCTACCTACCTATCTACCTACCTACCTCCATACCTACCTACCTACCTACCTACCTACCTACCTACCTACCTACCTACTTTCCTTAGATCTTGTTGGTCCTCAATTCAGTTGAAGTAGAGTAAACACTTGCCGACCACTGGTATAGATGACACCAGAAATCAAAACTCCCCACAAACCTTCCCTGGTCCCCAACTTTCTCTATTGTTCTTTTTATCCTGCATCCTTCTCTGGCATCTTCGCTTTCCTGTGTGTTGCCGTGAGCTCATCTGATTTGAAAAGTATGGACATAGCCCAAGTTAAATACATGTTCAAAGAGGTATCAGAAGCACAATTAAAAATAATCTGTTCTAGAGTAGCTAGTATTGTCATTCCTCAGAAAGTACAGATGTTTCCACCTTTGACTTGTGAGTCATTGTGGATGTGTTCTTCACTGTGGTAAATGAAGCTGACAGACATGAGTGAGTGTCAGCAAATGCAGATAGACTGATGCAAAAAAAAAAAAAAAAAAAAAAGAATGAGCGCCCTCAACAAGAGGGCCTGGTGGAAGGTGACTTCACCTCTATGGCCTAGCCTCAGAAGGCATGCCCTGTCACTTCCCCTGCATTCAGTGGGTTAGAGGCAAGCCTCTAAAATCAGGTCATAACCAAGGAAAAGGGTATTAAACTCCTTCTGTTGATATAAGAGCATCAGAGAATTTGTGGAAATGTGTGGGTATTTGTTTGGTTGGTTGGTTTTTGTTTTTGTTTTCTTTTGTTTTTTTTTAATTTCCACAATGACTCACATGTCAAAGGTGGAAACATCCGCCCATGCACTGAAGTCGGTTTTCAGGTCTTAAAAGAAATTTCAAATTTTGTACTATTGATATTTGGCTCTGTTGACTAATGAGTTTGCCGACCTCTGAACTACACAATATAGAGTCCTGTTACTCTCCCCCACCCAAAAAAACCCTGTAATTCATAATAATCCCTTTACTTGAAGTGAATCAGTTTCTCAACTGTGTGACTATTAGACAAGGTTCAGAGAAATCCTCTAGCTAACTTTGCTCCAGAACAGCCTCCCAAATACAATTATAATAGAAGAGTTTTCATACAAGAATTCTGCCAGGGAAGAAAAATAAGCAGTATTCCCTTAGTCAATTAAGTGATTATCATCAGTGCGGCTATTCTCCGGCAGAGTTCTTTGACAGGGAGCGTGAAGACCATCCTCGGTGACTTACAACTAATTGGAGTGGCATGGTATACGTAAAAAGGCAGCTGAGGGAACATAGTTAAAGTTTACGATTTATGAAGAGAAATAAATAATATGGGGATTTTTCAGGAGGAAATAATTTAGGAAGGCTTATAAAGTAAAGAGTTATTTGCAAGGCAGATCATACTAATATTATAAATTATTTTCCACAATGGCCCTGCTAACTTGAGGAAATTACAAACCTCCCTGGACCATCTATTTTCTACACTATTATCAAGACTGATGATAAAATGTAAACCATTGTGTTGTGATAAACATGTGGCGTGCTATATATGAAAAGCCTAATATGATTCCTGGAACACACAGTTAGTGTTCAATTAATACTGGTTTCCTTATCCTAATTTATTTTTTTTATCTATATACTGGGGAAGGAAGAAACATAGTATTTCTATAAGTAAAGAGAACATTCTAATCTTGTGCAGTATTCTAGGATAGGGATTGGCAAACCTCTTCTGTAAAGGGCTAGATACTAAATTCTTCTGGCTTTGCTGATCAGACATCTCTGTCACCGCTACTCCTCTCTGCTGCTGTTGCTCAAAATAGCCATAGGCAGTACAGGAAAGAGTGAGTTCTGATAAAATTATGAAGTTTACTTACAAAAACAGACAATGGGCCAAGTTTGGCCTGTGGCTCTAGTTCACTGGCTTCTAGTTAGGACAAAAACACGAGTAAAGTTGCAGGAGGTAGGAATTCACAAATGATTTCATAAAAATATCTAAATAAAGCTAATTGGCTCGAGTGATGGTTTGGCATAGGAGTAAGACTGGAGAGAAAGCTGTGGATCCTTGATTAAGAATTTGAATGTACTGTGAAAGTGAAGTTAATATTCAGAACTATTCCACTGATTATTTTTTTGGTAAGTAATATTATAACAATGTAAAGAACATTTAAAACACTAATCACAATGTCATTCCTTTAATTCCGTGGCTCTGTGCAGTTTAGAATGCTCCCTCTGTTCTCCCACAGCTTCCTCAGGCTCCCTTACAGTGACCGGTTCGCAGACCACCTGGCTTCCCACTTGTAGACGGAGAGCTTTGGGAAGGCAATCATTCAACTGCTTCAAAACCCTATTGAAACCTAAAAAACACATATACACAGACACAGTATATATACATGTATATACACAAACATACTTATATACATATATGTGTATTTACTTTTCTCAGAAGAGATGCCAACTAATGGGAAAATAGCAATAAAGAAATATACATATTAAAAAGTAAAATGTCCCTATAATTTCATACCACAAAGCTAGCTTTATTGAAAATTTATAATAAAGAGAACCAGATACATAGAAGCATCGAACAGACTGTCCAATCTATGAGGGAAGAGGGGGCAGGTGAGGAGATAAGAGATCAACCAAAGGACTTGTATGCATGCATAGGAGCATGTAGTGGGGTGAGGGCTTGTGCTTCAGGGTGAGGGTGGTCGGAGAGAGGTCAATGGGGAAGAAAGAAGACTCATGTAATACTTTAAATAATAAATCATTTAAATTTTTTAAAAATTTACTATATATTCTTTCAGACACTTTGCTCATCCTGTCTGACTTTGTTCACATAACATTTTAACACTTATTTAAATCAAATTTTACACATTAACATACTTTTGTTTTAATTCAACGGAATATACTAAGCATGATCCACATCATCAGATATTTAGTGCATTTCTCATTTGTGTTTTCTCATTAGCATTCCATTTCTTTATTACTGCCTTGATGCTCATATAAATTTGAATGAGTTTTATATGTAATGTAGGTATTAACTCTTTAGTAGTATATGTGTTACTTAGATTTCATGTAAGTGATATTTTCATTAAAGAGGACTAGGATTGTTACATTGTATTCTCATTATTAATTAATTTCTGAATACTGATGTGGAATATTCCTTATTTAGTTTCTAAATATTTTGATACTGGGTGACCATGACTCTACTTAAATTACAGTTTTTTATTTATAGATACATTGTTATGTTATTTTAAAGATACATAGTAATCAGGAAAAAAGAGTGAGTGATATTACTGATGATTTATGTTAAATTTTACTTGTGGTTTAATATATGATAAATTTTGATAAATGTTATCTTGTTTATAAAGATAATATTTATTAATTCTATTACACAATATTGTAGTAGAATATTGCTCATTTAATTTCTATTTCTGATTTTGTCAACTTGATCTGATAATAGATATCTAACATAACTATGCTTTTACACTTCAATTTTATTTTGTTCAATTGTTCTTATAATCCATTTGTTCCCCTTTCATGACCACTAAGCATTATTTGTAAAACTAGATGTGACATTAATAAATTTTAATTGGAGACTTATTGTCTATGTATAGCAGGGTTCTTTAAAATAGAAACATCACAAAATTTGGATCATAGAAAATGAAATTCTTATATATATCTACTGCTAATGAAAGCTGATATTAATTGATTATTGTACAATTCTTGAGTTCCCTTAATGTACATAGTGATGTCTATTAAAGATGTATCATTTTTATATACAATATCAGGGTCATACTCTGACTCATTGTTTTTTATTGTGATAAAACCTATCTGTGCAGAAGAAAAGTCTTCAAAGTACTATCCTATGCCTTTGGACCAATGCTTATAGAACCACATAACATACCCCAATCAAAGTATACATTTCCATCATATTGATAGGTTCATTTTTTACTACCTTCCAAGTGAACCTATCTCTCCACAGTCTGAATTTTATCACTAGAGATAATATTACCTATTCTTAAATTTTATATAAATTACATATATACATACATACACATACTAGAGGCTCGGTGCACAGGATTCATGCAGTGGTGGGGGCCGTGGCCTGCGGGGATAGGTCTGCTGTGGGAGCGCTGCTCATTCCAGTTAGCGGAGCGGCTGTGGACCCGCCCTCTGAATGGCTGCTTCCTGTTCCAGAATCTTCTTTGGAGCCAGAGCACTTGCCTCTCCATGCATCCCTTTCAGGGCTGGGCCCAGGGACAATAGCACTGAGAGGCAGCAGAGAAGGCCTCAGACCCACAGCAGCCACGAACCTGCCTTGCAGCCTCCAGGGTCAGCTCTGCAAGCCCAGCAGTGGTGCTGTACAACCTGTGGGCATCCAGAGGAGGAGGTGGAGAGCAAGGAGGAGGAGCCTGGGGAGAGGAAGCCACAATCACAGAAGAGATTCCTGCCCATTGGCCTGGGGTTCACAGCAGGAGCAGCCACTCATCCTGGTTAGTGAGCAGCACTCCCACTGTGGTAGTGCACTAACCTTGAGCTTATGCCCCCTGGTAGTCAGTGCATGTCATAGTGACAGGGTGATCAGTTGTTCTGGTTGTTCCACCATTAGGTAGCTGGATTTTTCGCACCGGGCCTCTAGTATTATATTGTGTGTGTGTGTGTGTGTGTGTGTGTGTGTGTGTGTGTGTACTTTCATGTATAGTCTCTCTTACTAAAATATTTTTTTGGAGATCTATATATGTTGTTGCATGTCTCAGACATTTTATTGTTGAAAAGTGTTCTACTTTATTAATACAAAGTATGTTTATCTATCATTCTGATCAAAGATATTTGCATTTTTTTCAAGTTTTGGCTATTAAAAATTGTTTTTTTTGTTATATAATTTTACCCTTTCACTTGCAATTTGACTTTTCTCTGGTTCCAGATCCATGCCAATTTTTGATATTGACAGTCTTTTTACTTTAATGATGGTATAAAACATAAAAGTTACCATAGTGGTATTTAATACAATCACAGTGTTGTGCAACCATTACACCATCTTCCAGAATGTTTTCATCATTCCAAAGGAAGCCCCAAATCCCATTAAGCTGTCACTTCCCATTCTTTGCCTTTCCCCCAAATACCTTGTTGTTGTTGTTGTTGCTGTAATCTCTTTCTGTTCTCTTTTTGGGACTCCAAGTATAATGACTGACTGCCTGACATTTTCTTCAAAGCCACTGAGGCTGTATTCCTATTTTTCAATGTTTATTTTTCTAGGATCTTTTGACATAATTATTTTTATTCATTTGTATAACCTTTTATTATTTAGTCTTTAATCTGCTGTAAAGCTCATTTAATACTTAAACATTTTTCAGATATAATAATTATTAGTACTAAGGTTTTCCTTTGATTCTTATTTATATTACTTCTCTGCTGAGATTTCCTGTTGATTTGCTGATTATATCTCTTTAAAGTTCTTAAATATTTATAATGGTTTTATTAGAGACTTAGTCTCTAATTGCCATATAGAGGTCATCTTGAAGATCTGTTTCTACTAACTGCTTTTATCTTTATTTATTGCAATCTTTTCTTGCTTCTTTACACTTGAAATACTTTAAATTTGTATTTTGGACATTGTGGTTGATGTTCTAGTATTAGTTACACATAATGGATAAGAGAAGTCTTGATTAGGAGCATTTTATCATTCAACAATCACACTGTATTGTAAAATGATCGCTGATATTCATAAAATTGTTTTCTCTATTTTACAGTATTTTTGTTGGAGTGTGATACGTAAACATTTTAAGCTTTGTTGTGCATTTTTCACATTTTTTATGCAGCATACCACTGGTTAAAAATCAATTTAGAAAGTAACTTTAAAGCTCCTCAAAGGAGAGCAATTATATTCAGGAAAAGTAAAATCATAAAAATATACTAACTATTGGAGTGGTACATTAAAAAATGGATGATAACAATGAACACAATGTAATGGGAAATGATACAAAGAACGCCTACTGAGGGGGACGTTAAAGTGTGAAGGCTGCTGCAAGGTCTTAACAGCATGAAGTGGGAATAGAGGAAGAGAGCAAGAGACAGAAGGTTCTGCTGGCTCAAGGTATCTATCTGTTTACTTACAGCACTTCATTTCAAAAAACTCTTTTAAATAAAGGTTATGGAAATGTGAAACCGGCACAGAACACAAATAGACGACTGTATCAAAAATAAGGAAAAATAAGAGAAGCCAAAATATTAAAATTCAAGACCACGTTAAAAGAGCCACAGATGTGACAGAGATTCCTAGTAAACAAGGGGAAGAAAGGAAATGAACATACTATTTGCTATGCTGAAAGAATATCTAGATGCTCGTTGTTAGTTAATATTTCGGTCCCAAAGCAGAGAGACTTCTCTGATGGACTCTTACAGAGCTAGCACATGTTCTCTGATTGCACTGTTATCTTAAAAAAAACACATATAGATTCTTCAAGTAGCATCATCACATCTCTTGATGTTCAGGTATCACTTTACCCTGCTCATCCATTCTAACAGTCATATATTGGCAAATATGTTTAATTACAGAAGAATGGTATCCTTGATGTGCAGGAATTTGTCTGAATATTACTTTTTTAAATATTCTTCAGTTTTGTTTTTGTTCTTCTTGCATATTCAGCCATATTCACTCTTTTTTCTGTTTAAATCTATAGAGTGTCCCAAAAAATGTACACACACTTTAACAGCTGATAGCTCAATTTGAAAATTAAATGCATTTTAATAAATGCTGCCTTTATAATTATTCAAAGTGTGTTTATAAATTTTCATATATATATATATATATATATATACACATATATACATACATATATATATATATATATGTGTGTGTGTGTGTGTGTGTGTGTGTGTGTGTGTGTATGATTTATGACTGTCTGATTGACCAGAAGAATGACTTGTTTATGAGGAAGAAAACCACCCAAATCTTAAAATGTAACTTTCTGTGTTGAATATAAAATCTATTTCTTGCAATGACAAACTCTCAATTGCCAGTGTGGAATTGGCCAAATGGGAGATTTAGAAGCAGTAGTCTTCCAGAAAACTACTGTCTCAAGGCTTATAATTGACCTTTGTGATATTTATTATAGTTCAGTCTTCTCGCTTCCAAGCTTTCTTTAAACTCTGAAATGTTGGGACTATGCTAATCTCAGGAGGGACTTTTTTAGCTTTAGCCTTCCCAGATATAAGAGTGTATTTGCATAGCATGAACTTTATAGTGAATTTTATAACTCCTCAGATGTCTTAGGTATATTTAAAAATGAGTAAAATCCATCTCATAAAACTGAGATGGAAAATTAAAGAAACTTTTGATTTTCACTGATACTAAAGTTAAAAGGCATCATCTTGGTAGAGCAAGAAAAGTTATAAAACTCATTCACATATTTATTGATCATGATCCCTAAGTGGCTAATCTTACATTGGGAAATAGTAGAGAATATTGATTTTTAATTTCATTTGTTTATGCATGTCCTTACTTCTTATACAACCTGCAAGACCTGAGTATAATTAGTGTAATTTATGGGGAAAATTAAATAATATGAATTAGAAATAGTATAAGGAAATCAGATACAAAGAAATGGAGGAGCCCTAACTGGTTTGGCTCAGTGGATGGAGTATTGGCCTGTGAACTGAAGGATCCCAGGTTTGATTCCAGTCAAGGGCATGTACCTTGGTTGCGGACACATATCCAGTATGAGGTGTGCAAGAGGCAACTGATCCATGTTTCTCTCTCATTGATGTTTCTGGCTCTCTATTCTTCTCTGTAAAAAAATCAATACAAAGATATTTAAATAAAAGAAATGGAGGACTTAGTAAGGGGAGAAGGTTTTAATCAGCATTTATATATATAACTTTTTATTTTAAAATGTGCTTTAAATAATTGAATGCCCATAATTTTAGAAACTAGATGTAACCTTTATCAAAGAAAACTACAAAGCAGTCATAATAAAATGACTAGACAAGAAACTTGGGAGCCGAAACCGGTGTGGCTCAGTGGTAGAGTGTCGGTCTGTGGACTGAAAGGTCCCGGGTTCGATTCTGGTCAAGGGCATGTACATTGGTTGTGGCCACAACTCCGGTAGGGGGTGTGAAAGAGGCAGCTGGTCAATGTTTCTCTCTCATCGACATTTCTAGCTCTCTATCTCTCTCCCTTCCTCTCTGTAAAATATCAATAAAATATATATATTATTTTAAAAGAAACATGGGAGAGAGACAGGCACTATAATCTGACATTATGGTTGATATTGTTCCTGGTTGGATTAATTAACTGTGATTGTTAAACATCACATTTAATGCATTTTTATCTGACTCATTGATTGGATGATTTTTATTAATATGTTTCATAAAAATTTTTTTATGAGTGTATGATAAATACACAGATTGAGAACAGCTGCTGTAGAGGCTAAGGCCATCGGAAAACACAGATATTTACATTATGATTCAGTAACAGTAGCAAAACTACAGTTTTGAAGTAGCAACAAAAATAATTTTATGGTTGGGGGTCACCACAACATGAGGAACTGTATTAAAGGGTTTCAGCATTAGAAAGGTTGAGAACTATTGGTGTAGATGCACCACTGATTTTTAATCCATTCATCTGCTGATGGGCACTTAGGCTGTTTTTCCAAATCTTAGCTATTATAAATTGTGCTGCTATGAACATAAGGGTACATATGTCCTTTCTGATTAGTGTTTCTGATTTCTTGTGGTATATTTCTAGAAGTGGAAATCCTGGGTCAAATGGGAGTTCCATTTTTAATGTTTTAATGTTTTCCATATTATTTTGCAGTGACTGCACAAGCCTGCATTTCCTCCAGCAGTACAAGAGGGTTCCCTACATATTTTGGGGAATAAACCTTTATTGGAGGTAACATTGGCAAATGTGGTCCCCCATTCAGTGGGTTTTCTTGTTCTGTTGATGGTTTCTTTTGCTTTGTAGAATTTTTTTTTTATTTTTATGTAGTCCCATTTGTTTATTTTTTCCTTAACTTCCATTGTCCTAGGAGCTGTTTTAGTAAATATATTGCTACAATATAAGTCTAATAATTTGCTGCTTATGGCTTCTTCTAAGATTTTTATGGTTTCATTTCGAATTTATTTTTGTGAATGATGTAAGTTAATGGTCTGGTTTTATTTATTTATTTTTTGTCATGTATCTGTCCAATTTTCCCAATACCATTCATTGAAGAGATTGTCTGACTCCATTGTATGTTCTTGCCTCCTTTGTCAAATATTAATTGAGCATAATGGCTTGGGTCAATTTATGGGTTCTCTGTTCTGTTCCGTTGGTATATATGTCTGTTCCTATGCCAGTACTAGGCAGTTTTGAGAACAATGGCTTTGTAATATAGCTTGATATCTGGTATCATGATCCCTAAACTCCACTAGTCTACCTTATCTTCTGGAAAATCCTTGTGTCAAAATATCTCATTTTTGTGTAGCCTGGTATTTCCCCAAACCTACTTGAACATTGACATGTCTATCAGCACACACAAAAAAAAGCTGCTTAAAAATCTTTCTTGGAGGTATACCATAAAAGGATACTTTGTAAGACAATGGTTTGGAAATACTAGCATACCAATATAAAAAGGGATTTCCTATATTCACTTATCTATTTTCACATATTGCTTTTATAATTACCAACAAATGTATAGACATTACACAATATATCCTATATAATAAAAGACTATTATGCAAATCAACTGATCTAATGGTCCTTGACCATAGGAGGCAGAAGCTCAACATAGGAGCTGCCCCCTTGTGGCCAGTGTGCTCCTGCATGAGGAGCACCACTCAGCCAGCGCAGAAACGATGGCAGGACCCTATCCCGCCTCCATGGCAGTTGGACATTCCTTGAGGGCTCCTGGACTGTGAGAGGGCACACTCTGGGCTGAGGGACCCCAGGGTGTATGAATTTCATGCACCAGGCAGGCCTCTAATAAAATCATAAATGTGAATAAAGTTTTTTAAAATCTTCACTTTTCTCCCTCCATTTGTGCTTCCTGCTATAGATTTATAAATGGTAGAATTGTTCACATATTTTTCATCTTAATTATCAAGTAATATATTGGTTTACATATATGAATTTTCTCCTAACTATGGAATTTGCTTCAGCATTTGTGCTATTTTTTAAATTTATTTAAAATTTCTTCAAACTCTTTTCTTTGATTTCCTATTTAAAACAATAATAATGTGAGACTTTTTCTTTTCTTAATTAAATAGTGAATGGAGATTTCTTATTTCAACTTTTTACATTAATATCCAGTTTGGTACACTATAAATGTAGATTATACTTGTATAAATATTACTTTTATATTTCAATGTAGACTATATTCTATATAATCAGGTTTGTAAATGTTTTCAAAAATATATGGTCTTTCCTTTAAAAGTAAAATATTAAATATGAATCAGTTCACTATGTAAATAACATATCCATTACACAACCTACATTCAAAAATAGCACATGAGATGCCTCAATTGTGGATATTCCAAGTAAACATAATAATAAAAAGAAGCATGAAATATTAAAGTATTTGCAAAGGAATATTATGGTTAATAATTACATTATTTTAAACATTCATAAAATTACCTATTTTTCCTGATTAGTCAGTCTAAACTTTTTTAAAAATATGTTATTATTTATTTCAGAGAAAGGAAGTGAGAGAGAGAAATAGAAACATTAATAATGAGAATAATTGACCGGCTGCTTCTTGCATGTCCCCTACTGGGGATCAAGCCCACAACCCAAACATGTGCCTTGATCAGGAATCAAACAGAGACCTCCTTGTTCATGGCAAAGTGCTCAACCAACTGAGCAATACTGGCCAGGCAATTCTGCCTAAACTTTAAATATTTACTAGGAATAATTCAACTATATTGACTTTTCCTTTTTGTTGTTGCTGAATTGATCATTTTTTTTTTTTGCTTTAGATTGATTGATTCATTAATTCACTCAACAAATATTTAATAATTGTCATATACTCCACACTTTTATGAGTACTGTGGATATATTAGTTAATTAAAAAACAAGAAGTCCCTGTTCTCATTGAGCTCACTTTGTAGTATCATGGTACCATCTTTGATGTTCTGATATATTTAGTACCATCTTTGATGTTCTGACACAAAAAGATAATGACAGACATGTATTAATTTTGGTTTGTTCTTTTATTATTATACCTACTAAGTATAAGTTATCAACTTTTAACATTTTCACTTCTGCTTTCTTAAGTGTGTATTTTCTGGAAAAAGTTTACTTATACTTTGATTTTCACTTCTTTCTCCCATTTCTTTGTTATCTTATTAATGGAGAATACGCCATTCTTGTATACCCCAGATATTAATATGTGTTCTGTTTTTATCTGTTTATCCTGTTCAGTCACTATTTATTAGTACACAACCTCTTGCAGACAGCTTTCTGATTTCTGGGGATAGAGGTTGTGAAACATGTCTAAGGTTCCCACTTCCCTGGAGTTTTCTTCGGTGTGTGGAGAGACAGATCCCATTTTAGATATTAGTAAGTGCTAAGAAGACAATAAAGCAGTTGAATGAGATAAAGGGGCTGTGAGATCTTCTAGATAAGTAAGCAGGGAAGGTTTCTCTCAGGTGGTATTTGATATTTTCTGAATGAATATCCAGTCCTGGGAGGATTTAAGAGAATAGTGTTCTGGGAGAGCAAAGAATATGTTCAATTTAGGAATTCAGCGAGATGATAATGTAATGCGTGGAGCAAGTGGGAATGAGGTTAGAGGGTATGCAGGATTCAGGCTTTTGATTTTGTAGCGTGAGTAACAGAATGTTAAAGTAATATTGCTCCTGCTATCAAGCATCCCCTCAAATCTGAGAACAACCAGTGTGAAGGAAGTAACCTGTCATTGTAGGTAATATAACTTTTATGCAGGACATACAAAGGTGGCCAGCACTGATTCTGCCATTGTTAACCCATCTCTTACCACAATATTATATGAACAAAGGCTAAGAATTTCTTAGGACAATTTTTATGAGAGAATAAGGAATTTTATAAAGAGGGTGCTCTTTGTAAGGCTTTCTTCTCCCATCCTCATAGGCATAGACTTGCCACTTCCTTACAGCCCTGAAATAAAGTTTATAATACCAGGCTCAGAAAGACTGACAGTGTCCTGTGATTGGAAAGGCACTGCCTAAAAACTACTTGAAGGCAAGAGGATGGCTGGAAAAAGACTATTCTGAGGTTTTAGGAAGATGGCAACTGGTGGGATCTCCCAGTGAGAAAGAGAGTGTATGAGAACAGGGAAGCGAAAGGGGAGTATGTGGGCATGTGGTGTGTGTGTCAGTGTGTGTGTGTGTGTGTATGGGTGTGTGTGTGTGTTTGTGTGTGTGTGTGTGTGTGTGTGTGTGTGTGTGTGAGAGAGAGAGAGAGAGAGAGAGAAAGACACTCATAAATGGAGCGTCCCCGCTATTACTGCAAGCAGTCCCCAGTGGCGGTGCCATATTGAAGGGAAGATTTAGCCCTGATTGTCTGTGCATGAGGCTCCCACCAGCCACTCCTCTCAGGCACCCGAGCCAGCTCCCAACTCTTGGCACACACAGCTCCCACCAGCCTATGGTGGCCCATGACTCTTGGCACATGCAAGCCTTTAGCCGGCATATAGCAGCTGTGCCACACTATACCCTGAGCCTGCTTTTGATTGTTGCAATGTGCTATACTCCATCCAAGCCTGATGCCACAGCTCAAGCACTGCATAACTCAGCAACTGTACCCTTCATTGATAGCAAAAATGGGGAGAGAAAAAGTAGCCTCCACATGAAAGGAAGAATCACCCTGCCTGAAAAAAAAGAACTAAATGCAAAGGAAGCATGCAATATGTCAGAAAAAAAGAATTCAGAACAATGATCATAATGTTCATAAGCTGCATGGAAAGGAAAATCAACAACCAATGCAAGAATCAAGAAGAAATAAAAAATGATATAGCTATAATAAAACAGATGATGGAAGAGTTAAGCAATAGACTAAAAAGCAGAGGACTGAGTTAGTGAGCTAGAGATAGGCTAGAGAAACAAGCCTATCTAAATAGCATCTGGAGAAAAAAATTAGAAAACAGGATAGCCTACGGGAACTTTGGGCAACATGAAATGAAGTAACATATGTATAATAGGGGTGCCAGAAGGACAAGAAGAGCAGGAAGGATTAGAGATCCTATTTGAAGAAACAATGACAGAAAACTTTCCTGGTATGGGGAAGAAAAAATCACACAAGCACCAGAGTCCCAAACTAATTGAATCCCACAAGACCTACCCTAAGACACATTATAAATACAATGGCAAATGTTATCAACAAAGAGAGAATCTTAAGGGCTGCAAGAGAGAGACAGAGAGTAATCTACAAAGGATCCCCCATCAGATTCTCAAATGATTTTTCAACAGAAACACATCGGGCTAGAAGGGAATGGAATGAAGTATACAAAGTTATGCAAAGCAAGGGACTGAGTACATGAATACTCTATCCAGCAAGGCCTTCATTCAAAATGGAAGGGGAAATTGGGAGCTGCACAGACAAAAAAAAAGGTTAAGTGAATTTATCAATACCAAACCAGCAATGTAAGAAATGCCAAAGGTACTGTTGTAAAAAGAAGGAAAAAGGGGGGAGGGAGGGGTGGGTGGAAGAAGGAATATGAGCACAAAAAATAAAAATAGCTACAAACAAGTACCTATCAATAATAACTTTATAAGTAAGTGGATTGCTGAAAACGGTTTGGCTCAGAGGAGAGTGTCAGCCTTCAGAATGAAAGGTCCTAAGTTTGATTCTGGTCAACGGTATGTACCTGGGTTGCAGGCACATCCCCAGTAGGGGGCGTGCAGGAGGCAGCTGATCAATGTTTTTCTCTCATCAATGATTCTAGCTCTCTATTCTATCCCTACCTCGCTGTAAAAAATCAATAAAATATATATTTAAAAAAACACTAGTAGAACTAATAAATGAATTTGGTAATGTAGTGGGATACTAAAGTAACACGCAGAAATCTATGGGTTTTTTTGTACAACAATAATGAACTCACAGAAAAAGAAACTAATTTCTTTTTCCATTTACCATTGCAACAAAAAAATTAATATACATAGGAATAGATTTAACCAAGGAGCTAAAGGACCTGTACTCAGAAAATTACAGGATGCTGAAAAAAGGGATAAAATAATATATAAACAAATGGAAGAATATACTGTGCTCATGGATTGGTAGAATGAACCTCATTAAAATGTCCATACTACCCAAGGCAATCTATAGATTCAATGTAATCCCCATTAAAATGCCAATGGCATAATTCAAAGACCTAGAACAAGCTCTCCACAAATTCATCTGAAACAAAAAAAAAGACCTGAATAGTTGCAGCAATCTTGAGAAAGAAGAACAAAGTTGGAGGAATCACAATGCCAGATATCAAGCTATACTACAAAGCCATTGTTCTCAAAACTGCCTGGTATTGGCACAAGACCAATGCAGCACAACAGAGAACCCAGAAATCAACCAATTACATAATTCCCGATTAATATTTGGCAAAGGAGGCAAGAGCATACAATGGAGTCAAGTCAGTCTCTTCAATAAATGGTGTTGGGAAAATTAGTCAGATACATGCAAAAAAAAGTGAAACTAGATCACCAACTTAAACCATTCACAAAAATAAAATGGATAAAGGATGGCAGAAGCCAATTGCACCATGTCAGCAGGGCTTAATCATCTGGAGATGGCTGAGGGCATTTCCCCAAACGTGAAAGAGATGCATGAATGATTGCTTACTGCCGGACAGCTGAGGGCATCTTAATCTACATGTTATTACCTCCTACTGACCAAACATCTGAAGAGCTGGAAGTAATTCTTCCAATATGACAATGGATTCTGTGTACTAAATCCTGGCCTTTGAAGTGTATATGTACTTTGCCTTAGGACAATTTGTGTTAATAAAAAGCAAGGAGCCCTGATACAAAGAAAACTTAATTTCTTTAGCTAAGTCTTTTCTGGCTCTCCATAATGTCTTCCAAATTTATGTGTCATCTCTGGACTTTTATTTAATTTACACACAGCACTTCTCCAGATTTCTGAACCCTTCTAGATGCTGGAACAAGACCCCTGGCATTTAAAGGATTTAAACATAAGAAGGGAAATCATAGAAATCTTGTCAGCAAAGATTCTATGTCAGAAGAAGCCATAGGCAGCTAAATAGCAGGCATTTGTTATAGCAATATCTTTAAAGACACAACATCTAGGGAAATAGAACCTAGAGAAAATAAATAAATGTGACTACATCAAAATAAAAAGCTTCTGCACAGCAAAAGAAACTATCAACAAAACAACAAGAAAACCAATGGCATGGGAAAGCACATTTGCCAATGTTTCCTCCAATAAGGTTTTAATCTCCAAAATTTATAGGGAATTCATACAACTTAACAAAAGGAAGATAAACAACCCAATCTAAAAATGGGCAAAGGACCTAAGTAGACAAGTTTCAAAAGAGGACATACAGAAAGCCAAGATATATATGAAAACATGCTCAGTCATTAGCCATCTGAGAAATGCAAATCAAAATGATAATGAGGTATCATCTCACACCTGTCAGAATGGCTATCATCAACAAAGACAAGTGCTGGAGAGAGAAAAAAAGGAATGCTCTTGCACTGCTGGAGGGAATGCAGACTGATGCAGCCACTGTGGAGAACAGTATGGGGTTTCCTCAAAAAGTTAAAAGTGAAGCTCCCATTTGACCCAGTAATTCCACTCCTAGGAATATATCCCAAGAACTCATAAATAACTATCAGAAAGGATATGTGCACCTCTTTGTTCATAGCAGCACAATTTACCATAGCTAAAATTTCAAAACAGCCTAAGTGCCCATCAGTAGAGGAGTGGATTAGAAAACTGTGGTACATCTACACAATAGAATACTATGCTGCTGTAAAAAAAGAAGGAATTCTTACCATTTGCAACAGCATGGATGGAACTGGAGAGCATTATACTAAGTCAGTGAAAGATAAATACCACATGATCTCGCTCATTTGTGAAATATAATTAACAATATAAACTGATGAACAAAAATAGATACAGAGGCAGAGAAACATTGGACAGATGCTCAAACTACAGTGGGAAGGCTGGGGAAGGTTGGTGGGGAGGTAAGAGATCGATCTCCTTTAGGACTTGTATGCATGCATATATAAGCATAACCAATGGACACAGACAGGAGGCTGGGGTGAGAGCATGTGCTGGGGGTTGCAGTCATGAAGAGGTTAGGGGGGAAAAGGAGACATGTTATACTTTAAACAATAAAGGATTTAAATTTTAAAAAAAAGAATTTCCTGAAACTGGCACGGGAGAATGAGCAGTTTTTATGGTACAGACTTAACTCCCTGGTGTTCCAAGGTCCATTTCCATTTGTCCAGTCATCAAATAAGTGTAGCTGGGGTTTCAGTAAAGCTAGAAGTGCAGCCATTGCTCAAAGTTTTCTTTTCATGTCAGAGCAAGGGTTCAGTACAGCTACTTGCAGTCCATCAGGCCATAGTGTGTGGGTCCAATGGTTGTGAATGCCAGAAAGCCAAGCCTGAGCCATGATGCAAGCATGCCAAGAGATCCAAGAGAGCAAAATTCTTTATTCAGGGAATTAACTATCCCAAATTTCAGTGGCCACACCTATTCTGGCCAACCATCTCTGACACCAGGTGTGATTGACAGCAAGCACCTTCTTTAGACCCCCCAGCTTTACTTGACATGGTAATTTGTTGAACTACTGAGGAGTATATAGTTGTGGCTTCCTGGTGAAGCTTCCCAAATGACATGCCTACAATCTCTGGCCTTCCATTTTCTGCTTTCCTATTATTAACAAATAGCTAATTACTGTGGTATAAATATTAATATTTGAAAATTATTTATCTTTCTATTAAGGATAATGTTTAATGTTTACATTATTTTTAGACATAGGAATTAATTTTTAAACTGAATGATTTTCTGTCTCAACTTAAATCCTTTTAAAATCACAATCTATTTGTTCTTCCTTTCTTCATGGCATGTACCTCTGTTATCTTTGATCAGAATACCCCTTTGATTAATTTTTTTTAGAGAAAGCATATTGGCCTCCATGTCTGAGAATGGCTTTGCAGTCCTTTTGTTTCAGAAACAACTTGGTTGAATAAATATTTTCTGATTGTGCACTTGTTTTACCTTTAAATATTGTTTTCTTATACTCATACTCAGTATTGCACAGATGTTAGCCGAAAATCTAATTTTGGTTCTAAGGGTATTTGTAGTTTTGCTTTGTTTTCCTTCATCTGTTTTTATTACCAAACTTTCTCTGGAATTAGGTCTCTTCTCCTTAGTTAAAAATTGCTTGAGAAAGCAGTTCAAGAACTTTCCCCCCCCAGGTAAAAATAGTTTCTGCTTGCATTTATTTGATCACTATTTTGTTTCTCTTTCCAAGAGCTGTATTATATGCAAATTTAAACTCCTCATACATTACAGGAGCTGGTCCCATGAAAAAGGGTCCCCTTCTAAAAATCTCAATTCGTAGTGATGTTATCAGTATCTTTCCTACTTGCTTTAGCTGCATTTCTGCTTTTGTGTAAGAAGCACATTCTGAATGCATATTAACTAACATAGATTCATTAAACCTTCAGAAAACTAATGACTATTTCTAGTTTTCAGCACCAATACTGTTCTCCCCCTCACTGTTTCTTCCATTTGGATATTTATGTGAAAGTATGGCAGGGAGATCTATCTATCTGTGGTCCAATAACAAGCTTATCTAGACATCCAAAGCACTTACTTTTAGCAATGTTACATATTCATATGGCCGATTGTAATGTCTTGGATAACTTTATATAAGTAGAATTGTTGACTGAAAATTATGCACATTGAAATCTTTTGATGAATATTATGGAAGTATTTTCCAGAAATGTACTATCAAATGATGAGACCTTTATTAATAGACTAGAGGCCTGGTACACAAAATTTGTGCATGGGAGGGGGGCATGTCCCTCAGCTGGGCCTGCACCCTCTCCAATCTGGCACCCCTTGGGGGGATGTCTGGCAGTTGGACATCCCTCTCACAATCCAGTACTGGTGGCTTCTAACGGCTCACCTGACTGCCTGCCTGATTGCCTGATTGCCTGATTGCCTCTAACTGCTTTCTTGCTGGTCTGATTGATGCCTAACCACTCCCCTGCCAGCCCTATCACTCTCCTGCTGGCTTGGTCACTCCCAACTGTCCTCTGCTGTCCTGGTCTCCCCCTACTGCTCTCCTCTGTCAGCCCGATCTCATCTCTAACTGCTCTCTAAATCAGTTTTTCTTTAGGCACAATACTTTCAAGTAGTCTCATAAAATATGATAAGAAATAATATAATAAATAATATAAGAAATATCATGCAAATTGTAGGATAAATATCATGCAAATTGTAAATTAAGGATAAGGCTCAAAAATATTATTTCTCCCTAGGGAGAATAAAAATTAAGGACCAAAATTTATCCAATCCACATAAGAAAATCTGAAAAAAATCACAGGAATTCTCAAAGTCATAAGTAATACTGTATTAAAACTTAGAAAGTTATTTTACAGTGTAAGGTTTTTTTTTATTATTACATTATGATTTTTCTTGATTTTTTTTCTCTATGAAGCTCCATAATGACAGGGTATACTTCTGTTTTATTCTCCAATTTATTCCAATGCTTGGCAGAGTATCTTACACATTAAAATATTTGTTGACTGTATAATAAGAAAAATCTTAAAGTTTTATATGAGTGTATGTTGTGTATTTAAAATTAGGTATTAATAGTGTATTCAAATTTAGTACATAGTAGATATGTTTTCTGGAAATTTCATTATATATCATTCAATATATATCTGGAAATTTCATTACCTTCTAACATGGAGAACATTGGTTTTCTATATAATTCTCAAGTATTAAACCTTTAATTATTACAATTTTAACTGTTACTTCACTGCTTTTGGCATTTTATTATATATGAGTGTAAAATTCAAACCAACTTTTGCTGCGTCCCATAGATTTGGGGTTGTTGTGTGTTAATTTTCATTTGTTTCCAGGAAGTTTTTTATTTCTTCCTTGATCTCATGGTTAACCCATTCATTGTTTAATAACATACTATTTAGCCTCCATGTGTTTGAACGTTTTTTGAGTGTTATTATTGTAGTTTATTTCTAATTTCAAGCCATTGTGATCTGAGATGATGCTTGATATGATTTCAATCTTCTTGAACTTATAGAGACTTGTTTTATGTTCTAATATGTGGCCTATCTGAGAATGGCCCGTGTGCACTTGAAAAGGATGTATATTCTGCAGCTTTGGGTGAATGGTTTGTAAATGTCAATCAAATCTCTCTTATCCAGTGTATCATTTAGGGTAACTCTTTCCTTGTTGCTTTTTGTCTGGAGGATCTATCCAGTGAAGTCAGTTGGGTATAAAGTCCCTATTGTGACTATTGTTGGGGATCTCTCTCTTAAAGTTATCCAGAAGCTTTAATATATAAAGGCATATATATTTTGGAGGCATATATATTTACCAAGGTTATATCCTCTTGTTGGATAGATCCCTTTAATATTATGTAGTGAATTTTTTTGTCTCTTATTATATTCTTTATTCTAAAATCTATTTAGTCAGATATGAGTATAGTTATGCCAGCTGCTTTTTGTGTTTCCATCCCTTCGTTTTCATTCTTTGTGATCTTTTGTTCTGAGTTTGGTTTCTATATATGGGTTATGTTCCTTATCCATTCAGCTACCCTATGTCTTTTGATTGGAGCATTTAATCCATTTATATTTAAAGTTATTATTGATATGTTCTTATTGCCTATCTTTATGCCTATGTTTCTCTTTGTCTGTTTTGTTTTGTTTTGTTTTGTTTTGTTATTATTATATCAGTCCCTTTAATTTTCTTGTAATGCTGGTTTGGTGGTGTTGAACTCCTTTAGCCATTTTTAAAAAAAAAGATCTAGTAAATTCTTAATTCACCATATTTGAATGATAGCCTTGGTGGATAAAGTAAGTAATCTTGGTTTCAGATCCTTGCTTTTCATTGCCTTGAGCACTTAAGAACCATATCATTTTGGCCTATAGATTTTCTGCTAAGACATCAGCTGACAGTCCTATGAAACCTTCTTTATAATTAACATTGCTCTTTTTGTTGCTGCCTTTAAGGTTCTTATCTTGTCTTTAATTTTTTGGCACTTTAATTATGATGTGTCTTGGTCTGATCCTCTTAGAATTCTTCTTGCTTCGGACTCTCTCTACCTCCTGAACTTGTGGAAATTTTTTCTTCACTGGGCTAGGGAAATTTTCTGACATTATTTCTTCAAATAGGTTCTCTAATCTTTGCTAAGTTTCTTCACCTTTTAGTACTCTTATAATGCAGATATTGTTAAGTTTTAATGTTGTCCCACAATTCCCTTAAACTGTCCTTCTGTTTTTTAATTGTTTTTTTTTATCTCTCTGATTGAATGTTTTTGTTTTTTTTCTACTGCCTTCTAATTTGTTAATCTGATCCTTGGTTTCTTCTAATCTGATGTTTATTCTTTCCAGTGTATTCTTCATTTCTGTCATGTCATTCTTCATTTCCAACTGGTCATTTTTCATAGTATCTATATATGTTTTCATGCTGTTGGGCATCTTTACAAGCATTACTCTGAACTCTTTATATCTGATAAGTAGCTTATCTTCTCTTAATTTAGCTCCTCTTTAGGGGAGTCTCTTGTTCTTTCATTTGTGGGGTTTTTTTTTCCTGTTTGTTTGTTTCAGCATTTTGGCTGCCTGTTTGAATTTGTATCTATGTATTAGGTAGATCTCCTACAACTCCCAGTCAATTTGGAAGGTCTCTGGTGCAGGAAAATGTCAGAGAGTGTTTGTAACTGGCCCTGCATTCCCTGTTTGGAGCCACCAGTGATACACAGCTTGTCTCTCTATCCTGTGGCTGGGTGCATTTGAAAATGAACAAGATGCACACTAAGGTCTTCTGTTTTTAGCCCTGGATCCAGAATCATATCAGCAAAGACAAAAAGCACCCAGAGATATGCCTCTTGTAATTCTCCTTGTGTTAAACCAAACTATGGTAAAAATACTTTCAGATTTGCCTTTAAGTATGATGCTGACTATTCTTCATAGTAACCTATCTGTTTTTAGCTAACTATTGGGAATTTTCTCTGATATCCTATTATTAGTGCCCACGTTAATAGTGGGAATTCCTCCAGATCTCTTAGGAATACATTCCAATAATTAATAACCATCATTATGGGGAAACATCTTTATATCTTACTTAAATCCCTAGTACTTCAAATCAACTACTTATACTAACCCTAATGAACTGAGGGAGGTCATTATCAACATTTTATCTCTGTGTTCATTTTTCTTCTATGGATATTATTGCTTCTGTTTCAATTATTCTCATATATGCTTCAAAATATTCAATGAAGTTTATGATCATCTGAACATATGTCATTGGATAAATTTCAATTACTGTTATTACTGCAAACTCCCTTTTATAATAATATTTATCAATGCTAAAATGGTTTCAAGAGGCCCTTGGACTGATGCTTTAAATTATTTAGTAGTAATTTTTAAAATTTTTTATCCACCAAAAAAGCTGATCAAGAGATTATTCTAATTCTACTCTAACAATTATTAGGTAAAAGGAAATTCTTAGGAAATGAGATTTCTCATAAAAGTAAATATACTCAGAAAACTAATTAAGCTATATAGAATTAATTTTTAAATCATTTTGCATTAAAGGTTCTATTTTCCAACCATCATTTTTTATGGAGTTTAGATAACTGACTAGAAAAGAGTGTTAGGTGATTAATCAAAGATAAATATGAGTACTGGAAAGTACATAAGAATTAGAAAGCACTTTTGCAAACACATAATCTAAGTAGTTAAATGCACAGCAAGGCAATAAAAATACTGATAATGTGAAAGACTTTTCAGCTTACATCCAATGTTATGTGGTTTGAAAATTTGACTTTAGGTAATAAAAGGAAAAGTTTTTTGTTTGAATTGTAAATGAGCATTAATTTTCTAGACAAAGATTGGGTGGCTCCAGGAGTATTAAAATGAGGACTACAATGATATTATTTTATATACATATTTGAAACATTGTTTCAGAGGCAGTTCTCAAAACTTGAGACATATATGTACTTTTGTTTTAATTTATTGCTAGTATAATAGATTCTAAATAAAAATGTGCTAAATTAAAGTATGCATGCATTCACTTATTAAAATTAGTTGAATAATTCTTATAAAAGAAATTTCTGAAACAAACTATCAATGAAAGATTTAGTTTCGTATTAATTTTTGTTTATTTCAAAATTGATTGGTTTTGTTTCTTGAAGAATTACAAAATATAAATGCTGGAATCATATAGTCTAACTATAATTTTCAGTTACATTCCAAGGAAATAAAAATTACTTTTTCTCTTGACAATTCTCCAGATATGTCTATTTGGCTTCAAGAATTGTCTTTATCAGTGGAAATATAAATCCTTATCCCATACTGTCCTGGGGTCTAGGTCTGTTAAGGACAATTATTTCTTCTTCATAGATTGCTATTTACCTAACTCTTTGAACTTTTAAACACTAAGTCTACTGTGATTATTCATCATGATTTAAATCAGAATAGTTTTAACAGTCACTGATTTAAATAGAGCTTTTGTTATTTTATAAAATCCAATGGACCGCTCACTATGACTGAATTAACTGGTTTTCTCTTACCATTGCACCTATGGTCTGATTCAGTTATTATAAAACAATTCTCCCTATATTCCTATGGTCTAAGCAAAATTGAGTTGAAATGTGAGGAAATATGAATATTGTTGGTATAAACCAGAAAGAGATATTTTATTCATTACTTTTGCTTTTTATTCTTCTAATTATCTTGAACTTTTCGATGGAAATGGATTGTAGCACAGTTGTTAGTGAGTTTGTAATTCAATGTTATGGGGAAATGAAATACAGCTGATAATTGTCGTCTTTGAGGTTCAAAAGCTTCTTCACAAATACTCTGCCATCTCATATTTGGAACAAGAAAGTGAGACAGTAAATAAATTTATGAATAATTAAATCTGATCATTAGAGAGGATAAATTTAACATGGCTTTTCTGATTCCCAAAACAGAGAGCTTTATTCTTTAAGCCTTGGCTACTCTGGCAATAGTAGGGAAGAAAGCAGTAAGTGGATTTTATCTGGGACATACAAATTTCATGTGGGCTCATTTGTATAATACAAATTTATTGATTTTCTATTATGTTAAATGACTGACGATAGGCTTAGGATATAGTGATGAACAATAAAAGTAACCTCTTTTCTCCCATTAAGGCTTATACCCTAGAAGACAGAAAATTAACAACATATAAACTTGAAAAAGTGCTATGTAAATAGACTTCTAAATTTGGCTTAACATTTGGCTTAAATATGGGGTAGCTTATAACAGACAAATGTTCCACCAGAAACTAAAAAAAAAAAAAGAGAAGCCTTTTATCCCCCAGTTTAAATATAGGTATTAGAGAAATACTGACTTGGATATATCCCTGAGAAAAAGCAATTGTGGTTAAATAAACCAATGTTTTAAAGCTATGTTCCCCCCTCAGGATTCTAAACATAAAACAGGAGATTGAAGAGAATAGCATAGATTCGGGGGAAGGACCCTTATTAATATGAAAACAGGATAGTTTTTGGCAGCTATGGTGATTGAAAGACAAAGTTCAAAAACATAAGAAGCCAAAATTCTAGTATAATAGGTAATACAGAGGATGACTATGAATATTATGTCAACTGAAGATATTTTACTCAAAATAATTGCCAAATTTTAAGTCTGCATGGGACACAAGATTAATGAACCAGGCACAAACAATGAAGAAAATAACAACACCTTTTTCAGTAGTCTCCACATATTGAAACCAGGATTATGGATCAGAACTCACCAGTACCTGGGGGCTATATTCAAGGATTGTGAAATCAAAAGTAGACAAAGCCTTAATAATCCTGACATTCAGCCTTAAACAGTGTTCTGACCAAATCATCATAACAACCCACACTCCATATGCCTAGCAATAAAAAGATTAAATACTTTTTGGAGAGCCTCCAAATTCTCTATAATTTTTCATACATAACATCTGATATTCAGTTTTTAAAATTATGCATTAAAAAGGCAGAATTCCAGTCAAACTAAAGAGAAAAATTAGACAATAGAAACAGACCAAAGAATGCAGTGATTTTGGAATTAGCCAATAGGACATAAAAATAATTAACTGTTTTGATTAAATGTTTGAGGAAATATTTGACAAACATTTTTCTTGAGATTCTTGGATTTTATAAAGATAAATTAAAGTGAAATTCTAAGACTGAAAAATAGGGCATGAATTGATGCTGCCAAAGGAAGGAGGCATTAATTGAATTGGTTGTACTTTTAATGACTCCATTGGGAACTGTTCAGGTTGGTGTTTTTCAGCTTCTACTACACACATACATTAAAAAAAGCCAAACTGTGTGATGTTTTATTAGTTCTGCATAAAAAAGTGAAATTATCTCAATTGGTATCCAAAGGAGGAAAAATAGGAAGAAGACAAACAAGCAGATATGAAAAAAAAATAATTTTATGTAGGCCCCTGCAACCAAAGTAAGGGATCAAGATATGGTTACAGAGCACTGGGCTTCTATCTCTGCATTTCAGAAATATGAAGATTTTTGCAAAATTCCATTTATTCTGGTCACTCATTTTTTTATGGAAGTATAATGACACATATTAGTTTCAGGTGTGTAATGTAAATGAATTAATTTGTATATATTGTCATAGTAATTCTATAATTTTTTTTTGTGATAAGAACTTTTAAGATTTACACTCAGCAACTTTTAAATATACAATTATGTTTAAATATAGTCACCACACTGTGTATTATATCCCACTGACTTATTTTATTGGAGATTTGTAGCTTTTGACCCCTTCACTCATATTGTAAGATAGTGGTCCAGCTTAAATGTAGCTGCCTAGTTTTCCCAACACTATTATTTATTGAAAAGACTATGTTTCCCACTGTATCTTCTTTGCTGCTTTGTCATAAACTAATTGACATCATATGTATGGCTTTATTTCTCAACTCTCTATTCTGTTGCATTGATCTATATGCCTGTTTTTATGCCAATACCATATGATTTTGATTACTATAGCTTTATAATATGTTTTGAAATCATGGAGCATAAAGCCTTCAGTTTTGTTCTGTTTTCTTAAGTTGCTTTGGCTTCCATACAAATTTGTAGTTTCATACAAATTTTAGGATTGTTTGTTCTGTTTCTATTGGTAATGACATTGGAATTTTGAATGGTATTGGATTGAATCTGTAGACTGCTTTGAATTGTATCTTAGAAGCAGATTGTATTGGTTTTAGACAAACAAAACAATATGACGTTTATTTTATTCATATCCATTAGGGAACCTTTTAAATATTATAAGCTCAAGAAAAAAACAACCTTCTAGACATTTTTACTTCAATCGTGTCTTTTTTTCTTCATAAAAAATATTTTAAGAGGCAGCATCAGGGTTGAAATTCAGGTCTGCTTAACTATGGAGCAAATAAGAGTTTTGTTAGATAAAATATTATGAAGGATTGTGTAGATGGTTACCCCAATAGAACATGAGGCATATCCTAATAAGACATTAAGGTCTGCTTTGTTTACCTAAGGGAATGGGTAGAAGAAACCTTATTAAATGCCAACAAGTATGCATTAAAAAATCTATATATTATTATTCCCATTTTATGGAAAATAAATATAATGCTAAATTGTCCACAGTCACAAAGTTTTTAAGAGGTAGATTCAAAATTCATACCCAAATTTTTTGTCTCCTACTACAAACATTAGGTGTAGGTAATGAACTTGACTATAGAGTTAAAATTCAGGTTTTGATTTCTCAGCTCTAAGTATGATTTGGATTCTTTGTTTCCAAAGTCCAAGGTGGTACATTTGCTGCTGATTAGGTTCCACACTTTGAGTATCAAGATCTAAAGTTTAAATCTGAGATATTGGAAGGGTAATCATTGCCCTTCCAATATCTCAGATTTGGAGATATTTAGAGATAAATCATCAGATTGTTTGAACACTGGAATAATTAAAAAAAGAAAGAGAATTTTGATTATTATTTTCTTCTTTTCTACAATAAGATGTAAAGTATTAGTATGTAGCAAATATCTTTATTATACCTCTACTAAAACAATCACTGGTGAACAAAAGGGAAAATGAAAACCATCAACTCTACCATTTTATACCCCATTAGGATGTGATGGGAAAACCATTGGGTTGTGGTGGGATTTTGCATTTGGTTACTATAATAATTCAAGTAGTAATTAGCCACGCTTTTCCTTCATAGGCCAAGATGCCATGCTGACTAATGAGGAGGAAAGTAAAATACAAAGAAATATACGTTTTTCTTATTTCCTCAAAAATAATTGACCATGATTGGGTGGGTTTACCCAATCATCATGTTGAAATAAGTTTGAATAATTTTCCATCTTTGGCTAGATATTACTCCCTTTTCCACTTTTAGCTGCCTTGTAAGTATCTACTAAGTGCTTATGAGAACAAACTCACCATATAAAAACAAAATAAATTAATTTCCTCCTGCATATCTGAGATAGTCTATGAGTAAAATTTTTGCAATTTTAGGGTAAAAACATTGGGAACATAAGCCACTCATGACCTACTACCTATGCTTTAAATTTTTTTCTCATTATTTTTGTTTACTTTGAAGGATATCTGTTTGATAATAGCTAATGAGACAGTATTTCAGAGTGTTCTTTAAGAACAACTTTCCTACTAATTTCATGAGAGATTCTACACAACATTGGTACTTCAATGAACTTAGCTTTTAAAAATTGTGTTCAGCCTTTCCGATCCGCCATCTGAGGTAGAGTCGCTGCCAAGATGCAGATTTTCGTGAAAACCCTCACGGGGAAGACCATCACCCCCGAGGTTGAACCCTTGACTACGATAGAAAATGTAAAGGCCAACATCCAGGATAAGGAAAGAATTTCTCCTGATCAGCAAAGACTGATCTTTGCTGGCAAGCAACTGGAAGACGGGCGTACTTTGTCTGACTACAATATTCAAAAGGAGTCCACGCTTCATCTTGTGCTGAGACTTCCTGGTGGTGCTAAGAAAAAGAAGAAGACTTACACCACTCCCAAGAAGAATGAGCATAAGAAAAGGAAGGTTAAGCTGGCTGTCCTGAAATACTACAAAGTGGATGAGAATGGCAAAATCAGTCCCCTTCGCCCAGAGTGCCCTTCCGATGAATGTGGTGCTAGAGATGTTATGGTCAGCTACTTTGACAGACATTATTGTGGCAAATGTTGTCTGACCTATTGCTTCAACAAACAAGAAGTCAAGTAATTGTATTTGGGTTAATAAAAGACATGAACTAAAATAAATAAATAAATAAATAAATAAATAAATAAATAAATAAATAAATAAATTGTGTTTGGTGGCCTTCAATGGCTACTTAACATAAACATTATTACGGTTTTTAGGAAGCATATATAAAATTTTAAAATATTGACATAGAACAAACAGCATTTGGGTTGTTTTTAGACTAAGGATCTTATTTATAGATACTCTAATTGAGTTACATACAACTGAGAAATCAAATTTTATTTTCCTTCACTGGTATATTATAGTCAAAACGACAAAGCCATTCTTTTTATTTTTAATTATAAGTTTTTTAGTTTTCTGCATTCCACCTTTTTGAAGTATATACAGTTCACTATGTCAGTTTTTATCCTCCGGTGACAGTCTCATTTTCTGGAACTTCTGAAAACTCATGGACCATACTTTTTCATGAGTTTTTGAAACATTATTTTCTTTGACCTGTCATGTGAAAATATTGGAAGTTAGTAATAATAATAAGCCTATTTCTATGGAAATGGTCTAGATATTATTTAATCAATCTTGCTAGATGCTGAACAATTCATGAACTGCTTGTTGAATTTCAATAAGCAGTTCATGAATACTTGAATTGAGAGATTTTTTTTTGTGTTTTTTTTTTAATCAGAAACTGGTAAGTTTCATCAGTAAGAAATGCTATCCCATCAAATTTAAACTGGTTCTGAAACATCTTCCTTTCAAAACTCTTACTGAATAGACAGGTTATGACCACAAGGTAATACAATTCATTTTGTTGGGTGGTTTGTCAAATGCGCTTTCTGAACACAATTCCAGAAGAACTCCAACGCTGCTTCAAGCCCTAATAGCATCACTGTAATCAACCCAAGGCCTCCTAGGGCAAATTTCTTAGGAGGTCAGCACTCATTGTGATATAAGATGAAGTAGGGTGTGGGGAGTCTTCTCCACTGGGTGCTATTGGGGGTAGATTTCTTTTTCTAAGTAAATCTTTACTGCTGAAAGTATTACATATGTCCCCTTGGTGGTAGACTTCTTATGATATTCCAAGAAAAATAATTTTCTGAGACTCTCACGGGAGAATGGGTGATTTTTATTTGTGTGGAATTAAATCTCTCTATTTCTAAAGTCCCATTTCCCTTAGTCCAGTCATAGAAGAAGAGTAGCTGGAGTTTCAGTAAAGCTAGAAACAAAGTCAATGTCCAGAGTTCCCTTTCCATGTTGGAGACAGGACCAGTACAGCATCAGGTTGGTTGCAACCCATTAGTCCACTGTGTGTGTGTGTGTGTGTGTGTGTGTGTGGTGTGGTGCGTGTGTATCCACATAGCCTCGGACCACACAGAAGAATGCCAGCAAGCCCAGCATGAGCCATGAGCCAAGTGTGCCAAACGGAACCAAATAAGTACAAGAGAGTGAACGCCTTTATTTTGGGAGTCATGTGTCCCAAATCTTCCCCTACTTGCAGTGGCTACATCCATTCTGGTCAACGATAGCTGTCCGCAGATGTGATTGATGCCCAGCACTTTCTCCATGTCACTGCAACTTTACTGGGCATGCATCTCTCTTCCTTTTGTCCAGCCCTTCCCCACAATGTTTTGCAGGGAACGTGCCTATAATTTCTGGCCTTCCCTTTGCTTCTTTACTATTATTAATAATTAGCTTATTACAGTGGCATCATTTGTGGTTTTTGTTAGTAATTGCCCTTGTTATTTTACTGTCACGCATTTTAAGTTGGTGTAAGATACTTTACAACGAAAGGTATGCCTTTTGTTTCTTTTCTTTTTTAAAATATATTTTATTGATTTTTTACAGAGAGGAAGAGAGAGGGATAGAGAGTTATAAATATCGATGAGAGAGAATCATCGATCACCTTCCTCTTGTACACCCCCTACTGGGAATGTGCCCGCAACCAAGGTACATGCCCTTGACCAGAATCGAACCCGGGACCTTTCCGTCCAAAGGCCAATGCTCTATCCACTGAGCCAAACCGGTTTCGGCTGCCTTTTGTTTCTTACAAAAATGTATTTAATTTATTGGGATGACATTGGTTAATAAATCACATAGGTTTCAGGTGCACGATTCTATAATACTTCATTCAAAGGCCCTGGGAAAGGGTGCTTCTTTTATATCTGAAGGATGTTGGAAAATAAGATAAATCGCATCCCTTCTTCTGCCACTGTGCATCCTTATCCTACCATGGATGCATTTTAATTGCTCTCCTTAAAACTTGATCCAAAAGCTTGAGATGGACTAGTAAACAGCTCTCTACCATTATCCTATTATAAGTGAACAGCCTCTCAATCCTGCCCTGATTTTCAGAAAGGAAAAAAAAACAACAACAAGCATTTAGAAATCACTTTGAAAAATATTTTCTACAAACATTTTCCTCTGGGTGATCTTAATAGCCTATTAAACATTTGTAATCACACAGAGCTTAAAATATGGAACTGCAAGCATGTTAGCACAGTGTGTAACCTCAGTGCTCAGAAGGTATGCAGCACTCACGGTGAGCTGATTTCCAGAACCTGGGTTGCTCCAGCTCTCCTTTCTTCCTTGGAGGAGAATGGGTGGCAGAATCAATCCATGGGGGTTGAAACTGAGGAAAATGGAAGAATCAAGTAGAGGAGGAGGGGAAGGTGGCACACACAGACAGTGACGGGATAAATGACACAGCTTGAATTCAGTGGTGCTTCTGTCCCTGTTTTCAGACCGATGGTGTGTGTAGCTTTTTCCCTCCTTTTTAAAATTAACATAGTCCTTACTAAGCACCTGGCTGCCTTGTTCCTAGACCAGATCTGTCTGTCTCCTTTCACCTGTCACTTTGATGCAAAATACGAATGCAATTTCATTGCTTTACGAGATTCACTGGGAGACTACTGATATTTTCCCAAAGACACGGACACTTTAAAAAAAATGCATCTTCTTATCAGAATTTCTAGCATTGAAATAATAAAGGAGTGATGACAAGAATAAGCAAATGATTAAAATGAAACAATAGATTATCATAACTAAATGTCATGCTTTCAGTTTCTCTTTTTTTTTTCTCCAAAGGTGAGGGAAGATATAGATTACAGCATGATTTATTTGGGATCACATGAATAGCCTAACTACCCTTTTTTTAAAATACACAAATGTTTAAGTTTTCTGGAGCTGCTCAAGTGGATTTTGCCCACCTACCAGTTTGTACCTGGATGCAATTAAGTATTGAAGGTTGTGTGGAAAGACTGACCTCATATTTCTTAGAGGCAATCAGATAGGTTATAGCTTGTCTCAAGGAATCTGAACCCTCCTAATCAGGGCTGCATACCACACCGCTAATTTCTGACTCTAGCTACATTCTCCATAGGATAGTCCACTATTCTTGGTCATTGTTCTAGTTGAGTCTATGTCTAAAGTAAGATGAGATGTGAAAACTTTGAAGGTTTCAATTCTTTTGGGACCTGAAGACAGTCTCTGAGTGGCAGCTCAGGTAGGACTGTGTCTATGGCCCACAGCATGAATCAGAACAACTCACAGTCATGTACCCCCTTCCCCTTTGTTGTATGTGGAGATAAAGAGGTGGGAAATGCCAATAGCTCTACAGAAACAGGTAAGGGATCTATAAACATGAAAAAAATAGTCAAGTTGAATGTATACCTAGTTCTTCCAGGATACTTTGCTATTGAAAACACACACACAGAAATCAGAGTATGAAATTGATTGGATTAAAAAATAATTACGCATGGGAGAAAATGACAAACTATGTGGACATTTCAAAATGCTTTTGGTAATCCTCCATTACAGTGTGAGTGTAGATACCACTTTATTTTGTTTTTAGGTGTGTGTGTGTGTGTGTGTGTGTGTGTGTGTGTTTTACAAGTGCCACATTTCAAATGTATTCTAAAGTCTGTGCTAGAGAGCTAATGTGTAAATAGCCTAGTTCTAAAATTATATTCCTATTGCTGTTACTGTATTCATCTACTTTTGAAAATAATTAAACCGATTAATATCTTGAAAATGTATGTTGAAAGTTTCATGAATAAAACATTCACCAGGATTCCCGTTTGACAATGTGTGAAATAATGGGCACCAGGACCATATTTATGTTATAAAATTACAATCTCATAATTGACAAAGAATTTCCCAAGTATTACTAAAGAACTTCACTATACCTCATTAGTTTAACTGTATTAACTATCATCAAATAATAGATTCTGACATAAGTTGACTCAGTTAAAGATCTTATTCTTTAAATAAAGATTGTAGTTGATCCAACCTCTCAAGAACTCCTGATGGATTTCCTCAGATTCACACAAAAAAATAGATTTTTGTTTTTAGAGAAGTTTTCTATTTCAAAGATGATCTAAACACTTTGACATATTTTGTTCAGTAACAATTTTCATGAAGTAGGCAGCATATACTGTTGGTTAACATCCCGGGAAATGGATTTAGGCTGACCTGAATTTCATACTGTGGTTACTACTTGCTTTTTTGTGCCTGTGCCTGGACACACCTTATAAAGCCACATGTCTTATTGTTGTTTTTTTGTTTGTTTGTTTGTTTGTTTTTAAATTTATTAAATGAAGATGACTAAACTTTTCTTATAGGCCTTTTTTTGAGAATTTAAGTAAATTGCTTATGTCAATGCCTGGTATGAAATGCTGTTGTTATTACAATTCAAAGTAAGGTTTAATTACAAAGGATTAAATGGCAATCTAAGTGGATAACATTGATTGTTTTCAAACTAAGTATAGAATATCTTTGTACTATGTTCAGAAGTACTATGTACTTGTAATAATCTGTGTCCCAGTTATCATTATTATTCAACCTTGAAGACACAGGTTTAGCTGACAATCCCATGATTTGAATTACCTGTTATTGACATAAAAGCAGGAAGTTTAATCAGTATATATTCAAAAGAGAAATTAAGGCAATCTAAGATACAAGGAGAAACAAACAAGCGAAAGTGAATCTTATTTTTGCCCACCTAGTGTGGATAAGTGGTTGAGGGTCTACCTATGAACCAGCAGGTCAAGGTTCAATTCCAGGTCAGGGTATATGCCTGGATTGTAGGATCAATCCCCAGTGTGGGGCATGCAGGAGGCAGCCAATCAATGGTTCTCTCTCATCATTGTTTCTATTTCTTTCTCCCTTTCTCTTCCTCTCTGAAATCAATAAAAATATTTTTTAAAATCTCATTTGCATGAAATGAAAATAAAAATGTCACAGGTATTTGAGATGTCTTGCCCTCCACCAATAAAGAATATAAAGAGATGAAGAGAAAAGAAAACTGAGTATTATATGATTCAGCAATTTAAATTGGAAGTTTTCATTCTTCAGGTCAATAGATCAACTATGATCTCAGGCAGTACAAAAAAATCTAAATATACTGGTTGTTTCTGCTGGGGAAAAAGAATATAATTAAGCTCTCATCCCACCCAGGTCCACACCAGACTCAGCTCACTCAGGAATGAGTCACAGCTCTGATGCAATTATTGTCTTGGGCAGAGCCAAAGCACTGATTAAATAGCTCAGAGCTGTGGAGTTGGAGGGAACCTTTGCATTGATTCTCCTTCATGCTTAAATTAAGGCTGATTCTGGAGGATATCCAGTGATTGCTGGGGATTTAAGAGGATGGTCTTCTGCAAAATATCCACAGGAGCTAAGGCCAACAGGCTCTCCACTGAGCAGATGAAGTGCAGGCTGGGGAGTTCTTAAGCTAATTTGTTTTTATATAAGGCTAGAGGCCTGGTGCACAACATTTTTTCACAGGGTACGGGGAGTCCATCAGCCCAGCCTGCACCCTCTCCAATCTGGGACACCTTGAGGGATGTTAAACTGCCTCTTTAGACCCAATCCCATCAGGCAGTAAAATATCCTTCTCACAATCCAGGACTGCTGGCTCCCAACTGCTTGCCTGCTTGCCTTCCTGATTGCCCCTAACCCCTTCTGCCTGCCAGCCTGATCACACCCTAACCACTGCCATGCCAGCCTAATTGATGTCTAACTGCTCCCCTGTCAGCCTGTTTGCCCCCAACTTCCCTCCTCTGCCAGCCTGGCCACCTCTAACTGCCCTCCCCTACAGTGTTGATTGCCTCCAATTGCCCTCCCTTGCAGACCTGGTCCCTCTCAACTTCCCTACCCTGCTGGCCATCTTGTGGTGGCCATCTTGTGTCCACATGGAGGCAGGATCTTTGACCACAGGGGGACAGCCATATTGTGTGTTGGATTGATGGTCAGTCTGCATATTATACTTTTATTAGATAGGATAGAGGCCTGGTGCATGGGTGGGGGCCAGCTGGTTTGCCCTGAAGGGTGTCCCAGATCAGAGTGGGGGTTCCCTTGGGGTGTGGGGTGGCCTGAGCGAGGGGTCTGTGGTGGTTTGCAGGCTGGCCACTCCCCCTGGTGACCCAAGCCGAGGCATTGCTATGTGGGATATATTTACTTTCTACAATTGAAACTTTGTAGCCTGGAATGGAGCCAAACCCTCTGCTTGCTCTGTGGCCTAGCCATTTTTGTTTGGTTTTATGTATCTTCTATAATTGAAACTTTGTTCCTTAAATGGCAGCCTGGGCCTGCCAGAGTGTGTGGAAAGCTTGGCTTCCGTTGCCTGGGAAACCCAAGCCTCTCTCAACTGCTCTCTGTGGCTACAGCCATCTTGGCTGGGGTTAATTTACATACTTGCTCTGATTGGCTAGTGGGTGGGGCTGGTGGGCATGGCTTGAGTGGAGTGATGGTTAATTTGCATATTACTTTTTTTATAAGGATGAGTGTTTTCAAATATACATTATTAATTATACTTTCAAAGTTGACTATATAAAATGAATTTTCAGTTAACTTACATTCCAAATGGTCTGCAATAAATGATCAACTAAAGATACAAAAACATTTATTTTTTTTTAATCTTTATTGTTTATGTCCCCTTTTTCCCACTGACCATTCCTCCCCACTTCCATCCCTTCCCCAGGCCTTCACCTCACTATTGTTTATGTCTATGGATTCTGCCTACCTATATATAGAAAAGGCTAATATCCTAATGTCCTTCCCTCAATCTGGATAATGACATCTCATAACAATGCTCAGCTTCCTCTCCCTAGCAACTAGCCTCCTTGCAGTTTCTTCTGCCCAGGAACACAATTTGCTTTATAGCCAGGTGCATACATTTTAAACTTTAACCAAATGTCTGTGAAGCGTTTTCCCGTGCCTCATCTCATTTGATCCTCACAGAAATCCTGGAGAAGATAGATAGGAGACTCAGTGGAATCCTATTTTCTTTTCATTAGCTGGAAAATGGAGATTTGGAAAGCTTAGAAACTTGACCTGACTGAAAAGAAATAAGAAATGGTGGACCTTGAAAAGGACTTCAGATTTTGTCACTGCATAGAATGTAGTCAAGCACTGCTGAAGTTAAATATTTTACCCTTTGTTCTCCCTGCATGATCTACAATAATAATCTACTTCATGTTGATATTTACTGCTGTGTTGCTAACAATTACCGGAAAGAGAAGTTGGGGTGCTTCAGTGGGCTGGAAAAAGTTTAGCGAAATCAGAAAGCAGATCTAATTAAGCAAATATATATATATATATATATATATATATATATATATATATATATATATATGGCTCTTGCTGGCACCAATAGCATGTGTATCTTTCAATCTGTCATTGTCCATCATGAAATTGGTTCACACATCTATTATAGAAAAAGGGTGAAAAGCAATATTAAAATATTTCTTCTAATTAATTTCCTGTCAATGTGCACAAATTCGTGTACTGGGCCACTAGTATGCATATAAGCTCTTTAGTTGATCTCTTTCCTCCCTTCTCCCTCCCCTCCCAGGATCCTCAGTCTGTTGCATCCTTCCAAGTCTTTGGATCTATTTTGTGTGTCCATTTTGATTCAGGGGGCCTTAAAAAATGAACTCAATAATGAGATTCTTGGATTTGAATTCAGATTTGGTTTATCCTCTGGAATTTACATTTTCACTGTCTCATTTGGGGCAAATGTTCAACTCCTCTGAGCTTTTATTTCCCCCCCCCCAATTTGGTAAATCAGCTTGTAAGCTGAAGTTTATAAATTTCAAGAAGGGAATTAAAAGTATTCCCTGAATTCCCTTATTAAGCCTAGCAAAATTTAAGATACCCTGTAGAGAACTATTTGGAAAACCACATTGTTTATCTTTTTTAATTGAGGTATAATTCACATATGACATGAGTTTCAATTATACAAAATAAAGACTCCATGTTTGTATATATTGCAAAATGATCACAATTAGTCTATTTAATACCTGTCACCTTACATAGTTACAAAATTTTTTGAGATTTACTTTCAAATATATAATACAGTATTACTAGCTATACTAGTCATGTTGTATATTAAATCTCCATGACTTATTTATGTTACAACTAGAAATGTGTACCTTTTGACCTCCCTCATTCATTTTGCCATCCCTCATACTCTGCCTCTGTCAACCACTAATCTTTTATCAGTATCTATGAGGTTGGGTTTGTTTGTTTAGATTTCACATATGAGTGAAATCCTAAAGTATTTGCTTTTCTATGTCTGAGTTACTTCATTTAGCATAAGGCCTTCAAGGTACATCGATGTCACAACTAGCAAAATCTCATTGTTTTATATTCCATTTTGTATACACATACCACATTTTCTTTATCCTTTCATCCATCAATGGACATTTATGTTGTTTCCATTATTTTGGCTATTGTAAAAAAAATGCTACAATGAACATGCAGTGCATATATATTTTCAAGTTAGTGTTTTTCTTTTCTTCAAAAAATTCCAAGAAGTAGAATTGCTGGATCATATGATAGTTTTATTTTTAACTTCTGTTGTTTTTCACAGTGACTGAATTTGCATCCCCACCTATAATGCACATGACCCTTTTCTCAATGTCTTTTACTGATTATTTCTTGTGTTGTTGTTTTTTTATAACAGTCATTCTAACATGTGTGAGGTGATATCTCACTATGGTTTTGATTAACATTTCCCCAATTATTAGTGACATTGAGTCATTTTATAAAGGATACGTGGGCCATATGAATGTCTTCTATGAAAAGATGTCTATCTTATTTTTAAATTAGAGTGATGGTTTTTTAGTTTTTGAGTTGTCTGAGTTTTTTTTTAACTTTTTACATATTATCACCTTATCACATATGTGATTTTTAAATATTTTCTTCTATCCAGTAGGCTGTCTTTTAATTTTGTTGATGATTTCCTTTACTGTGCAGAAGCTTTCTAGTTTGATGCAGTTTCACTTCTTTATACTTGCTTTTTATAACCTTTGTTTTTGGTGTTAAATTACAAAAAAAAGTCCTCAAGATTGTCATGGAGCTTAAAATCTGTAAGGAGTTTTATGGTTTCAGGTCTTGCATTCAAATCTTTAATACATTAATTTTAATTTAATTTTTGTGTATGGTGTAAGATAGTGGTCCAATTTTTTACTTTGCATATAGCTGTCCAATTTTCCCAACACTATTTATGGAAGAGATTGTGTTTCTCATTGTAAATTTTTGGTGGCTTTATCATAAACTAATTGAGTATGTATGGCTTTATTTATTTCTGTTGCATTGATCTATTTGTCTGTTTTTATGCCAATGCACACTGGTTTGATTACTATTGCTTGGTAATATAGTTGAAATCAGGGAGCATGATTCCCAGCTTTGTTCTTTCTTTTCTTATTCCCCTACTGGAGATCAAGTCACAATCTGGGCATGTGCCCTCATCAGGAATTGAACCAGTGACCTTTTGGTGCATGGGATGAAAGAAACTCAGCCAACCGAATCATACCAGCCAGAGCTGTTTTTCTTTCTTTAGATTACTTTCAGGTATTTTGTGATTCCACTCAAATTGTAGGATTCTTTTACCTATTTCTGTGAAAAATGCCATTGACATTTTATAAAGATTTCACTGAACCTTTATATTGTTTTGGATATTATGGGCATTTTAACAATATTAAGCTTCCAATTCTTGACCACAAAATATCTTTTCACTTATTTTTATCTTATTCAGTTTCTTACATCAATGTTTTATAATTTTCAATTTATAGGTCTTTCTTTTTCTTGATTAAATTTATCACTAGGTATTGTATTCTCTTTTTTTGCAATTGTAAATGAGATTCTTTTCTTAATTCATTCTCTGTGCATTTCTATACACTATTAAATATAATAGTGTATAGAAATGCAACAATATTTTTATTGATATTGTATTCTGCAACTTTACTGAATTTGTTGATTAGTTTGAATAGTTTTTCTTTTTCTTTTTTTTTTTAATGGAGTCTTTAGGATTTTCTATACCTGGTATTATGACATATGTACCATTTTACTTGTTCCTATGCAATTTGGATGCCTTTCATTTCTTTTTTTTTTCTTGCCTAATTGCTCTGGCTAGAATTTTCAATATTATGTTGAATTAAAATTACAAGAGTGGGCATCCTTGTTTTGTTTTTTATCTTAGAAAAAATGTGCTAAGCTTTTTACCACTGAGTGTGATGTTTACTATGGACTTATCCTGGCCTTTTCATGTTGAAGTATGTGCCCTCTATACCCACCTCATTGAGAGTTTTTGTTATAAATAAGTTTTTAATTTTATCATCTACTTTTTCTGCATTTGTTGAGATGATGTATGATTTTCATCTTTTATTTTGTTAATCTGGCATAACACACTGTCTAATTTGGGGATGTTATCTCTGGAATAAATTCTACTTGAAATGGTGTATGGTCCTTCCAATGTATTGTGAAATTGAGTTTGTTAATATTTTCTTTAGAGTCTTTGTATCTATGTTCATCAGGGATATTGGCCTGTAATTTTATTTTCTTCTGGCACACTTAGCTGGTATTTTTATCAGTATAATGATGACATTATAAAATAAATTTATAAGTGTTCCCTCCTCTTTTATTTTTTTGTGGGAGGATAGTTTGACAAATGTTAGTAACTTTTCTTAGATTATTTGGTAGAATTCACCTGTGAAACCATCTGATCCAGAGCTTTTGTTTGTTTGGGAGGTTTTTAGTAGATCTGTTTAAATTTTATCTTTCTTAATGATTCAGTCTTGGTAGGAATTTATCCATAGTTTTCTTGGTTGTCCTAATTTTGTGTGTGTATAATTGTTTCATGGTAGTATTTTATGATACTTTGTATTTCTATCTTTTTTTAATTTCTGATTTTATCTATTTGAGCCTTCTCTTCTTTTTTTTTGTGAGTCTTCATTTATAAATTTCATTTATCTTTTTAACATCAGTTTCATTGATCTTATCTATTGTCTTTTTAGCTCTATTTTATTTATTTTCATTCTGATCTTTATTATTTACTTCCTTTTACTAACTTTGTGTAAAGTTTGTTTGAAATTTTTCTTATTTCTTAAACATTTATTACTATGAACTGTCTTCTTAGAGCTGCTTTAGCTATACCCCCTAAATTGTGTTATGCTGTATTTTCATTTTCATTTATTTCAAGATATTTTTGTTATTTTTCTTTGATTTTTTTGACCCACTGGTTGTACACTAGCATGTAGGTTTAATGACACATTTGTGAATTCTCCAGTGTTTTTTGTTTTTTTTCTCTTTCTTATAGTTGATTTTTTCTTTCATTCTCTCACTTGGGAAAGGTGCTTGACATGATTCCAATATCCTTAAATGTATTAATAGCTTAAATGTATTAAAAACTACATGTGAGCCGAAACGGGTTTGGCTCAGTGGTAGAGCGTCGGTCTGCGGACTGAAAGGTCCCGGGTTGTATTTCGGTTAAGGGCATGTACATTGGTGCGGGCACATCCCTAGTAGGGGGTGTGAAAGAGGCAGCTGGTCGATGTTTCTCTCTCATCAACGTTTCTAGCTCTCTATCCCTCTCAGTTCCTCTCTGTGTAAAATCAATAAAGTATATTAAAAAAAACTATATGTGATCTATCCTGAAGAATGTTCTGTATGCACTGTGAAGAATGTGCATTGTGCTACTTTTAGATGAAATGTTATATATATGTTAAATCCACCAGATAAGTATCATTTAAAGTCAATGTTTCTTGTTGACTTTGTTAGATTATTTTTTCATTGATAGAAGTAGAATTTTTACTATTTACTATATTCAGCTACATATTTAAATTTTAAAAGTAGCTCTTATATATGTAGTTACCTTTGAAAAACAAAAGTGGATGTTAAGTAACTGCTTAACATGAAGAATAAAAGAAATATTGGTAAGACAGCTTAAAGCAAAAAAGTACTTCAGTGGTTAATGGAAATTGTGGATTTTTTTTCATTTTGTATATTCATATAAAGCTTTTAAAGTTTTATAATTATTATTGTACTTTTTGTGATCAATAAATTTATAAATCCAAGCCCTAAAAACTAATTAACACCCAAGAAAATTTTCAATAAAATTCACAAACAGATTTTCTTCTCAATTCCTTAAATCATTCAATACCAGATTAATTAGTTTTCCATCACATACATCTATATTGAAAATGAATTTTATAAGTGAATTTGCATGCATCAAATTACTATTTTTGTCTCCTTATGTTATTTAACTGAAAGGGTAATGTTAAGTGGTATAAATTTATTTTTAACAAGATTTATTTATTTTTAAATTTTTATCCTTTATGAGAGATACAAATTGGGAAAGAGGTGTGTTTTTTTTAATGCATAGTAATGTGTTAGGTTAATTTACATGTCACATCTGGAATATAATACAAAATGCATACTCATATGGAAAATTTATGTTTTAAATTAAAATACACTAATAAAGTAATATACTGAAACTATATATTGATGGCTTATACTCAGTAAATCATTTAGTTTGGGTCATAAAAATAATGCAAAATATGAAGTTTAACTAAATTCAGTAAAATAGTGCAATATGGATACACTAATTTCTTTATTTTTGTAGTCGCTATTGATTTCTAGTTCTTGTTTTCATATGACTGTATATTGCCTCATTTGTATATTATTGTTCAGATATATGACTCTCCAGCAAAAGCCATGTCTTCCTCAGTTGACATTGTCATTTAGCCCACTGTGCTTTACATAGTGCAAGAGAATCACGGCTATTGGAGGGGGGGAAATATCCCCACCAGTGTGAATCAGTGGTTGATCATTAACTCATGCAAGAGGTCTCTGGATGGATTCAAGGTTAGGGCACATGCTCTGGTTGTGGGCTCTATCCCCAGTAGGGGACTTGCAGGAGGCAGCCTATTGATGTTCATTCTCTCCCGTTGGTGTTCCTATATCTCTCTCCTTTCCCCTCTCTCTACTAGTGAAATCAATAAAAACACAAATAGCCAGTTTGTCTCGGTGGATAGAGTGTCTGCCTATGGATTTAAGGGCCCAGGGTTCAATTCTGGTCAAGGACACCTACCTAAGCTGCAAGCTTGATGCCTGGCCCTTTTTGGGGTACATAAGGAAGACAACCAATTCATGCCCATCTGTCTCTCTCCTCCCTTCCATTCTCTCTAAACATTAATGGAAAAATACTCTCAGGTGAGGATTGACAAAAAATAATAATAATAATAATAATAATAATGAATAGTAAAACTAACTAAATAAAATCCATAAAAACACATTTTTTTTAAAAGCCCTAGATAAAAAATGCTACAGAGATATCTTAGACTACTATATGGATATATTTTTAAAAATTTTATTTTACTGTTTAAAGTATTACAAATAGTAGTATATATGTCTCCTTTTTCCCCATTGACCTTCCCCCAGACTCCCCTACCCCCCAGCACATGCACTCACCGTCCCCTCCCAAGTGTCTTATGTCCACTGTTTATGCTTATATACATGCATACAAGTCTTAAGGTTGATCTCTTCCCTGCCAACCCTCCCCAGTCTTACCACTGTAGTTTGAGCATCGGTTCAATGCTTCTCTGCCTCTGTATCTATTTTGTTCATCAGTTTATGTTGTTAATTATATGTCACAAGTAAGTAAGATGATGTGGTATTTTTCTTTCACTGGCTGGCTTATTTTGCTTAGCATAATGCTCTCCAGTTCCATCCATAGTGATGCAAATGATAAGAATTCCTTCTTTTCTACAGCAGCATAGTATTCTATTGTGTAGATGCACCAGAGTTTTCTAATCCACTCATATGCTTATGGGCATTTAGGCTGTTTCCAAATTTTAACTATGGTAAATTGTGTTGCTATGAACATATGGGTGCATATATCCTTTCTGATTGGTATTTCTGTTTTTTTGGAATATATTCCTAGAAATGGAATTACTGGGTCAAATGGGAGTTCCATTTTTAGTGTTTTGAGGAAACCCCATACTGTTCTCCACAGTGGCTGTACCAATCTGCATTCCTACCAGCAATGAAGGAGAATTCCTTTTTCTCCGCATCCTCACCAGCACTTCTCATATTTTGATTTGTTAATGACAGCCATTCTGACAGGTGTGAGGATGCGGAGAAAAACAACAGCATTGTTGTTTTGATTTGCAACTCTTGGATGACAAATGAGTTTAGCATGTTTTCATATGTCTCTTGGCTTTCTGAATGTCCTCTCTTGAAAAGTGTCTATTTAGGTCCTTTGCCCATTTTTTGAATGGATTGTTTATCTTACTTTTGTTAAGTTGTATGAGTTTCCAATAAATTTTGGAAATTAAACTTTTATCAGAGATAACATTGGCAAATATGTTCTCCCAAGCAATGGGCTTTCTTGTTGTTTTGTTGATAGTTTCTTTGGCTGTGCAGAAGCTTTTTATTTTGATGTAGTCCCATTTGTTTATTTTCTCTTTACTTTCCATTGCCCTAGGTGCTATATAGGTAAAGATATTGCTATGACAAATGTCTTCTATTTTACTGCCTATGGCTTCTTCTAAGACAGTTATAGCTTCTTTTTATGTTTAAGTTCTTTATCTATTTTGAGTTTATTTTTGTGTATGGTATAGGTTGGTGGTCTAGTTTCATTTTTTTTTTTTTTTTGGCCAGTATCTGTCCAATTTTCCCAACACCATTTAAGTGCTCGCTTAATAACTTGAGTATCTTCCAACCTAAACAATGTTGTAGATTTTCTTAAAGACAGTTCACTTCACTGAAGGAAATTATCCAGCCAGTGTTGTGATGTTTTGAAGTCTTCGGGGGCTATGTCAAACTGTGGTGCCATTGCAAGGACAAATTCTTGAATCTGAGCCCTATTTGCAACCAAAGCCTTTGCTCTCCTGTCAACAACCCATTCACAGATCAGGTCTTCCAGTTCAGAAAATAATGGTTGCCGACCTGATCCACACTTGCACTTTTTAGCATTTCCCTTGCCACTTGTTCAGTGAGGTTACCATACTCTGCTCGCCATTTTTGGACTAATTGGATACTAAACATCTTCTCTTTGCAGAAAGCAGTAAGATTTTGACCCCAAGAGTCTTCCACGATTCCTTTCTTGTACTCCACGGAGTAGCTTTTTCATTTTGTGCTCATTTCTAGGGGTAAAAAAAAGGAATTGGTGTATCCAGATGGGGGGAGGGGATCACTTAAAATGACACAGGGGGGATCAGAGGGGGAAATAAAAATGTCACAGGAGAATCAGTGGGAGATTACCATTTTAGTAACCCCTTTTGTTCCTCCTGTGTCATTTTGATTGTCCCCTCTGATCCTCCTGTGTCATTTTGAGTGATCCCCCTTCCCCCACCCCTGTGCCACTGAACACCTTCACCAGACATCCCCCTACCCCTTTATCAGGCATTTACCCCCTGGAGCATGCTTGGGGATTGTCCCTGGGCCTGCTGGGGCCTGGATCTGGGCTGGAGCAGGGTCTGCCACTGACTGAGAGACTTCAGTCATCATGAAGGCGGCCGCAAGCATCAAGTAGTGTCACCAGAGACAGACCAGCACTCACCACCTTCACTGGGTCCCATCCACACTAATCCTCCTGTTCTTCTACACGAATCTGCCAAAGTCTCCTCCTCTCTCCTGCCCCGTGCTTATTGCTCACTCTGACCTCTGCTCTGCCTGCACACAGCAGTGACTTCAGGACTCTGTATAAGGTCACTGGTTGCTAGATACCAGTTGGGGCGGCCTTAGCGACCAGTTTACGGTAAATTAATTTTCATTCTGAGACAGAGCCAGGGGGCCTTATTTTGGGGTGAATTCCTTATATTTCACTTAGAAGGAAACCTGTAAGTAGGTTTTATTTTCAGAGGATGTTTTATTTTCGGGAAAACAGGGTAGTTGCTCATAGTATATTTTCTTTTTTATGGCTCTTTATATTTCTGTGTAGACTGTTGTTATTTCACTTCTTTTGTTTCTGATTTTGTTTATTTGGGTCCTCTCTCTTTTCTTCATGGTGAGCCTGGCTAGAGGTTCATCAATCTTCTTTATCCTTTCAAAGAACCAGCTCTTCATTTCATTGATTTTTTGTATTCTTTCTTTGGTATCTATATCATTTATTTTCGCTCTGATATCTATTATATCTTTTGCTTAAACTGAGCTTTTCTTGTTACTCTCTTTCTAATTTTTCAAGTTGCATAGTTAAATGGGTTATTTTCAGCTTTTCTTGTTTTTTGAGGTAGGCCTGCAATTCTATGAACTGTGCTCTCAGGATTGCTTTTACCGTGTCCCAAAGATTTTGGATTGTCGTATTTTCACTGTCATTTGTTTCCAGGAAGTTTTTTATTTCTTCTTTGATCTCTTTGGTAACCCACTAATTGTTTAATAGTATGCTACTCAGCCTTCAAATGTTTGAATTTTGTGATTTTTTTTACTGTATTTGATTTCTAATTTTATGTCATTGTGTTCTGAGAAGATGCTTGATGTGATTTCAATTCTATTGAATTTGGAAAGACTTTGCCTGTGTCCCAATGTGTAGTCTGTCTTTGTAAATGCCCCATGTGCATTTGAGATGAATGTATATTCTGTAGTTTTGGGGTGGAATGTTCTGAAAATGTCAATTAAGTCCATCTGATCTAGTTAGTCATTTAGAATTGACATTTGCTAATTTTTTGTCTAGAGTATTTATCCAGTGATATTAATGGGGCATTAAAGCCTCCTGTTATGATTGTTTTGTTCTAAATCTTTCCCCTGACATCTTCCAGAAGTTTTTTTGTTAATGTATTTTGGTGCTCTTGCATTGGGTGCATATGTTTACCAGAGTGATATCATCTTATTGTATTGATCCCTTTAGTATTATGAAGTGGCTTTGCTTATCTCTTGTTATGACTTTCACTTTAAGGTGTATTTTGTCTGATATAAGTATTACTACTTCAGCTTTTTAAAAATTTTTTATTTCCATTTGCTTGAAAGATGTTTTTTCCATTATTTTACTTTCAGTCTGTGTGAGTCCTTTGTTCAGAAGTAGGTCTCTTGTAGACAGAATATATATAGGTCATGTTTTCTTATCTATTCAGTCATTCAATGTCTTTTTATTGGAGTATTTAATCCATTTATGTTTAATATTATTATTGATAAGTGCTTGTTTATAGCCATTTCTGTACTTTATGCCCATGTACCTGCCTTCCTTTCTATTTTTTTTTTTTTCTTTTTCAGCATTCCCTCTAGCATTTTTTGCCTTGCTGGCTTGGTAGTGATAAGCTCCCTTATCCTTTTTGTTTGTTTGTTTGTTTGTTTGTTTGTTTGTTTTTTTCTGTGAAGCTCCTAATTTCCCCTTCAATTATGATTTTATGATTTACAGTCTTGCTGGATAGAGAATTTTTGGATTCAGTCCTTTGCTTTACATCACTTTCTATACTTCATTCAATTCCCTTCTAGCTTGATGTTTTTCTGTTGAGAAATCATTTGATAATCTAATGGGGGATTTTTTTGTAGGCAACTCTCTCTCTCTCATGCAGCCTTTAATATTCTCTCTTTATTGTTAACATTTAAATTATAATTATGACATGTCTTGGTGTGGATATATTGGAATTTATCTTGCTTGGGACATTTGTACTTGTATAATTTTTTCCTTCCCCATATATGGAAAATTTTCTGTCATTATTTCTTCAAATAGATTATCTAATCCTTGCTGCTCTTCTTGTCCTTCTGACACACCTATTAAACATATGTTACTTCTTTTCATGTTGTCCCAAAGTTCACTTAGGCTCTCCTCCTGCTTTTTAATTTTTTTTTATCCAGTTGCTGTTCAGATTGGCTTGTTTCTCTACCTTATCTTCTAACTCACTAATTTGGTCATCTGCTTCTTCTAGTCTACTGTTGAAACCTTCCATGGTGTTTTTGGTTGTAGCTCTTGATTTCTTACTGATTTTTGCATAGATTATTGATTTTCTTGCCCAGCCGGTTTATGAACTGTATGACTATTACTCTGACCTCTTTTTCTGTCATGTTGCATGCCTTCATTTAACTTATTTCTTTTCTTGGTGATTCCTCTTTATATTTCCTCTGGGGATTGTTTCATTGTCTCCCCATTACAACAATCACCAGAAGGTCTAATCTCCAAGTTTTGGTGACCTTTCACATGTGCAGTGGGAGCTTCATGCTACCTAAATGTCACTGAAGAGCTCTGACAGCAAAACTTGTGGCTGCAGTGTGTTGGTAGGAGCCACACTTGCCCAGGGTCAGAGTCACGGGGATTCTGTGCTACCTGAAGCATGCACCTAGAATCAGGGACCCAGCTTGGCCGTACTGGAGAAGAAACTATGCTAGGCTGGCATGTGCCAAAAATCTGAGTCCCTAGGCACTCACCAGAAGTCAGTGTTCTCCTGTGCCCACACCGATAATTGAGTGTCAGAGTCTCTGTTACTTGGTGCAGCCTCACACTGAAAATCAGGGTCCTGTGTGTGCATGCACTAAAAATTGGAGTCACTGGCTCTTAGTATGTGTGCACTGGGATTCAGGGATCCTCTGTGTGTGTGATGAGAAACAGGGTCAAGTGGTGTTCAGAGCTGCCTCTTGCATGGAGAATCAGGTCCCTGGTCTGTTTGGGGACCAGGTTGCACAACCACCTTGTGTCAGTGGGAGGTCCACTCCTGCACTGTGGGAAACAGACTTCCATGTTTCCCTAAAATCAAAGTCACGTGGCACAGCTTCCCTGTGTGGGCTTGGGGTCTGGTTGTGTGAGTGCATTCTATGGAAATCAGACTTTTTGTGTCTACACGCCCAGACTTAAAGTCAGGTAACACAGCCTCCCTGTGTGGACAGGAGGCCTGCTTATGCATAACAGGTCTAGCAGTTCCTATGCCACTGCAGTGGGCCAGCAGGAAGGGGGATGGGCTCGGTGACTCACAGAAATCTGTGGCTGGGATGGCTGGATTCTTGGTGTCTGCAGCTGTGGTCACAGGTCTTTGTCCCTAGAGTCCTGGTTTCTGTCTGAGACCAGATTGGGTGGTGGTGAGGCTAGGATCCTAGTCTCAAGTAGCTGTTCTTTAAGATGGCATGGTTTCTGTGCTGGCGGTGTCTGCCCCAGAGTGTTTGTGGTGGCAGCGGTATTTTGCCATATAAGACTGCATGGTTTGGCAGCCTCTTGGAAGACCTGCAGGCTCTAACTGTCCCTAGCTGCCACACATCCACACACTCCTTTATTGCTCCCTCAGTCTCTCATATACCCTCCCTCCCTACTTCTTGCCTGTTACCACCCTAATATATGGATATTAAATAATGTGTGGGAATATATTTTTAAATCTAAAAAGAACAAAATCGGGATACCTAACTTATGTAATCATAAATATAATTTCAATTTTGTAAAGATACATATACATAGAAACACTCTGATGTTAATACACAAAAATAATGTTTAATATGCTGTGGGTGCTAGGAGCTAGATAGTGAGATAAAAATATTGCTTTACTTCTTTGTATATTTATCTATTTTTCAAAATTTCTACAGTGAATATGTATTAATTTTATTAGTCATTTGAATTTAACCAAGGTTCAAAATTTATTTTGACAAATACTTTTTTAAAAATTAGCAGATTTTGTATAAAATTTTTGAAAGTCACTGCTTTACTTTAATTCTTATCCAGTCTGGTTTTACTCCCCGAGATAATAAAGTGCCTTGCATTACTCTACCATGAGGGAAAGTTCAACTAAGCCCTTCTTCAGTATTTCAAATTAAGGAACAGTTAATTACTCTATCTTCCTCAGATTAATCTCCATTTAAAAATCACATAAACTAAGTAGAAAAAGCTATAGCAGAAAAAAGACTAACATGTCAACTTCACAATATTTTAATATGAAGATAATGTCATTCCAGTTCTGTAGCTAAAAACAAAAATTACATTTTTAAAAACAAAACAAAACAGTGTAGAGAGAACTTCAGACAGAATCATGTTTTGATTTTGTCTTTTGAACTTTACTGTGGGCTTTAAATAAGTTCACAGAACTTTTCCAATTTTTATATATCTTTTCCTTTGTGAAAGTAATAAATGTTGAAAGGTTCTGTAAAATACAAGTACTGCTTAATACATTGATAAAACAAGGCTACAAAGAGCACATCGCACAGACAAGCCCCAATTGAGCATGAGCTTTAACTGTAATCTTAGCTGACATTTATCTAAAATTGTCTCCTACTTTGTCATTACACTATTAAAGGTACAAGTTGAGTGGCCCATAAATCAGAGGTTCTCTAATTCTGTCTCAAAAATCAAAACTGATTTATTTAAATGTATCTGAAGTCCCTAGGCCGTGAGAGAATGGATTATTAAAGAGAGATGTATGGCTCTGCACAGGATAGCTGACATTGCTCTATGGTTTATCAAAGTGCTATACTTGTTCTACTCTTTTAACATATCATGGTTCTTGATTTCAGAATAGAAATATAAAAAAATTTGCCTTCACTTTATTAAAAAGCATCAACCCATCTGTTTTACTCCTATAAAATTTATCTTAAACTAGCCTTGAAGAGAATTCTTAAAGAATGGTAACTTTTTTTTTTAAATTCTACCCTGGAGGTTTAGCGATGATTTTATCTCAGCAGTGTTCATGGAGATTCTAAGTGTTTAGGTTTATTTTCTAGTCCACTTAATGGATTAGTGCCAGATCCCTGTTTTCCATTTTACCATTATGATAGTATTTTTTCATTTAGTATGCAGGGATATAAGAGTAAAATGACATATATTTACATATATTAAATTACTGCCATTCTTTATTATATTTACATTTCTAAGTGTATGGTTTTCAAAACAAATTATTTAAACCTTCTACATGGCAACAAAACAAACCCAGAATCACAGAACTCTAATTTTGTCTTAAGCAAATAACAAACCTGAGGTTGAATAACCATATGTCTTTTTGCCTAATATATTCTCATTTGAAATTTAGATCTATATTTAAAATAACTTGTTATACAAATTGTTATATAAAGAGTAAGTACAGTTGCTTTGCAGTTCATTTGCATTCTTTTGGTAAAACAAAATTTGACTTCAGAATCTCCAGAAAGTATTGTGTTTTTTTTTTTTATCTCTATTTGTACTTATAAACTTTAATGCTATAGATTATTCTTTTGAGTGAAAATTCAATTTAAAGCTTATTTACCAAGATTCCTTAATAAAGCAAATATGTTGGTGAAATAAACTTCTTTTTAATTGAGATCATGTGAAAGATAAAATTTTCAAAATTTATAAGATTTACCTTTAACATGATTTTTTTTTGATTAAACTAAATCCTAATAAATTGTTTTCATAAACATTTCAGAATTATGTTAGTTTCTGGCATCCTTCATAAATCTTATAGGAACTTAATGTCTTCCCTTGGTGAGAGCACTATTTCAGTGCTTACACTTTGGTGGGCTCACACTTTGGTGGGTTCTTTCCAGAAAGATTAATGTGGGGTAGTAAACAGAAGGCAACCCTAAATGAGAATAACACATAAATCCTCTAGGGCTCTGTTTTGGAACTAATGTATTCATATTGTGTCAGTGGGTTGGATGGGAGGGCAGGGAATAGAACTTTGTGGCTTGGGATAAGACAATGCTGAAGAATAAAATAGAAACAAAACAAAAAAAGAAAAAAGTAAAAAATCCCTCGGGATCATGTTTTTGCTTCCGTCTGCCATCACCTTGGGGCAAGCGGTGCCTGCCTGTTCCTGGCAAGGATTTAGACCACTGGTCAAGGATTTAGAGCAGTGTCAGGAACGAAATCTAAAGCCCTGTGCATTTAAGACTTGATTAGAATAGGTAAAAATACAGTTTTTTTCCAGACTTACTAGACTGGTAAATTATAGTCTAAAGTGGGTCTCATATTGTTTTGTTGTGGAGAGGGTAAAAATAAAACCTTTTCTGACTCTAGATAATTAAGAGTGAACTGTCTTTGGTTTACTGATGATTCTGTATCATCACCCCAGGGCTCATTTTCTCCCTAATTCCTCAGCTCTTGGGAGCTGTCTTCTCTTTCCACATTATCTGATAAATAACTCATATAGTAAGAGCAAATGAGTTCATAGGGTTATATAAAATAAAAAATAAACCTCTCCCAACACACCATTTATTAAATGATCTTTCCTTTAGTCTGAAAAAGGTAATTTTGAACTAAATAGTCTAAATCACCCAAATTCATATCTTCCATCCAGAGCACAATCTATTATAGCTGGTACAGAGAAATATTATAACGTTTAGCAACAACAGTAAAGGGAACTCATCACTCATAAAAAGCTACTCTGATAAGGAAAGAGATAAAGTAAAATCATAACTTTTCAGCAAAAAAAAAAAAATTCTTTATACCATGAAGCAGAGGAAAACCAATAAGTACATAACATCAACATAAATTAAGCCTAATAAAATAATTGTTGCAGATAAAGTAAACTACATTGAATTAGAAATTTGAAACTAAAAATTGTAATGGAAAACAATATGCATCATAAAATTTACTAAAACAAAAACTTAACTCAGAAATAAATATTAAGATAAAAATTCCAAAGGTAAAATAAATGTGACTTAATGTGCATTGACCAATGTGAATAAAAAAGTAAAAGAAACAAGAATCAAATTTGACAAAAGAGATAAAAGACAAACACACAAGATCCAACATACATACAATTGGGATTGGAAGGTCTAAAATAAAACAATACACCAAAGTTAAATATTTTAAATTTCCTAAAATAAAAGAACACCTGATTTTCTTGTTTTTGAGTCTATATTTTCCTAAAATAATTAGCCTGGATGGGTCAAAGCCAACATTAATCAAAGAAATATTATTAGAAGATCTATCCTTCCAGGCCAAACAAACAAATAACAAACAAAAAAACCTATGTAATTTTTTATGATATAGACATTGATATGAATAAAACATCTTTCATGAAGTGATTTTTCAAAAAAGTTTTCTATGGATGGTTCTCTTATTATTTATTGAGTTGAAGAGTTCTCTGTATATTCTGTATTATGCTATTTTATTAGCATATATGGTCTCAAATACTTTCTCCCAGATAATAGCTTTCATCTTCACATGTTACTATTAAGCACTTGAAATGTGGCAAGAAAAAATAGGAAATCGAATTTTAAAATATTATTAAATGTAATTAATTTTAATTTAAATACAAATAAATAAAAAGAAATATAAAATTTTTAGAAATAAAAAATGTGTTTACCACCATTGATCAGTTGTGAAATTCAAATTAAATGACTTTTAGATACCACTATGAATACTGTTCATAGTGGTATCTAAAAGATACCACTGGCAATATCAAGTGTCTGTAAAAATGTAGAATAACAGAAATCTCATACATTGCTGGTATGGGATTTCACATTAGCATATATTTGGTAGTTTGAACTAGCAATTCCATTTCTGGGTATATATATTAAAAACCCAAAACACTATTTCGAAAGAATATATGCACCTCTAATATTCATTGCAACATTATCACTCTAGCCAAGCTATGGAAACAATCCAAGTGCCCAATCAATTGTCAAGTACAGTGGTCGGCAAACTCATTAGTCAACAGAGCCAAATATCAACAGTAAAGTGATTGAGAACCAAAAACCGACTTCTGCACATGGGCCACAAAGTTTCAGTCACACTGTACATGTGTGCCCGCACGTGGTATTTTGTGGAAGAACCACACTCAAGTGGCCAAAGAGCCGCATGTGGCTCATGAGCCTAAGTTTGTCTATCACTGGCCAAGTAGATAAACAAATCTGTGGTACATATTAGTCTATACAATGAAATATTACTAAGACATGAAAAAGAACAAAATCTTATCATTTGCAATAGCATGGATGAACCTAGCAGATATTATGCTAAGTAAAATAAGTCAGTCAGGGAAAAACAAATACCTTATAATTTCACCTATTTATAGAATTTAAAGAACTCTATAAATGAACTAAACAGAAACAGAATCCTAGATGTAGAGAATAGCCTGATGGTTGCCAGAGGGGAGAGAGATTGAGGGCCTGCCCGGATGAAAAAGGTGTAGGGATTAGGAAGCACAGGTTGATTGTTATAAAATGGTTATGGCATATAAAGTACAGCATAGAAAATATAGTCAATAATAATGTACTAACTCTGTATGGTGCCAGGTGGGTACTGCAAGTATCAGGAGAAACACTTTGTAAAGTATATGGCTGTCTAACCACTATGCTGTACACCTGAAATTAATACAAAATTATATTGGATGTAAACTGTAATTGAAATAAGTTTTAAAAAGAAAAAAATGCAAACAAAACAAACAAAAAATACTTTGGCAGTTTCTTTTAAAGGTACATGCTACTTACCATATGACTCTGCCATCCCACTTTAAAATATTTACTTATGAGAAAATTTATATCTGTTCAATGACTTGTACATGAATGTTGCTCAAGTTTTATTCATAATGTCCATAAACTTTAAACAAGCCAAATATTCATTACATTGTGAATAGATAATCAAATGTGGCAAATCTATACGAAAGGAACAAATTTCTTATTCATCATTAACAATAATGATGAATGTTAAAAGTATTATTCTAAGTAAAATAAGCCTAAAATAAAAATTATGTACTACATAATTTCAATTATGTAAAATTCTACAAAGGGGATTTTAATAATAATTATCACTGTTCTACTGGGTGTGTGGAGGGGATTTACTGCTAAAGGATATGATGTAACTTTTAGGGGTGATGGAAATATTCTTTACCTTAATTGTGGTGATAAATTATATGAACATATAAATTTGATTAAAAAAACTTATAGTTTACTTAAAATTTATCATTTTTTTATTTTTTGTTTTATGTTTGTGTTTAGTTATGCATAGTATACCTCAATTTAGCTGATTGTGATATTCTTAAAATAGTATTTAGAAAACCTGTGGTATTCAGCAAAACCTATATCTTGTGAACATCTTAAAGCCTTTACTATTTATTATATGAGAACAGTAGGCAGCATCAAAATGAATGAGATCAACATGCATCTAAAAATGTTAAAAAACTACTATAGAATACTAGTATACACAAAAGAAGTGAAACAAAAGAGATAATAATAAAACAAAATCATGATACAAAAAACAAATATAATAAAGTAGACATTGAAACAACTATAAACTAAAGATAGGCAAACTTGGCAAGATGAATCAGGTTTTCAGTGGTGAATGTTTTGATGCTTATAACATTATTAAACTTATTAAAATTATCTAATAAATAATCAAACAGTTTGCCAGTGATTAATATGCCCAATGAACAGGATGTATCATTAATCTAATTATGTGCAAATGCCTTGAAGCTTTTCCTCAACAACTTCAAATAATAACAACAACCTAATATTAATTTTTAATTTTTAATTATTTCAAGATTATATTTTCTTTTTCGTTTTTTCTTTTCTTTTATTTTTTTATTTAGGCATTATATATGTACATATCTTACCATTGCCCCCCAACTCCTATACATTATTATATTTTATATTTGAATTTCTATTTTAAACTTTCTAAATTTTTAAATGTTCAAGAAAATATATTTTAGGGAAATATTAAAATTAGTAATCATATTGTATTCTAATTCATTGAATTTTTAAAATATGAAGATGAAACAACATGATGTATGCTTATATTATTACAAATAAGTACTGTGAAATATTTCTGCCCACCCAAGTGCCCTGTAGCACATGTACATATGTACATACATACATTTACATATGTTATATTTTATGTGTTGTTTATACTATAAAATATTGTATATAAATGCACAGATGTATTTTTACACATCCAATACTCAATATAATAGTAGAATATACATTTAAAAAAAACTGACTGATATGAATACTCATCTCTCCTACAATAGAAAATGTGACATATTATAGACTTTGTATAGTTTATGAAGAAATAGTGGCTAAATTATATATGAGGTAAAATCACTGGAAGACATCAGTGTTAGCTTCTTTGTGTTTTCAATGCATGTGATTACAAAACCAGAAACATAACCTCATTGCATCCTTTATGTTTAGAGAAATGTAATTAAAAGTTCTTTTATTGCAGATATTTATTGACAGAGTTGACAAGAGCTAAACAAAAATAAAATGAAACAAATCAACAACAACAACAAATAAACTTCATAGGCCTATATTGGCTGGCACGTTTTATATGTAATAATACTTTAAAACTTCTTTTTAACTCTTGTTCAGTTATGACACACCTTCCACTTCATCCTGTTGGTTAAAACTCAATTATATGTTCACACATCTTTGGTGTACATATGCAGGAGTGAAAATACTGGTTCAGTGGGATGAAATTTCCCAGCTGTAACAGCAAATTTAACACAAAGTGGTTGTACCAATTTATATCCACATTTTTAAAAAAGGTCCTGATTATCTACAATCACTGGTACAGTCAGAGGTATTATAAGATTTATTATTTTTTGCTAATCTATATGGGTTCTAAAATGGTAAGACATTTTGTTATTGATTTTACTTCTTTGATTAATAGTAGCTGAGTAAGTTTTCACACTTTTTGGTCACTTCTTCAGTGACAGACCTGTTCATTTTATGTGCCTATTTTTTTTAAAAAACTTTTTTTTCATTTACAATGGATATGCATCTTTATATTAGTTTCAGGTATACACATTCCAATGACCAGACATGACATAATAAGTATCACCACAATAAATTCCACACCTACCCAGCACCACACCTACTTAATAGGATATAGTTGACTATATGCCGTATGCTGTACTCAACATTCCCGTGACTGTTCTCTAACAACCAATTTGTACTTCTTAATCCCTTCACCATTTTTACACACACCCCCTTCCCGGCCTCCTCCCATCTGACAACAAATAAAAGTTCCTATGGTTGAAAATATATAGCATGGTGTCGTAAAAAGGGGGATGAGCTAAGAATTATTATACTTGGACCCCATGCTGTCTTCACCTTTAACAACTGAGCAAATAAAATCATTAAGACTTAGTGAAATTCTATTTTGAGGAGTTTTAAACTGGATTATCTCTAAGATTAGCTGAGCTCTAAAATGCTATAATCATACTTTGACAGTTTCTGATGAGTTGAGTCAGACATAAATGTACGAAATTCCAGCAAATTAAAAGAAAGTGAAGCATAGTTTCTAAAATGAATATTAGCATTCACATGGATGACTTCTATTACTTATAAGAGTTAAGCTTATTGTTTTTCTAAACATTAAAGTGGAAGTCGGCAACTATATTAGGTAACAATTGATTTTAGTAATGATTTTTTAAAATATATTTCTTTCTCTTTTGTGTGCTGACACCATTATTTCTGACACATTGTAGGTGTTCAATAAATATTTGTTGCATAAATAAATGCATAAATAAATGGATGCCATGAATAAGAATGAAATGTAACTCTATATACTGAATTGGTATAAAAATATTTCTTACTCTACAGTTAATTTTCCTGGTTAATTGGGGGTGGGGGAAGGCAAAATAGAAAAGACTCCTATAACACTTAATACTTAAATGCATTGCTCTGTGTTTGTTCAGAGCATGTTGTAAATGAAATTTGGATTGGTCTAATAATAACTCTAGCAAAAATCTAAAATATGTAATTCCACAATGGGGACTGATAAGTATATAGTTATTATGTAGTTGAAATGAAAAAAAAAAAACTACAGTTTCCATAACAAGTTATATACCAAAGTTGATATTTGGGGAGGAATTTCCTAAGGGAAAGAACCAGAGAAAGAATATAATAAAGGAATTAGATTCTGAAGTTGGCAGAAAGCTTCCAACTATGCGATAATTGACACATTTGGTCCTTTCTTATTCTTGAATAGAACTATCATCCCACTTACCCCACAATTCAGAGGAGAATTTTCTTTTCTCTAGTGCTTATGGGAGATAAAATTTTATGTGTTTATATTTAGGTAAATGCCACATTTTATTTATCTATTCATTTATGAACGTAGGTCGTTTCCATATCTTGCTTATTGCAAATAATGTTGCAGTGAACATAAGAGTACAGATAGTTTTTCAAATTAGTGTTTTTTTTCCTTCAAATAAATATTCAGAAGTGGGGTTGTTGAATCTTTGTATATATTTTTAAAAACTCTATACACTTTTCCATAGTAACACCCCTTCACAGTCCCACCAACAGTGAATAAGGGTTCTCTTTTCTGTACATATTTACCAATATTTGTTATTTCTTGTTTTTTTAATGAGTTGTATGAATTTTTTATATTTTTGGATATTAGCCTCTGATATATATGATTTGCAAATATCTTCTCTTCCAGTAGGTTGCCTTTTTGTTTATTGATTATTTTCTTTGCTGTGAAGAAGGTTTTCACTTTGATGAAGTCCTACTTGTTTATTTTTACTTTAGTTGCTTTTGCTTTGGTGCCAGGTGCAAAATATCATCACCAAAACCTGTCTTAAGGAGATGACCATCTATGTTTCTTCTAGGTGGTTATGGTTTTAGTTCTATGTTCAAGTCTTTAAACCATTTTGAGTAAATTTTTTGTATGGTATAATATAGTGGCTTTCTAGTTTTTCCAACACAATTTATTTAAGAAACTGCCTTTCCCCATTATATGCTTTTGGTTGTTTTTTTTATAAACTAACTGATCATATATACAGTTTATTTCTGGGTTCTCTATTCTGTTCCTTGATCTGGGTATCTGTTTATAACAATTTCACGCTGTGTTGATTACTTTGGATTTGTAATATAGTTTGAAAACTGGGACTATGATGCCTCCAGCAGTCTTCTTTCTTTAGATTGCTTTGGCTATCCATGGGGTCTATCTTTAATATACATTCATCAAGTATTTTTGTGAAGCATAGCTCTAAGTCTCTGTATATACTAGTGGAATAAAGATACATAATGCCTGCCCTCAGGCAATGTATAATTCCCAGTAATAAATCCCACATTGACATTATTGGATTGAGTAAAAGCAATATATAATTTTGCATTCATTAATTATAGAAACGGTAATAGTAAAAATTAACATAAAGAGGAGAATGGTTTTATGTTAAAAATATATAAGTGAGGTAATGGATGATTTATACCCTTTTTCCTTTACATTTTAGTGTTCAAAACGGTGTAGAAATGCTACAAAACAATATTTTAGAAAGAAGGGAGATACTGCGAACTCTATTTGCTCACTCATTCATTCTGAAAATATTTATTGACTTCTTAACTATGGGCACAACATAAAAATAATAAGATATTCTCTAGATAAGAAATAAATAATTACAATGCAGTGTAATAGAAATAAAAATGCATCACAATGCTATAAAGAACATATAAGAGCCACTTAATACAAGTGAGCATATGCCCTTATTTAAGAGAACCTGCACATGTGAAAGAAAATTTCCAGGAGTTTATCATCTAAAAAAGCAGTGGTACAGAAAAGGCACTATATTTTGACTAGGATTAAAACCTGGCAGGTCACTGTGTGAACTTGGCCACATGACATCAACTCTCTCATCCTCAATTGCCTCATACATGTCAAGGATTGCTGCAAAGATTTAAAATATAGGCCAAGGGTCTAGTACATAGGAGATCTGTAAATGGAAACTAGTATGAGAATTATTTATGGAGTCTTAAATTCAATAAGAGTAGTTAAGGATGTTCCAGAAAAAATAAAGGCACAAATAGCTTAGGCCAGGATAGTAGAATGACTTTATATTAGGTCTCCAGGTAACAATTGAGAATCTGGTAGGAAGTGGACTGAATAGTGAAAAGATTAATAGAGAATGGCTCCAGAGAGGTGAAGTGGTAGAAGTTAGATCACGAAGAACTTGTATAACATGCTGAGAAAGTATATATAGGAAGACTTGTGTTACAGAATAATATTCTGGTGGCAACTGGAGGGTAATATTTCCATTAGAGAGATCATATACCAAGCAGTTAGAGGAATTCATTTATTCCTCCTATGTACCAAGCACAACAATAGGTAATATTGATTTGTAAATGTAGAGATACCTTCTTTTAAATCCAGGAGAGAAATTATGAGGCTTGAAATAGTGGAAGCACAGGGAATGAGTGAATGATAGATTTTGGAGTACTTTGGAGGTGTAATTCACAAAAATATGTGGCCAAATGGATATATATGAGAGAGAGGGGGGGGGGGGTCTGGATAACACTCCTATTTTTGAGTAAAGTACCTGAGTAGACTACAAACAGGACAGCACTGGATGGAGAGCATGGTCTCGAGAGAAACGGCTGCTTGGGTTCAAATCCTGGCTTCATTTTACAGTAAATAGAAACTCCACTTACTAGCAATAGGCCTGGAGTGGAACAGGGGAGTCATGGAGCTCAGTGGAGAAGTAAAACTTTTTATAATATAGCACCAGAGGCTCACCATGATGACAGCAACTGGTGCTCCGCCTTGGTCTGACACCTCTACTCACCTGCTTCACCATCCTGGTGGAGCCAACACCTATCATGTTCAGAGCTCTGCTGCCTGCTGCTGACACCCTCCATGTTCTGAGCATGCCCCCTGGTGCTCAGTGCATGTCATAGCAACCGTTTTTTGTTGTTGTTGTTGTTCTACACTTCCATCTATTTGCATATTAGATTTTTATATATATACTAGAGGCCAGGTGTATTGAAATTTGTGCACAGGGGAGGGGTGTCCCCTCAGCCCAGTCTGCACCCTCTGCAATCTGGGAACCCTCGGGGGATGTCCAACTGCCTGGTCACCCCCAACGCTCCTCCCCCCCAACCCCCCGTAGGCCTGATTGCCCAGTGCAGCCTGATGTTTGGTCATTTGGTCTCCCCTCACCAACCCTCCTACCAGCCTGGTTCCCCCATGAATCCTGCTGCTCAGTTGTTTGGTCGGCCATCACTAATAGCCCTGCCATCCTGGTCACCCCATGTAGCCTACTGTTTGGTTGTTTGGTCATCCCTCACTAACTCCCTGCTGGCCTGGTTGCTCCACACAGCCATTCGGTCGTCCACTTGGTTGTGATAGTGGCTTAGGCTTCTATAATTATAGATACATCATTCAGTCCCATTCTGGTCATGTGATTGTTCATCTTATAGCTTACTAAACCAAGTGATTATTTGATAGTATGAAATAATCTTCATCAGTTCTACCTCATATAAGAACCTAACTTTCCAGTAACAACCATTATCCCAAAGGCCAATTCCATAACATGCCACAAAGGATGCTGCTGTTTAGATACTTGCTATTAAGCTTATGATATGGAAACCTTCCATTAACTAGGAAGAATGGAGGAGACGTATATTCTAGATTTAGATACTGATTTTCTGCTCATCCTATCTAAAAAAGAGGGATTATGCAAATTGACCATCATGCCATCACAAAAATGTGACACCTACAGTGGAGGTGGGGTTTCCTTAGCACAAGATGGCTAAACCCACATTGGAGGCCAAATTCCTGTAGCAAGCCTTAATGAGCAATCAGCAGAGACCTGAGGCTGTGTGCCCCCCCTCCCACCAGGCAGGGACTAGATTGTGGCCCTGAGGCTGTATCACCCTCCTGTGCTGGGCCAGGGAACCTGAGGCTGTGCCCCCACACACACACCCAGTAGGGCTTGATGTGGGATCTCAGCTCACATTCCCGACCCAGTGGGGCTTGACAGAGGACTTCAGGCTGCACCCCGCACCCCAGCACCACTCAGGGGGACCTCAGGCCATGCCCCTGCCCAGTGGGGTTTGATGAGGAACTCTGGCCATGCCTCCCACCCTAGTGCCAGACCAGGGAATCTCAGGCCACACCCCCTGCCCGATGGGGCTTGATAGGGACCTCAGACTGTGCCTTCTGCCCTGCAGCTAGGCCAAGGGACCTCAGGCTATACCCCACCCTGTCCCTGGGCCAGGGGACCTGAGGGTGCATGGGGGGACCTAAGGCTGGTCTTTGCCCTTTCTCTATAATAGAAGTGTCAGAGATGAAAGGAAATTAGTAAAATGATATGAAAATCTTCCTCCTGTCAGAGTCTGGGTCTCTCACAATTCTGAGGTGCATGTGGGTGGGCAGGGACTTGACTCTGGATCCTGTGGTATGCCCCAGACTCTGACAGGAGGAAGATTTTCATATAAATTTTACTAATTTCCTTTCACCTCTGACACTTCTATTATAGAGAAAGGGCAAATAGCAATATTAAAATACTTCCTCTAATTAATCCCCCTTTTAATGTGCATGAATTTTGTGCACCTGGCCACTAGTAATTTTATAGCAGCACAAAAAAGCATGGGCTTGCTAAATGCCTTATGTACCCTCCTGGTATGATAATATCATTGCTTCAAAAGAAATGTCATGGAAAAAGTAAAAAATAAAACTGTGATCCATTGGTATTATCAGTTAATTGAACAGTAAAAAGGAAGCTGGGTCCAGCCAACACGGCTCAGTGGTTGAGCATTGACCTATGAACCTGGTGGCCAAGGTTCAATTTCTGGTCAGGGCACATGTCTGGCTATATCCCTGGTGAGGAGTGTGCAAGAGGAAGTCAATCAATGATTTTCTCTCATCATTGATGTTTCTATCTCTCTATCCCTCTCCTTTCCTCTTGGAAAGCAAAAAAAAATGTATATGTGTGTGTGTGTTTAAGAAGAAAGTAGTTTTATAGAATGAGGATTTTTCTATTAAAATTAATGTATCCATCACAAGGAATCAAATAATTTTTAGGTTTGGATATGATTTTATGCCTAGAGAACATGGTAAATGGTGTCTATATATGCAGCCTTTCTCTCAGAGCCAGAACCCATGTTGTTTAGTCTCTGAGTGTAGAGTTTGACATGGTGCCTGTCCTAAGGAAACCAAATAATTCACTTTTTAAAAAAATGTAACTTAAAAAATATCTAATCAATTAATCATTGATACTGCTACTCGGCCATTTGGGGTCCTTCATGGATAAGAAGAACTAGAGAACAATCCCAAAATGAAGATTACGATGGGCCATGGACCTATATTAAGAAATCATGGGTTATTATGTCCTGGTTCCAGAAATTCCAACCCTCCTTATGCTCCTTTACATAGTCTTTCTTTCATACTTGTTACATTCTATCATCATATAAAATATACTCATTTATGTTGAATATTTTATTATATTATAATAATATTTACTGCATATATATACACCATTTACCATGTTCTCTAGGCATAAAATCATAACATACTATTTATATTATATAAAATCATAAATATACTCATTTATGTTAATATTTTATTTCTTCATACCTGACTATAAGTGACTCAAGTATAAGATGTTTGTCTGTTTTGTTCACCAATGTATCCTATGATATATAACAGTGTCTAGTATATCAGTTATTTAACAAATACATATTTACTGAATTAAAGCATGAATATAATCAGAGATTCCCCTAATATCACCTATTCAGTGATAAAAGATAATGGAAGACTATTACAATTAGAATCACAACATGGCTCAGATCACACAAGAATATTCAGAGATTCCCTCCAAGTTAAGACAAACAAACAAAGCAAACATAGTAAAGGTTCTGGCTACAGGCAAAAGTAATAATGAATTGGCGGTAGAGACCAAAATCATAAATATCAACTGTAGCTTAGCTTTATGACAGGAGCGGACTGTGCCTGAAGAAAAAGAGGATGATTGTGCTTATCTTCTTTCCTTATCCCTCTTTCTTCCACTAGCATTTATAGATCATTTTTATTGAGATGGGATAATCATAGACTTAAGGAAATAAAGGGTCTTACCTACAAGTCTTAGGCTTAGACACCTAGATTATTGCTGCTGTCTGCAATAACTAATAAGATTTTGGATTGCTTGCCTTTGTGGGATAAAGTAGACATGTTTGCAGGTTTAAGGTTGGTTATGTTACTATGGTGGAATATTATTTTTAGAAATGTAGCATAGGTAGAACAATGTATGAGAAACCACAGGCATTCAAAGAGCAATTGTGTAAACATTTCATGGTGTGGAGTACCGTTAACCTTGAACCCTCCTTCTACTGGTAGATCATGTATAATATTTGTTTCATTTCTCACTATGGAAAATGGGGGAAATGGTACCTAATGGCAGTAAGGGTATAGCCGAGTATCAAAAGTTCAGCCTTGAGCATTTTATCTGAAATGAATGATGTAAAGCCAGTAAGATTGTTGATATTTATTAAAGTTAGCTGTGACTGTGTCCAAACAAAGAAATACCATGGCTATTTATTTTATAACTTAGGAAGAACACATATAGATCTTACTATGTGCCAAGTATAGCCCTAAGTGTTTTACAAATATTTAACTCATTTAGAAACTTGTATTAGCGATTGATGTTCTTTGACAAATATTCTGGACTCACAGTAGGGTTGCACTCCCTGATGTCCTTCTGGTTGGGTGTGATCAAATGATCATTTTTGGACCATGACTCGTAAATAGAAGTCATGCATGCCACTTTAGCCCTACTAACTAGCTCCCAATATGATACCGTTAGGCCCTCTTGCACCTTTGTTACGGCTATTGACAATACTCCAGAGAATGGCTCCTCCTTCAGCCTGGATATTTGAATAAGCATGACAACAATGCAGTGCTGCTTTTCAGCCAACTCATAATGAACATATGTCCTGAGCATAAAATTAATCTAAAGGTAGTGAGATTCAGGGCGTTGTTTGTTACCGGAACAGAGATATCTCCAACCTAATAATGCAGACCCTTATGAATTAGGTATATTATTCCTATTTATAAAGGAATCTGAGCCACAGAGAGCTTAAGTAACTTACCCAGGTCACATAATAGAAGTAACAAACCCAGTATTCAAACCACTTAATTTGGCTTCATAGTTCATAAGTCATAACTGGTAGGCTATGCTGCCTCCATAGACATTTATTTATCAAAGATGATTTCTGTCCTTTTCAATTCTTGTACTTACAATCTTGCCTTATCACTATGCGTTTTCCAAGATTCTCCATTAGCTACCCATTATTAGTGTGAATTCCTCCAATAAAACAGGCAGAGTTGTTTTCATGCTTATAACCAAGAACCGTGAAAGAAACAAGGGTAAATGCATATATAATCTTTTGTCTTAAAATCAATAGGTGTTCACTGAAAAAGTTTAGGCAAAGGATTTATATGATTCAATTGTTTTTAAAAAAAGTCAAATATCTTTGTTTGTCTTATTTTTTACAAAACTGGAAGTATATTCTATAAATTAGAAATATATTAAAACAAATTTATTAAAGTGGATATATTGGTAGAAAGTCTTTAAATGAATTAGGTCATAAATCTTAGAAGCTTGTTTAATATTAGAAAATATAATACAGTGATATTATATTTTCATTATGATGCTATTCCAACTCAGATATAATACCCTCTTTCCAATTCTTAGCAATGGCTTCTACAATGGTATGACTAAGGAAATATTTTTTTGAAAGTCCCACAAAGTTACTATTTTGTTCAGTATTAAATTTAATGCATTTTCAAAAATTCTGCTTAAATGTTTGGAACTCTATTTTAAAGGTAACAAAAGAAGCTCTGAAAAACTAAGCCTGGATTTAATGTTTAATAAAACTGCCAACCGCTTTTCAATTTGGTAGATCAGAAAAATATTTAGACAGTAAATTGAAAAATTTTACACCTATCATTGAAAAGTAGTATTTGCCTCGAAAATGTCTAAGATAATAATATGTGATCATGCAGAGGCCCAAGAGAATGTTTATTTTTATTTACAGTGTCTCAAACGCAATAACTATCTCCTAGAAGTGAGATAATACATATTGCCAGCTTTGTCTTTCATTGTTTGTATAGTTTCCAGACTCAAGTTAAACTGTAAAAAAATGGGAAATAAGCAAAGAAAAATAATAATTTCATTCATTTCAGTTGTAAATTGCAGATTAATTTTCTTATCATTTGTATACATTGAGCTCTCCTTTGAGAATGTTGGATTACATGTCATCACACAAAACCAAATATAATTTTTAGATGTTGGGTTCATAAGACTAAAAAAATCCAAACTGATAGTGAGGTAAATATTTTAGGCCATATAAAAGACAGAGCTTGTTTCACTTTTTTGTCCTATAGAAGAATTGGGCATATTCATTTATATGTGTGTGTTTGCTGTGCCTTGCTATTTTTTACATAATACCAATTGCCATATCTTCTCCTTTCTTTGTGAACAGAATATTAATAAACCTAGGGCCATTGTTTCTAAATAAAGTTTGCCAGAAGGCCAATTCGTTCTTTTCTGTAAAAATATATATGCAGATCCTCTGACTATTTTTTTTTTAATTTTAGATCTTATTGCATGACCCTATTATCTTAATCTACTTAAAATGAAGTTAGTTCCTTTGTTTAAGTTCTAATAAGATTTCTAAGCAAATACTTTTGCCTAGTAAGCACTGTTGGGAATAAAATCCAGGAATGCTCCGAGTACATTTTTGTCTTTAACATAGCCTTGTCATACATACATCTTTTATCATAACCTCTCTCCAAGGATGGAGTGTAGAATGGTTTGGAATTTACCTGCTTAAGCACAGGTATAGGCTGGGACCACCTCAGTTTGCGCCAGCATGAAACAGGCCTGACAGCTTAGACCCCAGGACTGTTTAGATCTTGAAGATATCAACTATCAGGCAAAGGCATAAAATCATCATGAAATAGCCAGGTATTATTTGTATATTACTTATAGCAGAATATAAAAGGGACTCAGCCTGACTCAAATTTGTGGACCCCCAAAAAATGAATCAGAAGTGTCTATTTAGAATCCAGGTCAAAGCACCTGAAATATGAGGAATTAGAGTGATTTTAACATTTGTGTACAATATTCCTCCAATAATGGATATGGGAGAACTGGGCTTCTCTTGTTTGTTTTCTGAATTTGACTCCCCAATCATTAATTTCATTATCTTTTTAAATGCTTGCTTCTGATTGTTATCTGGACAAGAATGTGATGATGAAAATAATAAGCTTTCATATCAAAGTAAGTTTATCTTTGAAGTCTGTCAATTGAACATTTTATTAGTCCCTACACAAGGGGAGAATATGACTTATAACTGTACTATTTATTTACCTGAAAGAACAGGAAGATCTAAACATATGGTTCAAATTCACAATTAGAAGATTCCTTGCAGAGAGCTCAGTAATCCATGATAATTTGATACCAACTGACATTTGGCTAAAACTGTGACAAGGAAAAGAGCAAATGTCCTTTGGAAAATAAGTGGAATAATCTCCTAGGATATTGAAACTGAAAAAAAATAGGAAGTACAGGCTAAAATGTAAGACTTTCTGGCTGAATGTGAGCTCTTAAGTATTATAGCACTTTCCTTCCTGCACAGTCTCAACAAACCCATAACTTACAAGAGCCCCTTATATCCCTTTCTTTTACCCTGTGCACTTGTTTATTTCTCTTGAAAACTCCCCAGTGACTGCAGAAATTTTTCTTAACAGGTAATTTTTCAATGAAATGTCATTTTGGCTTTGTGAGTATCCTTAGTGGCATGTACCAAATGACTCATTTCATTTGTGACCAGAGCCAAATTCAAATTTAATTTTCCAGAGGAGACAAGTTAATGTTTAACCTATTGTGCCACCTGGCATCCTAAATTAAATTTCCTGAACTGTTTTCACTGAGAAAAGAATCAGGTATATTGTTTTGTAAAGGCATTTCAACTGTCAGCTGGATCCTCAATCATTTTTATAGTTATATAAGTATCCCATTTGTTATAATTAATAAGTAATAAATATCCAGAATTCTTGGTTTTGAAAATGACAATTGGGTTATGTAGGACTGTGGCATTGCAAAAGCTTATACTCTGAACATGAGGAAATGTTAGAGTCTCTTACTTGAACTTCCATTATAAAGTATATCCTGGATATTGTACCCCATGAATTCTATCATAGTGTAAAATACTGATTTGCAATTTAAACCCAAACCAATTTAATTTAGAATTGCATGTTCTTTACCACATAACAGTATAGTTACAGGTGTTTTGTAAATTTATATGGAAAGAATTTCAAATTTCCATTTAAAAAAGAACACTATAAAGTTAAACATAGAAAGAATTTTCATACCACTTCAAAATGGCATTGAGACACAAAGCTCTAATGTGATATAAATACATACGTATATTTCTAAGAAAATGTAAGACTTATATGCTTCTGTGTATACATAACTCTGAGTTATTAAGGTCAGTTTCTATGCAGAGTATGCTGGCATGTCACCAAAATACTACAGTTATAAAATGGGTTCTGTAATTTACCAATCTACATTGTAGCAGCAACTTGCCAATTTATGTCCAAATATTCAGGATTGCTCTATATACTTGACTAATCCCAAAATGAGCCACTTTAAATTATAAACAATGCATTTTATTCTGCTTTGTTTAAAATATGTAAATTTATGGAATAATTGATATTTTCTCCTTTATTGTTATCTTAGAAACAGTTCTTCTCTTTCTTATTCTAAATCAGAAGAGCACAAACCCTGAATCAGATGAGGCATCAAATTCAAGATCCACTACCTCTTGGCTGGCTAACTTGGAGAAGTAGTATGTCTTCTCTGGGCTATATCTGTGTAATGGTAATAATAATAATAATAATAATACTGATCTCATTTAGTAATTTTGAGAATTATGCAATTTGATTTATGTAAAGTACTTCAAATAATACCTGCACAGCAAATACTAAAAAAACATCATGTACTATTATTAGTTATTAAAGTTTTCATATATACAGTACCTTTGCATACCTAATCTCTCTGTAATACTCAACAACTACTGTATTTCATTTCTCCTTCCCTTCACTTTAGCATAATTTATTCTGAAAACAGATATTAAATAATAATTGTAAAATATTTATATATAAAAAAGTACATGATGTCTCCATCCAAGAACATGGACTATAAATATTTTGAGGTGTTTTTTTCTCAGTCTATTTTTCTGTTTAAGTATACATCTATATAAACTGTTATGATCATATTGCATGTAATTCTAGGTCTTGATTTATTTATATAATGTTACAACAAAAATATCTCTTTACTACAAAATAGACATAATTTTTAATGGTTAAGTTATAAACATTTATTAGGTTATTCAAAAACCTTCCTATTGTAAGTCATTGAGTTTACTTTTATCTCTTTTATTTTCATCATTATAGCTAACTAGTGGCCCAGTGCATGAAATGCAGGATGCCTTGAAGGATGTCCTACTGCTGGTTTACAGTGACCGGACATAAACGTGCAGTCGGACATCCCTCTCACAATCTAGGACTGCTGGCTCCAGCCGCTCACCTGCCTGCCTGCCTGCCTGATTTCCTCTAACCACTCTGCCTGCTGACCTGCTCATCCCCAAATGCCCCCCCCCAGCCTAATCACCCCCAAATGCTCCCCACCAGCCTGATTACCCCAACTACCCCCCTTGCTGTCCTGCTTATACCCACCTCCCATCCCCACTGGCTTGCTCGCCCCCAACTGCTCCTATGCAGGCCTGCTCACTCCAAACTGCCCCCTTCTGTCCTGATCACTTATAACTGACCCTCACTGATGGCCTGCTCACCCCAACTGCCTCCCTGCTGGTCTGCTTACTCCCACCTGCTCAGCACCCCACCAGCCTGATCACCCACAAATGCCATCCTATCTGGCCTGATTACCCCCAGTAACCCAAGCTTCCAGTTCCTCCTTTTTTTTTGTCAGTGCCTGCTTGAGCAGAAGCCAGGGTCCTCTGAAAGCAAATATCTGATATTTATTTATCTTCTATAATTGAAACTTTGTAGCCTTGAACAGAGATCAGGGCCAGACAGGGCAGTGGGAAGCTGGGCTTCCTTCATCTCCAGGACAACCCATGCCTCCTGCTCACTCCAGCTCCATGGCCACCACCACTTGGTTGGGTTAATTTGCATACTCACTCCTGATTGGCTGGTGGGTGTGGCATGTGGGTATAAAGGAAGTAAGGCCAATTTTCATGTTTCTCTTTAGATGCTATGATTTATTCATCCACCAAGTAAGACTTGTCTGGCCAGGGGATATAGTAGGGAGCAAAAGAGGCAGAATCCCTATCTTTGTGGAGTTAATATTCTAGCTGGAGCAGGAGCAATAGGCAGATAACCTCTATTTACATATGAAGAACACTGAGGCAAGTTATAGGTATAAAACCCAGCCAATTTTGCTCAGTGGTTGAGCATGAGCCTATGAACTAGGAGGTCACAGTTTGATTCCTGATCAGGGCACATGCTTGGGTTGCAGGCTTGATTCTCAGTATGGGTGTGAAGGAGTCAGCCATTCAATAATTCTCTCTCACCATTGATGTTTCTATAATTCTCTCCCTCTCTCTTCTTCTCTGAAATCAATACAAATATATATTTTTAAAAAATAAAAGGCAACAGAGACACTCTTTTGGAAAAGCTAGATTTAGAAGCCTCTCTGAGGAAGAGATATCTGAGCAGACACTTGAATGAAATTATGATTAAATCATAAAATTTCAGTGCATAGGAGTTATTGCAAATATTTTTTGAATATTTGTATATCTATAAATGGATAAAAGTTAGTAAATGCCAAAAAAAAGCTAAATAATTTCACATCATATTCTAGCATTTAAAAAATAACATTATACTTTTCCCTTGCTAAATTGCTCAGTGGGTGGGACTGTGATCCCATACACCAAAATTTGCAGGTTTAACTCAGTTGAGGTGCATATAAGAGGCAATCAATTAATATTTATCTCTCTCCCTCTTTTCCACCTTCTCTTGCTTCCTCTCTCTAAAATCAATTAAAAAATTCCTCAAGTGAAGATAAAAAAAATTAACATTATACCTTATTAAATAACAATAGCAGAATAAGCATATTTGACTCATGGGTGCTATGTGACGAGTTCAAAATACGGCCTAGAGAGTTACATGATTACTCAGGCCAATTTTCATATCTGGTAGTTTGGAGGTTATGTATCTGAAAACCAACTTTGTTTTTTTTATTTATCAGCAAAACTCATGATTTGTTTATAAAAAAAACACACAAAAAAAACCCATGATCAATATCTATGGCTATGATTTGAACAGGTTTATCTCTTTGAGTACAAATTATTCACATCAGCATTACCTATGTATTTTATACTTTCAAAACAATTCAAAATATCCATGTAATTCCAGTAGACTGAAGCCTGTTATATTTAGCAATAGGTAATCTGCAAAGCATTTCTGATACTTAGGGTTTATGATAGAGGTTGTCTTTGCTTAGAACTTTACATAACCACTTAAAGTCAGCCTTCCTGGAGAAATTCCCACATTTAGCACCATAGCCCTTTGATTATAATGTAAAAGGACAAATTTCAGGAAATACATCCCCATAAAGTGAAATAAATCTTTTTTCTTTAACCCAGAAATGACTATAAACATTACCATCATGGGAATTTTACTCATAAGTATATTTTCAGCTTCTATAAGGAGAACACTGAATGACAGGTAGTAGTGATGCTTTTAATTAAGGACAAGATCAAAACTCACTTCACATTTAGTGCAACCTGATTATTTGGGTCTATTTGCTACACTAAAATCATGGCACAATGACCTCAACACATTTGAGGGTTCATTTTCTTTAACTAAAAGAGAAAAAAATAAAATGGATTTTGGTGCATTGTCTTGATGAGAAAAATATTATGCAATATGTATATACCTGTTCCTTAATTGTATATTTATATATTTAGATATAAAATAGCAGTTCTTTGCTTTTCTTTTTCTAAATAATATAACATTGTAGGCTTCTATTTAACATAGTTTGGAAGTTGCAGAATTTTAAAAACCTAAACAAAGAACTAGGTACATGTAAAATACTCAAATTGGAGACACATTAACTTCAAGAGTGGAAATGGTAAGAAAGAAAAGCAAAATGAAAATAAACCTAGAAATGATATAGGAGAATTACATTAAGAATGGAAGATACCAGTCAAACCTACCAAGAGAAAGAAAAGGCAGATAGAGTAGAAAAGGAGTCATAAAGCCTGAATAGAAATAAAAACACAAGAGGGAAAGGAAGAGAAAATGTCAGCCAGGTTCTGTCAGGGTGAGAGAGCAAGTGAGAGGCAGGTAGAGAGAGAGAATGAGGATGAATTAAAAAGGGCAAAGCTGTAGTAAAAGAAAAATAGAGAAAAAGAGGCACAAGAAAGAAATTCCAGGTCAATATTCTTATGACTAAAAGTTACACAATCCCACTGCAGCGAGGTTACACTTAATGAATTAAGAAGAAAATATCTCACAAAGGTGCACAAATATCTTAGAGAATCAGACCCGGAAGTTCAACTCAGTCTTTCCAAGGACAGGCACTAGGAAATAGAAGGATGGCATTATCAAAGCTCTCTTTCTAGTCTTAATAAATTTGCTCTGTCTTCCCTTTCTGAAGACTGGGTTATGGGTTGGAAGTTCATTTTTCCTACAGTTGCTGGTTTTTCATCTACTAGTATAGTCCATAGGAGAGACTGACTAGGATTTCTGAATTTCAATTGCTAATTATTAAAGGAGTTTATTTGATCCTGTTGGATAAAGGATTCACTCATGGTAATAGGTGTAATCAGCCTTCACCAGAGAGTGATCATTAAGATTAGACTTTCACCTATAAATTGTGGAACAGCTCTCAGGGAAAGAAGTTATGTAATAGGAAGAAAAGTTCAAAGATACCAACTCCTAAGAAGTAAAGAAGATTAAGTAATGAGAGTAATGAGAGAAGAATGCCTGTAGGTCAGTAAAGTAAAAAGATTGCTGAAGGGAAAATAACATAGCCATACAGTAGAATAGTATGTTAAAAAGGAATGTATCAAATACCAACTACATGCTTCGTATTGATATCTGTGCCTGTAAAAACTCCATAGCACTATAAAAGTTCGTTTCTAGCTCTAAATTTGTAGGGAGAATAAAATATCTGCTTGTGAACTCATATAAATTTAACTCTCTACAACTGACATTTCTTGGGCCAAAGATTGTGTGTGTGTGTGTGTGTGTGTGTGTGTGTGTGTGTGTGTTTGTGTGTGTGTGCGCACGCACGCACACGTGCACATGAGATCTACCTTCCTAACAGATTTTTACAGGTGCAAGCAGTACTATTAACTATAGATGCAATGTTGTACAGTGGTTCTCTAGAACTTTATTTTATCTTGAATAACTGAAGCTATGTGCCTCTTGAATAACAACTCCCAATTCTTCCTCTCATCAGTCCCTGGCACCTACCATTCTATTATTTGGTTTTATAAGTTTGACTATTCTTATATCTCTTACAAATAGAATCTGGCAGTATTTTCCATTCTGCAACTGGTTTATTTCGCTTAGTATGATGTCCTCAAGGGTTATCTATGGTGTTATATATTGCAGGATTTTAAGTCTGAATAATATTACCTTGAATGTATTCATAACATATTTTCTTACCTATTCATATGGTGGAGATTTAGATTGTTTCCACATTTGGCTCTTATAAGTAGTGCTATAAAAAACAGGGTAGCATTAATATCTATTTCAGATCCTGGTTTTAATTATTTTTAGAATAAAACCCAGAGGTATAATTGCTGTATCAACTGTAATTTTTTTAAGTTTCTGAGGAACTTCCGTACTGTTTTCCAAAGAGGCTATTCCATTTGAATTCTTCTCTACAATGTAGAAGGGCTCACATTTCTTCATATTTTCACCATTTGTTAATTCGTGTTTTTGTGTGTTTTTTATAGTAGCTATTCCAGTGGGTGTGAGGTACTATCTCATTATGATTTTGATTTATATTTTCCTAATAATTAGTGATGTTGAAAATATTTATCTTACCTGTTGTCCATTTGAATGCCTTCTTTGGAGAGATGTCTATTAAGTCCTTAGCCTATGTTTTAAATCAGGTTATTAGGGGTTTTATGCTATTAAGTTGGAGGTTATTTTATATTTTGGAAGTTGACTCATTGTCAAATACATATTTTACATATATTTTCTTCAATTGTAAAGGTGGCCTTTTTTATTGTTTCATTTGCTCTGTGAAGCTCTTTAGTTTGATGTGGTCCCACCTGTTTATTTTGCTTTTGTTACCTATAGTTTGATACCATATCAAATAAATCATTGCCAAAATTAACGTCACGAAGCTTTTCTTCTATGGTTTCTTCTAGCAATTTTACAATTTCAGTTCTTATATTTAAGTCTTTGAGTTAATTTTGCTATAGGGCGTAAGATATGGGTTCAATTTCATTCTTTTGCATGTAACTATCCAGTTTTCCCAACAACAGTTAGTGAAGGCTGTCCTTTTCCATTTTGTATTTTTGGAATCTTTGTCTAAGGTTAGTTTATTGTATATGCTTGTATTTACTTCTGGGGTCTATATTCTGTTTTATCTGTATGCTAACCTTTATGCCAGTATATTACAATTTAGTTAGTATAGCTTTGTAAAATAGTTTGAAATCGGTAAGAAAACTGCCTCCAGATTTGTTCTTTCTCAAGAATATTTTGGTCATTTGGGTTTCTTTGTGGTTCCATATCAATTTAATAATGCCTTTTTTTCTATTTCTATTTTTTAAAAGCCATTAGAATTTTATAGGGGTTGCACTGAATCTGTAGATCTATTTGAGTAGTATGAACATTTAAAAAAATATTAAGACTTCCAATCCATGCACACAAGATAGCTTTCCATTTGTTTGTATCTGCTTTAATTTTTTAAATCACTGTTATAGTTTTTAGTGTTCAAGTCTTTCATTTCTTTAGTTAAGTTGATTCCTAAGTTCCTAAGTATTTTATTATTTCTGATGCTATGGTAAGTGATATTGTTTTTCTAATTTCTGCTTCAAATAGTTCCTTGTTAGTGTGTGGAAACACAACTGATTTTTGTTTGTTGATTTTGTATCTAGCAACTGTATTGAATGCAATTATTATCTCAAAGAGATTTTTGTGAAGTCTAGGATTTTATTAAATAAAATGTCACCACCAACAAAAAATTTACTTCTTCCTATCCACTTTGGATGCCTTTTATTTCCTCTTATTTTATAATTGCTCTGGATAGGATGTCTAGTAACATCCTATATAATTAAAGGTTAATATGCAAATATCCCCTCAACCAGGAGTTCGACCAGGGGGAGGTCAACAGCCCGAAGCCCCTAACCCGGCCAGCCCAGCTCAATCGGCCCTGATCAGGGTGGTTGGCTGGACCCCACCATGCATGAATTTGTACACCAAGCCTCTAATATATAATAGAAGCATCTAGAGTGCCACACTTGCCTTTGCCTGATTTTAAAGGAAAGCGTTTAATTTTCACCATTGAGTATAATATTCAGTGTAGGCTTTTAATATATGGCCTTTATTATGTTTAGGTAATATTCTACTATTCCTACATAGTTTGTTGAGAGTTTTTAAGAAGAAAGAGTATTGAATTTTATTAAATGCTTTTTCTGCATCTATAGGTGACTGTGTAATGTGTATTCTATTATTATGGTATATCACATAATAATGTGTGTGTGTGTGTGTGTGTGTGTGTGTGTGTGTGTGTGTGTGTGTAAAACTACCCTTGGATTTTGCATACATATCTCTTATATCCTTGAATTTTGTGTATGGTGATGGTACCCCTTGCATTCCCACTGTTATGATATCCCATGATCAAGGTGTATGGAACTTTGAATGTCCTGTTAAATTTAGATTAATGCAATTTTGTTGAGGATTTTTGCTTATGTATTCATCAGGGATATTAACCTGTACTTTTGATCTAGCTTTGGTATCAAGGTAATAATGGCCTCAGCATATAAGTTTAGAAGTGGTCTACCTTCTTCAATTTTTTGGATAAGTTTGAGAAGGATAAGTATTAATTCTTCCTTAAACTAATGAAGTTATCCAGACTTGGGCTTTTATTTGTTGGGATGTCTCTAATAACTTATTCAATCTCCTTACTTTATAAGTCTGCTCACACTTTCTATTTCTTTATGATAAATTTGTGTAAATTGTATTTTTTCTTGGAATTTGTCCATTTTTTTTTCTGTTATTCAATTTTTGATGTATTATTTTTCATAGTAGTCTGTGACCCTTCTTATTTCTCTGAATTTGTTGAATGTCTTCCATTTAATTTCTGATTTCATTTTTTGAGTTCTTTTTCTTTTTTATTAAATAGTCTTGCTACAAATTGTCAATTGTTTATCTTTAAAAAAAATCAACTCAGTTTTATTTTTTTCTATTTTTTAGTGTCTATTTTTTATTTTTGCTATAATCTTTATTATTTCTTCCCCTCTGTTAATTTTAGATTTAGTATGTTTTTATTTTTCTAGTTCCTTGAGATGTAAAGTTTGAATGTTTATTTAAAATATTTATTTGTATTTCTTTTTTCTTTTTTAAATATTTATCACTAAAAGCTTCCTTCTAGTACTCTTTTTTTTCTACATATCATAATTTTTAATATGTTCTGGTTTCATTTTCATTTCCTTAAGGGAGTTTCCAATATCTCTTTTGATTTATTCTTTGACCCATTGCTTTTTGAAAACACACACACACACACACACACACACACACACACACACACATATATATATATATATATATTACTTTTCACATATATTTGAACTTATTTCTTCTAGTATTTACTTCTAGTTTCATTCCATTGTGTTTAAAAAAGATCCTTGGCATGATTAATTCTTAAATTAGATAAGACTTGTGACATAATGTCCAATTTTTCTGGCATAATGTACCACGTATGCTTGAGAAGATTGATGTTCTAGTGCTTTTCAGTGGAATGTTATGTGTATGTTTGTTAATTTAAACTTAACTATACTGTTTTTCAAGTCTGCTATTTCTGTTATTCAAGTCTAGTGTTTCTTTATTGATTTTCTTTATGGTTGTTCTATCCATCCCCCAACTGCCCTTCTCTGTCAGCCTATCACCCCTAACAGCCCTCCCCTCCAGGCCGGGTCACCCCCAACTGCCCTCCTCTGTCAGCCTAGTCCCTCCCAAATAACCTCCCCTGCTGGTCTGATCATGCACAACTACCCTCCCCTGCAGGCCATCTTGTGGTGGCCATCTTGTGTCCACATGGGGCAGCCATCTTGTGTGTTAAAGTGATGGTCAATTTGCATATTACCTCTTTATTATATAGGATATTATAATATTTTAGTTATTGTTTTTTTAATACTTCTGTTTTTAACATTTAGATTATAATTTAAAGTTAAATTTATTTTTATTAAAATAGTATAATGTTCTACATTTGTCTATATATTATCTTTACAAAGAAGTTTTATACTTTATATAGTTGTGTTGCTGTTTACTTTTTTTGTTTGTTTCAACTTGAAGAACTGCCTATAGTATGCCATGTAAGATAGATCAAGTGGAGATTAATTGCTTCAGCTTTCGTTTATCTAATAAAGTCTTTACCTCTCCTTCATTTCTGAGGGGCAATTTTGCCATTATAATATTTTTGGTTGGAAGTATTTCTTTTCTTCCAGCACTTTGAATAAATATATTTTTTTTCTCCTGCCCTATGAGGACAATCTGCTTAAAAATCTGTTGATAGTCTTATGGGGAAGCCTTTGTACATAACAAGTCAATTTTATCTTGCTACTTTCAAAATTCTCTTTGACTTTTGATAATTTGACTATATAGTTGCCCTCAGCTTATCATGGTGGTTACATTTCAATAAAGCCACTGTAAGTTAAATATATCATAAGTCAAAATGTATTTAATATGCTTAACCTATTGAATATCATAGCTTAGCTTAGCCAAGCTTAAATGTTCTCAGAATACAATATCCAAAAATTCTGGTAACACTATAGCACATTGTAGATTATCAGTTATCTACTCTGGTGATTGCATGTCTGATTTGGATCTGTGACTCCCTGCCATTACCCAGCATCATGAAAGAGTCATGCCACATTCCGCTATTCCAGGAAAAGATCAAAACTTAAAGTACAGTTCCTATGGAATGCATATCGCATTTGCACCATCATAAAGTTGAAAAAATATGAGTATTAATTGAACCATCATAAGTCAGGAACTGTCTGTAATGGAAAATTATAAACAAGCCTAAGCTGTTGTCATTAAAAATAAATAAATAAAAACTGTACTAAATTAATTACAAGCAGAAATTGATGAGATCATTAGTGAATAAAATTGAACCTTAAGTAAGGCAAAATATAGTAAAACATTTGGCTTTTATTTTATTTTCTTAAAATTCATTGATATTTTGGTCTCAGTATTTGTTAATGCATCTCACTCATTACAATTTAAATTTGTGTACACTAATTTGGAGAGTTGTAAGAGTAAACCATTCCTATTTCCTATGGGACTATCTGGGATTTATATTATTTTTGGGAATTCTTTGGGTTTCCTTTCCCTCCCCTCCTCCCCCCTCCCCCCCCAGGTTTGGGAACTTTTAAGTCATTGTTTCTTTGAATAATTTTTTGGCTCTTTCTTCATTAATTTTAGTTTTGGAACTCCCATAATATATATCTTGATTTTTTTAATATCTGATAAGTCCCTTGAACATTTTTGAACTCTTGTTCTTTTTTTCTTCTCCTCTGACTGTATAATTTGAAAGTATTTGTCTTTGTGTTTGCTAATTTTTTTCTGCTTCCTATAATCTGATGTTGATCTCATTTATTGAATTTTTAGTTCAAGTATTTTATCCTTTAACTCCAATATTAATAGTTGATTCTTTTTTAGAACTTTCTCATTGTTGAAATTGTTACTTTGTTCATTAATTACTTTTCTAAGGACACTCAGCACTTTTATAATAGCTACTTTTAATTTTCTTTTAGGCAATTTATATAACCTCATTTCATTAGGGTTGATTTCTAGAGTTTTATTTCATTTCTTTGTTTAGATCATGTTTCCATGGTTTTTCATTTTCTTTGACTCTTTGTAGGTTAGTATCTACATGTTTTAAAATATGCCATCTCACATCTTCACTGATTAGCCTTATATAGGAAATGACATTCACCAATTGAGCTAGCTAGAGCTTTGTTAGGACTTTCAGTTTTGCTAGCCTAAATCACTATTTTTATTCTTAGTGGCCCCCTAGACAGGAGAGAGAGAAGCTACTTCTTGGTTAGCAATTTGAACATTAATGTACAATCCAACTCTTTTCCTTCCCAGAGAGAAATTTGTATATGAAATTTTTCACTTGCTTGCATTTTTGTTAGACTGAGGGGAAGAGATTTGGTTAGTTAGCATCTGATAGTTCAAACTGTTTTCTTCATTCTCAGTTGTCCCAAATATCTAGAATATTCCAGGTCATATCATCACTCTTATTCAGAAAGGGCAGGCTAGTCTTGGGCAACCCCCAGAAAAGTTGGATCTTTAATACACAATTCAATTTTTTCCCTCCTCAAATAAAAACTGTAAGTTGGGGGTTTTGCTTGACTTTTCAATGTTGAGCCATAGAGCTAAGTTGTAGCAAGTACCCAAACACTAGGTTAATCCATTGCCTTTGGTTTCTATAGTTCCCAGCAGTCTAGCATATGCTGGGCCCTGTCAGTAGTATGAGACATGCATGACAAAAGCCAATTCCTCAGAGATGTTGGAAAGTTGAATGTGTGGTTCAGTTCTTTCCTTCTCCTAAGAAAAGGTAGAATCTGGGTTTGTTTTTGTTTTCTGTGTGATTGCTTTGTGTGCTGAGCTAAAAGAAAAGTTGTGGTGAGTGCCCACAGACTAGATGAAACCACCACCTTTGTTCTTAATAGCACTAGGGTCTAGTATGTGTCAGGTCCTGTCAGTGCTGCATAACAGGTGAGGAAACAATCAATCTATTGAATGGCACTCTCCCCCAAAAAAGTTGAAGCTCTGAATGTGTGGTCTAACTTTTTCTTCCCTAGGGAGAAGCTGGGATCTGTGTTGTTTGACTTTTCTCCATTGACTTGCTCTGTATTGACTTTGAGGAGGAGCCATGGCACATATTTCTGCCTTTGCTCTCTGCAGTCCCAGGGATCTATCATACATTACTTCTGCATGTACTCTGAGACAGGCTACTTAGAAAAGTACATCAGACAGCACCAAGACAAAAGGATGCTGTATGTGTGATCTAACTCTGTATTTCCTCTGGGATAAAAAGGGAGCTGTAGGTTTCCTCCGGACACTGGCACATATGGGTAAGGTTTATGGCAACAGGGTTTCCAATTTTTTTACCAGTTAGATGTGGCTGGTTCCACAACCACCTAGGCTGGTAGGAGCTTCTGAACTAGTTTCTGGATATCTCAAGGGGAATTGATCTGTGTATTGCTTTTGATTCAATTTGTTCATAGTGGGAAAGAAAGTCCCAGTCTTCCAATTCTGCCATTTTGCAGATGTCACTCGAGTCTTATTTGTTTTAATGCCAGCACTTTGTAGAATGCAGAACGCTTAAGCAGTGCTTATGGATTGCTGATAGAAAAACATACACTATTGAGATTTTTGTGTTATTAATTCATTCAATAAATCTAATATTTATTAAAAATAATTGAGTCTCTTCTAATCACTAAGCATTTTTTCTAGGTATGAAAGATTCTCCTTAGGAAATATAAAGATAGAATGGCCAAGTTGACATACCTAATGCACAAAATGCTCTAGATTAGATTTTTTGAGGAAGCCAAATAAAAAATGTCTTTCTTACCTGGATCCTGGACAAATTGAGATTCAAGAGAAAAGATCAGCAGATGGAGAGCTGAAATATCTTTTTTTATTGCTAATAAAGGTTAAGAGGAAGGACATAATGGAAAAATCAAAATTGCTTTTCTCACTGGGCCCACAGAAATAGCCTGAATTACCAACTGGGAAGTTTTACGTTGGGTTAGCCTCCTTACAAAAGAACCCTGCCACCAGAGAAATAAGGAGAAAATGTGATATTTGTGCGCACTCTCAGAAGGAAGGAAATAGGAATGGTTTACTCTTACAACTCTCCAAATTAGTGTACACAAATTTAAATTGTAATGAGTGAGATGCATTAACAAATACTGAGACCAAAATATCAATGAATTTTAAGAAAATAAAATAAAAGCCAAATGTTTTACTATATTTTGCCTTACTTAAGGTTCAATTTTATTCACTAATGATCTCATCAATTTCTGCTTGTAATTAATTTAGTACAGTTTTTATTTATTTATTTTTAATGACAACAGCTTAGGCTTGTTTATAATTTTCTACATTAATTTATTGGAAGCCATCCAATAGTACTCTATTATATTTTTCCCAGTTTAGTTAGCATGCTGGACTTTTAATAGATCTTTTAATAAATATTATGATGATCAAGAATATTGTGAAATCAAAATTACTCTCAATGATATTTTTGACTTTGTATAATAACAGTGCTCACAAAGCTAAACCTTGAGTTTAACTTAACCTAATTTCCAAGTGGCACTTCCTCTGAATTCTTTAAACCTTTATGTTTGATGTGTGGCTTTTTCTCTTTGATTTGTGAAAACACACATCTATACTTATTGAATTAGTGAAAGCAAGATAACCTCAATAATTTAACCTAGTTTGTGTCTTGAGAGAATGCTACTAAGCCAAATGCTGTAATTATCCTAGGATATATTATTTTAAAAATGTGCAGGTGGTTGAGAGTTGTCCTTTATGCAGCTGTGGTAACAGAATAAAAATTGCTTACTCTTGGAACACTGACTATATTATTCTTAAATTACTTATACACTACTCAAATAGTTTACATTGCTGTAATGGTAGGAAAGCTTAAAGTTATGCTTCCATCCTGCATTCATCATTGCCTATAAACACTGAGCTTTCAATGTAAGCAAAGCACATTCCACCATATATTTTTCTTTTTTTTATATATTCATTGCTTACATAAGGTGTGATCACTTTAAAAATAATTGAATATATAAAGATAAAAAAGACCTTAGGAAGATTTTTCCTATAATCTAGCACTTAAATATAAGCACTGATATTTTAATTAATAACCATCCAGATATATTTATTTGTGAGTATATGTTTACTCTCAAGTATTAATGTATAAATTCATCAATATATTAAAATATTTTATATTCATTTCATGTTTTCTAATTGAATGCAAATATTATAGAAAATTAGGAAAAATGAAGGAGACCTATAATAAATTACTATCAATCCTCGGTTCCTTGAGGAGTGAAGTTATATTATTTGAGATCTTTCTTTACTCTTAATATAGGTATTATTGCTATGACTGTCCCTCTTACAATTGCTTTTACTGCATCCCTCAAGTTTGTATGTTGTATTTTCATTTTCATTTGTCTGAAGGTATTTATTTTTATTTTTATTTTTTTCTTCATTGACCTATTATTATTCAGTAGTAGCATGATTTTAATCTCTACATATTTGTAAATTTTCCAGTTTTCATTTTGTAACATTTCTAGCTTCATATTTGTAGTTGGAAATATGTTTGCTATAATTTTAATCTTTTGTATGTTATAAACTAATCATTTTATTTAACTTCATGCTTATTTTCTATTCCAGGTGGTTTAAAAATTACTATTTTTATATTGTGAATTTTTTACTGAATTACCTCATAAATAATTCACAATTAATAACAAAAGTAATAATAACGAATCCACAATTCTATTCCTGAATATGGATGTCTTATTTTTTTAATATGGCCTAAAAACTTTGTTGACATTCAAGGTTCTTAATTTTAGTTCTTTTTATGATTGTCTTCCTGACGACAGGGATGGTTTTCATTATTTACAAATGAATTCCTCATTTTACATATAAAGAAAAACAAGTCTTGATTTAATGTTAAGTCATTTTGTTTGATGATATATACAATTCCTAAATGATTAAAGTCTAAAAGGATTTTCTTAAAATAGTTTTTAAAAACAAATGTTATTAAGAAAAATTAGTTATTCCATTTGCTATATGAAATTATTAATTTTTATTTCTTCATATTGAGCTTATTTAAAATTTTATTGAAATGTTGAGAGGGTATAAACCTAAAAACTTAAAATTTGATTGAAATGTTCTCTCTATTACTATTTTTCTTGAAAGTGATTTTTCCTCCTCTCCTTACCTTGCTGCTTGCCTATTTGCATACAATTTAACCAGTATCTATCTTAAATAAATAACATGTATCAAGGGGTTTTTTAAACTTTCATACTTCAGATTTTGTCAATTAATACCAATTCTTTAAATATATATTTTTAAATATAAAGGAATAGTTTTCCAAGTTCAAGAAAAAATACATATTCAAAGACCATAGTTTTATTACTCTATTTTTATAATTATTAGAAACTTATATATACCGATATATTCTATTTTAGGTTATAGTAATAATATTTTTTAGATTTTATTAAATGAAATAAAGTACTAAGTGTGCATACTATTATCACTTAAGATGCTCAGTAAGTCATAATTTGACTGTTGCTTCTAGATGATTAAATGGCGCAGATTTATTTACTTGGGAGCCTAAATATAAAGTGCATAGTTTCAAGCATCATAATCCTGCATAATTTCACATTTAATGGAAGAAGAGAAAATATAAATTAATCATATAATCTATATCACTTTTAAACTCTGAAAAATATAGAAAAAGCATTTATGTGACATGTACAGTGAAGAAATTAAATGAAATCTTACTAATGTTTTTAACAGCTGAATGTTTTCTAACGTACAAAGCTAAAATTGCTAAAGAACATGCCTGAAAGTCTTACAGTAGAAAATGCTTTCATATTCATTTTGAACAACAACAACAAAACTTCCTACAACCCAGTGGAATGTAAGCAAAAGAAGTGAACTCCTGCTGTGTTATATGTTTTAAAAGAAGTGAAATATCTTCAGTACAAAGCACTAATATACATTCTGAAAGACTCTATAAAAGCACATTGTTTGCATGCTTTAAAAATGAGCTTTTTACACAGCAAAATTGGCATATGTATATTGCTCCATCTTTTCCTAAATCTCACTAAATATAAAATGCCCTATCAGCATAATCATGGAGAGCTGCAACTTGTAGACCCAGAGAGTTGCAATTGTTTGAGTTAAAAATAACATTTAAATAGCCCAGAAATGAATGTTCTACACTCTGACTTGGATTTAAGCTATTTAGCTGTAGTTGGGGCTTGCACAGTTGATGGACAGTACAATTTTTGAAGCACATAGAAAATGTAGAGGTCTCAGGATGATTAAGGGATTGTAAGAAAAGGCTAAAGGAACATGGACATAATGTTTTAAAAAAATGAAAGTGAAAAGAAAAACCCCAGATTAAAAATGATCTTGTAGTTATTCCTCAATTTGTCTAATGTTGTGGAAATGAAGGGAATATACAGATATGTTATTGAATAGGGGCATCTGTATTGAGATGTTCTGAAACTGTCTCAGATTTAACTAGAGGGTCAGAGAAGTTAGATTCAGCATAAAAATGTTTCAATAAATTTCATATAGGGATGCTAGACTGCAAAAAGCTTCCTTAAAGAACCTTCAGTCCAACACCATATCAACATTCAATTATCATCTATATTCGAATGGTCTCAGAGCTTTTCCATTGATCCCTTTTAACTATCCTATCAAATAAAAGACTAATATGCAAATTGACCATCACTCCAACACATGAGATGGCTGCCCTATGTGGTCAAAGATGACTGCCTCCATGTGGACACAAGATGGCTGCCACATGATGGTCATCAGGGGAGGGCAGTTGGGAGCGATCAGGTCAACAGGAGAGGGCAGTTGGGGGGTGATCAAGCCTGCAGGAGAGGACAGTTAGGGGTGACCAGGCTGGCAGAGGAGGGAAGTTGGGCGGGATCCGGGTCTGTAGGAAAGGACAGTTGAGGGGTACCCAGACCTGCAGGGGAGGGCAGTTAGGGATGACCAGGCCAGCAAGAGAGGGCAATTAAGGACAATCAGACTGGCAGGGGAGCAGTTGGGCATCAGTGAACAGCTGGGAGCTAGCAATCCTGGATTGTGATCCCAGGCCTACACTGGCAGTTGGACACCCCTCAAGGGGTCCTAGATTGGAGGGGGTGCAAGCTGGGCTAAGGGACAACCCTCTCCTCACCCATGCACGAATTTTATGCACTGGGCATCTAGTATTATATGTCGATATTCTTAGCACATAAAATATATAATGTCATTCTCTTGTCCACTGTCTCCTTCTGGGTACATGGAAAACTCTCTTTTTCCTCATTGAGTTTTTTTTTTTTTTATTGTAATAAAACATAACATAAATTTACCCTAAAACATTTTTTTGGTTATTTGTTTGTTTTTATCAATCTTCTCCCAAGGATATTTTTTCCATTGATTTTTAAAGACAATGCAAGCAAAGAAGAGAGCGGGGGAAGAGAGAGAGAGAAACATCAATATGAGAGAGACACATTAATTGGTTGCCTCCCACATGTACCCCAACTGGGCATCCGATGGAAGCCACAACCCAAGTTTATGCCCTTGACCAGGAATCAAACCCACAGCCTCTCAAGTGCCCATGCCGACACTATAACCATTGAACACACAAGCCAGGACACTACCCTTAGACATATATATATATATATATATATATATATATATATATATATATATATAATTACTTTTTTTGAGAGGCAAGGAGAGGGAAAGAGAGATAGAAGAATTAATGATGACAAAGAATCATTGGTTGGTTATCTCCTGCACATCCTCTATTGGTGACCAAGCCCACAACCTGGGTTTGTGCCCTGAGCAGCAAAGGAATCATGACCTCCTAATTCATTGGTCGATGTTCAACTACTGAGCCATGCCAGCAAGGCCCCTTAAAAATTTCTAAAGTGGAACATTTGTATCATTCCAAAAGGTATCCCATTAAGTGGTGGCTCTCCAATCATTCCTTTTCTCAGCCCCTGGCTAATGTGTTTTGTGTCTCTATGGATTTACCTATTATGGATATTTCAGATAAACAGGATCATAGAACATGTGGTCTTTTGTGTCTGTCTTCTTTCATTTTGTGTCTGTCTTCTTTCATTTAGATTATGTTTACGAATTTTGTCTATATTGTAGCATATAATGGTAATTCAGTACTTTTTATGGATGAACAGTGATTTATTGTATGTTTACTAGAGCTTGTTCATCCATTCATCAATTGATGGGCATTTAGGTCGTATTAGCATCATGGGTACTGTGAATAGTGCTGATATGAATATCTGTGTTCAGTTTTTGTTTGAATTCAATTCTTTTACGTATATATGTGTGACTATGTGTTTGCGTGTATTTTCAGCTTATATAACAATTCCATTTTACTTATTGAGGAACTGCCAAACTGTTTTTCAGACCTAAGTATAACTGACCTGTCATTACCATATCTTCTTTCCGTAGGCAACTTAAACTCTAAAACCCCACATTGAACTCAAATACTTTTAAAGATATATTTGATCTGGTCAATGACTCTATTAATTACCCACTTAAACAACCCTGAAATCTGATATCCTGCCTAGATTTCTCTCTTTCCATTATTTCTGACTTCAAACCTGGAAAAATTTTAAATATGTATTTTAAACATCTCTCAGATATATCCCATCTTATGCATTTCATTATTACTGACTTGATCCAGGACCACATATTTGTCTAAGCCAGGAATCAGCAAGCTTTTCTTTGTAAGGACACCATAGTAAATATCATAGGCTATATAGGTCACACAACCTGGATGCATACCAACTGCTTATCTCTGCTATTGTAATGTGAAAGCAGCTTGGACAAAGGATAAACAAATGAGTGTGGCTGGATTCCAATAATATTTACTTACAAAAACTGGAAGTCAGACCTTAGGTTGTGGATAAAGATAAAACTTAAAAAGAACAAACTAGATCTAAAATAATTTAATCTAAATTATAAAATAAAATCCACACACTTTTTAAAAATATCACAATATTCAGTCATTTGACAATGTAACATTGACAATGTCTTGTATCTAATTAAAAAATATTAGATAGAAGAAGCAAAGGATTAAGTAAATAAATAAACAAACAAAAAACTCATAGAAAAAGACAAGAGTATGGTGATTACCAGAGGGAAGGAGTAGGAGGAGGTAAAGGAAGAAAAGGGTTGGGGGAGTAATGGTATTGGAAGGAAACTTAACCCTGTGTGGTGAATACACAATACAACATATGAATGATGTATTATACAATTGTACACCTGAAATCTTTATAAATTTATTAACCAATGTCACCCCAATAAATTCAATTTTTAAAAAGAAATAGGAGATTTTGAAACATAATCAGGAAGAAAGCCAATTAGAAAAAAACACAGAAATAATAGATGATAGAATTAACAAACAAGTCTTTCAATGAACTACTTCTTTAAATTCATTTGTTTAAAGGTAACTATAAACATAACAGAGAAAGAAATAGAAGATATAAAACAAATGAACATTCTAAAGGTGAAAGCACAGTGTTTGAAATAGACTAAATAACAGCTGAGATACTGAGAAAAAAGAACTGTATCTAAAGAAAACAATAAAATTATCAATTCAGAAATAAACAGTAAATTGGGGGAAAAACGCTAACTTTTGCATGCCCATGGAACAATATTAAGTAATCTAACATTTGTAAAAGTGAAATACAGGGGGGCTGGGGGAAGAGGCACAGAGAAAGGAAGTTAGAATGAGCAGAAGAAATATTTAAAAAATTAAAAATTAATGGTCAGAATATTTCTAAATTAGAACAAAATTCTAAATCCATAGATTAAACTCAATGACTCAAAGCAAAATAAACACAAAGAAAATTACACCTAAATGAATCACTAAAATTGTTTAAAAACAAACAATAAATAGAAATCCTAAAAACAGTCAGAGAAAATGAATACATTTTATATAGATCAAAAAAACCCTCACTTCTCATCAAAACCATTTTAACTATAAGATAATGAAATTAAGTTTCTAAGTACTAGAAATAACACATATTATCAGCCTAGAATTTTAGTGAAAACAGCCTTCAAAAGTTAAAGACATTCATAAATAAGATAAAGCTCAAATAATTTGTGAATAATCAACTTATATACAATAAATATAAGATTTCTTTATGCTGAAGGAAAATCAACCAAGATAAAAGCATAGAACCATAAGAAATAATGGAGAACAAAAGTTTGTGGGTAAAGATAAAAGAATATTAAATAAAACTCATAATAAAATATAGATTTAAAATAGTTGAATAAGTAAAATAAAATGATAAAATTATGCTAAGGATGACATGGGAATAAATGGACTTAAGTATTTTGAACTTACTGACAGAGTGGCAAATATGATAATGTATATTAGATTGTAGTAAGTAAAGGATGCATGTTCTATAAAACAATTACTAACAGAATAGTAAAAATAATGCATTGAATTAACTAAATATCCATCAGGAAAAAAAATGAATCTTGATCCCCAAACCTGATCTATACTAATAAAAGAGTAAGATGCAAATGACCATATCTTCATGATGCCCACCAACCAATCAGGAGTGAGTATGCAAATTAACCCAACAAAAATGGCCAGTTAATTTGCATATGAAGGTGCTGAGGGTCCAGGAGCAGAATGGGGCAGGCCATTGCTTGGTCACCATGGTGACGATGCAGGTATTCTGCACTGCCCAGCCTCTCCAGCCCTCTGGGCACCATGGGAAGGGGGAAAGGCAGTTCTGGGCCTGAGCCAGCAAGCTATGCCAGCAGCCATGAGAAGGAAGACCCATTCTTGCCCGAATTTTCGTGCATCGGTCCTCTAGTACCATATATAAAAATGAATTCCAGATTGGTAATCTACTTAAATGTTTAAAGTAACAAGGTAAGCTTTTAGATTAAATCATAGGAAATTATTATTATAACTTTGGAGTAAGCAAATATTTCTCGTATGGGACATAAACCTAGTTATCTATAAAAGAAAGATGTAAACATTTGTGCTACACAGAAAAAAGAACAGAGGCCCAATACATTTTATTTGATGCTATACTAACTTTGATATCAAAACCAGCAAGTATAGCTCAAGAGGAAAATTATAGTCATTAATCCACAATAGAAATGTAAACATCTTAACAGAGAATCATCAAACCAAACTCAGCATTTTTTAAGAAGTATATTATGTGAGAGTTAATTAATACAAAAAATACATGATTAATTCTACATTAAAATACATGTCAATATAAATCACCACATTAAAAAATTAAGAAAAAATTGCCTTCAGTAGATGCAAAAAAATAAACAAAAACTAGAAAAAATTAATAGCTATTCCTGATTTAAAAATAACAATGCATTAAAAACTAAATCAAAATAAGAGAGAACTTTTGTGCCTTAATAAATGAGTTTTTCACAAACTCTACAGTAAACAATATTCTTATTGGTAACATATTAAAAGTGTTTTCATTAAAGTTAAAATAATAAAGATGTTTAAGTGGATATTCTACCCAATGTAATAGTCAAGCATAAATATAAAGATGAGAGCTGTTGAAAAAAGCAAAAGTTACTATGCATAATTTATAAATTTTTCTCCAGAGAAAACCCAAATAATATGCAAATTATCATTATTAATCAAATAGCTTAGCGGGATTGCTACAAAAATCAATTTCATTTTTATGATGAAATGTGAGCTTTAAAAGAGTAGAAATCACCTCAACTATAAAAACTGGTAATTAAATTAAATGTAAGAGGAAAAGTACAATGCCTTTGAAAGAGGGATTCAAAGTCATAATATGCCAATATTTAAATCCCAAAATCAATTTTAAAAATATAATAAAGGTCAATAATATTAACAGAGTTTTTACTGGAAACATAAAAGGGGGTTATAAGTTATATATGAGCATGCTAAAGATGAAGAATAGTCAAGATATTTGAGAAGTACATGAAGGAAAAACAGTGGAAAATGGGTAGGGAATGCTCTTTCACATCTCAACATCTACAGTAATAAAAGGGAAAGATGCAAATTGACCATACCTCTATGACACCGACCAGCCTATCTGAAATGAATATGCAACCCAACAAAGATGGCGGGTTAATTTGCACACACAGGCACAGAACGAAGACTGAAGGCTCCACTGCACCTGGAGCCAAGCCTGAAGGCTGAAATCCTGGCTCCCATGTGGCTCAGGTCCCAGGTGCCTGATGAAAACCTGTGCCGGCAGCCAGGGGAAGGAAGGCCTATTGCACAAATCTTCTTGCAACAGGCTTCTAGTCTATTATAAAGTTACGTAATTAAGACAGTGTCCTATTGATGCATGGATAAAAAAGACAGGGGAATACATTGGACACTTCAGAAACAGATAATCTATACTAATAAAAGGGTAATACGCTAATTATACTGGACATCTTCTTGACATCCATCCAGATGTTTTACTGGACAAAGCCACAGTGGCAGGGGCCAAGGCAGAGGTGGTTAGGGGCGACCAGGCCTGCAGGAAAGGATAGTTAGGAGCTATCAAGCCAGCAGGTAGAGGCATTTAGGGGCAATGAGGCTGTCAGGGGAGCAGTTAGGGGTGACGAGGCAGGCAGGCAGAGGAGGTTAGGAGCAATCAGGCAGACAGGCTGTTGGGTTAGAGGTGATTAACAGGCAGGCAATGGAAGGTAGGGGTAATTAGGCAGGTAGGGGATGAGTTAGTGGTATCAGGCAGGCAGGCAGGCAGGCAGGTGAGTGATTAGGAGCCAGAGGTCATACATTGTGAGAGGGATGTCCAACTCCCAGTTTAGGATTACACCCAAACCGGCAGTCAGACATCCCCTTGAGGGGTCCCGAATGGGAGAGGTGCAGGCCACACTGAGGGATCCCCCTCCCATGCATGAATTTTGTGCACTGGGCCTCCAGTGCATAACCCAGTTCGTGTGACTAAGTTGGTTAAGAATTGACCAATGTACCAGGAGATTGTTAGTTTAATTTCAGGCCAGGGCACATGGCTGGGTTTCCATCTGAGTTCCAGTAGGGGGAAGCATGCTCACAGAGCAAGAGGCCAATCTCTCAGGACCCTGCCACCTATGTCAAAAGTCTAGATTAGCCAAGAAAAAAGCATGAGATCCATGAGAGACGTCTGTGCTGGGGCTCAAAGTAGAGAAACATGTCCTTATCTTTCCTTTAGGTTCAATATACAAAAAGTAAACTTCCTTCTTTCAGAAGCCTAATTTCTGAAGCTTAATTTAATAATAGGTGAATTAGGGACAAGTGGGCCAGGCTGCATATAAATTATTGAAGAAAACCCATATAATCTACTCTGCAAAAAGTCTTCCAGGGATATCCTAGAAACATCAGACCCAGGTGTGTTTATCCTGCCCACAATCAGAACACAGAAGAATCAAATTTTGACGAAGTGATATTGAGTGTCTGCCATGCTTTTCTCCCAAATGACATCATTGAGACACTTTAGCTCCTTGAAAACACGGAATAACCTACCTCCCCCATCCCACCTCACCTTAACTATCTCTATACCTTTCAGTAAATGAACTGCTATATCTGGAAACACTTTCCCACTCCCCTTCCCACCGCAACATATATAATGAAGCAGTTGAACTGTGATTCTCTCTCTCTCTCTCTCTCTCTCTCTCTCTCTCTCTCTCTCTTTCTCTTTCTCTCTTCAGTTACAGAGAAATCCTCCCTCTGATTTTAAAGAGAATTAACATAAAATTTAATGTCGCTCTTTCTTCATTAGCAGGTTTGTTTTCAACACAGTATATTCCTTGTATGATAGAGTATTTGAAAAATATATCATTTGTTTTCTGTCTAAGACCTTTGCTAACATTAGCTCAAACTACTTTTATTTTGCCCTTGAGATAGATTCACGTAAATAATATTTTCCTTGCTAACCTCAGCAGCCTGACACAGTATATTACTTTTTGAGTCACTGTCCTCCTTTTCATTTCCAATATTTTTTTAGCCATAACTTTAAGAAAAGGCTTTTTGTAAAGCCACATTGAATACTGCTATCTCTTTATTTTCCTTAAAAATTGTATTGTAGTTCAATTATGAGGCTCTGCCCCAGAGTCTTGACTCCCATATCTATTCATTTCTTTTTTCCTCTCTCAATTTCAGATTCTTTTTATTTTGGGTGTTCAGTTTAAAGTTCATGTGGTTAATTTCTCTTTACCTACTTCTGATACTGAGAGCCCTGAGTTTTTCCTTACCAGTTGGCTATACAATGATGAGCAGTACTGCCAGGCCAAATGACTCTCAGAGAAAAAAGTGTAAGGGACACCAAATGGATGGCTCCACGTGTTTGTGAGAAAATAAAGATGTCATTGTTCATGGGTGTGCATTTTTTATCACTAGGATTAGATTTTTCTTAATGTTAAAAATTTTATGAAAAAAAATTTAAGTGCAAATTATTTGAAAATCAAATTATTCATTTCCTGGAAGACTACAGTTTAAGGCCATTACATGCAAGATATTGATGTTTTATGAATAAACAAGTTATTATAACATGGATTAACTCTTTTCTAACTTCAATGCACATAGATTAAGAGAATATTGTGAGTATAACTCACCATTGGTTAAAATTAGCAAGGTGATTATATGACAGGAGGAAATCCAATCTCCTAAAAATCTGAAAAAAAATTAGCAGTAGCAGCAACAATTAATTGCAATAATAAAACAATAATAATGGTTAATATAATTCCTTGCTATGTGCTTAGAACTAGCACTTGAATACAGCTTCACTTATTCCTCACAAAAACACCCACCAAAAAACTTAAGATATATGTGGTGTCCTTATACACTTACTTCAAATGAAAAAAAAAAAAAACAACTGGAGAAATAGTGTACACTTTTCAAAATCACATAAACATTTAGTGATAAAGATAGAGTTTTATCCAAAGTCTTGCCCTAGAAAACAAACATTTAATCCTCTGTCTGTTCAAAGGCTGTATCTTGAAAAGCAATGGCAGAAAATTCATAGGAATAAGATAAAAATATTTTAAAGAGATGAATCTACACAAACAATAAGTAAAATGTAGAAAACTTGGTTGTTATTTTTATTTTCTCACAACCCTGGGGAATGACACTTATGAATAGATTTTACCTGAGGTAGGGGGAGTGCGCATTAAAGATATAAAATTTAATGATGTATGAGAGCCTCGGTTAAATGGAACTCTTTAATTCCATTGATCAACTAGAATATGCAAGCTTTTTCACCAACATGGAGAATTTTTTTTGGTACCTCTCCCATGCATTCTTTCGATGGTCTACAGAAAATCTTGGCTAAATTTGCACTTAATGAATTTCTTGTTTCTAAAGTCTTTAATTCCCACTCTTGCCATAAGACACACTTTTCTCCTCAGTGTCCCAATCCAATTTAGTTTCTATTCTGATTCTGTAGCCTAAAATAGATGGCAAAGGGAACATTAAAGTTGTAAATAGATGAACCCATTGGAACAGGAATAAAGAAAATGGTGACAATGGGATCTCAATCAGAGCAAAATGTTAAGGAAAATCTAACAAATGTGTTTTTAAAGCAAAAAAAAAAAAATGAGGAAGCAAATCATTAAACAAAAAAAGAGATGAAAACAGTTTTGTAAACACCAAGTAATTTTTTTAATGACATACAACCAGGAAATGAGTTAAGTCTTTGTAGTAGGAGACATAGAGATTCTAGATTAAAAAGTACCTGAGAGCCAAGCCTGTGTTACTCAATGGCTGCTCAGATGTCAGGGTTGATTCCTGCTTGAGGCACATGCCTGTGTTGTGGGCTAGATCCCCAGTAGGGGGTGTGCAGGACGCAGCCTAACAATGTTTCTTTCTCTCTTATTGATGTTTCTATCCATCCCTCTCACTTCCTCTCTCCCTAAAATTAATTAAAAGTATATATTTTTTAAAAGTACCTGAGAAATGAGAGAGAGAGAAAGGACAATTGACCTGATTTTTCTTTTAATTGAGGTGCGTCTGCTATCAAAGCAGGAGAGATAACACACTCTCTAAAACATGAAAGTATGAGAGAAGCCCAGGAGGACCAGTCAGTCCATTAATTGAATTTGGGGAGCAACAACATAAGATGGAGAATAAAAATTGTAGTCCTGCAAAAAACTAAAGTATATCCACATCCAGTATATAAGTGGAGTCTTCTTAGTATTCATGAACAGAAATTATCCTAAAATTAATTGTATGTGTAAAAACCACTTCTTATGTAAGCCAGTAGTCACCCTTAAGTGACCCTCTGTTAGATATGAACATCTCACACTATGTATGTTGTGTAGGATTCTGACCACTGAGAGAGAGTGGTTGTTGGATAGGAGGTGTGATAGACTGAAGAGAAATTGGCTAAAATATTGACAGTGGCATCAGAGTCTGGGACAGAGTTGATTAATCTGGGTTCATATTGTACTTACTTGTTTCTTCTAACATAAGTTTAGTTGTTTCTAAATATAGCCACTGGATGTAGCTATTAAACACACACAGTTTTTTTAAAAATATATTTTTATTGATATTTTACAGAGAGGAAAGGAGAGAGATAGAGAGATAGGAATGTCGATGAGAGAGAAACATCGACCAGCTGCCTCTTGCACACTCCCTACCGGGGATGCGCCCGCATCCAATGTACCTGCCCTTGGCTGGAATCAAACCTGGGACCTTTTAGTGCCCAGACCGATGCTCTACCACTGAGCCAAACCAGTTTAGGCCACACACAGTTTTTAATTATTGGAATTTGGAGAGTATATCACAACTATATTTAGAATAAAGATGTCTATTGGGTATATAATAATAATAATAATAATCCTCTCATACAGAGACATTTATTGGAAAACAATATTAGAGAAGTAATTGATGTTTCTTTTCTCCCCCTTCACCCTCTTTTCCTCCTTTTTTTCTTCATCAAGTACTTAAAATTGGTTTCAAACTAATATATATTATCTTATTTCTCCAACTACAAAACTATTCCAAAGTAAGATTTGAGGAATATTTTAGAAAATGAAAGATACATATTTACATAAAGTTACAATTCTGGAGGATACACAATTATTTGTCATCAAAATATTCGTTTACCATTAAGGTTCCCATCTTTTGCCCTATACTTAGGATAAGGATCTTAAACTTTACATAAATAGGAGAGATTTAATTAAAGCTTGAAGAAATGTGTTACTGTTAATTGAATTCGTGCTACAGTTACCTTTGCAAACCAATGTTAATGAAACTCCAGTTCAAAGTGGATGGCTTTGGGGAATCGAGATCGCTATTTATTTCCTTACCTGAGATGTCATGAAAATCTTCTGAATAAAACAAAGGACCCAATTAAGAGAGTTCTCCTCTGTAACTGCCGGTCAAATTTACACACACTGCGAGGATTTCTAAGCAAAACAAGTCAGAGGCTCCAAGGCCATTGGGCAAGGTCAGTGAGCCAGGCAGGGAAACACCTCTTTGCCTTGGAAAGCCCTGCACCTGTGGAGCGGAGTGGGCGGTGCTCCTCCGCAGCTAGGTTCCGCCCCGCCCCTCCCTCCACTCGCCCGGAGTCCCTTCCCCCACTGGCGGGACCTCGCAGCTGGGCATCTCTCCGTATTACCAAGCTATAAATTGCCCTGGAGCTTAGAGACAATCAGGTCAGCTCAGCTCCCACAAGGGAAAAGCTTCTTACTTCCCAGCAGAATCGTTCAGGGGAGGGAAGAGAGGGAGGAGGGAGGAAACCCACGCTTTAGTCATCACCGTGCTGGCGATGGATGGAGAGGGATGGGGCGGAGGGAGGAGGGGGCTGGCAGAAACTGCCTCCCCAGCCAGGTCGCACTGGACCCAAAGTCTACAAACTTAGGGGTCACGGCAGTGCAAACTCCCAGGGCGCTCCCCGCCGCCGGGCCGGGAGCCTCCCGGCGCTGCTGGGTGGAGTCGCGCTCCCGGGCCCCACCTATGGGACGCAGCTTCCCTGCATCTCTCGGGTCCACAGCACCTTTCTTCCCAAGAAATCTCCGGGCACCTAGCGAGGCTCGGATTAATCTGCACCGGCTTCCGTTAGGATTATATTGTTAACCTTCGAGGGTGGCTACCTCCTGTGGCTCCGTCCGCGGACACCCGTGTGCGGCATCCCTTCCCCTCCATCCCTTCGCCTCCCTGCCCTGCCCTGCTCTGCTTTCACAACTCTGCCGGGTCAAAAGGCCGAAGACAAACTTCTGCCTCTTTATCCCGGTCTCACCCTTTCCCCCAAACCCCACCGCCTGGGGACCCCCACGCATCGCAACTCCTAGGGCGCTGTTCCAGTCTGGGCATGCTCAGTATCAGGGCAGGTTTTTTTTTTTTGTGGTTTTTTTTTGATGGAAAGTAAAGAGGAAAAAAAAAAAAAAGAAAAGAAAGAAGAATAGCTTTGTATTCAATGCCGTCTCCCTCCCGTGCTTAAGGGCTGGCTGAACAGGTTGTGGGGCATCCCCGCGGGTGCCCAGACGGCTCCTCGGATGCCCTTGGCAGCGTCTCCTTGGGATCTGCCCCCCTCCTCTCCCGAAAAGCCCCCTCCCCCAGCCCCGCTCAGCCCCCTCCCCTCTCCGGGTCCCAGTCCGCCGCGGGGATGGAGAGACACTAACGGAACTGGGATGGGCGCCGCTGGCTGCGGGATCCACCTATGATCGGCGCGCCCGGATTGGCTGCCCCGCGCAGCGTACCGAGGGGGAGCCAATCAGGGGGCCGGGGCTGGAGCTGCTGGGCGGCCGCCTCCTCACTGGAGGGATTCCTGGAGGAGCTGCAGTGTGGGGATGCTCCAGACCGAGGACTGCCCCCAGCGTCTCTCCACCTCCTCCTCCTCCTGCGGCGGCGGCGGCGGCAGGACTTAGCCGCCGCAACTTGAGGCTGCGAGCCGGACCAGCCCCCCGCCCTCGGGGTGGTGCTCCGCGGAGAGAGGGGGGGGCTCGGCGCCCCGAAGGGGTGTGTGTAGGGTGGGGGCGGCCAGCTGGGACCAGCTGGTGGCCCTGGAAAACCTCCCACACACCCACACCCACACACCCCTTTTGTGTTGCAGGCTGCCCCTCCGCGAGCAGAGGCAGTGCGAGGACGCGTGTGCCTTCGAGGCGGTCCGCCCGGGGAGAGCCGTGCGGACGGGCAACCGGCACCACCGCCTCCTGGTCTTCCCTGCAGGTAAGGCGGCGGGACTGGCGGTGCGGCCACCCGGGCTGGGCTGGTGGTGCCTATCCGCCCGAATCCCTCTGCAAGATTTTGTTCTCCGGTACCTTGGGGGTTTGGGGGTGTGGGCGATGAGACCTGCGGAGGGAGCCCGGGGTGGCCTATTGTGAGAGATCGGAGACCACATGTGCCTCTCCTGGCAAAGCACTTTGCCCGGCGCCCCCTGATTCGGAGCCTGGAGTTGATATTGGGGCTCCCCCATCTTCCAGCTCCGTCTCTCCGCCTCCGCCCCCCACCCCAATCTCAATCCCTCACCTCCACCCGCCCCCTTTTCGGTCCCTTTTTTTTCATCTTCACCCTCCTAAGCACGCACAGGGTTTCTTTCTCCTCCTGGAGAGGACTGCCTGTTCTCGGAGGAGGGAAGGGGATAGTGAAGAAAGGAGAAAGATTTCTTTCTGCGGGGGCAGAGGGGCAAGGGGGAAGGCAAGCTCTGTGGAAAGGAGAGTACAGAAAGCAATTAAACGGAATAAAGCGAGTAGACCGGCCCTCCTGCCCGGCTGTCAGAGAGGGGAAGCATCAAGTTTGCCTCGACCTCCTATTTGCAAGAGGCTCTTGCCTCTCACTTGATTCGTTCCAACGGAACAAAAATAACCCGCCGATCCAACCCACATCCAACTGCTTAATTGCTGTTGTTTTCAAGCGCCAACCACCTGACTTTTCCTGCTTTCATCTGTCCAGTGGGGCTGTTTGGTATTTGCCCATCAGTGGTAATGTCTGAACTTTGAAGTGCTTCTTGCATAGAGGAATAAAAAATAAAAATATACGATCACTTCCCTGAGGTTCTCTGGCATGGCCTTGATGTCGGGAGGCAAAAATAAATAAATAAAAATGTAAAGTTACAAACATTCGTAGGTGACACCGGTGTGATCCCGGGCCTTGGGTTTCTCCTTTGAGAGAGCTAATCTAGTTAGCTTTGCATACACGTTGGTTTTCACTTTCCTGAATATTAGTTAACCCTTTGGGGAAATGAAGCAGCCATTTAACTTTCCTGTTACAGCTACATTTGTGTATGAATTGCCATTTCGTTCTACCTTTCTACTGTCTGCATTCTATTGCCCGGATACCAAAATTCGTGCATTGCCTTATTTCCTTATAATAGTAATAGTTAATAGATGTAAACATGATGTTTATACAATTTCGTTGCTCCAATTAGAAGGCATACGGAAGCTCAGTTGGCCAAGAATCCTCCAGTACTGGACCAAAGTTTAGAAAGTAATGGTAGAAAGATAACCTCAAATTAAAAAAAAAAAAATCTTCAAGGGGAAATGTTTTTTGTTCTCAAGGAAGAGAGAGAGCAAAACCACTATGTGCCCTAACTGCCTGCTTAATAGGTCAAGTGAAAGGTACTTGTTGAACAGACCTTGATGGCAGCCTCGGCTATTTCTAATTCCATCAGCAGTGTTTCCTGTTATGCATCCGAGACAGCTAAGTGATTACTGTCAGATGGGAGAAAGTAGAGAGAAGTGTCTAGTTGGATGTAATGGGAAATCGTTCCAAGTGGGTCCTACACGAGTGCAGAGAAGCCAGCCGATGCTATTGTCCAGATAAATCCTTTCCTTTGATTTATCAGGGGAAATGCCGAGTCGTACATTTGTGTGTGGGTGTACATGGCACTTGGGATAAGAAAAGGGAATCATCTTTCTGAACTCTGCCTGATCTTCCACACCAATCTATGCACCGCAGAAAGTATTTTTTCACCACATACCTTAGTGTATGTATAAGTGTATACACCAACTGAGATAAGAGCTGGTCTCATTTAACATCCATGTAATGAATATTATTGTCTAAACATTTTCCATTTGAGGCACTTGTCTCTGCTCTCTAAGTGGAATTACCTAGAGTCACAGAAACAAGATCGTTCCAGGGCTTTGACACGTAGCTGGCTTTTTTTCCTTTGTAATGTGGTGTTTTTGTTGAAAGCTGACTAAATTTTAGAGGTGCCACCTTTTGGTTACAAGGACAAAAAGGACAATCGCTTAATTGCCTCATGTGTATACAACTGATTTAACAAGCTCAGACATGAAAAGATGTATAAAAAGGACACCAACTATTTTCCATGTGAGCAAAAGGAGGTCTGGGTTGCTTATTTTTCCACCGTCTTAGGAAAGGTAAAAGTTTAGGCTTCTTGGTTTGTGACAAAGTTTTTTCATGCCTCCCTATCAATGTTAATTACAGCAATGCCATGTTAAAGAGATGTATCTGAGTGGTTAGTTTTTAACATACTTCCGAAAAATTAAGTCTTTATGGATACTGGAAGTCCGAACTAATTCCAATATGTAGTGAGTGGATTGAGAAGAGATTTAAATTATAATCGGTCATCCCACCAAATGTTCTAATGTAACAATTTCATACAGCCTTCATCCTTTTTCTGTTTAGAAGGATATTTTATAAATGTTATCAATATTTCTGAACAAACATGGTAATTAGATATTTTTATAAAAAATGCTAATATACAGGGGAAATTTTAAAATACTAATTCCAGAAAATGCCACACAATGGAGTGTTGTTCCAGACTAGTTTTGAACTTCACTTCATAGTGAAGAATATTAGTTATCCTCTGTGGTCAAATTAGCAGATAGTTTTAATCAAGAAATATTAAAATGGGTAACATGGTGTTTACATTATTAGGTATACATCTGAGAGGATGCTAACTAAAAATGAAACACAACATAGTAGCTTGTCTTAATTATATTTGCAGAGTGAACTGGAAGATGAGTAGATGCAGAATGTATTAAAGATGTAATTTGAACTTCCTGTTAGCCTAATGACACTATGCATATAATATCAATTCATCTCTTTTGAGGTCAGTATATTAAATCAATTTAGAGTGAATTCCCCACACAGGTTTGTGGAGCCATCTGATTTCAAAGAATGTACACTCAAGACAGATATTTTTATGAGCCTGCAATACTTATAGCTCCTCTGGTTTCGAGTTTGTGGAACAGCCAGTGAGAGACAGCATTAATTCCAAATCAGAACACCATCTTTCTTTTCCTAATGGTAGTGATTAAATAATTTGGGGGGAAGAAAAGCAAAAATAAAACAGTTTGATTACATAAGGGAGCAAATTTGGTCCAATGTTACAGAATACCAAAGTTAGACTTTCTGTCATAATGTTAGTGTGGGTCTTGCAAATATTTTGCTAAATAAGTAATGGTTTTTATAACCAAATATCTAATCCATCTGTAGTTTTAAAAAGTTTTTAACTGATTTGGTTGCCATAAATGCATCTGTATCAAACGTTTAAGATGTAGCAGATGCTTTCTAGCTGAATTTGTTTTCCATAGGAATTCACCAAAGCTATTTAAGCAGGGATTGAATATGTGGCAGCCTACATAAATAAATTGTTTTTCAACTAGCATTTAAAGATGTATAGGATGAGGCAAAGGAAGGCTTGTACTTGTTCCTATGGAAAATAATACAATGGTTAAATAATATGTGAATAAGCTCTGTGTTCCATGCACTTACATTTATAAGCCTACATTTACCATTTACCACACCATATATATATATATATATATATATATATATATGGATATGGATATATATGTGGATAAATATATATAAAATTTTTAGAAAATTTTCTAAAAGGATTATAGACTAATGGACAATGTTATATAATCTGCTGACACTAACGGGTACTCCTGTAACCATTCAAAGAAAGATGACAGTCTCTTAGGGTTGCTTTTAATAGTTCTTTGGTTGAAAGGCTAGGAATACCCAGAAGAAAAACTGATGGGGGTAGGGTTCTTTCCCTTTAAACAGCCCTTCTATGGGTTTGGGAACAAGTGATTTTTATTTGAACCATGGATTAGGAAAAAAACTCCCAGTAACAGAAAATGTACTTCTATATAAAAGTAACAAAGTAAGATGAAATAATCTTTTTCTGTGACTTGGACATAATGGGGCAGTTTCTGTTTTTCTAAGGCTTTTATCAGGTCTTTCTTTCCATGTTTGCATAAAAGTAAGCTTGTTCTTAATCTTTTACATATTTGGATGATATGATTATTGTTGCTTTTTCAGGTAAAGGGGTATGGATTGGTATATTTAATAATTTCTCTAGGAATTATTAACATTTTTTTCATAATATTATGTAAACTTTAGTAACACTTCTTCAGTTAGTGTGGCTATTTTTTAAAAAAGCAGATATTTAATCTTTTTAATTTGAAGAGAACACATTTTCCTTCAGCTTAGCTGTCATTTTAAGAGAGTTCTTGAAGAGCTACCTTTATATTGGCTACAAGGTAAACTGTGGTAGCAGCGTATATGAACATCACTCTACTCTTATATGATAATAATAGAAAAATAAACTTATTTTAAAATATATTGATAATATGTTCATACTATCTATTGCAAATACGGCAATGTGCTGTCTTTTCTTGTATATATGAATAAAAATTTAACCTTTGCTGTTGAGAAATACTGCTATGTCGTAGAAAGACTAAGCAACCAGAGAATCAATTTCTGTTGTTTTAAATATAATTTTAAAGATCCTATTCCAAAGAAACTTCCTTTTAAAATATTTATTTCCCTAATTTAAAACAATATTTAAGAGAGATCTAAAACAAATTAACACCTAATGTAGAATAAAATAGCACATTCATGATAGTGTTAGTAATAATTTTCTGCCACATCTTTGAAAAATATAGAGCAGATTTTTAAAAAATTTCTATAATTTTAATATTTAGTTAAATCACAAGTTTTAATTGTTTCCAAATAGTTCTGATTCTCTTTGGGTTTGTTTTGTCTCCATAAGTGCACTCAATGCTTTGAAGGGATGTGGCATTTTGATTTTCAGAATTTGCCAGTAATGCAAATAAGGCGAGGTCAGAGGTCATCTTTGTTGGTTACTGCTATTGTGTAGATACAAAGGAAAAATACTGGTCATTCCTATATTGGTCTCACATGTATATATAGTATGTTGAGCATAGGAAGTCATTTTGTTAAAGAGGTGTTCTGGAAAATTGTAATTCAAATGAAGATAATAAATACTTCTATTTCTTAGTTGTTTGTACAAAATGAAAGCTGAAAAATTTCCACATAGAATGAGGATGTTTTCTCTCACTAGTATAAAAATCTGTTGAAACTATTCGGTTAAGATGTAATTTCTTAAATTTTCCTGACATCCCTGTCAGATAACATTTTATTATAAATACTAGATTACAACCCTTCTACAGCAACCCCAAATTCTGTGCCTGAGACAATTAGCTAAGTGCCTCAGTCAGGAGCTAATCTTTTATTGAAATATCAAATTAATCAAATCTAGGTATGGAACTGAAATTTGGTCTTACCTTATTCAAGTGAAACTATTTCTCTGTTTGGGAAATGTAGCTTTGCTTAATTCTAAAGAGTTTAAAATTCGTATATTAACTATTATTTTTGCCAAAGGGTATTATATAAGTAAAAGGAGTTGTGTGTTGTTTTATGCAATAGGAAATGTTTTCATTTTATTTCTAAATAATTCAAAGATAATCAAGGATAAAATGCACATAGGCACTTAGAAACACAAATCAGAAGATTATTTAAGAACTAAAGGCCCAATGCACGAAATTCTTACAAGAGGCTCTGCCACCGGCCACCATAGTGGCCACCTCTGCCTCAGCCCCTGCCATCGCGGCTTCGTCTGGAAGGTTGTCCAGAAGGATATCTAAATGGACCTCTGGTCTAATTAGCATATCATGCATTTATTATTATACATGTAAAACATTCTTAAACTGCAATCGGTTAAATGAGATGTACTCTCTCTTGTCCTCTTCCCACACCCTCCCAGATTTCAACCATCTTTCAGTCACATGGCGATAGAGGGAGAATCAGGCAAACCCACCTCACACCACTGGTGAGAGCTGCCTGGGGGTGCCTCCTGGGTCAGCACCTGTTTTCGCTTGAGGCCCATTTCCTTCCTGTACCCAGCCTCCTTGCTTGTCACCCTAGGCCTCGCTCCAGCTTGGAAGCAGGTGATTGGATTTACTAATTGCTATAGTTGCGACTCATTGCATATCTTCATTATCAAAAAAGGCAAAAAGCACATGAAATACTCAGACAAAATATACACAGCTACACCAAATTTAGTATTTATACTTAGAAAATGGGATATTAAAAGGTACATGAATTTTAGGATAATTGATAAAATAGCTTTTGTTTTATGAGATTTATTTTGATTACTCACAAGTGATCCAGGAAAAGGTGAGGTTGTTGTTAGTCATGAGTCAGTATGACTGTTTTGTTTTTTTAAACTAATTTAAACAAGTTGATAAAACTTAAATAATTGTTAAAGAGAACTTCAGATCCTTGGATTGGCTTTAATACTTCCCAAATCCACCTGTCTTGTTATGAAGACCCTTAAATATTCACATCCTCATCCTCCTCATCACACACCATTGACAACAGATTTGTTTTTCTATGGAATCTGTGGTATCATTGTGGTTTTAGGATGGATTACTAACAATCTATTTTCAAATATAATTTTATGTGAGAGTTGCTGAAAGTATAAACAACATAGCATCAGAGCAGCAGGCTACACTTGCTAAAAATGTCAGTTTAAAATTGTTTGCTCTTTCTTGAGAAGGAAAAAAGCCAAGTGATGCTATTTATTTCCTCATGATGTCCTGCACTCCACTATTGTATGCAATATAGCAGTACATAGCCCTTGTTCACCACCTTCAAAAATGCTTATTTATGAAGAAAAAATATCGCCAGCATGTGTTTTTTAGGCAAATGACTCATTTGGCTTTTAAAACAGGAACAGTGGTTTAACAGTTCACTAAGGCCTAACTGGGCTCTTCTAGCAACTCATACTTTGAGTTAGCTAGATTATTAAGAAGAAAAGTTGACACAGTTTCTCAGGAAAAAGAAAGGTAGCAAAGCATTGAATCTGTTTCTGACTTGGAATGTCTGCCAGATCCTGGTTTACAAGGCTGGCTTTCTGCCTAATTCATAGCATTTTCATCGGATTTAAGGAATGAAGAAAGTGTGAGCCATTGGGCATTAGAGACTCTTTCTAGAGCACCAGAATCCCTTCTATAAATAGAATAACATCATCAATATAAGGCCACAGGTTTTGTATTTAAGTATATATAAACCAGACCAATGTATGCCTAAAAGGGCTTGAGTTTTATCTATCTGCACTTAGGAAAATGAGCTTATATAATAACATAATGTTACAAATAACATCTGTTTTTATTGCTTTATTAAATTACTAGAGGCCCACGGCATGAAATTCCTCCCTGGGGGAGTGTGTCCCTCAGCTCAGCCTGCACCCTCTCCAATCTGGGACCCCTTGAGGGATGTCTGACTGCCATTTAGGCCTAATCCTAAATAGGCAGTGGGACATCTCTTTAACATCTCTTTAACTGCTGGCTTACAACTGCTCACCTGCCTGCCTTCCTGATTGCCACTAACTGCTTCTGCCTGCCAGCCTGATCACCCCCTAACCACTCCCCTGCCAGCCTGATTGATGCCTAACTGCTCCCTTACCAGCCTAATTGCCCCTAATTGCCCTCCCCTGTAGACTTGATCGCCCCCCAACTGCCCTCCCTTGCAGGCCCAGTCCCTCCCAACTGCCTTCCCCTGCTGGCCATCTTGTGGTGGCCATCTTGTGTCAATATGGGGGCAGCCATCTTGAGCGTTGGAGTGATGGTCAATTTGCATATTACTCTTTTATTAGAAAGGATAATATTAAATTTTAAAAGCCAAGCAATGACCTTGAGATATAACTGACTTAAATAATTCAAGGAAGTGATATTTAAACAAAAAGCCATATACTCCTAAATTAACTAAAACTGCCCTGCTTTTTAATTGTGGGGAAAAAGAACAAAAAGTAATTGATATATATTATCAATTTCCCCCCCAAGGGAATCATATACACTTTCTGAATCACTCTTAGACACCACAAAATGAATACTAATGAGAGGAGAGAGCTGACTTCTCCAGGAAAAAGTGGAAGAGGCAAGTTCTGTTATGCCTTTAAGAATCTGTCTCATCATTTATATATTGAATAGATAGCAACAGTTTCATTTCTCTTGACTTCTGGACTTTTAGACCTGTATGCATTGAAGCATATTACTACTCACTGCCAGAATAGATTTGTTCAGCTCTTCCACTAAAATAGTAATATAGCAATTTTTTGCATTCCCTCTTTTCCTTTCTTATTTTCTTCCTCTTCTTATTCTTTTTACCATTCCTTTTTTATACTTTAATGAATTATCTTTTTCTAATCACTAACTGATAGCTTGGTACGCCAGGCTCCATACTAATGGGTAATTTTTTGTCAGTAACAAATAAATGTATTTCTTAGTTTTTATACATTTTAGGTTAGTTTTATGAAACACATGCATAGATAAGTATGGGAGCAGGTTCTTAATTTGTTTATGTAACTGGTACACTTAAAGGGAATATGTCATGATTTTAAAGTTTTTTTATAAATAGGTTTTATTGATTTCAGAGAGAGGAAGGGAGAGGGAGAGAGAAACATCAATGATGAGAGAAAATCAATCCATCTGCTTTCTGCAAGCCCTGTACTGGGAATCAAGCACAAAACCCAGGCATGTGCCCTGACCAAAAACCAAACCATGACCTCCATCTTCATGAGTCCATGCTCAACCATTGAGACACACCAGCCAGGCTAGTGTTTTTAAATTCTTAAATATAAAGTCTTGCCTATTGATCATTTCTACAACAAAATTGACTGCAGAGAGAAAATACAACGATATTTAAAAGTGGAAGAACCGTGGTTAGTTTGCTTAGTGTTTAGAGTGTTGAGCCATGAGCCAAGGGTTCCAGGGTTTGAGTCCAGGTCAAGGGCTTGTATATCCATTGCACATTCCCCAGCCCCAGCAGGTGCAGGAGGCAAATAGTCAATGTGACTCTCACATGGATCTCTCTCTTTCTCTCTCTCTCTCTCTCTCTCCTTCTCTCTCTCTACCCTCTCTCTTTCTTCCCCACTCTCTCCCTCCTCCTCTCTCCCTTCCACTCTCTCTAAAAATCAATGGGAAAATATCCTTGGATGAGGATTAAAAAAAAAAGTAAAAATAAATGACATGTACTATTAGGTAGCTTTTTTATTTTTATTTTGCTCTTTCAATGATAAATAATTGTTTTCATGGTAGTTGTATAACACTATATTTTATAAAAATTAAATTGCCTTTTTTGATTTTGATAATGAAGAGATTCTCTATTTTACAGATAAAGGAGACTGAGCAGTTAAGTGATCTGCCTGCAGTTACACACATAGGAAGCCTTTTATAATTTTTTCTACAGAAGCATAGGGCCTAGCACTTAGAAATGGGGGAAAGTATGTATTTTAATTTTCTCAAAATATAAAAACTACTTTTCTCTTTTTACCAAAATGAAAATAAAATTCTAACATTATACCCAATGTTGAATTACATAGTCTTTATTATTTTTGTTAAAAACGTAAGACAGCCAAAATCGGTTTGGCTCAGTGGATAGAGCATCGGCCTGTGGACTGAAAGGTCCCAGGTTCAATTCCGGTCAAGGGCATATACCTTGGTTGCAGGCACATTCACAGTAAGGGTGTGCAAGAGGCAGCTGATCGATGATTCTCTCTCATCGATGTTTCTAACTCTCTCTCCCTCTCTCTTCCTCTGTAAAAAATCAATAAAATATATTTTTAAAAATAAAATAAATAAAAACATAAGACAATTTTAATAAACTATCATTACTTATATTACTCTAACTGTGAAAGAAATCATATTTGTATTTTAAAATTATTACAGGAACAGTTTTTATTTTTTTCTCATAAAATTACAGGAATAGTTTTTGAATCTATAAAAGAAATCACTAAGCCTGAGTCACTAGGCTCAGCTGCCCTTCAATCATTGCTGTATAACTGTGACATTAGATGTCATTTCACTGTTTTTCTTATTTATAAACTTAGTAGTATTAAGCCACTTCCTTGAGTACACAGAAAAGTGGTTGGAATAATGTGTGTAGCTTATTACAAATTCTTCAACCTCATCATGTCTCATTTTCTCATTGGTACTCACACATATAATTTCTTACTGTTTTCTGAATCTAACATTAATGGAAGTTGTTGAATCTACGGATGCCTTTTCTCTTTTATTCCAAGTTAGAAAGAGGTAGGAAGAGAATATATCCAAGCTCCAATTATTATTCATCCCTAATGTGTGAAATCCATCAATTGGCAATTCTTTGTATTAAGACTCAAACACAATTGGGAGTGATTGTCAATTGCCATGCACATTGCAATGTGGATTAACATAATTGACTTTCTAGCTGAGCTGATATAAGGAAACAGGAGTTTTAATTGGGAAAGGCCTGTAGAAAGAATGCAAGATTAATGAGAGCATAGGATAGGTATTTATGGTGATTTTTGGACAAACGCAGGGTAATCATATTCTTGTATTCTTAATATGTGTCAGCATCCTTTTGTGTGCTTTTGCATACTTCATTCCATTAATATTCCCAATTACCTTATGAGATTGGTACTAGTTTACCTATAATTTTTAAATGAGAAAATTATAGGAAATAAATAACTTGCCAGAGTCACATAAATATTATGTAGCTGGATATGGTTTCAACCCCAAACAGTCTATAGATATAAAGCCAATACTCAACCAGAAATAATCACATTAAGCTCATCACTGGCCAGAGAAGAGTACAGATGCTATCAAAGAGGTAGAGATGACCTACAGAGATTGGAGAGACATAGGCAAACTTTATCCACTTCATAGCATTGTGATCAAAACATTAAACTTGGAATCTTCTGGATCTGAGTATAAATACCTACTCTGGCATGGTAAACTTCAATAAGGTAGTTCATACTAAAAGTTTCATTTCAGGAAGGGAAATATAGTAATGTTTGCAAATTTCTTTTCTGTTATCAAATGGCAGATCTCACCACTTTTGCCCCACCCTCCTCTGTTTTTTTTTAATTTTATTTGTTTGTTTTGTTTTGTTTTGTTTTAGTCAGGAACTCTTTCATTTATAAAACTGTCACCAAACTCAAAATGGTTTAACCACTCAGGTGGTTAGATTTAAGGGATTTTAGAGATCAGGTTACCATAAAGTTTAGGAATATTCCTTATTTTGTCATAGCTAGAAGTGGAAAATCAAACCATCTGATCAGATCCAGACCTATTGCTTCTTATTCCACACTCACCTCCCCACATTGTCCCCTCCTCCTCTCTGTTCCTGTTCTGCCAGTGGGTTGATGGTTATATGAGCTTAATGGTTATATGATTACTTATAATCGCATATTGGCTTTGTAAACATAGACTGCTTGGGTTTGAATCTACATTCTATTACAATTTAATTCTACTTTTCTCTAGCATTGCTTTATTTAGAGCCATATTCTTTCTTTACAGTGCTAAGGATGTTTCTAGTGACCATAGGCTTATATAAGAAAATGTGTAGAGTAAATGTCTTCTTCCTCCCCCAAAATTTCCAGAATATTGTTTGATTTGGAACAACTTAGATCATGTGTCCTGGACCATTCATTATGATGAGGGTGGTGAAATAATGATATTTTCCCAAGCCAGGCCTTGTGTAGTATCTGGATTTGAAAATTAGACATAGCATTACTTATCTATAGAGAAAGAGAACTCTGCTGTTTCAAGAAGAAAAGTGGTTAGATTTAGGACAGGAAAAAAGCAACACATGCGGACTAGCTCACAAGGTAAGAGCAACAACGGCCCATCAGAAAGGACACTGGCTAGCTTTAATGCTGGGGCAGGATGGCTCCAGGAGAGTCAGGGAATTCTAGGGAAAGGTGCATAGTATTTGAGGATATGGAAAGAAGTGGCACAAGGATGGCTGTTTACAAACGAGTGTGGAGTATTCAATAATTTAACACAGATATAAACTATACCAGTGTGAAAAGGCTGACCAGCAGACAGAGCACTAGGGCAGAGTTGAGTGTCTTTAACTCTCATTGGGTCCTTGCGTTATTGCCTTGGCTTCTTTCTTTTTTATTACAGAGGCTTTTATTACTTGTAAGGCTTGAGGATTTTTTAGGGTCTCAGCCCAGTGGAGCTGAGAACAGCCAACTGAAGTCACTCATAGAGCCACTTGTATACATATCAGTACTTCAAATTTTTGTTAGTTTTGTGTAGGGAGTGTTATTTCAAAAGGTTTATAAAGTTTTATTTTATAATTGCCCCAACTGCATATACATGACTATAGATGCGATAGAATAATTACATGAAAACACTGTAGATTTTCTCTTTGCTGTACCATAAACTGAAAAGTAATTAATTAGGAATAATGTATTTCTTCAGTAAGTGCCATGATGTGCCTACAACTGTTTTGAATGCTGGGGATACAGAAGCAAACATCAGAAAAAGTTTTTGTTTTTATTTTCTAGGGGAGAATGTAGAAATTAAAAACAACAGCAAAATATAACTAAGGCAGTGTGAAGCATTGAGATATGCTATAAAATAATAAAACAGGCTAATAAGTAAAACAATGTAATACTAGGGACTCTGGTCAACCAATAATATATAAGCTGAGACATAAAAGGAAGATAAGTCAGCTGTGTAAATGTCAGAGGAAGACTTTGTCGATAAAAGAAACCCCAGTGAGGAAACTGCCGTGGGAATGAGTTTGGTCTACAGTAGTTCCTCCCTCCTACCCAGCCCATGGTTTTGCTTTGCATGGTTTCATTTACCCAAGGTCAATTGCAGTCTAAAAATACAAACTAAAATTCAGAAATAAATAACTCATAAGTTCTGAATCGTGTGCTATTCTGTGCAGTGTGAAGAGATCTTGTGCTGTCCCATTCCATCTCGCCCAGGACTTGAATCATGCCCTTTTCCAGCATATTCACCCTGTGTGTCATCACTGCGTGTGAGTCACTTAGGAGCCATCTAGGTTATCAGATCAACTGTGGGCTCCCGAGGTATTGCAGTGCCTGTGCTCCAGTAACCCTTATTGTACTTAGGAATGGCCTCAGAGTGCATGGGTAGTGATGCTGGCAATTCAAAATGCCAAAGAGAAGCTGTAAAGTGCTTTCTTTAAGTGAAAGGTGTGTCTGCATAGGAAAAAACATAGCTTGTGTTGGGTTTGGAATAGTCCATGGTTTGAGGTATCCACTGGGTGATCTTAGAACATGTTCCCGGTAAATAAGGGCTACTGACTCGCGGTAGAGACAAAGGGCAAATGTAGCTGAGTGTAAAGATACTGGTTTCATGAGTTTGACTCTGCTTTAATATTTTAATTAAAAATAATCTATAGCCCTAACCAGTATAGCTCAATTGGATGGAGCATCTTCCAGTGTACCCAAGAGTTGAGGGTTCATTTCCCTGTCAGGGCGCATACCTGGGTTGTGGGTTCAATTCCTGGTTGGGGCTTGTGTGGAAGGCAGCCAATCAATGTTTCTCTCTCTCATCAATACTTCTCCCTCTCTCTCCCTTCTTTTCTTTCTCTAAGCATATGCTGGGGTGAGGATTAAAAAACAAACATACAATTTGCAAAAATTATTAAGGAAAAATTCAAAACAATGATTGTACACAGTCTAAACATTATTGAAATATATTTGTGTCTCATTTCTACATGATATGATTTCAGACTGTACATATGCTTACTTTACTTGTTATGGCTACACTCATGGAATACATCCTATTTCTACCCTGACGTTCAAAATGTATTTTCAGATGATTTATAGGTGTATATTTCATCCTCCATTTTCATCTTGAGAAGAATAACTCCTTTTATATTCCATAGACACTTATTGTATATGTTTTGTGAAATCTTTATAACCTTCCTTCTTTTGCCTTACCTTCTAAGGGAATGGAGCACATGGCCTACCCCAATTTTATTATTTCTCTGAATTAAGTGAACACCTTGACTTTTTATCACAGTAATAATTTTTTTCAGTGTAATTTCCTTTTGAGTATATTTTTGATAATATCCTACAAAACTCTAATTTAGATTTTGAAACAAAAGTAAATAAACACTGAGAACATAATGAAACAAATTATTTTGTGTCGATTATAATTTAGACAACACAGGTCTCAGAGCATTAACCGGAAATTATTTTTCCTCTATCTAGTTTCATATCCTGGTTTCAAGAACTCAATAACCAAAGTCTACCTGGGTCACTCTGTGATAGTAAACTAGGTGCTTACAGAGGCATATTAACTTTTGTGAGGCTGCAGTACCGCTCAATGCACTGCCGCAGTAATGAAGCAGTAATTAAAGCGTCAATCTTAAAGGGCCCTCTTTTCCCCCCTAAGACTCCTATACACATTATGCTCTGATAATAACATATTTTGAAAATGCAGTTTTCTTTGCTGAGTTCACTTTAAACAACCTGTATATGAGCACAGCAAGAGTATAATAATGGACTGTTCTGGTTAAGAGGGGCATGCTCTGTGTTTTCCTTATGTGTGGAGCCAAGGCTCTTTTCTATCCTAAATATCTTATGCTTTAGGACACATGCACATATATATTTGCATATGTAGTATATTGAATTTTTTAATGTATCCGATCAATCTACTACATGTAAGTTTTCAGGATTTCGCCATGCTGGTTTTTTTGTTTGTTTGTTTGTTTGTTTTTGTTTTTAAATCATTCTGATTCTCCAGTGCCTTAAAGAAGGTAGGAGGAGAGCATTCTATAGAATGTTTATTGGGTGAGTGAATGAATCCACTAAGTTTATATTTTCTAATGTTTTTCAGTGACATTCAAACTCAATACATAGTCAAACACACATACATGCAAAATGAACAAAAGTTCTATGAAACATTTCTTACTGCTGTTGGATTTTATATTATTTTAATCCAAGTCTCTCCTTTTTTTCCCTAATTCATTAAAACATACTGGTCCTAATCAACCAAGTTAATGTAACAATTTACTAATGGGGAACAATCTTTAATTTTAAATACTTCCCCCCCAAAATATTAAGAGTTTTCAAAAAATCATAATACATTTAAATCTCATTAAGCATATGTGAATATATAGGAACTTGCAGTGGCTTATTTTAAATATAAGGTACTATCATACTGTAAATGCATATAATTTAATATAAATTTCATACCAAAATTAAAATGTTATTGCTATATTTACATATAGGTGATTTTGTGTGAATTTGCACTGTTTTGTTTTTTTTCTTTTTTTTCTTTAAAGCTCACAATAAATTTGGCACGAATATTGTGATTGGCTTTTCTCAACCAAGTAGTTCCATGTTGGTCTGCTATCTTTTGAGGAATTCAGTTAATAGCTACTACCATGTTTTCCCGAAAATAAGACATCCTCCGAAAATAAGACCTACTTCATGGAACATAATACATCCCCTGAAAATAAGACCTAGCGCATCTTTGGGAGCAAAAATTAATATAAGACACTGTCTTATTTTTGGGGAAACAGGGTAGTTAAAATAGCTATCAGTTAAAAGACATAAACTTTCTTGAAATTGTTTTAATACATTGCACTCTTTTTTTGTTTATGGATACACTTTATTTTTAAAAAATATTTTTATTGATTTCAGAGAGAGGAAGGAAGAGGAAGAGAGAAAAATATCAATGATGATAGGAAATCATTCATCAAATGCCTCAAGCATGCTCCCTACTGGGGACTGATCCAGCAACCCAGGCATGTGCCCTGACTGGAAGTGAACCCTGGCCTCATGTTTATTGGGTGATACTCAACCACCGAGCCATACCAACTGGGGTGGATAAACTTTCCTGTAGAGTGGAGGAATATACAGAGCTCTGATAGATTGTTTTTCTACCTATAATGTAATGAGTGGAGAACTCCTCTATGGAACCAAGAGACAACGAAGACTGAGCATAAGTATTCAGGGTTTTGTGTTCAAATTAAAAAACAAATAATACAAAAACTCTCAACCGGCCTCCAACTTCATGATGTAGAGATTTTAGTAGATGGTTTACCTGACACTATCCTGTGCTAATATGTAAAGATCTGTGAGCCTGGCATTTCTCTACAAGGTAATTAAATAAACAAGTGGCCCAGCAAGAAATGCTCTTTTGACTGCCCTATCATCTATGTGAGTTTTCTCATAATAGTGGATAAGGATGGAGATTATGTATTTAATCCTTTAATCATTCATTAACCTCCTCAAAATTATTTACAGTACAAACTCCCAAAATTACCAACCACCAATACAAAAATAAAGTGTAGTTCAGTTAAATGAGACACTGTAAGCAAGTAATGTTAATATACTCAGATGTGAATTGTGAAATAATCAGGATAGTGTAGAATATGCTATGGTAACAAGCAGTACAAAAATCTCAGTAGATTTAACACTTAAACCTTACTTTTTTCTCATATTACATAATTGTGGATTATTGTGTGTGCATGTCGGGGTAGGAAGAGGTCTTCTGATTTATATAGTTATTCAGGGAACCAGATTGATGAGGGCTTCAAGGTCTTATAACACTGACATCCTATGTAATAAAAGGCTAATATGCAAATTGACCAAACCTTGTAATGACCAGTCAGTTCCCTATGATGCACACTGAGCACTAGGGCACAGACGCTCAATGCAGGCTCATGGCTGACAAGCGCAGTGGTGGTGGCGGGGGCCACTTCTGCCTCTGCAACAGAGCTAGAGATGTCAGATGGACAGCTTAGTCCTGCTCCCTGTGTAGAGCAGGCTTAAACCACCAATAGATCATCCCTCAAGGGCTCTCGAACTGTGAGGGGGCTCAGGCCAGGAGGAGGGCCCCTGAGTGCATGAATTTTGTGCACTGCACCTCTAGTTTCAACATAATGATTAAGGATTCATTGCAGTAGAGAGGAAAAGACTATGTTTTCTCACCAACAATGAACATCTTTGACCCTAGTCACAGAACATTTGCTGGATCCAGTCTACATGGCCTGTGACTACAGGGGAATAAGAAGTTTAACACCCTTCACCCCAACCCTGGCCTTGAAAGGAGAGGATATTACAAAGTCCTTTCAACCTCTTCTGTAAGTCTCAACAGGAAAGTGAAAAGCTTTTTAAAAGCACTTGAGAGGGAATGATCAATTAGTCAAAACAGTGATGGCTTCACAGAGGAGGCGATTCATCAGCTACACTCTGAAGATCCTTGAATTATTATGAGAAATGCGTAGTTTTTTTCTTCACCTGAATCTCAAACAATGTATATGTATTTGATTAAGAATGCCAGCGCTTCTGGCCAATTTAGAGAGTGAACTAAATCATTTATGAGTTACTAGAAAGTCTAATATAAAATACAACCACCAATTTAATAGATCTATTTGGACATCTTAAACATACCTCAAATTTGCCATCTCCCAAATGGAAGTCATTCTCTCTTCACCAACAAATCTAGTCCTTTCCTAATATTTTTGATCCTAATGAATGAATCTACCATTCATCTGGTTGAGTTATCTAGAAATCTGGAAATATATAATGTCTCAATCATTTTTGTTCAGAAATATCCTTTGGAATTTCAAATTTGCTCTACCTCCATTCCCATAAGATAATCATACAAATTTATCTTAAGTCTGCTGCTCATTAATATATATATATATATATATATATATATATATATATGCATGTTATCATTTGAAGTATTACAAATAATAGTACATATGTCTTCTTTTCTCCCCCATTGACCTTCCCCAGCCTTCCCTACCCCTGGCACGTGCCCTCACCCCCCTACCCCCAGTGTTTTGTGTCCATTGGTTATGCTTATATGCATGCACACAAGTCCTTTGATTGATCTCTTCCCTGCCAACCCTCCCCAGCCTTCCCACTGATATTTGACAGTTTGTTCCATGTTTCTCTGCCTCTGTATCTTTTTGTTTCATCAGGTTATAATGTTCTTTTTTAAAAATTATTTTTTATTGATATTTTACAGAGAGGAAGGGAGAGAGATAGAGAGCTAGAAACATCGATGAGAGAGAAACATCGACCAGCTGCCTCTTGCACACCCCCTACCAGGGATGTGCCCGCAGCCAAGGCACATGCCCCTGACCGGAATCGAACCTGGGACCCTTCAGTCCGCAGACAAACACTCTACCACTGAGCCAAACCGGTTTCGGCAATTATAATGTTCTTTATTATCCATAAATGAGTGAGATTTTGTGGTATTTTTCTTTCATTGACTGGCTTATTTCACATAGCATAATGTTCTTCAGCTCCATCCATGCTGTTGCAAATGGTAAGAATGCCTTCTTCTTCCTCTTCTTCTTCTTCCTCTTCTTCTTCTTCTTCTTCTTCTTCTTCTTCTTCTTCTTCTTCTTCTTCTTCTTCTTCTTCTTCTTCTTCTTCTTCTTCTTCTTCTTTTACAGCAGCATAGTACTCCGTTATGTAGATGTACCATCGTTTTCCAATTCACTCATTTGCTGATGGGCATTTAGGGTGTTTCCAAATCTTACCTGTGGTAAATTGTGCTGATATGAACATAGGGATGCATATATCCTTTCTGATTAGTGCTTCTGTTTTCTTGGGCTATATTCCTAGAAGTGGGATCACGGGGTCAAATGGCAGTTCCATTTTTAATGTTTTGAGAAAATGCCATAATGTTCTCCACAGTGGCTGCTCAAGTCTGCATTCCCAGCACCAGTGAAGGGGGGGTTCCTTTTTCTCCAAATCCTCTCCAGCACTTGTTTATTGATTTATTGATGAGAGTCATTCTGACAGGTGCGAGGTAGTACCTTATTGTTGTTTTGATTTGCACCTCTTGTTTGACTAGTGACTAGCATGTCTCTTGGCTTTCTGAATGTCCTCTTTTGAAGTGTTTATTTAGGTCCTTTGCCCATTTTTTGATTGGATTATCTTCTTTTTGTTAAATTGTATGAGTTCCCAATAAATTTTAGAGATTAATCCCTTATCAGAGATAGTATTGGCAAACATGTTCTCCCATGCAGTGGGCTTTCTTATTGTTTTGTTAATGGTTTCTTTTGCTGTGCAGAACCTTTTTAGTTTGATATAGTCCCATTTGTTTCTTTTCTTCCTATTTTCCATTGCCCTAGGAGCTGTTTTGGTAAATATACTGCTATGATAAATGTCTGCTATTTTGCTGCCTATGGCTTCTTCTAAGATTGTTATAACTTTTTCTTATGTTTAAATCCTTTATCTATTTTGAGTTTATTTTTGTGTATGGTGTAGGTTGGTGGTCTAGTTTCATGATTTTTGCAAGTATCTGATCAGTTTTCTCAACACCGTTTATTGAATAGACTGTCTTGACTCCATTGCATGATCTTGCCTCCTGTGTCAAATATTAATTGAGTATAATGGCTTTGGTCAATTTCTGAGTTCCCTATTCTGTTTCTTTGGTTTATATGTCTGTTCTTGTGCCAGTACCAGGCAGTTTTAAGAACCACGGCTTGATAATATATTTTGATGTCTGGTATTGTGATCCCTCCAACTTTATTCTTTTTTCTCAGGATACCTGTGGCTATTCAGGGTCTTTTTTATTCCAGATGAATTTTTGGAGTTTGTCCTAGGTCTTTGAAACATGCCATTGGTAATTTAATAGGTATTGCATTAAATCTATAGATTGTTTTAGGTAGTATGGACATTTTAATGATGTTGATTTTACCAATCCATGAATATGGTATGTTCTTCCATTTGTTTTGTCTTATTCTATCTCTTTTTTTCAATGTCCTATAATTTACTGAGTATACGTCATTTACATCCTTAGTGAAGTTCATTCCTTCACTAAGGATGTAAGGAGGTATCTTATTTTTTAGGTGTAATGATAAAAAATAAGAAGGTATCTTATTTTTTAGGTGCAATGATAAATGGGATTGTATTTTTCATTTATGTTTCTGTGAGAAATTGGTGTATAAAAAGGCAAGAGATTTCTGGGTGTTAATTTTGTGTCCTGTCACATTGCTATAATAATATATTAGGTTTATTAGTTTTTCAATGGAGTCCTTAGCGTTACCTATGTATAGTATCATGAAATCTGCATATAAGGACATTTTTACTTCTTATTTTCCAATTTAGACGCCTTTTATTTAATTTTCTTGTCTGATCCCTATGGCTAGTACTTCTAGTACTATGTCTAACAGGCTTGGTGAAAGTGGGCATCTTTGTCTTCTTCCCATTCTTAGGGGATGAGTTTAGTTTTTGCTCATTAAATGTGATGTTGGCTGTAGGTTTTTCATATAGGGCTTTTATTATGTCCAGTTATGATCCCTCTATTCCCAATTTGCTGAGAATTTTTATCAGGAAAGAGTGTTGGATTTTGTCAAATCCTATTTCTGCATCAATGAATATGATTATGTGATTTTTGTCTCTCAGTTTGTTTATGTGATGTATCACACTTATTGATTTGCAGATATTGTACCATCCTTGCATCCCTGGAATAAATCCCACTTGGTCATGGTGTATGATCTTTCTGATGTACTGCTGGCTCCGATTTGCTAGAATTTTGTTGAGGATTTTAGCATCTATGTTCATCAATGATTTGGGGCTTCAGTTCTCTTTTTTTATGGTATCTTTATCTGGTTTTTGGGATAAGGGTAATGCTGGCTTCATAGAAAGAGATTGGAAGTGTACCATCCACTTGAACTTTTTGAAATAGTCTGAGTAGGATATGATTTAGTTCTTCTTTGAATGCTTGGTAGAACTACCCTGCAAAGCCATCCAGACCAGGGATTTTGTATTCTGGAAGAGTTTTGATCGCTATTTTCATTTCTTCGGGAGTTATCAGGCTATTCAGATTTCTTAATTCTTCTTGGTTGAGTTTTGGTAGCTTGTATTTTTTGAAGAATATGTGCATTTCATGTAGATTGTCCATTTTGTTTGGAATAGAGTTGCTCATAGTATTTTTCATAATCATTTGTATTTTTGTAGGATCAGTTGTTACTTCACCTCTTTCATTTCTGATTTGTTTATTTGGGTCCTCTCTCTTTGCTTCTTGGTGATCCTGGCTAGAGGTTCCATCAATCTTGGTTTTGTTGATGTGTGTGTGTGTGTGTGTGTGTGTGTGTGTGTGTGTGTTTTGTATTTATGTTGTTTATCTCCACTCTGATTTCATTATTTCCTTCTTTCTGCTTATTCTGGGCTTTTTTTTGTTGTTGTTGCTCTCTTTCTAACTCTTTGAGTTCTAGGGTTAGATAATTTATTACCATTGTTTCTTATTTTTAGAGGTAGGCCTGTAGAGCTATGAACTTCCCTCTCAATACTGTTTTCACTGTCTGCCATATATTTTAGATTGTTGTGTTTTCATTGTTGTTTGTTGCCATAATTTTTTTTTTTAATTCCTTCTTTTATCTCTCTGATAACCCAGTCATTGTTTAATAGCCTGCTATTTAACCTTCAGGTGTTTGATTTTTTTTAAATTGTTTTTTTATTGTAGTTGATTTCTAGTTTTATGCCATTGTAATCTGAGAAGATGCTAGTTATGATTTCTCTGTGGTTTTTAAGTTTGAAGAGACTTTGCCTATGTCCCAACATATGGTCTATGAAAATGTCTCATGTGCACTGAGGATTTTGTGGGGTACAGACATCCTCTGAACCTCTAGAAATGCACTGTGCATGTTTCTCCCTCCATTCTGGATCTCAGACATCACCTTTCTCTGGTCAAAAATCTGACCTTTCTGTGAGAAGGTACAGAGCTCGTCCGAGTCCATGCATTCATGCTGCTTGAGACCCGGTGTTTGTGGGTTCACAGCTGGTCCCTGGGTGTTGTGGTTATAGGGTCCTGGGAGGTATCTGATTCTTCCCAATTGAAGGTAAGGCTAGTTTTCTGATCACAGTCACTCTCCCCTTCAAAATGGTGCAGTCTCTGCAGCGGAGCCGGTTGCTCTGGGAGAAATTTCAGTAGAAGTGGAGGCTGCCCAGTCAAGGAAACCCATTCCAGCAGTCCACAACAGACCCTTGGAATATAGCTGTCCCTCACTCACAAATAGACACTCCCTATACGTCCACACACTCCCCTCCTTTCATTCTCTCACTCACACCCTGTCTTACAGCCTGCCTTCCCATCGACAGCCATCTTCCTCTACCAAGACTGATGTTCTTAACTTGACACTCAAGTCCATGAAATATTGGCTTCTGCTATTCACCAGCCTAATCTTCATATCAGTCCTCTCATTCTCATATTCTGGACACATTTGCCTTCTTTCAAGTTTTAATATTTCACATGCCTTCCTGCCTCAGGGCTCTAGCACAGTCTGCTCCCTGTGCTAGAATGTATGCACTAGTGGCCATCACTAACACATTAATTCAATAATGTAATATGGCTGGCTATTTAAAAATAAATGTCTATTATTTATTTCTGAAGCTAAACATCTAGTTTCTCCATCTTATAAGAGAATGGATATGTCATTTTAAAATTTTTTGCAGAACTGTCAAGAATTAGCAAGTTGTGTGTACTAGGAAGGGATTTGAAGAGTAATTGAAATGTTTTTTCATATTTTGGGAAACCCTAAGCAGAATTTAAGTTTGAAATTATTGAATGTTTAAGTACATTTAAATAGGAAATATATTTATAAATTCATAACTTACAGGAGAGAATAATGATGAGACTAAGTGAAAGGAAATCTTAAGTGGGTTATAGAGGATGTGCTTTAACTATATATTAGAGCCTTGACCTCCTGCTTCATATGTTGATGTTCAACCACTGAGCACACCTGACCTATATTGCTAAATTTTTAACCTTAGGGTTTTTCCCCCCAATTATTTTGCAATGTGTTTTCTCAGAATCATGGCATCATAGATTTTTGTTGTTTTTGTTTGTTTCTTTTTCTTTTAATAGGAACACTCTGCGATCTTACATCCTCTGGGTGTGAAAGCATATTTTCAGAAAATGTCTAAAAAAATTCAGTGAGAAATAAATCTTCTAGCTAAAGCAAAAATAGTGAGATGTTTTTACATCTCTGAGGACTAATTACTAATTTGAGCATAACAAAAAATTCTGGTATTTATATTTTATTCTTTAAACAACATTAGATTATAAAATTATAGCAAAGAAGAATTAAAGTTTATCTGTATATTATAAAAATCGTATTGAACTTAAGTGGTCTATGATTACAGGAATCATTTCTGCATTGTTTCTAATTATATCCTCAGTGTTGACTGATTTGGCACTGCTTAGCACTTACTATGCAAGCACTTAAAACTCATTGGTGGATATTGCTAGATGAATCATCCCTTTATATATTGTTTTTCATTTAGTTCTCACACATTTCTATTTTTCTTAAAACTAATATAGTAACTTAATCTGTGGCCTTGATAATAAGAGTCTTCATGACTGGAATTATTTATGGTTGATTTTAGTTTTCATATAAGTTAAAATATGACTTATCTTTCTTTTGTTAGTTTTCACTTCTCTAGAATAAATTGGCCAGGTAGTTCACTATGAAGTTCCAAATGAATGTGTGCTAATTTAAGTGTTCATTTTGTAGTAAATAATAAAAGTAAAAGCATATTATGTAACAACTAGAGGCCTGATACACGAATTCATGCATGGGTTTCTGATATTTTCTCTATATAGGTATGATTCTCAATGTATGTTTAATATTCTACATTGGAAACTGGTAATTTTAAGAAAAATCTTGTGTTTTTAAATAAACATTTTAACTTGAGTTTTGAATGAAATGTTTTAGCTTTATTTTGATTTTGAATGAAAATGTATTTCATAAAGATATTTAAAATATTCAGATAAAAATATGTGAGTTGAAAAATGTATTTTTTCAGATCCCTCATTATCTTCCCAGAGGCAATACTCTTAGCAGCCTTTAATCCCCTCAAACAGAAATATTATGGCCATATGCAAAGACATATTACATTTAAAATTTAAAATTACTACTCTATTATATATACAATATTCTGCATATATTGTTATTAGATGATTTTATTTATGTTGGATAATGTTTTATTTCCCACAATCTAATTATATATATATATATATATATATATATATATGGAAGAGTTATATGTATTATTTTTAGTTAACTTGAAATAATTTTATAAGATACGTTAATTGCAAGGGATTCGGTTTAATTTTTAGTTAATTTAGTTTTATGACTTTAAGTATTTTCTTATATAATTTGTGATGATTTTGACAACATATATAACACGTTAAATTATTTTATAGATTTGATCATAGTTAAGTATTTTATTCATATTATATTCTCATGTTAAGATATTATTACAGTATCTTATTTAAATTAACATTTTCATTAATAGATATTAATAGAGATAATAATATCTTATGACTTTTTAAAATTTTTGAGTACCTATATAAATTCAGAAACAATTATACATAAAAAATGTATAATAATATTTAATGTGTTTAAGTAATATATTTGGTTTGGGACTACAATATGTTAATTTTAAGGATTTTAAAATGTTTCATAATGTAAAATTGTTAAAAATCTTGCACAGTTTATCTTCATAAATATTTTAGAACTAAAATAAAGGATGTGAAAGTTGTGTGAGGAATATGAGGATTTAGGGGTCTTTAAAAATTTATTTAATAATATCTTATCCCTAGAGAGCTTTAATTATGTCAGGTGCTATTCTAAATATTTTTGTCGTATCATTCATTTAATCCTACTTCACATTCTCTGTGAGGTCTGTATCATGCTCATTTTTGGAAACAAAAATTAAAAGTCAGAGAAATGGTGCTATTTGCTTATATTTGTATGACAGTTCAATGCTATAACTGGGTATCAGGTGTGGTGGGTTTGGTTTGTTTTAGACCTAATAACATCTAGATAATTCGTTTCCTAATTAAAAAAACTGAGCATGAGTTCAAAATTACTCATTGTCAATAACTTTCAGACCTCAAAGAGCTTAGGTTTTAATGGCGACAGTACAGAAATGGAGAAAAGAAGAAAAGGAGGAAGAAGAGAGGGAGGTAGGAAGCTGAAGAGACTTTGTTGGTAGTATTTTTTATTTTGGCAATTGCTATCAAAATACGTCAAAATAAATTTAAAAAAAAACAGGGAAAGAAAGTGTACAGTTCTTGGTTGGGGGTTGGGCAAGAATGAATGTAGAATGCTTTTTGAAATAAGGGTGGTCAGTGAAGGTCACATTTGAGCGCAGCTTTGAAGGAGGTGAGAAATTGAACTTCGGTAAGAGATAGGACCATGCCTGGCGATTTGAGGAAAGTAAATAAGCCATCGTGGACAAGTGGCACAGGCTGAGAAAGCACCAAAAACTTGAGAGCAGGAACCCGGGAGCAAATGGTATAGGGCACATTCTAACTTTTATTCTAAATGAAATAGAAAACCATGGGAGTGTTTTGAGCAGTAGGGTAATGTACCATTTTAGAGTTTCTGAAGGGTCACTCTGAATAAATTGTTCTTGTCAGAATAGATAGAGTGGGGCAAGGGTGGAAATAAGGGGGGGGGGGATACTATTTGTAGGTTTATGTTAAACAAACCTCTCCATATTGCCTAGATTTTTGTGGCCTCAGCACAGTAAAAGAACAGTGGAGAGCTCAGGAATAGGTTATCATAGAATGATATTTTTTTTTTAAAAAAAAGGTTTAACTTCCATCATACAAACTAAAACTTATCATGACACTGATTTTGTTTTGTGTTTTTAGCATTTTATATAAGCACTAGAGGCCCGATGAATGGAAATTCATGCACCGGGAAGGGGGTGTGGTCCCCCAGCCCGGCCTGCGCCCTCTTGCAGTCTGGGATCCTGTGAGGGCTGTCCATCTGCCAGTCTAGACCCATTTCCAGAAACTAAGCTGGCAGTCAGATATTCTTCTAGCAGCCTGGGAACCCTCGCGGGGGATGTCTGACTGAAGGCTTAGGCTCGCCCCCCAGAGTGGGCCTAAGCCATCATTCGAACATCTTTAGCCTGGCTGAGGAGGTGGGTGGGGCTCCCGCCACTGTCGCTGTGCTTGCAGCCTTCAGCCCAGCTTGTGGCTGAGTGGAGTTTCCCTGTGAGAGTGCACTGACCATGAGGGAGCAGCTCCTGTGTTGAGCATCTGCCCCCTGGTGGTCAGTGCACATCATAGAGACCGGTCCTTTCTGGTTCCACCATTAGGGTCAAGTTGCCCTTTTATTATACAGGATTTCTCAGCCACCTTGCTAAATAATGCATTGTCTTTGAGCAAGGAGATAAAAGTTGGGCTAATTTCAAGGCATCTGGGAAAGAGGCAGAGAAAAATTTTTCTTTTGTCTTCCTATGCTTGACTTACTAAATGCACTGCCAAATGTCAAAGAAAAGGAAGCATTAAGGGTTCATGAATGCAGAGTAAGTGCAATTAATTCTGAAAGCCATGCTCCGTAAAATACCTGCATTGGCATTGCTTTTCAGGAAAACTGTTTTTAGACAATGCCTTTCCTTTCAGTATTTTACATTTAATTTAATTTTAAATAAAATATATCAATGTCAACATTCCAAATGATACCCACTAAATTGAAGGCTGATTTTGAAAGTTATATAACATTTGATGTACTCATCTAAACGTTGTTGATTATACTTGAATGCACAGCAACAGTTTAAGAATTAAAATATATTTGTAGCTCTTAAAGCTATGATAAACAATGATTTAGGTACCTTGTCAGCAAATGTTTTTCTATTGATTACTCTGAGATGAGCATTCAGACAGATAGCCTACATTTGTTTTTCTAAGGAAAAAAAAAAAAAATATATATATATATATATATATATATATATATATATATATATATATTTATATATCCCTAACTTGTTTGGCTCAGTGGATAGAGCATTGGCCTGCAGACTGAAAGGTCCTTGGTTTGATTCTGGTCAAGGACACATGCCCAGGTTGCAGGCTTGCAGTAGGGGGCGTGCAGGAGGCAATCAATCAATGATTCTCTCTCATCATTGATTTTTCTATTTCTTTCCCTCTTCCTTCCTCTCTGAAATAAATAAAAATATATTTTTTAAAAATCCTAAGTGACCATTATGACTGAATTACCAGAATGACCAGAATCACCAGTTGACCAGTCGCTATGACACACACTGACCTCTAGGGGGCAGATGCTCAATGCACTAACTGCCCCCTGGTGGTCTGTGCTCCCATAGCCAACCTCCCATACCTGGCCAACCTCCTATGGCCCCTCCCCTCAGCCAGCCAACCTGTGGTCCCTTCCCCCTGCCAACAACCCTCCCCCATAGGCCTTGATCGCTGGCCAGATCAAGGGACCCCACCTGTGCACAAATTCATGCACTGGGCCTCTTGTATACTATAGTTAAAGAGCAAGGAAAGACCTACAAAATACCTTCAATAATAAGTATAAGACAGTGTATTATTTGTAGCTAGAGTAAAGAAAATGTATATTAAATTAAAGAACCAGTTAGATGAACAGATATAGCTACTTACTGTTAAGTCATTCTATAAGATTTTATGTTCTGTAAATGTTACTTAGTCATGTGGTTAGAGGATATAATGCCAGTAGATAGAAGTAAGATAGGGATCTCCTATGACCTTTACACTTAATATCTTATAATATAGTTATTTGTGTGTATTGCTTACTTTCCCTATTATGATGAGCTCCTTATGATTAGGGAGGATGTCCCAATTGTCTTCGTATCCCATGTAGTTGATATTCAATATATATGTACTGAATGAACAAATTATGTGCTTTGTACTAAAAAGAAAAAAAACATGAATTCAATACACAGGCCTTTGCTTAGAAGAAAGAGATTTTTACTCTTATTTGAGAGCACTGGTTGTATTTTTTACATGTGATATTCTTGATTTTTTGAAAGAAAGCTTAACCTTTCAAGATAGAAATATTTAAAACTGACTAAACTTTATTTTCCAAAGAGGATTGCTTGAGTCTTATACCCAGAATTATTGTTAATACATTTAAACTATGTTATTGTTGAGACTATAGTTAGCAGTCAAAGTTATTACAATGATGAAAGTGAAATGTTATTTGTATCAATATTTGTAGTAATAAAAAGCGTAAGTTAGTATAACCTCAGATATAAAATTATTTTTAAACATTTTAAAATAGGTTTTGTTTTCAGTTTTTGTGATCTGTAAAGATTATTGTTTTTGTTTCTAGAAGACTGTACATTTGCCTGTAACATAGGTGTAAGTAGCTTGCTCATATCCTGTTTTACTTCCCCTTCCTGGATGGATATCTTTGTACACAATGTCCTGGGTAGATAGATAGACTCATCTCCATTTTTAAGCTTCAATGACACATATTTAAACTGCTGACAAAATAAAACATATTCACCCTACTGAGAGATAACGCTTGTAAAATGATTAGTATGTTGCATGACACAGAAATGTTCAGTAAATGATAGTTATATCTATTATTATTATTACTAATCTTATTGGAGTTGTTCATTTTTAAAAATATATCAGAGATGCACTTTTTCTATCACCTCCTGAACTCTACAAGCTTCATCATACTTCTGCATGGTGATTGGTTAATATCTTCAGTAGCTTCTGAGTCATGCTTCATCAAGAAACCAAGGGTGTGATTTGCATTCCAGCATATCCCTCTCCTTCCTCCTGCTCAGTGTCACTTCTATTTTTACTTTGATGCACAAGATTTTTAAGGCATCTTGTAATCTGAGACTTGCTGCATGCATAGATTTACTACCTGCTTTTCTGTAGGAAATGTATACTTGGTAACAAATCTTTACTAGAAAAAGACAGTTGTAGCTAGATTAATACCTAGGGCCAAAGCTTTCATTTTCTCCTAAATCCCCTATTCTTTGCCCTTCTTTGGACTATTATCAATTTTCTGTCCTGGTTCTCTCAGCGCACCTGGTCCAATTAATTTTGTTAAATAGTTCAAAAATAATTTGAGTATCTATAGTTAATCTATTGACATGCATGTGTTGAATTCCTACTTTATTCAGGGATATTTGTTAAACTAATTTGGGGCATTTGATCCTGGTATTACTTTGTTACTTCCAGGGTTTGATACTATTTTGCCTGAAATCACATGCAAAATTGTGAATGCATATTTGCATATGCATTTTCTAGGGATTGAGCTCATAGCTTCCATTACATTGTCATAGGATGAAGACTCCAGAGAGATTGTCATCTACTAGAGAGGCAAAAAGGCATGCTCCTCTGGTTGAGGAGTTTGGAATATAAGTGAAATTGACATGGTAAATGGCAGTATAAAAGTAAGGGTGAACTGGTATATACTACAATAGGCAAAGAGAACAAATCAGTAATGAATTGCAGGGAAGAACTGGAACTTGATTTGGTTTAAAAATCAGTTCTTTGTTAAAGTGTCATAGGACTTCTAGCCTGTGGGCAAAAGAGCATAAGCAAGTCCTTGGAATTTGTAGGATTGAATTGATTATAGTGTTTTGGAAGATAAGGAGCCTATGTCTTGAATGATATTTGTTTATTAAAGAAAGTTATTGAGTACTTGAGATATTAATAATTATCGTGTTTTACAATGTTGGACAGTAAAAAGCTTTATGGCTGACTATCTTTTAGCTAATCTTCCTTGGATTTAAGAAACATTTAGACTCTGGAAATCTTAATTGTTCTTCAAGATTATTTTGTAAAATAACTCAGTAGCAATTATCAGCATGATATATCATTAAGAAATATACTGAAGCCTGGCTGACATGGCTCAGTGGTTGAGCATAGGCCTGTGAACCAGGAGACCGTGGTTCAATTCCCAGTCAGGGCACGTGTCCAAGTTGTGGGCTTGATCCTCAGTGTGGGGCATGCAAGAGGCAGCCAATTAATGACTCGCTCTCATCATTGATGTTTCTATTTCTCTCTCCCTCTCCCTTCCTCTCTGAAATCAATAAACATATATTTAAAAAGAAAAAAAAAGATACTGCAGTTCATTTCACAAGGACACCAAGTACAGTTCTTTAGCACAAATTACATTATAGCAGTTTATGCTAACCCAGACTGAATATTTATATTTCAGTTCCCTTATATACCCAAGGCATCTTGTTGCCAAGCTTTGGTTTGCTCAATTATACAAAAAAAAAAGTTCACATTTCATAGCTTAAGAGAATAGGCATCTCCACTTGACATCACAATGGATTAATAAAATTACTGTTCATGACCCTCTTCTTTTTTCTACTTACATCATTTTCCTTTTCTTTCTGTTCTTTGTTGAGCTTCACAGTTTCTATCAATTGCAATCAGTTGCTCTTTCTCCAGCTCATTCTTCTCAAATTATTGACCCCGTCTTCCTGGAAATCTTTTTTCATTGTCTCCCACTAGCTTTTATTCTTCTCACTCTGCCTGCATTTCCATTACTCTGACCTCCTTTCCAGAGTAACATTCTCTTCCCCATCAATTTAAGGCTTGCCCTCCCCTGAAGCTGAGCTGAAAAATATCATTAGCTAGCGCATTTTCTAAAGATGGACTAAGCTGTAATAACTATGCTATAAACATGAACACTTCGACTTTTAGGAATATACATTGTACCTTATTTTATACTATCTTTTTCTGATTTATTTCTTTAGAATTGATCCTACTGATTTTTCATGTATTAGTACATATGTTATTTATCTTTTCCATTAATTATAATCTTCCTACTGACAGGATCAATTCTCTTACTGTTAGTTTTTGTTTGCTTGCTTTGTTTTGTTTTGATCAATCACATTAAGTACAAAATGGGCTCTTGCTACATAGTTGTTTATTAAAATGTTGGCAAGATGTTAGGAGGTGAATGACACAAAATCAATATCAGCATACATTTTAATTTACAGTGTACAAAACATTTTGTATGTTTTTTTTTCATTCACTATTCATAACGACACTATTATATCTTTTTTTTAAATTTTGTAGTATGGTAATGGGCTTGGTCAGCAATATAAAAGTAGTAAATGGCTAAGCTCTGAGTTAAACTATAGTTTTCCCCTATACCCAGCTTTCCATGATACCATAGCTGCCGTCTGAGGTTGCATTTTATAAAAGAAATCTAAAGACTCAATAGTTTCTAATATCTGTTTGACCAAAGAGACATATCTGATACAAATTTGTCAAGATAGCTAACATAAGTTCTAAATGTTACTGAATTTTTAAGTACCCACCATGAAATAACAGTTAATTGGTACTTATATATGGAGGAAGGCATTTTCAGCAGCTTTATAAGATACAATAGAACTTCCTTATCCACAGTTTCATTTTCCAAAGTTACACATGGTCAACCACAGTCTGAAAATATTATGTGGAAAATTCCAGAAATAAAAATTCAATGAACAATTCATAAGTTTTAAATTGCACACCATTCTGAGTAGTGTGATGAAATATCATGCTGACCCATCTGTCCCTGTGTACACTCCTCACCTGATAGTCACTTAGTAGTTGTCAGATCCACCATCTCTATACCACGGTGCTTATGTTTAAGTGACCCTTATTTTATTTGCTGATAGCCCCAAAGCACAAGGGTAGCAATGCTAGCAATTCAGATATGCCAAAGAGGAGCTGTAAAGTTTTTTGTTGTTTTTTTTTTAAGCAAAAAGGTAAAAGTATAGACTTAATAAGGAGACAAAAATTTGTATGCTGAGGTTTCTAATATCTACAGTAAGAACAAATCTATCTTTGAGCCCTGGTGGCTCCCTTGGTTGGAGCATCATCCTGTACCAACAGATTGTGATTTCGATTACCAGGGCACATCACTGGTTTCAGGTTCAAATTTCAGACAAGGCATGAGATAACGGATGTTTCTCTCACTCTCTCTCTCTCTCTCTTCTCTCTTCTCTCTCTCTCCCTCCCCTTTTCTCTCTCCCTCACTCACCTACAACTTCCTTTTCCTCTAAAAAAAATCAATGAAAACATATCCTTAGGTAAGGATTTAACAAAATCTATCTATGAAATTATGAAGAAAAAGTATTCTAGTTTGGTTGTCAGACCTCAAACTGGCACAAGTTATGGCCACAATGAATGGTAAGTGTTTAGTTAAGATGGAAAAGTCATTAAATTTGTGGGTGGAAGACATGAACAGGAAATGTATTCCAATTGTTGGCAATATGTTTCACCAGAAAGCATTGAGCCTATATAAAGACTTCAACAAGGAGTCCCCTGAAATTAGTGACCATATCCACTTAACTTTTATTTATTATAGTATGTTGTTATAATTGTTCTTAATCTCTTAACTGTGCTTAATTTAGCAATTAAACTGTATGTATATAGTAGAGGCCCGATGCATGAAATTTGTGCAAGAGTAGGCCTTCCTTCCCCCAGCTGCCGGCACCGGCTTCCCTCTGGCACCTGGGACCCCGGCTTCCCTTGCAGACAGCTTTGTCCGGAAGGTCGTCCAGAGGAATGTCTTGTCTAATGAGCATATTATGCTTTTATTATTATAGATAGGAAAATACATAGTTTATGTAAGGTTTAGTACTATCCATGGGGAGGCATCCACTGGGGGTCTGAGAATGTATCCCACATGGATAAGGGGGGACTACTGTGTCTCAGAACATGTAGGATAAAAGGAAACTTGATCACAAATGTCCCTAGAAACCTGAGGCAGTTTGAGTTGTGCTCAGGAGGAAAGTCATAAATCACTGCGTTAGCGATGTCCATTAAGTAGTCTTTCCTCTCGTTAAAAGGTAAGTATTGGGTTTCAAAATAAACAAAACTCAAAATGGCTTGCATCTCATCTAATGGGTGTCTTCTTAGATCCACAAAACCAGTGATGTAAGTTTAAGTGCTGAGAATTATGCAAATAAATCCTCCTATATGTGACAAATTTGCAAGAGATGCTAGATCTAAGACATCTATGACTAACTTAATATCATAATTTTATGTATTAGTTTTCTATTTGATTCCTCATGACTTATACCAATTTTGTATTTTTAAAATTTCTTTATTGATTAAGGTATTTCATATGTGTCCTTACTCCCCCATTACATCCCTTTCCCCCCCTCACTCATACCCTCACCTCCCTGTAGTCGGTGTCCATTGGTTAGGCTTACATGCATGCATACAAGTCTATTGGTTGATCTCTCCCCATTACCCTCACCCTCTCCTATCTTCCCTCTGAGGTTTGACAGTCGGATTGATGTTTCTCTGATCTGTTTTTGTTAATCAGTTTATGTTGTTTATTATATTCCACAAATGAGTGAGATCATGTGATAGTTATCTTTCTCTGCCTGGCTTATTTCACTTAGCATAATGCTCTCTAGTTCCATCCATGCTGTTGCAAATGGTAAGAACTCTTTCTTTTTTACCACAACATAGCATTACATTGTGTAGATGTACCACAGTTTTCTAATCCACTCATATGCTGATGGGCACTTAAGCTGTTTCCAAATCTTAACTATGGTGAATTGTGCTGCTATGAACATATATTCTTTCTGATTGGTGTCTCTAGTTTCTTGGAATGTATTCCTGTAAGTGGTATCACTGGGTCAAATGGGAGTTCCATTTTTAGTTTTTTGAGGAAATTCCATACTGTTCTCTACAGTGGCTGCACCAGTCTGCATTCCCTCCAGCAGTGCACAGGGTTCCTTTTTCTCCGCATCCTCCCAGCACTTGTCATTTGCTGATTTGTTGATGATAGCCATTCTGACAGGTGTGAGATGGTACCACGTTGTTGTTTTGATTTGCATCTCTTGGATCGTTAGTGACTTTGAGCATGTTTTCATGTCTCTTGGCCTTCCTTATGTCCTCTTTCAAAAGGTATCTATTTAGGTCAATTGCCCATTATTTGATTGAGTTGTTTATCTTCCTTTCGTTAAGTTGTATGAGTTCCCTATAAATGTTGAAGAAGAAATAAAAGGCATCCAAATTGGAAAAGAGGAAGTAAAACTCTCCTTATTTGCTGATGACATGATGCTGTACATAGAAAACCCTAAAGACTCCATCAAAAAAATATTAGACTTAATAAATGAATTTGGCAATGTAGCATGGTAAAAATTAATGCCAAGAAATCCAAGGCATTTCTGTACACCAACAGTGAACTTACAGAAAGAAAGACTAAAAGAGCAATCCCATTTACCATCACACCAAAAAAAAATTAAGATACCTAGAAATAAACTAAGGAGGTAAAAGACCTATATGATGCATTATTAAGTGTTAATGAGAGAGTTTGGACAATAGTAAAACTTCATGAGTTCTTAAAATTATGACTACTTCAGTCAGAATTTATGATGTACCTTCCTTTTAGGATTCTATAACATCCCACAAGATACCTAGAAAATAAATATGTACTCAGATAAATTATTCATAGGGAATTGATTATTTCAAGATGAAGGATCATTTTAAAATGCAAAATGAGAAAAGACAAAAAATATTTTCTCATAAAATGAATTTGTGACATTAGGATTATAGGACTAAGTAATTAACACTGTAAATAATAAAATTATTTAGTATACTATTTCATCTTTAAATACTTAATGTAATGTAATATTTGTTTTAGCAGTTACATTAAGAGTTGGCATTTGTGTGTTTTCCACATAATAAACAGACTCCAAAAAAAAAATACATTCCGTGGCTTGAACTATGGCATATTTATTTGAAAAATAAAGTACATTATCAAAAACTTTTCATTTCTCTAGTTAAAGGATTGTAAGAAATATTATGAACAACTATATGCCAACAAGCTGGACAATGAGGATGAAATGGAAAAATTCCTGGAAAAATACAATTTTCCAAAACTGAATTAGGAAGAATCAGAAAACCTGAATAGGCCAATAACAACTGATGAAATAAAAGCAGTAATAAAAACAAACAAACAAAACAACAACAACAAAACTGGCAAACAAAAGCCCTGGTTTAGAAAGCTTCACAGGGGAGTTTTAACAAACCTTCAAAGAACAAGTAACATCTATCCTTCTGAAACTATCAAAAAAAAAATTGACAGTAAGGGACACTTCCAAGCTATTTTTATGAGGCCAGCATTATCCTAATTCTAAGACCAGAAAAAGACACTACAAAGAAAGAGAATGTATATCCCTGATGAACACAGATGCTAAAATCCAAAACAAAATATTAGCAAATTTGATCCAGCAATATATTAAAAAGATCATGCACCATGATCAAGTGGGATTTATTCTGGGGATCCAAGGCTAATACAATATTTGCAAATCTATAAACGTGACAAATAATATAAACAAACTGAAAGACAAAATCACATGATCATTTCAATAGAGGCAGAAAAACTATTGGACAAAACCAAATACCCGTTTTTGATAAAAACTCTTAGCATAGTGGGAATAGAGGGATCATATCACAACATATCGTATTTGCCGGCGTATAAGACGATTTTTTGGCCCTGAAAAATATGCCTCCAAGTGGGGGGTAGTCTTATACGGCGAGTATATAACAAACTCTGTATTTTGAGTGGAAATGTTAGGGGGTCGTCTTATACGCCGGCAAATACGGTATTTTCAGGGCCAAAAAATCGTCTTATACGCTGGCAAATATGGTAATAAAAGCCTATATGAAAACTTACAGCCAAGATCATACTCAATGGGCAAAAACCAAAACCATTTCCCCTAAGCATAGGAAGAAGATAGGGATGTCTGCTTTTACCGCTCTTATTCAACATAATACCGGAAAGTCCTAGGCACAACAACCAGACAAGAAGAAGAGATTTAAAAGGCATCCGAATTGGAAAGGAGGAATAGAAACTCTCATGATCACTTGAAAAATATTCAGGCTAATTTTATATGCTATATAAAAGCAAACATAACTATATAAATTACATTAAATTATATAATTAATCAGATACCAAATAGTAGGATATTAGTGATTTCTGAGTTTAACAGGAAAGCTATGTTTCTCTGTAGTGCAATGGTATGAACATCGAAACACTGCTCAATAAACTCTCCATAGAGTGCTTTGGGTAGGACTACACACCTGGTGACCAGAAGTTAAACTCTTTTTAATTAGGCCAGAGCTGGGATGCTGTCCAGATCCTGGAGGTGAATAATCATCATGGCATAGGACTCTGGAAGCCTGAACAGTGACTGTCCAAAAATGTTGTGAGGAGACATATGCAGTAGTTTGTCCTGAGCTTTTAAAGGAATGGACAGATGAGGCTTTGACACTGATTCAAATTAGACCCATCCATGGATTTGCTCTATACAGCTAATAAGGATGTACATACTTCATTCAGTGCCATATGGCAGATCTTATGCTAGGGCTTGACATCTGTCATCTCACAAAGATCATTCTTGATTTATTGATACAGGTGTAGTACACATTTTTAATTTAGCGGGGGGTTGGGAGCAATTTTTCATCCCAGTGTTTTTATAATCTTGATCAGGAGCTACCATGCCAAGGCTCTGGCATTTTCATTGGTTTTAATGATGGAGTTAGTCCACATTGACTTCTGTCTGGGCAAAGCTGCAATTCCCAGGTTAGGAAACAAACCAAATAAAAAGGCCCATTTGGGGCTTGTGCTGAGACAGTCTTCCTCATCTTCAGCTCCCATGGGGGCAGAACATCTTAGACCAGTGATTTTCAACCCATAGCACACATGAGCTATTTACTAAAATTCTGTGGCACACCAAAATATATATATATTTCCCAATCTGACCAAAAGATAGGTATAATTCTGGTTTATTCACACTAGATGTCTATTGTAGTGTTGGCTGTTTTTATTTATTTTTATTTGACAATCTAAAGGAAAAGAGGTCAGTGCCCTCGACTAAAGAGCCATGTACTACACATTTTAGCAATTCTTGCTGCACACCATGGCATACCAGTTGAACATTTCTGTCTTAAACTAAAACTCCTAACGTTATTAACCAAATATTTCTTAAGGCATTAGTGAATGCTTGAATATCAGTGATTGCAGTTTCTATATCTTTTACCCTATGTACTAGTGTATGGTTGAGTTATCCAGCATCAGATTCTTACACCAACACTGCCCTTAATAACTGTACAACCTTGAGCAAATTTATTAATTTTGCTATCTCACATTTCTTACCCATAAGTTTGGAATAAGTATAGTACTACCTCATAGACTTATTTAGATAATATAAGTACATTAATAAATGCCAATGCCCTTGGGACAATGCCTGAGAAAATCTAATAATAAATGGATAATTATCATTACTGTTATTGTTGCTTTGGGATGTATTTTTTCACTTATAGGTTGTCCCTATCCCATCCCAAGAAAATTCAGTCAACTCGAGTGGGGAAATATCAGTCAAAATAACAAGTTGGTGCCAGAACATTTACTTTCCATTTGGTTGTTTTATCATTGTGTTAAAAACTAACAGCATAATCTCTACTCTCAAAACTTCCACAGCCTCTGATCTTCCCACAGTCATAGAAAGTAGGATTTGAATGGCTTTCATCTAGTTTGTCTTAGTAATACACCCACAGTCCATCAAGAAACAAATGCCATTCTATGGCCCTAGTTAAACAGAATTCATGATTGTTTCCCCCCCAGGATTGCATTGCAACCACAGATGACAATGGCAGCCTGCCAGCAGGCCCTGCCAGCTGGCTCTCCACTGCACTCTGGGTTTTAGAGAACAGAAGCACGGATATTCTTTATTCTGCAGGCCAATTCAAGTACAATTTACAGTGAGGAAGAAATCCTTTAAGAGTGGTGTCACGTGTAGTAAAGTTATATCTTTAACATTTAAAAATGCAATTTCTTTCACATATATTTGTAAAATGAATACTAGCAAATTATCAGTTAAAATGAACATTGATTAAAAAAACAAAACATGTTTTTCAGCAGTCAATTATATGTGCAGTAATAATACAGAATGATATAACTGATGATAACAAAATGTTTCATTTATTCCTCTTTCATTCATCACTTCGATACATGGTACCTACTATGTGTTCAACACTTAGTATGGAGATTGCCTTCACTTCATGTCCATAAATGGCTATCAGCTGGAAAATTCTCTGTATTGTTACTTATTCTAGGTTAATACTAAAAAATAATGCTCAATAAATATCAGCATTTTTCAAATGAAATTTAAGAAGTTCTCATTTAGCTCTCTTAATATTTAAGGTTGTTGATAATTTCTTTATGAGTATTACTAGAGTAGGACTTTGCCTTACCTCCAGTGTATTTCTGGAGTTATAGCTTGGCACAAGTTAAAAAGTGCAATGCAATAAATAATTGAACGAATAAATATGGAAATCTAAGTAATACATAATGGCAATTAGCAGAATTAAGCAATGATGAAAAACTACAAACCCTGGAAAAATTTTTATTTTTATTTTAAAAGCTATGTGATATTCTCCAGATATATTTTTCTTTATATTTAAAAATATATTTTTTATATTTATATGGTAAAAGATGCGCCTATAATTATTGGTGGATATAGTATACCATTTAAATTTTTTAAAAAATATACTTGTGAAAGAAATATTAACATTTTTCTCCTGAGATTCTTTTCTGCTTCTTTCTTATCCAAGAATAATATTCTCTTTGAAATTTAATATAGCTCTGAAAATTGTTCGGTTCTCTGTTTATTCTGCAAACTTAGAATAATTTAATTTTTTTGAAAATTGGCTCTTAAAACATTATTTCTTCCCCCCAATATATTTAGTTCAATATGCTTTATAATTTTTATCAATGCTTTTTAATGAAACTCCAAAATAATTTTATGGTAGATTATTTTATAGGTAAAACAGAATATTATTCTAATATTATTCTATACTGTTCTGAAGGTAGTCATTAATTTTGTTATATAATTGAATTTGGCTCCTAGTGTTTTGTTTTGTTTTTAAAATCTAAGACACCTTTGTAAGCACACATTAAAACAATTATATGCAGAGATAAGATCCTTATTTAAATTAAAAATATCATTATCTGCATTTGTGGTAGGCCAAACACAAATTTGACTAAACAAATTAATCAAATAAATGGTCATTGAAAATTACTAAAAGACCAATTGTGTGGTGATTAAGAGAGTCAGTAGATAAAGATAGCTATGTTTCTGTAGTTTTCTGGTAAAGTAATTATTTTGATGGGAAGAAATTTACTAAAATGATGTTTGTTTATTTATTTCATTCTTTTATTCAACCAATATTAATTTGGACATTTTGTTAGGCATGCTCCTATTTCTTACTAAGGCTAGATTGGTGAACAAGCTATATAACATGTTTTTCTCATGAAACTTACATTCAGAAGGAGAAGGCAGATTTATAAGCACATACACAAATAAATCTGATGAAATGAGGCAGATTTAGCTGTGAGAAGAAAGTAAAACAGGCTAGAGATAACTATGGACAGAGAAAACCAATTTTGATTGAATAGTCAAGGAAGTCTGGCTTGAACTAAGACCTAAATGAAAAGGGGTAAAAAATCTAGACAGTGGAAGATCTGCGTCTGATGCTCTAGAGACGAAAGAGCTAAAGACCCCAAGGGACACACTCCAGTTGGTGTGTATGTGAGATGAAAACTAGACCATGTAGGACTGGGGAAGAGAGAGAAGGCAAGTGATAGTGTTAAAATTAACACCTATGACACCAGTCCATGGAGAAAACTGGACTGTACTCCAAGTGCAATGAAGAATCGTAAACAGCATATTATCAGGCTCTTATTTATAATTTTAGAGGAAATCTTTATGTGAAAGAATATTTATTCTATTTATGGATTTGGATCCATGTTGGTGATATATACTTGTTTCCTAGTTTCAATACTCAACACTGTCAAAATGCATGTGATTTTTATTGTAATGTGGCTTGTCAGGATAATAGAATACAGTTAAAACCATTTAGCATAATATTTTACTTTCCATAACATACTTGCACAATGTGTTTTTAAATTCTTTACAGTTAGACATTTTAAGTAAACAACATCAATTTCATTTATTTAGTTATTTCCTTCTTACATAAAATCTTCATTCATTATTTTTAAAGGTATATTTAAATGTATGTTGATCTGGCTGACTTGATACTCATCTATTGCTTCTCTAACTAAAAAGAATAGTGATGGTAAATGTTTTTCAGTACAACCACTTAACCAACATTTTCCATTAAGGTAAAAATACATATTTTCCAGAAACATAAACTTGAATTGAACTTAGGCCTCTTGAAATAATTTTTCCTAAAAAGAGATAATCTTCTTCTTTCATTAGTAAAGTTTAGAGTTGGTTATAGGTATTTGAGATTTTATTTCTGTATATGTAGTGTTTTTCCTTTTCTTTATTTTCTAGCCATAACTATCTGCCAAGCAAATGCAGTATTTAAACCCCCAAGAAGTTCCAAAGGGTTTGGCACTAACTAAGGAAGTTCTTTTATATTTCAAAATCCTCTGTAATTAACATTTCTGTCTCAGTACTAAAGCTTTAGCCTGCTTTGGATTTTCATTTTAGTGGTTGAAGCCATTACTATGTGTGCCAAAGGACAATCTAGCTATTAAAAGTAACATAAGTGCAAATTGGAGAATAATTGAAAGATGATTTGCTGTTATTAACCATGTCCAAATATTTGTTCTTGTAGTTGTTGAAAAAATGGTGATCATCAGGTCAAACCAATTTTTTTGCAGGCACCAACTGGTTGCTGTTGAGCGTTTTGCCTTCATAATACTCATGTGATCACATCCTGTTGTACATGTTTGAGACAGTATCTTTAAATGGGAGAATACGTGGATTCCGCTTCTTTACCTCCTACAAAGTATTCTAGCCATATGCTTTAACTAATTAATCATGATCATATAGAGACAATCTTAACTTCATATGTAACTGTGCCACTTATTTCTTAGGAAAATAATATTTTCTTATAAAGATTTTTAAGGACCTAATTGAAGGCAAACCTGACCTGTAACAGTAGTCGAAATATAAAGAGCACTTTAGGGACAGCTTTGCACCCTCTATATCAGGTAAATAGTTTGTAAGACTTCGTACAAAGCCATCTCCCAGAGAGTTATTTATTTATAAACTATGAAATAAAATGGAATAGGTAACATAAGCTAGGAGATAAACTGAAGTTACAGAACTAAGTAAAATGTAAGAGTTATAATACCTGGTTTTCTTTTATTTATTTACTGAACATTTCTGTGTCAAGCACCATACTAATCATTTTACATGCACTATCTCTCAGTAGGGTGAACATGTTTTATTATGTCAGCAGTTTAAATATGTGTCATTGAAGCTTAAAAAATGGAGATAGTCAGTCTATTCATCTACCCAGGACATTGTGTACAAAGATATCCAGGAAGGGGAAGTAAAACAGGAAATGAGCAAGCTACTTACACCTATGTTACAGGCTAATGTATAGTCTTCTAGAAACAAAAACAACAATCTTTACAAATCACAAAAATTGAAAACAAAACCTATTTTAAAATGTTTAAAAATAATTTTATATCTGAGGTTATACTAACTTACGCTTTTTATTACTGCAACTAATGATGCAAATAACATTTCACTTTCATCATTGTAATAACTTTGACTACTAACTATAGTCTCAACAATCACATAGTTTAAATGTATTAACAATAATTCTGGGTATAAGACTCAAGCAATTCTCTTTGGGAAATAAAGTTCAGTCAGTTTTAAATATTTTTATCTTGAAAGGTTAAGCTTTTTCAATAAATCAAGAATATCACATGTAAAAAAATACAACCAGTGCTCTCAAATAAGAGTAAAAACCTCTTTCTTCTAAGCAAAGGCCTGTGTATTGAATTTGTTTTTTCTTCTTAGTAGAAATCACATAATTCATTCAATCAGTACATATATATTGAATATCAACTACATGGGATATGAAGACAAGTGGGACATCCTCCCAAATCTCAAGGAGCTCATCATAACAAGGAAAGTAAACAATACACACAAATAACTATATTTTAAGATAGAAAGTGTAAGTGTCATAGGAGATCACTATCTTACTTCTACCTACTGGCATTATATCCTCTAACCACATGACTAAGTAACATTTACAGAACAGATACCTACCTTGAAGCAAAACAGTTTTCAAAGTTAGGATGACATCATACATTGCAATTAATTTAGTTTGTACATGTTAATGTAAAGAACAATATTTTATTTGCTCCAAATTGGTTAAATGTTTTGGATATCTAAAATTATTTACATTCTTAAACTTGGAATGCTTAATAAATATTTTCCATATTTCTGAAAAAATTTTTGTGAAAAATTGCAAGGTATAGTGTATTAACTATTGGTATTCTATTAAGAGGAGATTACAGGTTACTCATAATTTTTATGTTATTATAAAGGAATAATTAATGGATCAATTTTTATCTTTCTTTTTCTAAAATCTATTGAATCCTAATAATATATTGCATAATGTAATACAGTATGTAATTCTAGCAAAATTAAGTTAAAAATGATGGAAAAGTAGTCCTAGCTAGTTTAGCTTGGTGGATAGAATGTTGGCCTGTGGTCTGAAGGGTCCTGGGTTTGATTCTGGTCAAGGGTCTGATTCTGCTCAAGGACACATACCTCAGTGCGTAGAGGAGGCAATCAATTGAAGTGTTTCTCTCACATTGATGTTTTCTCTCTCTCACCCTCCCTTCCACTCTCTCTTAAAATCAATGGATGAGGATTAACAACAACAATAACAATTAAAAATGGAAAAGGAATGGTAATGTTTTGTTTATCTTCAAAATATTACTTTTAAGAATTATGGTACAGGAAGCAGTTGCTCTTAATCTTCAACTAGAGGCCCAATGCACGGAATTCATGCAAGAATAGGCCTTCCTTCCCTCTGGCCACCAGCAGGCACGTGGGACCTTGCAGCCTTGGCTTTGTCTGGAAGAATGTCCAGTATAATTAGCATATTACACTCTTATTATTATTATAGATTGTAAAGCATACCAAATAAACAGTATTAATTGTAGGAACAATAACATAATTAAAACTACTTTCAACACTTAAACCTAAATCATAATATAGTTAGGGCTTCCAAAGAAATTTTATACCACTCACCTATATGAGTTAGATTCAGCATGACCTTTCTATCTACTAGCTAGGCATTAAACTACTTTTTCTGTCCCTTGAACCCAATGAGCAGTTTAAGCTTTAGTGCATGTCAAACATGAACCGTCGTTTTCTCAAAGGCAGTTAACTATCCTTCACCTACCCCAAACACTTGTTTATCCTCTCCTGGGCAATTGGACTCATCATTCAGGGTCCCCTGCTTTTCTTAATTTTTTAAAAAAGTCAAAAATTTAGCTGATAAAAATGAAAAGTATTAAGTACATTGTGTTTTAATGTTAAATATGGCATGAACAACTTTTTTATATGAGGTGATCAATTTTGTAACCATCTTATGGCCTCTGGATCACTGCTCAAACAGATCAGCTTTCAGCATCAGGTTCGTTGAAAGTCTGCTTCCTTGAAATTATAATTATCATAAAAATAAATCATATTTGTATTATTAATTTTATTAATAAAGAAAATCCGAGAAAATCTATTATGTTTGCTTAAAAAGATGCTTTTTGGGTAGCACAGAATAAAGCTTTATGTGAATCATTTTTATGATTTATACATGCTTTCACAGGTGGCATTCTTATCTGGAATGAAATCTAAGTTAGCCTGCTTGTTAACTTTTACAAAGCCTGCAATATGGTTTCACAAAGAATTTGTTTAATTCAAAAAATGAACCCTGAGTTGCCCTTGTGTTGACGTAGATGCCTTGCGTCTGAACTGGCTTGAAAATAAGCGGAGGGTTAGAAGGCGGACTCCTCTGATGGGAAATGAAGAGTGGGTCTCTAAGTGAAACAGTTGTGCTCCCAGAATAATAACTATTTATAAGTGAACATAAAGTATTCTTTAAAAGACAAAGGACAACTTCTTCAGTGCAGGGAATTTAGATAGACTAATGGCAGATATAAAATATCAACTGAGACACTATACTTATAAATTGGACAAATATAAGTTGAAAAGAGATACAGTGAATATTTAGAAAATTATTATGACCATGAAGAGTAGATAAAGCTATCCACTTCTGTCCCCAGTATTGAGAAGAAAAGAAAAATAATTTTTGGATAAATGGAGAAATTAAATAAAATGATATTTTATATTAGCAAATATTTGAGCTACAGAACTGTCCCAACACACAAAATGACTGAAAGTGGACATTGGACTTCAAAATTTTGTATTTCAAATGGATGTAGTCATATTTTAAATTACTATAGTCACCATGCTGTACATTATATCTTCAGAACTTCTTATAAACTTCTTATGGAAATTTGAGCCTTTTAAACCCCTTTACCTATTTTATTTATCCCCAGCCTCTGGCATTAATTAAAATTTTTTTATTGATTTCACAGAGGAGGGGAGAGGGAGAGAGAGATAGAAACATTAATAGTGAGAGAGAATCATTAATCATCTGCCTTCCACAGGCCTCCTAGTGGGGATTGAGTCCACAACCCGGGCATATGCCCTTGACCAGAATCGAGCCCAGGACCCTTCGATCTGTAGGCTGATGCTCTATCTACTGAGCCAAACAGGCTAGGGCTCATTTTTTTTTAAGATTACATATGTAAGTGAGATCATATAGTATTTGTCTTTGTCTAATTTCACTTACTATAATGTCCTCAAGGACCATCCATCTTGTCACAAATGGCACTATTTTCTTCCTTTTTATAGATTTCTTCACCTACTTAAAGAATTCAAAAATTACAGCACATTATACTGCTTTTTAAAAATGTTGTAAATAATGTAAAACCTAGTTAAATCTCTATTGTGGAGAAAAATAGTTCTAATTATATATGATATAGCGTCACAACAGTTTTTTTCAGAGAGGTTTCTCATATGTTATAAACACCGATGAGTTCTTTTTCCCTCAGATAATATAGAAATATTTGTAATTTAGGACTCCTCCTCCTTGTTATGTATTTCAAGGAATCTGAAGAAATAAAAAAAAAACTATCTTTAATATACTCCCAATCAAGCCAGTGCCTAAAACTACGAATTAAAGGAATTTGTATATTCAGTAAGTACAATTATAGATATCTCTTTTAATAAAATAGGGGATGGAGTGAATTATTTTAAATAACATTGAGAAAGTTTTTTTTAAATCTATCAAAAAACCCCAAAATATCAGTTGTATTAAGTGCTGCTAGTTTATTCTAAGCATTTAAGAATACATCCAGAAGGATAGGAATAAGTTATATTGTAAAAAAAGAATAATAATAATGTATTTCCTATTGTTAAGTGAAGCTCATTCAAACATTCAACAAATACCAAGTGCCAAACTGCTAAAAGTGCTGAAAGTAGAGCAGTGACCAAAGCAGAGAACAATTATCTAACCCCTCCCCACCCCCGCACAAAGTTTATATTCTAATGGGAGGAGGCATACAGATAGACCAAAAAGTAAAGTATTTAACATTTCAGGTGGCTAAAGTGCTATAGAGAATGAAAAAGCGGAAAGGGCATGCCAGCAACAGGACTGTGAGTGGTCCCTGGCCACTCACGCACACAGTGATTAGCATCAAAGAGCAATGACTTAGAAGAGAAATTAGAGCAAACAGAGAATCAGTTCTGCCTGTCTTGCTGCAGGCAATGATCAGATTGACAGTGTCTCAGCAGAGGAGTGGATGGATGAGAATCCTGCTGGAGAAAGCAGAGTTCTGTGCTCCATCTTCACTCTGCCAGAGCACAGGGTATCCCTGGCTTATTTTTTTATTTTATTTCATCTTATCATTAAATCAGCAATTGCAGTGCCCCTATGCCAGGGATTATACTAGATCTTGATACAATAATGATTAAGACATTTTAACTGCACGTGAAAGCTTAAATTCCGTCATTTTAATAACACCAACTGCTATAATTATTTCATGTAAAAAGTATGGAAAGATTAGATTTTCATGTTTTGATTCATTAAAGCATATATTGCATTGAAGTGTTGTCAGAAAGGGGATTTAACATTTATTGAGGACCTTCCCTTATTCAGGTTTGGGGGTAAGGGTTTCATATGCATTACTTCATAAAATTGATCAAATAGTTCTGGGATTCGTGTATCACGATCCTTATTTTATTTAATATATATTAATAATATATATTAATTGTATATATATATATATATATATATATATATATATATATATATAATTGATTTCAGAGAGGAAGGGAAAGGGAGAGATGTAAACATCAATGATGAGAGAATCATTGATCCGCTGCCTCCTGCACGCTCCCTACTGGGGATTGAGACTGCAACTCAGGCATGTGCCCTTGACTGGAATTGAACCTGGGGCCCTTAAGTCTGCAGGCCAACACTCTATCCACTGAGCTAGAATGGCTAGCGCACGATCCTTATTTTATTATAAGAAAAAAAAGTATCCCAGTTTATGGAATCAGCAAATAACAGAATAGACAATTGAATCAGATATCTTCATTTTCTTTTCTTTCAGAATATGATGTGTACAAAAACTACTATATGAAAGATATGAATTTTGTAGCTTGATGATATAATCATTATTGCATGGCCAATATGGAAAAATCCATTGAATTATGTGAAAATGTGCTAAATAAGAAGAAACACACACATAGAGAAGTATATGTGTAATTCTGTAATCATGGAGATGAGGAAAAACAAAAGAAAATCAAATAACACATAGTGTTGGTATATGTTTTTAGAACAACACTTTTCTAAGGAAGGACTAAGGGATCAAGCTCTTCCAAGCAAAGCCATCAAGTTTAGGTGATGATGGCAATGATGCTTAGAGATTGTATCTTCAAAGCAGTTCTTTCCAGAAGTTGCATACTTATTAGAGCATTAACTACTAATTTCTCCTTTTATGTACTGATGGAAGTCTTTAAAAATGAACTATCTGAAGCCAAAATATAAAATTCCATATGCAGTTAGGCCAAACACTCTGATCTGCCTCCCAGTTATTACTGTCACGAAGCTACTTTTTATTTTGTCAAATGAAATAAAAGTGTGAGTTTGTCTATGCCTTACAACCAGAAAAACACCATCAAAACCACTAGTTCTTTGGGACTTAACAAAAGCAACGTAATCAAGTTGGTCCAATCTCTGCTTTATAGTTTAAAGGGAGGAAGTCATTTAAATTGCCTGTTAGGTATAGAGAAGAAAGGCTGTACCCCAGGCATTTCCTAAAGCCCATAATATCTGAAATTGCTTAGACATCAGCCATGTTGTTGCAAGGAAAACATACAAATCAAATATACACAAAAATCATAAATAATTGGGTTTATTAGAAATAGAACATTTCAGACAACATCATAGTCTTATTTTTGTGTTTTTTTGTTTTTATTCGTTTGCCTCATCTTCTTGTTTATGCAAGACACATGGTTTTGTGTAAGTCACTTGCAAACATATATGAAGTCTTTTTGCCCCTGGCAAATAATAGAAAAGGAATTTTCAGAAATTGAAGAAAAGAATCTGCCAGAGATTCTCTGGACTTAACTAAGCTTCACTTTACTTCAACTTCCTTAGCCTCCGTTTCTTCATATTCACAATCTCCAAAGTTCTGTAAAAATTATCTTTACTCATTCAACTAATATTAATGGAATTTGTCATTTCCAGGTCCATGAGATTGTTCTTATTCAATTATTCTTGTGGAAATACTATATTTAAATTGGAAGAATCTGCCAATCGATGAAGCAGTTTTGTTTTGTTTCTTTAAATTTCAGTACTAGTAATTTCAATCTAAATATAAGGCTACCTTAAGGGCCCCATAGAGCAACTTCAGAGATTACACATACGTGGGCAGTTTTGGTAATTACATAACTCAATAATATAAAACTGAACAGAGCTTAACAATTCACTGAGACCAAATCATTGCCAATCATCCTCCTTACTAATCAGAAGCCATGATATTTCAACCTAATCACTAAAGCACAATTGTAACATGTTCTTATGGTTCTTTGATAATGTTTCTAGTTTACCCAGTGTAGTAACACTCCTTATTTCTATAAATTAAGTAGGCTCAAGAAAATATTGCAATTAAAACGGGTAAAGAAGGGTGATAGAGTTGATTATTTTGGGCCTTCAAAGAATTTCTATTTGTCTAGGTTGAACCTCCTACCTCCTACCTGGCATTTCCAATAAATCAATGTCATTCTTCACTTAGGATGATCAAGTTCTGGGACACTGATTTATGTTTACATTTTCATAAAGAATGGATTAAAAATTAGAACACAATCCATTAATATGTAAGTAAGGCCATTTCCATCAACCCAAAGATTCATAATCTTTGCAGAAAAAAGTGGACTCTGTTTCTCCTCCATATGGATACAAAATAATTGTTCCCATTTAGAAAGATTATCTTATTGGTATAACACTGAGTAAATGCACACCCTTTATTTCTTTAACTTCTATGCAGATTCCATGCTCCCATTGGCATTTTCATTAACTCATTGTAAATATCTCAAAAATGAGTGATCATTTGATATAAATGTGTGATTGGTTTAGTGACTTTCTAGAATTAAAGTATGCCATTATTTTTTATCAGCTACTCATTTATAAAACAACTCTCAGCGTGAGTTACTTCTAAATTGTTTTATATCATCTATTTGTTTCCTTATATTTCAAGTAGAAAAGATTATTTTTTCTGATATTGCCTTCAAATTTTTTCAAGATATACAATTGCTTTCTACTGTTAAGATTCTAATTAAACTCTGACTGTGACAAAAATCACAAATATAAAACTTTGGTTTTATACATAGGAAAAACATTTTATTCTTGTATTCCCAGAGAATTGTTAGAGTAGACATTTTAACCAGATTTATTTGCTCCCATATTCTCCTTATAGTTAAACATAGACTCCTTTTTCATTTAAGCCAATTGGACAGATAAATATAGATGTAGATAGAGATAGAGATGGATACATCTTCATTGTTCTCCATGAGGGAAAAATACAGATAATGACTATAATGAATATAATGTTATTTTTTCTTAAATACTTTTGTCAACAAATTGGCAATTAAATAACTAATACCTACATAACTATAATTCATTTTACTTTTGATTCTTCTATTAGCATGTCTTTCTAACTTAGTGGTATTCAGAGTATAAATGTGTTTTCTCTTCAAAACATGGTCATTGATAAAGTCATCCACTACTACTGATATACCAGGATGATCTACTGTGTTGTTTGAGTGAGCCCCCTCTTACTCTGCTGTTTACATAGTCAGCTAAGGATTACCAGTTCAGATCTAGAAATAGATTATAAACTCCATCTTCACTATTAGATGGCCCTCAGAGCCATTTATTTACTAGATTGAAAACTGCCCAAGAACAAGCATATTTGTAGCCATAATGCTTAACATAATCTACAATGTATAGTAAGTATTTAATAAATGTTTTTTAATTAAGTAAATGAATGAATAACTATTTAAATAAGCAAAATCTGGATCTTCCTTTTTAATGCTAACTAGTTCCCTCAGGATTTCAATTTCTAAACATCCAATCTCTGCCTAAAGCCTTACATTAAGCCTAGATAATTTTCCTAGATTCTAGGAGTCAAATAGTAAAAATCTTTGGGGATTTTTTTCTGCCACTCTTATTCATTCCTCATCCCAGCTTAAATCCCTGGATATTTACACCTATATAGTTCAGGCCACAAACATTCATTTGTTCATGCATTCAGTTGGTACTTATTGATTTCCTCCTATGTGCTGAGCATTTTAGATAAAAAGAGGAGCAGAAAAAAAAGTACAGCGTATGTCTCCATGAAAACTGGAGTCTAAAAGCAAAGAAAGAGAGTAATAATCATGACTGTAAATAATGTAGTTATAATTCTGTAAAATGCTACAAAATAGAATAAGACATACAGTGTTCTGAGAGCTCATAGTAAAGAAATTTTATCTTACTGGGGTAAGCGAGGCTTTCCTGAATAAGGTACACATGGGCTGATATCTGACACACAAACAGGAAATTACATGATGAATATGGAGGAGAGAATCCAGGCTAATTCTTGAGAAGACAAAGGTCTGAAAAGGCCACTATGCTAAAATACAAGGAAAGCAGAAAAGAATGGTATAAGAAAAAAAGTAAAAAGTAGGGATAGTCAGACCATGTAGGATTGTAAGGTCATATCTAACTTTACCTAAAAGTAATGAAAGGTGTTGAATAAGGGAGGGAAGTGATCAGATTTTCAATTTTAAATGATCACCAAAGCTTCAGTGCTGTGAGTGAACTAAACAGGCACTAAGGTGGATGTGGACAGATTGGTTTGTCCTCAAGATGAGTTTTCTGGCTTATACAACTAGATGGATGTGGGTGTTATTCATCTAGATAGAAAACACTGAGTGTGTGGGAAGATCATGAATTTGATTTTGGACATGAATGTGTGTTTGGAAATAAATCCTAGGAGAGATGTCTGATAGGAAATTGAATATATTGGCTTAGGGCTCAGAAGAAATCATTTGTGTTTAGATAGTAATTCAAGCTGTAGATGTGGAAAATAATATAGAATAAAAAGAGATAAAGCTTAAAAATGAGCTTTGAGGGATTCCACTATTCAGTGTCTATGCACACAAGAACGAGCCTGCCAGAGGCAATGAGCTGGTACAGAGGAAGGAGTACATAGTACTGAAGACCAAAGAAGAATATGTTTTGAGCAGAGAGAAGACATTGTTTGTGTCAAAAACAAACCACTTGGATATCACCTGAAATAAAATAAAAATAAAAATATTTACTAGATTTAGTCATAAGAAATCATTGGGGATTTCAGAAGAGCTGTTTCAATTGACTCATGAGACCAGAAACCAAGATAAGAAATGAGTGAGGAGTGAGTAAAAGCTAAAAAGGAGATAAATATAGATAATTCTAGTCCCTCTAAGTCTCTGTCATTATGATGTTGATGGGTCCCTGAGGAAGCTAGGTGACTACTTTCTGGGAAACCCTTTTGCCATTTTCTTATTTCTTACTGTTTCTTGATTCTAAACAAGCTAGTGGTAGAGTCCTAGAGTGTCTTCTCCTGGGGACTGGCCACTTTGTAAAATTACTAAACATGATGAATATTTGCTCACTATATGGCCTAATTGTATTAATAGAATCCTAAAGTCTTCAATTAGGATCAAAGTACAAGGTAATTGATGATATCTGTCTGATTTTCTATTTCCATGACTCCCTGGGTAAGTTTCTTTAATATTTCTATAATTTTTCTCTGTAGCATTTATGAACTAGAATTTAGAATTGGGGTATATAATAAAGATAATATCGTGGAAGAAATATTATATATGGATCGATTGTGATATCTCAAATATTATTATTCATTTACTCCATCCCCTTCCTTCCTCCCTCTCTCCTGTCTTTACTTTCCTATTTTCTTCCTTCTTCTCTTTTAGATATGAATTCTTAATGCTCATTCTATACTATACAAGTCACTAGCTGATTAATATAAAAGGTAAATGAGATAATGATAAGTACACAGAAATTGCTAAAGCAAAGCCTATGTCAAAATAAAGATTAATAAAAATAATTGAAGAGAATGGTACTAAGGGAATGAGTTCTTTTTTTTGGGGGGGGGGTGTGGAGTGCTGTTGTTAATCCTCTCCCAAGGACATTTTTTTCATTGATTTTTATAGAGAATGGAAGGGAGTGAGGGATACAGAAACACTGTTGTAATTGGTTGTCTCCCACACAGGGGCCAAGGAGGATGCCCTTAACTGGAATTGAACATGGGACCCTTTAGTTTAATGCTCTATCCACTGAGCCAAACTGGCTAAGGCAAGAAAATGAGTTTGATAAATACTTTTGATGCAAGGCTACATGTAATTTAGTGACGAATAGAGCACTATTAAGAAAATATAACTTGCCCAAATTGGTTTGGCTCAGTGGATAGAGTGTCGGCCCGCAGACTGAGGGGTCCCGGGTTCGATTCCGGTCAAGGGCATATGCCTTGGTTGCAGGTGCATCCCCAGTGGGGGGTGTGCAGGAGGCAGCTGATAGATGATTCTCTCTCATTGATGTTTCTAGCTCTCTATCCCTCTCTCTTCCTCTCTGTAAAAAAAATCAATAAAATATATTAAAAAAAGAAAGTATAACATAACAAGCATCCTGCCCCATGCTCAGAGCCTATGTATACAAATTAACCCACAATTTGTTGGGTTAATTTTCATACTCACTCCTGATTGGCTGGTGGGCGTTGCGAAGGTATGGTCAATTGCCATGTTACTTTTTTATAGGTAGGTAAAGATTATCCTAGAAACTTTGCACAGGTCTAAAAATAAAGATACATTGGCTATCGTAATAATCTGCCTATTTGTTTGGAGGACTGAGTATTAATAAGAGGTATTATGTAATGGAAGTATTCTCAAGAGAGTAGTTATTGAGAACATATCAAAAGGAAAGGCAGCCAATTTGTAGTCACAATAAGCTTTATATGCAAAATACTTTAAAAGTTAGAAAAATAAGTTGAAGTAATATTTTTGGCTTATTAGGCATCATGTGTTGGTAGAACATTCATGCATACATTTATGAAAGTAGAATAAAATTCAAAATTTAGATTACTGTGCAGTTATCTATATATTTTTTCAAATACTTCAGGCCCACTCAGTAACCAGTGTTTTCTAACATATGCCCAATACTGATAAAGACAAGTAAAAAAATCCATTGATTGAAACTGTTACTAATCTATTTAGTTATATTTACTTATATCAGACTGGAAAGTTAAATTTCACTTTTAATTGTAAGTGAAATCATTTGACGTTTATTAATTTCTAGTATGTGTGGTAGAGTTTGTTATTCTTAAATGACAGAAGTAAAATATCTCATTTTTGTCTTAAGAAAATGTACACAATACTCTTGATTTCTCATATAAAGCTCTTATGAAGAAAGCTTTTTTTAAAGAATCAAATTTTATCTATTTTATTTCTTTATCTTTTAAATATGTTTGATGTATTTATTAGTTTTCTTTTTAAAAATTATTTTAAAGGACATTTACTTTGGATCAATCTACACTTACCATAAGATCTAACAGTAACCATAATTTTTATATAATTTTAAACTAAGCCAAATAGATTTTTCCATAATAGTTAAGTAAATACTTGAGTAGAATCTTAAACGTTGAAGAAGAATGTTTCTCAAAAACATTAAATTTCTATTTAATGTAATAGTAGGTACTTAACATTTAAGAAATTTTATATTTTTTCTCTAGAATTAATATTTTAAAATTTATACATGCTTCAAAATGTTTTATTATGATCATTTTCTGGTTTGTTTATCTGAAAAATGTCCTAAGATGATGGCAATTATGATGTTTATAAAGTGAAGAATTTCTTCTTTATTCCTTGCTCTGAATATTTTCCAAAAATGTTAATTATCAGGTTTCTTTTGTTGTTTTTTTGTTTAGTGGTTTTTTTTTTTTTAACTTTACTTGATAATTCAAATCTTTACAAATATTTACTTGATCTAGTAAAATGAATGAGTCATTTAACTCACAATGATGCATACAGGAAATGATTAAACTGACAATAATTGAAGTCTAATTATTAACCAACTAGAGGCCTAGTGCATGAAATTTGTGCTCTCCGTGGTGGGGGTGGGGTGGTCCCCTCAGCCCAGCCTGCACCCTCACACAGTCTGGGAGCCCTCAGGGGATGTCCTTAGTACTGCTGTGGAGGCAGGAGAGGCTCCCGCCATCTAGGTGGTGCTTGCCAAGCTTGAGCCTAGATTCTGGCTGAGCAGTGCTCCCCCTGGGGAAGCCCACTGACCACCAGGGGGCAGCTTCTGTGTTGAACGTGTACCCCCTCAGGGTCAGTTTATAGTGTTAGAGACCAGTTGTTCCACTGTTAGATAAATTTGCATATTAGCCTTTTATTATATAGGATGATTTAGAAGATAAACAAATTAGCCTTATGGATCACTAGTTGAAAAGTTGTAATACAAGCATGTCAAACTCAAAGGCTAACACAGGCCAAATTAACAAGGTTTAAGTTTATGTGGGCAGCAAAAAAAAAGCTTCAATTTTCATAGAAACGTAGATTTATTTTGATAGAGACCTGTTGAATACAAAGGGCTGAAATAAATGAGTAATCATTAACACAAAATAATATAACATTTTAATAAAAATATTTTTTTCTTGAACATTAACTCACCAGACACTGAATAACTGCACAAATTAATACGAATAATGCAAATAAAGCTGTTTTTCTTGTTTTCTGAAAGCAAAATATTTCTTGTTGTGCATCCCAAACAAGTCAGTCCAAGACTAATGATGTGACAATTGGCTGTTAAAATATTCTCTGCTAGTATTAGTGAAGAGAAATGGTGCTCCTTCGGATAAGGCAGGTGAGAGAAATGAATGCAACATGATTATAGTTGCTGTGGGATTGAAACCTGGGTTCAAAATAAGACCACCGGAGGCTGATGATTGATTTAAAAAAGCAGGCAAGGATTTATTAAGCTGGCCAGGATGGCCACAATAGGACCACATGCAGGTGGCCACAATCACGACCGCACTGTTGTTGTAGTTTGTTATTAATAATTATGTGTAACGGGATATTATAAAAATTAAGTTATGAAATTTTTATTAAAATGTTTCTTATATACTGTTATATTGGCTGGGCTACAAAAATATTTATTGTGGCTGCATGCGGCCTGCAGGCTGAGAGTTTAACATGCTTGGTAATGGTATCTTTCTATCTAAAATATTGATTGTATCTCTAGGAGTCTCCTAAAAACTTAAATATCTGTAGAAAAATCATGTGTATTGGAGACAGCACTGAATTGGATTGCCTTGGAGGAAAAATCAATTAATCTTACTTAGTTTTTTCATTTGCAAAGTACAGCTAATTTTTACTTATCACACAGATGTTCTGACTCTTAAGACAACGTATGTGGCTTTTTTGAAAAACTGTAATAAGATGACGTTAATCTTCAGTTAATTGTTCTTTTGATCAACTGTCAAATTTATCCCTTAGTAAAATACCAAGTAAACATTATGGGGCTTTGACACTGGAGAAATGGGGACTGTGGTAGATACCCTAGAAAGTGTTTCTGTTCGTGGGAAGAAGAGGAAAGTCATGCTAATATTGAAGAGTGAGGTGCATAACTGGGTACTAGAAAAATAATGAAAATAAACTTCTGCTCCTGGTTTTTTCCCTGGTATCTGTTCTGATAATAGGCTATGACCTTCAGCAGCAGATGTCTTCATGTCTTAAACATGGAGCAGTTTAATGAGTTAAGCCTACTTTAACAGCAACAAATTATAAAGTAATTTGTTTTCTTTTATTGATGCACATGTTATATATAAGTTTCCACTTTAATGTCCTCATTTGCATAAGTTTAAGTAGGTGTATGAATTACAGCTCTGAGGCTGATGCGAAATAGTTTATGAGTCCCTCCACTTTGTAATAGAGATAGAAACATCAATGATGAGAAGGAATCATTGATCTGCCACCTCCTGCATGCCTCCTACTGGGGATCAAGCTCACAACCTGGGCATGTGCCCTTGACCAGAATCGAACCCGGGACTTAATCCACAGGCCATGGCTGGCTCTATCCACTGAACCAAATAAGCCAGGGCTGCACCATAGTTTATTTACCCACTCATCTGCTGGGCACTTAGGCTGTTTCCATGTCTTAGCTATTATAAAATGTGCTGCTATGAACACATGGGTGCATATATTCTTTCTGAGGAGTGCCTCACATTTCTTAGGATATATTCCTAGAAGTGGGATGACTGGCGATCAAAAATAGACCTAGAGTCATAGAAGCCAGAACAGACTGTTGAACTTCAGAGGGAAGTCAGGGGTGGGTAGGTGGGAAGAGATCAACCAATGAACTTGTATGCATATATGCAAAACCTGTGGACACAGACAATGGGGTGGTGAGGGCCTGGGGAGGATGGGGGCAGGCTGGAATAGGTTAATGGGGGAAAAAGGAAGACCTATGTAATACTTTCAAGAAATAAAGATTAAAAATAAATAAATAAATTACAATTTATGGTCAATATTATTTTGTATCAGTTTTAGGTGTACAGCATAGTCAAAATAAGTTTCAAAAGTGTTTCTCCCTTCTGATTCTGCTACATCTACTGAATAGATTGCTGATTATAATCCTGTAGTTATTTTAAAATTTTAAGACCTTTTACAATTATATTGAATATTTAAAATTACTACCATATTTTTGTAAGGAATAATAATAGTGGCTTATTAAGAAAGAAAGCCATTATGTTTGAAAGTAGTTTCAGAGCTTTGTTATCCACTTTGCATCCTAAATTCTATGTATTTTTATTAAGATTTCCAAAGGCATAAGGATAGAAACTGATTATTTTAAAGTGTACATTTGACATATTGCATTTAATTATGCTATGTTTATGGAGATGTTTTATTCTAGAATAATTTTGAGTCGAAATAAAATCCAGTTTCCTTTTAATTAAAAGGTAATCTATACTAAACATTATGGGGGGGAACCCCAATGGAAGACTCCATTTTAATTTTTGATTTTGTAAATGTAAGATAATTCAACTTTCTATTAGTGTCAGCCAGATAAGATTGAAAATCATGTATAGGATCCATCTTTATTTATTTGTGTATATATATGAGAAATAATGATACACTGCCTCCTGCACACCCCCTGCTGGCAATGGAGCCCTCATGTACCTAGACTGGAAATCAATTAGGTGACCTTTTGGTTCATGGGTGGAAGCTCAACCACTAAGACACAGGAGCCAGGCAGGACCCATCTTTTGAGCCAGGATGTTTTCTTAATTTTACTGAAATGTCTGAATAAATAACTTAGCCAAATGTATGTTTTCTATTTATATAATAAAAATCCAGTGGTTGTGATGCTGTAATGACCAAAGACCAGTCACCAGCAGGCTGTGTGTGCTGTGAGGCCCACATGGGTGGGCAGGCCTGCATGCACAGTGAGGCGTGCACGGGTAGGCAGGGCCGCGTGATTTTTGCATGCTGGATTTCTACTTAAATGATACTAGAATCATAGCAAAACCAAAATTCTTATATGATGTAAATGATAGTAAAGGTAATTACAAATAAGGTTATTCAAAACTTTTTTTAAAAAATACTTGAGGAGGGCTCAGATTTGGTTGTTGAAATCAACATTTCTTTTTATCATATTATTCCACCTTTTTATTCCAAAGTTCAGCCTAGCTAAATCTATGTTTCCCTTTTATCTTAACTTTTGTTTACTGACAACTAAATATATTTTAGTTTATTGTTTACTGTTTATCTGTTCTCTTGAACCATACAGTTTTCTTTTACTATTTATGTATGTAGAAATTGAATTTAGCATATTTTATAAGAGCCTGGGTTAGTTATACCAATGAAACTATAAAAACACTTTTTAATTACATTTAGAACTCCTTTCTCTGTCTAAGTCTCTGGGCTTAATGTTTATGAAACCATAGTTTTCAATTACTGTTTTGCTACCCCATTTCTTTTTGAGAAATACAAACTATGAAATCTTTCTTTTCACACTCTCAGTATAAATTCTCAAAGCAGTTACAACTGACCCTGAGCTTTATTAGAAAGTTCTTTCCTATATTGAGTTGAAATGTTTTCTTATACTCCCACACACAGCCCACTCCCTCGTGGCCATACAGAACAAATCTTATTTCACATAACAGCCATTCAAGTATTTGAAGATGGTTATATTCATACTTCTGAGTCATCTCTGCTCTCGGCAGTTTTCCATGAGTCATGGATTTGATTTCTTTACTATCCTGTCTTTTGGTATAATCCCAATTAGTCCATGTACCTGGAGTTTGCTGCAGGACCCTGGCATTAGTCTGAACAACACAGAATAGGGTAGGACCCACACTAACCTTGTTCTTGAGCCTGTATTTCCAATAGCAACCTTTGCTGCCCAGCCACACATAAACTAACCTGGTCAGAGTAGATTTTAAGATGATTGCTTCATAATGTTGGCTTATATTAAATTTAAAGTTGACTCGAATTTGGGCCAAAGATGGAACTCAAGCATCAGTAGTTGAATGTTCGAAATAGTAATAGCAACTACATGTTAAGAACACATGTTTAAATTGAACAAAATTTTAGGGATTTTAAAAGCTATACATTTTAAAGAGAATTTTTAAGTCTTTTGTAAGGTTTTTAAATATTCTCATTTTATACCTTATATGAAATAAGGGTATTTTATATATGGTAGAAGTAAATGTACAAGTAAAGCCACACAGATTATTTTGTTTTTGCTTAACTAAGACAATGCACTCTTACATGCTACGATTGGGCTTTATTCCCGCTGGGAAGCGACCAGAAAAGCACTGATGTGAGAAGAGCCTTTCACTTGCTCTTCTCTCCATTCAAATCAGGTTGCCTGCCAAAGCTGCAGCCCTACCTGTAAAACTGCCAGCATTGGTTCATGCAGCCTCCATGTGCAATTTTTTGCTGGGAGCTATATCAGGGCAGGGTTGACTGACTGAGAGAGTTGAAAGCTCTGGGACAAGAGGGCTGCCCTCTGGGCATATGAGTTAGTTACATTTTGGTCCTTTATCAAGCGAGGGAGATAAAACTCTTGGTAGGTATAGAAAAGGCTATACTGACAGTGCTGTCCTGAACGGTGCAAATGATTCTCATCCCAGGTGCACTGTTCACTGAGTAGTATTCATTAGAACACCACCTGGACAGAGCAAACAAACAAAGAGATCATTTGGAGCCAAATTTTATATAAAGGATAATCCTCACAGAATTATTTATAAAGGGAAAAATAATATAATCTTAATGACCGGCAATTATAGTATTAGTTATAGTACCACCATACCAGTAAATATGCATCCATGTATGATGATGCTAAAGAAAAAATTTTCAATATTCCCATAGAATATTGATGAAGTACCAAATGATAAACCAAATTTCAATGTAATATGTTTAGTGGTTGCTCATTGTTAAAATACATAGGTGATATATTTGGACAAAGAAAGATAGTAATTGAAAATTATGTGGAGACAGGAGGAATGTAAGATTATAAACCAAAAATTGTAAAGATTTATTGCTAGATGGTAGAGTTATTGATCACTTATTGACTTTTCAAAATTCTTGCACTTGAGTTTATATATGTTATGCGAACATTATATAGAAAATAAAGTCTCTACTTCTATAATAAAAGCATATATAATTAATTTAAAAATATAAGTACAAAAGTAATGTTTCCAGGTTATAAACAAAAGGAACCAGCCTCAGGCAACTTGAGGGGAAAAATAAAAGGATGTCTTAGAAGACTATCAAAGAAGTTCCCAGGTCTGTGGATCCAATATTGGAAAAGAGATCAAGGGAAGTTGGGTACCAAGGAAGCCAGAATAGCCAAACGCAGAACTGGATCAGGCAGAACAAGGCGGTGGTCTGCTTAGAGCTTCCACTGGTACCTTTGTCACTGGACAGTCCATTGTCACTTGACACCTCTACTCCCATGCCCAGAATAATTACTAACCCTCCTTAATTGTGGCTTCACTTCGAGAAACTAAAGTCCAATGTGGGATGGTGACTCTTTTTGGCCCATAACCCATAGCATATGTCCATGCCCACGTTTCCAGGGCTCTGCATGACTAATCTCTGCTTCCCTTGGCTTCAGATGGCAGCATGCCTATTTAGATATTTTTTTCTATCTCTCTTCAGTAGAAAGGTTGTGGGATGCTAACTCTTGACACATTGGAAAGATTGTATAGCAAAGATTGGAATGGGATAGTAAAATATTGTATTATTACTTCTCTAGTGATCCTTAAATGGGATCCTTAAGATAAATTATTTTTCTGTACAAGAAAGGCTAATTGTATATGCCACAATTAATAAAACTCCGGAAAGTTAAATAATGTGTATTATGTAGCTCGGATGTAATAGATATGCACTCTCCTGGAGACCCATACATGAACTGATTTATGCATGCATGCCAGCTTCAGACCCCATATATTAGTGTCACTATATTCTAGAGCAGCAACTTTAAACCTTTTTCATCTCATTGCACACATAAACTAATTACTAAAATTCTGTGGCATGCCAAAAATATATAATATTTTATGCCAATCAGACAAAAAACAGGTATAATTTTGATTAATTCAAACCAGATGTTGTGTTAGAAGTTGAGTTATTTATTTATTTAGTTATTTTTTTATTTTATTTCAGAGAGAAAGTAAAGAGATAGAGAGATAGAAACATCAATGAGAGAAAATCATTGATTGGCTGCCTCCTGCAAGCTCCCTAGTGGGGAAGATCAAGCCTTCAAATCAAGCATGTGCCCTTGGCTGTAATTGAACTATGACCCTTTAGTCCACAGTCCAATTGAGCAAAACCAGCTAAGGCGAAGTTGTCATTTTTTTTATTTGATAATTTAAGGGAAAAGAGATCAGTGCCCCAGATTAAATAGTCAGAAATTGCATGTTTTAAAAATTCTTGTGGCACTGGTTGAAATTCAGTGTTCTAGATTATTATCAGAATGTTTTTTGTTCAATTTATGATACTTGGTCTTTTTGAAATACTAAGTCACGTTGAATTACTAAACTAACTGCCAAAATTCAAATTAAATGTATGTGTATATGTATGTGTGTGTGTGTGTGTGTGTGTGTGTGTGTGTGTGTATAGTTTTTAAGTGATATGTAGGGATATGTCTTCTTTTTATTAATAGATTTCAAAGAAAAATGTAAACTACTAGTAAATTAAAGTAATGGGACTATGTGATTAATAACATATTGACAACATTTTACTTGCAAACAATAACATTTAATATGGGTGTTCTCTCCACTTTTATAAGATGGGTTATAAGATCCCATAGAAAGTCATAGATATTTTTACTGCCATGAAGATGTTTTAAGAGCTAATAGATGGCATTCAACAAATAAAAATAGATAAATATATATGTCAATTCTTTAGATTTAAATAGGTCCATAGAGTTAGTGACCACATGGTGACTACTTATTGAACAGTGCAGTTTTAGGTTCTAGATCAATGCTTCACATTTCCCCCAGGCATATATGACAGTTGGCATTTATATGTGAAATGCTCTCCCATATATGGGGACTGGCAAGACAGAACAAATTAGTGACTAAGAGTTTAGAGGTTAAAATTAAGCAGACTTGAGCTCAAATCTCGGCTGTAATGCTTAGTGTATGGCTCTGAGGTGGGGGTTGACTTATCCACAAATTGGGATAACAGTTGAACTACATTATTGAACTTTTATTTGACATAATTTCAAAATTACAGAAAATATACAAGAATAGTACAAAGAATTCTTGTATGCCTTTCTCTTAAAATCTCCAAAAATAAAATCATTTGTTTGAGCCATTTGAGAATAAGATACAGGCGTGATTCCCCTTCCCTCTACTAAATACTTAATATATGTTTCCTAAAAATGAGGGCATTATCTAACATAAATGTAGAAATTAACATTTACTAGTCATAATACTATTATCTAATCTACAGACTTTATTCATATGTCAGCATTTGTCCCAATAATGTCTTTTATTTCCAAAGTAAGTACCATCTTATACTTTGTATTCCATTGTCATGACTCTTAAATCTTTTTTATTCTGAAACAGTTCCTCAATCTTGATTTTGTTTTATGACATAGACATTTTTTTAAATGGCATGGGACAATTAGTTTGCAAACTGTTTCTCAATTTAGGTTTGTCAACTGTTTCCTCCTAATTAGATTTACTTTGTGCACTTTTAGTAGGAATAACCAAGTATGATGTGTCCTTTGCAATGTGCCATATTAGGAGGCACATAATGTCCATTTACCCCATTATGGTGATGCTATCTTTAAACACTTTATCACTTTAAGCTGCTGTCTACCAGCAGGTGTTTACTAGTTAAGCTTTATATAATTACTTATTTTCATGTTCAAATTGTCCCAAATCTGGGCAAAGGGTGCTCTCACAAACTGGCCCTTATATTCTTTTGATATAACTCCATCATTAAATGAGTATGTCCCTAATTTCTGGCACAAAAAGTGGTTTCCGACTAATCCTTTACTTTCTCTGACTAGCCCTGGAATCATTTATTTTATTAGAACGTCTAGCTTTCTTTTAGTGAAAGAATATATGTTTAAAAGCATGATCTTGGAGTCAGATATGGCTCTTTTTTTAAAAAAAAATAAATAAATCTTTATTGTCCAGATTATTACAGGTGTCCCCCCCCCATAGCTTCCCTCCACCTGATTCCCCACCCCACCCCATGCCCTTGCCCCCACCACTGGCTTCATCCATAGGTCTAAGATTTTTGTCCTATCTCTTCCCACACCCCTCAGACCCCCTTCCCCCTGAGAATTGTTAGTTCGAACCCTTTCTATGTTCCTGATTCTATTGTATTCACCAGTCCATTTTGTTCTTCAGATTTTTTATTCACTTGATTTTTAGGTTCACTTGTTGATAGGTATGTAGATATGGCTCTTATTGTTACTGGAAGTGATTTCTTCTAGGTCATCTTAGCTTATAGAACTGAAATTTACACACACACACACACACACACACACACACATTCGTACATATAAAAAAGACATGTATATGGTAGCATACCAATATGCTACCATATACATTACATATATGTAATTATATAAATTGAAACTGATGCCTCCAACTCCAACCAACCCCTTTTCCCATATTTGTGACCCCATTCTCTGCAGTACAAAGCTCAGCCCCCATGATCTACAAGATATTTATTTACTTGTTCAATTCTAGAGTACAAAGAAAATAGTTTCAAAATTAACTCATGAATCTGAAAAAAAGATGCCTAACCTGTAAAATTCAATATTTGTTTAGAGTTTTTTGATTCTTCAGATTGGAGATACATAATGCAAGTATTCAAAGTCAAAACAGTTTCAAAGTTATTGAATTCTTTTTAAAAAAAATATATTTTATTGATTTTTTTACAGAGAGGAAAGGAGAGGGATACAGAGTTAGAAACACTAATGAGAGAGAATCATCTATCAGCTGCCTCTTACACACCCCCTACTGGGGATGTGCCTGCAACCAAGGTACATGCCCTTGACCGGAATCCAATCTGGGACCTTTCAGTCCTTAGGCTGACATTCTATCCACTGAGCCAAACCGGTTTCAGCTGTTATTGAATTCTTGCCCATACCCCTCACCTAATGTGATTGTGTCATTCATTTGAAATGGGTCTCTATTCATATCTGTTTTTGATTTGTCAATTTGATCCACCCAATCTCATCTATTTTTTATTTTTAAGCTGTGAAACATTAAACTTTTCAAAAAATTAGAAGTCTCTTCTTTCATAGAACTATTTTCAGGAGTAAATAAGATTAAAATGTTTAGATTTTACACTTTAGATGTAACCTATTTAGGTTCTAAGAAATCTCATCTAGCTATTCATTTAACCATACTAGTATTGCTTTATTTGTGTTCTATTACACACTCCCTTAATACTTCATACCTTTTCCTTCATCTATGAAACCAAGTTGGAATGCAAATGTGTAAATAAAATTCACCTCCAACTTTGATATTTTAAGTCTTATTTGTACCCTTGTCACAAATGAATATAAAACATTCTTGTGTTTAGCTTCCAGTTAAGTCTCAGTGGCTAGTTCATTCCTTATAAAGTCAAAATACGGTTACTGCATGTGGGATAAGCATAATTTTGTTGAAGGTCTAATACAGCAACCATATCAGAGTCAGACCTCCATGGAAATAGTGCCTTAAATGCAAAGAAAAATCCCTGCAGTTATGTAAAATGGTGGTAATTGTTAGACTGAAATGAAACACAGAGTCCTGAGGCATGTCTGAAGAAATGAGCATTACATGCTTAACTAATTCTTAGACACAAGGTTTCTAGATTAAGTCATGCTCCACAAAGGGAGTGGGGAGGAAGCTCACATCATTAAAATCACTTTTATTTTAACGTGTTTCTTTGAAGAAAAAGCTTTGTTTCTGGAAACATCTAATATTGTTGCATATCCCTCATGAATTCTTCTGTGTATGCTTAACTAATGACTATAATGTATATACTTTATTATATTAGTGTTAGTCAGTAAATATGGCAGACAACATATCTCATGGTTAAATGTTTGCAATAAAATTTTGGATCAGATTTAGGTATTTTTCCCATTGGGAGAAATATATACATATATTCATACATATTCATAATAAAAGCATGTATAAAGTTTCTGATTATAAGAATTTGATTTCATTTAAAAATTTTGTTTACTATAATATCATAACTAAACAACATAAGAAACAAAAAAGAAAAGTATATTTAACATTTATGGGAAGCAAATAGAGATGACATATCAGGATTAAAAAAATGTAATAACTATGGGTATCAGCAACATAACAACCTCCCTGAGATGGTTACTTTTAAATATACCTTCCATACTGTCTATATTCATTGTAGTATATAGAAATATATTTTCTTATCTACACTGTAATAGCAGTGTGAACTTAGAGAGTTGTTAAATTATAAGTTGTACACCTTCACAATGTTAGTTATAATACAATTTTAGTAAATATTATAACTCAGTTTGATGGGAACATTTAACATATGATCCTACAGCACAAATATGTTAAAAAATGCTTACTCATGTATAGCGAAAATTTAGTATAGCATCAGTTCCACAAGGATTTTTTAAACATAATATACAGATGATTATTTCTTATTTAATACCCAGTTTTCATATTTCTGGGCCTCATCCTCCAAAGGAGGTAAATACAATAGCCCTCTCCCAGCAACAGCCCCTCAGAACCCAAGTTTTCCCCAAACCCCTCACTTTCCTGCACCATCGCCCCTCCTGAAGAGATCTTGCTCTTCTGACCTCTCATGTGTCCAGCTCAGTCCTTGCTGCTCATGAGGTAAATGGACTTTCCTACTATCATCTCCAGGATGCTTTCGGATTCGAGCTGCATCTTGAATCCCAGAACTTCATTGGAATGCTTTGGAAACTAAATTTTTATTGTAAGGTTATTTCTATAAGAAATTAGGTTAGATGTTCTGAATAATGCAACTAAAATTTTACTGCAAGACTACTGCAGGACATAATTTTTTAAAAATGCATCTCCTATCTATTGTGGGATATATCGCATTCTATAATTCTGACCATGAGAGCATGCCTACATTTTCTTGGGCCTTTCTTTTGTAATAACCTTGCCAAATGTTTAGGGTATGTTTTGTAGCTAGCTATTATTTTTCCTTTTGTTATTGGTCTGAACTGAAGAGAAATTATCCTAGAAATTTTCTTTCTGTAGGGAAATTGTCATCATGGCAAGGGATAATATTTATTAGTTTTTCCACTTTCATTACAATAAAATTTATCATAGATATCAGAAAAATTTAAGGCCACCAAAGCTACTAATGCTTCTTTTCTCTCACCAGTTGGTCTTATCATCTATAGCCTCCAACCAACCCAGAATCTATAGCAAAACACACCTCCCTTTCAAAGGATGCTTCTATCTGCATTTCTATTTATTTATTCTAGTGCTATTCTGTATGCTTCCACTAAAAAAAATGATATGGGTTCCTTGAAACCTTATTTTCCAGTACTTTACCTCAGTTTTCCCTGCCGAATTTAAAAGTGTCCATTTAAACTTGTAGTAAATAATACTAACTGACACAACATTTTAAAAATGATTCTATCATAAGGTGGGAGTAAAATGATAGGATAGAAAACAGTAATAGAAATAAAGAGTTTTGGACATTTTCTTTTCTTAGCTGATCTCATTAGGAACTACAGGAGTCATTTGATACTCCATTTTAAAGGATAAATATTTGACTCATATTCAGTTGGGAATAATTTATGTAAGATATACCATATCATGCAGTGTTTTACTTATGGGCATAAGTCATTACCCCTGCCTTTAATTATTTCTAAAAGATAGCATACTTTAAGAATGGATGATTTACATTTATTTCTAAGCTTATTTTACTTTTGGGTCAATTAAATAATTTAATATATTTGCCACTTAATACATCTAAAAAATAAATAAAACTCATAAAGAAAAACAATGACCTTACAAAAGTTTTTACATTAAAAAAACAACAGGAAACATAAGTTTAAAAAATTTGTGAGACAGCAAGGGTACAATGAATAGGGCAATATTAGGAAATCTAAGACTATCCTATGATATGTTAGGTTATCATTAATAGCTATGCTCAAGTGTAGAGTAAATTCTAACACATTCTGAACCATGAACCCAATCACATGTGGTTATCTAAGAGGAATTCTCCTAATCGAGCATACATCTCCATTTTAGAAACATAGAATATATATAATCCAGTATTTAATTTTTCTTGTGATCATGGTGAATAATTGGAAATATGGTGAATAATTTTAATCCAAAACATCCTATTTAAAAAGGGACTAACATGGAAATAATGCTGATAAAGTTGAAGGTAAAATGCTACCTGCACGAGTCAGGAAACTAACATAAAACCGCAGATGTCCTTCAGAAACCAGAGTTAGTAAGTGCTGCACTTCATGAAGAAGAATAAAACAAAATGTTATCATTTGGATTCTGTCAAATAACCTGTTGTTATTTTGGCATAATAGTTTTAATTGATCTTTCCATATCCTGAGCATGTAGCTTGACTGTGACACTGTCTTTTCTGCCCACATAGGGTTTGATAGACAGTGACTATTTGGTATCATGCCCCAGCCTACCTCTAATTCAGTTCTGTTTTTAAGATGATTTAAGTGAGTATCTGCTAGTTTCAGAGTAGTTTTAAGGTAGAATTTAGATTGTTAACTCAAAAAAGGGGTTGCAGAAATTATATACTTTGATCCTACGTCTCAAATAAACATAATAATAAATCAGATTTATTATTATTGGCAATTATAGGAAAATTATTAGCAATAATTTTGGGAAAGATACAAAGGATATTTATTCAGTAGTTTTTGTTTCTAATTTAATAGCATTGTGGCGCTTGAATGACTGTTGACAGTTGTTACCTATCTGTTTAGGAAAATATAGTTTTTCTAAAGACAGATTTTATATAAAAATGTAATGATATAAGGTGAAGTCATAGCACTTACTATGAAAACCTGGCAACTATCTAGTCATGTGACTTAGACATCATGTATTCTTTCTGAGCCTCAATATTATCTGGAAAAGATGATTAATAATAAAATTGCCATCTAAGAGATTGTAGAGATGATCAAAATGCAATATATGATAAATACCTGTTAAGCTGAAAAATAGAAAAACACATTTGGTAATTATACAGTATATGTACAATATACTAACTTGCAGATATTTTTTGATAATTTAGAAAGAAAGAGAGAGACCTATTTATGGGGGGGAAAGAGTAAAAGCTGATATTGGGAAAGACAGAGGTGGAATGAAAAGTACAATGGAAATATAGCGGAACATATTTTCAAAAAAGACATAATAGCTATGCAATGCTGAGAATAGGAAGGAGAGAAATTAAAGAAATATAAGCATAGTAAAGAAAAAAGTCAGAAGTTGTGGGGGAAAAGTAGAGCTAATGATTTAAGAGACTTGGAAACAATACTAAGTTATGAAGCCTAGGGAAGGATAGTTGAGGCATTACTTGCTGATATTGACAGAAGAATAGGATGAAAATGTTTTCTAAGACTGTCAATATACTATACTGTATGTTCTATAGCTATAGATTGAATAGTGGTCAGACCTTAAAATTAATTATTTAACCAAAATTTGATCTACTAAACATAATTTATCTCTTCAATGGTGGCCGGTTAAAATGAGCATCAGGTATAGCCAGGACATAACTTTTAGAGTGAAACTGATTGAAGCTTGGATTCCAATTCTACCACTTCCATAGCTATGCAATCTTGTGCAAATTACCTATCTTCTTTGTGTCTTATTTCTCTCTTCTGTTAAATGAGGGTAAAATAGTATATATTCATAAGGCTCTGGGGGGGTGTAAAATAGTATCTATCCATAAGGCTCTCTGGGGGATAAGGCGAAGGGGGAAAGGAATGTGCTACAATGCTTGAGACTGAATACATGCTTACTAGATGGTCAAGAAATTGAGAATTTAGAGAGCTTGCTTCTGTACATGGAAATGAGACATAAATTCACATCTTGAGAATTCATATTGGCTACTTAGAAATGAGCGAACAAGCATGTGGGCGTGATGTAGATTTATTTTTCTCTTAGGGATCATTGTAACAGCTTTCTCCAAAGAATTCTAACAGACTTTCTGTAGCTGTCCTACCAGCTTCAATTGTTCAGTGCCTCTTGCTGGCAACTACTTTCTGTCAACAGAGATGGGCAGTTTGTTTGATGTTGCCTCTGAAAGGGAGGGAGGCCCTGTGGGTGCAAAGTGCACCTGTCATGCAGATGACTGCCCTAATGAGGGAGAGAACTGAGCAGTCAGGGGGCACAACAGAGTTGGGAAAATAACCTATTTTCTTTCCACACCTCTCCCATCCATATGGAAATGGCTGGCACAGGAGCCTCTCTCTATAAGAATTCCTAATGTTTGTCATGACATGAGAAGGCTGCCTCTCATAGATGTTATGTCTGAGTCAGTGCATGGCTCTGTCTGTCAGTGTGTTTGGACAACCACTTTCTCTCACCTTGAGGTGTGTGTCCTTTTATTCTGAATAATACTTTTATTTATGAGATCTGCACTTGTTTGTGAAATTAGGAGAGGCTGAATTCTTCTAAACCTATATCTTTAGAATATAATATGAATATGCAAATTTAGATTTTGTTGTGTTTCTTATTCATTCATTATCATAAGAAAATACTTAAAGCTGGAACATTACTAGCCTGATAGTGGCAAGTAGGAGAATGTGTGCCATGCTTTCTGTATCTCAGCTTCCTCATTTATATTAGAAGATATCTCAGTATTTTTTACTTGCGTCATAGGGTTATATTGAATGCCAATTATGTTTTATTTTAAAATATCTGTAAAGCTATTTGCTTCTCAAAAATTATCTAATTTAGCAAGCATACTAATTTTAAAAGGATTCCTATGGTCATGAGATTTAGTTTAGTTGTCAGCTTAAAATATTTTTATTTTAATTGTATTTAAAAAGTAAAATCCACTTCAATTTAAGTTTCTATGGGAGCCGAAGCCGGTTTGGCTCAGTGGTAGAGCGTCAGTCTGCGGACTGAAAGGTCCCGGGTTCGATTCCGGTCAAGGGCATGTACATTGGTTGCGGGCACATCCCCAGTGGGGGGTGCGCAAGAGGCAGCTGGTCGATGTTTCTCTCTCATCGACGTTTCTAGCTCTCTATTCTATCCTTTCCTCTCTGTAAAATATCAATAAAAAAATATTAAAAAAAAAGTTCCTATGGGAAATTTTTGAAATTTCTGTAAATATTATCATCACGTAGATATCACATTTTGTTCCATTTAATAGCCATCATTTATTTTTATCTGACTGCCCGTGTAATTTTCATTTCAGTTGCCTTAAGGGAACAATATGAGAACTCTTCTAGAGCTAATTTAACTCCTATCAATTCTCACCAATAAAAGTCAAAGATTATAAAAATTTATATAAACATTTTATTCACTGGGATAAGATGCAGTCTGTTCAATTGCTAAATTGGTTCTTGTATTAAAACAATTATTCATTTTATTTCATCACTTCAATTATAGACTAATAAACTCTTTTAGCCTTCTGAAACACAAAAATACATAAAGTCTTATATATCTAAGACTTACTTTCTCAGTATAAGAAACATTTTAAAAGTTCTGCATAAAGCCAATCTCTGTCACATCGAGATGTCCAAAATTATGAAGATTATCAGGCATAATCTTTGGTATCCTTAAAAATTATTTGATTTTTAGAAAAGCCTCTAAACAGTCATGTTGAGTAATATTTTTAGCTTACTTTACTCTGCTTTAAAAGTAAAAACCTGTGAAGAAATATCTAGGTCACAGATAATATACTCATCTCTCTTGTCCCATCTTGTTTTATACTCCTGGGTTGAGATGCATATGGTTAGATGAATTCATGTAACTAATATTAGAGCAATTGATTCCAGTATCAACTTCTGTAAGCTTGTTTATCCTAAGAGAATTTATTAGCTAAAGTATAGGGTCTTTAAGAAACCCTAACTTGTGGAAGGAAGATTCAAGTGAAGAGGTAAAAAAATACCTATTACTTGTTAAATAAAAGTGTTGTCTCTTATTACCAAGAGTAGTCCAGGAAAACCATCACTGTGGCATCTAAGTCTTTGAATGCACAAATATTAAACTTTGAATTTTTTGTAAATTTCAATGGCCTATTTCATAGCGTACCTTTTTTTCCCCCAACAGAAATTACTTGTCAAGTTCAGATCATGAGAAAGAACATTAGCATTTTTTTGTAATACAGTGAATTAAATCCATCCCTTTGAAAGAGTAAATATACAGCTCAAATATCCTCAATTTTATATTTTGTATCTCCCTGGAAACTATCCATTTTAGGAATAGTTCAGTAATTTATGAATATTTGTAATAACCTTCTATGACAGATATCAGCAAAAAATCTGCAGGAAAATTTTTCTTTATATATCCTTGTTTTGCCTCTTTAAGAAAAAAAAGAAAGAAAGAGAAAGAGAGATGGGTGGAATCCTAGAAGATTTAGATTTAATGAAACATGCCTGGTGTATTTGTTGGGTTCTTTCCAGAAACATAGGAAATTCATTAGATTAAAGGGCCATCTATATTTAAGGGATGCAGTTTATATGCCTTATTGGTCATGGTCTCTTCAATGAAAGATCATTTTAATGCATCTTCACTGATTAAATATATTTTTAAATTTTATTATTTACAAAATATTTTGTTTGATTCTTACATCATTCCTTTGGGATAAGTGAAAGCAACATTATGATGTCTCCTTTGATGTTGCTGCTAACATGGCTCCCTGGGTCAGTGTGAATCTAGAACACTTGTAAAAGACACAACAGTCATCTGAACAAGCAGGAATTGAGATATAAGACCTATAGTTTTACCTCATATCTGGAATTGAGACCTATCAACCAGTCAAAAAATGGATTAATGGCCTGTGTGATTGAAAAACAATAGCCCAAACTAGTTTGGCTCAGTGAATAGAGTTTCAGCCTGCAGACTTAAAATCCCGCGTTCAATTCCAGTCAAGGGCACTTACCTTGGGTTGCGGGCACATCCCCAGTGGGGAGTGTGCAGGAGGCAGCTGATTGATGTTCCTCTCTCATAGATGTTTCTAACTTTCTATCCCTCTCCCTTCCTCTCTGTAAAATATCAATAAAATATGTTTAAAAAATAAAATAAAAAACAATAATAACTAGAGGTCGAAGTGAAAATCTAAAAAGCTAAATATGTAGATTAAAATTAAATATGAGCCAAAACCGGTTTGGCTCAATGGATAGAGCGTTGGCCTGCGGACTGAAAGGTCCCAGGTTCGATTCTGGTCAAGGGCACGTACCTTGGTTGCAGGCACATCCCCAGTAGAAGGTGTGCAAGAGGCAGCTGATCGATGATTCTCTCTCATCAATGTTTCTAACTCTCTATCCCTCTGTCTACCTCTCTGTAAGAAATCAATAAAATATATATTTTTTAAAAAAATTAAATATGAGCTGTTTTTGAAAAAAGATACACTGAACATTGCTATAGAAAGAAGTTGGTGTAACCGTTGTCTTTAGAGAACAGTATAAGCCCACGTAGCAGCTGCAGGCCCTCAGGTTCTCTGGTGGTAAATGGCTTCCTCAGTCTATGGATTCTAGTACGGAATACCGGCGTATTACATGTTGGCAATTGAAGTGTGATAAACCAAAGGAACATGTTCTGGCCTGTGCTCCACAGAAATCTCGCCTTGCCCAGGAGGTTAGATTTCGTTGGATCCATTTCCAACGAATGAAGGTCAGAAGCCTATAAAAGGCTAACATTGAATCTCTTACAATTTAAAGAATGTAAGTTCTAAAATGGTACCTCCTAGGACTAGACAATTTGGAATCTGCCTTCGAACAGAAGGGTAACCATGGGGAACGATCTCATGATGACATCAGGGATATCTCGTCCCCTGGGTGGTATGGAATGCTTTTCTCATACATGCTTCACTAAAGTCTGAAGCAGACTCTGCCGATAAGGTTCTGGAAAGCAAGTTTTAGGTCTCATTGATTTACTGAATTATTTATTTAGTTAATAGGTTTCTGAGCTCTTGCCATGAGCCAGTCAGTACGCTAGGCCATATGGCTACCACATAGGCATGGCTCATGTTTTGTGCAACATAAATTTAATTACTCTGGTAAAAATAACATTACTCATGAGAAGGGAGGCTAAACATTATTTAAAAAGTACAGTGCAGAAATAGGACCCTTCCATAAAAGGAAGTAAATACACAAGAATGGAAATGGAATTGTAGAATTTGTTTGGATAAGTTAGAAAATGAGATTAATTACTCCTATGTTGAGAATTAAGGTAGGAGGCAATGTTAATTCTTTCTAAGATACCCGTGTTTCCCCGAAAATAAGACACCCCCCCCAAAATAAGACCTACTTCATGGAAACATAATACATCACCTGAAAATAAGACCTAGCACATCTTTGGGAGCAAAAATTGACATATGACACTGTCTTATTTTCTGGGAAACAGGGTAACATTCTTTTATACTGTTTTCAGCTTTTCATTTGCCAATGAGGGCTTTTAGGTAATATTTAAGGAAAACCTGTGTAAGTCACAACAAAAATAAAGCAATCCTTCCTAGTATTCCAAATTATTAGAGCTGAGAATATGAATAAACTAAGAAATGAGCTCTAAATAATTTGAAAGGGGTGTAGTTATCTTAACCACCTTAGTCATATGTATCTCAGAGCAGAGTAAGTCCATATTGATCTTATCACCTAGGAGACCAGTATTTTAGTAGCTTCATTAAATATTTCAAAGTACAAAGATTCATATTTCCTTTGAAGTAAATAAAGAAAGACATAGCAAGCAGTTAAGGCTTTGGATATAAGATTGAAATAGTTGCAAGAAAATTAATTCATTATATCAAAATCAATTATTGAATTTTATTATTTTTATATCACTTTGTTTAGAGTGGTATAGTTAGGAGAAAGTTTATTTTATGTCTTCAAAAATGTTCAAATTAAAAGCAAAAATTTCATAAGGAAAAGGTTAACTGATGAATAAAACATCTCCTATTTGGAAATTTTTACTTATATACAGTTATAGAATTCATGCTTCCTCATCTGTAATGATAGTTGAATCAGCATTAGCTCTGCCTGCTAGTAACTTAAATGCTGTGATTTGAACTTGAGCCTTAAGGAATCAAATTCAAATCATGACTTTTATACTTTCTATTATATAATTGGAAAATTATACCATGTCTATTTAAGGTTCCTTAAATCATTATATATATGTTACAACTTTTTTAAAACTATATTTTATTTTTTACAGAGAAGAAGGGAGAAGGATAGAGAGTTACATGATGAGAGAGAAACATCAATCAGATGCCTCCAGCATGCCCTTGACCAGAATTGAATCTGTGACCTTTCAGTCCGCAGACCAATGCTCTATCCACCGAGCCAAACTGGTTAGAGCTGTTACAACTTTTAAACAACTTTTAATATAGTTCTTATTAATTGGCTTTGTAAATATGCCTGTTTTAAAATTTTTCTCTCGCCGAAACTGGTTTGGCTCAGTGGATAGAGTGTCGGTCTGTGGACTGAAAGGTCCCAGGTTCCATTCCGGTCAAGGGCATGTACCTTGGTTGCGGGCACATCCCCAGTAGGGGGTGTGCAGGCGGCAGCTGGTCAATGTTTCTCTCTCATCGACGTTTCTAGCTCTCTATCTCTCTCCCTTCCTCTCTGTAAAATATCAATAAAAAATATTAAAAATAAATAAATAAATAAATAAATAAATAAATAAAAATTTTTCTCTCTATTTAAATAGGATTTATAGGTGGCATTAGGAGATATGTTTAATTACAATTTTTATTATAAAGAAGCCAAACATTTAAGTTCACTAAATAATAAAAATGCAAATTCTTTATATTTTAGTATATTTAGAACAATAAATTTCTCTGAATATAACTTAGTCTGGCAACTTTGCATTAACAAGCAAGGAGGCCTTGATTTAAGGCTATTGCAGCAGGTGATAGAGGCCAGAACCAATCTGTGCTCTACTCCACTAAAACAAAGGGCGGGAGAATTTTAACAAGTGAGGAGGATGCTATCTGTTTACGAATTGGCTTTATCTAGAGGAAAAGGGAATTTCCTCATATGTTTCCTTGTTTCAAGACTAGAAATAGTGATACAGCTTGCAACAAGGAACCCATCAAAGTTAGTCTCCTAGCCTTACACAGACAGTGAAATATAACAGTGCTATCTTCCTTGATGTTTATACTCAAAGGTTTGGCTCCCAGGTTCTTGAGAAATAATTTTTTTGGGGGGTTGTAAAACTGACAAGAAGCTTTTAAAAAGATTTACATTTCAAAGGAGAAAAGAACATCTTACAATTACAGGTTTTCTAAAGTAAATGCTCTAAGAAAAGAGAGATGAAGAGCCTAGAGTTGAGAAGAAGACTTTCTAATGTTTAGTCAAGCTGAAGAGCATGGTCTTGATAAATCTGTTATGTTGTAATTGTTATAGTTTGGATTTCTGTTCCAAGGTTCTTTGAGTGTAGACTCTGAGCGGGAGAGGGGAGAGACTTACTTAGACCTGTAAAAAAATAGGAGAAATAATATAGATACTGTTTGTGGTTTTCTTCTTTATTTTGTTACTATTTATTTCTTGGAAGTTGTCTTTGTGAAATTTAAATTCTATAAGTTGAAAACAAATTAGATATTTATCCTAGCAACAAAGAAAAAATGTAATTATCTTAAGAACTGAAATTGCACTGAAGAAGTTTATCATAGAAACACAATTAGTAGTAGTATTTTTAGTTCTTTTATTGAACATACTAGAGGCCCGATGCATGAAATTCGTGCAAGAGTAGACCTCCGCAGCCCCAGCAGCTTTGTGCAGAAAGTCATCTGGAAGGTTATACCGCTGTTCAGGCATTCAGGTGAGTTGCATATTAAACTTTTATTATTATAGACTAGAGGCTCAGTGTATGAAATTCATGCACAGGGGGATGCCTCTCAGCCCAGCCTGCACCCTCTGCAATTCAGGACTGCTGGCTCCCAACTGCTCACCTGCCTGCCTTCTTGATTGCCCTTAACTGCCCTCCCTTGCCAGCCTCATCACCCCCTAATTTCCCTCTCCTGAAGGCCTGGTTCCTCCCAATGCTCTCCCCTGCTGGCCTGATCACCCACAATTGCCCTTCCTTGCAGGCCTGGTCCCTCCCAACTTCCCTCCCCTGCTGGCCATTTTGTGGCAGCCATCTTGTGTCCACATGGGTGCAGCCATATTGTGTGTTGGAGTGATGGTCAGTTTGCATATAACTTTTTATTAGATAGGATAGAAGCCAGGTGCATGGGTGTGAAACCCGCTTTTTTGCCCTGAAGTGTGTCCCAGATCAGGGTGGGGTTACCTTGGGGCATAGGGTAGCCTGGGCTGGCAAGGGGCCTGTGGTGGTTTTCAGGCTGGTTATGCCCCCCTGTAACCCAAGCAAAGGCCCTGGTATCTGGGATCTATTCATCTTCTATAACTGAAAATTTGCAGCCTTGAGGAGAGGCTAGGGCAGGCCAGGGTGGATGGAAAGCTTGGCTTCCTCCATCACCAGGGGTAAGCCAAGCCTCCAGCTCGCTCCAACTCAGTAGCTGCCACCATTTTTGTTGGGTTAATTTGCATACTCGTTCCTGATTGGCTGGTGGGCATGGCTTGTGGGCATAACAAAGGTGTTATCAATTGGCATGTTTCTCTTTTATTAGATGTGTTCATCATGATGCATAGAAAAGAATTGACACCTACACTAATGAAAGAGAAACATGCAAATTAACCATCACTCTGGTATGCCCACCAGCCAATCAGGAGGGGATATGCAAATTAGAAGGAAAAATGTGGTGACTGCCCAGTTGCTCCAGGTGCTGAGTGGCTGGGCGGGGCAGGACACCTGCTATGAGAGGGAGGGCAGGGGACAAAGGGCTATACAGGAGCGGCATTCTGGCACCACAGCAAAGACAAAGACAAAGACTCCAGAGTCTGCAGTGAAGACGAAGATGGCAGACTCTGGCCAAAGTCTACAGCAAAGATGAAGATGGCACACTCTGATAGGAGGAAGATTTTTATATACATTTTACCTATTTTCTTTCATCTCTGAGACTTCTATTATAGAAAAAGTGCAAATAGCAATCTTAAAATATTTCCTCTAATTAATCCCCTTTTAATGTGGACAAATTTCATGCATCGGGCCACTAGTAATGCTATAATGCTGAAACATTATTAAAAATAAAATAGCTCATAAAAATGTTTATGAGACATACCCAGATAGTTCTTAATCTCTGTAAACTAGAGCCCTCTATTTCCCCTTTCTAAAATGTTGTTCAGAGTAATGAAATGTGTTTTTTCAGTTACCTGGAGAAGAGCCCCCTGTAGATTTGACTGGACCTCCTGAGATCATGATTACATGTGCTAATATGATGCTGCCTATGTGAGGGATTATGTTAATAGTAGATGTAAAGGTTTGGTACTGCTTCTCTGAACTGTATTTGAGAGAATTATAGCAAAGGCTAAAAATCAATTCATTTTTGCATTCCTCTTATTTCTTTGTTTCCTTCCACTGTTCCTATACAGCTGGATTCTTGGGTTCTCTCCTCTCTCCTTTCCAACCTTGCCTTCTGTTTCTCCTTTACCACTGCTCTTCTCTAGGAAAATAGGACACTGAGAGATATATAACTTCAAACAGCCATCAGGGAGTCGGTCCTAATTATCCCAGTACTCAGTAAGCCATGTCTGAAGTCTCAACCTTTCCTCTGGGTTTAATAGGATAAAGCAAGTGGTGGAATAGGAATTGGGAAATGTGGCTCTACTGATAAGGAAACTTTCTCAGAAACTGAATTAGCAGCAGTTCACCAGATTTACTTCTAGTGTTACATTGTTATTCTAGTGCCTATTTTATCCTGTGGCTTCTATGGGCATATCACGTAGCATATTGATCCTCCATCTATTTGCACAGGTGCAAGAAAAAAAATAATGCCCTAAGATGTACACACAGATTCACACATACACATGTGCATGACAAACATACTAAATTATAAAAAAGAACCATTCACAATAAAGTAAATGTTATGAAGTCCTGTGACTCATCATTCAAGATTTACTCATAGCACAAATTAAAAAGTAATTTTTAAAAGGGTTGACAGATTGGACCAGAAGCATAAATCTAAGCCATCCAGGAAGTGTAGCTTCACAGTAACATTATGGGAACAGCTGCTATGTAGGTGTCACACATAGGTTGCCTCTGTAGATGCTAATGATGACAAAATTAATTAGCAGATTAGAAATTGCCAGAAATCAGGGATACTTAGTGTAAGAATCACTAAAATTGAACATTATTTTGGCTAATAGTATTCTTTGTTCACTAAGGATTTATGGAATAAGCATTTTCGTGTGTAAACATCTGCTTCAGGAGACTATACATCGCTCAGTTGCCAAATGACATAGGCGTTGGGGCACTTGGTACATCCGGGAAAACTTTAGATCTGTGGCACTGCTGAATTTCCAACCATGGAATAAACTTTAATCAAGTGCTCTTCTTTTAAATAAAACAAACATAGTTTATAAAATGAACCGTTGAATAGTTTAATGTAGAAGAAAGCATTTCAAGTGATATTTAATTTAAATGTAAATGCGGACTATGAGTTATGAAAGAGAATGTGGCTTTTCATATTCTTGTTTTTCTAACCCCTGGGATCAAAGTCAACTTTTGAACTTGCAAAGTGAGCTTCTAAACTTTAATCTTACTGTTAGGATTTAAGTTCTTTATTTTCACTGCTAACAGACAAATGCTCCTGAAAGCTTTATCTGCAACATAAGTTTCCTGTGAAGACAGGGGCACTGAATTAACAGGAGAATGGGGAGGACTCCGGAGCATTTATATCATGGCTTTGGAATCAGAGCTCTCAGCAGTTTCATGCTTTGTAGATAATTAAAATCAATACAAAATAATTAAACAGAAGATTCCCCAGTTACTTAATCTAGTCCCCTGTTTCCAAGAGAAATCGGCTCTACTCTCTGAACCTCCACATGGATGTTCTGGTTCTATGAGAGAAATTGAAACTCTGGATTCACTTTCTGCATTAAGAACATTGCATGCAAATGTGTCTTGGTAACTAACAGGTGTTCAGAAAGAGATCATTGTCTTTCTAAGCACGATATAAGCATCATACAATGGTCTTCTACATTCCCAAGATTAATAATGGGAGGCAGTAATGGCCAAAATTGTACTCATTTTTCATATTACATTGACAGAGATTTTAGTATTTCTGATAGTGTCCCATCTACTAAGTAGTTTTGTCATTTTTAGTATCTCTTATGTCATGTCCTAAAAGACCACATCAAGTACAACTTCCTCCAATAAACCTTACTAAACCCAATACCCATTTTATTTTATTTCTAGTTCCTTTATTTAGTAAGGCTTTAGAATACATACATAAATCTATAATATAGATATAAATTATCATATAAAGTAGCATTTGCCATCCTTCCACCTTGAGAAGTCCCCAGAGCCCAACACATCACTACTTAATCATTAATCAGCAAATGCTAGTTCATATATACATAGTTGAAACTAAATTTATTTATTGTCTGTCTGCAGGAGAGATAAGGGCAACCATGAGAAATGTTGAGTCTCCTGGCTGATTTTAATTCTTTATTCCAACATTATATATATATTATTATTTATTCTAATGCTCCCTTTTTACTGTATAGAGGTCAAATGTAAGAACAAAATAAAGCAAATATTTATAAGTTCTATTAATGTTCTACTTTATTAAAGTAAAACTTAATATGATGAAATTAGTGTACAAAAAAAAAGATTTTGGATGGTCCCTTGGAATTCAATTTTACTTTTTAAGGACATTTTTCCTTAAAAAAAGGGGGAGAATCTTTAAGATTCTATAAAGCAGTAGAATTCAAAAACTCTCAAATAGTGTCAAGTTAAATTGGTGGGTTAGCCCAAGAATACCTGAAAGTTTTAGGCAAACTTTTTTTGAAAGATAAAAGAACTGTTAATCAATATTCAACATTGGGCTACCATATACAACTACATCCTATTCAGACCCATAATACCTCCTTTAATTCTGTCATATTTGAATGCTGATCAAAATATAAGATTTCTATTAGAGGAAATATTTTCAATTGAGTATCATCTACAACCAACTGCCTTTACAATCTCCTTCTATATTCTGTGACCTACATTTCTTCCAAAATTATTCCTTCTTTCACCTTGAACTCATTAGCGCCCAGTTACTTCCCTTGATAAGAAAAAGAGGCAACCCAAGCAGGTTGTTTTATACCTGGGAAGGATTGGGGAGGAGAGCCCTGCAAGTGTGGATGACATTCTCAGTTCCCATTGCCACTTGAAATCCATTGCTTTCCTCTCATGCAAAACCCTTCCTCTACACAGCCTGTATTGCTCAATGGTTGGATGTCATCCAATGCACCAAGAGGTTGTCGGTTTGATTCCAGGTCAGAGCACATGCCTGGATTTGGGGCTCCATCTCTAATGGGGGCATGAAGGAGATAGTTGACTCATGTTTCACTCTTACCTCCATGTTTTTCTCTCTCTAAATATCAAGATTTTTTCCAAAAGAAGGTGAATAGTTACTAAATATTTTAGAAAGAAATTATTTACTATCTTTTATACACAGCACAACAATTTTAAAGGAGTTAGTAATCCACTTAAGAATATAGTTCTGTCATTTACTACTTCTTTTCATCATATCTGTAATTGGATTTTCCCAATGAACTCTATTTTCCAGGTCACATTGTGGCCTATGACAAATAATAAAACTAGTATAAAAATCATGGCATTCTGGGTTTAGAAAAAATAGACTTTTAAATTTTGGTGACAAGTTATACAATGTTACTGTGCAATAGTTTATTTGAAAAGACTTTGTAAAACCTCTCAATTATACCTCATCTTTATGGTTCTTGTGCCTTCTTACATGTTTCTCTAATAAACCTTCATAGAGCCAAAACTGGTTAGGCTCAGTGGAGAGAGCTTCAGCCTGTGGACTGAAAGGTTCCAGGTTCGATTCTAGTCAAGGGCCATATACGTTGGTTGAGGGTACATCCCCAGTAAGGGGTGTGCAAGAGGCAGCTGATCAATGATTCTCTCTCATTGATGTTTCTAACTCTCTATCCCTCTCTTCCTCTCTGTAAAAAATCAACAAAATATATATTTAAAAAAAAAACTCCATAGAATTGACTGTTATTCACCAGTAACAAAGCTCCATCTTCTTTGAACCTCATAATAAGTCAGATGTTATAAATTCTTCCTGTTGAACTGGCTGCCTATAGAATTTTGCATAGATAGAGGTTTTTCTTCAAATGATGGTATCTTGTAAACATGAATAGTTATATCTTACAGAAGCCTATATCTGTTTTTAGTTTTACACATTAATAAGAAACATTGAAAAACAGTTTCTTTTTATAGAGATGTCATGATTTTAGGAGTCTCTGAAAAATGGTATATACCAACAGATGCTTAATTTTCAGTGTAGCCCAAATATATCCTATGCCCAGGGAACATTTTTTAAAAGTATTTTTAAAATAGCTATCTTGGAAAATGCCATTTCCCCACTCATCCCTACGTGTAGTATAGGTAGGCTCTGTTTGCAATTAAAGGATGAATTTAATTTGTCTTTGCAGACTTCAGTAAGCAATAGAAATATTTTTACTAAGTATGTTATCACAAACACCATCATTGTACTTTAAAAATGAAAATAAGCTATAACTCAGCTTTGGGACTTTATTTTATTTGTGTACTATGTGCTATTCACAAGTGGACTTCATTATAGGCTTGTTTGTCTTGGCTTGTTTAATTTATTCTATTTTAAGGCTCCTTTTTATCTTATAGAGGTCAAATATCGTAAGAACAAAGTAAAGCAAATATTTTCCAAGTTCCATTAATTTCTGCTTTCTTCAAGACTTGCAAATATAACAACAACATTCCTGAAAGCATTTTTAGCTAATCTACACCCTCTTAAAGAATTGTTTTAAAGATAGGTTATTTCCTTTACTGCAATAAATAAAAGATTATTGCGATCAAAATGTGAAAGAAATGAAATTAATTTGTACTCAATAATGTAAAGTAAATAAAATTAACTTGTAATAAATCCATAACAATAATGTGCCTCATTTTTAACCAGCTTACCTTATTTATATAAGTATTTCTATTTTTCTAAAGATAATTTTGGAGAAATTGTGCTTTTGGGCTAAAATTTTATTTTCATAAACACACATATGTTGTTGACAGTGTAGCTCCCTTTATAACTGAGATTAATTTCCAGTAAGCAGAAGTACCTGAGTTTAAAATAGAATAATTTTGAAGCAAAAGTGGTTTCCTCCCCTTTTAGATTTAGGACATGATTCATCATTTGAAACTTAAAATTTCCAAAAATATGTTGCAGAGACAAATTGCACTCAATTGTTTTTTCAAATTTATCTTTACTGTAAAAAATATTACAGACGTTCCCCTTTTACTTCACCCATTGACCCCATCCACCCTGCAACCACCCTTCCCAGCCCTTCACCACACCATTATCTGTGACCATGGGATGGATATATATATATATATATATATATATATATATATATATATATAGGCTTCCTGGTTAATCTCTCCCCACTCATCTCTCACCCCTGCCTTCCCTCTGAGATTCATCAGTTTTTTCCATGCTTCTATAGCTCGGATCTATTTTGTTCATCAGTTCATGTTGTTCATTAGGTTCCACATATGAGTGAGATCATGAGACACTTGTCTTTCTCTGACTGGCTTATTTTGTTTAGTATAATTCTCTCCAGGTCTCTCCATGCTGCTTGCTCAAAGGGTAAAGGTCCTTCTTTTTTCTGCTGCATAGTATGCCATGGTGTAAACGTACCACAGCTTTTTTACCCACTCAGCTATGGATGGGCACTTGGGCTGTTTCCAGATATTAGTTATTGTAAGTTGCGCTACATGAACATAGGTGTATATATTCTTTGTGATTGGTGTTTCAGGTTTTTAGGACTCTAAAAGAAAAATTTTAGAAAATTTTCTGTTTTTTAGACATCAAAGTGAAAACATGTGTGGAAAGTGGTGACTTCATTCACCTCACCCCCCCTTACTTCTCCTTCATTGACAAATTCTTAGGATAGCAACTTAAAACTATTGTATAGCTACAGATATGTACAGAACAGAAAGGAATTTGGAAATAATACAGTGATCTGTTGGATTTGTTTCAGAATAAGGGACTCTTTCCTATAATATGCATATACTATCCATGTGTGTATATACATATGTATTTATACATAGCTAACATATATTATGTAGGGTTTTTTTTCTTAGTAGGGTTGCACAGTTTTGAATATTCAATGAGGTACTTAGGCAAATGTTACCAAGCCAGACCTCTCTCCTCTGTCAGGAATGAGATCAGGAGTGCTCATGTGAAACACATGGAATGATCCGTCTTTGGTGCTAATATAGTCCCACTAGCTCTTTGCTTCACTAATAAGGTGGGTTGGTGTATTATAAGTCAAATAACACAGATCCAACAATATTAATGGGAAATCACTCCTGTTAGTACAGAGAGAGTACAGGGTGGGTAATTGTGTTCAGCCTGCCCCCATCCAGCCCTTTGTCCACACTCTCACGGCCAGCATGCCTCCCAGATCCCTCCTGAAACAAGGCAGCACTTCTTGGCTTTCTCACTTTCTTGAATATACCTTATCCTTGTAGGAAAAGATCTGAGGAGGAATAAAAGGAGTTAAAAACAAGCAGTTTAATCTTTAATGTCACTTTCTCCTTCAATTGTTGGGAGAAAAAGCAAAGATTTTTTTTTTCCTTTTAAAGAGTAATATCTATGAGAAATTTTAGGATATCACTCAGATAATGTTACAGTATATTTAAATGAATCTAATAAAGAATCATGTATATTTACCTGTTAGGGAATACTAACATTAAAAACGCTTTCATTTTTATGTCAGTAAAATATCCTTTTAAAAATATTTACAATCTGGGTGGGCTCCACCTGGAGCACACCCATGCCCCTTCTCAGGCATGAATCTTTTACTTCCTCCTAAGCTCTAAGAGTCTCAAGAGACTGGCAACCAGGGTGCCATGGGCAGCGGTTCCTCCCAGGCTTAGCCCCTGGTCCTGCCTCCAGCCCCCTCTTCTCTGACTTGACAGTGAGCTACAGCAGCCCTGCCTGGACTCACTGTTGTCCTATAATGTTTCTAGGGAGCAAAGCAGAGCCCCCTCTTGGCTCTCTCCTGTTGCTTATTCTACCCTAAGGCCTTTGTTTTACTGTCCCCAGCTCTAATAAACAATTCTCAAAATAAATTTAAAAATTAATATATTAAAAAATATTTTCCCCATATTATCATCTCTCTTACAAGGAGGGAACAAATTTATTCAATCCATAAGAGTTTGCTGGGCATCTGGTATATATCAGGACATCTCCCCACTGGAGATATAGCAGGAAACAAGAAAAGCAAAATTCTGCCCTCAGGAGCTTATGATCCAGTAATACTTAATAGATCAAAGCACCTTTTTATCAGTCCAGGAACTACTCTTTAAAACTACTAGACTTACTAATTCTATATCGCCCATAGCATCTTACATTGAATATCTAATAAATATTGGTTTGGTGATTCATTTAGTCACCAATTTAAAGGGCCAATGAAGATAACTTGTACCTAAAATATCTGAGCTTTGGAGTGAACAAACAAAAGCACTGGATTTCATCAGAAGGCAGCATAGAAATAGTTGTTATAAGTCTGCCTCTTAGGATAAAAGATATGAGAATTATTTTTACATCTATTTTGAAAAAAACGACTTTATAAGTTTTGTTTTCCAACTTTTTAGATGACATTTAAATGGTTTGTTAATGCATTTGATGGAATACAACCTAAGGCAGGGTTGGGGAACCTTTTTTCTGCCAAGGGCCAATTGTTTATTTATATCATTCGGGCCATACAAAATTATCAGTTTAAGAGTTAGCCTGCTATATTTGGCCAAACATTTAATTAACTCACCCCTAATGCCTCAGCAGGGCCAGACCAAATGATTTCCTAGATCTTATAAAGCCCGCTGGCCAGACGTTCCCCACCCCTGAAGGGCTTTTGGATTTTGTTTTACTCTTCCTGAAAGATTTGCATCTGCTTTCCTCCACCAGCTTGGTTTCATCCACTTCTCCCCGGAAGCCCTCTTCTCCTGGCCTATGGGCTAATGTTATGGGTTCGGAATTAACCTTTACCAGGTGCTTTAGGTGGTGAGGTCCTGGGTACTGACCAATTCCTTAGCCTCTCACTGGGCACAACTGGGCAAAGTGAAAATATACCAAAAGATAGAAAAAGGGAGGTACCTTTTCACTGGCGAAGCCCTTTTCTTTGAGGAAACATCACTCGTATTTAGACAAAATTACATATCATAATCTGGAATGGAAAACCCAGTGGCTGGTGAGTTGGGGCTTTTCTGAGAAAGAAGCCCAACAATTTCAGTTAGAATCATGGACCCTTCACACAGGCTGTCACATCCAACCAGATGACACAGTGCCTTATAACTGTTTGGCTCTAGAAAAGAAAAACAGACTCACCTAGGAGGAAATGGCTGACACGAGATGAAAAAATTGAAACAGGTACTAAAACTGCTACTCAATGCTGCTAATATTCTCACTGCTCACAGGGCACAGAAAGGCTGGAAATAGCTAGTGTAGCTTTGGAGGATCATGAGGATTTTGTTTGCTGGGTTTATGTTTCTACAGATTATTCAATTTATCATTGTTCTTTATCATTTGGGTTGGTTTTACTGGTTTAGAAAAGTTTGGGCCTGCTTCAAGGGGAACCATTAAAAAAAAATGACATACTAGCAATTCAAGGAAGCTGAGTCTCTATAAAACTACTCTAGGATTAAATATACCTAAGTTATATAAACCAATCTCTTAAACATCTTAATAAATACTTAATTTTAATCTAATAATATGTCCTTATCATCCAGTAGTGTTTTAAAATATCAGCTCTAAATTTTCAAGTTCACTTTTTCCCCCCAGAGTTGTTAAAGAAGCATAGAAATACTGTATTGTAAAAAACCACACATAAAAACAAGAATACACCGAAACTGGTTTGGCTCAGTGGTAGACCATTGATCTGTGGACTGGGAGGTCCAGGGTTCGATTCCGGTCAAGGGCATGTACATTGGTTGTGGGCACATCCCCTGTAGGGGGTGTGCAAGAGGCAGCTGGTCGATGTTCCTCTCTCATCGACGTTTCTAGCTATCTATTTCTCTCCCTTTCTCTCTGTAAAATATCAATAAAATATACTTAAAAACAAAACAAAACAAAAAAGAATACATTAAACTGTGGTGACAGAAAATGACAAAAATAAAATGCAGGTTATTTTAGCTATTTAATTAAAAATACAGCAAGCACCATTTCTCAGATAATTTTAAAGTCAATATTAGTATAACTCACTTTATTAAAAGCTCTCAAAATGAGAGAATTAGTCATGGGATAACATTTTCTGCAATTAATGACATATTTAATTTTCTTATGTAGTCATACATCTATCTTTACTCCTAATCAAAATATAATTTAGCAAATTTATTATTTCATCTAGAAATTAACAGCTGGCTTGTAAGAAACACTTATGTCAGGTTAATTACTGCCTTTTTAAAATTTTATAATATACTAGGACAGAAAGTTAATGATGCTCATGGTATTTAGCATAGTTAATAACCTATATTTTAATGAAAATATACTGTTATTAACAATACACATTCTACAGATATATACCAATTTCTGCTCCTTTTATGTCTGTTTATATAATTCTGTAAAACAAAGCCAGGCTTATGCTATTTATTAATTTAGGTATCACAGAGTAACATATGTATTCACTATATTCATAAGTACAGAGGATTGTATGAATTTAATCTACCCAAGACATAAAAAGTAATGTTGTCTCACAGTTTCTTAAGATTCTAATCTGGTCAAGAATTAATATTGATTTTTTCTTTTTTTTGTTTTTAATATATTTTATTGATTTTCTACACAGAGGAAGGGAGAGAGATAGAGAGTTAGAAACTTCGATGAGAGACAAACAACAATCAGCTGCCTCCTGCACACCCGCCACTGGGGACGTGCCCAACACCAAGGTACATGCCCTTGGTCAGAATCAAACATGTGACCTTTCAGTCCACAGGCCTATGCTCTATCCACTGAGCCAAAATGGTTTCAGCAATGTTGCGTTTTTCTCTCACAGATATATGAGCATCTTTAAATAGACTGCACATGTTTGCGTTTTAAGTAGTATCCCTTCCTTTCATGCTCACTGTGCCAAAAGTGACTTAAACACCTGCATATTGTCCTTGGAGAGATCCAATGATATCAAATGTCTGATATCTTCAGCACTGGTGTCTCAAATGTAAATCAATTACACAAACTAAGTTAAATCCCTTTTTGCTGTAGTAAAAAGTAGGGTCTCTTACATTATAGTACCTTAATTATAAAATCCTAAATTCTCTTTCTTGCCTTAGTCCCATTGAATTTGGTGGTTGTCTTTATCCCAGTAGCTAGTGATTGGCTATAGGACTTCTCCAAACCATAGACTACAATAATAGGAAAGACATGGTATATCCCTAGGCTCACATGGAAACAGTTATAGACATAAAATACTAGAAAGATTGTCATAATAGTTTTATTGTAGGAGATAATTTTGTAAATACGGAATTACTATAGAATATGTGTTATATGAGTAGTCAAGATGTCTATATTAATAATTTATGTGAATAAGTTTTATTATTTTCATAAAATATTATCGGCTAATATCTGTAGATCTATGATGAGTAAAACATGTCCATTGGTATCAAGATAATTCTGAGTTTAGAAGGGTGAGTTGTCACAAAATAATATAGCTGAGTTTTTAAAACTTTAAATAATAATCAGGTTGAGAAGCTTCAATCAACAACATTTCATTTATAAATCACTTTTAGGCGTCTGTATTCTAGAGATTGCTTGACAGTGATGAGTGTTTCTGAGCCATTGCTAGAAAAAAAAGGTCTAAGGTGGGATATAGCAGAAAGGAGTTCCTCTAGAAGAAGAGAATTAATAGGAACTAGCTTTGGAAATTCAGTTCTAAGTGAGGAAATACAGCAGCCTTTCGAATCTCACTTTTTGGCATATGCCTCACATTGAAAAGGAAGCATAAGAGAAAAAACAGGCATGAGAGAGATTAGTAAGGTGATTTCCACTCATTAGCCCAAAAAGACAAAGGGGAAACTGGGCAACCAAGATTATAGTGAGTTATTTGAACTATAAAAACCCTTGGCATGTGAATTTGCCTCTAATTAATTAGGAACAGAGTAGATGTAAATTAATATTATAATCAATGTTTGTACTTAGCAGCTAATAATATTTTTCTTCAAAAGTCACAAATGTTTTAACATTTTTCTGTCACATCATAATTCTAAAAAAGAAAAGAAAAGAAAAGTCAAATGGTCACTTAGGCTTTTATGTATATATATATATATATATATATATATATATATATATATAATGTTTTATATATACATATACATAAAAGCCTAAGCGACCATTTGACTATTCGACCATTGGCCATTAGACTGGTATATACATATATATGCCAATACTTAGGTATAAACCTATTTTAAATTCATTGTCATTACATTATTTTGTTAAATGGATGTACCATAATTCATTTAAGCAATCCTTTCCTGAAGTATATTTCTAATCCTAAATAATAAAGAGATAATATGCAAATTGGACGTCACACCCTCACAAGATGGCTGCATGTGACCAAGCCAGCAGGGGTTAGTGAGGAATGACCAAATGACTGAACAGCAGGCTGTGTGGGGCGACCACACTGGCAGGGGGCCATGAATGGTGACCAGGCAGGCAGAGGGCAGGCAGTTGGGAGCAACCAGACCAGCAGGACGGGGCAGTTAGGGGCAACCAGGTTGGTAGAGTGGGGCAGTTTGGGGTGACCAGGCCAGGGGGGGGGCAGTCAAGGGTAATCAGGCCAGCAGAGGGGGCAGTAAGGAGTAACCACATCGGCTGGGGGCGGGGAGCTGGCAGGGAGGAGGTAGTTGGGGATGACCTGGCTGGCAGTGGGGGGCAGTGAGGGGTGATCAGGCTCATGGGGGAAGTTAGGGGTGACCAGGCAGGCAGGCAGGTGAGTGATTAGGAGCCAGCGGTCCAGGATTGTGAGAGGGATGTCTGACTTTCAGTTTAGGCCTGATCCCCAGGACCTGACCTAAATTAGCAATCAGACATCCCCCAAGGGGTCCTGGATTGGAGAGGATGCAGGCTGGATTGAGGGGACCTCCCCCCCCCTCGTGCACAAATTGTGTGCACCAAGCCTCAAGTATGATAATATAGAAAATCATGTAATACACATATTTTTAATGGAATTCACATATTGACAGTTTCTGATAAGCTCCAGTGATGAGAGGAAGCAGGTTCACTGGAGTATATATAGACAAAGTGCCAGACACTTGTTAACATAGTGTTTCATGTATCACAACCACCTTTGGAAGTGAGAATTGTGGGCATCCTGTTACAGCAAAGGATAATGTGTTTTGGAGAGGTTAAAAAGTTCATTGAAAGACACACATAGCTTGTAAATGGCAAAGCTTATTCAAAAGCAGTGATATTTGAATGATCCTTTGTCTTTCCATGCAACAAACTGAGCACAGTACTTCAAGTGTGTGCCTGGTATAATTAGATCTGCCTTTTGAGCCATGTGGTTGACTCTCAAATTGGTTTCTTTAACCACAAACCCCTGATTTCATTTTTAAGAGAATTCTTGAACAAAACCATGCCATGCTATCTCCCCCCTAACATCCATAACAGGAAGCCTGGTTGCTCAGAACAAAATGGAGTAGCCATTGCACCGTCATCAAGAGCCAACTTCTCGCTGAGACCAGTTTGGCTCAGTGGTAGAGCATCAGTCTGCGGACTGAAAGGTCCCGGGTCCGATTCCGGCCAAGGGCATGTACATTGGTTGCAGGCATGTCCCCGGTAGGGGGTGTGCAAGAGGCAGCTGGTTGATGTTTCTCTCTCATCGACGTTTCTAGCTCTCTATCTCTCTCCCTTCCTCTCTGTAAAATATCAATAAAATATATATATATATATATTTTTTAAAAAAGAGCCAACTTCTCAAGAAGAATGATGGGTTTCTTTATCGTTACATTTTAAATACAAAGCAACATCACCCCCATACATATCAACAGATAGTGTTTAAAGTCCAACACATTTTTATGTGATGTGGGAGGTGTTTGGTTTGCATGGGAAATGAAGGAATCCCCTACATAAATGGACAATATATTCCCTTCAGTAAATAGTTAAGTCCAGACTCTCAGTATGCATTAACTCTTTCCCCTAGTTTAGTATAATCTCATTGTTTTCACAATAAAGACACACATCTATTTTTCTACAAAACAGAGATCTTTATTTTGGACAAAATGTTTTTCATCATCCCCTAATTCTCTATTGTCAATTATAATTTGCTGAATGTATGCTGAGCTCTAGGGATATAAAAACAAATTAGTTATAGGATGTATGTTCTCAAGTAGCTCCCCAGGTAGTAGGTAGAAAAGGCATATGAGCAGGAGATTGATAGAAACTATAATGCATGTTAAAGTGACTTTAACTATAATGCATGTTAAAGTGACAATTTTGTGTTTTAATACAGAAGACATGAGAAATGCTGTTATTTAGGTTTTCAGGGCACTAATAATATGGGATTTAATAACATTACATTTTTATAGTTATTATGATACTCCAAGGGAGGAGAAAGCTAGTTTGAAATACATTGTTTAATATGAGATATCACTTTATAATCATATAAACAAATAAAATGTCTAGTTAGCATTAAAACTAAATTATCTTGGTCTTTGTTCATTGCATAAGTCAGTGCAATGAACAAGTCAGTCAGCCCATCATTCGGCATCATGTTTGTAAAGCCAGATGAAAGAGCAAATTTTTTATTCACCTGAGTGGATGCTTTGCTGTAGTCTAGTCACAACCACCATGCAGCTCCTCGTGATTTGGCTACAAGAGTGCTTGCTGAAGCTTACGTGTCATTCAGGATGTCTCTAGCCTCTGCACTTCTGTCTGTTCTAATGACCACACTCAGCAAGCCCCAGCTTTCAAAGGAGACTCCACTAATTAGCTTAGTCGATAGAGCATCTGGTAACTGGTTGGTGGGATAAACAAAAAAGACTCCTGACGTGAAGGATGGAAAAATGAATTCTCTGGGCCATAAAGACCAAAATGAAATTATCAGCATACAACCCAAAGCCATGAGAAGCCTGATCATTTACATTAGCATCGCCTTTAACATTGCCTGGCCCCGAATCCTGGGCCCAAATGCAGATAATTGGACTTACATAATGCTCAGTGCTTCAGTTTGGCGTGAGTTTCATAATATAATGAAACTTATCCTTTGTGAGCCCATCTGATTTTTTTGAAAGACCGAGAACAATTTGATCTGTCTTGCTACAGCAGACATGGATGCAGGTGGTTTAAAAACAACGCATTTAATCAGGCAGGGTTTTACTTAAACTACTTGATGATTCATCAGCCAGCTTCTGCTCATTGTCACTTGCGCCTCTCTGAGCTATTCTTTATAGAATATTTAAGGAGCCTGGACTACATGTGTCTCTGTCTTGGGTTCTATTGTACTATAAATTATAGCTCCAATTTGTTTGAAATTCGCCATGGCCTGTCAGGATGCCATGACTCATGCTCTGTTCAGAGGAATACTGTATAGTAGTCATACCAAAAAGGACTGCTGTCACTACTACTTTATTGTTAATTCTGGAATATTCCTACACTACAGTTTTGTCAGGTTTCAGTACCATTAAATCATACTCCTACATTTTCTTATGTTCTTAAAAAAAAAAACACAACAGGATAAATTCAGTCAATGGCTTAATAAACTCTAGATTTTGGTCTCCTAAGCAGTCCTTGCTGTTTGAGATTGCTCAGGAGGACACCCCCTTTCTCCATTATGAAAATAGACCAGTGTTTATGGTATTCCCTAAGTAGAGACTGCCTGTACTTCTTATCACATTCTATATCCTGAGGTGTTTTTTCCCCCCACAAGCTGACTATCAAAAGCAAAGCAAGTCATAATTATATTTAAAAATGAAAAGTTAACTTCAAATGACAAAAGCTTGAGGGCAGAACTTTTTTCATTGTCATCTTTAACACTTAATAATTGCATTTAAATATATATTTAATGTTGCACACAAGCTCCTTGAAAGCAGGATAGCATGTCTTCACCATTGTACCCTCAGCATTTAACTGTGCAGCAGCAAGAAGACCAGTCTTTAGAGTAGCTGGCGTTGATGCATACATGGCTGACTCCGGGAGGCAGATTATGTGGCTAGATCATCTGGATGCTGGAGAAAGTTAATAGCACTAGAGAAGTATGAGCATAGGACTGGATGATGTAGAGATGAGCTGGAAGGCTATATATGTATTCAGCCCTAGATTCCACCTCCATCTGAGTCCATTTGTAACAAATCACCAGATGGACAGCCTTCTCACTGTGTCCTCACAAGTGGGATGGGCCAGGGAGTCCTCTGCGGACTCTTTTATAAAGGCACTAATCCCATCCATGCCGGTTCCACTTTCATGACCTACTCACCTATTCAAATGCCCCACCTCCTAACACATCCGATTGGGGGTTAGGTATTTAAAATACAGATTTGGGGAGCACAGACATTCACTGTATAGCAACTCGAAAATGAACATCTCCTCAAAACACATGTTGCTCATGTGCTGCTATTGCGCCCCGCACATTGATTTGTTATGGCTCCTAAGGGTACAAAGATGGGGTTTGTTATTTTCATTTCCGGCACAGAGTGCGGTACATTAATGAGTGCTCAGAGAGCATTCATGGATGACCTGAACCAGTGCATATACAGTGTCCTCGTTAAATTCTTAAGTCACGCCTGGTTTTAAGGCATTTGAGGTGTTGTGTTGAGAATTTGTGCAAATTGCTTAATCCACTAGAAGAAATGTCTCTGAGAATTTAAGCAATGTTTATTTTAAATCCCCACCCGAGGATATGTTTTGGAGAAAGGAAGAGAGAGAGAGAGAGAAACGTCGATTAGCTGCCTCTCATACACCTTCAACCTATGCCACTGACTGGGGATCCCAATCTAGTTATGTGCCCTGACTGGGAATCAAACTAGCAACTAACTGTTCACTCTACAGGCAGAAACTCCAACCCCCTGAGCCACATTGGTCAGGACAACAAATCTTATTAAAGTTCCAACAACAGTATAAGGTTAAAAAATACAAAGGAAAAAGGTTTTTGAAATTTTTCATAAAATTAGGAGAGATAAGAGTGGGCAGGGAAAGGGAGAGTAGCAAGTGGGAACATATGGGAAGACAAGAAAGAGTGAAGACAATGTATGAGGTTCACATTAGCTCTAGCCAGGTTTGCTTTGGGCTTCTAGCCAGGGATTATTTTTATTCAAATTTCAAAGACAATCCTTAATGACATTTCAATGTCCAGTAATATATAGACAGTTATATTTTTGGGTCAGTCATATGCAGCAGAATGATTCAGATACGTATAGCAAACAAAGGCAGGCATTTAATAGAAATTTTCAACTATGTAAAGAATGAGGGAGTGATTCCCTCTAGCTGCTTCATTTGTGGCCTTGGAGAAATAATGCATTAATCTGCAATTAGATCATGCCATCTTTCAGGGTGTTTAGCTAAGGTGAAACGTGTAATTAGACATTTTAAATTGCATGTCACCTCCACCCACAGGGTTGACACATGTTGTTTTCTCTTTGGTACGGTTCTGTGTAAGGATTCACTCGGTATATCTAGAAGTCACCTTGACCATGAAAATAAGGCTGTTGCAAATTACAGCTGCAGAATTAAATCAAACACCATCTTCCATTATTTATGTGCTCCAATGTGAATGCATTTGATAACGTTTTTTCCTTTTACTTAACATAAATGTTATTCCGAAAGACACCATAATAATTAAATTATTAAAATTAGTTGCAGACAATGAATGTTATATGAATCTGTCCACCCTTCTTTGTGGTAGGAATATACGTAGAAATAGATAGATGACAGACAAACAGATAAAAAAGAATATATCTAAATAAATATATCTTAATATTGAACCTAATTAGATTTTATCAGTTTGTTGTTCATGTAATAATTGCCCTAGAACATGTTTTAAATGATTGCATGTTTGTTATTATAAAAAACTTTAAATGTGTATTTTTCATTTGAGATTTAGTTAAATATTAGCATGTGAGAGAAAAATAAAAGATGTAACTCACCCATATGTGTGTAGTAATAAGTGCTAAATGTTAAAGCTTTATTTTCTAAAACGCACTTAAACTAATACAATATTGCCTGCATTATATTTCTCCATTCTTTCATTGCAATGTTAATCAGGAATTTAAACTCTATTTTGGGCACGGTATCCTGAGTACTATATGAAAAGAAAGTGATGATGGAATTTTTATTTTAGCATTAACAACAGTTTTCAAGGGAGCTAATTAAAATCTTTATCTGAGCCTTGGAGATGGGAAAACTGTGAATGCATGTGCTGAGTTCATATGCCTTTGAAATTTTTCTTTTCAATTTTATAATTTTACATTTCTAGTTTTTTATCCATTCTCCCATAAAAGCACTGCTTCTTGATAACTTTAAATGCTGCTTCAACTTAAAGTGACTGTTAAACAGTTTCTAAGATATTTTGAAATAGCTTAACAGGGAAAACATCATTTTTGAGAGTTTAACAACAATTTAGGGATTCTATTCAGTCTTGTCCAGCTGGTATGCAACATGTTACTTTAAAGTGGTATCTTGGTTACCAGCAGGATCAGAATTCAAAAGGTGAAAAAGTAGTTATTGGTTAATTTCCAAGCACCATTTAGGCACCTATTTATCATATACATATAGGTTTAGTTGGTCTCATTGGTAGTCTTGGTGTTCTTGAATTATATATTTATAATGACATAGAAGAAAATATTTCCTTGCTCTTTACCTAACAATTTTATGGGACCATACATTTTATTTTTCGCAAAGATATTATGATATTATGTGTGTATTTATGGATAAATACAGGGAGTATGGGAGTGTGTGTGTGTGTGTGTGTGTGTGTGTGTGTGTGTGTGTAAAGAGAGAGAGAGGGAGAGAGAGATAGTGAAACTCAAATGTATTGTCTATATTCTCTATGGTCATCTAGAAGATCAATTTCATTCTCTTGTGTATCAGAATTTCAAGGTCATACTCATATTGTCTTTGGCTGAAAATAAAAATAAGTGAGTATTTTAGTGGAGAGCTAGGTGATATAAGGTCAAGGTGTGTGGGTAAAATGGAAACTCCCATAATATTAGAAATTAAGATAAAATAAGGTTGCTCTTCTTCATATTGAAGTTGGGTTTTATTTTTCTATATAAAAACCATGGACAACAGGGGGGGGGTGGGAGAATATGTAGGGAGGGGTTTGGGTGGGAATGGGGGGATAAGGACAATTATGTGATACCATAATCAATAAAAATTTTTAAAAATTAACTATTAAAAATTATGTGTAGTGAATTAGGAAGAAATACATTAGTAATAATGGAGTACTAATATTGCTAGAATGCCAGGTTTTGTGTTTTTGTGTGCTTAATATATCACATAAGTGAAATAACATACTGATAACTATCTGGAACAATTTAATATAATATACTTATACAAAGTTCTCAAAGAAACTAGAGACATGACACTGGAATTTGAATCCTGACTCATCTACCTTTTATATCTATGTTGAATAATATATTTAACCTCCTTGTGTCTTTGTTTCCTTATCTGTAAAATTAGACTAATAATAGCATCTTCATCCTTAAATTGTTTTGAGGAGTAAGTGGCAATACTCCTCTCCCTTTCTTTGCTAGAAAGAAAACTTCAGGAGGTTTTGTGTGTGTGTGTGTGTGTGTGTGTGTGTGTTTAAAGGATATATCCTACATACATCTTGAAACAATGGTGGCAGCCATTTTAAATTTAAAATACTCATCCAAACTGAGAAAAGTGTTTCTTATCATATTTAACTACTGACAAGAATATTTATGTATGGGCTCTGTGTTTTAGTAGCAATTTATTCCAAGATTACTCTGTTATTTATCGAGATTTGATCTATATACTTGAGAAATTAATCAGTAAAGAATAATTAGAGATCATCATCTATAATTTGCCTATCATGGTGAATTTTCTTTTGTTTTCATAGAGAAAATATTAATTTTTGAAAATGGAACTAGAACATAGCATCACAGTTTATTGGTTAAGAATGTTTGAGAGTTTTTTTGTTTTTGTTTTTTAATGACAGGCAGCTTAAAGGATTTTGTTGTTGGAGACCATGTAGTCCATTATAGTACAAAGCTAATCATTTCTTGAATAATGTTTTGCTAAGCACAAATGTTAGTTTAAGTAAGGTTGATAGCCAACCTATTCACCACTGCATAACATTTGAAGTCATCACTCTCCTGCCAATTGTAAATCCATTTTGTACTTTCCATCTCTTATGTTTCCTGCATCAAACTCTGTCTTTGCTCTATTGTCATCTTCTTGTACACCAGCAGTTGGTATTTCTCCGTACTTTCATAACTAGCACAGTGCCTGGCAAATAGTAGGCCTTCAATAAATGGTAGTTGGTTGAAGATGGTAATGAATGAATGAGAATGTTAGCACCTTTTAATTTATATCTAGTGTATTGTGCTTAGTTAATTTTAAGGAGTAATAAAATCAGTATTAGGACTCCTTCACTAAAGGCACAGTGGTGGGAAACCTAGGAGTTGTGGTACATTAAGATGTTTGTTTAGATTTTTGACAGTATTATCTTATTTAAGAGTAATTATAATAAAAAAAACTTCCTTCCATTAAATAGTTTTAATCAAATGACCTTTACTCCTTCACCCAGCTGTTATTGCAAACACATCATTGATGAATTGACGCTGCTACCTTAAAATAAAAATGCGGTTGTATTCTACCAGAGACTTTTCTATATGAACCAGACAAGATGCAATAATTCTGATGGATGATTCTTGCAAGAAGTACCTAAAAAGAAACAGTCAATCAAACATATAATTTAATTCTTATTACAGAACAGCAGATATCTGAACTTCTTAAGAAAACGTGTGCCCATCACTAAATGCTGCTGAGTTATACCCTGTTTCAAACTAATAAAAATGCCGTTGTTGAGCCAGCTACATAAATTAGGAAGAAACTCTGTGGAAAAGTGAGATAAGAGTTGGAAACACTTTCATGTTCTTTGAAACGATAAATGTATTTGAATGTTATGCCGTGATCAGAGAGACTGTGTAAAGTGTTTTTGTTTCTGAGGAATGTTCTAAAGAGTTTGAACTATGATATTCAAGAAACAGAGAAACAAAACTACTGGTGATTCTGAAAAACTAACTAAAGCTGAAGTTTGGGAAGAACTGCAGTCCAGAGTGGTTTAAAAAAGTGTCACATGATTTCCAAGTAATTTAATTTAAATAATTTTAAAAATCTTGTATATACTTTATTTTCCAATCTAATCTCAATAAAAACAGCAACTTGACCCCTTTCATGCTTTGTTGGGAGTTTTGCTTATAAAGGAAGAAGAAATGGTAAGGAAATAAATGATTGGTGTTTTAACCCAGTTTGTATCCATTCATTTAGATTTCTTTCTAACCTTTAGCCTTTTCACATTTTCTCTTTTAAGTAATGGCATTTCAACAATGGCATGAATTTTAGGAATTTGAAAAAATATTTTGATAATAACTTAAATGTATGCAGAATCTGAGAATACAGTGGTCTGCAAAGTCAATGCTCATTTTTTGAGTGATTAAGTAGATATATTTAATAGTTTGGAAGATAAAAACGCCTTTGTAAATCAATTTTTCTCACCTAGTTCTTCATTAAAAAAAATAAGTTAATTCCTATAGCAATGAATTAAGCCATTTGATGAACTATGTATAATAGACACATGCTCCCCGCCTCTGGAACATCACCTTCTAATGGGGGGAGGGTGGTTTTAGAGGAGGAAGTGAAGATGCTAGTGCAGAGCAGTACTGTTTGTGTCACATTTATAGAGGAGTCTTTGATGCTCTGGGTTACAAAGGAATGCTCCTCACTCAGATGAACGGGGTTAGGGATGGATTCTAGGAAATGTGAATTATAATGAGGAATACTTTTTAAGAATTTTAATTCAGGAAAAGTATGCTAGGTAAAATTTTAAAGAAGTACCTGCCAGACTGTTCCCTGTAGACCTAAAAATATTATTTTATAATTGAACTAGGGAATACAAAATAAGGAAAAGCTCTGAGGGAAGCAGGCCACACTTCATTTGAAATTTGTGAGTTTCATATACTAGCAAGACATGTATAAGTAGATAGCCATTAGGAGGAAATTTGGGTCTAGAGAATGGTAAAGAGGCCAGTGCTAAAGATGTGGTGTTGTGAGTAATCTGCATAGCAGTAAAAGTGACACTCTTAGAGTAAAGAACATAGAAAAGAGAGCTGAGGCTAAGACCTTGGAGGTTTAAATATGGATATGATAAAGGCAGGATAAGCAGAAAAAGGTACAAAAATAAAATACTGAACTACAAAAACCATAACAATGTGTGTATTGACACACAACCAAAGTTTTCAGACTGTGGGATGGTGCTTAATGATCACACTGATGAAGAGAAGCTGAACATTGAGCTTTAGGTATTGGATTTGACAGTCCTGAGCTTCATGATGACTTTAGTAGAATGAATGGAAATGCCAGATTGCAAATGATTTAATAGATACATGGAAGTAAATACTATGAAGGTTCCATAGTAAAAAGAAGAAATGTCAGTATAGCATAAAAGGGCTGTGGAATGAATATTTTGGTTTAGTATGGAGAAAATTGTAATTGTTTGTAAACTGGAAGGAAACAGAAATAGAGAAGGAAAAGAGTAAGGACTCTTAATCAAGGTCCATAGTGTAGGAGTCCATTTTGAGTTTCAGATTATTTTTTATCTCTTAAAAGCACAAATAACATATTGCATGTATGTGAATCTTTACTGAGTCATGAGATTCTCATAGGAATCCATACTTCCCATTGCAGCCCCCAGTAAAATAAAGTTTGGAATCCCTGAAATGTATGGAGGGAACATTTTACAGGCAATGACTTCATATGATGTTCATGACTAAAATAACTATCATATATATTTGTATCTAGTCCATTGGAAGCCTCCAATAAACCTAATTAAATGAATGAATACATGACCACGTGAGAAAGAAAGATAATGTGTTGGAGGGTAGAGGGTGAGTTTTAGGCATTTCCAGTTTGAAAAGAAAATGCAAAGGCCTTTGCCTAAATTAAAACAATTTGTCAGCACACGGTGCCCATTTCATACCCTATACTATTTTAGCAGTATTACAAAAGTGAGCCACTTTTGCTAGGTCCACCTATCTTTTAACCACACACTGAGCAATACAGCAGCATTTATGTAAATGAGCATAAGCCTGAAAGACAAATAGCTGGGGTCCAAACCTCAGTTTAACCTCTCACTGCTAGTGTGACCTTGAACAAGTTGTGTAATCACTCTATTTCTGTGGGAATAATAGTATCATCTTCTTCATACGGTACTAAGGGCTTGATAAATGATATACTACCCACTAGCCTTCAATGATACACTAGAAACATGAGGTCTGCAGATCACTAGATAGCTTATCCTAAGTTGTCTACCAGGAGATACTGGTTGTTTATCTCTTTGTACAAGACATTGTCTTGATTACAATGGCTTCAGATTAAAATAAGTAAGGTCTAATATAGTAGGCTTAGAAAAATGCATTTTCTTACTTTAAGTGTCTAATGTTCTAAGAGTTTTTAAAGTAAACATATTTCATTTCTTTATATGTGCATATTTTAAAGAATGTGAAAAATAATTCAAGGATCTTGATTTTTTTTTAAATTTACATATTCCAAAATTTTTTCTGTATATCATAAATCATTCATTTTGGTTTGGTTTTAAACTTGATAAAATTTCTAACTTTAGTTGTTGTTGTTTTTTTCCTGGTTTTTTAAGTTCATAGTGCTTTTACAAATGTAAAATAATTCTAGGGATTAAAAATAAATATCCTACTCTCCCTTTTTCCAATATAATTGGTGGACTCAAAATGTTAGTGATTCTTCAGTAGCTTTAATCATTGTAAATTATGTGCCTTAAATTTGATTTAAGAAACAAGGTAAAATATTAATTTAATTGTTCACTTGAGATTGATACAGTTGTCTTATTTGTTTGTTTTGTTAATCCTCACTAAGGATATTTTCCCATTGATTATTTGAGAGAGTGGAAAGGGGAGAGAGATAGTGAAACATTGATGTGAGAGAAACACATTGATTGGTTGGGGGATCAAGCCTGCAACCGAGGTATATGCCCATAACCAGAATCAAACCCGAGACCCTTCAGTCCTCAAACTCTATCCATTGGGCCAAAACGTGTAGCGTGATACAGTTGTCTTTTGTTTATTTTCTTACTAGAGGCATGATGCACGAAAATCCGTGCAAGAGTAGGCCTTTCTTCCCTGGCTGCCAGCACCAGCTTGCCTCCTGCACCCAGGACCAGGGCTTCCCTCCTCCGCTGCAGGCAGGTACCCTGGACCCAGGCTGCTTCCTTCCAGCCACCCACAGGCACCCAGGGCCCGGGCTGGCTTTGCTCTGCCCACAGCTTCTTCAGGAATGACATCTGAGATGACATCCGGAAGATGTCTGGTCTAATTAGCATATTACCCTTTTTATTATTATAGATTGCCCAAATAATACATATAATATATGTCATTTTAAAAATAGCTAATTTAGGTAGTTTAAAACAAAAGACTGTGGTTACTATTATATGAACAACATTTTTCATTAGAGACTTCCTTTTCCTATTGAGTTGTACTTGTTATTACCTGTGTTTTCTCATATCTAGGTCGATATGGACAATAGGACAAAAAATGTAGGCTGTGCTAAATATTTTGGTCAAGATAAACTTATACCATAAATTAAACATTATTTTTATTACCGTATTTGCCGGCATATAAGACGATTTTTTGGCCCTGAAAAATACGTATTTGCCGGCGTATAAGAAGACTGGGCGTATAAGACGACCCCCTAACATTTCCACTAAAAATACAGAGTTTGTTATATACTCGCCGTATAAGACTACCCCCCACGTGGAGGCATATTTTTCAGGGCCAAAAAATCGTCTTATATGCCGGCAAATACGGTAGTTACTACATTTATTTGTTTATGATATGTTTTTTTCATCAAAGTATATAGTTCCTTCTGTAAATTATAATACATTTTATTGTGGATTAACTATAATTATTATTTATTTACATTAAATAAGCTTAATTTTATTTACTTTGCTAATAGTATATTGCCATTCAATCAACGTCAGTATACTCTGCCTTCATGATCGTAGTTAATTTTTTATGATTTTATTGCCTTTATATGAAAGTTTACATTTTTTTTTACAATTTTTTGCATTATAAATATATTTACTACATATATTTGTTCATGTCTTTATTTTTGTATTTGGTATTTCAGCATTGGGATTGAATGTAGCGAATAGTAATACAGTTTTAATTTGACTTTATAAAACTTAAGCAACATGAAGATTAAGACATTATCTGTTTTGTTTGTCCCTGTGCCTCCAAGCCTACAAAAGTGCCTTCCGTGTAGCTGCTCAATAAATATGTGTTGATATAGAGGAGAGATGATGGAAGAGCGAGGGTACAAGAAGAAGGGAAAAACAAGTTAATATGGCATATTTGGCCCTCAAGAACCTAGAGGCAAGATAAGGATAGGTCCATAAAAATCTATGAACAACAATTAGTTTAGTGACGAGATGTACACTCCAGTATACCATAATTATATGTGCTTTCAGTGTTTAATAATAGAAACCTCTAGGTTATAGTGTTTTCAAATTTGAATTGGTGTTAATTTTATATTAAAAGGAATAATTATATCAATAAGAGTAGCACTAACAATAGCTTACTCAATAGGGCTTATTATGTATTTTACTTATATTAATTTTCCCAATGTTCACAACAACACTATTGGAGAATTATTATATTCAGGTGCTTTGGCTTTTTTTAGATGAGGAAATTGATAATTATAGTTAGGAAGTGCTGGAGCCTGGATTTGAACTCAAGTTTTCTGAAGAGAGAAGCCAATGACAACTAAAAAAAATAAGTCTTTGAAAGATCATATCAGTTCTTTACTGTAAATGTCACTCAAATTTTTCCCCATACCAAAGATTCTATGCATTGATTACTAGATTAGATTTATAGCAAAATAGCAAGCATTATAAATAATCTCTCTCTATAAAAGCTAATATGCTAAGCGTCCAACCAATAGGTTGACCATTTGGTCAACTGCTAAGTGTCCAACCAATAGGTCAACCATTTGGTCTACTGCTAGGCCAGTCATTATGATGCACACTGATCACCAGGGAGCAGACACTCCAACAAGTAGGTTAGCTTGCTACAGGGGTCCGGCTGATTGAGAATGGCCGAGACTAGCTGGACACACCCTTGACCCCTCCGACAGTCCTCCCCTGGCCTCCAAAATATTTCTTCTAATTAGTTGCCTTTCAGTGTGCATGAATTTGTGCACTGGGCCTCAAGTCATGATATAAAAATTATTTCAAACTATTTAAAGCTTAAATGTATTAAGTAGTATAGATGCTAATAAATCATGTTTTATTGAAATTTTATTAAAGGATTATATTTTGAAACAAACATAATAACTAAAAATTAATACCATAAAATTAATTATTTTGGCTTTAGTCTCCCAAAACACATGATAATTATATAAATATCTGCTTCCATGCTTGTGTTATCTGCCTAAGTGTATTCTCCCAATGGTTTTGACTTGAAATCAAATCAAAGTTCACCTAAATTCCCACAATGATCAACTCTTGCTTGTATAGATCGTGTGAATAACAATAGTCAATAGATTAAATACATGATGCTAGTTTTTGCAAATCTCTAGTCTATATTTATTTCCTAACTAAATCTATCTAATAAAGAAGTCTAAATCTTTTTTGAATAATTTAAAATCAAATTTGAAGATGAATTTATATAAAAAAAGAAATATATTCATTCATCCTAACAAAGAAATAAAGGCACTGAAGACAATCAATTGAACAAAAACAGGCTGGTAAAATCCATAGTGTATTACATGATGAGATTTTTAGAGAAAGAGAAAAAGATGAAAGTAGATGCATTGCTGTATGGATTAAATTAGACAAGCTTTCAAATTCATTTTTTTCTGATCAATTAACACAAAAAAAAATATAAAATTTCTGTGGCTTTCATCTCACATTGACTAATTATGGTGAAGGATTTTTCCCTGACATTTTTGCTTTAAAAAAAAAACCAAACAAACCTTATTATAATTATAAAGCAAAGACTTTATTTTCTGAGTATTTTATATTTTAATATTGTGTTCTTAGGATTAAAAGGCTATGTTGGTTTGACTTGGTCTTGCATTGTAGCAAGGAACTAGAAAGTCTATGATACAAGTGGCACTTTTAATTCATTGGGCTGAGAATAAAAAGATATGAATGTAAGAACTTAGGCAAGTGAATTTTTATTTTTAATATTTTATCAAGGAGGGGAATTATTGACTCCTTTTGAGAATCTGGTAAAGATGCACAAATATGTAAATGCATACAATTCTACATATTTCAGGAGGTAGCCAGACATCTTGGAGCAACAGTCTCCACCAATAGGTAATGAACTAGGGCATTCCTAAAGGACTTTTGCATTCTATTCTTTTAAGATAGTTTGCAAACATTTTCGCCTAATTTATTCTTTTATCTGGAAAAAAATAAAAATTTCGAATGCTATAAGTAAAAGCCTCGTTCTACTACTTTCTCCCCCACTTTTTGCCTCTGTCCACTGAAAACAAGATTCTTCTTATTCAGCTATCATTTAGAGCTTCTTGGACCAAAGAATATCCTAATGTAATTATTGTTTAAATATTCATGTCTTAGATAATTTGCTGTTATATCAGCTGATTTGCTTATACATGAGGTCAAAAACTTGAGATAATTTATCATAAAGTAATCATTTATGTTTTCTTTACCAAGGCTCACTGAATCTTTTAACCTACATTGATTACTATAAAGTTAATTATCCATATTTGAACATTACTCAAATTAGCCTTTTAAAAATTACACAATAAAAAAATGAGGATACACATAAGTCAGAATACATAAAGCATCATAAGCAAATAACTTTTTGCAGTTTTTATTAGAAAACCATATCTTAATCATATTCCTCTAGATTATTTAAGCTATTTGTTATATTGAAACTATTTATATATAACCTAATAAAATTTATAGTACATATGTTCAATGGAAGAAAAAAATTAATATATTAGAAAAATTTCACTCTGAGAACACAGTACAATAAAATTTCTGACTTAGATGTTATTTTTGTCTATAAGCTTTCATGAATTTATATATATATATATATATATATATATATATATATATACATATATATATATATGCCATAAAATATCATCTTTTAATATTATAAAACTTGAAGTACACAGTCTAAAAGTATCTTAGGAAAAAATGTATTTTGCTTTCACATTTTATTTTTTATACATTTGCTTAACCCAAATTGGTTTATGTAGTCTTTTCCCATAAGCTACAACTCTAAATACTATTTTTCATGACAAATCAGTAGGAGCACATTTTATTAGTCAAATATGCTATAGTTTACCATGCAAAGTTGACCTATCTTGAAAGTAACTTAGGGGAACAATAACATTAAATGATTGCTAGCATTAGGAGGCCATTTTCTAAATTACCCATTCATTTATACATTCAAGAAGTATTTGTAAACTACTACTGTTCTGTTCCAAATGATGTTCTAGGCCCCAGTTATGTATTAATAAACCAAAATGAAAAGAACTTTAGCTCTTAGAGGTTTTTGAAGAGGTGATGGAGGAGAGAAGAATAAACAAACATACATGCAAAATAGTGATAAGCACTATCAAGAACAGTACAGCTTTACTTATAAGTTAAATAACTCCACTGACTGAACATCAGGGAGCCTGAAAACTAATTTTTAAATTAAAATAATGTTTACTCCTGGTAATAGGAAAAATAATTTTTTTTTGAATCATGGTAAATGTTGCCGCCCACCCATAACTCCACACCATTATTCAAAGTGTTACTAAAGGAACTAGATCCTTCAGTGACCTCCCGTGGGCCCCTCAGCTGGAGGCCTCAGCAGAGGCTCACCCAGGCCTGCCTCCAGCATTGGCATGCTCCGTGTTTCTCCGTACTCACTATATTACAACCATATTCACCAATTTTTGTTGTTGCTTTTCAAACATATAAAGCTCACTTTCTGCCTCAGTATACTTTACATGCATATTTTTTCACCTTGAATCTACCCCTTTTCCCACCACCCCCAGCTCCCAATATACCTTCAAACCCAGCTAATTCGTAAATGTGGTTTTTACATGGAGGCCGATTCTGGATGAGGGCCCCTGCTCTCACTTTCCTAGCATCTTTACCTGTCCTTTTAGAACTCATCACAATGTAAGGAGTTATATAATTGCACATACTTTTTGTGTATTGTCTACCTCTGTCTTTCATTAGCCTGAAGGCTCCTTGGGGTGAAGTAAGGGGGCACTGAGGTAACTTGCTTTCCTTTGCCAATGAATTTTTGTGTCTTGCACTCTGCCTGACACAAATAAGCATTTAGAAAATTGTTTCTGAGAGAAAGATTGAATTTTCATTAAAAAATGTCTTCATTTTACAACACATGTTTTCATGCAACTCATGGCAAAGTGGGTTTTGGTGGGAGCTGGTAATAGCCTTTAAACCATGTGACTCAGCAAATGAGTCTAGTTGAATCTTGTGTTTCTCAGTCTGCCTCACACACAAGTCCTGTCCCAAGCTCTGCTGGAAGCACTGCTTGCCTGTAGGCGCATGGTCCCAATGACAGATGGTTTTTAATCTTTGCTATTTGGCGTCCAGAATGGGAATATATTTCTAACTCATGTATTCTTTCCAACATGTAGGAAATGACTGGTTGGCTGTGCTTTCTGAGTAATAAAATACTTTTTGGGACCTGTAGCCCTGGGAAAAGGCTTTAAATGCTCCCTGGCAGGAAAAACCACTTTATGTTTGGAATAATTGTCGAAAAAAGGATCCAATTGTGAAAAGCCACAGTGTGTAAACCATGAAATAATCTCATGATGTTATTATTTGATCATCTCATGCCCAATACTCTGAAGAATACACACACACACACACACACACACACACACACACACACAAGCACACGGTGTCAATGATGTTTTGTACATCTCTTGAAATGAGAAATTAGAATTCTCCTTGAGGAGAGGAAGAATCCTTCAGTGCTTAGCATATCAGAAATCGCCATATGGCACTTAACAATTTGTAGTAATAGTCTATTTTATTTCTTTTAAAAAAATATATTTTATTGATATTTTACAGAGAGGAAGGGAGAGAGATAGAGAGCTAGAAACGTCGATGAGAGAGAAACACCAACCAGCTGCCTCTTGCACACCCTCCACTGGGGATGTTACCGCAACCAAGGTACATGCCCTTGACCGGAATCGAACCCGGGACCTCTCAGTCCGCAGACCGACGCTCTACCACTGAGCCAAACCAGTTTCGGCTATTTTATTTCTTTATTTGTCTCCCCCAACTCTTTTTTCAGAAGCAAGAAGCTATTTTTCTCTTTTTTATCCCCAAGATCTGACCAATAAAGAAAAAGAAACAAAGAGGTCAATATAGATAAGTCAATTAATGTTCAGTGACTGAACCACAGATAACAAACAACCTCTTATAATGGAAACAACAAGACAAAATGAAGCTCAGAAGACACCTAGGGAACAAACTTCTCTTAGACAACACCTATTTCTTTAGACCAGCAACTAAGATTTTCCCAAACCTAGTAAATCCTCCAATTTTCCTACATGGATTTAAGCCATAAGAATTCTGTTCTTTCAGTTGGCAAATAGGACTCCTCATAACTGCAAAAAAACTACAAAATTATATTCAGAATATAATGAAAGCTGCAGGAGATTGTGTGTGTATTTATCTTGTAGGGAAAAACTTGAGTCCTACAGGGTGTTGCTATGTTAGCTCCCTCCAGAGAATTGAAACTGAAACTGTAAAGAGAGCAGAATGGTCTGATTAGGATAAGAGCTACTGTAATATGCAGTCTCCAGTCTTAATTAGGACTACAAGATTCAGCTGATAACATAAATCTCCCTCCTTGTGTTTCTACATTTGTGAATGAATTATGCCACCGTACTTAGAGTTTGGGGGTTTCATATTCTTAAGTCATTATTTTAAAAACCTAACAGAGTAGATTTCTCTATATAAGAAAGTAGATAAATGTATTAAGGAGTGCATTAAGTAAAACAATAAAAGGAAGAAGGGAAGAAAACAATGGAAAAGAAAGGAGAGATAGAGAGAGGAGAAAAGAACAGAAGAAGCGAGGAAGGGAACTATTAAAATAGTAAGATAGAACCCCTCTGCAAGTCAGATGCATTTGTAGGTGCTGTATTTCAATGTCCTTACTGGGTAAATAGCAATACCTTTCCTTTTTATTAGCACTGTGGCACTGCTGTTGCTTACAAAGAGATTCACAAGTCAAAATAGACTCAGTTAGCTTTTCAATAATTTTAAAAGGTGGGGGAACCCTGCCAGAGAAGGATAGCACTTCAGTATCCTAACAAGGAGTCTTGTTAGCAAAACAAAGTGTGAATTGCTTAGAGATAATTCCCCCCAGGGGGTAATTCCACCGGGCACCACTGTGGCAGCGCATGCTGTTTCTGCTCTGCAGACCCATGCCATTGGACAGGATATGTCAGAAGAAACGTGAAAAACTCGCTTTTTTGGAACATTTATCCTTCTGGATTTTTCTTTATGTCAGCATGATTCACGTGTATTGATTCTTAGCCTGGAGCACCTAGCACAGCCAGGAATTAAGGAGGCTAGAGCAGGATGTGAATAATGAATGGGCTGCATACATAATCAGAACTCTCTCTGCCCGGTTAGTAGTAAAAGCAAGTGCAGAATTGCAGGCCAGCATTGTGATGGATTATTTCCTTTATTCTGTCTCAAGGGAAAACAGGAAAACAAGAACGAGCAAGGACTTGAGTGACAAACACCTGGATTCAGATCGAGAGACTGTCCATTTGCCTATTGCTTCATTCCTGGAAATTGTGCTGCAACTGTCTGATTAAGGTATTTGGATAAAACAGAAACTTGGGTAGTTTTTATCGATAATCCCCTTCCCCCAGCCCCATCCTTATGCATATTTTGTGACATATGGTGGTGGTAGGGCATTTGTATAGAAGATTAGAGGTTTGTATCTCTTACTTTTAAACTGATTTGATGATATTAAAAATAAACATCTTTTGTAATCATTGCTAGTATTAATACCTTGAAGTGCTAGTTTAGTTGATGGGGCTCTGATCATTTATATATTTTTGCTTTCTCCTACTTTCACTTTATACTTCATCACATCCCAAGATGTCATGGATCATTATCTGTACATGATCTTGAGCAGCCTTGCATTCTACAAGAATATGCCAGGACATCTGCCTCTGTGCTTTTGTGCCCTGTTGTACGGATGATATTTGGGTAGGGGGTGAGAGAGGAGGCAGAATTTGTCTCAAGCTGATGTTTCTTTGTGCCATGCCATTCTCATTTTCATTCTTATTCTCATATATGCTTAATTGAACAATGAAGTACATATATCATATTGTACTATTACATATGTTAGAGTACATAATTGGGGTTGTAAAGTATCTGCTTGAATGTCTTAACTAATGAATTCCATCAAATTCAATTATCATTCTTAGACTCTTCATTAACCAATCAAATTGCTTCTTTGATCTAAGTCATTTCTAACATATATTCACTAGACATAAACACTATTCTATCAAGTAAATTTGAGGTGGTTAAATTATCTCACAGATCATTATTTGAAGTCCAGTGTTACTGACATTTTAGATTTCCAAAGAATTCTCTTTTGCATTATTCTCATTGTATACAGGAGAAGTGATGTTACAGTATGAAAGTGTCTTGAAGATTTTATTTCACTATTTGCAGGTTAATTGCCCCCCCCCCCTGACCTCAGGAAGTTGGATGCAATAAGACTTCAATAATAAATCATTTAGAAATAAGCCAACTATCCACCTATAAATTCACCAACATATTAAGTAAATCTATCCAGTAGGTTTTTGTTGCATTACAAGCTCTTCACCTTTTGAGAATGAACTATTTCAATACTAGGAGTTTCTCCTATTTCTTATTCAGTATACTACAGAATAGAATCACATTTGTTATTATATAAACATACTTTATATTAATTTTCATAAATTTTACGTATATTATTCAAATAAACAAAGTGGTCTGAAAATGCATATAGCCAGAATCAAACGCATTTTAGTTTTCTGGGAAATAATCATCACAGTGATAATGCTTATTTCAATATTTTTATAATGAAAAGCATGGACTTGATGCTCTGGCAGTGTGGTCCTTAATATATAGCTTTTAAGATATTTCCACTTTATTCTCTTCTATTTTGATGGTTTCTAGAAACAATTTCTTCTTCTATTCTGCAAATATTTTAAGGAGCATCTCATTGTAATCTGAGGCCTGGTGCATGAATTTGTGCATGGGTGGGGTCCAGCCACCCTGCCCAGGGGGAGGGGACATGGGCGGTTGGCCAAACTCCTGGTCATGGGGACAATTTGCTTACTAGCCTTTTATTATATAGGAAATACACTGAGTGGCCAGATTATTATGTGTTCAGAGATCATAATGATCTGGCCACTTAGTGTATTTATCTTCCTCTCCCTTTTTCTCTGAAGTCAATAAAAATATATTTTAAGTAATTTATAGATTAGATTTTTTCTTATATATTTTTATTTCTCAGGAATCATTTTAGACTATTTGTTCTACTTTCATGCTAAATATTTTTAAATTAAAATTCAGTATATGGGTGTCAATGATAATAATATCTAATAATTTAAAAGTTTTTCAAGGTTGTCAAGTAATATAAATTATCTCTACCATAGTAAAAGGTATTAAATTTATAGTTTGTACAATTAATTATTATTTTTACATTTGAATCTTTAGTTTTACAAAGCTTTCTAGATAACATCATTCTTTGCACATTAAATATATCTAAGAAGCACCACTTCTTTTAAAAATATATATGTATTTTTATTTATTTCAGTGGAAAAGGGAGAAAGAGAGATAGAAACATCAATGATAGGAGACAATCACTGATCAGCTGCCTCCTGCATTCTCCCTACTGGGGATCGAGCCAGCAACCCAGGCATGTGCCCTGACTGGGAATCAAACCACGACCTCCCTCCTTATTTATAGGTGGGTGCTCAACCACTGAACCACAATTGGTGGGGAAGCACCATTTATTTAAGAGCTAGAGCATGAGGGACAACATATCTCAAATAGGGGTAGTCATGCAGTATTAAACTAGCTGTCAAATAAAGTGGGTGCTCACTGACAGTTATGTTAATAATTCAGGACAATAGATATATTCAATTATTATAAAATAAATGGAAACATATAAGTTACACATCCATTGAGAAAGCATATGAATGGAGGAAATGTTTAAAAAGAGACAAAAGCTACTCTGAGTCATTAAGCCCACCACTCAAGTCTGTATCCAACTTTGTTTTCTAAAGAATTCTACCCTTGCCCTACCTGATTTAGCTCAGTGGATAGAGCATCAGCCTATGGACTGAAGGGCCCTAGGTTTGATCCTAGTCAAGGGTACATGCCTGGGTTGTGGGCTCCATCCCCAGTGGGGGTTTTGCAGGAGGCAGCCAATCAATAATTCTCTCTCATCATGGATGTTTCTATCTCTCTCTCCCTCTTTCTTCCTCTCTGAAATCTATTAAAAAATTTTTAAAATAAAAAATAAAGAATTCTACCCTCTATATATTTTTTAAGTTTAGGATAGAATTTTATAGTATACTAAATTTACCCAATTGCTTCATTTACCCATAAAATTGTTCCTTTAATTTATCATATATTTATTGAATACCTATTGTGTATTAAGCACTATGCTAAATTTGTTACTTTTACTGTAGAAATTAGACTACAGAGAATAGTTTGTTCTATTTGAAATTTAGTATTTTACATTTTACCATTTCTCTTTATTTTTTGTTCATTAAATTTGGATAGTTTGAGAGAACAGGCAACATCTGTGCCTGGGAATGGATGAATAGGAGTGTGAATAACTCAGGGAGTCTCCCCAAATAAGGACACTCTGTCTTATTTCTTTCTCCTCTAGCCTTTGGATTTCAAGATGGTTTAATGGCCCTAAGTAGAGACCCCATAATCCCATTTAACCTAAAGAACAAGGGTTACATGTGGAAATGCAAGCATAACTATTTCCCCAATCTAAAATCCTCTATTCAAAGAAAAATTAATAATTTCAAAATAAAAGCCAATAATATATAGCATCTTCTGATATAATATATATCATCTCCTTATTTGATATAAGACACACTAGTAAACTAATCTGCAATATAAAAAGCAAGAGTTGGAAAGCCATTCTGGGAAAAGAATCCACAATTCTTTATCAAATCTAATTTTCAGTAAAATAGATTATCTAAAAGAAAAGTTTCCAAAATCTCTATTGCTTAGGTTGAGGCACAGAAGTCATTTTGTAATTTTTTAAAAAATCCCTCTTTATCCTGGAAATTGCACTGAGGGGGAAAATGTGTTTTTTATTTCTATTGAAGAAAGTGTCAAAAGGGATTTTTAAATGTAAAGCATCCCTCTTTTCCATTTCATTCTCAAGAAACAAGAGCAAAAGATAACACGGATGTAGACAGCATTCAAATGAGAGTCTTAGAACAGGAGTGATCAATGTTGTGCTGAGTTATATATTTTCAGCTTTCAAAACTACTACGAAAACCTGGGCTTAGTGAGACTACAATGGTATCACCACCCAACTTTGTATGAATTTCCCAAATACTTTTGTTTCCCCGTCCATTTGAAATGATACTTCCAAAATTCCTGACCAAATCTATACCACCAGTTATCCCCATATAAACTTTGACATTCCATATATTTAGGTTTTCAGTCAATGTCTTTATTTCCTACTCTCCCTTGGTCTTACAAATCTTGTTCATTGAGGAGCCTGATTTTAGACATTTATGTATTCAACAGTGATTTTTTTAAGCATCTTCTATGCCAGTTACTCTTCCAAGCCCTCTCTTCAGGCCCCATTCTCATGAGGATTTCATTTTAGGGGAGAGACAAACTATTATCAAAGGACAAATACATAAATACGTATGCCCACTAAAGTGTTGATCATCCAATAACTTTAATCATATTCTTCTCTACCTTTTTTCCTCCCAAGTTTGATATAGTGAATGATCCTACTCTTCATTTTAATATCATTATTACTGTTGTCAACCATGCACTAAAGTCAATCTGATCCACTTATTTTAATTTTTTAAGGCTTTCCATCTTCTTAAATGGAAAGGACAGGGTATGCATAAATTTATATATTAGAGAAAGCTTAATTGCCTGAGAAATCTAATCCATATAGATTAGAATAGCATAGGAGTAGAAGAGAAGGCTATACTTTGGCATTACAGAATCAAAAACTCACAACCCAGGCCTCATAAGACAAATTTTGGATCCTGAGATTTTTCTTAATTACATTTTCCAGTGACTGGATACCCTATTCTGGGACACATCAGAATAAACCCTTTGGTCTGTTGCTCTGCCTGTCTGACAAAGTAATTTTGATATGGATTAAATTGGACTAACCATTTCTAAATTCAATGAGGTCTATATATATCTAGTCAAGATAAAAAGAGCAATCATTGTAGCAATAGGAAGAAAATTATTTAATTGAAGATACTGGGTATAAAGCACAAAATAGATGATAAGAAATAATACACAGCAACTAAAATTTTATTTAGTGATGATTTACAATTTATTTAATACTGGTTTATTTTTTACTTGAGTGTATCTTTTGCCAATTGTTAGGCCTTTAAAAGATTCTTATTTGTCATACATTTACTGTGGTGGGCATTTTCTCTGTTTTCTGCATCCTGCACGGAAAGCGACAGGTTTCTGAGTGGAGTAGCTGGGGTTTAAGAAATTAGAGAAAGAAAGAGACAAGAGACAGAAATAGATTCATCAAGCTGGGTGCTAGGTGGGCGCCACCTCTCTGATAGAGAGGCAGTCACACTCACCACAGACAACTCAGCACATTTATTGATTTCCAAAGGGGAGTTTAAGGTCAAAAAGAGTTTCGGGTGTGCCCAGATCCTATTCTTCAAGACCTGGGTAAGTTCCTCATTTTTTGGTACAATATTTAGCATATAAGATCTGGGTAAGTCAAGGTCCTATTTGTTCCTCATTCCAAGCACATGGATAAAGATACAAAATCAGTACTGATAACAGGATTCCACCAGTGCCCTCGGGCTCAGCTGATAAGAATTAAAAGAATGTCCACATGCCTCCTCAGGTGGCTCTCTACATTTACCTCTTAACTAATGTGTAGCTAAACATATATTTAACATATACTCAGGAAAATAATAAGGTTCATGTGAACATGGGAAGTTGACATAATCCTATAGAAAAATATAGTCAAAGTAAGAATGGATAAATAGATGAAAACAAAAAACCCAACACACATTAAAAAACAAAACAAAACAGTAATTATGTGAGGCAACAAAGGGATATATTGAAGGACAGAACATTGTTTCTGATGCTATGTAATGGACTCTGGAAAGCTATGTTTTCCTAACAGTAAAATGCGCATTGAATTACCTGAAATATAGTCTAAACTCACTGTCTGCATATAAATGAATCATTGATTATTAACCCATTTCATATTATCAGTTCTGGTGGACTGAGATGAGGCATCAACCACCTCCCATTTATAAATATTCCTAAATATATTGATCAAGACCAGATAAACCTGAAAATCATCAAGGGTCAGAAAAGAAGAACTTAAAGGCAGAGGAGAAAGACTCAGAGCTGTTGTCATGATTAAACAGGGGGAGACCAGTCCCTTATCAAGTCTCTTGTGGCTAAAAAAATTGGGTCCAATGAGGTTAGAGTTCTGAAACTGAAATTCTCACATAAATATAAGACCCTGGAGAAGCGTTTCTTCCTTGATGAGCCAGCAAGTAAATTGCACTCAATGGTTTGGGGAAGGGGCTAGAGTTTGTCTTCCTAGGAATATAAGTGAAACAGAAAAAAAATAGCTCTAGACAAATCAAAACACTAGATCTTGGCATGTACCAGTGTGGGGCTTAAATTTATATTATTCACAGGACATGAATTTCCCCAAATATAATTTATGTAAACTAATGGAAACCTACTGTTCTTAAAGGAACATGTATAAGCTAGAACACACAGGACTCTTGAAGGGAAACAAAACAGAAACAAAAAAAACACACACACCAAACACACACACACACACACACACACACACACAAAAAAAAAAAAAAAAAAAAAAGAATCAACAACACACAAACCTAAAAATGAGTTTTCAATTAAATAATGATAATTTACTGTGTGAGTATTATCCAACATAATGAAGAATAAGCAAGCACTGAAAGCAGGAGAACTAAAATCCTAAATATTTTAGATAGTTTAACCATATGGAAAAAGCATAATTAACCACTTTGAATTAAGAAAAAAAAAAGGAAGAGATAAACACCAACAATAGGACATACTGAAAATAAACTAGCAGATATAGTATATAAATTTAAAATTTTAATGAAAATGTTCCAGAGGAAAAGAGAATAACCTTCGAGAATATTAATAGAATGTGAATTATATCTGTAGACATTTTCTAGAATGAGAAGAGTGTTAAGAGATGGGGGAAAATGAGTAATTATACAAATGTCTACTGAGAATTCCAGATGGATGGAATTAAAAGTTAATAACTAAGCATTTTCCATATCCAAAGGTGTGGGTACCATATAGAGAATCATTCCTAGCCACAAACCAGCCAAATAAAACAAACTGAGATATATAGACATTGTAACAAAGCCACAGAACTCCAAAAACAATGCCAAGATCTTAAAATCAGAGAGAACAGACAATATAAAGAAACAAGGAAAAAGGTAAGATTTTGTCACCTAAAATAACAAGATAACAAGTGGAAAAAAAAATAATTTCAGGTGTTGAAGTAAAATAACTAGCGAACTCAAGTTCTATACTTATATAAAGTATTCAAATAATTATTCAATAATTCTTCTGGGTATGTTTACTTTATTAGAGATCTGAGTTCAAACTTAGGTTCAAAATAGAAAAAATCAAGAATTAATAGGAAGATAGAGCAACAAAACTAAATTTATTTAAGGTTGCAATAAAACCTTGTAAGACAAGACTAAAGAATTTTGAGATCTTAAAATGAGAAAAAAAAAGTATAAATGTGTACTTAAAGTAAATATATGCAAGAAACATTGTAAACTAAGGATCAAAAATAGAGAAACATTTAAATTATAGAAAAAAGAAATGGGAGTGATGAATGAGATGATGTAATGTTCTGAAGATAAAGTAGAAATCTATTCTTGAAAAAAAATTTAAAGATAATTATATGAAAAAGTATAAACAATTCTGCCAGATGATGGAGAAATACATTTAAAAATATTTCCAAGCTGAAACCGGTTTGGCTCAGTGGTAGAGCGTTGGTCTGAGGACTGAAAGGTCCCGGATTCGATTCTGGTCAAGGGTATGTACATTGGTTGCAGGCACATCCCCAGTAGGGGGTGTGCAAGAGGCAACTGGTCAATGTTTCTCTCTCATCGACATTTCTAGCTCTCTATCTCTCTCCCTTCCTCCCTGTAAAATATCAATATATATATATATATATATATATATATATATATATATATATATATTTCCAAGTTCTCACATACAGGGTGGGGCAAAAGTAGACTTACAGTTGTGAGTACACAAAACACAGTTCATTCTTTAATCACTTCTTATTGCTTATTGTATTACTAGAAGCTCAGTGCACAAAATTTGTGCACTCAAATTAGTCTAGCCTGTGTCACTGCTATGTGCTCGCCAGACATGAACCTGCCTTCTGGTTAAGCAGCGTTCCCCCTGTGGGAGTGCACTGACCACCAGGGGGAAACTCTTGCATTGAATGTCTGCCCCATGGTGGTCAGTAAACATCATAGCGGCTGGTTGATCGGTTGACTTTCTGCCCTCTGGTGGTCAGTGCACATCATAGGGAGCAGTTGAGTGGCCTTAGCATATCATCAGCATATTATGCTTTGGTTGGTAGACTGGGTGACTGTATAACCGTACACTTAGCATATTAGGCTATTATATAGGATTTCCATACAAATAACTGTAAACCTACTTTTACCCCACCTTGTACTTATAGATAAGTATTGAGGCTTAGAGTAGTAAATAGGAAGGTTTTCTGAAATATGATCACAACATCACAATTATCTAACTCATACATTATTTTAGTACTTTCTTATTACACTTTGAACAAGAAACAGTCTAGGGAGGAAAGTCTTTTAGAAAAAAAATATCATTCCAAAGTAGCTCCCAGTCAAGATGGCAACTCCAAAATCCAAGTTTGTGTTTTTCTCCTGAACTAAATATCTCTGGTAAATAGGAAGGATGATTTATGTGTGTGTGTGTGTGTGTGTGTGTGTGTGTGTGGCCATATATTAACAAATAATCTTTGTGTTCATCATTAAGTTGAAATTATATTGCTTTAGGTCATTGTTTACAGTTTCTTTCTGTATATCTCCAGTATACTTCTTGGTTTTAGATCTCTGATACCTTAAGATGTATAACAGTTGAAATAAATCTATTGTTTCCCCAAACAATGTTTTTAGTTGGTAGTTTTTCATCTTTATTTACTGAAACAAATTATTTCTTTCATGGTTATAGCAATTTTTACAAAGTTTTAGCTAACCTAATACAGTGACTGAAAATTGCCTTTGCCTAATATTTATTCAGAAAATAAAAGCTATCTTTTAACAATTATAACTATAGAGTAAAAGATTATTTGGTTTTGTATACTAACCATTTCTATTCACATATAATGAAATATATATATTTCTTTAGCAGGAGAAAAATTATTCTTCCATATTTAAAAAGCCTTGTCATTCATACCCTGAAGCTACTTTTTTTTTTGCTTTTATAGAATATATATTATCCATTTTCCACATGGACACTGAAATTTAGTTCATGAAATGGAATATATATCTGTTTATATGTTTCTCTGTAATAGGATTTTAGACTGTGATGGGTGGTTTTCCATATACGCATGAAGGATTATATAGATATATTTTTTTATTTCCTAAAATGCCATCAGTATTGACAGTCTCTGGATATAAAAACTGCCTCAGTGTTTCTGATATTTCTTATTAAAACATAGTCACAATGCAGAATGGATAAATACTTACATTTTATGAAGCATGACCATGAAAAACAAGTCTTTTTTTTTTAAAAAAAAAAGGTCATGCACTGAAACTTACGTCCAAATGAATGTTGTCCTTCACCGTGTTCACCTTGGATTTCAGAAATGCTGCTGTTGTTCAAAATATTTTGTAACACATTTTTGGTAACTGTTTTTAGAGCCAACTTATACTCCAGAAAGCATTTCTCAGTAATGGGAAGACATTGCATTATTGTGAGTAGTAAATATATGGAGGTAGAGTGTCTGAGACATTCCTTTTAATGAGTTTATGTTTCAAACAAAATAGGCATCCATCAAGTATACTTTGATTTCATATAGAACTTTTTTCCTTGTAAATATATGTATCATAGAAGAGGAGGGCTTCTAAGCTTATTGGGGCTCATGAGTCACATGTTGCATAAAGGACCTTATCGAAGAATATTACATTAGACTCTTTCAAGATTCTTTAAAAACAAAACAGGAAACAGCAACTATTCAGGCTGGACCAATGAGTGTAGGCTTACTGCTTGACTCACTTCTTGTTATATCATTTACTTATGTCCTTATCTCAGACAAGTTTATAAGGACCTTACTAGAACTCATAAAACCATACATAACATGCTCCTGTTAGTCTTTAAATATCTTTCAAAAGAGAGAAGAGAAAATACTCTCTAATTGGTTTTACGAGACCAGAATTACCTGAATACAAAAGCTCGACAGAGACTTTTCAAGTAAATTGCAGATCAGTGGGTCTTAATAAAACGGAAGCAAAAATCCTCAGCAAAGAGGCAGTCCATAAGTTAAAAAGATGGTGTGCCTTCTCTGCCAGCTGTTCATTTTTTAAACCAATATTCACCATTTTGAGCCCTATTCTCTGTGGTCAGGAGGTCAGGCTTGATTACCATCCCACATTTAGTCAGCCACTTATTACTTAAGTCATCTGACAAATATTTCTTAAACATGTTTAATGTGTCAGTCATTATACCTGGTACTGGGGAATATAGCAGTGACCAAAATAGGACACATTTCTGCTCTTTCGGAATTTATCTTTTACTGGAGAAACAGACAATAAAGAAGTCATACATGTGCCGAAACTGGTTTGGCTCAGTGGATAGAGTGTCAGCCTGCGGACTGAAAGGTCTCAGGTTCGATTCCAGTTAAAGGCATGTACCTTAGTTGCGGGCACATCCCTAGAAGGAGGTGTGCAGGAGGCAGCTGATTGATGTTTCTCTCGTCGATTTTTCTAACTTTCTATCCCTCTCTCTTCCTCTATGTAAAAAAAATCAATAAAATATATGTAAAAAAGAAGTCATACATGTAAAATATATAGCATCTCAGTGATATGCTAAGAAGGAAAGGAGAATTTAATGTGCACATGAAAGTGAAATTTACATAGGTTGTTCAGAGATGGCTCCAATGAAAAGGTAACTTTTGTAAAACCCTAAAGGATGTATGGGAGAGGCTCTTGACAATGTCTACTGGAAAAGAGGAGGTAGAAAGAACAAGCAAACACATAAGTAGGAGGCTAGTGAAGACTGAGACAGGCGAGTGCTTGGAGATAAAGTTGAAGAGTTAAGTAGAGTACAAATCATGCAGGGGCTTGAGGAAAATGGTGAGGAGTTTAGACTTTCTACTTAGTATAATGGAAAGCCACTGGAGGATTTTTAATGGGGAAAATGCCATAAAATATTGGCTGTTATAAAAATTTATTCTAGTTTCTCTGGAGAAGATATATTTAGGTGTCAAAAGTACAGCCCTGGCTCAGTTTGTTGGAGCATTGTCCTGTACACTAGAAGGTCATGGGTTCAATTTTTGGTCAGGGCACATACCCAAAATGCACGTTTGATCCCACATTGGGGTGCTTCCAGGAAGCAACTGATCAATGTTTTTCTCTCACATCAATGATTCTCTCCTTCTCCCTTCCTCTCTCTCTGAAATCATTTTTTTTTTAAGTACTGGCCGAGAGACAATAGGAAGTTATTGCAGCAGTGAAGAGAGGAAGCTGTCAGAGGTTAGTAGCTTTGATTGGACTCAGGGCAGTATAATGGTGAAAAGTAGAGAGACTTGAAACATATTCTGAAAATAGAACCTATATGACCTATAGATGGATTAGTCATGGGAAATAAGTGAGAAAAATTAATTAAGCATGATCCTAAGTTTTGCCTTAAACAACTTGGTGAAGCCATTTACTGTGATGGGAAGATTCAAACGGGAATAAGTAAAGGAGGAGAAACCAAGTTTTGTTTTCTCTACAGTAAGTGTGAGGTTCTCATTGGATTTCCAAGAGATGACAAAGAGGCAGTTAGATAGAGGAGGCTGAGCCCCACCTTAATAAAAGTTGCTTAAATATTAGTGATATTTGCCATGTCACTTTATTATGTCTATCTTGAATAAGTGTAACTTTACAAAGTACCAGGGTTAATTTGACAGACAATTGATGTAGAGAGCCTGAGCCAGTCTCTGCAAGTCTCTTGGCCTTTCCCCCAGGTTGGCAGTATTGGTGAAGTAGTGTAAGTAACATGTCCTCACATGGCAACAGAGAAAGCGAGGTAGCTGAGAGAGTGTGTATAGCAGAAAAAGACCTTCCTTCCTTCCTTCCTTCCTTCCTTCCTTCCTTCCTTCCTTCCTTCCTTCCTTCCTTCCTTCCTCTTTTTTTCTCTCTCTCTCTCTTTCTTTCATTCTTTCTTCTTTCATATATATATATATATATATATATATATATATATATATATATATATTGATTTTTCACAGAGAGGAAGGGAGAGGGAGAGAAAGTTAGAAACATCAATGAGAGAGAAACATCGATCAGATGCCTCCTGCACACACACACACACACACCCCACTGGGGACATGCTCGCAACCAAGGTACATGCCCTTGACCGGAATCGAACCTGGGACCCTTCAGTCCGCAGGCCGAAGCTCTATCAACTGAGCCAAATCGGTTTCGGCTTTCTTCTTTCTTTCAGTTGGTGCTCTCTTCTGAGCAGGAGTCAAAATACTTTCCAGAAAATTACTAACAGACTTCTCCAATGTGTCCTTTTTTTTTTAAGTTGAGCTGAACATTTATTTTTGTGATGAAAGTTCTCTGAAGCTTGAATATGATCTGCTGTGGATGAATTTAGCATAGAAAGACAGCATTTAGTTTATGGTCAGTACTCGTTTCAACAGATTAATTAGAAAAGAAGTTGTCAATTATAGTGTCTTAATGTAATTACATATTTTTCCTAGATAAACTTAATAGGAGGTAGTTCTTTTATTTCCTCGAACATGGTTTTTTATTGTCTAAAGATTTATATATGCCTTCTTTCCCCCCCCCCCCAATGAGTTCTTGTCCAAAGCTGTATTAAATGCTTATCCCTATGCTGTCACTTGCAAAAGGAAAGAGTATTATCTAAATTTGAGAAGTATGGCTCATTTCTTATGGCTGTGATCCCATCATTAATGAAGAAGCTAGGGTGTATTAAGAAGGTGACCATCCATGTCTGCCACAGGAAACATTGGCTTATACTAGTAGACAGATTGAAGATCAGGACAGGAGGATGCCCCCCAAATTCGTCCACTCAACATACCGTCACATACCCATTGTATTCACCTGGTCTAGGTTATTAGCTGCAAATTACTTGCTTTTAGGAGTAAAAGAAAACCATAACCTAATAGTCTTAGGTTGCCCATAAAGAGGATTCTCTCTCTGTCTCTTTCTCTCTCTTGATTTCTAGTAACTTCATGTTTTCCAGGCAGCTGAGGGAAAACACAGCCTAGAATATCATAATCTTAAATAAATTTATTGTGAACTTAAATTCATCAGGTCTGTATAATTGCCATTTCACTTTTATAAAGCATACTTTTATCATCTTCTAAATGCCTTAGGGCTTTCATCCTTGCTGTCCCTTCTGCCTGGCATTTCCTTCTTTTACATCTTCATAGGGTCAGCCAGATCTCCTCATACAGGTCGCACCTTAAACGTCATTTTCTTATAGCTGCTTATCTCGACAGCTTTACTGGGAGCAGCCACACCTGTATCAAGTCACTCTGTATTATGTGTATACTGTATATTAACCACTGCTTTTGATGTAAGAAGCTGTCACTGACTAAAAATTGCACGTATTTTTGCTTAGACCTATTTATTAAGTCTTCCCCATTCTTACTTCGCTCCTAGACTTCTGTTTCCTTCCCCATAGGCTCCCAGCACCTATGACAATATGTGCTATATAGTCGATAGTCAATATTTATATTAAGCATCCTTTTTTTATGACATTTGTTAGAATTTTTCTAACAGGAAAATTAAATTACAGAAATCATTCCTATATGACTATTTTATATTTATCTATCCTCCTTTATTTTAGGGAACTTTTTTTTCTTTTGAATCTACATTTTCCACTTCAAATTATAGAAAGAATAAAACATATAACTATGCTTTTCTGGCCATAGTAGTTGGCCTAAGGGTAGGCTGTAAATGCAAGCCAACCCATTCATAAGGCTTTTTTATATGGTTATAATGATTTAATGCGCACATATATTTTTATGTCTTCCACTATCTCTTAATTTAGATATGACAATGGCTTTCAGTATGTTTCAATAACTTTAAAAATAATCATTTGCCTATGAACCAAAATACAAATAAATTTTTTTCTTGTAAAAATATACTTATATTTCTGGGTATAAGTTGGGATCTGGACAGGAAATGTACCTCATATCACAAGTATTGTTTTAATTGGCTCCTCGGTTTTCCTGTCTACAAAAACACTGTATTACAATCCCCTTATTCAAAAATAGTTACAATTATACAGTATATACACCATTTGCCTATTGTCTCTTTTAAGGAAGGAATGATTGAGTCATTTGAGATGCATTTGCTAAGTGGCGGGAACTGAATTAGATATCAGACTTTTTCAGAGGAGTAAAATGTAGTCAATACATTTGAGTGTTCCAAAGTCTAGCTGAAGACTGTAGGTAGTGTGTGGGATGAAATAAACTAAAAAGAGGAACTGGAAGTGCCTAGGAAAAATGACACTGAGTGAGAGAAAAGAGATTCAGAAGCAGACACATCTGTGCTGGAAACTTAATGAAGTCAGTAAGAAATATCAGCCTGAGAGCCTGAGGGATGGGGAGAAGGCTGGATAGACAGACAGGCTAAAGAATCAGAAATTTGACAATCAGAAATAATAGAAGGAGGAACTTAGAAATTCATAGGAGAATGGAAGAAACTAAATTTTCCAGAGAACATGTTTCTGAGTCTGTGCAGCTTTAGTAGCAGGGTCATAGTGTTTGAACATGAGCTGTGTAGGGGGATATGTTAGTTGGCCTGTGAATGTGACCATCCATTGCCCAGTTCTGTAAGGAGGGTTAGTGGGTATTAACTGATTATTCACTGAGAATCTGCCATATGTCAAGTGCTGCAACAGAAGCAAAGAAAAGACAGAGAGAGGCCTCTGTCCTCTAAAAGGCCTTCATGTCTGATGGGGAGATATGTAAAAAAGCTATATGACAAAATACATTTACCACATAGATCAACTCTCCCATTAGCGGAACGTTTTTCCAGTTTTTAAAACTAAGCTAAGCAGCCCACGGGCAGTGGCATCACCGCTATCTAGTGTACACTGTCCTTCCATTCAGTTACTTTGTTCTCTTTGCTCTATTATAGAGAAAACAATGTGAGTTGATATCTGCACATGTTTTTAAGTACAAATTCTTATCTGCGTCTGCCATAGCACACTGTATTGTGAGAAGTCCGAACTTTAGGCTCTTTCTTAAATTTAATTATCTGGTACTTTCCTGCAGCCGTCTGTCTCCTATTGACATGGCGGGCTTCATTTTGTTCACGTATCTTTTGTGTGCGTCTCCTTGATATGGATAACAGTGGCTGGTGTAGGAGCTTATCTGCCTTTGATTCTGAAAATGTAATAAAGAAGGAAAACACAAAGTAACAGCCGCATGTACTAGTTATTCAAGCATCTATTCAACTTCTGTACAGATAATGGAGGGATGTGGTATGCAGGCTGCAACTCTGTCTCTCTGGGACGAATGACAAACACCAATGGCAAGAGACAGCACTTCTTTGACAAATATATGAAGGAATAAATTGTTGAAACAAAACAAGCTAAAGTGATTTTATGGGCAGCTTTGTTTTAAGTTTAAGGTACAATTATTTTATGAATATGGCCCTTTGTGTTTTTTGTCCTCTCCCCCCCCCTTTTTTTTACTTAAGAATATCACCAGTCTTTTTCTTACCTAACGATTTATAAATAGAAATGATGTGAAAAATAGGAGATATTTTACTCTTTATTCTTTTTTTTTGTTTCAACACCATTTACTCTATTGGAATATATCTTCAATATTATAAAAATGACAGGGTATTTGTGAGAAAATAGGATATTTTCTATGAAGTTATGTAGTTTTTACCTGACCCTGGCAGGTTTTTCATTTATAAGAGCCTTCTAAGAAGGGAAACTTACATCTTATAGAAACTTTTATATATAACACAAATTGTTCATAATAAATATTCACCTTGTGGCATTTTTTCTATGAAAATGTGTAATAGAATATTTAGCCTACAATCAATGCCAAAAACAATATTTATATAATTGATATAAACATTTAAAAATTATAAGCATCAAGACAATTAATTTTGTTTCCTTTGGGTTTTACAGATGAAATTAAAATTTGATCTGAAATTTAAAGAAGGGAAGAATTAGTCATATGGAATTATTTTATGTAAAAAGAGATTTTTTTTCATCATTGATTTAAAACTATAAATGAGACATTTTGATCCAAAAAAAAATCTAGGGAATAATATTGATTTTCAAATGTGATTAGAAAAACTGAAATATTCAACCCTACTCTTTCTATGAACTCTTTCTTAGATTAGTAAATTTCCTCAATCTCATCATTTGTGATGCTTTTTATAACATTGAGAGTTATATATAAGCACTGACTCTTTATAAATTTTAGAAAATCATGCTGAGTTGTTTTGTGGATAAGTATGTTAGTGCCAAGATAATTTGTTTCTATATTTGATTTGTATGGATTCCTATTTGAGGAAAAGCTGATAATTTGCAGTGAGGGCCATTACATGAACAACCATTATTTCCTGGAGCCTCTATTTTGGGACCACAGAATGTAGACGGGAGGCCCTGGGCAAGTTGAGGCTCAGGCTATTTGCCAAGATCATTGTTGGCTCAGACCATTATCCCCTTCGCAACGCAAAGACACCCTGGTAGTCAGGAAGATTCATTTATCGGAGAAAAAGGAGGAATGGCTCCTTCTTTATCTATGCCTTAAGAGCCACAAGCCACAGAAACCACCTGGAAGTCACCTTGGGAGAATGGAATATTTAAGAGTTGTAGAAGTTGTGATGCCAGGACATAATTCCTATCTCTACCAGCTACCTGTGTGTGATTCTGGGCAAGGTGACTGACCTCTCCAGCGAGTGCTGTCTATACCTAATAATTTAAAAGGATCCTCCCAACATCATCTCAATAATGAGAAGTGAAGGTAGATGCATTTTTCCCAAACTATTTTGACTTCTAATTTAGGGGTAGCATGAGGTTCTGTTCAGATATAACTTAAAATACTGCTTGTTAAATAGTGGGTAGTTACCTATCAGGGGTCATGTAATCAAACTAGTAGTTTGTGACTAGCATTTTTAAATGGAATAGATTAGAGTGAAATTAAAAAAATTAAAAAACATCAAATGCATTGAGAATTAGTATTGCTTTGTGAAACATTTTTTAATCATGCCAGTGGTACACTATTATTATTCATGAATGGTCAAAATACTTACAAGGCCCAGTATTATTAATATAACCACACATATGGAATACCACTTACTGATATAGAGTAAAAATGACTGTTTTATATATATTTTAAAAAGACAGACACATGCACACATAGACTCTCTCTTAAGTGATCACCATGCACTGCTACAAAAGCAGGTATCGAGCTGCAGGAGTTCTTCCAATATGCATAACATGTGGAAATATCTCAAGCCTAAGAACTGTGCTTAAGTTGCAAAAATAGTTTCTTTCTTCAAAAGTTTTGATCTGTGCTCAAGCAAAGAAAATAATGAACACCAATGACTTTCATACGATTTAACACTTTAAAACAGAATATAAAATGGTTGCAAGAGGGGTTAGTTATATATTTACTCTGTGTGTGCTGAGCATATTTCTTATAAAACACATTTCTTCCTGATGTTATTAGGTTAAATAAACCCACTGAGTTATTTTATGTTCATGTGCAAGTGTTTTATAGAAAATCACAATGGCCAATCCCTTGGATTCTTGTCGGGGGGGGGGGGGGGGGAGAAAGCATATAGTGCACCCTTATTTGGTTTATTTAAGAACTGCTTTTAGGCATCTTTCCTCAACATTCATATGCAAATATTACTGCAGAGAGAATTCTCTATTCATTCCCCTTACACACTCCGCCATTGGTTCTCTGACATTTTTTTTTGTGTGTGTGTGAACATCAAGATGGCTACTTTATGCAAATAAATGCTTGTGTACCAGCCCACAACTTATCCGTTCTGATAGCTCTTTATCTAATGACTTCAAGCCTATATTATAGTTCTCTCTTTTCTACAAACAGATTATGAACCTGTCTGGTTTCAATTATCCTGAACCCCAATCTGAGAAAGGACAGGTAATCATAAGAAAGACATATTCCTTATCAGAACAAGCAGATGTGCTCAAAATATTGACAGAGCTGCATTATCTTTTGGACATAGTTCTGCAAGGAAGTAATGCTCAAATACCTGCATTTTTATTTTCTGTGAGTTTGGTATTTTCCCTTAGAATAATCATTTTCCATATTCATGATGAAGTCAGGTTGCCACATCAACTCAGCCATCCTTGAATAGTGGAGGCCTTTGACATTAGGTCCTATAGTACTATTTACATATTGCTTCCTGCTGTGGATGCCCAGTCAGAAACTCAGATACTCCACTGGGTCCCCACTTTCATTTTTCGAAGAGCAGCTGCACATCCATAACATCCAGCTTCAAAAAATAGAAGCTTTCAAACTAAATGGAACATGCCTATTATTGTAAACTTTTTTTTAATAAGCAAACAAAACTTTAAAGGCATATATGTTGAACCATACAAAATAACTATTTGATTCTTTTTTTACCTATAAAGATGGAAATTTCATATAGTTCAATTTATTGTTACTTTTGAAGTAAAACAAAATCTTATATCCAAAATACATTTGCTTTTAAATATCCAGCCAGGATTAGAGAGGATCTAATGCTTTTCTTCATTCTTGTATTTAACAAACATTTCCTTAGTTCCTCCTTTACTCAGTGTACCAGGCAAGGACAGACATAAAGCTGACAGACTCTTAAGAATCATGTACTTTTTTTCTTCTGATTAATAGGAGGCTGGTGGCAAAAGAAAGTTAAATGCTTCTTTTCACTTAAAAAGTAACACAAAACTTGATAACCTGTACACAGGTGTTTTTTCTTAAATATTGTTTAAGTTTGGTATTATCATAAAATATCTTTCTATATTGCCCTTATATATACTTCCTCTTGAGTAAATGCTCTCTACAATCAACCTACAAAAGTAATTTCTCAACCCTCAGTACTGATAATCTCCTGTAAGAATTGAACCACCGAAAGTTTCCCTTGTCTTGAAGCAGTGACAAAGCTCCAAGCTAAGTCTTTAACATTTTAATCCCACCAACTACAATTTATAATGTAATACAGTTGTTCATATGTTATTGCTTCTTCATTTTTGAGGAGATCAATGAGTGGATGTCTAAGTACTTTGCCTCTTAATAAGATAATCACTGAATGGCCTCTATGTTGCCATTTCTAGCTCTTTCGCATTTACTTTAGAACTTGCATTGTTTTGTTGTTTTTTCTGTTTTGTTTGGAGGGAGTCATTTGTTCTATAGTAGATATTTTCGAAACCAGTGCTTCTACATCCAATACTGCAGAGCTTTTGTTTTCGTCAACTAGTCCTCATTTTTGTGTCTTCAGACTAAACTGTTCCACTTGCAACTGTGGCACTGATGCTCACCAGACTCTAGACTGAGTACAACAGGGCAAGGTGTTAAGCCTTGATTCTCAGCCCTGGCCTCACATTGGAACCACCGTGGACTGGAAATACCAATGCCTGTGTCCTGCTCCTGAGATTCTGATCTAATGGGTCCGAACTGAGGCCTAGGCATTCAGATTTCTTACTCTCCCAGAGAGACTCCTAATGCACAGTGAAGTCTGGGAGCCACTGATGGAGTCTCACTGAAGCCAGGCCCCAGCTTTGGGATCTGCTAAAAACTAATGTCTATAGCCTCTATAGTAACCCATTTTGGTGATTAGCTGGCTCCCATTTATAAAGTTCTTGCCATTTGCCCTGAATTCATCAGAGTGGAGTTCCAATCTCAACAAGGAAGAGAAACAGTAGCCATAATAGCCCTTAAGTCACTCCTTGGTATGCACTGTAAGATTATTGTACGCACCTGACGATTTGGGCAGCTTTCTCCTGAGAGTAATTAACATCTGTGTAAAGATGTAATCACCTGAAGCAGCTATGTAAGCAGGAGTGATCTCAAGGGCTCTCATTTCTAGCTGCAAAGAAATTGAAACAGCAGCATTTTTCCAGCATATCGTAGAGCATCAGTGCAACCAGTATTAGAATGAAGCATTGTAAGACTAAATAACAGAAAGAGATTAATTTCTATTAAATATCTACATCTATTGATTCTCCAAAGTAGATTAAGCTGGGAAAGTCTAATGGAGGATTTACCCAATCACCTTTGACTCGGTACAATTCCTGCAGTGGCTGCTAAGGTTCACCAGAAAGGAAAAAAAAAAAAAAAAAGAAAGAAAATTAAGTAAGAAGCAACCCTCAACATATAATCAATCCCCAAATTAACTGCTGTTTTCAATGAAACGTGTTATTTGGGTTAAGTCTTAATTTACATTGACAATGACATTCTTTGGTCTAGAAAGAAAGATTTATCTTACTGTAACACTATTCATTTTTAGAGTCCAGCACTTGTCTGAAGTTTCTGAACTAAACTTATTGGATTTCCTGTATCAGTTTCACTAATGATCTAGTTTTATCTCTTCTATTCATTATCAAAGAAAAGTCTAAAATTTAATTGTAGTATAATTTTACCTTTTCCTTTTCACCTTCAGGTCATTTATAACAAGATAATTGAAAGATCTTTATCAGTTTGCTATAACTGTTATCTCAGTGTCTCCGTGATTCATTAAATTATAAAAATAGACATTAATAGTGATTTCCAATGAATGGGTTAATTCTATTTTATATCAAAGTCCAGCAGCTCTCAAGAAATTCCTTGATCAACTATACAACCATGATTTGGGCTTCAAAAAATGTTACCAAGTACTGATTTTCACCTAAGGGGAAGGTTGATTCCAGGATTTTATTGAAAAATCTTGCAGAAGCACCTTTCTCTTTGACTAAAAGGCACACTCTGTTGATGCCAATGAAGTGGAAAGGCTGAAATGGGAACTCTTCTAGGTTTCTGAAAGTTCAGTTTTAATAGAACTTGGCTAACACCCCAGCGAAGAGCTCTAAAATCCCCTTAGTAGTTATCTTTCATATAGTAAAAGGCATTCTTGAAGGTCTGCAAAAGTCAGAAAGACACATTGACACTCTCAGATGGTCAAGAAGTTGGTTTCTAAATACTATGTTACATGAAGCAGCCTGTGTAAGAATGATCCCAAGTTCAGTAAGATTTGAGGATGCTATAGCTTCCTATATCATACTCCACCACCTCATCTACTTGCTTTAGTCTACCTATCCATGTCCAGTTTGGAAAAATAGACAAAATGGATAAATTAGTCAGAAAGATAAAGAACAAAGATAAAATCACAAAACTAACAACTAACCTTGGAAATGCAATGCAAAAAAAAAGCAAAAAAAAAAATCAGAGAAATAGTGATTGGATTATTCACAGTATAAATATGTATAGTCCTGGTCACAATGTTAATAAAGAGTCTTCAGATGGCAAGTCATAGAAACTGTTTAAACTTGCATAAGTTTCAGTGATATTATCAGAAAGACACTGATATCTACAGAATTCAAGGAAGCATTAAGTTTTCACTTTTAGGGAGAGTGGGATCGAATGCACTAGCAGAGATCTCAAAGACGGGAATGTGTTCTTCAAGCTTCTAGAAGTCTCCTAGAGCAGTGGGGTCAGAAATCCTCAGCTCGTGAACCACAGGCAGCACTTTGGTCCCTTGAATGTTCTTATACCACTTCTTCAAAATAGACACTCCCGGGCCGAAAACCGACTTCTGCGCATGGGCCACAGAGTTTCAATGGCACTGTACGTGCACGCCCGCATGTGATATTATGTGGAAGAGCCACATTCAAGGGGCCAAAGAGCCGCATGTGGCTCTCAAGCCATGGTTTGCCAACTACTGTCCTAGAGGTTCAACAGCTTAACTCCCTATCTCTCTAACCAAATTCCAAAGTAGCAGTAATTTGATTTTCCCATGTGAGGTGAAGGACCCACTCCATGTTAATTAGCAATAGCCAGACTAACAGCTGTCAGAGGGGAATAGTTTGGGGGGCTGAGTGGAAAAGGTGAAGGGGTTTAGAAAGAAACAAACAAACCCACAAACTCAGACAGACAACAGTGCGGTGATTTCCAGGACAGGGGGAAGAAAAAGAGGGTGTAGGAAGATGGAAGGAGACTTGACTTGGGGTGGTGAATACACAATATAATATGCAGATGATATATTATAGACTTATAAACCTGAAACCTATATAATTTCATTAACAAATGTCACCCTAATAAATGTAATATTAAAAAAGAAAAGAAAAAACTAGCTCAGAAAGCTATTCTTGAAATAGGAACAGACCTTTGGGAGGCATTCCTATGGACAGTATGGCAGTTCTCAATTAGGAAGGTCCAAACAGATAATCCAGCAGGGTCTATTATGAGTATTTTTACAGGTTCTTGAAAATAACAAGAAGACATAATGAAAAGACAGGTACATTCATGGATCATGTTATTCCTAAAGCCTCACATCTTTCTATTTGCCTAAAATGTCTTGTATTCTTTACTGCTGGCTAGTAAGTAATTGTGCATTGAGAGAAGATGGTAATATTTTGCTTGTGGTAATAAAAGGAGCATGAACAATCCTGAGAATAGGCAGTCGTTCCTTTTCTGAAGGAAGAAAGGTCTTGAGGGTCCCTCAGATTCCATTTCTGAGTGAATGCTACAGGAGGAATGAGTATACGCTGAATGAGTCCCCTCCTTTCCCAGAAGCTAACTTGTACACTAAATCTCTCTTCCCACTTTCCATTTTTCTCTTTCCCTATTTGGGGAAGCAAATTGGAGAAGAGTAGAGTTAGAGTGAGAGAGTGAATGGGAACGGAGAGAAAAAGAACGAAGACAGAATAAAGAATGAGGAAGAAATGCATAGAGGAAAAGAGTGTATTTCAGAGAACACAATGTTCAAACAGTGTATTCCCTTTCCCAGTAACCTCCAAGAAAGTTAGAGGAAGTGACTGCTTCAAGGAATCATTTAAGACAATTTACAGTCACTTCTGTCTCTTCCTTGGTGCCCCTAATGCCGAATATGACTTTTCAGGAGCTCAGACCTTAATGAGGAAAGACCAAGTTGATTTAAATTTAAAACAAGTTTCAAATGGACTCATATGAAGTCTTTGCCCAAGACCAAGCTTCTATAGACTTGGAGAGAAATATAAGGGAAGCATTTTAATAACCAAAAAGGAAAAGGGGAAAAAACAGCATCTGAGAGCCCCCACAATCCAAACCCTTATTGTCTTCAGTTTGTCTGGTGTTATCCTTGATTAGAAGTCATTTCATTTCACTTGCCTATCTATAATAAATTGACCAAATGAGAGAACAGCAGAACAGCTGTCTGGATGACCACACTGTGACAGCACTAGTGCCAGGCTAGCCAAGATGGGTGTGATACGATTGGTCGGGGGGCTCTGCCATTGCCCCAAGATCGACCCACAGATGGAGGCCCAGGCCACTGGCCAGTGGGGTGATCAATGGAGGGGGGAAGCTCTATTATTGACCCAAAGAGGGAGACCCAAGCCAACCTCTGCCAGGTGATCACGACCCCCTTGCCAGGTGGGCGGGGCCCCTCTCTGTGGGATAATCAATATGGGGGCCCTGCAATCTATCACCCACAGAGGAAGGCCTAGGCCACCTGCCAGAGATATTGTGGCTGGTGTGTGGGTTTGGCCAGCGATCACCCCATAGAGGGAGATCCAGGACAGCCTAGTGATCATACCCCACATCTGTCACCCGCAGAGGGAGGAGACTGGAGGAGGGGGAGAAGGGCAGCACCACACAGATGGAAAGCAGTGGCTGTAGCAGGAGTGGGAAGGAAGCTGGCAGCTGGGGGGAAGGAAAGCCCTGATAGGCCCTGATCACAAGCCAGGCCTGGGGACCTTACCCGAGGGGTCCCAGTTTGTGAGAAGGCACAGGCCAGTCTGAGGGAAACTCTCCCCATCCCCTATGCATGAATTTTGTACACTGGGCCTCTAGTGAAAAAAAGAAAATATTGATCAGGCATGAATATATTTCTATACGTCTTTCAAATTAGCTGACAGGAGGGTTAGGAGGCCAAGAGCACAGGGGACTGGATTTCACTAATAAATAAATTTCATTTACCCTCCCTAGAAAGTAAACCTAAATGTGTGAATTCAGTGCAACCCTTATCCTTTTTCTAGAGCCACATCTTTCTGACAGAGAAGAGTGCTGCTTGCTTTGTCCATGCCCCCAGACTGTAATGGAATGTCCATAGGGCCAGCCAGGGTGTCTTCTGTGTAAAACTGAATACACAGCACTTCTCACAGGGCCTGCACACGGAGGCACTGGGTAACATTTGCTGAAAGGATATTAAATCACGAAGCAGTGTCTAAACAGCAATGTGACCTTTAGGAAATGTGAGGAGGCAGCATAGAATTGGCACAGTGTCTAAGAGTGTGGACTCTCAGTTAGACTGAACTGATTCAAATCATGACTGCCATTTTCTAGCTTTGCGATCTCTGCTGATTTATTTAACCTCTAGGAACTTGGTTTCCTTCTCTGCAAATCTGGGGTAATGATATGAGCTTCCTCCTGAAATAGTTCTTAAAAATAAATCAGGTATCAGGCATAGAGCATTTAGCACATCTCCTGCCACACAATGAGCACCCAGAAAGATATTGAGCAAAACAAGCTGTCAAGCTGAGTCATATAAAAAAATTCAACCAAACTTTGCAAATATCTTGAGTTTTAATATTGGTTGAAATTTTATGCTATCACAATCATTATATATCAAGAAATTGACAGAGGGAGGGTGGTAAAAGATCCTGTTTTATGTAATAACATTGATGTTCTAGAGCAGCAATTTCTGTGACTATGCAACCAAACATAGTTTATTAGAGTTCTCTGTTTTCCAACTAGCCAATAAATATATTATAAATATCTGCATAGGAAGCTCTTATCCACCAAGTATTTTTGGAAGCTCATCTTTGCTGTTTTTCTCCTAACATTAGTGTGATTCGAGAACATTAGCATGCCCTTGGCTTCATTTGTAACCAGTGATTTAGAGGCAACCAGTGATTTGGAGGCAACACGATGAGAGATTGGTAAAGGGAGATTCTTTTGTGTACCTACAGTTTCATTTTGTGGGGCTATTTTTAAAAATATATATATTTTATTGATTTTTCACAGAGAGGAAGAGAGAGAGATAGAGAGTTAGAAACATCGATGAGAGAGAATCATCGATCAGCTGCCTCCTGCACATCCCCTACTGGGGATGTGCCCGCAACCAAGATACATGCCCTTGACCTGAATTGAACCTGGGACCTTCCAATCTGCAGGCCGACGCTCTATCCATTGAGCCAAACCGGTTACGGCTGTGGGGCTATGTTTTTTAAAGTCTAGATATTTGATTGGTTTTATTTATTTTTATCTAAAAAATGGGAGGTTAGTGGTGCTGATCAAAACCAGAGCAATATGGTGTAAACTGCTCTGACAGTCCTTCTAATGATAACTTCAATTCTGAATTTTAATGGCCTACCATCTGTAATCCCTCCAGCCTGGCAGGAACAGTGTATCTTGGATTAAATTTATGTCTCTCAGAACACGCGTGCTTAATAGCAACAGGAATTAAGACATCCATATACGCAAAATTTGAACATGTTACAGAGAGGAAAGATCTGTGCAATGTAGAGTCCAGTGCATTACTTTTGTCCACTATATTAGAGATAATTCAAGAATCAGTCACTGTCTGTAGTTAATGTATTCAATGTATTAGTGGAGAGGGGATCATCAGTGTAATGTAGAAGCTGGTTAATATTCTTACAAAGAATTCATTAACTTCAACAAGATGTGATTTGAGAGAAAATGTTCTAATCACCACATCTATTAAATAAGTGCTTACACATAATAGGTGCTAGGGTTTTGATTATACAACTGGGTATTCACACTGAGAAATGCTGTTTTAAATGTATAAGTGAGATTAGTGGAAATATACAAAATATTTGAAATGTGGAATAAATGCAGGAATTGCTAATGTTAGGTAAGATCATATTAAATTGGATTAGGATATGTTGAAATATAGGACAGAGTTACTTTCAAAAGTAATTCAAATCTAATTCACCAATGATTCCGATGCAAGCAAAATGGAAGGCAGAGTGCTATTTCTATTTTTAAGAAATAGAAAGATTAAAAATGTAAACTTACTCCTTGGAAACAAGGAGTATCACCCTTGATTTTCAGTATAAGTGTTACAAATAATCTCTTTTTAGAACTGCCTAACCCTCTTCTTGTTTTTGAACACATAAAGCTCTCTGTTCTTAAAGGGAAATTACATATTTTATCTCTACAATCAAATCTATCAAGGATGACTTTGGAGTTTCTAATAATGCCTTAGTTATATATTCTGGGGTCAAAGACTAAAATTTTGCTTTCCACAGATAACTGTTTTATCATTGTTTTTCATAAATAGAATATTGTTGAGGGACCAAGTAGTTTACCCTTTCATATCAACCTCTATTGATCAAATGTCTATGTACTGAGACACTCCAAGAAATGTCAGCTTAAATTCCCAAAGACCTCTTGACTGGAAAACAGTAAGCCTTTTGAATTAGATTTGAATTACTTTTGAAAGTATTCTGTCCTATATTTTAACAGTAAGCAAATAGAAAATCATCTTAGCCAAATTGTCAACATAAAATGTTTCAAGTGAATTAAATGACTGAATATTAGCTTTAAAAGAATTCTGGAAGTTCAGACCTCCCATGAATTTGCTCAGGGGATACTTTTCCTTTAGGCAAAATACCACTATTGTGTGTACCTTAACTCATGTACTCTTCTGGTGTAAAAAAACACAATAAGTTTAAGGGACTCTAGGATGATTCCTGTTTAACCTTTGCAATAACTTAAAACTGCCAGTTTGATAACCAGTTCCTCTAATCCACATTCTATATTTAATAAACTAAAATGGTGATATTGTATAAATTCTTTGCACATTATAAAGTTTTGTTAGAATAAAGAAAGTCCTGAGTCTCATGAAGAAAATTACCACTAGAATGATGGTAGAAATTCTGGAGTTTCATTCCTTACAAATGATTTAGAGGAAGTCAGCTGCAAATTCTGATTTTTTTAAAAAATCAATGCTTAAGGTTTTTTTTTTTAATTTTTACTTATTAATTTTGAGACACACAGAGAGATTTGTTGTTCTACTTAGTAATGCATTCATTGGTTAATCCTTGTGCGTGCCCTGGCCAGAGATTGCACCCCCAATCCTGACATATTAGGACGATGTTCCAACCAACTGAGCTACCAGGCCAGGGCTGCTTAAGGTTTTTTTTGTTTTGTTTTATTTTGTTTTTTTATATTTGCATCTTATTGATTTTTTTACAGAGAGGAAGGGAGAGGGATAGAGAGTTAGAAACATCGATGAGAGAGAAACATGGATCAGCTGCCTCCTGCACACCCCCTATTGGGGATATGCCCTCAACCAAGATATATGCCCTTGATTATAATCTAAGCCAGGACCCTTAAGTCCACAGGCTGATGCTCTCTCTATCCACTGAGCCAAACTGGTCAGGGCAGGGTTTTTTTTTTTATTAGTAAAAATTTTAACTCTAAGCTACTTTATAAATAGGAAGACAGCCCAAATTCATTATTTACGGGGATAATGTGATTAGTGTTGAGAAGACAAAATGATACACAGCTCTTCCTAGAATCTATTCTATTGGTTGGAAAGATTGTGTGCTATTAGTGACTACAGAAAGGCTGCAAGAAGTTAGCACACCACCATTATCTGGCTAATTGCTTTGCAAAGTACTTTTAGAAAAACTGGAACTGAAAGGCACTACCAATTTATGGTCTATTCTTAGTGACAATGATGCCCAAGAGAATAGCACTTTGTAAAGTCTGTTTTTCAGATGAAAATATTTTTACCAAATGATGTGCATTTTAAAATACTCTCTTACTGAAAGGTGCAAAGTGATCATCTTTTCACAATATGAAATTCGTCATTCACGCATTCACTTTCACTTCAACTTTCTTTATTCATCCAAATAAACTTTTTTTTTTTGGGGGGGGGGTAGGGGGTGGAGGCAGAGGGAAGGCACTTGATTCAAATTTAAAAGAAGATGAAGAGTACCCAGGTTGATTTCAGTGGTTGGATTAATTGAGAGCTTTCACTGTTGGTAATTTCAAGGCTTTCTAATGCTCTTTAAAGCTTGTTCTCTGCTTTAAACAGGTACAATGCCAAATATGTAAGGGACATAAATGCTGTTGCATGATGCGTAGAAATGTTTGCAAATCCTTTTTTTTAAAGCATAGATACAAATATACCTGCTGTTTCTCCTTATACTTTTCAAAAAAGTTAAAAGAATTGTTCTATCTTTTTTACTATAACCTTTCACTGGTTAAATGAATTGTGTGGAAAAAACAAATTGAAAAGAGGATGAAGCACACCCATGCAGTGTGTTCTCTCACTGGTCAGAGACTACACATTTAGACTCTTCAAGGCATATGCTTACTGCTTGTTTATTACAACTTTCATACACAAACAACTTACTTGCTTTTAGCTAAAATTTTCTTAGTCAGAGGAATAACAATGCATTTGTGACTGTAAGATAAAATATTCATTGTTTAGTTTTTTTTCATTGTTATGTTGTGTTTTTTATTATCAGGAGAAATATTGCAGAGAATAATGTTGTGTTATTATTTCACCGTTTTAAAAGTTTTTTTTTTTTTAAATAAATAAAACTTGGCTTTTGAACTGCAAGTTCTGTATCCAGGTTGCAAGCAAGCTACACAGATGATGTTCTCATGCTGTGTTTGCTGAGATGCCCTGAACTCTTGCCCCAGGTTATTTCATTTCTATTCCATGTCTGTTCAAACTGTGGATTTAGTTTAGCATCACTAAACACATTACATGACTGTATTGTGACTTAATGACTGTGTATTCCTTGAATCTCAAATGCACTGGGTCATTCCTTTGGGATCCTCATATTGTTAACCTAGGGAAGAAGGTAAAGTAAGGCAAAATTAGAAGGATGAGAGCCAAGGAGGGGGTGGGGCGGGAGGGGAGGTGTTGAGCTTGTCCTCTTTATTCACTTTGATTGGAAAATGATTTTATGAAACCTACAGCATTGATATATTCATATATACCAATGCTGTGTGTGTGTGTTTGTGTGTGTGTGTATCTCAGTATGTAGTTTTCTTTTAAAAGGAATAGCAGGATCATACATTTATGCAGCACCTTTTGCCCCCTAAGAAATGAGTTACAAACTATGCACCGAACACAAAAATCACTTTACCCACCACTGGAGAGGAACACAGCAGTTGTTTAATAGAACACAACAATACTGAAAAATCATTTTAAAAATGAATTGAATGAGTACAGTGTCCAAAAGAAACCACGGGGGGTGGGGGAGTGTTAAAGACAGACTACAACCACTCAGCTGGAATCTGGCCAGGACTTTCAGGGCGAAAACTCCACTCCATTTCAATTTCTTTTTTCCATAAACATGATAGTGTCTTTGACCCAATGATTTGTGTCTTAACATTCTACTGTTTCTATTTATGACATCTTCTGGATCTAGTCCCTTGATAATTACTGGTCCAGAACTGACCCAGAAAGAAGAATTCCACTTAGTGATTTCAGTGTTCATTCTTCTAATGCGCCTGGATTCCCACCTCCATGTCTCCTTGCTGAATGCAACCAGTTCTACTCGAAGTTGGTAATATTACAATGCAGATGTTATTAAAAATCCAAAGGGGCAAAATAGTAGGTCATAAAATAGATTTTCCTGATTTCTTAAAATTATGAAAAGACATATGCTTAAGACATCACAAAATTAGGAAGGTTTTGAGAGATTCAATGAAATCCTGTGAATAATGTACTCGTGAAATGGATTTAATACCTGTCTTTGAGGGATTGTTACTTCTTTGTTTCTGTCAACATAAGTTTACATTATATTGCATATCTTTTCAAAGTCCTAAATGACAATGATTATTCCACAGGTGAATTTATATGTAAAACATGTATGTGCATTTCATTTTCCCTTGTGAAGGAACACTATACATTTTCATAATTTTATGACCTACTTATATTTAATTTTCATGATAATAGCATATCCTCTCAATTCATAAGTGTGTTGGACAATTTCTTTTCCTTTTTCATAGAAAAAGAACTGTTGTTGGAAACTCTTTCTACTAAGAAGGCAGGCTTTGAAGTAAGATTAGAGCTTTTTTTTTTCATCTGGCAGGTTTGAATCATCACTCTCTCTAAAAGGATTAATTTCTTTTGTTCCAATTTTAAAGTAACAATTGCCAGCATCCTGAAAAGCTTCATTATGTGGAAAAACTGGCATGAGCAGAAACCATAATAAAATAGTTAACCTTCATCTTTGGAGAAACTACAGCACTACTAAGAATTTATTTTTTCTGTTTTCAAATATTAAATAACACTGGTATTTTTTTTGACCTACCACTGTGATAAAAAAAAATAATCACATGTAGTTTATAAATATACAAAAGCAAGAAAACATATTTATATCCATTAAATTGTTGTTTGTGTTATAGTTATTAGTGATGAAAGTTACCAGTTGTCTAAATTTCATGTAGTAATATATTTTGACAGTTAAAAGTGTTACATTTTTACTGAAAATAAATAAATTGGATCATAATATAAAGATGACAATTATAACTTCTCTCAAATAATTACAATAGGTAATTAACTCAGTTAATTCTTAATGATTTATCTATAATAATCTATAATAATAAAAGCATAATATGCTAATTACACCAGATGTCCTTCCAGATGACCTTCCTGATGAAGCCAGGGCTAGAAGCCCGGATCCCAGGTAGGTCCCATGTGCCAGAGGGAAGCCGGTGCAGGCAGCTGGGGGAAGGAAGGCCTACATTTGCATGCAATTTGTGCATTGTGCCTCTAGTGTGCCTAGTAAATTCCATGACTTAGGTTTAAAATATTTAGAAGAGGACTGGGAAATATTGAGCCACATATACATTTTACCATTGATTTTTTTCCCAGTTAGCTTAAGTAGTTGTATTTCAACAAAATTTTTAATAATAACTTATGTTCAAACTCATCAATTTTTCTGGCTTGCAGCTAAAGATACTTAGTATTGCTAGGCTAGTGGCTCAGTGGTTGAGTGCTGACTCATGAACCAGGGAGTCATGATTAGATTCTGGGTCAGGGGACATTCGCAGGTTGCTGGCTTGGTCCTCAGTGGAGGGTATGCAGGAGAATTATGATTCTCTCTCATAATTAATGTTTCTATCTCTCCCTCTCCCTTCCTCTACAAAATCAATTTTAAAAAAGATACTTGCTATTGTTTGCTTGAGGTAGTTCAATAATATAGTTATAATTGATAATATATAGAGGGCTAAAGTGAAAATGCAATTTAAATATAGATTTGGGAATTTTTCAAGTATCTAGTAGTACCGGCTTCCTCTATGTACCTATCTCATTTTATTTCACAACATTATGAGAAAAAATTATTATTTTCATGTTTAGATAAAGAAAATGTAGTAGCAGAAAGTGGTTCAGTAATTTAGACTGTATGATTAGTGTAGTGGACTCTAAAACCCTTTTCACTCAACAATGACAAGTGGTTTGTTAAATAGCTACACTAATAAAAGAGATAAATGCTAATTGACCATGCATTTGCTACACCCACAGCCAATCAGGAGTGACATGAAAATTAAGCCAACAAAGATGGAGGTAATTTGCATATGGAGGAGGGGCAGGCTGTATCTGATGCCACTGCAGGATCCAGGCCACTATCCGGGACCTGGCAGGCCATGTGGGAAGGCCTGCAGTGTCCAGGCAGCCATCAGGGTCCGGACTGCCATTGAGGACTGCCTGGCCGACAGCAACTGATGTTTCCCGTGGGGTCCAGGCTGCCATTGGTAACTGGCAAGCCTTGTGAGCGGCACTGGACACTGCCAATAGGGAACAGGCAGCCATTGGGTTCGGGCAGGCCTGGTGGGCAGTGCCTGATGCTGCCCACTTTGTTGAGGCTGCCATCAGAGACCAGGGTAGGCAGGGGTGGCCAAGGTCTCTGGGATCTCTGTCTGCCCCCAGCCGCCTGTGGACATAGGTGGAGCAGGCCGGGTTGACCATTTTAATGAAAATGGGATGCCTGTGCCCCAGCCCACCGAGCCCCGTCCCTGGTGAGGAGATGGCAGTGGGCAGTTAGCAGGCACTAGGGCTTGGAAGGGTCTGGGAGAAATTTGCTGGCATGCTACTAGGAAGAGGTACTGAACATGGTGATGCAGAGGGCTGGCTGGTAGAGGTGCTAAAGGCACAGATAAGGCAGTTCTCGCTGGCGCTGAGCTTGAAAAGCGCATCAACAGCCTGATGGACTAAATCACATTTCTGAAGAAGGTGCATGAAGAGGAGGTCCCCACGCTGCAGGTACAGATCCAGTATGCTCAGATCTTCATTGGGAGGTGGACATGTTCTCCAAGTCTGACCTCTCTGTGGCGCTCAAGGACATTGGCGCCCAGTAGGAGAAGCTGGCTGCTAAGAATATGCAGAATGCGGAAGAATGGTATAAGAGCTGCTCACCATGCTGACTGGGAGCACTGCTAAGAACACTTACGGGGTCCGTGCCACTAAGGAAAAGGTATCTGAAAGCCGCCGCCTACTCAAGGCCAAGACCCTGGAGATCAAAGCATTCTGGGACATGAACTAAGCTCTGGGAAATCATCTGTGAGAGCTGGAGGATAAGCAGAACTCAGATGTTAATGCTATGCAGGACACAATCAACAAATTAGGGAATGAGTTGAGAACTACAGAGAGTGAAATGGCATGATAATTAAAAGAATACCAGGATCTCCTCAATGTGGCTTTGGACATTGGCATTGCAACTTACAGGAAACTCTTGGAAGGTGAAGAGACCCAACTCAGTTTCACCAGCGTGGAAAGCATAGCCAGTGGCTACACCAAGAGTTCCCAGATCTTTGGTCGATCTGCCTAAGGTGGTTTACAGACTAGCTCCTACTTGATGTCCACTCACTCCTTCCCTTCTTAATACACCAGCAACATCCAGGAGGAGCAGATGGAGGTGGAGGAGACCATTAGGAAACTAAGGATCACCCCCCCCCCCAAAGGAAAAGCTGAAGAGGAGGAGAAGAAGGAAGTGGCTGATGAAGAGGAAGGAGAGGAAGAGGAAGAAGGTGCCCAGGAAGAATTTGAGGATGCAAAGGAGGAAGAAGAAGGAGGTGAAGGTGAAGGAGAAGATGATGGAGAAGCTGAGGACCAGAAGAAAGATGAAGGTGCTTGGGAGGAGCAAGCAACCAAGAAAAGATTGAGCCCTCCTTTCCTTAATTATTTCAGGAATAATCTTCCCCAAACCAAGTCAATCCTGTTACTAACAAAGCAGTTGAGTTCCCGATACTATATGAATTAAGAACTCAATATATATAAAATTCTGAGGTGACTCAGGTTGGACATTAAATGTTGTGCTATGACTTTTCTCTTTATGGGGAATATCTGTTTGCTTGCAGAGTGGCTTCCTGGCTTGCTACCAGCCTGTGCAAGGTACATGCTTATTAGTTCAGGATCTATGATAATGTGAATAATTCAGATGTTTACAATAAAAACACATGAATACATGAATTCATTGATGTTAATGTTAAATTTCATGGAAAGAATAGTCTTTTGAATTTTTGGTGGTTAGAATTTAAAGACCTCAAGTCATGTGCAATAAATAGTAAATAAAGTTATACTGAATGACACAAAAAAAATACATTATGGACCAGGAAACATTCAAAGAATTGAGGAACCATTCCCAAATCAGGAAGGGAAGTCACAGGGTGTATATTATTGCTAGGAATACAAAATTTTCTACTACTTACAACATATACAATGTAGTGTATTAGATGCCTTTTTATTGCATGAAGTATGTATTTTCATAGAGTAATACTGGTACATATGTAATAGTTATGGCAATATGTCATATCCTATCTATATTAATAAAAGGGTAATATGCAAATTAGACCATGAGACCTTCCAGAAGTCCTTCTGGACAAAGTCATGGTGGCGGGGCTGAAGCAGAGGTTGTTAGGGGTGATCAGGCCAGGAGTGGAAGGCAGCTGGGGATAATCAGGCCAGGAGGGGAGGGCAGTTGGGGGTGATCAGGTGGGCAGGGGTGCAGTTGCGGGCAATCAGACCAGTAGCAGAATTGTTAGGGGTGATAAGCAGGCAGGCAGGTGAGTGGTTAGGAGCCAGCAGTCCCAGATTGCGAGGGAGTTGTCTGACTGCCAGTTTAGGCCCGATCCCACAGAGGTCTCAGATTGGAGAGGATGCAGGCCAGGCTGAGAGACACCCCCTTACCCTCCATGCATGAATTTCATGCACCAGGCCACTAGTAATTATATAAATTCAAACTTTCAAGGGGGGATTTATACAAAAAGATGAAGCTTAACTCAGCATGTATAATACCTCTATGAAAAGAAGGTTCCCTGGAAAACCCTGATAGATGGCATCTCAAAAGGGGCCTAGGATCCTTACTCTATGGACAGAACAAAACATTATTTTAGCCCTCTACATCTTAGCAAATAGCAAGCCTCCTTTATAGCTATGCTAATTTTTCTCACCTCAGGGAGGTCAGCAGCAGAATACCTTGTTTTAACATCATGTTAGAGGCCAACTGTACACTTTTGTAAGGGAAGATGAATGAACTTACAATATATATGAACCCATTTAATAATAATGTTTTGGCATGACCATGTTTTATTCCTATTATAAATATATCAAATAAATGATTATTAATAGATACAATACCCCATGGAGATAATTAACATGGACTTTAAGGTCATACAAACCTTGATTACAATCCCAGTTTTCCTTTTACTAGTGCTGTATGTAGGGCAAGTCATTTAAACTCACTAACCATCAGTTTGTTTCTAGCAAAAATAAGGCTAATAATAGTCTCATAAGACTGTTGTACATCATTCATGTATGAGCTAATAAATATAAAACACAGGTTATATAACCTATAGGTAGTACTTCAGAAATGGTCATTGTTATTTTGTTCATATGCTAGTACTATTAATATATATCAGACAGCATATAAGATCTTTAAGAGCAGGTAGAGATAGTCCCTATATAGTCATAGGAATTATGTACTAAAAGATAGGCAGTAAAACAAGCCATTCAGTTTACCAATTACTACACTAGAAGAGGATTAAAATCGTGAAGAGTTCCATAGGGAAAACAGTCAATAATATTGTAATAATTATGTATGGTGTCAGGTGGGTACTAGACCTTGAGAGTGATCACTTTGTAAATTTTATAAATGTCTAAGCACCATATTGTACACCTAAAACTAATATAATATTGTATATCAAGTGTAATTGAAAAATTAAAAATTATTTTAAAAAAGATTTCCAAAAGCTTTCACTTAGGTTAAAAAGCCATGCTGGTTCTATTGAAGGCACATATTTCACAGTGCTACTGATCCAATCCCACATTGCCTAATGGATTTACACCTGAAACACCTGAGGTCTCATGGATTAGGATAGGTGCCTAGGGGAGGACAGCAGTTTGGATGGTACTCAGTATGGCTGCCTTTCTTTTTTTAATTGCTTTGCATTGAAGACCAATAATATGCCTTTGGGGATGCCAAAAGGCACTAATCTTGGGTCTTAGTTCCTAGCAAACAAAGGTGACTCAAGGTTCTCTTTTGGGGAAGACTGACATTTTAAAATTGATTGGAAATGCTCATTTCTATTTTAGCTTAAAGAGGAAGTAGTGACATTCTACCTTGGCTGGGCCTACATGTGACCACATTAGTAGATCACTGATGTAAGGCTTGGGAATTAAAGTATTAGATTTTACATCATCAAGGGAATACCTGGTTAGGACTGGCCAATGAAGCAACTTGCCAACAGCTGGCACCTCTCTGACCAACGTTGCCAAGGCCAGAGAGTGGCTGTCATGCAAGGAGTGGTTCCCATCATAAACTGTAACTGGAACATACTCTGAGGGGAAAAGGAAAGGCAGTGGCAGTGACCATGAAAGAGCTCCAGGTGGGTACTTCCTTTGGAAGGAGTCCCCATTAAAAAAGAATGATAGCATTGCTGGCGTTGATATTTGGCTCTCTTGGTCCTTTTGCAATCAGTAGGGATGAGTAGTTGGTGCATTCTTCTGAGAGTCCCTGAAATGACATCAGTCCTACCTGTTTAATTTTTTGTCTGTCTGCCTTTACTTTCATTTTGTTTTTCTTGTTGTTGTCTAAAATGTACAATGTAGGAGTATTCACAGAAAGATATCCTCTGAAAGCTTCATAGCTTTACTTGGTGTGACCACAGTGGAGGAGGAGAGGGGCTCCTGTACCACACGTCCTACCTTCTTCATGATGAGCCATGTGAAAGCAAATGGCGAAACACACTATCACCTTGATTAATTCCATTGAAGCACAGTTTAGTTGCAAGTGATTAAGATGTTTCTCATTGGTTATTGACTTCAATCAATGCGTAACTTCTGGAATTTTGTTGTTTTGTACATTTTTTTAAGTTGCTAAATGAAATCTGGAAAAAAAAAAAAGGATTTGCATTCATACAAATATACTCCCAAGGTGCTCTACCCATTAACATTTCAGTGTGTGGAAATTTTAAGCCTCAAATTACCCAGTTACCTGGTTGGCCATTTTTCAGCAAAAGGGCTGCTGCTGTTGACAGCTGTGGCAGCTAGCCTGGAGAAACGACATAGAGGGGATGCAATTTTCCCCTGAAAGTGAGGTGAGGGGAAATTATGTGACTAGGTACAGCAGCTACCTAAATCCAACTCTAATTCAAGGCCCATCCCAAGTCTCTCCTCTTCCTCCATAATTCTTCCATAATTTCTCCAGGCCACGATGACCCTCCTGCCCTCTGGGCTTCTACAGCTCACAGTTTATTCAGGTTGCCTCAAAATTCAAATGTATTTTATGAGTTTATGTGTAAGTTAGTCCTTTGGCACATGGAACTACATTCCCAGAGGGGGAAAACATTTTTTATGTGGTTGTTTTATTTATGTAATTATTTTAGTCAGCTTTATTACCATTATTGGAGGAAATTATTGCCTGGATCTGTTCCCAGAGCCACTACCCATCACATAGCAGTGACAATACTGTTGGAACTTGATGCCCTAAGGTCTGCTATGTCCCAATATCTAAAGTTCTCTTCTTAAATTAATGGAACATCTGAACTGAAAAAGTAAAGGAAGGTCAAGTTGGGAGTGGTGGGGAGAATAATACTCGTTCCGCTTTGTAACCATATGTCCACTTTCATTTCCTGGGAGGTTTCAGGAAAAGGCTTTGGGAGCAGACTTTGAGTAGGAGATTTAGGGGGCCAATTCCCATTAGAATAGGAATGAGAGATTTGCTGTGTAAAATTCCAACAAAAACCGAAAAGAATTCTGAGATTAGATGGGATTAGAGATGAACAGGGCATGTATCTGGATGAGAGGGATGGGTAATGAACTCCTCCATTAATTCAACATTCAGCTCACCAATGCTTATGAGGTACCAGGCACTGGTTTTAGGAGGTACTTTAGGATATAGCAATAAATACGTTAACAGGATCCTGGCCATCAAGGAATTTACACTCCAGTGGAGTAAAAAGAAAATAAACTCATATACATAGAGTTATACCATGGTGGGGGTGGCAATAAAGATACTAATGGAATGATAAATAAGGAGTTAAGAGTAGAAAGGCCATTTATATAGGATGAAACAGGTCTCTTTGTGACAGTAACCCCTGAGGTGAAAGCTAAAGGGTAACAACCATCCTGAAGTATCTGGAGGAAGAGGTTTCTAAACAGTAGGTACGACATACTAAGAGTTCTGGCACAGGAATAACTGTGGTTTGTTCTAGTCAGAGAGAGAGAAGAGCAAGAGGAGTTTAGTGCAAGGCATAGCAAAGTGTTAGGTGAAATAGGTGCAAACCACATGGGTCCTAGAATCCATGAGAAATGGTTTAATTCTGATGGTGATGGGGAGCTGTTGGCATGTGTTAAGGACAGAAATACTATGATCAAATTTATATTTGAGGAGCTCACTCCGGCTATTGGGTAGCACACTGACTGTAAGTGGGAAAGAGTGGAGTTAAAAGAACAAAGTGTTTATCTGAGAAAAATTGGGACAATGAACGTGCCTGCAGGATGGATGAGTGGTGGTCAGACCCTTTTGTGGAGGTAGAATAGGTAGGTTTTGATAATATGGGGACTCCGGGAATGAAAGGAAACACATGGTTACCCAGATCCTGCTCCCAGCAGCAGGTTGGGTGCTTAAGATTCTGAAGAGTTCCGATTCCTGTCTCCTCTCCCATTGTTCACTATTGTTTCTTGTTAGCTTTACTTTTGCAGCTAATGTCTTCATGGACCAGTGCCCAAATGTCTTCTGTGTGCACAGAAAGGGTTCTATAAAAAGTCCACCAATTTATTAAGTTGCTACTGTTCAAACAATAAAATGATATTCATGAACACTATTTTTTTCCCCAAAGGAAAAATACTTTGGTGAAATTTTAGAAACGTCAGCTTTTCTGTAAATATATTTATGCTTCCAAGATTACTGAGAACATTATTATTCCATTTAGAAGCCTTGCGTTAAATTTTAAATCTGAGTTGTTCAATTTCATTAAATGTTTAACTTACAGGAAGGTAACTCTTTCTGTTACCCTGTAACAACTTCTGTTGTAGCTCTTGTGAAACTCAAGGTGGTAGTTTATTTATTTTTATTTATTTATTTTTTTTTTTTGCGTTTTACATTTATTTTATTTTTTTTAATTTATCAAGGTATTATATGTGTACATAGCTTACCATTGCCCCCCCCCTTCAAGGTGATAGTTTAAAAGCTCTGTAAATGTTCAATACTTTCCAGAAAAAAGCAGATGTCTAGCAACACTTTATCAATATTTTAAATGTCAGTGGCTTTATCTTTATCATTTAGGTAACCATCCCTTTGACTTTCTTTTGTTTTGATTTGGGCTTCCAGTTATTTATGCAAGGCCATTCACTCTGTGGAATGTCTAAATGAGTGGGACACTCCATTTTCAGTTTTCCTGAGATACCCATACTAATCTTTAGTTGCCTTTACATTTTATATTATTACTAGAGGCCTAGTGCATGAATTTGTGCTCTGGTGGGCTCCCTCAGCCTGGTCTGTGCCCTCTCACAATCCAGGACCCCTCGGGGGATATCAGACTGCCAGTTTTGGCCTGATCCCTGCAGGGGGTGTAATAGTATGCAAAGCAGCAGGCAGCCAGAAAGAAGTCCTGAGCCTGGGTTGGGCACCATGCTGCTTCCGCTCATCCCAGACCCACTGTGCCTGCTCCTGCCACCACTCACTCAGTAGTGCTACCACAGAGGCAGGAGAGGCTCGCACTGCTGCAGCTGCGCTTGTAGTCATGAGCCCAGTGTCTGGCGCCCATCCATCAGCCGAGTAGAGGTCGTACTTTGGGAGCACACTGACCACCAGGGGGCAGCTCCTGCATTGAGCATGTGCCCCTGGTGGTCAGTGTGCATTGTAGTGACTGGTCAACCAGTCATCATTCAGTCGTCCTGTCCGGTCGTCCTGTCTATATATATATATATATATATATATATATATATACACACACACACACACACACACACACACACACACACACACCGTATTTTTCGGACCATAAGACGCACTTTTTCTTCACCAAATAGTGGGAGGAAAAGTGTCTGCGTCTTATGGTCCGAATAGAAGAAGTGCCTGCGTCTTACAGTCCTAGTTGCAGAGCAGCAGCGGGTCCCCAGGACCTTCCGTGTCCCTGGGGACTGCATCATCCCTCCCCCGCCCGGTATCCAGGTTTCTCAGTAGTCCACTGAGATACTGGCAGAGTGGCAGCGGGTCCTCCCTCACCTTCCTTACGGAAGCCGATGTGTGCAGGAAGGGGCGATACTGCTGTACTGTGTCACCACCGTATGCTATTGGAGGATAGCATGTAGTAGGCGGTGTTACAGTACACAGCAGTGCGCATGCCCCTCACTCCAGTCATCAGCTTCTGAGGTAAAATGTCATACACACACACTACACTACACTACATTTTCCCAATAAACTGTTCCCAATTAAAAAAAAAAAACTGTTTTCCCTCTGTCCCTCTTTTCCTTTCAATTGTCACTCTTTTCCTTTCAATTGTCACTCTTTTTCTTTTAATTGTCACTCTTTTTCTTTTAGTTGTCCCTCTTTTTTTCATATATTTTATTACACTATTTGGTTCAGAATATTTTTTTTCTATTTTTCTCCTCTAAAAACCAGGTGCGTCTTGTGGTCAGGTGCATCTTATGGTGCGAAAAATACGGTGTGTGTGTGTGTGTGTGTGTGTGTATGTATATATATATATATATATATATATATATATATATATATATATAATAGATTATCATTATTACTTAATAAACTTTATTCACATTACATAGCATAATCCTGGTTAAAATGAACAACTTTTCACGGTATTGAAATTAATAGTATGAACATCAATAAAAGAAAGGGAAATTAAAAAATTTGGTCTTTAAAATTTGGTCTTTAAAAATTTCACATATATAGTTTTTATTTTCATCTACAGAAATAAAAGTATTTGAGAGAAAAAAGCCCTTCTCTCAATAAATTGTCATAAGCTTATTTAACCTTGTATTCATTTGCAAAGAACATTTATGTACGTATGCATTTCCAGGGCCACAAGATTCCACTTTTTTGCTCATTTTGTATGATTTTAAGTGAGAAACAAGAATTGACATTTACTTCGGAAAATTCAACTCTAACTGTAGTAAGCTGGAGCCCTGTGAAAATGGAGACTGATGGAGGTTTCTGATTGTTGCATATAATCTTGTCTTGGGCACAGCTAGCATCCAAGCAAACTTCACTGAAGATGACATTTCCAAATCATTTTGTTTTGGGGCCAATGAGTGAAATGCAGAGTAGATTACAAAGGTAATGAAATAAACTGTTAAAATGTACTTTTACATTAAAGAAGCACAGCACCTTTATTACTCTTTATATTGGCAGATAAAATCCTTAAGTGTTTTGTTAAAAAAAAAAATCTAAAAGTTAGTCCAAACTCTGTGTTGCTCATATTAAAAAAACAACCCCAGGGGTGGGACACATAATGTTGCACTTTATTATTAGTGAATTTTAGCAAAAGATATCAAAGCAAATCATAGCTATTAACACTAAGTGTTTGAAGTTCTTGCTTCTTGGCACCATGATGAACACTTTCACGTCCTTGTCCATTTAATCAATTCAAATACCCTATGAAGTAAATAGCATAATGACCCCCATTTTACTGATAAAGACTGGAACTTAGAAAGGCTAAAGGCTGTCCCTAAGAACACCTGTCTATCAGAAGAACTGAAATAAATACAATGTACAACTCACGTTCAACTGTAAGGTAAATTGCTTATTGACTTTAGAAAGTCAGTACAGTTAACACTGGTTATTTTATAATTTGGTTAATTTTACATATTTAGATTTTTCAACATTTTGAATTTCCTTGTGCTTCTCTGTTTTCCCACCAATAGCAATTCTGTTTGTCTCACTATCATCTTACACTTCCTTTCAATAAACTGTCATCTTTCTCCCTAACCCAGAGTTGTGCTTTACTCTGTGGGTACATAAAGCTCAGCCCAGAGAAGGCATTTTCTGTATTTCATGATGTTTTATTCTCATTGCTGTCATAATTCTCTCTCCTGGATTCACAGTACTGAGCTCTGATAGTATTTCCAAGAGTTCTGAACTTGCTTTTCATTATCTATGAAAGGAATTCTGCTGTGTGGAGTCTGAGGTCTGAACCGGAGGTTTTATGGGTTTCTTTTCATTGCTAGATAAGTACTATGGCATACCTATTACTGTAGGTTAGTGTTTCTTTATCCTGTTATTTTAATATTTTTCCAGTATGATGGAGGACGAGGTTGAAGAATCAGTAGAATTAGGATTGAAAAGGGACTGTGACAAGATGAAAATTGGGCAGAAAAAAATGGAGTAAATCCACCCGCCACCCCAATCCCCAGTTTAAGTTTAAGATTAGATTAGGTGTCTCTTGCTTCTCTCAGAAAATAAAAGGTAAGGGATATCTCACACATACCCACCTCATGTCCTGTGCTCACTTTGGTTGCCCTCCATGGGATCCTCCATTTTATTCTGAACAAATTTTCTTCTCAAAATGATGTCTCCTTATGTGTTCATAACAGGGATCAAGTTGTCTATAATAACACATTTTTCCACTTCTTTCTTTCATTAACATCATACATTTTGCTACTTATGCCTCTTGATATGAAAGTGAATAGGGGAGGCATTCCTATTTGCACCCCACTTATCAAGCCCACTAAACTATTTTTCACTAGCGTAAACTCATTAAATCAGGAGTCTTGATTGGCCATTTCAGTGTCTCCTGATCTTTTTTAGCATTACTCATAGTGCTTCCTCTATCCTTGCATTACAAACTCATAAAGCCCTGTTCTACTGTCAGTTTTTAGGCTATTCCTGTTGATACTCAGATATTTTTTGGACCCCATTCTACCCATTTTATCTTTTTACTTATGTTTTCTTTATTTTAATTTTGAAGACAATTTTCTTCTAAAGCTACATCTTCTAAATGTACTTTTTATTTAATAGCCCTCTAATTCCTGAGCAATTTTGCTCTGAGGAGGATGACCTTGCTTTCCAAGTCTGTTTGATTTCTCCTCCGAGGAAAGATGGAGGCAGTTTGGACTAGATCAGGGTTGCAGAGATGGTGAACGGTAGCCCATTTGGCTCATTTTGCCAATCATTGTTGAGAAGTTCTACTATAATTTGATGTCTGTTTCTTACTAGTAACCTAAAAAGTTGTTTTGGGATATAAGAAACCTTAATGGAAATAATACCTTTACACTGGTGAAGAGGAGATTAAGAGAGATCATAGTCTTCCAGTATTAGAAAGATTTGTTTAATACACATATATTTTTCATTCAATAAGTATTTATTAAGTGCTAGGTATTCTACTAGATATTAATAATTCTATTGAACACAAAATAAGCAACATCTCCCAGAATTTACAGCTGGCCTAGAAGAAAGATAATTTGTCAGTTTACTTCAAAGAAGTGTAATGAATAATCTGGGAAATTACAGAGATATATGTGAGTCCATAGCAGGAGATTTCCATCAAATGTAGAAGGAAATGACATATATTTCATCTGACATCCAAAGAATGGTAAGGGTTAACCCTATCCTAGTGCTAAGGAAGCAAAGGTGAAAAAGACAGTGCCCTGCCCTAACCAGTTTGGCTCAGTGGATAGAGCTTTGGCTTATGGACTTGAAGAGTCCCAGGTTCAATTCTGGTCAAGGGCATGTATCTTGGTTGCTGCCACAACTTCAGAAAGGGGCGTGCAGGAGGCAGCTGATTAATGTTTCTCTCTCATTGATGTTTCTAACTCTCTATCCCTCTCCCTTCCTCTCTGTAAAAAATCAATAAAAAATACATATATATTAAAAATAAAGAAAAAGACAGTACCCTGACTTCTGTGAACTTACAATAGAAGGGTATATGTATTTTCTGAGTGATCCCACTAGAATTAGTTAAAATAAACTAGAAGGACTTTTAAACCAGTGGCTCTTGACTTTTCACATAAAATTCACCAGGGTTTTGTTTTGTTTTTTAAGCTCAGGCTTGCTTAGGTATTTCCCTTAAATCTCATAAATTAACATTTCTGGTCGTGGGCCCTGGGAATCTACATTTTATAAGATCCCCCATGACTCAAGTATGTGAGTGCTTGAGAATCATTGCCTAAGATTTAGACATTGGTTTTCCTGAGAATCACCTGTGGATGTTTTACTTCTGCAAATTCTTAAGGCCCACCTTAGAACCCAAAAGGTCTGGAAGTAAGGGCCCAGAATATTCATTTTTAGAAATCAGTCCAGTTGATTATGGGTCAAGGTTAGGGGGACCACAAATGGATAAGCTGTACTCTGAAGTTTTACAGCAATGTTTCCTGCCATAGAAGATAATTATGGTTTAGATAGTGATTTGATTTTTAGATGAAGTTTAGACACAAACACCTGATGGTCTCTTCCTTCCTGACCACGTCTTCCTCTCAAGCATAACTGAGCAGGTACTACTCTAATATACAAATGGCGCATGACATCTCTTTTCGTAAAAATGCAAGTGTATGCAGAACTCTTCATGTGAAAGTAAAGCACTTAGGTTCTTCCAGTTCCTTTTTTTTATTATTGTGACACTTCTGAGATCTAATGTCCAATCACTATTAAATAGCTCTTGTTCTCATCAATTCCTGAGAAAGAAATTTATTGTACGATCTCCTGGTCCTTTCTGAAGTATGTAGGCAAAAACTGACAACTCTTTATACACAAGTCTTCTGTCCTTCTGAAAATAGCATAGTGCACCTTGTAAGTGCTTCCCATGCCTTTGCCCAGGCTATGACGGCCCTGCAGCCAAAGGGGGCATTTTCCTTCGGTGGCTAATGAAAAGTCATTTCTGTAATGGGCCACCTTGCTCTGTATACCAGGTGTTCCCAGCCCACCTCCAGACACATCTCCCTCCTTTTGTGCTTCATTAAATAAGCCACATGCCCTTTCTGTTACAGGGTCCCTCTTTCCACACACTCTGCTCTCCTCTCCCTGGAGATCTCTGTCATCCCTGCTTGCTTCGGCTAACATCAGACCACTAACACTCACCTTTCACATGTCAGCTCAGGAGTCACTTATCTAGAAAATCCTGCCTCGATTCCTAGTCAAGGTCAGTTCAATTTAACACAATTTCTGTCCTGGAGAGAGAGCTTTCTGAGTGTTATTATATACTCCTTCATGAGTTTGTTTGATATCTCCCTACCTGGACTGAAAGCAGATTGTGTATATTTTTATTCACCACATTGTCTACATATAATAGGTGCTTAATAAATATTTGTTGAGGAAGTAAAAATACTCTAAGAGAGCTAGGTCTATGATTTCAATCTATTTGGTGGCTTCATCAAATATTTATTCCCTATTTGCTATGTGTAGAAACCAGTAATAGGCACCAGGAGTACAGAGATGAATTAACTGTTGGGGAGCTGTAAACAACATGCACTTTCAGATTTAGCCAACTTTCTTGCAAATACACAGGGTCCTACCACCCATTTGTGTGAATGGTAACTCTTTCTCACTAATTCATCTTCTGAATTTATATTTCTGCTATGTCTCTCACACAAAACCTAACCCAGTTCTAGGAAGCCTAAAAAATATATTTAAAAAAAAAATAAAATCAAGCTCAATTCTAGAAAACAAACCAAAACCTCAGGTCAATTTTTATTTAAAATATGAAAAAGCCTTTTTTTCAAGACAATTATAGAACATAAAGGCTAGAAAAATATTAGGTGATTAAGTAGCTCATTTCTTTCTTCTTCAATAAGAATAAGATTTCATCATTATATCAATTTTGTTAAAAATTATTTTATGGTATTTTTGAAAACTTCTAATGAAAAAAAATTCAAACTGTTTTCATCAGTAATAACTGTCATAGTAAGTACAATTTATTTTTTTCTTAAATATATCCTAAAAATCTACATTCAAATGTGACTATAATACTTTTCAAATACTTAATACCATTTAGAATAGTGTTTAGAAATCTGCCTTTACGATTCCATATCATGTCTATATTTGGTGCAAATATTTCTTCTCTTTGAAAACATATTCTAACATCTTCATATCAAATTTAAATTAAAGTTATACCATAATATATGGTTATATTTCATAGACCTGACTCCATTTTAAATATTTGTAATATTGCCCCTTTATTTTAAATGACAATAAGTAACCAACTTTTTTTTTTTTTTTTTTTTTTGCTTTTCGTCTTTTTGGTTTAACTGTGACCCCAACTCACACCTTTAGATATCATCTCTGTGGCAATTTCTTGATCTGATTATCATTCTTGCTGCCAATATCACTGACCACCTGGCTAATGGTTTGGACTTCAAAAGTCAGAACCTAAATAGTCAAAAGAATAAAAGTATATGCATTAAATAGACTTAGCCAATAGAGATTATATAATTCCAGTCTTGTGGAGCCAGTCTAATAGACTAAAGTAAATATCACAGCACCTGTTTGTTTAAAATAATTCAAAGTATACAGTTGTCAGAAACACTCAATTCTACATGAAAACAATTTGTTCAGAGGCTTGTCAGTGACGTGATAATATTCTCATTCTACCATGAATCATCCAAACATTGTCCACATTCAGACCTATTAAATACAGAGTGCTAGTGTTTAGTTTTGCCCAGGGATAGAGGCCAAGATTGGCTATACTTTATAAATGAAAGGGGGTAAGGAGAGGTTAAGTGACTCTGCCAAAGTCACACAGTGAGTACCCAGCAGATCTGAGATGAAAACGAAGTGCAATGAGCCATGGTGCCTCCCTTCCTGGGAAATCATTTATCAAGCACTTATCCCAAATCAAGATTAATTGAATCAGATGATAGCTCTTCCTTCATTGAAGCTCACTCAACTAATGTAGCTGAGTTCTGTTGTTTGTGCTGCCATTCTAAATAGAGTGTGTAATGAAAGGATCTGCAAAGTTAAAAACAGCAGTTTTTGTCTCTAATTAACATCAAATATTTCATATCCTTTCACGCTCACATCTGTGTGAAGTAGGGCATTTATAGTGTATGTTCTCACATAGTATGTCCAGATAAAAGCTAAACAGAATAGGTTTATAGCTCTTTGATGCTCTAATCTCTACTTGTTGTTTCTAGAATTAAGGCTGCACCATGTGAGTTTCCATAGTATTATGTTTTCCGTTCGAGTCACATTGTTCCTATTTAAACAGCTGTGCACAGCTCTACTGCTGTCATACTGGTTGTAATTATATTTCAACTAAAAACCATTGTTACATTTGTATTTATAACTTGGCAAAGGAGAGCAACTCACAGTACATAGAGGTCTGTTTTTCAGAAGTGGGATCAATGCAAGTATTTACTAAGTGCACCAGCGTCAGAAGTATTATCTTGTGGTATATTTATTAATTTAAGGGGGAAAATCTCAGTCACAAAATCCATGCACATTAAATGGGTAGCAATGCTTCCTGCAACTTAATTTGAAATGGAGTTTTAAACAGAGGAAATACTGTTTCTAACAATGTCATGGATGTGGTGATTATGTTATGTTCCTGTATAGGTTTAGGGTTTAAGTATCTATATTTAGTCTCCTATCCAGTTTGTAACAGCTCAAGAAATAATTCACAAGTAGACATAATTTTTTTTAAATGTTAGTTTTTATTAGAATAATAGTGTGATGGGTAAAAGTCACCACAGATCTGAATTTCACCATACACTTGATAAAATCACTCTGGACATTTAAAAGGACAATATACTCTTTATCTACTCCCATATATAGACAAGGGACTCATGGTGTTCATATTAATTCTCTTATTAACATCACCCATTTTTAAGTCATCATTCTGAAGATTTGTTGAGCTATTTAAAATCCATGATTGGAATTGTGGGGGAAGTATAGTGACTCTATAATATGTCAGAAGATTTCCAAAGGAAGTGTTAAAGACAGCAACCTTAGAACAGACTGCTGATTCCTGGGAAGTGTGGTGTATTATGCTCTATAGATATTTACATTTAAGGAAAATATGATTTTAGATAAGGAGATAAAAAAAATATTAGAAATAGTAATAATATAATATGGAAATTTTACACTTATTTGTGTTAGGCACTTATTTTGTGCCAGGCACTGTGCTAAATGTTAAGAATAGAGAAATGACTAAATAGCCCTTGTTTTGAATGGGCTCACAATCTAATGAAATAATCAGGCAGGTAAGTAAACAACCATGGTGGAGTAGTAGAGTCCTAACTGAGGCATGTAGATAAATAAACATCAAATAGGATAGTTTGAAAAAAAATAGTGAAAGTTTTTCTAAAGAGATTTTAATGATTTTTCAAAGTATTTTTTTTTAATTACAGAACTGATAGATGTGCAGGGGCTGTGAACGATGTTGTGGAGCCGCATTGGGAAATAGAACAGAGCATGACACATTGTGGGTAGGGGACTTCAACATGGGCAGAATGTGTTGTAAGAGTTGAGGGCCAAAGTTGGAAGAAGAGATTGAAAATGTAAAAAGAGATTAGGTTGCTAACAGTCATATAAGATCTAATGAATTTCAGATTCTTGAAAAATTTAACCTGAAAATTGACATGCTGAGGTGGTCCTTTGATAAAGTAACTATCAGCAATGGCGAGAGGAAGTAACCAGTGTGGTGTGTGTGTGTGTGTGTGTGTGTGTGTGTGTGTGTGTGTGTGTTGTAGGGGGAGTGGATCTAGTGAGGAGGTCTGTGGTAATGGTTAAATAGTAATTGGAAAGAAAATTGTTTTTATGAGGAGGTTAGTGTAACATGGCTACCTATAGACAATGAAGGAGGTAGAAGAGATCAAGGTTTCTTTTATCAATAGGAGGAGGTCTAGGTTTAGGGCAAAAGATAAGGCTTTTCAAAGTTTTATGTATCCATAAAATCATTTTTATATGATATAAATTTTGAGTGACAGCCAAGTGCTAAAGATGAAAGAAATACTAGGAATGGATTTCCTTTGTTTGATAGGGCCAGCAAAAGCCATATATTTGCTGTTGGGTATCATCATTTAGCTTCAATTAGCAAGACCCAACACTGGGTTCTTTGATAGTTTAATCCCATTTCTTTAGAATAATTTTGGAAAGATACGTGTAAATCCCAGATCTATGAAATAGTAGGTATATTACCTCCTGTGATTCTCTTAGATTCTCCTTAGCCCTCGCTCAGTTTTGTTATCCTTATGGGAGATGGATACCTGCTGCATACAATTATTTCTAGGATTAAATGAATTTATGTAAGGTGTTTTATCTTTTCCTTAGTACAAAAAAAGCACTTTGTAAATGGTAACTACTCGTCATATTCCTATTGAAAGTAGGACATATATCAATTAAATGAAGGCATTGTTATATTTAAATTTTATAGTCCTTTAAATCTTGTTTCACTTCTTTATTCTTTCAGAAGGTAGTTGTTGACCATCTCTTCTGTATCCAAAACACCTGGGATACAGGATTGCTGCCTATGGTCTGACAGGCTAATGGGGAGAGAAATTCAATCAAATGAAGGCAGTGCAGTATGACCTCATAATTTATAAATATATGGGCATCATATTTCATTAATGTGTATTCTGTTAACATTCTTTCTAAAATAATTTAATTAAAGGCTGGGGGTGATTCTTTAAAAGTATTATAGAAATTTAAAGTCCAATGAAATTATTATTATAGCCAGCCCCAGAATTATATTTTAAAATTTACAGAGGACATAGCTACATGAATCAACTCATACAGTGATGATTAAGGTCATAATTATAATAAATGCAAATATTGTAATTTAAAGTGTCTGCTTAATACAGTTGGTGCCTGTATAGGTGAAATGATCAAGAGTAGCCCACAGGAGAGACATTTTTCCCATGATTCATCTCCGGGTTGGTACTATGCTAGTTGCTTTGACTTTGCTAGGCAAAATGCCATTTTGGTTTTTGTTTTTAGAAGCAGGGAAAACAACCTATAGTATTTTCCCCCTACTAAACTCTTGCAGTGTTAAAGAAAAATTGTTGACCAGAGAAACCAGAAACAAAATTTGCAAATCAATTCAAAATACTAATCAATTCATGTAGATGCTCATGTGATGCAAAAATGAAAAAAGAACAAAAAAAGAGGCATTAACTTTTTTTCATTCAACACCTCTAAAATTGCTTTTGTGTAATATACTGCACCATTGGATCCCTACCCAGAGAGCTGATGCAAAATTTCATTTTGAAAAACAAAAGCTATGTCCATCTATGTGGCAAGAGAATGAATACTGCCTTCCAAGCTGATATTGGATCTAACAATTTAAATTTAAAATAAATTATTTGGAAGACCCACTATCTTCTCCCCTTGACCTTGGTATTAACAGCATCTGTGACCTTGAATGCAAATGAAGTGCAATATGAAGGATGTTCTTCATCAGTGTGAATTAGCAGTTTTTAAATGCATGTTTCTGCAGTCATCGGTTTATTTGCCAACATGAAATTTCTATCTCCCTAAATCAATTTAACCAGTACCATGTTGTGAATGTGACTCATTACATCTGTGCCTGTGGTTCGCATTATGTTGCTGCAATAAGACCACTGGACAGATTTTTGAGCCTAAGGAAGTTGGCCATTTCAATTAACAGGACACCCAGGACATTTCCCTGTCAGGATAATAAAAGTGTGCTCTTATTTGCCTCCTCTCTGAAAAAGAAGAAAATATTATGTACTGCTAATATCAAGCCAAAATTCATTTTTTTTCCTTTTGGAATACAACACAAAGTCTTAGCAGAAAGTGAATTTTTTTTTTAAAGTGAAAATGTTGGAACTTAGAGAAGTGTGATTATTTTCCCCATATTATATTGTACTAGAGGCCCAGCGCACAAAATTTTTGCACTGGGTGGGGAGGTGTCTCTCAGCCCAGCCTTCCCCCTCTCATAGTCCAGGAGCCTTTAGGGGATGTCTTACTGATGGCTTAGGGGGTAGGGGCCTAAGCCACAGTCTGGCCTCCTTCTGTGGGAGGCAACCAGGATAATCAGAAGAAGATGCTGCCCCCATCACCCTGCTTCTGCTGCCACTGCTGGTGGAAGCAGCCATCAATGTGTCTTCATCAACATGGATTCCAATCCCTTTACCCCCCACAAAAATGACAGCTTTCTTTAGGCATTTTCAAGATGTCTCTTTCATAAGACATGACATTACTTTCTTTCTTCCTTTCTTTCTTTCTTTCTTTCTTTCTTTCTTTCTTTCTTTCTTTCTTTCTTTCTTCCTTTCTTCCTTCCTTCCTTCCTTCCTTCCTTCCTTCCTTCCTTCCTTCCTTCCTTCCTTTCTTTCTTTTTATTTTTTTATCCTCACCTGAAGATATTTTTCCATTGATTTATAGAGAGCGTGGAAGAGAAAGGGAGAGACAGAGAGAAACATCAATGTGAGAGGGACACTTTGATTGGTTGCCTCCTGCATGAGCCCTGACCTGGGCCCTGGACAGGAAGAAACCTGCAACCTAGGTACATGCCTTGACCAGAATTGAAGCCGGACCCTGCGGTCCACAGGCTGAGGCATTATCCACTGAGCCAAACTAGCTAGGGCAGGATATGACATGTCTTAGCCCCTCCAGCAGCAAACCTTCTTTTTTACCTCCAGGAGTGAGGTGGAAAAACCCTAAACCTTCTTGGATTCTTATAACCCAAGTTACCAAGAACACTGCCAGTGGTGTATGGGGAGCTTAGCCAATGAGAGGTCAGAAAAGGTGTTTCCTCTGCAGCTCATGTGCAGAGGTGGGACTGCCGGCATGCCACAGCTGGCAGGCCCTCTTCTCTTCTCTCGGGGCCTGCTCTCAGCCACGGAAGTTGTGGGCAGGCCCACCCTCTTCGCTCCATCCTGTGCCATCTGTGGCTTACTTCACCACACATGCAGTCTCCTCCCACGCACCTGTGCATGCAGCCTCCTGCTGACCAACTGTGACATTACTGCGTCCCAGACAATTTGCATATTACCTCTTTACAGATAGATAGATGTGTCAGGAATGCCTTTACTAATTCCATCATGCCAGTATAAATATAGATGGGCGCATTTATGGCATTTAAAAAAAAAACTTTCTATTTACACTATTACAGATGTCCCCATTCGTTCTCCTTTGTCCACATCCACACAGCTCTTGCCACCCCACATTTTTGTTCTGGTCCATGGGTTATACATTTAAGTTTCTGGCTAATCTCTTCACCTTCTTTCACCCAGTCCCCCAAACTCTCCCATACCCTTTAACAATATCAGTCTGTTCCATGAATCTATACCTCTATTTATATTTTGTTCGTCAGTTTATTATTACTGATATTACCTGCTATTACCTGTTCATAGCAATGGGTCTAGGTTTCCTGTGCTTTGGAAAGGAAAAACCTTACAGAAAAGGCGTTATTCTAATTTTTAAATATTGTTTACGAACCCTTTGAAGAAATCTGTGGTGGCTAATTCCTCCTTGGTCAGTGCTCAGCAAGGCTAAGTAACGGGAGGTAAAGTCAAAACAGCGTGATGAGAACTCCAAATCACTTCATGAAGAATTGATGCAGCTTTTCAATGATACTTTAATGAGAGTAGAATCCTGACATTGTCTGACAGTCAACATTGGTGCATGCTGAACTTTCAGTATAATTGCACATGTAAGCCATAGTTCCTGTTGTGTGATTCAGTTTCTCTGTGTTTTATTCTCCATGTTTCTCTTTCTGTTCAGTTTTTGTGAGCGCACATCAGAAATGTAAAAGGAAAACAGAAGCAAGACACCTTTCAAATATAAAAATGCCCCTGCCAATATATGCTGGCATCTTTAGATATACTATTTTGTATGGTTAAGCTTCACAAAGTTGTCTCTGCAGAGGCTGCACACTTAGCTGTGAGACAAGTGAGTTATAAAATTGGTTTTGGACTATTGTGAAAAGAAATGGAGGTAACGGGTAGAGATTCTATCATGAGCCCATAAAATAGTAACTTTTCCTTCCAGTACATGACTCTTCCCAATATTAATTTAGCTTTCTTTAGATGGAGAACAATCATTATCAAGATACCTCGTACTTGTTCTCTATGCCACAGTGGCTCTCAATTAAAATTTTGCATATATATGTAGTGCTGATATGAGCCAAACATCTTGCAAAAAAAACTAATTTCTTTTAAAAAAATCCATTGGTTACTTTACAGTTAAAGAATAATAACATTATATAATATTGGAGCTGAAATGATGAGTAACCCCACAAAAAGTCATTTTAAAGTTGAAAGCAACTGTCCAAAGAGGTTGATTTGCTCCCAATCAGAAAGTTAGCTCACAATAGAAGAATGGAGCATCTTAATCTGCCTATAGCACATTTACCCTTCAATGTGCTGAACAACTTGACAATAGAATCAGAGATTAAATGCCTATACGTAGGCTTTTTAAGGAAATAATTTATCATAACTCATTTTTGGCTTATCTTTCAAAAAGATGAATTTGTCTAAGTACCAAACATTCATTAACATTGTCATTCTATTGTGAAAATAATTGCATTTCTTATATATTAATGTCTGTTTTACTTTTTCAAAACATCTTCAAATCTATAATTTTTGTTTTTGTTTCTTTTTCCCCCCACTGAGGACACTGGAAAAGAAAGGGGGGGGGGGGTAAAATATAACCTTACCAAGTTCACAAAGCAATTCATACAGACTGTGACAATTTAATTTAGAGTGCCAATGAATTTGCAGAAGGGAAATAGAGAAAGCTTGCCTCTACCAACAATTGACTCATTTGTGCTCAACTATTGGTAAATATTAAAATAGATATTAATTTAATTATCTATGAAGAGGTATCACCTTAATTTCCTAGATGATACAATGCATCTCAGAAAGGGTAACTACTTCAATTAAGACCTGAAAACCAGCCCTAACCGGTTTGGCTCAGTGGTAGAGCATCGGTCTGCAGACTGAAAGGTCCCGGGTTCGATTCCGGTCAAGGGCATGTACATTGCTTGCGGGCACATCCCCGGTAGGGGGTGTGCAAGAGGCAGCTGGTCGATGTTTCTCTCTCATTGATGTTTCTTGCTATCTCTCTCCCTTCCTCTCTGTAAAATATCAATAAAATATATTTTAAAAAAAGTCCTGAAAACCATTTTGAGGCAAAACTAAAATTCAAACTTAGGATTGTCATTCCAAAACATGTATTGATGATCCTCAAAATGTGGTACCCGCAAGCCCAAAAACCCTTCCAGGAGTCGATGAGACCAAAACTACTTTCATAATACTTTTTTCCAAATTTCATTTTCTAATGATTGTACAATGGAATTTTTCAGGGGTTACATGATAACACAACAAATGGACTAACTTGACTAAAGAAATAGACATGAGAGTTCAGCTACCTCCTATTAAATGAGACATTTAAAAATAACTGCAAAGATGCTGAACAATGACAATCTTTTTACTCATTTTGGAGGGATATAGTTTGTGTGTGTGTGTGTGTGTGTGTGTTTATTGATTTCAGAGAGGAGGAGAGAGAGTAAAACATCAATGAGAGAGAAACATTGATGTGTTGCCTCCTGCAGTCCCCCTACTGGGGATGGAGTCCATAACCTGGGCATGTGCCCTAACAGGGCATTAAACCTGAGACCTCCTGGTGCGTGGGTTGGTGCTCAACCACTGAAGGACATAAGCTGGGCAGAATATTTATTTTTTAATAACATGTCCATTAACATTTTACTGCTTTATGGTTCAATGTTATTATTTTAATAAATTATTAATACTTTACATTTGTTATTTTTAATGTCTAATAGGTTTTATATCTGTAGATGTAACTCACATACACAAAATTCTCTTGGAATCCCCAATTAAAAGTGTAAAGGAGTTTAATACCAACCATCTTGGAGAACCAGGATGCTAGATGAAGCGTCCTCACCAAGTGAAGTTGGAAACTACAATATAAAGCAAAACACCCAGGACCTATCTTTCAAATGACAAGAGAGCCTGTGTGTACATCAGTCTTAGTGTTAGCGGTGACCTTTAAATTAAACCTTGCTGCCATGTCATCTTTCTAACTTACCTGAGGAAGAAATCAGTAGTGATTGTTCTTTCCTTTGAAGGTCATGGGTTACAAATTGTCACTATAATGAGGTACATGTTTTTCTTTAGGATAAAATGTAAAAAGATCTGAACCATCATTACTTTTATTTAACTTTATTTTTTTCCATCACCATTTATCCCCTATACCGTTTTCCACCTCCACCCACATGCTACCCCCACACCAAGCTGTCTGCCTGCTCTCTATCTATGAATCTGTTTCTATTTTGCTTGTTAGTATTAACCCTTGGGGCTTAATTTCAGCATAGATCTCAAAAACTAAGAAAGAAATGATAAAACTCACACATTCCAAAGAAAGGGGCTAGAATTAATAGACCTTTCAAAGGCAATTTTTAAGAATGGTTTGACAATATCTCTCCTATCTGGATGAGATGAAATAAAAGGGTAGAAGTAGGAGAAATAGGAGAAGCCATGTTGTTGGAAATTGAATAATGTACTGAAGTATACTTGTGAGTATTCTCTGAGCACTTATGGGAGGGAGAGTTAAAGAAAACTTTCTTCTTACATAAAGTCTAAAGAACTGAGCTTTAGAGAAATCATCCAGAAATCCTCATCTGTGACCTACGGAACCTCTGGGGCACCACAGCTGATGCTTGACCCAAAGCAGGACAAACAAAACAGCAGGATGTTGTGATGGGCTCAGTCCTCAGAGAGAGGAGCATGAAGAAGCATCTCCGCTGAGAGGAGTCTGGACTGAGAAAGGCTGACAGGGCCAAGGATGTTGACAGGGCCAAGATTTCCTCTGGGAACAGATATTAAAGAGACATCCTAGGATTGTTATTTTTTAGTATCTCTTAAGTTTTTATTATATATTTGATAACTCATAATTAGACATTAATTTTTGCATAATTAGGTTCTTTCCTACAGAAAAGTTGCAAGGAACTCACATACACTTTTTTTGCTAAAATTCATCAATTGTCTATTTGTTGTGTCATATGCTCTATCATTCACTTTCTCTAGCTCTTTCTCTATTTCTATCAGTCTGTCAGTCTGCCTCTCCATGAACACAGACTGTTTTCCTGAACCATCTGTAGGCTGGAGGCATCATGCCTCTTTACCCCTAAATACTTTACTGTGCATTTCCTAAGAATAAATGCATGTCCTTATATAACCTGTATTACAGTTACAATGATCAATATCAGGAAATTTGTCATTGATTCCATAGTGTTACCTAATCTAGCTTGAATTATTTCAAATTCTTCCCAAGAAGACTTCCTGGAAGGATGTCCTAACCTCTTGTAGGGCAGAGTCGGGGGACTACTGATTTCCCAAAGGTTTCTAGAGGAAGTAGGAAGGGGGAACAAATGAAAACACAGAAGTCTCTAACCCTGTCTTCAGTAACTAGCAAGAATTCTAGGAAACTGGTGTTGGGGATAGAAAGGACTCATTTACTAGAGAATAATTTGATAACTTATTTGCATGGGAAATGGAGTTGAAAGATGTATGTAGCCAGCAAAACAAAGCCAAGGGTGGATTGGCCAGCAGCTACCAGAGGCTCCTGCTTGTGCCTTCTGTCTTGTGTGAGTATCGATTGCAGAACCCAGGACTGTGCTGATTCAACAAGTAGAGATCATTCATGCTCAGGAGCCTAGATTATCTGCTATATTATCCAAAGCCAGAATGTTGCTTCACAGTACATTAATATAATCTAGGTACCTTTCTGAATCTTGAGTTATAGAATAGTAACTGAGTGTCTACATGTAAAGTCCCGGACTAGGAATCACTCCTAAATAGTCTCTTCAATATTCATTCATTCAGCAAATATTTACTGATAAGTATAATGTACACCATTATACTTCTGGGCGCTAAGAGAACAGAGGTATTTGACTAAAATGTGCAAGGTCCCTGTTCTCCTGGATGTTACTTTGTAGGGTACATTCTGTTGTTCTTGTTGAACATGACTATGATCTTTGCAAAGCTCCCATGATGCTTTGCTGTGTCACATGCTATGGTTTCCTGCTGTAGTATGAAAGGAAGGATTTGTATCAGAGAATGAACGTAAAGGAGAATTTAGCCCAGCTTTGTTCCCTGTGATGATGTATTCTCTTTCGAAGTCCTTTTTGTTAGCTACACATTTTATTTTTTACTGGCTCCAGGATTCTGGTACTTAATCCTGCATTTAGTGTGACCTTTTCATAGTTAGTTGCAAAGCAGAACACACTTATTTAAAATATGCTTATGAAATATTTCCTAAGCAGTTAGAATTTACACCTTCAGAAGCTAAAGCCCACATGTGTGTACATTAATTAATTATACTGAATACCAAATGTGCCTATTGATTTTTCTAGCTACAGTTCCATGTACGATCTTACCACTTAGGTGGCTTTGAGTTATGTACAAGTATTTTGACATCACACATGTATTAAACACTCAAGCCTGAATCTGAATAATTTTCTTTAGGAGGCAAAATATAAAATTATCTAAGCCATCATTACTTTTACTTCATTGTGAATCCTGAGCCTCATCAACATTGGTCCATATCCTCTAATTTGACTTTAAAAACTCTTAGCCAAAATATAATTATATTTGCTTGGTAAGCTTTATAAAAGCACTGGAACGCCTGGAAATGATGCTTAAATAATGTTGAACTGTGGAGTTTCTAATATCCATTTTTAAAATCACTAGAAACTAAGTTTACTAAACTTGGGGAATGTCATTCTAAACCAGTGGTTCTCAACCTTTTTAATTCCATGACCCTTTAATACAGTTCCTCATGTTACGGTGACCCTCAACCATACCATTATTTTCATTGCTACTTAATAACTGTAATTTTGCTACTGTTATGAATCATAATGTAAATATCTGTATTTTCCAATGGTTTTAGCACTAGCAAGGTCGCCTAAGATCATCGGAAAACACAGATAATTACATTATAATTCATTAACAGTAGCAAAATTACAGTTATGAAGTAGCAATGAAAATAATGTTATGGTTGGGGGGGTCACCACAACATGAGGAACTGTATTAAAGGGCCATGGCATTAAAAAGGTTGAGAACCACTGTTCTAGACTCACAAATCTAGAGAGATAAATCAGAGTATACTTTGTGTCAGAGTAACTATTACTTTACATTGTAGTACAAAAGTGTGATTTGATTCTTGATTTCTTAGTCATAAATATGTATGTGCATACTATACACACATACACATACATGTGTATATACACACATACATATGTGTTACCTACATGTTTATTTAAACTTGTATTTTATTTTTTATTGTATGCAATGTATACATATACATATGTTTATATGTGTGTGATAGCTATTCAAAGGTAGAAAGTAATAAAGATGCCTGACTCTAAAGCTTTATGTTTTTAGTACCACACACTATATTTATATAAGTTACTTTTGAAAAAGTTCATAATATTGATGCCCACATAGATACTGTGAAGTTTATTTTGATTTTGGTAAGGAAAAGTAGTTTATAACTATTTTAAAATCAATCTTTCCCTCAGTGCTAGATATGAGATACCGAAAATAGATATTTAAAAAAGACCCTTGAAATATAAATGCATTTAGCATATTATGATGAAGAATTATATTTTAAAGCTTGATTGGTTAATTTTATGCATCATTTATTTTAATGTCTCCTAATTTGTTAAGGAAATATTAGTATTCAAATGTTTTAGATTGCTTCCTTTTCTAATTCTCAGTTAACATATTGGCTACAGCAGTTTATGCTTCTGTTTGAATACTTTATAGAAAAGAAGCAAGTTATTAACCCATTGAGGGTGAGAATTATAACTGCTTCATAATATTCCAAGTACACAGTGTTATTATTGTGTTCTGATTAAAGAGATTTTAGTTACTGGTTATGGAAATAAGCAATTGAAGACTCAAACAAGTGATTATATTCTGTAGGTGTTTAATGTATTTTATATTAGTCACACTGAAAAACAATTGCCCATTCTCATCCATTTAACATGTTATTTCCTAAAAAAGAAAATACCATCTGCAATTAGGAAAAACAAAAAGGCATATTAAATAAAGTACTGTGTTTTACTTCATTGAGTTGGTTGTTTATTGACTTGTTTATTTGTTTTTAGCCATTATAATACATTTAAGGCTGTTTGAAAATCCACACGGCATTGAACACTGTGTTCCTTTCACACATTTTTATAGACCCCTTAAAATTCTTCACAAATAATTGCTTACTCTACTGTATTAAAGGAACTTATGTTCTTGCCTTTTTGCTATTTCTTGAGCAAAATCAAGTTTCCCTGCCTGGGGCCATCGTGCTCCCAGTTCTCTTCACCTGGAAGGTTCTTACTAGGAAAGTCACACAGCTGTCTTCCTCAATGTCTCTGGTCTCTACTCAAATATCTTTCTAGAGTGGCCTTTCCTGACCACCCTGCCTAAAAGAGTCTCTCGTGCCAGCATCCTGCTTAATTCTTTTAAGCCTTGCCTGTCCATATTTTTCCTCATAACCATTGTTATTTACTACCTGGAATTATATTGCTTCACTTTCTCATCAATTCTGTTAGGTAAGACCTTGTGGACGAAATTCACTTCTCTTAACAGTGCCTGTCCTGTTGGAGGTGCTTGAATCATTTTTAAGTAAAATGAAACTATAGATGATAAGTAGATATAGATGTGTATATATATATATATATATATATATATATATATATAAATGCAGATACATTACATGTCAAGCCTCTGTTGAATGAATGCAGAGGCAAGTTGAAAACCAAAAGATTTAGGCAAATGACAATCACACTCACTTGAAGCCAACTGACCTATATAATAAAAGGCTAATATACATATTATCCAAATGGCAGTACAATCAGTCGCTATGACACACACTGACCGCCAGGGGGAAGATGCTCAATGCAGGAGCTGCCCTCTGGTGGTCAGTGCACTCCCACAGGAGTAACATCACTCAGCCAGAAGCTGGACTCAAGATTGGCAAGCACAATGGCGGTGGTGGGAGCCTTTCCCGCCTCTGAGCAGTACTCCCAGGGCTCCCAGACTGCACAAGAGGCCTTTGGTCGGGCTGAGGGATCCCCACCCCCAAGTGCATGAATTTCATGCACCAGACCTCTAGTGATTGAATAACATCACACCATGTGTCTGAACAAAAGAATTTCTTTTTTCTCAGAAAAAGTCAAACTAAAACATAGTATGCTATTTATGACAATAGAAATACGTTATTTAAAAACATAAATAATAAGCCATATTAAGATAGATTCTATTTATAGCAATTAATTTAAGGATATAGCATAACATCAATTATTTTGAATTTGTTTTAAGTAAATTGAGATCAAGTTGGCAATGGAATTCACATCAACCCTTGGCTGAAATTTAATGGCCCGTTGCCTGACTGTGGATGGATATGTACAGTCCCAGACATTTAATCTTGCCCATTTCTTTGTGCAGGTAAAGTATCCTTCCTACTAAAAGAATAATATGCAAATTGACCAACACTCCAACACACAAGGTGGCAGCCCCATGTGGTCAAAGATGGCCATTCTCATGTGGATACAAGATGGCTGCCACAAGATGGCTGGCTGAGGAGGGCATATGGGGGCAACCAGACTTTCAGGAGAGGGCAGTTTGGGGGAACCAAGCCTGCAGGGGAGGGCAGTTGGGGGCAATCAGGCCAGCAGGAGAAGGCAATTAGGGGTTACTAGGCTGGCAAGGGAGGACAGTTAGGGGTTACCAGACCAACAGGGGAGAGCAGTTAGGGCCAACAGGCAAGCAGGGGAGTAGTTAGGAGTCAATCAGGCTAGGAGGGGAGTGGTTAGGGGGTGATCAGGCTGGCAGGCAGAAGCAGTTAGGGGAAATCCAGAAGGCAGGTAGGCAAGCAGTTGGGAGCCAGCAGTCCTGGATTGTGAGAGGGATGTCCAACTCCCCGTTTAGGCCCGATCCCATGGGGGGTTAGACATCCTTCAAGGGGTCCCAGATTGGAGAGGGTGCAGGGTGGGCTGAGGGACAAATTTTGTGCACTGGGCGTCTAGTGAATTGATAAAAATCTCCATATTTTATCAGAATAAAAGAAAAAAAGAGGCATATTGAATATCACCAAATCCATAAGATGAGGTTATTGCATTCTTGTCCCAGTGCTTTGTAAAAAATAGTTACTTTTTTCATCTCAAAGATGTCTCCATAAAGTGTGTCAGTAAACTTCTAAAAAATAATGCATTTTGTGTTGATAGGCCACTAAATTTCCTATCTGTTATTAGTGTTCTGCTGGCCCTATCACACCTTATCAGGTATTTCTTTACTCTAATAAAAATATATTTTAAACATAATATTATCATAGTACTGTTTTTCTGAAACTTCAAGTGTAAATGCTGTACTGTAATATAATGTATGTTCCTAGCCAGTCTAATGCTTTAGAGGTTCAAAATCTTAAATATATAGAATTAACCTAATTCTGACTTATACAATGTAATGTACTAGCACAGTGTATAGATTTTTAAAAAAATGGACAGAGCTGATTTCTATTCAGAGAGAAAGTTAGAGGACACAAGTTTATGTTGAAGATTCTAAGCTCCATAAGAGTAAAGTCCATGTGTACAAAGTCTTGTTTCCACAGGAGCGGCACATAATAGACACTCACTACATCTTTGTTAGATTGTGATGCTGTATTAATGAGAGCCCCCCAAAAAATAAAAAGAATTATAATGCAGTATTTGATACTTAGGTATTATTGATAAATGGTTAATGATACAGTCTTATTTTTGGTCAGAAATGTGCTTTTTTTCCTGAATATGGTATTGGGAAGCAATGAAATATATCAGCATGATGATGGTATAGTCGAATGAAGATGCTATGTTTTTTCTGAAGTAAAAACCACACGTTAAAGCTGACCTTGTCTTGAGAGCAAAAGAGTAGTTGAAATGGGAATAGAAAATCTATGTAGGGGTTTTTGTCATTTAGCATCTACACTAATATAAGAGTAATATGCTAATTAGACCAGGAGACCTAGAGACCTTCTGGACAAAGCCGGGGACTTGGCCAACCTGCAAACCACCCCCAGGTATTTGCCCAGGCCGCCCCACCCCCAGGCATAGGCTGCCCCCTCAACAGCGGGGACCCCCCCCATGGGGCATAGATGGCCTGAAAATGGCCCTCAACCCCTTGCTCAGGCTGCTCTCCCCAGCGGGGACCGTCACCCTCATGGGGGGCCTGGCCAGCCTGCAAATGGCCCTCACCCTCTCACCTAGGCTGGCCACGCCCCCCCAGCAGAGAACCCCACCCCAATGGAAGCATGGCCAGCCTGCAAACAACCTCAGCCCCTGGCTCAGGGTGGCCCCACTAGAGACCACCCTCACCCGGTGGCTGGCCTGCAAACCCACAGCGACCCCTTGCCGAGGCTATCCTGTTCCCCCAAAGGTGACTCCCCACTCCAATCTGAGTGTGGCTGGCCTGCAAACCACTCCAAGCCTCTTTCCCAGGCTGCCCCCCTGTAAGGAGACCCTAACCCTGATCAGGGCCCCCTTCAGGGCAGACCATCCAGCCCCCACCTGTGCACCAGGCCTCTATCTACACTAATGAAAGGGTAATATGCTAAGTAGACCAGATGTCCTTCTGGACAAAGTCATGGTGGCAGGGCCAAGGCAGAGGCAGTTAGGGATAATCAGGCCAGCATGAGAAAGTAGGGCAATAAGATCAGCAGAGGAGAGCAGTTAGGGGAAATAGGCCAAAAGGCAGCTCAGTGGTTAGGAGTCAGCGGTCCTAGATTGCAAGAAGGATGTCCAACTGCCAGTTTAGGCACGATCCTGGACAAATTGATTCTCCTCTAAACCAGCAGTCGGACATCCCCCAAGGGGGGCCCAGATTAGAAAGGGTATAGGCTGGGCTGAGGGACATCCCCCCCCCTCCTGTGTACAAATTTTGTGCACTGAGCCTCTAGTGAAATAATAACAATAATAGATTTTTCAAAGAGTGTTAAGAGAGAATTCTTTTATATTAACAATAGTCACAAATATTTACTTTTTCTCCATTCAGTGGTTGGAACACTACTTTCTTATTCAGGAAGCTGCACAAGATATATGTGGCATTTGAAGTCCTACATGGTAGTAGGATACTTTCTCGTTTCTAGGTAATTTCTACTAATGCAGATATCAATTATGCTTTCACACTTTTCAATATCTCGCCCTTGTGTGTTATGGGTAGTGCAGATTGGTTTTGGTTTATAGCCTTTGTTAATGCATTTGCAGATTGCATTGAAAGAGTCTGAGAAAATTACTCCATACATCAGCATCGACAGTACAAATTGTGTTTTCTTTTTTCTTTTTTAAAAAGTCTACTCACTGTGCTAGTATATTACATTGTATAAGTCAGAAAAAAAGTGACTAATGTTGGTCCTGGAAAGTTGTAGGGTTGGATATATATATTTATATTTATATATATATATATATTTTTTTAAAGGGTTTTTTTTTAATATTTTGATTTTTCACAGAGAGGAAGAAAGAGGGATAGAGTGTTAGAAACATCGATGAGAGAGAAACATCGATCAGCTCTGCCTCTTGCACACCCCTTACTGGGGATGTGCCCGCAACCAAGGTACATGCCCTTGACCGGATTCGAACCCGGGACCTTTCAGTCTGCAGGCCGATGCTCTATCTACTTAGCCAAACCGGTTTCAGCAAATATTTAATGCTTCTCAAAATTGGGCAACAGAAAGGGTAAATAAAATAGAATATGAAAACAAATGTACACTCCCTTGTCCTACTATCCAGATCTGGAAATATATGCAACTTGATAATAAATTTAGCATACTTATAAAATTAATGAAATTAAAATATTTCCTATTCATCTAATGCTATTCTATAGCTAATGAACCTTGAATTAAATTTTATTTATATAGATGTGCTGTGAAGATTATACAACTTGGTTAATTAGTAATAGCTATAATAGATGTTTCTTTAAGAAGTTCTAAGGTAACATTTCACAAGTAACAATAATTTAGAGCCAACTATATTATCAAAATAATGGTTTTCTTCTTTACTCAGTCATGTGTAAAATAGTAACCTTAATAGAATTTTATTAGGTGTATCGATTAATAACGCAGATTTTGTAAACAAAGAAAACAGGATAATTTCAACAGAAACATCAAAACTGCTTTATTTAAAGTATGAAAGAGAAAAAAGCGGGATAGTATATAATAAGAACAATCTGCTATTGGAATTCCTACTCATGGGAAATATTAAAGTCTACACATTTCCCTCATCTTTCTTTTTCCTCCTTCACTTTTTTTATTAAGGTATTATATGTGTACATATCTAACCATTGCCCCCCTCCCACTATATGCCCTCCCTCCCCATAGTTTTTCCTCCATTGGTTATGCTTATTTGCATGCATACAAGTCCTTTGGTTGATCTCTTACTCTCCCCATATCTCTCTACCCTCCCTGCTGTAATTTGACAGTCTTTTTGTTGCTTTACTGTCTCTGTATCCATCTTTTGTTCATCAGTTTACAATGTTCTTTATTATTCATAAATGAGTGAGATCATGTTGTGTTTTTCTTTCATTGACTGGCTTATTTCAGATAATTGTGGATACTGTCCCAATAGAACTTTTTTTGTTTTGAACTAAACTATAAAGAGACCCAATTTTCTACTTCTTCCTATGTTTTGAAGTGCTGCTCAGAAAGTGCATGTGCCATCTATTAGAATAAGTGGTAATCCAAAAGAGCAACGCTGGTGAATAAGGCGGGTGTCTTAATACTTCCCAAGCAAGATCTTTTAACTTGAGTTTAACTGGTTTTGAAGTGTATGATGTTGTGCCATCATGAAGTGAATTAATTTGCCGTGTCTTCTGCACATTCTGGTGGTTTCATGATCAAAGTGTGGTTCAAATTGATTATTTGTTGTCAGTAGTGATCAGTATTAATGTTTCCACCTGGTTTTAGAAGCTCACAATACACCACACCTCACTGATCCCACCAAACTCAGAGCATTGTCTTCTTTCTGAAGCAATTTGGCCTTCCAGTCAATGTTGATGGATCACCTGGATCAACCCATGATTTTGTGCATTTGGGATTCTCAAAATAAATCTGCTTTTCATCACCAGTCACAATTAGATGTGAAAAAGACTTTCTTTAGTGTGTTGAAGCAACATTTTACTATGACCTTTAGGTTTTCCATTAGTCTTTAGTTCAGTGGATGTGGCACCCATTTTCCTTCCTTTAAAATCTTTCCCATTGCTTTTAAATTATTGGAAATTGTTTTCTGAGCAACATTTAATCTTTCTGCAAGTTGTTTTTGAGTTTGAGATGTATTTTCATCCAATAATGCTTGCAATTGTTGATCTTCAAACTTTTTTGGTTGACCTGGACATTCTTTGTCTTTCACATCAAGATCATCACTTTTAAAGCATTTAAACCAGCATTCACAAGTATCTTGAGATGGAGCATGTTCACCATAAGCTTCCCAAAGTATTCAGTAGCGCTTTTCTTCAAAATAAAGCAATGAATTAAAACTTCCTGCAAATGCTCTTTTTTGGCACGAAATTTGACATTTTTAAGTGTAAAAATATCTATGATGTTAACACCTTCAGCAAATTTGACATTTGAAGATTTTTTTTTATTGTTGTTGTTTGTTTGTTTTTAATATATTTTATTGATTTTTTACAGAGAGGAAGTGAGAGGGATAGAGAGAAACATCGATGAGAGAGAAACATCGATCAGCTGTTTCTTGCACACTCCCTACTGGGGATATGCCCAGAACCATGGTACATGCCCTTGACCGGAATCAAACCCAGGACCTTTCAGTCTGAAGGCCGACACTCTATTCACTGAGCCAAACCGGTTTCGGCTGACACATGAAATTTTGAAGCTTGTTGTCAATACAACAAAATAGCATACCTATCAAATTACATATATATCAACATATAACTACATCTATTGAAAAAAATCCACATTTTTAACCAGGTCACCTAGTACAATGTTTCTAACCACTGTATAGTATAAATTCTAATACATTTAAGTGCCACTGTGTTCAATTTTTGTGTCAGGCTTGCTTCACTATCTATACTTTTATTTTTTCCTCTTGGATCTAGGTTGTCAGTACCATATAGAAGGAAATATATGAAATTTTGTGATTTTAAATCAGGCAATGTCTTTCTCTTGAATGTGTAATGAATTTTAGTATTAAAAACACTTCATATATAGTAACCTTAATAGAATTTTACTAGGTGTGTACCATATATGTCATACTATATATGAAAGAAACAAAAATGTTATACACTTAATATACTTTTAAAAAATTGCCTTACAATAGTTTGTAGCACAAAGTTAAGTCGACCATTACCTAATCAAAAGAAAATTACCAATACTGCTTTCCTACAATGATCCTCTGTGCTCAGTGGGTTGATTGGGTCTTTCATGTTAACTTATTTTCTTGGCACTTGCTTCTCTTTAATAAAGGAATGTCACATAGAAATAACCTATTAAGATTCTGGGTAATTTGTTGCAGTTTATCAGAACACTCAGGAGAATTTTACATTTTTGGCTTGAATATCCTTAATTAACCAAGTCAGTTAGCTCTTACTCCCCGTTAAGGTGACAATCCTTGTTGGTTCTCTGTTGTGTAGCTTTCATATTAAATACATCATACAATTAACCCTCACTCTTTCTCTTAGTCCCTGAAAGTGAATGAGTGCATAATGGGCAAGAGAAAAAGGTATAATGGGTAGCAGAACTTCCATTATCATGGGGTTAGACAACACAAACAGACTTTATCATAATGTGCTAAGTATTGTGATAAAGGTATGAATTGGCTTTTTATGGACAGGGACCTTTTATTCTACTTCTTGTATTCTACACAGCAAGAAGAATAGTATTATAAAAACTTAAAAACATTTGTGTGATTTGCCTAGTAGAAGGATAGAATTGTGGCTTCTCTTGGGGCCACCTCTAATGTATTGACAATAAGACTGGGATTGTACCCAATTAGAAAATGGTCTATGCATCCCATCAGCCTCTGCCATCAAGTTCACTCTTCTCAACATAATTAACATTTACATTTTTAAAAATATATTTTATTGATATTTTACAGAGAGGAAGGGAGAGGGATAGAGAGCCAGAAACGTCGATGAGAGAGAAACATCGACCAGCCGCCTCTTGCACACCCCCCACTAGGGATGTGCCCGCAACCAATGTACATGCCCTTGATTGGAATCGAACCCGGGACCTTTCAGTCTGCAGACTGACGCTCTACCACTGAGCCAAACCGGTTTTGGCAACATTTACAGTTTTTAATTATGTTGACAATATAGTCCATGTTATGATTGCTAGGAAAATTAGAAACCTACATGGTAGATATCACAAAGTCTCCATTAAAGTCATTAAAGTGAATTATTATGACTGTTTTCTAATTTTTCCTATACCAAGGATATGGAAGTGACTATGATAAAATCAGTTCCTTTTCAAAAAGATATGACCTCAGACTATATCTAAAGAGGACATTACAATGCTAGTGGAGTCTATGGCAAATACTCAAATGACACCATTAAGAAATAGTAAAAATTAACTTGCTTTAATAAGCAATTACCAAATAATTTTAATTTCATATTGAAGCTTGTCCTCTTCAGTTGAGTTTTCTGTCAGAGGGTCAATCCTCAGGCCCTTATACCCCCTGCCTAGAGTCCTACATCCAAGGAAATTTGTCTGTTCTAAGGAATTAGTCCTAAGCAATTCATCTTGATTATATTCTTTTTGTCAGTGAAAATTAGCTGCCATTCACATTAGACACCTAAAGGATCAAAAATAGAAGCTGAGAAAACAGCTCACCCATGTTATTGCCTCACTTAAACTGCTGTTTTCCTGTTCATTGTATCATTTCATGGGTGAAATGAGAATCTTTTGCGCACACACAAGTAAAATAGTGTCAAATTTTTGAGTGAACTTTTATTGAAATATCCCCTAAATTTATAATGCTAGAGCACTCAACTACTTTCTCTACTGAAAAATTTAGTGTGATAAATATACATTCACCATATAATTTGGTGGATATTCACCATGTGTCTAAATATATTTAGGCTTGGTTGTGTTGTGTGTGTTTTTTTGTTGTTTGTTTTTTTTGTTTTTAAAATAATAGTTTACTGATTTTCAAAGAGAGGGGAAAGAAGGAGAGTGAAACATCAATCAGCTGCCTCCAGCACAAACCCCACCAAGGACAGAGCCTGAACTCCGGCATGTGCCCTGACCTACAATCCAACAGACAGCGCATGAGTGCACAAGACAAGACCCAACCAACTAAGCCACACCAGCCAGTGACTATTTAGGGTTTTAAAACATCTATGAATTCTTTGAATAAACCATTTAATTTAGATTTTTTATAGGATTCCACTTATGGTCATTTTCAGAAAAATAATTATTTTATCAGAATTAGGTGGATGTTCCTTACTTATGGCAAGCATCTTTTTTTTTCCTTTTTTTGTGGTCTTTTCTATTTATCTATTTGTTTTCATTCATTGTTAGGGGAATCTAAAGTCTAGTGTTTTCTAATGATGACTTCATATATAATCTCTTTCGGAATGGAAATCACATTCTATTCTTTGAGATTCTTACCATTTCCAATCCCCACACATCTAAATCTAAAAACTAGCTTTTAAAATGTGTTTTCTCCAAAGTAAAGTTGTTTGTTTGTTTGACTTTTAGAGCTTTTACAATTAAGGAAGTGCTATTTATTTAAAGAGTTAAGAGTGTGGCTGTTTGAGTTAAGATAGACTGTCCTGTTTTCAAGTCATCCCATTATCATATTTTAGCCATTCCCCTTTTATAAATATCTTAACTTAGATATTTGCTCAGATTTTGTTGACCCCAATTAAGAGAAAATGTATCTCTAGACTTCTATAGCCATACAGTTTTATTTTCTGCTTAAAATAATTCTATATGAACTATGTAGATGATTGGAGTTAAAATATTATGACAAATGTTGTATGCTTCTTATAAACATATCCTGAAGATAATCCCACAATGTTAAATTCTCTTATGTAGATGAAACTATTGTATCGGTCTGGTAATCTTTGCTTAACATAGGCATAACAATAGTCAGTTAAACGTTCCATAAGTACTGATGAATTTCTAAATGGTTGCATGTTGAATATTTCTTAAAAAGGCCTCTATTTATTTATTTATTTATTTATTTATTTATTTATTTATTTATTTTTATTAAGGTATTATATGTGTACATAGCTTACCATTGCCCCCCTACCTCCTATTCATGCCCTCCCTCCCCAGAGTTCTGTGTTCGTTGGTTGTACTTATATTCATGCATACCAGTCCTTCGGTTGTTCTCTTCTCTCCCCCCAGGTCTCCTTCCTCTCCCCCCTGTCATTTGACAATCTGCTTGTTTTATAGTGACTATATCACGACCACACGAATAGAGTCCGCTCCTCCTTAGGTTCACACCGCCCCTACCACTGGGTCCCACTGCCTCCCCTGGGACACACGGCTCACCCGGGGCACACGGCCTCCTGGGATATGGGGCTCACCCGGGACACCCGGTCACGGCTCACCCAGGGCACATGGCCCCCTGGGACACACGGCTAACCAGGGGCACATGGAAAGGCTCCTATTTTAAGGCTTTTTGTTCCTCTAAGATTAGATATATAAATTACTTTAAGAAATCAAAGATACCTCCATAAACCAGTTAATCCAGTCTTTTCCCTTAGGTTAGTATTATTACCCCCTTTACAAATAAAGCAATTAACATGCAGAAAACTTATTTTAATTGCTTCAGGTGATGCACATCTAATAAGTAGTGAAAGAATGTCTAGAAAATATGGGTTTTCTATCTTATTAAAGTCAGTTCAATTACTACAGAGACTTTATTGCAAGGGGAAACTGGGTTCAAATTCAGAAGAGCTGAGTCTAGATCCTGGTTCCACTACTTACCAACTCTAAAGAATTTGAAAACTGAGTCTATTCAAATGTAAACAGAGATTTGACACCTACTTCACCATGCCCCATGAAGTTGAATGAGATAAATATATGCAATCTGCTGAAATCAGCTTAGTAAATGACAGTGTACATTAATTTTTAGTCATGTTGCTTCTCAAAATTTAGGCATTTAAGCTCCCAGAGTGAATCTTGGGAGAGGGCAGTTTTCATGTGAAGGTAAAGATCCTAGACACCTTTGAACCAATCTGTATAGATGTTCATATTTGTACACTCTTTTTTAAAAATATATTTTATTGAGTTTTACAGAGAGGAAGAGAGAGGGATAGAGAGTTAGAAACATCGATGAGAGAGACACATCGATTAGCTGCCTTTTGCACACCCCCTACTGGGGATGTGCCCGCAACCAAGGTACATGCCCTTTACCAGAATCGAACCCAGGACCTTTTAGTCTGTAGGCCGACGCTCTATCCACTGAGCCAAACCGGTTTCTACTGTACACTCTTTTTATTTGCCAGTAAGAAAGACAGAGATGATATCTGAAGAATAGGTGTTACATGAGAAATAAGTGTAACATAAAAATTTTAAGTTTATCTTGACATTGTTCCCCAAATAGATGTTAATAGAGGAAACGGAAGACCACTTCTTGGCTATGGTTTAGTCCTGGCTGCCCTGAACTTTTCATGGTGGTAAACTCAACTTGTAGTATAGTAAAGCACTAAAGTTGAACCAGTCAGCACAGAACCACAAAGGTCTCCTTCCATATCCCAACACCCCACTTATTTTTTCAAAGTCACTTTGCAGAGCTTGAATTTGCTGAAAAACAAGGCTTAAGTAAATCCTTTTTACTCCTTCAACCAGAATTCTGTATAAAGAACTAATGTCCCACTCTCCCCAATGATTGAGAAGGCTGAGTCAACTCATTTCTATTTCTTGTCATTTTACTAACAACCTCTGTCCTGTTAGGAAATGTGCCATTTTTACAGCTACCATGCAGCCTTTTATTTATTTATTTATTTACTTACTTACTTACTTACTTACTTATTTATTTAATAATTACCCTATGAAATTTTTCCATTGATTTTTAGAGAGTGGAAGAGAAAGGAACATAGAGAAACATTGATGTGACCACATCAATGGACCAAAATACATTGATTGGTTGCCTTCTGCATGAGCCCCACCGAGGCCGGGGAGGAGGCTGCAACTGAGGTACATGCCCTTGACCAGAATCAAACCTGGGACCCTTTGGTTCACAAGCTGACATTTATCCACTGAGCCAAACTGGGTAGGTCCTCTGGAGCTGTTTTAAAGGCCTTTGTTTGGCTTTTCCTTTTTACAAAGCCAGAAATTATGCATGCATCTATTTTATCTAAATATTCTTCACAGTCTCTGATTGTTGGAGTCTTAGAATCTCTATAGAAATCAAAACCCTTTGAAAATAGTCCAGTCCTTTTGTTTTCTCTCTCTCTTGTGCAGTCCTCCCTTGTTACCCACAGAGACACTAATTTTTCCATCTCTTTCCCTCCAACTTTCTTAGAGGGATATTGCCACAAATAGTCTTGATTTGAACACAGAATTATAAAAAACATTGTGCTGTGTTCTGACAAAGCTGAAAAACAGTGGTTCCTACTCATCTTTGCAATGAACCAGACTGAAATGGCAAACTGACTTCAAATTAGAGTTTCAGGAACCTTTAAGGATAATTGAATAGAACTTCCTAGTTATTGTTTTTTAAATATATGTCTAGGGTAATGGGATGATATGATGAAAGAAAATCAGGAGCTTCGTAAGAGTCCCAAGGTCATCAACTATGCTTGATGTCCAAGAAGTCATTTTGGGCAGCTGACAATTAGCATTCTGGTTCATTTTCTGAGCACAGAGTATATCCTGTTCATCTCCATGGTGAGATGAGCATTGTTGAGCATTTACTCATTTTAAGCGCTACCTATTGTAGGGAAATACAAATTATAGAGCATAACCTCCTCTAGTTTTTAATTTAAAATCAGCACAGATGTGTTTGGGGAAAATAATGAGATCGTGTCAAGTGTGGGCTATGTGTCATAGAAAGTAAGTGCTCCTCAAGTTAGTAGGAGACAAAACACAGAAGGAAGCCAATGTTGATTATTGTCAGCTTCATGGAGGGGTCGGCAATTGTGCCTAGTGGGTCTTGAGTTATGTTCCATGAATTTAGCTCATGGAACTAAATATGGATCTTATGAGCTTCTCAACGTTCTCTTCTCTAAGCTGGGAAGTGCCCATTCTACAGCTTTCTGTAAAATATCATTTACATAAATTCATGCTGTTTGATGGCTTCTTTTGAGTAATCCTTACCACTGTTCACCTGGGAACGCTAGATGTGGAAGCAGGGAGTGTGTAGAGTCACTTTGGTAGTAATAAAAAGTACAGATAAAGATTTCTATACCTGAATGCCTGCCTGAATACTACACACAATTGTCACTTTGTACATACCAAAACCATAAATCACCTTTTGTGTTCTCTCATTTATATTAAAGTCCTTTCAATGGGATTTATATCCCATTACTTGAATCAATGCATTGCTCTTGTATTCATCTTTTCTATTTCTCTCCCATTTCTCTTCATTTAAAACTCATATCAGGCTATTCTCTTCTATAAAAATGTTCACAGTTGCCCATTTTAATAAACAGAACCCATTACAGACATACTGAGAGCTGGAAGGCACCTTAGCAAATCGCTTGTTTCCACTCTCTCATTTCACAGCTGACAAAATTGAGGTCAAAATAGATTAAATGATTTGCCTAAAGTCACAGGCCGACTAGGATGATATGACACTAAATTTTACTTTTGCTGATATATAATAGTATTCATTCAATATTCATTTATGTGGCAGGTGCTATTCTAGGGGCTGGAGGCTAGAGAGGCCCCCCATAGACATAATCCTGCTCCTGTCAACCGTGCTTCTGCAGCATTCTTCTCCCTTAGCTGTGGCTTTCTGCTAAACCTTTTCATTTTATTATATAGTTTTATTTCCTCATGCTTTGGTAGTGTCCTTATCTTCACTCAGTGCCAATTCACTTCCCCAAGCTTCTCACTTAAGTCCCATCATTCTTTTCAAGATACAGACTGGCTCTCTTGACTTAGTGTCATTCTGCCTCAATATCCGCCGCCCTGTTCTAAAATAATTATTTTGAGTATAATGAAAATGTTAAACATGGTTGAACCCAGTATGTGATTATTATAATTCCAACTGCCAACAAATGTTTTTGTATGTTTTGACTTGGATAATAAAGTGTCACAACAGAGAAATGAGCAGACCTTTAATCCTGCCCTTCTTTTCAATCTTGGTTGGTAAATGTTTGCTTCTAGCATAACGAGTACAGGCTTGTAGACTTTAGCCTCCTAAATGGCTGTCAAAAGTTATACACAAAAAAGAAAAAATTATTTTCCCTAATTATAAGGCACAATATTTTGGCCTTCTACCTTCCTAACAAGGGGAGTCCATATTCTGTATTACTGTCTTCTTACCAGCAGCATCACAGGTCCCTGCAGTAACTGCATTAACTTATGGAACATTTGTTTGTTTGCTCTATTACTTGATGAATTATTTTCCTTTTACTGCCTAATACCCTCCAATAGTCATCCAGATAAATGTCAGTATCTTTTATAGTTATAGACAGAATGAAACAATCCGGTGCTTAATGAACAAAATAAAAATAGCCACAGTTCAGTGTAATGTTTTGTAGAGATACTGAAAAATGGCAGGTTATTTTTAATTTAAAACATAGTTTTATGGTTTCTTTTTTGGTAATGTTTGTTTTGTTATTTCAAACTGTCATAAAAAGTTGCAAATTAATAAAAGCAGTTTTCCTCTGCCCTTTATCTAGATTAACCAATTGTTTGCATTCTGTTCTATATCATTTTCTCTGTCTCTGTCATAATCCTATATCATAAAAGGGTAATATGCAAATTGGCCCTAACAAAAGAACAACTGGGATTGACCAGTCGCTAAGATGCACACTGACCACCAGGAGGCAGGCGCTCAATGCAGGAGCTTCCCCCTGGTGGTCAGTGCACTCCCACAGGGTGAGCTCCGTTCAGCCACAAGCCAGGCTGACTGCTGAGAACGCAGCGGCAGTGGCAGGAACCTCTGCCTTCTCAGCAGTGCTAAGGATATCTGACTGCTGGCTTAGGCCTGATCCCCTGTGGATCAGGCCTAAGGTTGATATCCGCTGAGGGGTCCAGAACTGCAAGAGGATGAAGGCTGGGCTGAAGGACACCCACAAGTACACAAATATTCATGCACCAGGCCTCTAGTGTGTGTATATATATATATGCATCCTTTTCAAGATACAAACTGGCTCTCTTGACAGTAGATAGATAGATAGATAGATAGGTAGATAGATAGATAGATAGATATAGATATAGATATTAAGTATCATGTAATTACATGTGTGTGTATATATACACAATTCATATATATTTTTCCAAACCATTTGAGAATATATTGGAGACATAGTGTACCTTATCCTAAATACTTTAGCATATCTTTTAGTATATTTCCTAAGAGCAGGACATTCTCCTACATTACACTGAACAGCTGTCAAACACAGACAATTTACCATGGGTTAATCTATAATAATAAAAGCATAATGTGCTAATTAGACTGGACAGCTGAACGACTTTCCGGACCTTCTGTATAAAGCTGCAGTGGGGGCTCACGCAGAGGCAGTTAGGGTGATCAGGCAGGCAGGTGAGTTGCTAGGGGCAGGCAGGCAGGCGTGCAGAGTGGTTAGGGGTGATCAGACAGGCAAGTGAGTGGTTAGGGGCAACCAGGTTGGCAAGCGAGTTGTTAGGGCTGATCAGGCAGATATGTAGAGTGATTAGGGCAATCAGGTAGGCAGGCTAGTGGTTAGGGGCAATCAGGCAGGCAGGCAAGTTGTTGGGGCAGGCAGGCATGCAAAGTGATTAGGGGTGATCAGGGAGGCAGGCAGGCAAGCAGTTAGGAGCCACTGGTCCCAGATTGCGAAAGGGATGTCTGACTGCCAGTTTAGGCTCAATTCAGGATGGGGCCTAAACTGGCAGTCAGACATCCTCCAAGGATCCCAGATTGTGAAATGGTTTGGGCTGGGCTGAGGGGGACCCCTCCCATGTATGAATTTTGTGTACTGGGCCTCTAGTACCATTATATAATTCACATTCCATCTACTGCCTCAATACTGTTATTAATAGCAAATTATTTCTTTCTATTGACCCAGGATCTAATCAAAAATCATGCCATGCATTTAGTTGGCCTGTGATGCACTTTTTGTTTGTTTAAAAGCTTACATTAATGGCCTAGATAGTGTCTCTTTTTAAAGTAACCTCTGCTTGCTGACTGCTGTTCTAAGAATAAGAATTTAAGCCAAAAGATGTCTAAAATAAATCCCTTAGGATTAGTGCTATCTGTGCTGAGGGAATGGCATATCAACTCTGTAACTATGTTCTGACCACAGTTTGGGCATTTCAATAGGGGTGAATCCCGGAAAGAGAAAACTGGAATCTATCAACACTTTGCAGTTTTGAAATTTAAAACTTCAAAGAGAGTTTCTGTTGCCATTTCAGTCTCCTGGGGCTAGTGGGTTTACAAAAGGCGTGTTGCAATGATTCACAGTGCACACTTCAAATCCAATCCTAAATACTAGTAAAGATCTACCTCAGTAGGATATTGGTGAAAACTCAAAATCAATGTATTTTCATCAAAATGAAATCCTTGGGATAGTTAAAGTTTGGATGTAAGTATTAGTTATTTGTCATTCTTGAAAGTAAATCCTCTTTTTAAGAAAAAGCATAGCAGTGCATTTTTAAATGCCCACCATTAAAATGAATGCAAACAAGTGACAAGAAAAAAAAACACACAAAGATTTATAGTATTTAAAATTCCTAAAGCATGCAGTGGTTTGCTTATTCTATAAATAGAATTATGATTTTAGCACTTTGATTTCTGGCAACTGCTGAGCAGCAGTGATACCTAAGTCTCAGCTAATTGTCTTTTTTCTCCATGGCAGGCCTTCTTCTAAAACTGGATAAAAATACCATAACAGAGTCATCAGCTTTATTAACTATGAATACATAGAATGTTTTGTGAAAACTATATAAACTTACCTAAAGAGATTCATGTTTGTTTGTTTATTGTTTCTGTTTTAAGCATTTACTGCACAACCAGTGGGGCTCAATAGTTGAGCATCTACCTGTGAACCAGGAGTTTATGGTTAGACTAGAGGCCTGGTGCATGGATTCATGCACTGGTGGGGGCATGGCCTTCGGTGGTCGCCTGCTGTGGGAGTGCTACTCACACCTGTCAATCCAGCCGCCATGAACCAGCCCTCTGATCAGCTGCTCCCACTATGGGAGCACACTGACCACCAGGGGGCAGTTCCTGCAATGAGCACCTGCCCCCCTGGTGGTCAGTGCACATCATAGCCATTGGTCATTCTGGTTGTTCCACCCTAATAGTTGTTGGGCTTTTATATATATAGATTCCCAGTCAGGGAACATGCCCAAGCTGCAGGCACAATCCAGTTAGGGGCATGCAGGAGGCAGCCGATCAGTGATTCTCTCATCATGATATTTCTATCTCCCTTTCTCATCCTCTCTGAAATCAATAAAAATACATTTTAAAACACAAGAATTGTACAAACATATAAAAGTGCCATGTCTCCATAGCAGCACCTACTGATACCCATTACATTACTGAAAATCCAGATAGATTAGGGAAAGTGCAAAATCATACTGTGCTACCTTCCCTTTTTTTCTCTAAAATAAAGAGAGTTGTTTATACATGAAAGATAGAAATTAGCTACCAGAAAAATACTAAGCACATCTATATTCCGCACATAGTTTAAAAATAAAATCATTGTCTGACCCCTACAGAACAGGCCCATTCTTGCATCCTTGGGACAGATATATATGTGCAAAACCAACATGAAATCAAGTTCCTGAAGATGGCTCATAGGTAAAAAAAAAATAACAACAACAACAACAACAACAACAAAAAACCTGTTTAATCCTTTTACCACATCCCATAGGGAAACCTGCCCCTTGCTAAGCAATAATGTGCCATATATAGAATCTCAGGTGCTCTCTTAGTTTTTAATAGAACTCCTTTGTTTTCCAAATGGGTTTCCCCCCCATATTTCTTGTAAAGAGCTCTGTGTCACATCGTTACCACAATATCTACATCTATAGAATTCTGTTGTAGTTTTTGTTTTAAGAAAAAAAAATGTTCAGTAGACTGAAATTATATATAGAAATCTTACCAAAATTGATTGTGCCTCAAAGTCCTATTTTAAAACTCAGCCAGACAAATCTTAGCACCTTTTTACATTGCTCTTTCTAATGGATTTTAATAGAGAAGAGTTGTGTTTCAAGCAGGAATTAAAATGAAAGAGGAGCTTGGAGGCTTATCCAATGAACAGATGCAATAAATGCGGCTTTGGAGCTGTGGCTGTCAGTTCCGATCTTTTCTGCTGAGTACCTGTGTGAGCCCATCCCCAGAGCTGCTGGCATTAACATGTCCTTGTTTTGCTGAATATAGACATTGTAAGAACTCTGAAAACAGAGCAACATGCCTATTATGAATCTATTTTTATATATTTCATTCTCTCTTGGTTTTCTATTTATCTAAACTTTTTGAAGAGTAAAAATGTTGAGAATTATTAAAACGGTACTGTCTGTAGCACTATAAAAAAATTTATTTGTGGGTTGGTAACTTATCAAACCAAATCAGAAATTCTTGACTCTCTGTTACATTAAAGCAATTCCTGATAGTAACTCTTGGGAAGGACTTAGATTTCTTACTCTATAAACTGAAAGTTGTACTTTTTTTCTGCAATAATGTGAGATTATTTTTCTCCCTAGACCTAATGGACTTATTTTATATATAATCTACTCTCTATCCAGATTGACCTATATGCTAAGTAGCATTAGTTTATATCTAGACACTTTTTTGGGTCTGAAAATATGCATAATATATTGGCATGCTCCAAACTTTAATGAAAATATAAAATTCAAAAGAAATATGATATGTATACGGTTGATTTATAATAATCATATTGATACTCAATATAGAACTAGGCATTAAATTGTATGATTCTTCTTTAATGGTTCTGATAATATAATATTCTCTAACAATGTCTGACTAGGTTAGTGTCATTTCAGTTTTCAAACTGAAAAAATTATAGTATCAAAAGTACAATTAACTTTTCAGAAAATCAGTGTATAAACTACTCACAGAATCTTGATCTCGACCTCTTCAAACCAACTTTAAAAACCCTCTCTATCCAATGGTATATATACATAAATACTATATTGTTATTTGATTTTATGCATTGCAATATTTTTTATATTTTGTTTGTTTTTTATCTCCAACGTGCACTGAGCATGTTTATTTTTTTTAAATATATTTTATTGATATTTTACAGAGAGGAAGGGAGAGACATAGAGAGTTAGAAAACGTCGATGAGAGAGAAACGTCGACCAGCTGCCTCTTGCACACCCCCTACCATAGATGTGCCCGCAACCAATGTACATGCCCTTGACCGGAATTGAACCCGGGACCTTTCAGTCGGCAGACCGACGCTCTACCACTGAGCCAAACCGGGTTCAGCCATTGCAATATTTTTAAATACAAATATTAAATCATAAAATGTATTAATTATATTTATGACAATTTGAAAAGATTCTGAACTATGTGTACTCACCTCACCACTGTTCATCTTGTTTTCTTTTTAGAAAAAAAGAATCTGGAAGAGAGAAAATAGAGACCAAAATACCCTTGATTTCTAACAGAACAGTAAGTACTTTTATGACACAATAATTATACTAGCCCTTGTATATCATTATTCTTTTACATTTTATTCTTTTACATATTATTCTTTTACATAAATATCCACCTTTCTATTTTCTAAAAAAGGAAATGAACATACTAAGGAGGTGGAGCCTTCTATAACTCAATTTTAATTTGTTGGAATAAACTGAAATCGCTTATCCTATAATCCTCTTAGATAAGAGGCCAAGGTAATCTTTGTCTTGCATCTTTGTGGCAGAAAATGTTTATGTTGGTTTCAGCATATCTTTTGACTAGCATTATATCTTTTTAAATTCTAAAGAAAAAAAAGTAATCAGATTTAATCAGAGTGCCTCCCATGTTCTGTGTGATACAAAATTTATTTATTTTGAAAAAAAATCTTTGAAACGGAATCAGTATGCTTGGTGGGTTTATAGGCATTAACTTAGAAATATGAAACACCATCTGCAGGCTTAAAATTTATAGCTTCATCTCACCAGTGCACTTCTTTTCTATCTTCTCACAACCTTACTATGACATATCTTTTCTAATATAGCCATTATTTGATAGTAATACTTCTTTTTCTAAATATGATTCTATTGAACAAATTAAATGCATTCTTTATATCAGTTTTATATAAAATTGGTAACATTATAATGATTTCCTAGATATAAACATTATAAAAGTGAATATGTGAATATCAAATTAATTTTTTTAAAGATAGAAAAGCAAAATCCAATTTGATCCATTTTATATCATTTTTAATGTCATGGTTGTTTTGATGGTTTACAAATGTAGTTCTCTAAAATTAAAAACAAACTTTAATGTAAAATGTCGTGAATTAACAAAATGATAACTATGTAAATATAAAGGTGTGTGATATAGAAGAATTCATAAGTGATTTTTCTAAGGTATCTACAAAGTATACTTATATAATAAAATTCTAGTTTTCAAAACCTGTAATGTAAAGTCACATCTTAGTATAAATGGATAAACATAATTAATCAACACTATGATGCTATACATTGCACTTAAGCACTCTACCTCACTTGGTGCTGTAGTTATGGATGTCATACACTTTACATTTTTAAAACTGAGATTTATAAGATCCAAATTTTTCAAAAATTGTTCCTTATTTTGAAAATTAAATATGTAAAATGCTGTTTTGAAATGACAGAGCAGGTTATGAATAAGTTTACATAGTTCTGGATATAAGAAAGATAATTTAAGAAACAGATTTCCTTGTCCTGTAAAAAAAAAAAAAGAAAGAAAGAAAGGAAGGAAGGAAGGAAAGAAGGAAGGAAGGAAGGAAGGAAGGAAGGAAGGAAGGAAAGAAGGAAGAAAGGGAGGAAAGCTCCGCCTATCTGAATAAATTGCAAGATATGAAATAAATGAGAAATTTTTGACATTTTTTTCAACATCTTACTGACCAGAGGTTTAACGACTCTCAACACCTGGCAATTGTCCTATAAGAAGAGACAATTTTAAGAGCTACTAGGCTCTCTTAAAGTTTTTAAACATAATTTTAATTCTGTATATTACTCATTGTAAAAAGGTTAGATTTTTTTTTAAATGATACAACATTTAATCTCTTTATATAAGAGCCAGATATCTATCTTATGCCTCCCAATTTCTTAGTATCTTATAATTTCACTATGAAAAGCCATCAGTGACCATTTTTTAATCTGATTTATTTGTTATTTGGTCCGTTATTTAGGTATTATACATACGTTATTTGATTTGAATTGCAATTTTCATAATTACATTGACGTTTTATTTAGTATGGCAAACTCTGGCGGGAACTGATTCCAGTAATGAGAGCTGCTCATTGTAATAATACCAGAGAAAATAATGTACATGTTTTTATTGGTGCATTTGTTGTTTGGGACAGTTTTTCCTTTCAGGCTTTAATTGTCCTTATTGTTTTGTTTTGTTTTTTTAATTTATCACTGAAAATATTACAGATGCCCCCCCCCCTTTTTTTGCCATTGACTCCCTACACCCTGCACTTGCACCTGTCCCTCCCAGATTTTCTCTAATTTATCAACTATATACTAAATCACTCATAAATAACTCTAAGGAAAAATGGCTCTTAATTCAAGCTCAAATAATAAAAAAGAATAATTTATTCTTTAAAAAATTATTAAATGTTTAGGAAGAGAAATACTCTGAATTAAAATGATACTGTCAAAACATAAGTATCTTAATGTATGTCTTGGCATTCAAAGAATTCATGAATTAGAGGTGTCAGGACATGGGATGAAGCTTGATGTAAGGTGAGAACATTAGATAATACAGGGACTATTTATCTTTCTCATCTATAGAATATATGCTTGTGTTATAAGCCCATGAATAATAAGTGACATTTTACTATTTGTATTTGAATCAAATATAACTGAAATATTTTTGCCATAGAAATCCATAAAAATCTCCTATAATTTTCACTTAAAGCCCCATAGATGTAAAATGACTTGGATAGTTAATTAAAATACTACTGAAGATCTTTGGAACACACTGAATAAATGTCACAAAAATATTTGTGCCTAAGAAAGTTAAGGCAAATAAGGAAAGATAAGAAAAGAACCTTTGGAAATTTTATCTTGAAATATTTTTTCTATTCAATTTCTGAACCCTCAATGGTACTTTTAAGAACTCCCTGGGTCCTCTCTCTATAGATTATGAATACGCTAGATGGGTGGTTGGCAAACTCATTAGTCAACAGAGCCAAATATCAACAGTATAACGATTGAAATTTCTTTTGAGAGCCAAATTTTTAAACTTAAACTTCTTCTAATGACACTTCAAGATAGACTCGCCCAGGCCATGGTATTTTGTGGAAGAGCCACACTCAAGGGGCCAAAGAGCTGCATGTGGCTCGCAAGCCACAATTTGCCAACCAGGGCACTAGATAATAACAAAGAAGATACACTTAAAAAAAACATTCAGAAGCTCAATAGTGCTTCTTAGAAACTATTCATATTATCCTAGATTTGTTAAACCCCCTTAAATACTTCTGGCAGTTGATATCCTCACTCAAAGCATGACTATGATTAACAATCTCACTTTCCTGACAACCAAATAGAAAAAGAAGTATTCGGTAAGAAAGGTCCTAATGGAAAGCAAATTTTAACTAGGGAAGTGTTTTGTGGTGCATTGGAAAATAACTATTATTTGCAAATGCTCCTCAGAAATTTAATATAATCAAACCTTTCTCTATTTGAAGTAAAAAGTCCTTATAATAAAAAAGTATAGATGTCTATATATTTAATAGTAGCATAGAGCTAGGAAAACATTATCAAGTCTAATAGTCTCATTTTCTAGATATTATCTCCTTTAATATCCTTATTTATAGAGGGGATGCCATTGTAATAACCTGGTTATTATTTAACAGGAAAGGAGTGAAAGGGGAGACCAAATAACATAGGCATGCTATTCATACAGCTTTGTGGAAAAGCCACATTTAACACTGTCCAAGCCTGCTCCCCACTGATTGATGGGGGAAGGGAGTTGACAGAAGAAGTTTAGACACAAGCCCCATAAGATCTGAGTCACATGGGAAGGTGCCTACCTATCTACCTGTCAATCACACCTGAAAGTGGCCAAATATATAAAACCTCCAAACAGCAGTTCTTGCTCTCCTCCCTCGTGGGACTCCTGTGGTAGGAAGATGTGTTCCTCCGTGCCTACATGGCTCACGGCCGTGTTGGACTCCACACATGCACTGATGGACTTTAATTAGCTGAAATACTGAACTACCCCTGGATACAACATGCCATGGGAACTCTGGGCACTGGCCTTGCTTCCGCCTTGCTGAACTCCCAGCTGCCCCTCTTTTTAGGACTAGCTTCGGGGAAGTGAGACATTGGAAACTGAAGACTGTAACTCCATGCCAATAAAACCTTTCACACCCCATCCTTCCGTGTGAGTCTTAGAAAATTAGTTTTCTGAAGATACCGCAAAAACCTCATTCCCACTCGTGTCTGGGAAATCTGGCCCATCAATTCCTCCGGCATTAGAGGGACAGATAAGTCAAGTCATTTATGCTAGCTCTCAATAGCTAATGGCAGATCAAGAGAAATCTGGCTTGACTAACGACTCTCTATTTCTTCTATCTGCCATATAAACTGAAAGTGCTTATATTAAAAATGGGGGATCTTGAATTGGTTCAAGAAGACTCTTAAAATTAAAACTTCTTCCAACCAAAACTCCAATTAAATTTTATATCAACAACTCTGCCTAATCTCGACCTGCCCAAAACCTTATGTAGACATAGCTCATTAGGATGATGTTTATAGTAGAAAGAATTATTATATTACACACATAATATAGAGAGAGAGAATGAGTTAGGGAATCTGAGGCTGGGCTTTGTCCAACTTTATTTCTGATAGGGAAGAGTCCAATAGCATAGGGAAAAGTGATAACATATAAGGTCACACACCTACTAAAACACTGTATAAATAATTATTATAATAATAATAACACATAATAATATATAATAATGAGTGGGACTTGACCAATCACCTATTGAAAGACACTTTGGTCGTTCCTGCGTCTTGGCCACTATAAATAATTATGCAATAAACATGGGGGTACATATATCTTTGCAAATTAATGTTTTCTAAATTTTCAGGTAGATATCCAGAAGATGGGTTGCTGTGTCATATGGTAACTCTATTCTTAATTTTTTGAGGATCCTCTATAATGTTTTCCATTGTGGCTATATCAATTTACATTCCTACCAGCAATGAATGAGGGTTTCTTTTTCTCCACAACCTCTCCAACACTTGTTATTGCTTGTCTCGATAATAGCCATTCTAACAGGTGTGAGGTGGTATCTCATTGTAGTATTGCTAGCTAGTGAAGCTAAGCATCTTTTCATATACCCATTGGCCATTTGTATGTCTTCTCGGGAGAACTGACTGTTCATTTCCTCTGATGCTTGGTTAAAGAAGATGTGGTACATATTACAATGGAATGCTACTCAGCCACAAGAACAGACGAAATATTGCCATTTGCAATAATACGGATGGATCTTGAGAATATCATGCTAAGTGAAATAAGTCAGACAGAAAAAGTTAAAAACCATATGATTTCACACATATGTAGAATATGAGACTAAAAGCAACAAATGACCAAACAAACCAAACTCATAGACACAGACAACAACAATACGATGATTGCCAAAGGAACTGGGATTGGGGCTAATAAAGGGGATCAAATATATGTTGATGGAAGATTTGACTTTAGGTGGTAAATACACAATGCAATATACAGATGATGTATAATAGGATTTTACACTTGAAACCTGTATAATTTTATTAACCAATGTTCCCTCATACATTTGATTTAAGAAAAATTAAAAGGAAGACTTGAAATATTTTGACAGTCTTCATGACCCATAAATTAAGCTGAATCAGTATGCATTTTGTTGTGAAGGGTACCAAAAGACCTTCTACCCTATAAGGAAAGTACTTCCTTTGGGATCAAAATAGGATTATTTTCTTCAGATTAAATCAACCTAACAACACTATAAAATGAATAAATTTTCGGAAATAAATTACATCCAACACATGTTATTGCATGCATCATTTTAAAGAACAGCTTTATATCAGTGCATGGCAAAATAATACTCTCTCCTTTAAAATTGAATAAAATTTGGTATGTGGTATCTGAAATTAAAATCACAAAATTATTTTTAGCAAGGAAACCTCAAACAACAAAAAATTATTAATTGTGCTGCTCTTTCCCTCAAGATAAATATTTTTTTAACTTTTATCCTTATTTTAGTATTTCAATGATTTTTTGTTGAGAAATTTCATGTCCACCATTTTCACTTGGCTTTATTGTTTTAGTTCTTCTTTTGCAAGTACTGTAAAAATACATTTATAATACCTAGGTGGAATATCAATACTAACACCAATCCCTGTTTTAATGCCAAATCTTGTTCTGCCTTTAAAAATAAGTGTATCCCAATCTTAATAATAACTATTTCTGTATCAGCAAATATATAATTTATGGTAAACACCATTTTTTTTCTTACCTCAAACTTTAATCCTTACATGAACTACAAACAAGTTTCTTTCCTATTTTAAAATATGAGAAAGCTGGTTCAGCATATGCTCCATTGTACATTTAAGCAATTTATGTTCCCTGTTCTATTGTTGTTATAAATTGCTTCACCCTGCTATTGCTTTCAGAAGAATCCTGGCAAAGCCTGTGAACTGGTACAAGATGTTGGAGAGTGAGAAAATAATACCTCTAAACAAATGATCAAACTGCATTGGTTTGCTAATTCAATGACCCCCAAAGTGATATTATATAAAATTTCAATAGTCTGACATGTATTTTAACAATAATTCTTAGCAGCATTTTTGTAAGTTGCTCAGGGTTTTTGCTTTATCCATTTGAGCTTTGTGTTTAGCAGTGATACAATTTGCTCTAACATCTCCTGGTACTTGTTTTTTATTAGGTATGTAATATTTGAACTATGAAGGATTTAGTCTTGGATTTTCCTTTTCTTTTGGATTTTATTATTGTCAATGTTTCACAAGTGGCAAAGTCAACTTTGTCATTAAGTGAGACGACTGAAATAATACGAAAAAATATAGGCAGCCCCCAACCTAGGGGAGAGATATGTTTTCTTTCCATTTCAGAAGGCGGATATTTCCTCAGCATGGTTACCCCAATAAACCCATAAAGACCCAGTCTGAGCTGAACCACAGTATCTGCAGCATTGGGGATGGGGACGGGATGCTGAGAGGGAGACAGGAACAAAATGTTTCTCCATTTTTCCTGACACACTCAGTCAACCCAGGCCAACACGTGAAAAATAAGTAAAGCTGGCTTTCCATGACTTTCCCTCTCTTTCTAGCCTTTGCTTTTTCCTGATGTGATTCAGCTTCCTGTCTGATAATTCTCAAGCTGATGTTTCTTTAAAGTTGTTTTGGCTTCAAATACCCCAATCGCACTTTTCTCTTGATCAAAATGCCTCAGAGGGAGAAAACATCTAGGAAAAAAGTAATGGGGTCCGGTACTCACACCCACCCTCTCTCCTGTCTGCTCCTCCACCCGCAATCCACACATTCTCAACCCAAATAAGCAAATGGCATCAGGGATGTGGGCTGGTGAGGCCCTGCAGTGAGGTGCCTAGGCAGCATGCCTGATCCTGGGGCCAGGGGCCACCGGCCAGGGAGGCAGCATTCCTGCCCTGCCTTTGCGGTGTTGTACTTCTTTCTGATCACCCACGTAGGAGCCCAGAATTTATTCATTTTTTTAATATATTTTATTGATTTTTCACAGAGAGGAAGAGAGAGGGATAGAGAGTTAGAAACATCGATGAGAGAGACTCATTGATCAGCTGCCTCTTGCACACCCTCCACTGGGGATGTGCCCACAACCAAGGTACATGCCCTTGACCGGAATTGAACCTGGAACCTTTCAGTCCCCAGGCCGACGCTCTATCCACTGAGCCAAACCGGTTTCGGCGCCCAGAATTTATTTATTTTCACACCACAAGCTTCCCCAGTGGTTCTTGTGAGGCTCCTGATAGAAGCTTGTGTCAATGAGGTGGAGTAGCCTACGCTTACCAGCTTTCTTCTCCTGTAATGTAAATTACATAAAGGGCTTGACTAAATAACACTAGTTATCTACATTTTGATTTTTTATAGTTTTTAAATACCCAAATTATAGAAGCATGGCTTCACGAAGTAAACACTTGTGTCACCTCGATATAAAGAAAATTATTTCATTTGTACCATCGCCTTGGTTCAGACTGCCATAGGCTGGGTGGCTCATAAACAATAGGCATGAATTTTCACTGTTCTGGAGACTAGAAGCCTGTGCCCGGAGTGCCAGCAGGCTGTTCTGGTGGGGGTCCTCATCCATGACAGACTCTCACTTTACCCTCACTTGCAGAAAGAAGGCAGGAGGGCTCTCTGGGGTCCCTTTTTCTATAGACACTAACCCTAAAGGCTCCGTTCTCATGAACTAGCCACCCTTCAAAGCCCCGCCTCCTAATACCATCACATCGAGTGTTAGGATTTCAAAGTCATGTTGACCTTTTTAAAATTTTGGTAAAATATACATAACACAAAATTTACTGTTTTAACCATTTAAAGAGATATTCGTACATTCTTACAATTGTACAACCTTTAGAACTTTTCCATCTTCCCAAACCGAAACTCCATTTCCATTAAACACCAACTCCCCATCCCCTCTCCCACAGCCCTGGAAACTACCATTCTACTTTCAGTCTACTTGAACACTTTTGGGTACCTCATATAAGTGAAATGATGCAGTATTTGTCCTGTGTCTGACCTATTTTACTTAGCATGATGTCTTCAAGGTTACAGCGTGGATCAGAAAATCCATCCTCTTTATGGCTAAATGATATTCCATTGTGTGTGTGTGTGTATAAAATAGTTGTCTGAAATAGAATCTTTTTGCAGTTCCCTAACTAAAGATGCAAATATAGAAATCCAATGAGTTTGTGGCTTTGAGGACATGTCTTTTTTTATATTATAAACCCAAAAATTAATCCCAGAAAACTAGTTTTGTATATATGATGAGCAGAAGAAATATATGATTTTAAGGTAACTTACAGTTTCTAAGTCATAAATATGCCAAATTTTAATTGCTCAGGCTAGAATTAGCCAGTCTTTATTTAATTACCTTATGTTTTTATACGTTGAATGTTCTATAGAAGACTTGCAGTATTTTCAAACAGGCAGTTCTTTTAAAATAATTAGAATAATAGGAAGGTTGTTGTTGATTCAAAGGGTATAGAGGTGATAAATAGTGATGGAAAAAATTAAACTAAAAAATAAAGTTAGATGAAAAAAATAGCAATGAAAATTTATTTTCAATTTTTCCACTACTATTATTTGACTTCTAATCTATGTATTATGAAATATTATAATTGAAGAATTACCATATAAATCTTATTTAAGAAATAAATTATTTGTTTCTTCATGCTTCATATTTTCAACAAACATGTGCTTACTAATTATATCCCTTGCATTTTATTAATACAAGATATACATATCTGCCTAGCTCTTGTAATAGACCAGCTTTATCACTATATTACAGATGAGGAAGTTGAGGATCAGAAAGTGAATTTCACAGTTAATAAGCTACTGAGTTGAAATTTGAGATCAGGAAGTCTAGATGCAGGGCTGTTGCCCTCCCCCACCTCACACTACCCTCTTCAGGCCATGCGGGGTATTACATACAGGACAAGACACTATCTCTACCTTGAAGTAATTTACATAACAGTGGAATGGATGGGCTTTCTAAAGTAATCCTATCTAATAAAAGGGTAATATGCAAATTGACCCTAAGGTCTGAACAACAGGGAATGACCAGTCGCTATGACGTGCACTGACCATCAGGGGGCAGATGCTCAACATAGGAGCTGCCCCTGCTGGTCAGTGTGCTCCCACAGGGGGAGCTCTACTCAGCCATAACCCAAGCTGATGGCTGTGAGTACAGCGGTGGTGACAGCAGCACTAAGGATGTCCTACCACAGCTTAGGCCCACTCCCTGTGGGGAGCCCCCAAGGGCTCCCAGGCTGCCAGAGAGATGTCTGAAGCTGGCAGGGGACATCCCCTGAAGGGACCCAGGCTCTGAGGGGGTGCAGGCCAGTCTGAGGGACCCCCTCAAGTACACAAATTTCCATGCACTAGGCCTCTAGTTATTATATAATAGCATGAGGATAAGAAGTACTTGGGAGCCAGCAATAGACATGGCTTAACATTGCCTGCAAAACTTTACAGAAGAAAGTACATCCCATTTTTACCTTCCATGACTTATTATCACACTGGTTTTCTACTTTTTGAATGAATTTACTTAAACACACAGTACAGCTAGTTAGGCTTGAGGCTATAATGAGATTATGAAGGTTAAGTAAAGTATTTGAAGTTTATTCTATCCAATGGAAAAGCATTTTTTTTATGTGTTTGGGGTTTTTTCTGTGTTGCTGGGGTTGTGTGTGTGTGTGTGTGTGTGTGTGTGTGTGTGTGTGTTTGCTTAGTGTCTCATTCTGTGGAATCCTTAATAATATAATAGTAGTAACAATTTTAAAATAAGTTTTGTTAGCTTGCATTGGTTTTTAATGTTCTTGCATATGATACAGATGAGGGAAGATGTAAGTGTTTGACTTTGCCTCTTCTTCAAAAGCACCACATCTTCTCAGGTGATGCGTCTCAATAGTGTGATTCATAATAACATCGGTTGTTATTTTCTGACCTCTTGGGCGGACACTAAAGCTGCTTGCCAAGCTCTATGTAGCTTTAAGTTACTGTAGTGAGGGAATTTCACAGCACTGTTATGCTTCTGGTTAATACAGTTGTGTGTTTTGCTCGGGAGAGACAATTCTGATAGTGTCCTATTGATTCAGATGTTTTCTGACAGTAGCTGCCTACCAGGTTTGCCTTCATTGACTTTTCAATGTTCTGTTACAAATAAGTTGCATGTACAATTTGATATTGAAGGACACAGAAGGTTCCCCACTGTGCATGAGGTTGGAGCAGCCCTGAGCTATGGGGCCGTGAGTGCTTATTATCATTCTGAAAATCACCCTCTTGTCCTGAGCTGTTGCCATGAAAGACTTGTGTTTTCTCTGTGTATTTTTTTCTCCTCATTTTATCCTTCCTCACATTCCAATGCAACTCTTATTTTTAAATGTGTAAAGTTTATTCTTAGAAAATCCCCAGGCTGACTAAAACTTGAAATATAAAGCCAAAGGTGTTTTTTTTTTAAAATATTTTTATGCATCTGGAATCCAAGGTAACCCAAATTACAAGTACTTGTTTTCTTGGTACAATTTAAAAGAAATCTTATTTGTTTGATTTTTTCTAAAATTGTGGATGATTAGCAATGTCTGTTATTATCATAATTAAATAAACTGTCATTTATTGAATGCCTACCATTTATTGAATGCCACACTCTGTATATAGCAATTTTCAGGTTATCTATAATTTTGACAACTCTATAAGGTAGGTATCATACCCTATTTTACAGATGCAGAAACTAAGATTCTGAAAGGGTAAGTCATTTGCCCCCATACTAATTATTTTTATCTTTTTTAATAGTATTGTTTAGATTTGCAGAGTACGTCATAGTTTGCATGGCACTTTCACATGTGGTGCCTCTTTTAACCTCATGAAACCAGTATCTATATTTTGCATCATTTTCTCTTATGAGACCATCATTTGGATGTAAATTCATAAATAGATTATGAATTTCCCTGTGCTGAAATATTACCCTTTGTTAATTTAGCATTATTTGTAATAATGGCTTTATTTTTACCACTACTAATTTATGTTCATATGTTATGAGGGGAGAAGGCAGCTGGAGAACTTGACTATTGATACCCTTGAACAATTTTGGGGATTATGCTTGCCTAGGCAATAGGTACCTAAAGCAGAAGCATAATAATATTTTGAGACCAAACGTCTATGCCCCAGAAAACAATGTAGATAGTGCATGCTAGTACATAGCCGCTATTTCCTGCTATCTCCTCCCACGATCCTACCCACATCATCCTTGTCCTTTTAAAGGCATTTTAGTCTGTGCAGTTTATTCCCATATCTCCTTATAAATCAAAGCATCCTATCTTCAATGTGCATGAATAAACATGGGGGACAGGGGAGGGAAAAGACAAATAAAGACAGAAAGGACACCTACAGTATCACCCAGAGGTAAGATAATATGAAAATGGGTAGTAAGTATATTTCTGTCTCATTGGTTCCAACACTCACTGACGTTATATTTTCTGAAATAATTTATGGATGGAAGCACCAATTGGGTAATGGGAACAATAAATGAAAAAAGTGGAAGAATAAGTATAGAAAAAAGTTAAAACAGATAAAAGTCACATTTACGCCACCCTCCAAGTCCCATGGGGACATAAAACCAACCTACTCACCAATCCAGAAAGTACCATGTACTTTCACAAACCAGAGCTTTGGTTCAAGAGTTTGACCCTACTTTTCCTGACCTACCTTCATCCTTGCCTAAGTTGATTTCTTTCTCTCTTCTATATTCCCAGAACATCTAGGACATACCTGTACTGTAGCACCCATCTGATCTGCTGGATATAAGCAAAGTCAGCCAGCAGTTGGGTAGCCTAGCCATTGCATTACACCCACCAATCCAGAGAACACTTCCAGCACAATGCTTAGCACACAATAGATAATTCTATTCAGTCATTAAACAGTAACAGACCCTGTGCTAGTGCTGAGGGCTAGACTCAAAGAATATTTGAAAAAGAAAGGCAACAAAAAAGTAAGGAATAGAGGAGTGAAGGAGATATAGTGAAAGAGACTAAGAGAGATGGACCAGGCACACCCTGGAGCCCTCCTGTGGTCCTTCCCCAATGGACCCAATCGTGCACCTGTGGGGGTCTCTCAGCCTGGCCTGCACCCTCTTGCAATACAGAATCATTTGGGGGATGTCAGAGAGCCCGTCTTGGCCTGATCCTGCAGCCCAGGCTGGGAGAACCCATTGGTACATGAATTTGTGCACTGGACCTCTAGTTTCATATGAAACCATTAATTTCTTTTAGCAAAGAAATTTATTTGAAAATAATAAATACTTCAGAGTACTTTAGAACTCACAGGATATATGATGGAAATGAGTTTTATATAAGACCAGAGATCTGATCTTAGATATTTTTATTCACACTAATTTGGAAGATATATTTCTTATTAATATATTTCCATGTTTACATATGAGAAGACAAGATCTTTTATATATTTTTATAATGTAACAAATGAAGTGAGAAGGCAAAAGGATTTTCTGTCAACCTACAAATTTGTATATTAAAATACTCCTAACTAATGCAAAATTCACCATACACATGTATTAGTATGTGAGTGTGTGTATTTCTGTGTTTTCTCTTTGGTCTTGGTGGGAGGGATTATGCTAATTTGTTCCAGTGCTCCTAATAGGAACTAACCACTTCCCCATGTAAACACCATATGCTATTCATTCTCCTGCTAAGGCATTCATTAGTTTCTCTTTTATTATCCTCACCCACGCCTTCATCAATCCTAAGGAAACCCCCAACTTCTAGAGCTTTCAGGGGTTTCCTGCTGCCCTTCTACTGATCTTCATGTATTCCAAAGAACGCAAGGTAGAGTGTGTATCAGAGGAGGCTGCTCTTGCTTTGCTAATGATTGAGTCTTGTTTTCAATTCTTGCCATACCTGGGGTAAGATTTTTTTTACCCATTTTGATTTATTATCTACAATACTTTGTGAAAGAGCATTGCACCCAGAAGTTATTTAATCAAGAGGCAATCATGTGTAATATGAAGAATTGATCTGAAGTCCTTGCACTTGAGGGCCATACAAAGTCTCTTGTTTCAGGGAAATAAGAGTGAAAATTAACAAATAAACAAAACCCAGAAGTTCCCTAGGCTCTAGAATCTCAACAGAAAATAACATCAACAGTTAGTGAAAGTGTAGGTATTAACATAGAAAAGCAGGTCTTGTGCAAATATTAAAATTAACACCTAGGCCTTTTGTACAGATAATTTTTTTAATAAACAATAAAATATATTGTATCTTAAATACAAACATATCAACTACAGCTGCTATTTTTTGTTTCTTCTATCTTTTTGCTACTGAAAAACAAATATCCAAGTAACAATAATTAGCAATCACTAAAGGCAAGAAGATTAAAAATAATAATAAACAGTCTTAAGAAATAAAATCAAGGATGATTTAAAATATTTATTTAGCTCTTAAACAATGTAAGGATTATAAGCACTGACACTGATACACACACCCCTTCACCATGCAGTAAAAAATCCACATATAATTTTTGACTCCCTGAAAGCTTAACTACCACTAGCATACTATTGACTGGAAGCTTTACCAATACCATAAACATCTATTAACCCCACATTTTGTATATGTATTATATACTGAATTCTTACAATTAAGTAAGCTAGTGGAAAAAAATGTTAAGGATATCATGAGAAAATACATCTACACTACTGTGCTAATATGTATCACTACCATAAGTTTATATCATCTGTTTACAAGATGAATCATCTTTCTTACTAAATTGAGTATTGTTTTCAGTGTATAAAGCACTGTATATATTATGCATATTACTAACACAAGACATCAGAAGTAAAAATATATGTGAAAAAGAAAATCATTTATTTACACATGTAATGAATCATGCATTGTTAATGAAGAAGAATCAATATGATTGTGTTTAAATTGCTCCCATTATTATGATTGCTTCATGGTAGTAAGGAGATCTCCAAAAAGTTTCCAATATTCTTATTGAAAAAAATGCACATATAAGTGGACCCATGCAGTTCAATTCTCTGTTGTTCAAGGTTCAATTGTAGTGCCCTAATGCATCATAATTACTGCCCCATTTCTGAATCAAATCAGACTAAATATTATCTGTTAAAATCTATATGACAGTCCAAATTTTACAAGAAAAGAACATTGATTAGTCTTTGTGTGTTTATATGCATAGAAGGTGCTGTGTAAATTGGTTTGAATTTTTCTTCTTTTCATTATCTTACAGTTTGTTTAATTGAGTTGCATAAAATTAAAAAAATAAGATATGGGAAGAGGAAAAGTTAGTGCTCTAGATAAAGGGTTTCAAAAATTACAAAAGAACAAAGTAATTATTCATAAGATAGCAAAAGAGATATTCAACAAAAATCAATTGGATAAGGGATCGGAAGGAAAAGGCCACATACATATTCACCCACAGGCATGAATACATCAGCCATACACATGATGTACTGATCTCACACATACCACACACAAAAGTTATACACAGGCTTTACCACATACATATCATATATACATACAAAAGCATACACAACACATTTGCTCATATAATCCCAAATACACAGACACTTCAAAGTTATGCTGCCAACTGAATTAAGGATACAGAATTTTATCAGAAGTAAGATAACCTCTTCATCATTTCAGAGAGCCCAATTAGTAAATCACAGGTCATTTCTGGCCTGGATCTTTTTTTTTTTTTAACAAAACCCAAATTATTAAGAACAAACTCCAAAGCATGGCAAGAGGTCTGGAATGACATCTACTCCTGCCTGCCTCTTGCAGGCTGCTGTGTGGGTGTGTGGCTTCTCTTCATCACCAGTGTCACAGATGGGGCTCAGAGCTGCCAATGGCTGGACAAGTTACCAGACTTGTAAAGTTCAGTTATTTTTGTAATAGTGCATTTTGTATATATGTACAGTATATTTCTAGATAATCACAACTTTATAACCTATGTATTTCTCATTTGTGTCACATCTTTTCATTCCCAAACCAAACTCAGTGGCATTTAGGCTACGTTCATCTAGGGAGGGAGCAGAGTGAGTGTTCAGGAGCCATGGGCAACACTGCATTTCTATGCATTAATATCAGGAATTATACTTACTGTGAACTGGATTTGAACAGTGGGAATAAAAACCCTTGCCTGATGAGGAATAAATGAAATAATGTTTGTAATACTGCTAACACATGGTACATACAAGATGTTCAAAATGTCATGGAACCTGGCCAACATTGCTCAGTGGTTGCTCTGTGAACCAGGACATCATGGATCAATTCCTGGTCAAGCCACATGCCTAGGAGTGATCACATTGCAGGCTTGATCCCCAGTGTGGAGCAGCAGGTGGCAGCCGATCAATGATTCTCTGTCATCATTACTGTCTCTCTCTCTCTCTCTCTCTCTCTCTCTCTCTCTCTCTCTCTCCCCTTTTCTCTGAAATTAATAGCAAAAATATATTTTTAAAAAATGTAATGGATAAGTATGAAGTATTCTTTATTATAATTAATGATTTCTAGCTAATCTTGGTTTGATCTATTTCCCTCACAAAATATACTAATTTAGATCCTAAATAAGCAACATTTTCCAATTTGATTACTTTTTAATGTCATGGGAAATATTAATAAGGGTTACTGAGTTCACATTAATATGTCTCTGCAATCTGAATAAGACCTTAAAACTTTCAAATAAATATACATTACATAAGTTTTATTTGTCTATTTCCTCAAAGCAGTCAGTAATGTATGCTTTTGGATACTCGTTTACAGAAATAAACCTTCCTTCTATGACAAGCCACTTAAGTTGTGATTTACCCCAACTTAAAACAAACAAACACACCTTCCCTTCCCAGTGTGGCTCAGTTGGTTGAGTGCCATCCCGTGAACCTAAAGGTGGCCAGTTCGATGCTCAGTCAGGGTACATGCCCAGGTTGCAGGTTCAGTCCCTAGTTGGGGAGCATATAGAAGGCAATTGATCAATGCTTCTCTCTGTCCCTCTCCCTACTCTCTCTCTAAAATCAATAAAAACATATTTTTAAAAAATAGAAGTAAAAGTAAACATGCTTTTTAAAAGAACCGGTTTTTTTTTTAAAAGTCTTTGAAATGTCAGAAAGAGTTTAATGTAGTAGATATCAAGGAAAATGGTTTCATGTTATTTAAATCATATAGCTCATGCCTATCCATTCTTTCAGATGTTTCTTGAACAAAAAAATTAATCTTCATGTGCATTGAATTTTACAGTTGGCTTTAACTTCTGCTTCGTGTATTAAGCAGAATGATGGAGTTACGGAACTGTGGAATTGGAATTTGAAGATATGCAGCACTTCAATTCCATTTAAATATTAAGCATATTAGGAAACTACACTGATTTTCAGGCATTTTTGAGAGTCGGTTCTAGGTCCTTTAAGAAAAAAACACACACATCTTTAAGCTGTTTCATTTGGAGTCCCTTAGAGAAAATGTTCTTATAAAGCCAACATTTCTGTAAAAAAACATACCTTTCCAAACAGCTTTATGTGAACTTTCAAGCAAATAGCTAAGAAGATATGAATTCAAACAAGGCCATGGGTGATTCTCTTTAGCAGTTGTTTTGTAAAGCGACCTTGTAATGTGGACTTGCTGGGGTTTCCAAGTAAAACATCAACACCAACTGTACTTTCCTGCTCAGTGTTATAGAAAGACAGAGGGGAGAAGATAAGATATGGGCACCGCATCCTGAACTTAAATTTTCCCAATTCTTGATCCTAGCATACAGCCTCTTTCAGGATCCTACTGCCCTGGGGCACCATCGGAGACTCAGAGAACATGTTTGTTCAGGGCCCCGGAGACCCAGCAGGAACTGATATGCACGATGTTATGTGCCTCCCTCCACCTTTCAGGGCTGAGGATAGTCATATGGCATCATCACCTCTACCCTCACTTCCGCAAACACACACCTATGTGGAAAGCCTGAACCAGGAAGGCAGGAGTTCATGTCATACCAGAGCTCCTGCATGCTTTGGATTTTGTTCTTATTAATTTGGACTGTAGTTGCAAAAAAAAAAAAAATCAGTCCAGAAATGACCTTTGATTTTTTTTATGAAACCCAAACACACTTGTCAAGCCCAACCATGCAAAGCAACACAAATCAAGTCAACTTTCACTCTGATTTTGTGCCAAATGGAATGAAGTCTCTGGTGGGCAGAACAGCTCTATTTCCTGCTTTCAATTTCAGAGAGTGCAATTAGCAAATCAAACTTTTAAAAGCTGTCTAAAGTAATTAATTAGGTCATAATCACTCAGAAGCATATTTTATAGTGTACTCTAATCTAGTATCCGGTCTAAATGCTTGAAAAGGGTATCAGTTTCATTATTAAAGAATTAATTATAATTGGGCCTAATCCTTGGGAGATGAAGGTTGGGAGGGGAAAAAATAACAACTCTGAGAATAAACTGTTCACATATGTGAAGTAGATAAATTCTTTCAGAGCTCAAGAGTGCTAGTTGTGCTCTGGAATTATTTTATGCTCGTAATACTGTTTCTTGTTAAAAACCTTATTATAAACATCACCCAGCAAATGATTCATAGGTGAAAAAGGTCCTCTGAATATGTTTATCACATATGGAGAATTGATATTCCTCCTACTCTGTCCCCAGCATTTTCAGTAGTCAGTACATTTATACAATGAAGTACATGAGAATGGACATGTTGCATCAGCCACTACATTAAGAGCTTTACCCACATTAACCCACTTAGTCTAATGATATATGATACAATCCTCTAAGGGACTTATACTTTTTACAGAATGAGGAGTAGAGGTTCAGGGAGACTGAACTGTTTCCATTAACAAAAGTGAGGTTTAGGAATTTAGTCCAGGCCTATCTAACTCCAAATATGACCCTGTTGTTACTACTTCAGCATTTGTCACACTGGGAGCCCTAGGAGCACATTTTCTTGCAAATTCATGAATAACAAGAAATAGTTTTCTAAAACTCTGTTCTTTCATTTTAATAATAATCTAAAGTGTATATATTTTAACATTTATGAATACAAAGCAGCTCCTTGGCAGTGATCATTCAAAAATAATAAACATTTCAGCAGGTAACAACTTCAGTTGGTAAGTCATGATTTCTTAAACCCTCCCTCAAGATCCCTGAATGATCTTCAAAGATTTTTTTTTTCTGAAAGATGGCTGCACATGACTCATGCTTATAAAATTGTGTGCTGCACAGCCACAGAATATTCCTTCTGGACTCATCAGTATTGTTAACTAACTCTTTAAATTCCAGGTTGTATTCATTTGTTTTCATAAGCGCTAATGATCTTTAAAACTTAAATGTTCCAATGTCAGCAGGTATAAGGAAGCACCTAGTCAAAACTCTTGACTTTGAGTTATAACCTTGTGCATTATGGGAAGTTTAATTTGACCAGCCTTTGGGAGCCAGCAGAGCGTCTGAAACATGAGCAGTTATTTGATCAAATGATTCTTAGAGAAGATAATTCTTGCTGTTTTATGCATTTAATAATATTACTGCATTTTAACCAGACCTTGAGTTCTCTTTTATATATTGCTTGTGTCTGGTTTACATACATTTTAATGAGTTCGGTGAAGCCTGGTGTGATAATATCTTTGTCCCTTTCCTATGCAAGTATAGCATGTTTTTATTTGACAAATAGCTTTTCTTGAAGGGCATTTTAATGCCACATTCATAAGAAATCAAAGAGGAATTCTAAATACAATTTATTTTGTCAGTGGGGTGGGGTTTTAAAGAGCTCTCCATCTTAAAAGCTATGTAAAAGACATAATACTTGAAAGATTGAAAAATATTGATAACTACCTCTCATCCTAATATTTACAAAAGACAACATTACTGCTTACCATTTGCAAATAGGAAAAGATCTCTTCTTTTAAAGATAATGTTATGTCATCCTTAGAAACTAATTCTCAATTTAAGACTCAATAATAGAAATACTTGCCGAAACCAGTTTGGCTCAATGGATAGAGCATGGACCTGCAGACTGAAAGGTCCCAGGTTCGATTCCGGTCAAGGGCATGTACCTTATGTACCTTGATTGCTGGCACATCACCAGTTTGGGGGGGGGATGTGCAAGAGGCAGCTGATCGATGTTTCTAGCTTTCTATCTCTCTCTCTTCCTCTCTGTAAAAACTCAATAAAATATATCTTTCTAAAAATAATAGAAATTAAAAAAATAATAATATAAATATTCTCTGCAAATTAATTTAAAATTTCTCATTTGGAGTGATAGCTTTTGTATGTGTACTCTGCTCCTAAATGTTACTGCCTTTAAAATAAAGGCTCTTAGGATTCATGAAGACCAATTTTTCAACTTTTTCTTTCACTGATTATTAAGAAGAATGCCAAGAGGGGAAAATGTTACTATTTTTATAAGTTCCTACTCATTTATTTTTTAAAGTTTGTTTTAGGATATAGCAAACCAACTAAAAATTCGACTTATCCTAAATAGTAATAACAACTAAGATCAATATAGTTTATCTGTACTCATTCATATCAGAGAAAATATATAAATGTGGAACATTTCCATACTTTTCCTGCTTATTTGGACCAAAAGGTATTATAAAACCCAAGTTATAGAGTTCAATAAATTAGAGGCAGCTAATAATTTCAGTTTTATGGGTAAATTGTTAGAGTGAATTAATAAATTTCTCAGATGGCAGACGCTCATCCAGAAATGATAATGAGTAACATGAAGTCACAAACACAGATAAATGACCTGCTAGGGCTTTCACAGCAGTATAAACCAGAACAGCTAAAAATAATATCAGAACTTATAAGTGGACAAGCAATCAAGAATATCTTTGTTTAATTATCTTTTATCCTCACCCAAGTATATTTTTATTGATTTTAGAAAAAAGAGGAATGGAGAGAGAGAAACATCAATGTAAGAGAGAAACATTAATCATTTGCCTCCTGTAAGTGCCCCGACCTAGGATTGAACCCATAACCTAGTATATATATACCTGGTCAGGTATATGCCCTGACCACAAAACTTTTTGGTGAATGGATGGTTGCTCAACCAACTGAGCCACCCAGCTGGGCAAGTATATTTTTAAAGCACTGTTTCCTCTAGTACATTTTGGGGCTTCACAAAAGATATTACATACATGAGTGAAGTCATAATGCTGGTTTAAGTTCTTACTTGAAATGTACTTTTGAAAAATCATTAAGAAACTTCATTTTGCCACGTAATACTTTTTATATTTGTTTTTGCTCATTTCTATTTTTTCCACAACTGGGTTTGAGTTTTGAGACTCTGAGTTTTTTCTTAATATTTTATGTATGGATATCATGACATTTTAATAGTAATTATAAATTAACATTAAAAATATAAAAAGGTATATAATAATTCCTACTCTACAGAGTGACAGCTATTAAATACCTTATATGTGACTTGACATTTATAGAAAAATATACAAGTAAGTCTTGTAATTAACACATGAATATGAGCTGTGAATACAGCCAGATATTAAAATTCTTTATTGGGACTCAGTCTTGGCAAATCTAAGTAGTGTGCAACTTATTTTAATGGGAAAAAAAACACTTGGGTAAAGGATAATTTTTATTTTTATCTTTTTCCAAAAATAGGTACTGCTCTTTTTATATACAAAATGGCACAATCAGATAGAGTTGAATTAAGTATCTCATTTCCCAACAGATTCAATAAATAATAAAAAAGATAAATAAATATAAAGAGAGGCTTAAATATAACCTTAAACATAATGCTTTGCAGAATTGTAAGAATTTTAAAAATGCCTTCCATTTTCATCTCCTTAAATTTTTCAAAAGCCACTTAAGATGTCATAGAAATTTATGCCTCTGCTATAACTACAGCCTGTCTTTGGAAAGCTGTTTGTCACAAATCCCTGCTGTTTTGTATAATGGACCTACCACTATACAGAATGAGTGAAGTACAGAGGACCTGGTCAGACTTGGGAACCTCAGTGCATATTTGTGAAAGAATATGAATTTGTCTAGTTTTAGGATTTTTGTTTCCAAATTGTTTTATAGGCCTCAAGAAATTCTAATGACAAACCTAAGAGGTCATTTGCTGTTACTGACAATATATGATGAAGAAATTGATTTCTAACTAATTTGCCCCAAACCAAAGAAAGGTGAATTAGGGTTTTCAGCCCCAACTTTTCAAGTCTAGTTGATTATTGGAATTGCACTAACATTTTTTACCTCTAATTTTTTTTTCTTATAGGATGTGACATCATTTGTTATTATAAAATTAGACTTTTGGCTATACTTATAATTGAGATTACACTTCTATTTTAAATTCCTATTTCTGTCACTAATAGCTTTCGAAAAATTTTATCCTCTCTTTATTAGACTTGATTTTTATTTATTTAAGAAAATTAAATTTGTCATAACCCAATTGGCTGAGTGGCCTGTGGACTGAAGCATCCCAGGTTCAATCCCAGTCAAGAGCATGTACCTTGGTTGCAGGTACATTCTTATAGGATGTGACATCATCCTATAAGATGTTGTGTGCAGGAGGTAGTTGATCAATGTTTCTTTCTCAATGGTGTTTTTAACTCTCTATTCCTCTCCCTTCCTCTCTGTAAAAAAGAAATAAAATATTTTTATCAATTAAAAAGAAAATTAAACTAGAAGGTTGTATTTAAAACTGCCCAGTCTTTCTTCAAATTAGACAAAACGTGACGAAAATAACAGCTGTGAATCTGAAACCTAGGTTCCCCTCGAAGCACAATCTGAATGTAGGAAGTGTTTTGGCTTTCAAAAGTGAGGATGTAAGAACAAAAGAGAACAAGTTACTTAAAATCCTCACCCTCCCTTTTTGAAGAAACTGCATCTGAACTCGAACTAGAAAAACAACACACAAAAAAGAGGGAATTCAGTCTATTGAACAGTGCTGGTATTTGAAAACAACAGACTCTTCTTATTCAGTATATTATTGAACTAACGTGTGGAGAAACTTTGTAGATCAATACCAGTTTATTTTTTAAATCACTTATTGATTCATTCTCAACATTTTATTTACTATCTTCTACACCAGACAATATTATGAGCACTGAAGTTACAATAACAAATGATAAATGCTTTGCCTTTAAAAAGGTCAGTCTGAGAGAAGAAAAGGAGGAGAGGGAAAAGAGAAGAGAAGAGAAGAGAAGAGAAGAGAAGAGAAGAGAAGAGAAGAGAAGAGAAGAGAAGAGAAGAGAAGAGAAGAGAAGAGAAGAGAAGAGAAAGAGAAGAGAAGAGAAGAGAAGAGAAGAGAAGAGAAGAGAAGAGAAGAGAAGAGAAGAGAAGAGAAGAGAAGAGAAGAGAAAAAAGAAAAACAGGGATCAAAGAAAAGAAAAGGCAAAAACTAACAAATTTGTGCTAAGAGAGTACAGGAGAAGTAATTACTTTTGTGGATGGTAAATATTTTAGATTAGAAAACTGAATTCCAAAGAATGAATAATTATTAAATGCCTAATATACTTATTTCATAGGACTGCTATAATTAATTATAACAGATTTGGATGGCTTAAAACAACAGAAACTTATTCTGTCCATTGTGGAGGCTAAACATCCAAAATCAAGGTATCAGCTGGGCCAGGTTCCCTCTGAACCCTGGAACCTGGCACCCCTGGTAGCTCTGGATATCCCTTGCTTTGTGTCAGTGTAACTCCAACCTCTGCCTCTGCCTGCTTCATATGGCTGTCTTCCCTCTGTGTCTGTGTCTATTTTCCTCTTCTTATAAGTTCACAGTTATGTTGGATGGAGAGCTCTTCCTATTCAGTATGACCTCAACTTAATTACATCTGTAAAGACACTATTCCCAAATTATGTGACATTCACAGGTACCAGGAGTTAGGACTTCAACATATCTTTCTAAGGGACACACCACTAGAAATCCAACACATACCACTATGTGCTTATTAAAACACCAGATTTCTAACCTCCTTAATTTAAATGGTAATGGCGATTTCCTTTAAAAATAAGGTAATACAATAATTCTCACCTTTTTTGGAGTTCACAGCTCTATATGTGGGCTTTTATATATACAACTAGTAGCCGGTACATGGATTTGTGCACATTTAAAGGAAAATAATTAGAATAAATATTTTAATAATAGAGGCCCAATGCACAAAATTCATGCAAGAGTAGGCCTTCCTTCCCCTTGCTGCCTACACCAGCTTCCCTCTGGCACCCAGGATGCAGGTTTCCCTCTGGTTGCTTGCAGGAACCCAGGACCTGTGCTTCCCTCCAGCCCCTGGAGGGCACCCAGGACCCAGGATTCCCTCCAGCCTCCATCAGCAGGCTCCCAGGACCTGGGCTTCCCTAGCAGCCCCAGCTTTGTCCAGAAGGACATCTGGCCCAATTAGCATATTATGCTTTTCTTAGTATAGTTTGCTATTTGCCCTTTCTCTGTAATGGAAGTGTCAGTGCCACCCCTCACCTGCTCCACCATCCCACCTGTGGGGTAATCCATCAGGGTCAGGCCCCCTGCTGCCACCACTAATCACCATCTGGGGGTGATCAGTGGGGCGATCAGTCCCTCGCGCACACCTGCCTTGGCCTGGTGCCACTAACTCATCTACTCTACCATCCCGCCATGGTCCCACTCTTGTCAGGGTTCATTGGGACCAGCAGTGCCTCCACTGCTGCCCGCCGCCAGTACTATGTCACTGGTACATGCCATGTTTTGTGCTGCCCCATGGTGGTGAGCACTCATCATAGCAAGTAGTCGAACTCCTGGTCGAGACAATTTGCATGTTAGGCGTTTATTATATAGGATTCTCAGTATTTCATTATCTGTAGCATTGATTATTCTATTTATAAATATGAAAAGGATTATCTTTTCTGAATAAGATAAAAAGGTAAACCAAATTTAATTAGCAATTAAAAACAGGATAAAAAGGAGCAGTGGCCCTTTAAAACAGACTCATCATATGTATTGTGGAATCACTCTCTCTGGTGAATTTTTTAGTAGATAAACTAATGAAATAGATAAAATCTTGCCCACAAATGATAAAGAGTATTAAATGACCTCCTAGAGTAACTTCAATAGCAATAATTCATATATAATAAAATTTGAACTTTTTGAAACTAGCATGACACATAAGCAGAAATATGTAAGATTAACATATTTTATCTGTCATAGATATTTAAATGTATAATGACTGTCCATCCTGAAAATATTCTTTTTTTAATTTGAGTTTTCTATATTCTTTAAGATTACATAAATGTTACATAAAAATATTTTTTAATTTTGTTTTGATTGAAAGTTACAAACTCACTGTATTAATCAAATTTCAAATCATATGCTAGACTTTGCAGAGAAACAAGGCATTTTCCATGACACCAGGAAATATTATTGCTGCAACTGTTATATTTGTATAAATATGGGCTGTAAGGGATTTCACCAGAATAAAAATTTAGGGAAGGAAATGATATTTCAGGAAAATTGATTAATGCATTCATTCAACCAGTATATATTGAGAGTCTGTAATATGCCAGGTACTAAATAAGACATTGTTCTAAGTTCCTGCCCTCAAGTGGCTTAAATTCTGTGGGGAGTGGAGAAGGTGGTGAGAATGCCATTACATTTGAATCACAGGACAAAGCAACAAATAGTCTTTTAGGGTAAATGTTTAAGACAGTATTTGGGAGGCTTGAATATTTATATAATAAATACAGTTTCAGTGGATTTAAATAATAAGTAATAGTATTTTAGTATCTCTGATAAGATATTTAGGGCACACTCATACTAGAAGCGTTATGTTCTAATCTGACATTAGAAATTCACAAATGGGTACCCTGTATATCTGTTTGCTAAATCTGACAGTCCTAAGGTAGGGAGACAAAAAGTAAGCACACACAAAAGGCAGTATGTATGTGGTGATCAAGACTATGATGAAAAATAAAGTAGGGTTAGGAGACCTGGGGATGCTGCGGAAGTGGGGTCACCATTACATACATCAGAGGGCAGAACTCTCCAAGAAAGAGGCATTTGATCACAGATCTGAAGGGTGTGAGCGTGGGATCAATACCACCATCTGGGGAAAGCTTTCCTGGCTAAGGAAACACGTGAAAAATCCCCGAGGCATGAAAATTGTGGGGTTCTGAGGGAACAGAGTCCAGTGTGCAGGGACACAGGGGCAGGCACATTTTTTGCTGCCCTTGCAGAATTTATTATTAGGTAGTAATAATCTTGGCATCACTCAAAACATGATCTTTAGTTTTATAGCTGTTATCTCTCTGTCTACCTTTCTTAGTCTTTCTGCCTCTCTGTCTCTGTCACTAAGTAAATTCATGCATGTATGTGTGTGTACTGTATCTTACTTATAGACTAATACATAGTAATATCTGCTACAAGAAAAATTAATGAGCAACTAAATTAATCTGGGCCATATTTACATTTGTGTTGTCAATTTTAATCATTTGCTTCTTTAACTGAAATTTTTTCTGCTTTCGTTTCAGTCATTAGCTCCCATCTATAAATAATAATGTATTTACATTCTGTGAGTATGTTCGATTTCTACACATTTTGCAGCAGCGACCAATATACAGGGAATATTTTTAGTTAATGAAATCTCTAATCAAATCCTGTGGATTTGCTAATAGTTGTTAAACCTCCTAGTAACGCCAGAAATCAGGATTCTAATGCCCAAATTTGTTAATCTTATTCTTCGTGTGTGGGAAATCGGTCACCATGTGACATTGTGTCACACCTAGCTCCTGCCCCTGCAGCCCTTCTCTCCTACAGCTGTGGTATATGTGGCCCCAACATGTGAATTCAGCACTACCTCCAATTTTAAATATTGGGGATTTAAATAGCTCTAGACCCAAAAATGTCTGGGGACACTTGCACGGAATTTGTGTTCGGGTTCTGCCTCCATTCTGGTGCCTAAAGCTTTGACCTGGTAGCTTGCCAATATTGCAGCCTCTAGAAATTTGGAGCACTATCTTCATCTTATTTTTAACTCTTCTAAAAATCCACCCTTTCTCTTGTCTCTAAGCTGGTTGTTGAGATGATTTTACCTACAGATAAAGTGTTCAGAGTTAAATGTTAGAGTATTGATCATTCTTTATCACTAAATTTTACTCACTCCTGAGCTGGGACATCCCAAATCAATTTCTCAGACTGCTATTCTTGACTTTTCTCTTAGGCCTGTGTCTGCCTGAGGCCATGCTTCTTGACATACATCACGGCGTGTCTGATCATCTGAACTTTCTTTGAGGATCACATGTGGGTCTGATTCTACTGTTCCTTCAAGCTCAATTCATGAATGTTAGTCCAGATTCTACTATCTCCTCTGTCTTCCATGGACTTGGCAGGGCCAGGGAACTTGGGCATAAGTCCTTTCTTGTTCCCAGAAATGAACCTGGTTGGAAATTGCTATGCACTTCTTGTTTTCCAAAGAGTGGGAATAAAAATTACTATGCCCTAACTCTGAACCACTCCCCCCAAAATATATCATTATAAATATCCTACATCTCAAAAATCTCTACACATGTTGTTGGAGACTTTCAGAGCCAGGAATTAGAAGAACCTTTATTTGTTTAACTAAAGCTTTCCTAATCTCTTCACCCTTGTATACTTTTGCAAAAGAGATATGAGTCCCTCCCTCTCAATTTATCCAACCTCTTGCTTCCCACCCAGAATCATGAAGTCTTCTGGATTTCATAGTGAATGTCCCCTTTTGATGTATGGGACCCGCTCCAACTTTGTTACATCTCTTCTGAGTTTTTCACCTTATACCCGCTAGAGCTTCTCCTTTTTATGCTAGTCCAAGAAGGCCTTTTCTGTTTGGTTCTAGCAGCCATTAGCTTTTTCTTCCCAGCAAGTGTCTGTCTCTGGAATCTGATGCATCCTGTAGCCAAAGAACCCTTTCTCGATGTAATCAAACAGATCCATGATTGACTAGATCTCAAGATGAAACACATAATTGCTCTATCGCTGTGGAGAAGTGCTTCTGATGCTTTAACATTTATGTTCTAGATCTACAACTTCTTCTATTAGCCCTGTGAACTCAATCCCTAAGTCTTTTTTCACTTGTAAAAGAAGGTTGTTGGCTATGTATTTCCAAGGTCACCTACACCTCTGCAGTCTGTGATGCAACTATTCATCACATTTGACAGATCCTCTCCTCTTTTATAAAAGTCACGGCTGTGGAGTCAGAGAGAATGAAAATGATCGCAGGCATGATTATGTTGTATGAGGATTTCTATTTTCATAGCCATGTACTCATTCTTATAGAAAACCATAAAAAGAGATAATAATACAAATTACAGGTAAATATATATTATATGATTCTAAATCACAAAATATATCAGTTTTAAGCCTAGGAATGGTATTACTAAAATTTCCTAAAAAGAAGTTATGCAACATTTTATATATTGTTAGCTTTTTAAATTCTGTTAATTCTTTATTGCCTTATTGGGAGGTGAATACATAAATAGTTTTAAATTTTTCAAAATCAAGATGAAACATAATTTTGATTTATGTTCCTCTGTTTTTGCTTTTCATAGTGGATGCTGAAAATATAAAATATTGCTTTTCTTTATAAGAATATTAATTGTGAGAATAGTTGTATCATAAATATCACACTCCAGAATTAGCTATAAATTAATAATGTTTAAATAATATATTTGAAAAACGAATCAGTCAGTCACATCTGGGAGATCCCAAATAATTGAAATGAATGTGTGTTTTTAATTAATTAGGATAATTTTTAAATTTTCCATTTAAATAGGCATAGATTACCAGTGGATTTGTTTTCTCTGTACTCTTACTTTCTGGATCCACCATTTCAGTTCCTGAGTCAACATCATGATGAAGTTGAGCTGCTTTTATTAAAAGACTTTCCCCCCCATTATTTTATCTAATACTAATACATTGCCTTTTAAATATAGAACCCATGGCTACCTCCTGAGGTACAAAATATCCTGTAAGATTGTGTTTTATGCCAGGATCACTGCCCCATCTCCTCAGAATTTTATATAGAGAGTAAGGCAAAAGTAGGTTTATACTCATGGGTATGCAAAAGTAGGTTTATACTTATGAGTAGATTTATACTTATGAGTATGGAATATACTTATACTGTATTATTTTCCATACAAACAACTGTAAACCTGCTTTGCCCCAATATATATATTTGCAGTTGACATACTGTATATATATATATATATATATATAGCCATTATATTTTTATTTAATTGCATGAATTATATATTACATAAACATATGATAAAATAGCTATATATATATATATATATATATATATATATATATATATAGAGAGAGAGAGAGAGAGAGAGAGAGGGGGGGGGGGATATTAATAGATACTTAACCTACATGGTACAACTTCATGGAGAATCAGTTGTACTCAATGATAGTAAGTGATAAATTAAGATATATGAAAGGGTAAAATTAAGAAGTCACATGAATTAAAGTAAAGAGAAAGCACAAGGTCCACCTAAAAATCATTTCCCAACAGGCACTGAATTAGAGTACAACCTAGATCCACAGCACATTTAGCCTTCTAAGTTAGGGCAATTCAGAATACCTGACAAAGTTTGAAAATGAAGAATGAATAGAGCATATTTAACATATAACCACAGTGAAACAAGGCTAATATGGAAACTATTATCACAAGTTGTAAAGAACATGAGAAGAATATTCCTACTGATTTTAACATCTCCCTACAGCAGAGATCAATAGAGTAATACTTTTTATTTTGATGTATAATCCATATTGAAGAGTGACTTAAATGGATCCTTTGATGTATGAAGAAGATATATCAAAGGCCCCTGAGTCCAGCCTATAAAAACCTTAGATCTTCATAAAACAGTTGTCATGTATTTGTGGGATTCTTTGTTTAGAATATAAAGTTTACTCTTTTATACATGGATGTATCAAATTAAATTAATATATTCAGGTATGATTATTTTTTTAATTTCCATATTTTATGTTTGAGGAAACTGTCCAGATTCTCACAATGTACTAAGGACAAAAGCTAGTTTTCCCCTCCCTCCCTCCTCCTCCTCTTCTTTTTCTTCTTCAGAAGTTTTATTTTTAAACATTTTATAAGAGAGAATTCACATACTATCCAATGAAGCCATTCCAAATGTATAATTCAATGGTTTTTAATATATTCAAAGAAGTGTGCAGCCATCTTCACTATTTAATTCCAGAACATTTTTATCACCAAAAAGAAACCCTGTATCTGCTAATAGTCCCTTCTCACTTTCCCCATCCCTCCAAAAGGAATCACTCATCTACTTTCTGCCTCTCTATTGCTCTATTCCAGACATTTCATATAAAGGCAATCAAAATATATGGTCTTTTTTGACATAATTTTTCACTTTGCCTAAAGTTTTTGAGGTCCATCCATATTTTAGTATATATTCATACTTCATTCCTTTTTGTGGCTGAATAGTATTCCATTGTATGAATAGACCAGTTTTTTTTTTATTCTTTGCTAGTTAAATTTTATTTTATTGTCTAAAGTATTACAAATAGTAGTACATATGTCTCCTTTTTTTCCCTATTGACCTTCCCCTGGCCTCCCCTACACCCCGGTATGGGAGTGTTGGGCAGGTTGTAGGGGAGGTAAGAGATCAACTGAAGTACTTGTATGCACACATATAAGCATAACCAATGGATATAAGACACAGGGTTGGGGTGAGGGAATGTGTTGAGTATGATGTTTTAATTGATATTTTAAGATAGCTTAATTACTTTGTGGTGTGTGGATGTTTTTGTTTTTCATTTTTATTCATAACAATGTTTCTATCAGCCACATAAACTGCAGAAAATTATGTTATAAATGTAAAAATAAGAAATTTTATTTTTTTTAAGGCCACGATAATTTCAAAGAACCATTTGCAGTTGACATACACTAAAATGAAAAACACTGAAGTGATAAAGCCGACTTTAGGTCTTAATGTGGTGGCAGCTGGTATTAACATTGGACAGATCCATAGACATGAAAAATGGGCCACCTGTCCTTTTTGCTGATTCAGTGAGGATTTTTAAAAACAAGATCAGTTGGTTGCTGATTGTTATGGTTGAAAAGAACCTTAAAATCATAGTACAATATTTTCTATTCCTCTTATATGAGTCATTGTTAGAAAGGAAAACATTCACTTCTTCAAAAATAAATTTGCTCTTTCAGTGAGATCAAGCATTTCAAGGATGCTCATTTTGAGTTCAATGTTACATTGTTGGGTCTTTTAGGAAAACAGACTGAGGATTGGGTACACATTCCAGAGCACCGGTCTACCACCCACCATTCTCCTGCCCTCAGCTCAGCTTCAGTGAGAAGGTACTGCAGGTACTGCAATGATTACACTGTTTGCAATCAGTTTAATATGGGACATGGTATATAACATTGTTGTAGAAATATAAAATCCTTGTAGATGAAGATAACTTTATTTAGACAAAAATATCACTTATATAAAAGCATGCATTTGGACAAAAACAGAGAATTGTGCAGATTGCTTATTTCTTTTACTGTACCAAACATCTGGCTACCAGGGGACATCTATTTGGATGTTTGACAACCACCAATCTCAATATGATTAACTGAGTATTTCATTTTTTATCTAAATGAATTGGCACCAAAGAAAAGCAGATTTGATGATTATTAATTAACCTTTAGGTCCAAAGAGAATTAGGATATTTTCTCTTGTGAAACAGAAAGAGAAGCCATTCAGTATATTAAACTATGTGCCTAAATCTGAATCCGAAAGAAATCACAATTAATGCTGATGGATATGCTATTAAATACATTTTCTTTGATCTTTAAAATAAAACAAATCACAAAAAAGATGTCAGGGTTGAATATTTAGGCTATCTCACAAGTGAAAACTGGGATGAGAACTATTTACATAGATTAGCAGGGAAGACACAAGGCAATGTTTAGACTATTTTCTTAAAGGCACTGGGATCTATGCAATGCCTCTCAGGTCTTCTGCTTGGTTGTTAAGGCTACACAGAGGCAACCTGGCAGCTCCATGGATTCTGTCAGACTAATGGAGTTGGTCAATTCCCTGTCAGTATCTTGTTAAATGGTTTAAGATGACAGATGGGTCAGGTAATTTAGGAGTCTTGTTAATGGACATGATACTAGAAAGCATCTACAGGCAAGTTGTAACTTTACAATAAGAGCAGATTGAAGGGAAAGCTATTGCTACTAAATGGGGAGGAGTGGGTAAAATAATGCTGCAAATTTATTTAGATGGTATAGAATTATATATTTGAGCAGTGAGGAAGCCTAGTGCGGTGAAAATGGATCTCTAATAAACCCAATAATGTTTGGGGCTGAATAGATTTAAATAGTAAGAGACAGATTGCAAAAGCTATATAATATGTCAAAAGCAATTGTGTATATGCATGTGTATGTATTTGTGCAGATCTGTACATATAAGCTATTGGGTCTTCCTCTACCCCCTCATTTCTCCTCCCCTTTCAGTAAATATCATATACTTCTAAATATTTTAAGGCTTGTGTATAAAATCTACAAAGAAAAGAAAAAAATTATATTATTACATTTATAACTATACAATGCAATATAGACACTATGTCTCATAAATTCACTTTTTGTCCAAGTTATACATGAGGCTTACTCACCTCTAGTAATTGGTCCTGATGTATGTCTTTATTCTAGCTTATCTTCCCTATCAAATTAAAATTTTCCTTCTATAATTTGTTTCTCTAATAATCTCTGTCAATTCAAGTACTTTTGGTAGTTTTTCTTGGGAACCTCTAGTAAGACCTCAGTGACTGCTTTACCATGAATTCATTCTGCTATAAAGGAGTATTTCTCATTATTGTCTTACATGGTAGCTGAGTGACTATGTGATCTAAAACCTTAGTTTCTTTGAATCTCAATGTTCTCTACAAAATAGAAATAGTATACACATTGGCATTACATTTTTTCCTACTAAAACTAATATTGTAATAAAGTATGCCTCAAATGTCTATATACACTGAGTGGCCAGATTATTATGGTCTCTGAATACATAATAATCTGGCCACTGAGTGTATATCCTATATAACAAAAGACTAATATGCAAATTGTCCCCTCGACCAGGAGTTTAACCAGCAGGCAGGCCAGCCAACAGCTCATGTCCCCTCCCCCTGGCCAGGCTGACCAGACCCCACCCATGCATGAATTAATCCATACACCAGGCCTCTAATACATACACACACACACACACACACACACACACACACACTGAGTGGCCAGATTATTATGTGTTCAGAGATCATAATAATCAGGCCACTCAGTGTACTGTAATATAGATACAGTTTCAACATAGATGTTGAGGGGAAATTTTGACAGTTTTGTAGACACATTCTAAAAAGAGGAAGTCAGGCGGCCTTTTATCCAGATGTGTCCTTTTGGCTAATCTGTTATACATTTATATTAAAATTAAAATTAGCCAAAGGCTTATACATTTATCTCCAGCCCAGTCTGTAAGATGTAGCCGTGGTTAGCATCACTGAATAACTCTCCAGGTATTCAGTGAGGAGATGCAATCATTCATTCATTAATTGAACATAAAGTTTTTGTATATCTACTATATCCTAGGCAGCATGCTAATCACAGGAATATAACTATGAACAAGCATGATCCCTATTCTCAAGGAACCAGCAGAATAGAGCAAAAGTCATACAATAATGAGTAACAAATAATATATGCACCTCAAAAGAAAACTACTTCTGCAGTGATAGGGATCATTACTAGGAAATTATGGGAAGACAAGTAAAAAGTAATAGCCACATGAACACACACCTCATAGTAAGTGCTATGAAAGAAACTGAGCAGTGATAGAGAATAACAGTTAGGGAATTATGGCAAGATGATAGCTTGAACATATCTCTGCTGCTATATGAGACCCTAATAACTGCTGAGGCTTTGTGTGCTGCTGGGGTCTTGAAAGAACAACTATATGCAAGAATTTTTGCTTCATGAGCCAGGAAGAGGCAGGGACCATTGGGGGAGAGGCCTGGTGAGAGGCCCCAATGGATGTGGTAGATCCTGGCAAAAGCCTGGCCTGAGGGGTGAATTAAAGAGCCTGCCTCAGAGTCGTCCTTTGTTGAGTTTACCAGTCTTCCCAGGTCTTGAGCCGCTTCCCCGTTAAGAAAATATTTTTTAATCAAGAGAAATAAAAAAGCAAGCATGATAAAAGAAATGATTGTTACAGATGACTCCACTAGTATTAAAGGAGTGGTGTGGGGACTGTTATGGAAGGAAACTACAAAAGGGAGACAAGTCAAGATTAAGAAAATATATTGGGGGTGAGGGCTTCCCAGAATAAAAATAGGCAGAAGAATACACATATCATTGTGAAAAAAATTTAGAATTCCAATAAATATAAGAAAAGATGTAAAAGCTCACTACATTGCTGGTTGAAGTATAAATTAGTACCACCAGAAAGGAGAACTTCAAAATACCTGGTAAATTTGAATGTGCTTATGAGCTATGATTCAGCAAGTTTACAAGGTGATAAATTCCCTAGTGAAACTTTGGCACATTTCCATAAGGAGTTGCATACAAGGATGCTCAAGTCAGCTCCCTTTGTAAGAGTGAAACATAGCAATACCCAATTATTCTTTTTTTAAAATATATATTTATTGATTCCAGAAAGAAAGGAAGAGTTTGAGATATTCACATTAATAATGAGAGAGAATCATTGGCCACCTCCCTCCTGCACACCCCACACTAGGATCAAGCCCACAACTCAGGCATGTGCCCTGATTGGGAATCAAACCATGACCTTCTGGTTCACTGGTCTACACTCAACCATTGAGCCACACTCCCTGGGCAACACCCAATTATTCTTTAGTAGGGAAATAGGTAAACTGTGTTCACACAGTAGGACAATGAATGAAAAACAAAACAAATAAACTATACTTACATGTATTAACCATAATAAATTATAACAGCATGATGATTTGTTAAAGAGCAAGTTGGAAAAAGAAGGTATGAAATGATTTAAAGTTGTAAACATATACTAAATATAAAAAATGCACTTAGACAAAATTATATAAATACTCTGAGCCTAGAAAATATTATATATATTATTTGCATAGATTTATGATCTGTTCCATAAAATATAAATTATGCATAGGTATAAATATATACTGGCTTTCGGGAAGTGATAACCACTGAGGAGAGAGGGAGAGTAAAGGCATGGGGGAGGCTTCGGTTGTATGTGTGACATCAGATGCTTAGAGCAGAGGGAACATGCTTGTCTTGATGCAGAGATGTCAATGTGACAGCATCTGCTTCGTCATGAGGTGACATCTTCTGTAATACTATTTTTAAAATATATATTTTATTGATTTTTTTTTACAGAGAGGAAGGATAGAGGGATAGAGAGTTAGAAACATCGATGAGAGAAAGAGACATCGATCAGCTGCCTCTTGCACACTTCCTACTGGGGATGTGCCCGCAACCAAAGTACATGCCCTTGACCGGAATCGAACCTGGGACTGACCCTTCAGTCCGCAGACCGACACTCTACCACTGAGCCAAACTGGTTTTGGCTGTAATACTATTTTTGTATTAGATGAAATTATAATTACAGTGGGAGTTTTCAAAAACATACATACGCCTAACAAGAGCACAAACCACAGTTTGTCAAGGAATGAGGTTGGGTTGCTTATCCCACCCTAGCCCCCTTTCCCTCTATCACCACACTATTGTCTATGTCTATGCCATATATATGTTTATATATGTATATATTCTTTAAAACATATTTTATTGATTTTTTACAGAGAGGAAGAGAGAGGGAATAGAGAGCTAGAAACATTGATGAGAGAGAAACATCAACCAGTTGCCTCTTGCACACCCCCTACTGGGAATGTGCCCGCAACCAATGTGCATGCCCTTAACCGGAATGGAACCTGGGACCTTTCAGTCCGAAGACTGACACTCTATCCACTGAGCCAAACCGGTTTCGGCATATGTATATCTTTTAAATCCCTTCACCTTCTTTCATCCAGCCCTTCAAACCCCCTCCCTTTCAACAATTTTCAGACTGTTCCATGTATTCATGTCTCTGATGCCATTTTGTTCATCCGTTTGTTTTGTTCATTAGATTCCACATATTAATGAGATTATATGGTATTTGTCTTTCTCTGACTGTGACAGCCTAGTTATTTATGAACTGCTTGTGTGTTGGCTCACCCCGACTGAACAAGTTAGCCACTGAAGCAGAAAAATCACCGCCAGGGTTGTCAAATAGCATTGGTGCAGTGTGCCTCTCTGTGTGCCTGGCTGAGCACCTGCCAATGACATTTGATGTGGGGTTTTCTCCCAAGGCCGTGGTGGGCTGTGCGCATTAGAATTGAAGCTGCACGACTAGTGTGTGGCCTGCGTTCTCAGTAGGCCCCCAAGCATTTCATGTTCATTTATAAAATGCTTTCTTCCCACTTGAAATTAATCTTATGTTCTTTCCATTCGCCGTCGTGATACTCTTTTGACTTTATATTCTGACAAGCTTGAAATAGCCTGGTAGCAGTGAAGTATAAAAATCCAGTTACAACAGTCAGAAATAAATGAAAAATCAGTAACCAAGTTTACAGAAATACCTTCACAGCTGTGTTAGTGTGCAATTCAGGCTCTTCTCGTTTAATGTCTCTAAATTATGTCTTTGTTTTGAATTAAATTGTGAGAATTATGTTTCCAGAGCAGTTAATCCATCTCCAAAATTTGTAATGCTCCTGGTCGTTCTCTGACTTTATTGCAAATGGAATTCAGTGTCTGGTTGATGGGAGAGCTACTAGAACAGCAGAAGGAGAGTTATCACAAGTGTCTTTATGGAAGACATTAACTTGTGATAATTAATCTGAATTGGACACTCATTTTAATCCAACTAAGGAAATCAGATTGTATTTTTTTCTTCCTGGACATATAGGACATATAGTTTAATGCCCATTATTTAGGTTCAAATATTATATTAGTCTAAATTGTTAGTCACAATGTGTGTAGTTCATTAAATAATATGTACTTGGCACATCCTATGTGTGTGGCCTTTGCAATTCAGAGTTAAATGAGACAATATTCCTGTGCTCAGGTGGTTCCTAGTCTGATGCAGGAGGAAGATAAGCAGACTAGGAATGAGGAAGGTGTGTCAAGTCCAGCAGTAGTAACATGTCCTGGGCACAGGGGCAAAGGAGCATAAGGAGTTCACCTGGAGGAAGTGCTACCTGAGCCTGACAGTCAGAGTTTTATCATTTGTTAACCAAAAAGATCCAAGGAAAAAAGAATTAAAATTGCCTCTAACATCAGCTATTAAACAATTTATTTGGGGCTTTACATTTAAGTAACACTTTCCTATATCAACCTATTTATTCCTCCCTTACTTTTATAAAACCCCTTGAGGCATGCAAACTACCATCTCTAATTTTTCAAGTTAGGCAACTGGCTCTCAGTGTCCACACTCAATTATTATTTAAATGAGAGAACTTAATAAACATTTATTGAGTGCTTCCTACCTCTCTGTGCCTCAATGCCTTGTCTTCAAAATTAGCATAATAGCCATGCCTCTGTCTTAGAAATAAATAAGGTAATATAGGATATTAACATAGGATATTGTTGGACTCAAAATCATGTAAGCCAGTTATTATTACCAATAGGACTATGCCAAGTATTGTTTTAAGCACTGATTGTAAGCAAATTAAAGCTGGCTTTCCTGGAGTCTATAGGGTAGCTGGAGTTGAATGAGAGAGTATGAGGAAGTGAAAGTTGAAAGACTTGCTAGGAGAGGGAAAGGCCCATGTTACATGGGGATTTATAACCATTCTAAGAATTTAACAATTTATCAAGAAAGAACATTATCTAACTTATGCTTTGAAAGAATCACACACTGAATAGACTGAAGAAAGACAAAGACTGGAGAGAGCAAACGAGGGAGAAGATTATTCAGATAATTGTGGTTTGAGCCCAGAGGAGGGGGAGAAATGGAGCAGGGCAGAGATAAGTAGTCAAAATCTGGATATAGTTTGAAGGTTTAACAGGCAGATTTCACGGATGGAGTGGATATGTGATGTGTTCAAAAAGGGAGGTTCCAGAATTTGGGTTTAAATAGTCAGATTTAAGCTGCCATTTCTAGAGATGGGGGAAGACTTATTAGGAAGTAAACTGGAAGTAGAAATCAACATTTCCATTTCAGACAACTTAATACTAAATAAACTGATGATTGCCATATGGTGTTGCTAAAGACCAAAAGCTTGACTTGGATTAGGAAAGATGAACAGAAATGAGAGGAAGAAGATATTATGGCTTGGAGATTGAAAGTGAAAGGTGGGAGACAATGAGGCTCACAGAAGGGAAGTATTGTTTGGATCTGAATGGGAAGAATGAAATGAAATAGTAATGAGAATTAAAAACTGGGAAGCTAGAATGAACAGTTTGAGATACCTTTACTATTTGATTGGCAACAGTTAAGATTTTCAGAACAAATTGATTTGAGATAAGGAACTCAGCATTTAAGGCATTGCATTAAGTTATCTGTTTCTGTGCTTTGCTGTCCCACTTACTATTAATCTCCCCCACCCCCCACTCTCCACCCCCCACCACATTCATTCACTTTTGTACTAACACTGACTAGCACAGTGCCTGGAACATGGTCTGCCCTCAACGATTGTTTTTGGGAGAAAACGGGGAAGAAATGTCTTGTGCCCAATTGAGATTGTAGACTCCCTGGGTAGTCCCTAGTCTAAATTCAAACCATTTGGACTTGCAGAACATTCAGGGTTGCTGAGAACATTCCAGATCATCAGTCTTAGCACTACTAAGAAGGGTGACACTCCCTTCCCACAGCCTGAAAAACAACACTCAGTATCCTGCTAATGCCTCATTTTGCTTCATACTAGAGTCTAGAGCAGGGGTGGGCAAACTTTTTGACTTGAGGGCCACAATGAGTTCTTAAACTGGACCGGAGGGCCGAAACAAAAGCAACCTGACCATGCTGGCACTCTCATCTTGGACTGCTGGTGAAGGAGCGGAGGGGAGAGCAAGAGAACCCTCCGCTCTTTCTGCTCTGCGGGCCGGATAGAACAGCCGAACCGGCCAGATCCGGCCCACGGGCCATAGTTTGCCCATGGCTGGTCTAGAGCAAAGTTGGAATGTTCCTCTTTCTCTTCCATTTAATTTGCTAAATTTCAAGTCAAACTAAACCCTGTTCTACTTGAAGAAGATACAGAGATGGAATCTCTCTTTCCATTTTTGCAGGGTCATTTCTCTGCACTCTAATTCACTCAAAACTCAGAGAAAAACACATCTGTATGGAAACATTTGTATGGCATTGATTGCACCCCAGGTGATTTGTCTAACAACAACTTTGCAACAACGTCAGGGAGGAAGCAATCTCAGCAGCGGGTCTTGTGTGGGCTAACACCCTATTGAGATGGACAAATAACCTAAGATGCGTCTCCACTTTTCTCTGAGACTTGTCTTTTCAATAAGAGCTTATTTACTATACCTCCTGCTTGTGTTTAGTGAGTGATAGGTTCCTTGAAAATAGAACAAATTCTGTCTTTTTCCCTTGAAAACACAATTTTTATTGTAGTAAAACCATCCCATTAAAATATTTCAAATATGTGAGAATAAATGTCATTTTAGATTGGTACAAACTAAATTTTGATAACAAATCAGACTAAAGTTGTAGGAGACCATTTTACCCCCTTTAGTTCCACTTCCTTCCAAAATATTACTCTATCTTGCATCTTACTCCTTCTTCTCTGACCCTATAATGATGATCTCCTATAACACCTCACACTTACTCCTGCCTTACCCACCAACTCAGTGAGTGCTCCCTCATAATTGAATATTTGAGACCTCTGGCAACCCCTAAGCATGATTGGAGCTTATGGAAATCATAGAGCCAAGAAGTTAGTCAGGTGCAACGGTATATACCTGCTCACAAGGATGTTCCAATCTGCTGAGAGGCAGGAAAAGGAGATGCACTTTCCTAAGTATGACTCCTGCTTGGATGGACATTGTCCAAAGGAGAGGGCTTTAACTCTTTCTAGGTCAAGGAACATTTCACTGAAAAGATGCCGTTTAGTTGAATCATAAAGAACAAGTTTACAAACAACGGGAGGCACTGTAGGTGTAAAAATGAAGCTGTATTTTAAAGAAACAGAGGACTTCATTTCACTGATATCACCCATTAGGAGAAAAAATGTTTGATGTGACTGGAAAGAAGGGGCCAGATACTGGCGGGGCAGGTATTATGGCTGGGAAGCGGTATGGGAGATGAATGAACTTAGGTACCAAGTTCAGGAAAAATCTATCACCATATTTGCAATGAGATGTGCAGCGGCAATTGGATTCAGAGTCTGGAACAGAATGCAGAGATCCTCGGGAATCAGAATCCACATCAGTTAATGACAGAGGGCAGGAGGGCAAAATGAGGGGGGAGGCGGAAGTCATGGATAATTCCCAGGTGCCATTAACCAAAGTAGAGCATGAAAGAGGTATTGGCTGGGGTTGAGATGGTGTAGTGAAGATAGTCTATCTGCTTGTGGAAGCGTTGAGTGTAAAAAGCCTGTGATCTGAGCTGAGTTATATATTTGGGAGAATTTACGTAGGCAGATAGGTTGAAGTCAATGGGTGTGGATGCAATTGCTCAAAGTAGAACATGCAGAGTTAAAAGGGACCTGGGATGAAGCAAGAAGATGTGAGACAGCCCCAGGCGTATTCCCTCACTGTTGTGGTCAAAGTTCCAGAGGCCCTGACTGGCCCAGTCTCTCTGAATTAGTCTAAGGATAGTGCCATTCTTTGCGGAGGTCTCAAGTATGTATCCGCTGGTTTGCAAAATTAAAATAAGATATGCTCATTCCCTAGTCAAGCATGAGACCGCCGCCAGAATGATGCATCAGCCAGGCTCATTTGATAGCATCTATCCACGAGGTTTCAACCTCCAAGGACACAGCGGTTTTGAAGGAGCTATAGAAACGAAATTCTCCCTTTTCTTCTGAATACCCATAGGAGCTGGTATCACCATAAGATACTATGTAATCTTTAAAAGTCCCTCTGGAAAATCCAAACATTCATAAAATAAGCCAAGATCTTGTCAAACAAGGCCTCACCCAGCCCTATTCAAGGAGGGAAGCAGTCCTTTGATCTCTGAAAAAATGACTTATTTGCTTTCTCCTCTAAGGAATAGTAAAAAAAAACAAAAAACTATCACAACTACACGTGTATATTTAATAATGATAGAAATATTTAAAGTTCAAGGCTTTTGCTGATAAATGGATAGAGCAGGACTTCCAAAGCTACATTTCTAGTTACTAACTAGAGAAGACCCTTGATTTCCTTATCTATTTCAAAGACCAGAAGGGTAGTCACTTAAGTAGGTGTGTATGTGTACATGTGTGCACACATGTGCATCCAATAGACATTCCACAGTCTTCTGAAACTTGATTTGTTAGCCTCACAGATTTTTTTTCAGTTATGTTTTTACTTAACTTCTCTGGGCTAATAGTTCATCTTACCTACCATTAATGAATTTCTGTGCTACAACAAACCACAGAAGTTCCACATTCTTTATTTCATTTCTTCTTCTAATACCTACATGAATCAGACATTAACATCCAGTTTTATACATTAATCTAAATCTGTGAAAGGCTAAACAACTTTTCCAAGGTCACGTATCTACAAAGAGGCACAGCCAGTGTCTAAAACTAAGTCTTTCTGACACTAAACCCCATGCTTATTTTAAAATATTGTCACCTCCAAATGAGGTGGGTAGATGGCAGTCCCGACTAATTCTAAGTTACTTTGAATCAGTTAATTCCAAAATTCAGTATTGGATAGCAATTTTTTTCCTGGGAATAAAAGAACCGGAATGGAAAATCCCATAAAGTGTTGGCAACAACAGCACGATAAAAATAAAACACTCTGCCACAGGGATTCCATTCCTGTGGGCTGTATCTAAACCTGTCTAGGTCAAACATCATTTATGTTGCCTCATCTCAAAGGATACCCTAGATACTCAGTTGTAAAGATGTGGTTTCACTTAAGTGTTTTAAAATAATCTCCAAAAAGAAATTATGTTCCAGAGTCCAATTTATCACAAGTGAAAACTTTTGAGGTTTTGACGAGTGTGGGCTCAGGATAGGGCTCCTATTTGTGTGTGCTTGGCCAGGGCCATCTTAGGAGAGAATCACACACCAGCAGAAGCCCCTGTCAGAACCAGCCAGGGGCGGAGTCTCTTCATGAACTACTAGGCAGCTCCCAAAAGGAATATGATTGAAACATGTCATGATCTCCAAACTGTTGCCTCCCCACAGGTTATTTCAGAACATGTGGACAGTGCTACTAAATAAATCAGTTGAAGAGGAATTTTGACTTGTCCAATATGAGTATTGATTATTTTTGTTCTTCAGAGCTTTACTGTAGCTACTCAAGGACAAACAAGAATTTTTTTTTTAATGTAGTAAACGGTAACTTTATTTTGAACACAGCAAAGGGGAAAGAAAAGATGAATAATCCACTTGAGTGCTATCTCTTAGTAGCTCTACCCAATCTTGGCAATGACAAACCAATATATAAACATTTCCAAATAAAGGCAGTGCAACCAGAAGGTTTATTTTTTCTCTTTGGCTTATAGTCCATTATGTTACTGATCCTGAAAAACAATTAATTTCTCTCTGCTGTCTCTTAATTTTTCTCACCAATAAAGAAAATATATGAAACACACACACACACACACACACACACACACACACACACATATATATATATAAAACCCTAATATGCAAATAGACGGAACAGTGGAACAACCAAACAACCAGTTGCTATGATGTACGCTGACTACCAAGGGGTGTACGTGGAACATGGCAGGCATTGCCACAGTGTGATGGTGGAGCAGGTGAGCCAGACTAAGGTGGGATGCTGATCACTGTCATTGAGGCGAGCCTCTGGTGGTTACTGAAAATTCTTTGCTTCCACATGCTGGGTCCCACCGGGCACTTGCACCCATTGCCGGTGCCAGAGCTGCCACTTGCACCCACTGCTGGAGCCCAGCACTGGCCTCTATCACTTGGCACTGTCAGCAGGTGAGAGCAGTAGCCACTGTCCCCAATCTCCCCTCAAGGCTTCTCCACTTCCCCCTGCTCCTGAGGGGTTATCAGGGCAGTAGCTGCCTCTCACATCTGCTGCCAGCAACAGCCCCACTTGTACCTAGTGCCTTTGCCAGCCTCAATCGATCCGTGCCATCAGTGGGGCCAGTGCCATCAGCACGTGGGAGCTGCAGCAGTGGGAACAGGGCTGCCAGCAGACAGGGAACCAGGGGCCACAGTGGAAGGGTAAGGGAGGGGCACAGAGGATAGATCAAGACTAGCCCCTATACCCACGGCAGCCTCACAGCCCACAGTTCCTTTCAAGGTGCATGAATTCATGCACTGAGCCCCTAATATATATATCTTTTTTGCCACAAAAGAAAAGCTCTAACAGAATAAAGTTATTTTGGTCTGAAGATTAGTTATTCATTGCATCTAGGCATTTTAAAACAATGCAATTTGTAATAAACTTATGCCTGTTTAATATTATCCTTTAGAAAGAAACAAAAAAATAGTAATTTAAAACATATGGTTGTTAGGTGTCCAGTTTGAAAGAAATGCACTCTTGAGATAGAAGAGTGAAGAATTATTCTAAGATCAGAAATATTAAAGGAATCACAACCTCTTGGATGGTAGTGTCATACTTTGTAAATATAAAGTAGGGTTGTAAAAACTCAGCACTAAGCCTATGGTCTTACTCCAGATCTTCCTAGTCAGCATTTCAGGGAGCACATTTTCATTCAACACCCCAGTGATTTTTATGCATGCTGAAATGTTAGAATCACAGCAATTCATATAGAACCATACAAACTTCCCAACTTTTATCAATTTTTTAAATAGTTAAATAGTTTATATTATCTATATGTGATATGGTCAGAATTTAAAAGTAGGTTTTATGTTAAATAATAATAACAAACACTTTAAGTATTTTTTGCTGCCAGGTAATATTTTAAGTAGTAATTCATTAATAATATTATTATTAGTGAAAAAATATGCTGAGGGGAAAAAAACTGAAAAGTTGGCCCAACTGGTGTGGCTCACCTATGAACCAGGAGGTCATGGTTCGATTCCCTGTCAGGGCGCATACCCAGATTGTGGGCTCAGTCTTCAGTGGGGGGAGTTCAGATGGCATCATATAATTGAATCTCTCTCATCACTGATGTTTCTATCTCTCCCTCTCCTTTCCTCTCTGAAATATATATATTTAAGACTATAAAGGTAGAAACCAAAACACTTGTTATCTGGTGATAGGGTGCAGGGTTTGATTATGTTTGCTCTATTTTCTGAATTCCCTATAATAAGGTAATGAAAGAAAATGAAACTCTCTTATAATTAGAAAACAAAATTGAGTCACTTTATGGAATGATTATATATAGTAATGATTGCCTATTTCATAAAAGTATCAATTGATTTAGATTTTTAATTATACTACTTTAATACTTAGCTACTTTTAGAACTACATAAGTAGATATCCATATTGTAGCTGGGTTTATTTTTCATTTGAAGACTAGCTTAATCCTTACACACAAATCCTATATTTACTTATTTATTTTTTTAGTTGCTCTTGGAAAATAAATAAAAACATTGTAGCATTGAAAATAAATATGAAACTTTTATATCACTGCAATGGAAAACTTAATCATTTCTTATTTTGTTCTCCATTGTATTATGTTCATCGATAAATAAATAAAGCCCTAGCTGGTTTGGCTCCATGGATAGACCATTGGATGGTGGACTGAAGGGTCCAGGGTTTGATTCCAGTCAAGGGCACATGCCTGGGTTGTGGGCTTGATCCCCAGTGTGGGGCATGCAGGAGGCAGCCGATCAATGATCCTCTCTCATCATTGATGTTTCTATCTCTCCCTCTCCCTTCCATTCTGAAGACAATAAAAATATTTTTAAAAAAGAAATAAATAAGGTTATTTGTAATCAAGTATATTTTATTGTCAACAGTATTTATTTTAATGTTAGAATCTAGAAAAATAAATTATACCTTGAAGCAAAAGGGGATAATATATGTACACCCATGGTAAAAAAAAACAAACAAAAAAAAAAACAAACAAACAAAAAAAAACAAGCATTATTCACAATATCTCAAAGTTGGAAGCAACTCACGTGTCCATCAATAGATAAATTGAAAAATGAAATATGGTGTATATATGCAATGGAATTGTTTCCAGCCTTAAAACAGAAGGAATTTATGACTCATGCTACTACATGGATGAACCTTAAAGACATGATACAAATTTAAATCAGCCAGTTAGAAAAGGACAAATAGTATATGATTCCACTTTTTGAGGTATCTAAAGTCATCAAATTCATACAGAAAATAGAATAATGGTTGATAGAATTTAGGGAAAGGGAAGAATGGTGTGTCAGTGTTTCATGGGTTCAGAGTTTCTATAGGGGATAATGAAAAAGTCCAGGAGATGGATGGTGGTGATGTTTGCACAACAATGTTAATATACTTAATACCATAGAACTGTATACTTAAAAATGGTTAAAATGGCAAAATTTACATTATGTATAACATATTGCCATAAAGGAAGAAGTGGAAAGATGTTAAATATAATTTTCTTCCATTTGTCATTTGTTTAAAAAGATATTCTGAAAATCTTGAAATGAACTGTTCATAAGGGTTGCATTCAGAAAAATGTTTTGATATTGACATATTTTTAGAAGTAGTTATCTTGAATTTATCTCCTCTGATTTTGTTTTTGGTCATATGCAAAAATAACAACAATACCTACCTTGCAGTTCATGTTGAGTACTTATTCTTACAATGCCTGTAAAGACTTTAGCTGTGTGTCGAACACTAATGAAAGTGACCATTCTAGAGCATTTAGAGGAAAATGATTTCATTTAGTTTGTTACCTATGGGGAAGAGCAACGGAAGATGAGTCTACAAATATAACTGGAACCAAAATGAGCAGAATATGGAACACCAGACTATTTCATGAGCAGGAAGAGAATCACACCATTTTTTTTAATCAAGTGAGTGATGTAATCCTGCTTGGCTTTGGGAAGTTTAATATAGCAGTTGTTTGCAAAATACTTTTGGTTACTGGAGATACAGAGTAGAAAAATGAATTAGGAAGCAATTTAATTTGTTGTACAATAGGGACCAAAAAGGAAATGGGTTGCAGACATTGTGGAAGTTACATTGACAGGACTTTGTGACTGAGTACAGGCATCAAAGCTGGGGGCCTGAGACAATAACTGATATAAAAATGGTGATAAAAGAACCCGGTTTGAGTCAGAAGAAATGACTCAGCTATGGACATGCTGGTTTGAGATTCCATCCGATATCCGGCCAGCAGTAGAAAATGTGAAACTGAAATAGGGGAAAAGTACCGGTTGGAAATGTAGGTTGGAATACCATCCATGTTCAGGTTATAGCTGAAGCCCTGTTTGTTGGCGGGATATTGTTGCCAAGAGAGACTGGAGATAAAAAGAAAAAATGCAAAGGGCACAGTCTCCACATCCAAATATGCCTCACTAACAAGATCAGAAGAACAGGTCTTGGAAGGGAATGGTCCACAGGATCAAAAGACAGCAGGAAGAATATAACAAGCAGATTCTGTATGTCAACTGCTATATTCAGATGCTACCTACGTAATCCACTGTAAAACCTTCATTCAGCTTACTGGATGCCAAACAACTAATTGAAAATAGTTGATAATGCTTTTCACTTACCATGAAAATGATGGAACATGCATTTAGATTTGTGTCTTTTTTCTTGTATATAGGGTTGGGCAAAAGTAGATTTACAGTTGTTTAGAAAATAATACAATAATTAATAAATGATAATACAAGAAAAACCCTGTGTTACACATACTCACAACTTTAAACCTACTTTACCCTACTCTATGTCTAATTTATTTGCAAAGTCACCATCAGGAGATAATTTTTAATGTCCCATTTCTGAAGTATAGAATAACTTCCTAAAAAAGTTGTAAAATATTCAGACCCTGAATAGCTGCCTAAAACTAGGTCCTGTTAACAGCATGAATTTTTTTCTTTGAATTAATAAAGGCAATGAAATTATTTCCTTTTTAAATAACTTCAGTCCTGTATGGCATTTAGGAATGCATGCTAAATGTAGTGTTTTCACAAAAGGCTTTTTTTTTATTGCTATGCTTTTGTCCCTACTTTACCTTTAATCCTAATAAAAACAAAGCAGAAAGAAAATAAATAAATATCAATAAAATGGTATGTAGTTTCATTTCATTAGTGTTGTATATATCATTATTTGAGTTAACAGAAAAAAATTATCCTTCATCATATAAGCATAAAATTATGAATAATATTTTAAAAGTAGTACAATTGCATAAAATATTGAAATACACTGACAAAGTATATATTATAATTAGCTTGAAAATAAATATCTAGAAAACCATAGATGATCAAAAACAACATATCCGCCAAAACCACTTTGGCTCAGTGGATAGAGTGTTGGCCTGCGGATTGAAGGGTCCCGGTTCGATTCCAGTCAAGGGCACATGCCTTGGTTGTGGGTACATCCCCAGTGGGGGGTGTTCAGGAGGTGGCTGATCTCTCTCATTGATGTTTCCAACTCTCTATCACTCTCTCTTCCTCTCTGTAAAAAAATCAATAAAATATATATATTTTTAAAAAAACATATCCTACACAAGAAATAGAGATGTAGGTCACTTTTTTCCCAATTAAAAAAATAAATAAATGGGCTGACCACCAATATTTTCTTGATTTTTCTCTGTAAAATGTAGGGAGGAATAAAAATAACTTGAGAAAAAGAATCAGCTTTCTTCAGTTCCATAATTATTGATATCAGAGTTTTACATCTTAGCTACATCATTGATTAATAAAACAGATTTTTAATTTTACAAATATTAATACTTGGTCTAGCAGTCTGGTTTAACACTTTTTTTCAATTTTATTGTATTTATTGGGATGACATTGGTTAATAAAATTATATAGGTTTCTGGTGTATTGTTCTATCATACATCATCTGTATATTGTGTTGTGTATTCACCACCCCAAGTCAAGTCTCCCTCCTTCCCCATTTATTGCCCCTTTCCTTATTTTACCTCCCTACACACACCTTTGCCTCTATTATCACCATACAGTTGTCTGTGTCTATAGGGTATTTTTCCCCCCTTTGCTGAGTCCTTTCACCTTTTCCACCCAGCCTTCAAACACTTCCTCTCCTTCAGTCTGTTCTCTCTCGCTAAAAGTCTATTTCTGTTTTGTTTGTTAGCTTATTTTGCTCACTAGATTCCACTATAAGTGAAATAATATTATACTAGTCTTTCTCTGACTGGCTTATTTCACTTAGCATAATATTCTCCAGTCCATCCATGCTGTCCCAAAGGGTAAGATTTCCTTCATTTTTTGGCCAAGTACTATTCCATTGTGTAAATGTACTATATATATCAGGTAATCTAGTTAGAGCTCTACTTAAATATGTGTGGGTTTGAAATTAAAGCATAAATGGAAGTGCACAGAAAAAAAATGCTTCTCATTGGTTCTTAAATAATCAAGGCTAATGATCATTGACTTCTCCCAACTACCAAATGATGTTCTTAGTAATCACCTGTATTACATACACTAATGTTTACAATCATTTTATAATTACACTAGAGGTCCAGTGCACAAAATGTGTGCACTGCGGGGGAGGGGGAGTTCCTCAGCCTGCCTGTGCCCTCTCCGAGTCCAGTAGCCCTCAGGGGATGTCAACCTGCCAGCTTAGGCCCGCTCCCCAGGTGATCAGGCCTAAGCAATAAGTCAGACATCCTTAGCACTGCCAGGAAGAGGCGCCTGCCATCTGTCCTCCCACCAAGAGGCAGCTCCTGCATTGAATGCCTGGCCCTTGGTTTTCAGTGCACATCATAGCAACCGGTCATTCTGCCGTTCAGTCAGTTTGCATATTAACCTTTTATTATATAGGATACCATTGTTATTTTAAAGTGAAATGATTACATGGTTTGTCCGAAGACATATAACAATAAAGCAATGAAGTTGGACTGTGCACCCAATGGTCTAGCTCTACAAACAGTGCTCCTCACCATTCATCCACACCATGGGTAGCATTCACTTATTATTTTTCAAAATGTTCACTATATATAGTATAGCAACAAAATACGAAGAATGTTCTACATCCAAATCATCCTCACATCCAAATCATTATATTGGACAAATATTTAGTTTCACTGCAAAAAATAATCTGTATCTGTTTTCATGATCTAGAGTAGTATTCCTAATTAAGTTTGGGATAGAAGGCAGTGGAGCAAAGTTGGAAAAACCCTTAGAGGGTTTTTAGCATCAAAAATGGGTATTTTTATATTATACTTACCCCACATCTCTATCCAGAATGTTTCATCCTTCGTTCTCATGCTTTACATAGTATTTCATATTTGTCCATTTCCTGGAATATCCTTTCTGCCTCTATCACTTTTAGGGGTCTCTACTCACATATTACCTTCTCCACAAAGTCTTCCTATCCCTACACTTTTTTGTTAGGTATCTTCATTTTGCTATTAACACCCTGCCGATTCCTTCCTACCCTGCGCATGCATAGACACACGCGCGCGCGCACGCGCACACACACACACACACACACACACACACAGTTTTCTAATTCTCTATTTGTAGTTTGACCTCTCCTAGATTATCAAGTCCTTTCCAACAGAGACAATGAGTTTTTCATTCATATTAATATAGTAATAAATAATAAAATTAAAGATGACTATTATTTTTATCTTCATTGATTACCATAATGCCTGACACAGACTCAACACTCAAAAAGTTCTTGATGAATGAATTTATGGCAATGTATTTCATAGTTTGCAATGCATTTTCTCATGTCTTACATTATTTAATTTTAATATTAAACCTGTGTGTTGAGTGTAGTGTTTTAATGTTTAAATAATGAGAAATCTAAGACAGAAAAGTTAAGAAACTTATCCAAGGTCACATGTGCTGCAACAGCAACAAAAACTGAGACTCAAATTCATGTCTTTGGACTCTAAGTCCAGGGTTTGCTTTCTTACAACTCAGATGAAAAACTGGTTTTGAAAACTGCAAAACATACCTCCAGGATACCAGATTTCATGTTCTTAAAAGTTGTACTACATTGAAGTGGTAGTATGTCACAGAAAATTTTAAATGTTCCATTACAAGTTAAATGGACAAAATAAGTATTTTTCAATTCAGTAACTGTTTATTGCAGAGCATAGCGGTAATAAATAATATTTACAGTCTTTGCCCTTAAGAAAACTTAAAATTTGGTAGAAAGGATTAGAGAAAACTCAAATTACTTTAATTCAAGTCAAGAAAGAGAGGTTACAAATGATTCAATAGTGCTGTGGTCAGCAAAATGCAGCTCACTAGCCACATGCAGCTCTTTGGCCCCTTGAGTGTGGCTCTCCCACAAACTACCACGGCCTGGGCAAGTCTATTTTGAAGAAGTGGCATTAGAAGAAATTTAAAAATTTTAGCTTTCAAAATAAATTTCAATCATTGTACTGTTGATATTTGGTTCTGTTGAGTAATAAATTTGCTGACCACTGCAATAGTTTATTGGACACATCTTTACTAATTAATTAATTCTAGGTGCCATGGTTGGTGTGAATTTACTAGGTATGTGAGGATTAAAAACAGGGTGGTGGGCTCCCTAATGAAAAAGATTTCATCCAGAGGGCTGAATTCAAAACAGACTCATGAAAAGGGACAATCTTAGAGGAAGCTTAAAAAACTGTTTGACTTTCAAAGAACATGCATAAGAGTAATCATTCTGGGGAGATATTGAAACATTAAACAAAAGCTAAGAGAACCAAGATGGTGGAGTAGGTAAACACCAGTACTTGCCACCTCTCATAACCACATCAAAATTATAACTAAAATACAGAAGTACCATTATTTAGGACCACCTGAAATCTATCTGAATCAAAGTTCTACAACTACAACTAAAGAAATAAAAAAGAAAGCACATTGAGACTGATAGGAGGAGTAGAGGCATGAAATAGGCTCGTTTGACATCCATAAGTGGTGTGTGTTATTGTTGTTGTTTGTTTGTTTGTTTGTTTGTTTGTTTGTTTTTGTTTTTAATTGGGGGAGATTTCATGACTGTGGAGGCCTCCTGTAAGGAGCAATGGGTCCCAAACCCACACCAGACCCCTCAGCACATGGTCTCAGTGCTGGGAAGAGAAGACTCCACAACTTTGGGCTGTAAAAATCAACATGGGCTATGGCTGAGTGACAGGGAGGCTGCTGGAGACCCAGGCAGTTCCTCTTAAAGGGTCAGAGCTTGGACTTACTCAGACGCCCCCTAAGTTCCAATGCTGGGTTGGCAGCTTAAAAACAGCTGGGACATTCAGGAAGGAACTGAATTGTCTGGCACCAGGGCAGGAACTAGAGAGTAGCTTTTTACCAGACTGGGTGCTCATAGGGATTATTATCCCTATGCTTGGACTTATCTCCATCACAGAGCCATATCTGAATTTTCATCATATTGGCTAACACTGTTCAATCCACCCTTGTGATTCTCTGAGACCACTCCATCTAATTTGCAGCCACATCCAACCTGTTTGAATCAGCTTTTCCATATGAGTGGCCTTTCCTGGTTCAGGCTTCATACTTTCCCAAAATCTTTAAACAAGCAGCAGCAGGCATAAGGGTGCCCCATACCTAACAATAAGAGGACAAAGACACAGCACTATCACCAGCCAGCCTTGCTTCACAGTTGGACCTCACCTGGGCACTTCTACATCCAGTAAAAGTAGCAGCATTCTGCAGATCTCTTTGTAGCTCCTGCCAGGTGGCCCAGGCAGTGACTGACTTTGTACCTCCTGGGAGGCCCAGAGCCAGTGTACCTGGTGGATATCTTTAGACCTTACCAGATTAAAACTCTACACATCCACATATAACACACTCAAGGGACAGACTCAGTGAATGCTCTAGGAGTATCTCCTGCACAGCAGCTCTTCCACTGTAGTCACAGCTGGTCCTCACAAACAATTGGCCTAGAGGTCAATTACTCCCAGTGACACCAACAGCAATTAAGTTTCAACTACAATAAGACTATGTACATAGTCCACACAGGGATGCACCCAGAGTTCTCAGCTCAGGTGACTTGAGGAGGCTGATCCACTGGACCCTACAGGACAACACAAGGCCACTCTACCAATTCCAGGAGGTATTAGCTCTACCTAATACATAGATACTAATATAAGGAAGCAGCCAAAATGAGGAGACAAAGGAACATGTCACAAATGAAAGAAATGGAAGCAAGCAAACTACTGGATAGAGAGTTCAGAACAATGGTTCTAAGGTTACTTAAGGATCTTAATTAGAGCTTCAAAAGACTTAATATGACTCCACAAGGATCTTAGTGGGAATTTCAAAGACATGAAAAGAACCAGTCAGAAACTAAACATACACTAACAGAAATAAAGAATAATTTACAGAGATTCAACAATAGAGTAGAGGATTCTGATAATTAAGACAACATTTGGAATATGAGGAAGCAAAATCAGAAAAGCAAAAAATAAAAAGTATATAAAATTCAAAAATATGAAGATAGTGTAAGGAGCCTCTGGGACAACTCCAAGCATATCAACATTCCTTGGAGAATGAGAGAGAGAGAAAGATATTGAAAACCTATTTGAAGAAATAATGACAGAAAACTTTCTCTACCTGATGAAAGAAATAGACTTCAATGTCCAGGAAACACAGAGAATCCCAAACAAGTGGAACCCAAAGAGGCCCACACCAAGACACATCATAATTAAAATGCCAAGGGTTAAAGATAAAGAAGAATCTTAAAAGCAGCAAGATAAAAGTAGTTAGTTATCTACACAGAAGCACCCATATGACTGTCAGCTGATTTCTCAACAAAAACTTTGCAGGCTATAGGGAATGGCAACAAGTATTCAAAGTAATGAATAGCAAGGAACTGCAACCAAGATTACTCAGCAGAGCTATCATTTAGAATTGAAGGTCAAATGAAGAGCTTCACAGACAAGAAAAAGTCACCACCAAACTACTATTACATTAAATGTTGAAGGGTATTCTTTCAGAAGAGGAAGAAGGAAAGAAAAGATAAAAATTATGAACAATAAAATGCAATAAATATTAGTACATATCTGTCAACAAATGAATATATAAATCAAAGTGAACAAGAAAACTAATGAACACAATAAACTGATGAATAAAATAGAACCAGAGGCATAGAAACATGGAACAGACTGAAGAACCTCAGAGGGAAGGGAGGGAGGTGGATGATAAAAGATTAATCAAAGATCTTATATGCATATATGCCTTATCTATGGACACAGACAATAGGGTGATGAAGGCCTGGAGTAGGGTGGGGACTGGATGGAGGAGGACAATGGTGGGGGATAAAAGGGGAAATCTGTAATACTCTCAACAATAAATATTTTAAACAAAAAGATAAACAAAAGCTATAATGTTGCAAATGTGTGGGGTATGTTTTTAAGAGAACCAGGTTAATTAGAGTGGTAAGGAAAAAATGGGTAAATAAGAATGAAATGTTAAGACTTTAAATGTCATCCTAAGAAATTAATTCATAATTTAAAAAATAATGGGGAGCCATTGAGAGTTTTGAGAAACAGAATGAGAGCTGGGATCTGCAAAGATTTATCAGGTGCATGTAGGATGCAGTAAGAAACTCAAATTTTCAAAGCTAACTATGATAAAGTAGCATCATTTAATTACACCATTTTATTACAGAAAATATTTAGGTGATCTAAAATAAACAAACTCTTTTAGCTTTTTCCCCCCTTACAATAGATGAAAGAATTGGAAGAGAGTCCCCAAAGATAAGTTTTCATACTAAACAAAATGCCTATTAGGGTGAGAGATTGCAACTCAGTACAGTTAAATTAGATTTGTTATTTCTTGGAACTGAACTCCCTTTGGTAGTTGTAGAGAACTCTATTGCAGATTAGAAAAGAAAAAGAACATGAAGTACACAGTAGTTTTTCATAGTTATTCCAGGTGACATCTAAGCTGTCAGAGTGCAGACAAAGAAAAGGCATATAAATAAGACAAATAAAAGCGTTTCTTTAGGCTCATCCTCAAATACCTACAGAAGTATATAAAGAGATAATGAACTTGTCTAGGATGGCTGCTGCTGAATGAGCAAACCCCAATATCATTCAATTACAAGGGTTATTCCACAGAAAATCTCAAGTCACTTTGGGGTACTGTTTTCAGAAAGAGTCATTTTTAGAATAATTGTGTTCCACATATGTTAGCCAACATATTTTATGTTATGTGTAAGTTTTAATTATCTTAATACTATGTATATGCAGCTAAATATGATTTTAACAATTGACACACCTACATGTCTTAGGGGTCAACTCCAGTGATTTAACTTGATTTTTTATCAAATAAAACAAGAATATACTTGTTATAGTGCTATACAATTGAATCTGGCACTTATGGGCATTAAATAAATTGTTCTTCAATAATAGATATATTATACTAAGGAGATATAGCTTTCAAACCATATTATATCAGGTAGCCTAAAAACTCTACAGGTTACAAATTTTATGAGATGATCAACAAAAGAAAATTTCTATTGTCAATTAAACTTGAGGAATTTGCATAGCTCTTCCCTTGTGAACTACGTATTGTACATTGCATCTTAAAGTCTGATAAGTTCTGCCTTTAAAAAAAAGTCATATTTAACTTTATTGAACCCAGTGCTTTTTAAACTTAGTAGACAACATAATCTTCTTGGTTTCTTTAAATATCTATTCACAGTCCATGCTAACTTTAGGAAAAATCAGAGAACAAAGAGGACAGCATTACATACCAGGAAAATAGTAAGTTTTAATAAAAGATCTGCTCACCATTAATCCCATTTCCCAATAAAACTGCTACTGAGTCAACCCACAAGGGCTCAAATTTGACACAGATGTTCATGGGATTTCCAGAGTATAATTTAGTGCTGCCTCGAAAATGAAAAAAAAATAAAGCCTCTGATTATTTTTGTTTCCCCATCTCTGCTACTTCCATCCATTCATTCAGTTAGTGTTTTCTGTGTTCTGACTCTCTGAGGAAGCATGATATATTCTGCAGATAAATAGTAAACAGAACCCCATGGTCCTCACTTTCACTAAACAACTGGTTTGAACACAAATCAGGAGCACCCATACTGCCTTGGTGGGTTTGGGTAGTCCTGTAAATAATGAAACCTGAATAATGATTAGGTGATAGATTAAAAAAAATCAGGCAGGCTCTTGTAAAGTAGAATATGGCTTTTAGAAGAAAAGTAAGTACATTAATTCTTTCCCCCCATGTAGTATGGACATCAAGGGAAAATCATTACCTTACTGTACTTTCCTTCTCCGGAAAGTTTGGAAACCCTAACCAAACCCTAATACCTGTAGGATAACCCAAAGGTGAGAGGAGATGGCTCTGTGCCATTTAAAGCTTGACCCACTGTTTCTTGATTAGGAGGCTGCAATTACTTCAAGGTAGGGGATGAGGCTGGACTTTTTCCTCTTCCCCGTAATTTAGTAAGCCCAGAGCTACAAAGGGCAACACAGCTAACCCACAGCTCCTTCTCCAGAGCTTCCTCTGTAGTTTTATCCAACCCTAGGCAGTGCTTTCCTGCCGCATTCGATTCTATGGTTGCAACCCTAAATCAAGCCCAAAAACACCACTTCATTGAGACAGAATATAGCTATTTGAAGTATGTTTACAAAATATGTTAGGATACTGGTGGCCAGACATATGTGGATATGCTAACTTCTTGTCAAAACATTGATTTGCCCTTGCAGAGATGGTCCACTGGACTATTAAATCAGTGTGTATGTCACATGTAAGCAAAAGCAAAGGGTTTCTAAAATTAAAAAAAAAAGTCAGCATTATTCACACAAATCCAAAAACACTACAGTGGCAACATTCTAATAAAATGAAGATTAAAATGTTTTTAAAATTAAAAACTGGAGGATGCTATTACATGCAATGAATCTATATTTTTAAAAGGAAACATTCACAGGAGAATGTGGATAGTTTATCATCCTGACCAAACCACTCCCACTATTTTCTCTTTAAAGTCAAAAATGGTGGAATTGTTATTTTATGCTTCACAAAATAGTAAATTATCTCCAATTATTGTAACTTCATAGTAGCAGTAAAATGCTTATGTAGAACAACAGACTCCCTATGGTCAACTTGAAATATATTACAAATATTATAAAATTATAACTCTGAAAAGAGTTTCAAAACATGTCTAGCTCATTTTTCTTGCCTCTAGGCACAACTGGGTTGCAAATAATTCCAGAAAAATAACTCTCTAAAGAAAAGATACGACAATTATTCTTGTTAGCTACAGGGTTCAATTACATTTATATAGAGACAAATATTTTTTTCCCATATGGCACTTTTCTTAATGTTTCCTTATGTTCACATGCAGCTAAATTCTTGAAAATTTATATCCTACCATCTCAAAGCAATTTAATTGTCTCTGAATAACAACAAAAATTAAGCAATAGTTGTCTATCAATGTCTTTACCCCATGAACTTCTGAAAAACCTTTTCATTTCTTTGCTTGATGTTTCTATTTCTAAGAGACAGCACTGACTAAACAAAAATTTCATCACCTCTAGATGAAATATCAAAAAAGTGTTTTAAGAGTGGTAGGGTAATCTAGCCTTTGCACAAAAACATTTTGCTCTTCCTACAAAATAAAGTGAGCAGCATGGCTTCTTCCACTGACACATAATATAAGTAATATTTTAAAATTATAATTATAAACTTTTGTTGGGAATCTGACAGATATATCTTCTGCAAAATGTTTACACAGATCACTTTTCTTCTTTATCACTGAGGGTACCATCTAAGCTCCCTTTCAAAATCTGCCCTTCCACAATTTAGGGCTATTCTGAGGTTTCTAGAACAGTTCTGATATCACACACTGGTCTGCCTATCAAATATGTATTCAGTTCCTACAAAGTTTTTCTCCTCCATACACTCTGAAAGTTTTAAGGGAGAGAGCTAGAGTCCAATGACACGAAAAGGACAGCACACAGCTTGTGACGTTGAAAAGGTCTCTGATACCCAGTTCTGTCACTGACTAGCTAGATGACCTTCAAAATGTCCTTTATCTTCTTTGAGTTTCGGGTCCCTTGTTTAAATGGAAGAATAATGCCTATCTTCCATTAAGAGTTCAGTGATATAATTTGAATAAGAGTTAAGTGAGATAATTTGTGGAAAACAAATACTATATGTCCAGATTGGCTCTCAGGCCATGTTTGAAGTTACTGTTTCTATTATTGCTGATGTTTTTTGTTGTTAGTAGCATTGCTCTTTCTATTGGGAATGCCAAAGCATTGAAGGTCCTAAAACCCCAATGAAGAAGTTTATGATTAGGATTAGTATTCACTGGTAGAAGTGTTTGGAATTTTGTGCTGATAGGAACATACACAATGTGCAATAGAGTCAAAATGACATGGCTATTTAGACAAAAGTATTTCCTCTAAGGGGAACTGAGGTATTGACTTAGGATAAACACATAATCTCTGATAAAGGGAGAAACCCTCTTATTAGTATCCCACTTTGTAGACAAGGAACAAAAGGCTTACAGTATTAATGTTAAATTCCCAACATGATTAAACTAGGATTTCTGAGTCCAAAATCAATGCTTTTTCCATTTATACCATGCTGTACCTTCTGCCTTTAGGACAACAATCCTTCCCATGTTCTTCCCCAACTACTCAACCAGTGACCTCTTAGTCATTGCATATTTTGAACTCCCGTTATATATTATATTCACTTTATTATAGCATAGTTACTTATTGTATTCTATCTCTTTCTACTAAATTGTCAACTCTAGAAGATCAAAGAGAATTTCTTATTCATCTATGTGTCTCAAGGCCTCACTTGTTCTGAGTGCCACCTCTACAGGGCTGAGTGGTCCAGTGAGGAGCACAGTTGGGCTTTTCTCTGGACTTCTCTAGAATCTGCAAGCACCACTGCAAATGGGGAAGCATCCTTGTAGAATGTTGGTAAATAGTAAAGATTAGTGAGGAAGCCTGAGTACAAAGTTTAAAGCCTTTCAGATGTGGACTTCGGATAAATTCTTTAATTTAGAAGTTGTTCTTCCAAAGTCCTATTATTTGATATGTAAACAACGATTTTTATCAAAAGTGCCCCAAGAATGTCTAAAACAGGCAATACCTGATTATTTAGTTCAGGACACAGACCTCCTTTCCTTTAGATTGTCAAATTTTAAAAATGGCAACAGCCAACACAACAAGAACTAGCTAGTGTGAATGAATCAAAATCTTTTTTTTTTTGTCAAATCAGCAGAAAATATAACATTTTTTTGGTGTGCCATCAAAAATTTTAGTAATTAGTTTAGGTGTGCTAGAAGACAACAAAGGTTGAAAATCATACCGAAACTAGTTTGGCTCAGTGGTAGAGCATCGGTCTATGGACTGAAAGGTCCCAGGTTCCATTCTGGTCAAGGGCCTGTACTTTGGTTGCGGGCTCGTCCCCGGTGGGGGGTGTACAAGAGGCAGCTGGTCGATGTTTCTCTCTCATCGACGTTTCTAGCTCTCTATCTCTCTCCCTTCCTCTCTGTAAAATATCAATAAAATATTTTTTTAAATCGCTGATTTGCCAGCAATATTTAAGGACAGATTAGCAAGAGATGGAGGTTCTAGTAAAATCACTCATTGGCTAATTAAAGTTCCTCTTCTCTTAGTTTTACTGCAACTAAAATATAAAAGGTTTACACAAATCAACAATGGGCAAGTGTTGGCAGGGACATGGATAAAAAGGAACTCTCCTGCACTGCTGATGAGAACGCAGACCTGTGCAGCCACTGTGGAAACAGTATGGAGTTTCCTCAAAAAATTAAAGTGGAACTCCCATTTGACTCAGTAATCCCACTTCTAGGAATAAATCCCAAGAAATAATAATAAAAAAACAATAAGAACGGACATATGCTCCCCTATGTTCATAGCAGCACAATTTACAATAGCTAAGATTTGGAAACAGCCTAAGTGCCCATCAGCATATGAGTGGATTAAAACAAAACAAAACAAAAAAAAAAACACAGTGGTAAGTCTGCACAATAGAATACTATACTATTGTAAAAAATAAAGAATTCTTACCATTTGCAACAGCCTGAATGGACATGGAGAGCATTATGCTAAGTGAAATAAGCCAGATAAATGATCTCACTCATTTGTAGAATATAATGAACAACATAAACTGATAAATAAAAATAGATCCAGAGACAGAAGCATTGAACAGACCGTCAAACTTCAGAGGGAAGGGGGCCATTTAAGAGAGCAACCAAAGGACTTGTATGCATGCATATAAGTATAACCAACTGACATAGACACGAGGGGGGGGGCGGTGAGGGCATGTGCTTGGGAATGGGGATTGCCAGGGAGGGGTCAATGGGAGAAAAAGAATACATGTGTAATACTGTATGTAATACTTTAACCAATAAAGATTTTTTTTTTAAAAAAGGTCTGTTTACATTTTTGAAGCCTTGAAATATATTTAGAAATACAATATTTTAAAGAGGGTTTTCCCTTTGCTTTTCTCTGCTTTAATATAGTGAGGTCATTATCCTTGTGGGCCCACATTGCTCCATGTTAAATTCACCAACTGCTGTTCTGCACATTCCCTCAGCCAATTTATTTCAATTTCAGAAGGAGCAACCAACTCCACAGCGGATGACTGCTGACTGCAGTTCCACGCCATCACTCTTCAGAAATAAACTCGCATCAAGCAAAAAGCTTCCGCATGTGGGCATGGATGTGATCAGCCCCTGGCACACAGCTTCAGGCCCCATTTGTGTACAAGGGGTACAGAGCTCTAGACAGCTCACCTGCCTCTTGCACAGGACTGGGTTTTTAGGTTAAAAAAAATAACTGCAATAAATGTAAGGGAAAAGAAATAGGTTGCACAGAGAAAAAATTCTCTCATATAAAAGCTAGGTAATATTTACAACATAGTTGATGATAGCCAGATAGCATAAATGCTTATGTGTACCTTTGGGGGAAAAATATGTAGAATTCTTATGGTAACACCTTAAGATTCATAATTTTTATGATGAGGGAGTAAAAGCCCAAAGGTTCAGACAATGTTCCTCAAATGGCTATCATCAACTTAAAATAGCTAGTATTTACTAAATACATTTGTCTTTGATTTTCTCTATATGGTGATTGCACAGAACAATTTCACCTTTTATAGACATGAGCTCACCTGATATTTGACAAGATTCTTTATTCTTGAATGACATTATCATTTATTCCCTTACCTTGCACTTATGAATAGCACATCAGAATAAGCCACTTTGCTAGTTAACATGTGAACTCATGAATTATTGGTTATATACTGCCACACTCCAACTAAAATAGTGATTTTATTCCAGAATTATATATTTCTATAAATGCACACCCAACAGTCTATTGGAGTAGGTTTTGCAAATTTGGGTTGTACATTATCATAAGGCTAAACCCTTTTCAAGTGTAATATTACACAGAATGTTTTCATGCATTTTGACTAGGGAAGCTATTTCATACAGGTCAACGTGCAATTTTCATGTGTTAGTATCGGTGCAAGAACAAATAGCATACTCCATTTCTTTTCTTGCCCCTGTTCACATCCAAGTGCCAAATAAAATGATAATCAAGTTTACCATATTCACTGTGTAACAAAGCCAAATAGCACGAGTGTAGACATTAGGAAGAAGAGTATTTAGTGAACTTCAACACTGAGTCCAATAATATACTTGTATGATTGCCTCTAAGTTTCATTTCACAGCATAAAAATGAGATAGTTGCCGAGGTCGGTCTGCAGACTGAAAGGTCCCGGGTTCGATTCCGGCCAAGGGCATGTACATTGGTTGCGGGCACATCCCCGGTAGGGGGTGTGCAGGAGGCGGCTGGTCGATGTTTCTCTGTAAATGGTCGATGTTTCTCTCTCATCGATGTTTCTGGCTCTCTATCTCTTTCCCTTCCTCTCTGTAAAATATCAATAAAATATATTTTTTAAAAATGAGATAGTTACTATCTGAGTTTTAGGGATATTAACTAATCTAGCAAATGTTCCCTGATGGCTCTGTAAATGGTATAATTACCCAGGCCTCTGACCTGAGCAGTCTGTTTTCCTATGGTACATCATTTCCCTGGGTGCTCTCATCTTTTTATATAGTTTCAGTTGCTCCTTTTATACATTGGTAACTCCTAAATCCATTATATCTCACTATGATCTTTCTCCTAAACCTCAGACCCATATATCCAACTGCCTGCTACATGTCTCCCCTTCCTTGTCCTAGTCACTATCTCCCCCAAATATCCATTAATGACTTCCTTGTCCTCTCTACTCTGTTCTCTAAATTCTTGTTTTTTGCTGCTACCACCATCCAGCCAGAATACGTGAAGACTGGGCATCTTATATTTCTCTATTACCCTGACATCCTCTTCTAAATTGTATCTCCTCAATATCATGTAAGCTCAATGAGGCAATCTATGTTGTCCTCTCTACCCTCAGTAACCTCTCCTTATTATGGCTGTAACCATCTCTTGCCTGGACGCCTAACAGGACCCCTTACCTTCCATTTTAACACCCTCAGCACTACTGGAGAAGTTGAAATCTATACAAATAGTGCAAGTATGCCATTCTCTTTTTTAAAAATGTTCAGTGGCTCTCCATTTATTGTAAGAAACAGGTTGAGACCACTAACAAGACCCGGGTTGCTCTGGTTCATACTTTCTTGCATAAAGCTTCCTCCTCTTCCTCCATAGCCCTTGCTTTATTCTCCAGAAACACCAACTCTTTATATTTTTTTCTCACATAACATGATTTTTTTTTAGTTATATTCCTTCAGCCTAGATGTTCCTTTGTTTTTTCTAGATGACTCCTCTTTATCCTTTAAAGATTCGGTAAAAGTCACTATCACCGTAAATCCTTCTTCGACCCAGTCTTACAAAAATCAGAATGATGGACTTATATTTTAAAGTTGTTAATTGAGTATCTACAGAGTTGAATTGACATAATTTGTGCTGAGCTTAGAGAGCAGAAATATATGCTGGCAATGGACTGAATAACCTAAGCCATGCTGAAACAAATAGAGGGGAACACTTTAGATAATTTTGGAAGATTCCTTTACTTCCTGAATTAACTTGTAAGCATTTTTTTTCTAAGCTAAATTACCTAAAAAGCTTGATTCTCCCCTTGAGTAAGAACTGAAACTAATTAGACTTCCTCCAAGGCACAGATGGGGAAAATATCATCTCCCTAACTCTTTTCTTTAATCCCTCGTATAACCAGATGTAGAGAAAATCCCAGCTGCCTCTTAAAGGCCTGCTGGGGAGCAGTAGCATCTAAGAGACTGGACCAGCCAACCAAGCTTAACATTTGCATCCAAAGGACTCCCCAGAAGCAGTGAATTCAGTTCCCCATTCTAGTGCTTATGGGAAATATTACCACACAAAAAATAGGCCTGTGCTTCGGAGAGAACGAGATTTAACCGGAGTGTCCTTATGTCTAATGCGGTAATGTGAGCTCAGTCAATTCAGGAGAACAGAGCAATTAATTTATATTATTTTTTTAAATGCAAATCACAAAATTTGAGAGAGGGAGCTGCTTACAACAGCTTCGTGGTGTTTATGTTTCTTGGATTTCGTTCAGTATTCCCAATTTTATAATCATGATATATAGTTTGTTAAAAAATAACTCATTTATCAGTAAAGCTGGACTTACATGATATATGCCTATACACAGTGTTCTCTGAGACACTTTGTCCCCCCGCATACATTAGCTGAGTGGAGGGGGAGGAAGAACCCCATATACAAATTTATAATTATGAAGATGTTTTATATTTCATGTAATTAAATTCTAAGAGAATTTCCTTAAACAATCCATCCTTATAGTTGGATCTAGGTAATAACAGTCATCAGCTGAGTCACATCTCTTGCTTTGCAGCTAAGAATCCAATGCACAGAGCAGTTCATTGTTTCACTGGTGATTGTATGGACAACGTCTTGAATCCAAGTCCCCTGACCTGGGAGGAAGCTACATCCACTACACCTTGAAAACTCCCCCTTTTTTTCATTAAGTAATTATTTATGAGTGTGAGCCAAAATTCAGAGGAGTGAGCTATAATGTTTCAAACCAGCAGAAATATTCTGTGTAGCCACAAATCATCCTTTACAAAATAGTGGATCATAATGCCACATCGTATTTCATTATGCTCAGGGTTGGGTTCTGTTTCTCTCCCTTGAAATTACTCCTAGCCTGCCTTTTCCCTTCTTCTCCTCTGGCAAACCCATTTCCAAATCATGAGGATCCCATTGTTCACATTGACTTCGCCCATTGCCTTACCTGACTCCCAGAATGTGAGGATTGAGTTGAGCTGTCAAAAGACAGAGGTTTAAAACCATCTCTTTCCCAGGCATTCCTGGACTTGTTCTATGAATGTTTACGGTCTATAATAGCAGGCAGCCTCATATGCTAATTGGAGGTGAAAGCTTTATTTGTCTTTTGGGTTTCTCTCACATTCTAGAACAATCTATATATATGAAAGGCTAATATGCAAAAGTGTCCCCCTCAGGAGTTCCACCAGAAGAAAGGCAGTTTGATCGCTTGCTATTACATGCACTGACTACCAGGGGGTGGCATGGAACGTGACAGGTGGTGGGGCACTGAGGGAGCAAGGGGTAGGAGAAGGTGGGGAGGCCAGGAACCTGATTGGCCCTGATTGCTGGCCAGGTGTGGGGTCCCTACCCATGCACTAATTTTGTGCACTGAGTCTCTAGTATGGAATAAAATGTAAAGTCACTTTCAAATGGCATCAAATAGAGCTAAAAGGAAAGCCAGATTGCTATTTGTTATTAATTGCTTTCAGAATGGAATATTCAATTTTATTCTTTCATTCTTTACCCACTAAGGGCTCACTAGTCACAGAGAGCCACACCCCCACCACCACCCACAAATTACTGCAGTTCCTATCCCATAGGTAGGCCTTGCGGTAGGTATAAGGTCAGGCTAGCAGCTACTAACTAGCAGTGAGCCACCTGAGATACAACTAGAAAATATGTTTTTAATTGGCTGCTTTCAAAAAACTATTTCTGGAGTCCAAGTAGAGTTTTAATGCCCCAAGGATAGACATTGTATAAAAGAAAAACCTTGTTTTTGCTTATCAATAATCTGTCAAGTTACTGCACACTATATGACATGGTAGATGCCATTCAAGTCAAGTAGCACTAGTTGACATCTTAATACATGATAACAAGACACACACAAAAATGAAAAGCCCTGCTCCCCCTGGTAAAGGGAAACTTTAAAAGCTGCATTTAGCAACACCTTTTAATGAAACAATTCCCCTTCCTTCATTGCTTTTCAGCACTTTCTGAAGTAGATATTTTCTATCATGTTTCCTGACAAGATTCATAAGAGCTTTCAAATTTCAGAACTATAGCATGTGTCTTAAGCACACTCTGTTTTTCAAACTCATCATCACTCATATAATTAGATAGAAAAGACTATAGACATTATATAAAATTCCTTTGAAAAAGGTGAAACAGACTCACACTTCAAATAAGTTTATGAATTATTAACTAGTTATAAAAAAAGTGTTCTATAAATTGAGCTATTATTGAACTTCAATATTTCTCTAATTCAGGTTCCAAATGTGATGAGTAAAGCAAATTTTTTCTGGTCATATATAAGTTCCATTCATTTCATTACATATAAATTAAGTCTCATAAGTTTAAAAGAGATTTTTACCCTGCCTTGTGGAGACAACTTTCTGCAGCCAGCCACAGCAACATGTGTTTCATTCAGTTATGATGAAAAGAATGAAATATCTCTCAAAAGCTTCAAATTACTTTGGCATTTAATCCACGTTACTAATAGACTCTAACACTAAGCAAGACAGAAGCTTGTGGATTCCTAGGCAAACTTACCTCAAGTTTCCATCTATCAAAAAATGTGACTTATGTCGGCTGCCTCAGCATTGCAATTCTGGTCATCAGGTTCAATCCTTTGGATCACTCCATTGTATCTAAAGGCACCCATCTCAAAGCACTGTGTGTGTGTGTGTGTGTGTGTGTGTGTGTTATGTAGTGTGTGGGGACTCATTGCAGAGGAAAAACAGTAAAAGATAGATGTCCCATTAACAAATTAATGCATTGATTTTCAGATTCGTTAGCTGTCACTTCAGAATTTAGGAAGGAAGAGAATCTTAGTAAAAACAAAATAGGTAATTACATTACAAAAAAATAACTCCTGACGTTTATTTCATATGATCTTCTAGACACAGGCATACCTTAAAGACATTGTGGGTTCAGTTCCAACTTTAACATAGCTGCCATAATGGAGTATCTTAACTTTCAACTTATAAAAAAAACCATAAGGGAGTATCTTAACTTTCAACTTATAAAAAAAGGCAACAGCTGTGAAACACCATAAGATGAAGTATGCCTGTACTAACATCATTCCCATTCTATAGATACGAAAACTGAGGCTCATAGGGATTGAGTGCCTCGGCCAAGCCTGTGCTTGTGACTAACTACAGCACCCCATTTTACATTGCCAACTTTTGTTTACTGACATTTTAGAAACACATTTACTGCATAAATTCAGCTCTCTCTGGCTAAAATAAAATTGAAGCACTTTACATTTCCTTAATTGCCAGCAGGTGTCTAAAGGTTTAGCTTTCCATTTTTGGTGTCAGAACTCAATGAGCTCAAATTAGTGATTTCTGGTAAACCTGAAATAAATAAACAGGAATGCTTTTAAAAAGTTAATGAATTAAAGGATTTTTTTTAATTGTTGGGCAAGTAAATTAACAAAAATGGGGGGGGCGCAGACTCTAGAATAGCTTGCCTCTTCCCCTTAAGTGAGGAGGAGGCTAAGCACTTTTGCAGACACCAATGCCTGGAGGGATGTTGTTCCCTCCACTGCTTCTGTTTTGTTGTTGCTCTTGTCATATTGTTAGCTAACATTTACCAACCACATGCTTTGTGCCAGACTCTGTGACAAGAACTGCAGCTATATTTTCTGTGCTTGCCACGACTCCATGAGCTTCTCATGGGCTAAGTCACAGTTAAATTGTTGGGATTCACTCTCTAAAAGCCAATCTCAAATTCACACATGTGAACGCTACCCTAAGCATAACCAGGAGCATATTGCCATTCATGGTTGAGTAACCCGCCTTAAGGAAGAATTCTACAACACCATATAATGGTAATAGCATAGACACCCAGTGCTGGCATGTTTTCCTTACGATTTTTCTTGTATATGATTTTGGAGATTGTACCCAAACTCTTCTCAGTAATTTCATTCTCTCATCTAAAAAAATATATCAAATCCAAGAGATTGTCATGAGGAAGAATTGAGATAACCTACAGATAATGTGGAAATAAGAGATATAATAAAATAATATTGGTTTCATCATCATCATCATAATTACCTTTATTAGATGGTATATGCTCAGGTCCTTTGGAAAGAAAATGAGTAGGAAATGAACAGAACATGGGAATCCTTCATGTAGTAGTTGTATACATTATATATATATATATATATATATATATATATATACACATATATATATGTGTGTGTGTGTATGTATGTATATAATGTGTGTGTATGTGTGTGTGTGTGTATATATATATATATATATATATATATATATATATATATAATGTATTATTTTAATTTTATATTTGGTAACTAGAAAATTGTAGTCCTATTTTTATATTATCAATCAAATATCTGGCCCATAAAGTTTTAAAAAGTTAAGTATGAAGTAGTCTGAGTGAAATTAAAGTTCTTAATTCCAAAGGAATTTGGGGCAGGGGAGGAGATTGGAGATTACTCTAGGAAAGAAAGGAAAAAGAACAAGAAAAGATTATTGGGATGAAAAAAATAAAAGAAAATATTATAGGTGTTTCTTCTCCATTCCCTGTCCTTGTGTGATTTGTTTTCAGAGAATAGAGCATTCATATATGCATACATGATTCTTGTTATTTTTGATAAAGAGAAATCCATCCTTTCATTGGTGTGTCTTAGGGCTTAGCAGACCACTTTATCTTAGAAAGTCAAACCACAGAGTCCTCAAGAAAAATGGGTAGAAACTATTAAAAACTACGTTATGTATAAAATAATTCTTTTCCTTAGCTCAGGACGGCATTCTCCTTGGGTAGACCTTGTAAAGTAACAAAAATGTTTTTAGTTCTTAAATGTTATGTTGTTCTTTCAGTTGCTAAATATCAATATCACCTTGTTAATATGAATGTCACATTCCTAAATCAGGGACTCTCACACTTCCTGGAACAGGAAGACTCAGGTTCCTCCTGGTCTCTGATGGAAGTCCAACTTCTCAAAGATGTCTTTTCCTGACTTCCCTGTGGACAGAAAATCCTGCAGTGCTCACTACTGCCTGCTTTATCCAGCCTTTATTTTCTTCAGAGCACTTGTTACCATGTGACATCTCTCTGTTTAGTGTCATTCCTGCCCATTAGAATGTAAGCTCGAGAAGCCTAAAGACTTTCTTTCATTCACTACTGTCTGGCATGAAGGAGGAATTCAGTCATAATTTATAGAAGAGCAAAACCCTGATTAGCTCTCAGGGACTGACAAAAATTAGTATCAGCACATTTCAAATAAATAGCTTATATATTCATTTTATAATTTGTGTGTGTGTGTGTGTGGAGAGAGAGAGAGAGAGAGAGAGAGAGAGAGAGAGAGAGAGAGAGAGAAGGGAGAAAAAGAGAGGGGTGGGAGAAAGAGAGAATATAAAACTTTTAAAAGTGTTTTATAATATCCTAGAATTGTTACTTAAGTAATTCCAGTGAAACACTTATGGGAAATTTGCTAAGACTCACCAGGAATTCCTGGGTGTACAGTCATAGCCACCAAAGAAGAATTTTTATGATCTTCTAGAAAGGATTATTTTTTCAAAAGTTGAGGTTTTGTGTGTTGCTGTTGTTTTGTTTTGTTTTGTCTTTTACAGTAAGCAATAACTAGGTGACTATATAATTTTTGTACTAACGTGAGGCATTTTTGAGAATTAGAGAAGATGCTAAATCAAACTAACAGATTTTAGTTGATCTACACCAGCCTTTGCCATGGGAAATTGGAGCATACAGTTACTCTATGAGTGACAAACACTACCTGAGTGCCATTGGCCATCCCATGCATTGTATAGTCCACCATCTCTGAACTGACACAGACCGTTCATGAGAGTCATGTTTCTGCACATCCTGTTTGTATGGCAAACAGCTCTGGAAGCAAGCTAGAGATCTAAAGCAAAAGATTTTTGCTTGCAACCCATTATGAAAGATTCAGGCTTTCAAAGTGCTGGGACTCCTTAGCTGTGACACAAACCCACTCTGTGTGCACACATTTCCCCCAGGCCATGCCACATAACTCTCGTGGGATTTGGGGTGTTGAGAATAAACTGGGGTAAATGTAAAGCTCATGCTTCTTGCTGTGACATCAATAAAATTCCTTTGTCGTTGGGCCAAAAGCCTCATGTCTTCTGCCAGCATCTATGAATTTATAGCAAGCTAACTTGTTAACTTCCAAGTAAGGCAAAAATCTCAGTGCCCTCATTGCTCTCAATAGCATTCATAGGGCCAGGGCAAAATACATAGCCATAGTGATACTGATATTTAATCCAGCTGAGCCCTAGAAAGGGCACCGGACAGGGGTCCAGAGGTGAGTTGCAATTTTCCTGGGCTACAACATTTTGAGTGATTCCAAACAAATTACTTCATGAATTTATCTGTTCCTCAGGCTTCTCATCCATAAACTAGGCAGGGAAGGGAGGTGGCCTTCTGACTCTAAAGTATTTGGATTTGTAACTCTTTCACTATGTCTCATGACCCCGTACCACCACATAATATATATATGTATGTATTACACGTGGTAATGTAATCACAGACTACTAAAAGTACAGAAACTCTTTATGGGAGAGATGATCAACCCTAGAGATTTTCATAACTATGTTTTGATAAATCCCAGCATTCTTCAAACTATATTGGAGTATTCCAAAATGCTTAATTTTCATAGAAATCTTTACTAAGATAATTTTCATATTTTTAATTAAAACAGAATAGTATGGTGCTGACCGGTTTGGCTCAGTGGATAGAGCATTGGCCTGTAGACTGGAGGGTCCCAGGTTTGATTCTGATCAAGGAGATGTACCTTGGTTGCGGGCACATCCCCATTGGGGTTGTACCGAAAGCAGTTGATTGATGTTTCTCTCTCGTCGATGTTTCTAACTCTCTATCCCTCTCTTTCCTCTCTGTAAAAAAATCAATAAAAAATAATTTTTAAAAAAACAGAATAGTATGAACACTCAAGTATGTATAAGCCAAGTGCTAACACAAAGAAGACCAACAATAAGTTAGCATATCTTCATTGACCTTACAAAGTGCAAATGCCATCCAATCCAATTTCTGAAATAGGCCTACACTGACAAAGTATTTCTTTCAAATTTATTTATATTGGGATTTAAAAACAAGTCACTTTGGAAGGCCAATTTTATCAATCAGGGATATGAAATATTGATGTATTACAAGACTACTACTCTGATGAAATGGAGTGTAATTAATTGGGTAAAGAGAGAAAAAAGTAGAGGCAGGAAGTTAGATCTATATGTATGGATCTATTATAATTTAGTTGAATTTTTTTTCCTTTTGAGTTGAGGATCCCATTTTGTTTCTTTTGAGGTCAGGTAGTTAGTTGAAGGTTGCAATAATTTAGCATATAGGTTTCATACAGTAGCTTTACTTATTCTAGGAAATGAGTATTGAAGGTTTCCTTGAATAAAAGGTTTTTTCTTATTTCTGGGTTGGTATTGCTGCCCCCATGGATGAGATGATGGAGCCGAACTCAGGACAAACCAGCCAGAATGGAAAAGAGATATGTATGGAAGGCAGTGGGGAAGAAGAAATGCAGAATTCAATGGCTGATTCATATACAGAAAGACTTAGACATTGCTCCTGCAGCTCAGTGACTGGGAAAATGATGGCAACTTTGACAGAGGTAGGAAGGTTGCAGTTTTGAAAGAAAAAATTATGAGCACAATTTTAGAAAACTGGAGCCTGAAGAGACAACAGACCATCTGGTATAAATCTACAGTGAACAGACCAGAACTCAGGAGAGAACATCGCTAGAATTACGGATGTGGTAGTCATCCATGCCCATAGATTGCAAGCTTCAGATATCACAAATTGTCTGTTATTCTTGAATCTAGAAATGCCAGCCATGCTAGCAATTTTCTGCCTCTCTTTCCAATGAAAAGTTCACATTCTGATTTCACTGTGTCTCAGTAAATTGCCTCAAATCTCATGTACCATTTCCCTTGTTGCAGGTGACAAACCCAAATGTACCTCCACTTTAAATATAAAATTTAAAAACAGTATTGTGTATATGTAAACTGAAAAAAAAATACCCCTTCCTTCACCCGAGTCATATGAGTAATATGGAAGTATAAATAAAATTATAATTTTTTTTTACCAATCAACGTAAGTAATTCAGCTTTACAAAAGCATCCGTGAATTACCGTAAAAGAAAAGGAGACCTGGAGATTCCCATTTGCTTGTGGGATGTGTAGCATAATCAGAATGACAAGGTAAATGCGGGGGAACATTTTCCTGAGTGTTGGAAAATTGACTGGCTATTCAGCAGAAGCTAAATGAAAATGTCAGGGAAACAGTGAAGATTTTTCACTTTGGCAGATTGGAGCATAGCAAGATTTGATTGTGACTTCATGAAAGTAGGAAATCAAACTTGCAAAGATCACCGATTCTAAAATATACTAGAATGCTTCTTTAGTTAGCATGCCAGATTTTTTAAAAAATATGTGCCTTTTAATAGTATGTTATTTGGCTACTATAGCAGATGGTGCACTCATCATATATGATCCCTTGAATCAACAAATTTATATAAAGTATTGAAAGCTTTACTCAGATACTAATAAATAAGTGACAGGGATTCTATGAGTATCTATCTCATGCCTCCCACAAGCATGGACATTATAGAAGTTTAAGCTGAAGAAATTACAGTCTATTGTGAAGGCAATGTTGGACACTCATAAAATAATAGCTAACATTTCATTCTGTGATAAAGAGGGGAAAGAGTGGGTGGAAATACGTTCTTGGTTGACATGAGCATCTTGCTCTTGATTGAAAAAGGCACTTATGGGGACATCGGCCTATCTCCATGCTTTTACTTTTAGGGCGACAGGGGATGACTTGATTGATGGTAAGCAGATGCTTATTCTATTGGGAGAAGTAAAAGAATTTTGAGGGATTCAGGTGTCCTTTGGCATGGTTAAGTTTTTTAAACAAATGAGATCCTAGCAAGAGTAATTAAAATAAGTTGTTAATTAAAAGCTTTTGCTATCTGCACTGGGGGTAGCAAATCAAAGTGGCAGGCTTTCACACCAAGTCATGTCACTGCTCGGAAGCCCAGCAGTGTAAGTTGAAACAGCATTGCCGGGACATTTCCTGAATGCCTGACAGGAGCTGGGTTGAGTTTAGCTTAGTCTGGAAAATATGTCTATGTTTAAAATAGATTGTGAATTTTTAAATTTAACATTTAGACGGAGAATCACTTATTCTTTATTATTATAAATGCAAATGTTCCATTCTCGTTAGCAGACTCCTTTCATCTTCTATCTATTGAGCTCCTATACACAGCCAGACATCTGCTAACTGCATTATCTCGGTTAAATCTAATACAGTATTATGAGGTTGATACTTTATCCCATTTTACAAAGAAACAAAAAGATACGGAGAGGTTAAGTAACTTGTCAAGATTATCAGCTCACAAGAGATGAGATTGGAATTGGAACCCAAACATGCTGACCCTGAAGTCATTTTGTTAACCACCACCCTATATAGCCAATCTTAACCAGCAGTAAGCATCAGGAATTACATATGAATGTGCTAGATATATTGGTTCCTGACTGCAAACAGACTTCTAGTCTCCAAATATTTTTTATACTACACATTACTATTATACTATCTCCATAGCCACTAATCCTATCTAATAAAAGAGAAACATGCAAATTTACCATACCTTCACTATACTGGCAAGCCAATCAGGAGTGAATATGCAAATTAACCCAACAAATATGGCTGGAGCCAGCCAGAGGCTTGGGTTGCCCCAGCAATGGAGGAAGCCAAGCTTCTGGCCAGCCCTGGCTTCCACTCAAGGCTACAAAGTTTCAATTATAGAAGATAAATAAGTCCCAACAAAAATGGCAGCAGTCACAGAGCTGGAGAGAGCAGGAGGCTTGGGTTGCCCTGGCAATGGAGGAAGCAAAACTTCCCACCCACCCTGGCTGGCCTGGGCCTTTGCTCAAGGCTACAAAGTTTCAATTATAGAAGATAACTAAATCCCAAATATCAGGGTCTCACTTTGGTCACTGTAGTCATGGCCAGCCTGCAAACCACCACAGGCACCTCACCCAGGCTTCCCTCTGCCCCAAGGGAACCCCCACCCTGATCTGGGACACCCTTCAGGGCAAACCAGCCAGCCCCCTCCCATGCATCAGGCCTCTATCCTATCTAATAAAGGATTAATATGCAAATAGACTATCACTCCAACACACAAGATGGATGCCACAAGATGGCCAGCAGAGGAAAGCAGTTAGGGGTGACCAGGCCTACAGGAAGGGCAGTTAGGGGCAATGGGAAAGCTGGCAGGGGAGCAGGTAGGCATGAATCAGACTAGCAGGGGAGTGGTTAGGTGGTGATCAGACTGCCAGACAGAAGCAGTTAGGGACAATCAGGAAGGCAGGCAGGCATGCAGTTGGGAGCCTGCAGTCCTGGATTATGAGAGGAATGTCTAACATCCTTTTAAACCCAGTCCTAATGGAATCAGGCTTAAATGGGCAGTCGAACATCCCTCAAGGGGTCCCAGATTAGAGAGGGAGTAGGCTGGGCTGAGCGACACACCACCCCCCCATGCATGAATTCTGTTACTAGGCCTCTAGTCATATATAAAACCTAATAATGACAATTATTATTGAAGTTGGCTAATGTATCTCTATAATTTTCATTTTTAATGTACTATCTAATTCTTTTTTTGCTTCAACATTTCTTCTTAATCAATAACTTTTTGTTTTTGTTAAACCAAGAGAAAAATATATTAAATGAGGTTATTATAAGTAAATCTCTTAGAGAGAAAAAATTCATGGTTCATGTATTTTTCATAAATTATAATGACAAATATAGGTTTCTTCTATATATTAAATTTGATTTTCTTCTTTATTTTTAATTCTGCAGGTATTAGTTAGCTGAGAAGCAATGAAAATTATCAATTATTTTCATTATTCCATGTATACAAGGTATGGGTAGTTATTTCTGTAAGTTATATAAAACATATTTTCCAAATTATTATTCCTTTGCATCCAAAAATATCAATAACAGTTAACTCTATCATTTCTTGACTGACTAGTATGTTTCAGATACTGTACTTGGAACATTCTTATTCTTGGCATTTTATATCCATTATATAGTATTATTATTCATAATCATCCTATAAAAAAGCTATCTTTACCCACCATTATAAGACAGTAGTGTGGCTCAGAAAAGTTAAGTAATTCTCCTGAGTCATAAATTAGAAGTGACAAAAGCTGTTTTCAAAACCAATATTGCCTGCCTCCTAACATTAAATTTTCTATCATGTTATGCTGCCTCCAAGTTACCTTTGAAAGTATGGAAATTAAACCATCAGTATAAAAATAAGATCTGAGCTTATTTAATTTTTAGTTTGTACTTCATAAACATTTAAAATATTCACATTGATCTTAGGTAAATAAAAATTAAATTTAACTATAGTTCTCTAATTTGTTTCTTGGGATATTTAATATCATATCAACCCTTTGTTAGCATTGCTGACCTTTCCCAGCACTGGTATTTATGTATATGACCTACTTTTGTATTGACTGTGGATATTTCTTCCTTTATCTCTGCACAAATCTTTTTGCTGACATGTTGTTAGCAGATATTTATTCCACTCTACAAGCAGTAATGCATAAAAATGTCTTAGATATTCATGTCCTTTTCCAAGCCTCAACACATACTGATTTAACCATCACAATATTCATAGATATTTATTTCTTCATGACCAGAAGAGCAACATAAATAATTAATATTGATTTTCCCAATCATGCTTCTGAGCCATACAATTTTCACTAGTACTGATTAGTAGAGTAATATTTTATCTCTGAAGCTCTCTGACATTTAAATGTTTAGTTTCCATTTCATAGCACACTAAATATTACTGAGATACACAAAAAGAAATGTTAAAAAGCAGTAATTTAAACTATAAACTTGAGAAATCAACTGAAACTGAAGCATCTTTAAGAATTTTTTTAAAATATCACTAGAAACTTATATTCTCAGCATCAGTCTCAATGAGAGAGATGGAAACATTATTGTTTTTTTAATAAAAGTGTGAAAGATATTTTATTGAATTTCCTAAATGCAATAATTCTAATAACTAGTTAATTATTAGTACTTATGGCTTAATCTCTTAATTTACAAGCAGATCACTCTCTGACTTTATTCGCCACTTTCTTTTGACCCTAACTCTGCAACTTTGGACAAATTAATGGACTTTTCTCCAAGCTCCTTTCCTCATCTTTAACATATAAAATAAAAATACACAGACTAAATGAGAATATGTGTGTATTATATAGAATATTTGTTGGTATGTACATAAGCAAATATATTTTATGTGCTATATACTATATTAGCAAATATATTATGATATGTTTTGTGTAGAAATATGTAGAAAACAAACAGTGCCTGGCATACATATAGTAGTCTCTCAGTAAGTGTAAGCCCCTCCTTTTCATATATATCACATATTATGTACATATCTGTTAAGTACATTACACTTTATCACATTCTATACAGTATATACAGACAATAAAGTATAACGTACAAGTATACATTTTACTTCATCATATACTTTATGATCTCTGTATCACATAAAATGTACATATCTGTTAAATAAATTGTACTTTGGCAAAGTTTACACTAAGAATGGGACCAGGATGAGGCAAGTGCACAAAATTTAAGATTTGGGGGGGAAAAAAAAACACCTCAGTAATCAAGTAAATATTTTAATACAATTTTTTTAAGAATCAGAGTTAATCCAATATCCCATGATGAACAAAATATCATGTTTTTTAAAAGTAAGATCAGTAGTACTGGGTTTTCCTTCGCCCGGCTCCAGCATGGCTCCTGCCGCACTGCTTACACCAGAATTATGCACACGTGTGTTTAACAGTTCATAGCCTCTGTGCCAAGACAGTATTCAACATGTCCGCATCCTCAGTCCTGGTCCTCTTGCCTGAGGGAGCTCACAGACCCATTACGTTGCCCCAGCCTGCGGCTTTGCAAGTTTTAGACCTTTCAAAAGTCTCTTGGCAGAGCATAATGATAAGCTAAAAAAAATGTAGTGTTAGGAGAGGGCAATATTGGTTTTGAAATTGGAGATCAGACTAAAGGCTAAAGTAAGAACCAATAACTTGAAAAGCCAAAGATGGGCAGGCCCAGGGAGCCACAGAGGTCTGGTGATGAGAGAGCTTCAGTTCTAGAACTTGCTGAGGTTGAAAGACTAAAACAACCATCTCTTTGCCTGTTTTACTTCAACTTCCTCATCCAATAATTGAATTATTTCAACTTCCTCATCCAAGAATTATTCTGGCAATAAATAAATATCTATGTTTCTATAATGATTTTGAGAATCACCAAATAAAGTTCTAATTCATCTTAGGTCTATGAATATATCATATATCATATATAAACATATTTGTATATATATATATATATATATATATATATATATATATATATATAAACAAATATTTATTATGTGCTAAATAATATATCACCAAATATATATCATATGAAATATATGTAAGTATAGAAATATATATATATATATCCCTAATATACAAATAGACCGAAGGGCAGAAAACTGAACAACCAGTCACTATGACATGCGCTGAGCACCACAGGGCATGCAGGGAACATGGCAGGTGTCAGCAGCCTGCAGCAGAGCATGGATTATGGCGAGCATTGGCCATGGCGGGATGGTGGAGCAGGTGAGCGGGGGTACCAGAACAAGGTGGGGTGCTGGTCGCTGTCAGCAGGGCGAGCCTCTGGTGATTATTGAAAATTCTTTGTTCCCATATGCCGTGATCCTACTGGGCACTCACATCTGCTGCCAATGCCAGCCCCACTCACACCCATTGTGGGTGCTAGAGCTGCAACTCACATTCACTGTTGGCACTCAGAGCCAACCCCAATTGTTCAGCGTTGTCAGTGGGTGTGAGCAGTGGCTGCTGGCCCTGATTGCCCCTCAGGGCTTCTCCACTTCTCCCTGCTCCTGAGGGGCAAGTGGGGCAACAACCACTGCTCACACTGCTGAGAGTGCTGGCTCCAATTGCTCTGTATTGGCAGCAGTTTTGAGCAGGGCCAATGCCATCGATGCATGGGAATGGCAGTGGGCAGAGCAGGGCTGCTGGCAGATAAAAGACCATGGCAAGAGGGACCGGGAGGGGGCGCAAAGGAAGGGACGAGAACGGCTCCATACCCACAGCAACCTTGTGGCCCACAGTTCCTTTCAAAGTGCATGAATTCTGGTGTCTCCAAAAAGCATTTTCTAGCTGATCGCTGCTGGGTACAGATTTAGTAACTTTTACTAGGCGGTTTCAATACATAGTTTGGTCTAAAGATAGCAACAAGCTAACTTCTCTGGAATAGATTTAGTTCTTCATCTATGAAAAGTTAAGTGCTGGTTGATTTCTCAGAGCAAATGAAGCGGGGCCTGCCTGATTTATAGCAGATCGTGTGCTTCACCACCATGCACCAATGCACCGTTTCCGCCCATCTCCCTAGATTCACAGCTAAACCATAACCACTGGGGATGGAGGAAGGAACTGTTATTTCCATGAGCTCCCAGGGGACTCACGTACATGAAAGCTTGGGCGTCACTGAATTGCATGCTGGTTGCCTTGACTCCTTTAGGACTTGGACTTCCACTTGTCTTGGGGAGAGATGCACATAGGGACGCTTGTTGTCAGCACCACTGTGACAACTGCTCTTTGCTACCTCCCTTTAAGAGACCACATGGATGCTCGGCCTCAGTGCTCTGTATTCACTACCCCAACCTGCTCAGCCTGCCCATCTCAGAATGAGCTGGCAGTCAGGGAGCCACAAAGTCCAGGGGATTATATTTCCTAGGTCCATTGTCGGCAAACTGTGACTCGTGAGCCACATGCAGTTCCTTGGCACCTTGAGTGTGGCTCTTCCACAAAATACCATGGCCTGGGAGAGTCCATTTTGAAGAAGTGGCATTAGAAGAAGTTTAAGTTTAAAAATTTGGCTCTGTTGTTTTCAATTGTTGTACTGTTGACATTTGGCTCTGTTGACTGAGTTTGCTGACCACTGTCCTAGGTAGTCATCTTGAAGAAAAAAAAATAGACCAGCTTTTTCCCTTCATCTTCCATTTTGAATTCTGTTAAAACAAAGACTACTTTTATCCATGGAACCAAGCATATATGCCCTCTGTTTCCTTTGAAATATCAGAGTTCTATAATGGTTCCATTCAGCAACATATATTTTTTCACCCCACTTATAATGTTGCTTCATCCTCATCCATCAGCTTTATCTGATTAGATTTAATCTATACATTGGTGCATTGATCTATTCTTTATGTTTCATTTTATTCCCACTTTAGACCTAAGGCATTTTATCTTTTAATATGTTGTGACATTCTATGGATTTCTTAATTCTTTAAAACTGTACTCCTTTGAAAATGTACAGATAATGTATACTTGTATCTTTGCCATTTATGAAGATTAATATTTAGACACATGATATTAGACAGACATGCTTCAGTGGATGGTTTAACTAAAATAAGCAATTTGGTTGTTTCCCTTACCACCAATGTGGTTATATAGATTAAGACATGAACATTTGAAGAATATATGCTAGTTAAATTATTTCAGTTTTTAGCACAAGACAAGTGAATCCACTGTTCTTATATTTTCAATGAAAAGTGATCATTGTGTTACTGGGAGAAAGATTTAAAATATTCAGATTAGTAATGATCATTTGGGTGTGGAAGGTTAGATCTTATCTACTAGTTTAAAAGAAAACATGTGAACTTAAAACCACTCAAAAAAAAGTATCTTTAAAATAATATAAATTGTTATTCAGAACTATTCTACTTGATATAATTAGGTTGAGCCCAGGAGGTGATATTCATTGCTTTTGCTGTTTGCATGATCTTATGTAGTTTATTGCTCCCATATTTTCTAAAGAGTATCATGGGGACATAAGAGCACATTACATTCCGATGCATAATTCATTAGGTTAAACAGCATATGTCATTGACTTGGGTTTCTTCAGGGTATTCCCTAAGTATATCATGACCCAGCTTAGCTAGCAGCAATTCAAGATGCAGAACAAGCACAAATGAATAGAGGAATGCCCTCCAATGTGCCTGAAGAGCTGTCTTGTGTGAGGCCTGAGCAGAATTGCTGAGAACCAACTAGAAAGCAGGTTCCAGGCACCAAGCAGTAATCCTGTGTGGCTCTGCCGAGGGTGGTATGTCAGCAAAGGTCCTCAGAAATGCCAGGATCATTGTTGAGTGATTAGCACACAGACAGTGCATGGCAGTGTTGCACCTGGGGACTCAGCTCATTCACATTACAGAACACCTAAGCAGGTAAGCATCTCACCTTTCATCCTAAATAGTCTGAAGTTACTACGGAAACATAATTGAGAATTTAAGGCCTGTTTCTTCTACTACTTGAAAATTTACATTACTCATCTTTTTTTGTGAGAGGGCTTAATATATATACATTTTCGGGAAGTTACTAGAGATGGAAATAAATGCATAGCTGGCTGAGTGAATAAACAGAAAATGTGGGCAGAAAACCAAATCAACCTTCCTGTAGACCAATCATGAAAAACTTAGCAATAAGTTTTGTTATTAATTTCACATGCCAGGAAAACATCACTTACTAAGATAGATAGAATAGGATGTTTGCATTGGAGGTTGAGAAAAATTTAATCAATCAAATGTGAACATTAGTTAAATGAAGAGAAATAAGACACAATAAGTGCATCACAGTTTCATAAGAATTTTCATTTGTCTTTTGAGAAGCGAAGTAAAATGACTGTCTCTGGTTTTAATCACTTGAGAACTAAAATTCTTTTCAGAGTTCTAGCCCTTACTATTAAATATGCCTGCATATGAGCCCATGAGCCAGGGTTCCTAAATCAGAGAATAGTTTATTACATTTGTGTCAGCCCCTGGAAGCTTGAGAAATATCACATTTGCTTACAGAAACTGAAATAGATATAGTATGATTTATTCCTATGCCTTGAGTCCATTTTAAGACAGGTCAAACTCAAGTTGTCCTTGGACAAATGAGAAACAAAAATAGCAAAGCTTTAAACTCTAAATTGTTTTCATGTAACCACATAGGTTTATGATTTTGAGAAAATCCTACATTAAAAAAATGGATGATTAGGTATACAGAGTAGTATACAGTTTTCTCTGATGATACTCCAAAAATGGATTCTTAAGAGAAAATCCTGTTAAGATCATTTCATGTTGCTAGGAGAATAGTTACCATAGGAACAATTGCACTAGTAAGCATCATTTACGCATACACAGCACATAACCTGAAAAGTAATTTAATTAAAATAGCTTTAGAATTTTATACTGTTGTCTTTTGCAACATTTGTGTGTATAGTACAATTTATTAATCCCTCTTAGGCAAACATGCACATTTGCCCACAGCTAGCTTTTCCTGGCTTAATCTTCACTCATTTTGTTACACTGAAGTTTTGTCTTTCTTCAGCATGTAAGAAAAAATATTTGGAAATCAACTGTCATTTTCCTTTGGAATTCTGAATCACAGCAGGTGGGTGCTCAGAACCTCCTGGACTGTCATAATCAAATAAGAAAATCAAGGAAAACATTGGTGCTGGTGCACATTAAACTCATGCTTCACCCATGATCCAGTCATTTTCTCTAGAGTACTATTTGAAAATACAAAATCAGAACAAGTGGCCATCATGACATTCCTTAAAACATGTATTTTCTGACTTTTCACTAAAAATCACAAACTGATCAAATGAAACACAGTTCAACTCAAACTATTCTGGGAAATTATCCTCTACTTTTCCCCTAAAAAGAATCAAACTAATAAAAGAGTAATATGCAAATTGACCATCACTCCAACACACAAGATGGCTGATAGGGGAGGGCAATTGTGAGTAATTAGGCCAGCAGGGGAGGGCAGTTCGAGGGGCCCAGGCCTGGAGGAGAAGGCAGTTGGGGGAGAGGGGGATCCAAGCCTTCAGGGGAGGGCAGTTGGGTGGGAACAGGCCTGCAGGGAAGGGCAGTTGAGGGGGACCAAGCCAACAGGAGAGGGCATTTGTGGGCAATCAGGACATTATGGGAGGGCAGTTTGTGGGGACCCAGGCCTGCAGGGGAGGGAAGTTGGGGGTGACCAGGCCTGCGGTGGAAGACAGCTAGGGGCAACCAGGCTGGCAGAGGAGGGCAGTTAGGGGTGATCAGGCTGGCAGGCAGAAGCAGTTAGGTGCAATCAGACAGGCAGGCAGGCCATCGATTGAAAGCTAGAAGTCCTGGATTGTGAGAGGGATGTCTGACTGCTTGTTTAGGCCCAATCCCACTGGGGCAAATTTCATGCACCAGGCCTCTAGTTGTTAATAAAACTACATTACACATGCTTTATTTTTCAAAGTATACATAGCTTAGATTATGGAACTCTCTAAAACCACAATCTTAAAGTCAGAATTCAGGACTTAAGTGTTACATTGCCAGAAAACAACTTGGGAAAAGCATCCCCTGTCACAATCATGAATTGGTGCAAATGTTTGTGGATTTCCTGAATTCTGCAACAAGGGAGTTTGAGGGGTGTATTAAAGAGGATAAAGCCCCTCCACTTGACCACAGTAGGCTTCTGCTACTTTCACATGCATCACCACTTCTCTCACCCACTATTTCCTCCCAAAGTATCTCATTCATCTTGATATACATCAATTACTTTTCTATTTTTATGAGCAAAGTATGCTATCTCTATTGCTGCTACTGTACAATATACTGTCAGGAACCAGTTACTTCCCCTGAATTCCAAAGGCAGATAGGAAAGCAGTCAATCACACCTGTTAATAAGGATTATGCACCAAAGAGCATACATCAAATACTGCCTTTATGATATAGAGCAGAGACATGGACCCCAGGCCCTGACTTTCTTCTCTGGCATTCCTCAGTGAGACACTTTTTCTTTGTTCATACTGGTCAGTTTGGCTTAATCTCCTCAGCCCACACTGGGATGAGAGAAAAGGACTCTTGACTGTCCGGGTGAGGACTCTTTCTAAGAGCACCCAGACCTTAGGCATCTATAGCTCAGGTGACACCATTCCCATTTACAAATGACTGAAGTAGACACCACCAGCAGGTGACCCTTTCAACAAAACCCCTTCACCTGGATCAGTCATGACAACTGCTGACCCAGCCCTGGGAACACCAGGATACCCTCTTTACACTCTGATTCATTTTGTTTTGAAATCTTGTCTCCCATTAAAACAGCCATGGGAAAAGCTTGCAATAAGCTTTCATTTTACATTCACAATAATTCTGTTTTACCATTTCTAGGTGGAAATAGCTATGTATCTATGTATCTGCACGACCAAAAAAGTAAAAAATAATAACTTTTCTCATCCATTTAGCTCTAGCCTAAAGGAACTTTATAAATTTTGTATCATGGCTGTGTTTTCCATTACATTCAGAACTTAATATTCTTGATAATCCAGTGTATTAGAGTCAGACCTTGACCTGGACAATTTGCTCTCCACCTACAGTCATCCTAGAAAGACAAAAAACATGGATGCCATCTATTCTTTAAGCTGGATTCCATATATAGAAAACGAAGAGTATAATCTTATTCCATAGTATTAGAGCTAATATGAGAATTACACTAAATAATGCACATAATGTAGATAGTATCTTACATAATAAGAGAGTAATATTAAAATTGACCCTAACAGCAGAATGACCAGAACAACTGCTGGACCAGTGTCCATGAGGCAAACTGACCATCTCTCAGTCCCTTTCCCCATCCGGCAGGCTCCCATCACCTGATGGCTAACGGGGAACTGGGGGTGGTGGTGGGGGACGTGAGCGGTGCCAAGCCAAGGCTCCCACTCCACCAGTTGCCCCACACATAGAGGGCGACCCGCAGGGGAGGCGGGGGCAGCAGGCAGGCGGAAACAGCTGACCTTTCAGTCCCTTTCTCTGGCTGTCAGTCACCAATTACCCAGTGGCGAATGGGGAACTGGGGGTGGGTGGCAGTGGGAGTGGGGCCAGCTGTGGGCACCCAGGGAAGATGGTCCTGATCACAGGCCAGGCCTGGGCACTTACACGTGCATGAATTTCATGCGCTGTGTCTCTAGTCTGGAATATAATAACTCTTTAATGGATGGGAGCGTCTATCTTTACATTACTCTGTTTCTTACCTTCTTGGAACCATTTGTCATAACCAGTCTTTCAAATGCCCTGGTACTGCCCTTCAACGTCAATATATCTTAGCAAACTTTCCATGTCAACTTCCAGATAAATATTTCAGACTTTTAAATAAACCTACTTAATGAGTACTTCTATGAATTATTTTGCATGGATTTTACCCTTTTAATTCTTTAATAAGACATTATAGTTTTCCTTCCTATGTCCCATTACAAAGATAGGTATGCAGTAACATATTTGTTTGTTTAATGTATGAGTTCCCAGTTAAATTTAAGAAGAGAATTATACTGATATCCCTAATGTGATCAGTTCTACTTGGGTTTATTTTATCATTTTTTTATTTTTTTTTTACTTATTTATTTATTTATTTTTATCCCTACTGTTGAAAGTATTACATATGTCCCCTTGGGTTTATTTTAAAATTCACTGCTCTTGTAACTATCATTTATGGGTCTTTTACTTTGAAATGTAAAATTAATTCAAGTTCCAGATTGATATTTTCCAAACTTGATAAAAAGGAAAATGCCACTGTGACAGCAAATATATTGGTAAAAAGAAAAATAACAACAACATACTGTTGTAAGAGACAATGATAACATTTGTTAATCATAATTCAAGTAGTGCCATGTAGAAAATCATACAGTCTTGGAAAGCAGAAATTTAAAAAGCCTAACAAGTAATCAATTCTGCGTGCTCAGTCTCTGCCCTTTAGGTTTTTGTTTAGTCTTCATTTCTAATGTCCCAAATGATGAAGCTGTTCCTATTTCCCTTGAAAAACTTGCTCATAATCAATAAATATTACTATCAAAGACCTTTACTGAATGCTGACCAAATTTTGTACTTTCATTCATTCAATATTTTTATTTTTAGTTCATACCCAGAGTATTCCCAAGCTTTGTAATTCTGCCTCTCAGACTTGCATATATGGGATGACCAAATTAGACATATTTTTATATTTATGATTTCCTCAAGATTTTCTTCCATTAATTTTTCTCATTTGATTAAAGCACCAAAGCTAATTTACATCTTTTGTAATTCAATTTTTCAATTCCTACTGTTTACTAACCTAAAGTTTCAAACTCCTACTTTTCATTAGTTTGCCTCAAAAAAATTTAGTCTTATCCATTTCACTGTGTTGGCAACTATTTTAGTTATTTTCTATAATTCTTAATTGTATGTACACCTTTTTGATTTTCATAGATATGTACAAGAGGACTCTTTACACACACAATGTACCCTATATCAAAGTACCTTTGGAATAAAACCATATCATATGAGTTTATTTTACACCTAAGTCTAAACAAAGCTGAGTGTTTTGCACATAGTAGTTGTTCAATAAATGTTATCTTGAATTTTCTTCTCATGCCACAATGTAGCAATTTGTAATAAAATAAATACTTTCTTGGGACTTGAAGGTAAAGTAGAAAATTTTACTAAATTAGAAACAAATATAATAAAGGATGACTATTTTAAAGGAACTTCTTAAATTAAAAAAAAATTATCTGAGATAATGAACAAGTGAGATTCAATTAAACTCCACTGTTATGTTGCTGTACAAAAGCTAGCCACAAAATTAAAAGTAATAAAACAACCTAAGTTCCCATGGAATCACCAGGAGTTATTTTAATCACATCTGAAAGAAATATTTCTATAAGCCATACAACAGAGGTTATTATTTTATTGGTGTTTATTTCTCCATTTCAATTACCCTTTCTTTTTCTTACTCTGTTTCTTAACTTCTTAAAACCATTCGTCATAACAAGTCTTACAAGTGCCCTGGCATTACACTTCAATGTCAATTGAATATTTCTTAGCAAACTTCCCATGCCAACTTCTAGATAAATATTTTAGACCTTTAAATAAACATACTTAATGAGAACATCTATGAATTATTTTGTATAGATTTCACTCTTATAATACTTTAATAAGACCTTATAGATTTCATTCCTATATTCCATTACAAAGGTAGGTATGCAGTAATTTATTTGTTTGTTTAATGTCTGAGTTTTCTGTTAAATTTCAGGCTCCATGAAGGGAGTAGCTAAGTCTGTGTTATTAACTGCTATCTTTATCTCAAATCATTGCTACATGCCTGGCATAATGTCTGGCATTTAATAGTTATATAACAAACACATAATGAAATAGAGAAAAAATGAATGAAAGGGTGAACACAATTTTTTTCTGATAAAATGTCCACTAGCTTAAGCAATTGATCAATTAATCTATATACCTCCTTATTTTTGAATATTCCTTGGATGGTTATGAATTATCTAGGAATGTAAATATGAACTTACCTTTAGATCATCTATGTATAAAAAATAGCTAGTGATGCTTCCCATAATGCCCTCAGCAAAGATATTGGTGAGATAGAATCTATTATATTTCCTACCGAGTTATTTCTCACTATTGTATTCCATTCTCCTAAAGGAAAAAGAGCCAGCAGGGAAATAGAAGCTGCTGGTGTGAGTTGAATTACACCTCAAAAAGAGAACTCTCAATGGCTTGGCATTGAGAAAATAATAGCCAGACCATTTCTATAATAATTAGACTACAGGCCAGTCAACCCGAGTATCAGTCATTATGTTTAAATTTCATTGCAGCTTTTGAGGTCCAGGGGATTAAAAACTGACTGATTTAATTCTTTACATTTTAAGTTTCCTAGAATATTTCTTAATTAAATACAAAAATTCTAGTCATAGTCACTATCCAGTAAACATATGTTATGTTTACTATACAACTTGTTACATGTCTTTGGCTTAATGACAGTGCCTATACTGTAAAAAATTCAACACTAGAAGCAACTATGCTATTCTTTCTGTCTTTTGCCCAAAAGTAAAGTTGCTTGTGGCTTCTACACCATGAATTTTAGAAGTTCTCTTTTCAATATTTCATCAATATAATCATGTAAATTTCAGACTTTCTGGAACAATCTCCTCACTAATATATATATATTATGTTACCCAATTTTCTAAATTTATATAGCTTGACTCACCTTCATTAAAAATGTTTTTCTACCCATATTTAGAATGTTCACATTTTTAAAAATATTATTTAGAAAGCTTTATAATTTTTATACATTTTAAAGATTATAATCTCACATAACACATCAAAAATACATAATTTTTAGTTTTATCTGATTCTTTAATGTTTCTAAACAAAATATTTTTATAGCAAGAACCATTTAGCCATACTAAAGTTAAATTATTCAAAAATTAGTAATAGTTAAGAGGTGCATGTGCTCATAGTATGCAAAATGCTGTCTTAATTTTTTTTATGTATTAAAATTTACTCCTCACCACAAAACTCTGAGACGGGCATCATTATCAATAGAACTATTTTTTGTACAACAGGTTTAAGTAACTTCCCCAACATCACACAGTCAATGATTTAAACTCAAATGCAGTAAAACCTTGCATTATTATTTGTTAATTATTATATTATTTTTCCATACAAATAGTGATAAACCTACTTTTGTCACTCCCTATATTTGGATTCCAGATCTCAAGTTTTAAACATTCATGGTATCTACTGTGCCTCTCTTTATACATATAATATTTTTGGCCCAATGGAGAGAAAGGGGAATTGCATAATAAATAAATAAATAAGCAAATAACCACCACAACAAAACAAAAACTGTTTCAGGCCTCAAAGAGCTTTTCATCATGAGAGAATTTACAGCCCAATACATAACCCTCCGGCTGGCCCTAAATATTTCGACTGATAGGGTGCTCATCTATACACTCACAGCCAATACACTTTATACATACACCGTATACACACTAAAAAGGAGGCAAGTTACTAAGAATATCAACTAACCTTTGTGTAGGAAACTTCACTAGAAGGAACAGAGTTAATATACTGTATAGTGATTATAAACTACAGGGCTTCCAAAAAATGTATACACATTAATAGCTCAATTTTTAAAATGAAACATATTTTGATAAACAGTTTTATAATTATTCAAAGTGTATATACTTTTTTTTCAAACACCCTATATATTCCAGGCCTTTTTCCAATACTCTCTCATGCAGCACTCCACTGCAGAAGATAAAACCGAAGCTTTAAAATTCAATAATTTGCTGAGGACCATTTAGATGATTATGAAGAAGCTAGAATTTAAACCAAGTTCTGAGTCCAAGCCTATGGCACCACTACACCACAGTACCGAGGGACAGTGCCTTGAGTAGTATAAAATGCAAATATATTATAGAGACTCACCACAGGTCCCAGTAGAGGCACTAATAATAATAATAATAATAATAATAATAATAATAAGACACAGTGGCTCTACTTCAGCAATTCTGTTGAAATTCATCAAAGAATATTTTCAATCTTACCCGAGTTTATGCAAAAATCTAATTGTGACATATGCCTACAAGGTAAAAGACAGGCTAAATAGCATATATCTACTTTAAAAATACATAAGTCTCTGGAACACAAATATTGTTTATAAAGTGAACCTTTGAAACCATTACCCCAAAATTACTACCCTGTTTCCCCCAAAATAAGACAGTGTCTTATATTAATTTTTGCTCCCAAAGATTCTCTAGGGCTTATTTTCAGGGGATGTCTTATTTTTCCATGAAGAAGAATATGGTACACATTTATTGTTGAATGAAAATAAAGGAAATTTATTACCTGTATACAGTATGGTAGTATGGTAGTTGTCAACACAAACCAGGCAAACTGTGAATCCTACAGTATCAAGAATTTACTCATTTATTCTATGACAATCATGTCATCATCTTCTGGAACATCATCATAACAATCCAATTCCTGAATTTCCTGGTGAATTTCTTGGGACTCCATTTCTTTCAGAATCAGTAGACCAAATCTCTCATGTTTAGCAATAGCACTCTTTAAATGAGTACTTCTTGTCAAGGTAGCCTGCTCGCAGTGCATTTGCAATGCAACTGTCAGTGATTTTTCTCCCATGAATTCTTCACCGAAGTCACAACTTCTTGCAGTTTTGGTTTCACAAAGTTTCCATGCTGATTTCTCTCCATTCCCACAGCAGTGACATCAGGACTCCGTGTAATGTCACTGGTTGCTTGACGCCAATCGGGGCAGCCCTAGAGACCAGTTTAAGGTAAATTAATTTTCATTCTGAGACAGAGCCTGGGGCCTTATTTTGGGGGGATGCTTTATATTTCACTCGGAAGGAAACCTGTAAATAGGTCTTATTTTCGGAGGATGTCTTATTTTCGGGGAAACACGGTATTTAAACTGCCTACCATTTGGTACCCTCCTGAACCTTTCAGCTACTATCACACTTATTCTTAAATTATTTCCTTTATTCCCCAACTATATAAAAAGAACACAAAGGTCTTCAGCAAACATACTTTGAGTGTTCCCCTAATTGCAGATTCCAATGAAACTTAAAAGACAAAGAAAGGAGCTGAGGTGTGTACACATTAAGGTCTGCACTTGCTTTATTCTAATAAGTATAGTTCTCATATCTTTGTGAGTACTGAAAGTGGAAAAATAGCTTGTGATGTCCACTGCAATGACTGTAACATAGATTTAGACAATTTTAAGTAGCTTTTGTGAAGTTAAACAATATTAAAATACCCTAAATACCAAAGTTTGTCAACCCATAACTGTTTCTTAAAATTTTTTATTTCATTCCATATTCTAATAACTATAGTATTTAATTTGAACTGCCCCATCATAATTATTTAAACTATGTCAACGATACAAAGGAATAGTTGGTTATACCCCATGAATTCATGAAAGTTTATTATATTGGTATGAAATATCAATGCTAGGAATTTTGAAGTTTTAGTATTCATAAGCCGGGATGAGAGTAAAAAACATCTTTCAAGGATGTATATGGGAATCTTTATTTGGTGAAGCAGCAATAACTTCCAGCACTCATATGTAATAGGTTTGAAATGGGGACTTTTGACCTTACATCTGGAAAATAGAATAATGCAAGCCACTACAGGTAGTAATTACTGGGGGTAATTGTAATGCAGCTTCAGTGGTAAACATTAATGGGGGGAAAAGACAGATTTCTAAGCAAATAAAATCTCAAGCATCAAAAAGACCCAAAAGTTTGTGATAAATGGTTCATTTAGGCATGCAGTGCTGTGTGGGCAAAATTGGATTGCAATCATAGCCATTTCAAAAAATGAAAACATTAGGAGAAAAGAAAATTGGACACAAATGGCATGGAAATTACAGCCTTTGATCCATTCTGAAGAACCTTTTTTTTTTTCTTTTCTTTTCTTTTTTTTTGAAGCATCATCATGAGCGGGCAGTAAATTCCTTCCATTCTTCTGTTAAAACCTTTATGAAAGCCTGGAGATCCTGAAATAGAAATAATCAACTCGGGACAGACAATAGAAATAGTATCGAGTGATAAACACTTTTCCGTAAAACTGTTCAAAATTAATTTGTGTTAAATTGCTATCTGATTTTGCTATTGACACTTTTAATTTCAGGAAAAGTCCTTCTGAAATCATCTTTGACCTGGCCAACTGAAGATCAGTTAATAAGCACATATTTTTTTATGATAACTAATAAAGACCAAACAAAATTTCATCAAGATAAGGAATATTTTAATGTTCTCAGTGTCATAACATTGAGAATGCCATGGGCCCAAGAATCACCCTATAAATAACAATGCACACATTGGAACATAAGTGGACATTCTACAGAAACTCATCTTCAGCTATTATAAATCATGCACTGTAGTTTCCAAAGACATGTAGCAGCAGTGGGTCTGTATTTGCAGAAACTTAAATTAATTCCTACAGCTTTGAAACAATAAGGTTCATAGATTTGTTAAATCACTATTAAAATGTAATTTGATTGTGAGAAATTAATATTGTAATTACTTATTGGTTTTCCTAATAACTACTGGTAATTACTCATTTCATAATGTTTTTTGACCTATTTTGTTAAATCCAGGTTTTTAAATTAGCTACCCAGTAATCATTTAAATTAGTTCTTACATATGAAATAATTTCTGATAATTACCTTTGGGAGAATGTTACATCCTGATGTTAAGAATTACTGGTAAATAAGTATAAGAACATTACTCTTTACATTTTAGTAAATAACAACTCTAATCTTCCAAGAAGGCTATTTAAATTGGATTTGCTATGCCTAAAGAAAACATCTTGGCTTATTTTCTTATTTGACTTGACTACATTCTGCTTTCATTAACATTTTCTATTTGACCTTTTGAGTTATAGACCCCTTCTAACCTTAAGAGATATTATTATGAAAAATAATGTCGGTTTGTTTTATATCTTTAAAAGTGCATATTGGTTTTATTGCTATTGAATATATTATTTAAAAGTAGAGATGTGAGATTCAAATTAAATTACTAAACTATGGGTTTTTATTTTTCCTGTCAAAGGTTTTTAATTCAAGATTTGCTGGTCATATATAATTTCTGTGAGCAAAATGACCATTTTCATGATACTTTTAAGGCTTTCATCATACTTTTTTTCTAAAATATCTCCATTAAAGTTAAGTAGCAAAAAATAATTTTCTAAATAGACTTTCTCTTGGAACACTGTAACATACAGCATATTCTTGTATTACTGTAAGATATAGAAATCCTTGCCCGGGCCCTTAAAGAACCCATAATCAAATGAAAAAGATGGACAAGTAGAAAATTAACAAATAGAATAATGAGTGATATTAAGGAGATACTGAGACATCCCTGCCTCAGAGACTACTAAATTAAGTTATACCCCTTAGCCTTAGCACACTGAACTTTTAAAATATTCCACATCCTTTTTGGCAATTACCTTTTCAAATCTGTTATCCTGATAGATCATAAACTTGGTAAGGACCCATACCTTCTTCCTTGTTCACCATAGTATCTTCAGTACCAGCACTATTTCTAACATGGTTGCTTTATACATTTTTGTTGAATAAATTAATGAATGAGAGTGAGTGAGTGAATCAATAAATGAATAGATGAATTAATTAATTAATGGAAGCTACGAATCGGATGTTCTTTTACATAACCCAGATTGGTTTTAAAAATTAAAAATTTTAAATGAGCCGAAACCGGTTTGGCTCAGTGGATAGAGCATCTGCCTATGGACCGAAAGGTCTCAGGTTTGATTCCGGTCAAGGGCATATACCTTGGTTGCGGGCACATCCCCAGTAAAGAGGTGTGCAGGAGGCAGCTGATCACTTTCTCTCTCATCAATGTTTTTAACTCTCTATCCCTCTCCCTTCCTCTCTGTAAAAAATCAATAAAATATATATTTTTAAAAAAAATTAAGTGAGAGCTCACCTAAGTCATAAAGGAGAATCCGCCGAAACCGGTTTGGCTCAGTGGTAGAGTGTCGGTCTGCGGACTGAAGGGTCCCGAGTTCGATTCCGGTCAAGGGCATGTACATTGGTTGCGGGCACATCCCCAGTAGGGGGTGGTGCAGGAGGCAGCTAGTCGATGTTTCTCTCTCATCGACGTTTCTAGCTCTCTATCTCTCTTCCTTCCTCTCTGTAAAATATAAATAAAATATATTTTTTAAAATAAAAATAAAATAAAGGAGAATCCAATAAACATGGTGAGAAAGAGCATGAGAGATAAGATACAACACATGCAAAAGTACAGACATGAGAAAGAGCACAGAGCAGGTAAAATCAATGGCAAGTATTCTAGAACAGCTAGAACATATGTAGAAGTTGTGAAATAACAGTGATGCAGAATAGTTATTGAGACATTCTTTTTCAACTTAACACTTTCCTTCATGTCAAGCAAGTAACACATTTCTTGCCTAGAGGGATTTTCTTTCCAGGGAAGAAAAAGGAAACAGTAGAAGTCAGTGGTCAGTGACAATGATTTTGATAAGATGAATACATTGGGGATATATGCTTAGTGTCTAGAAGATGGGAACATAACAGGGAGCATGCTTTTGAGGACAAAAAGAGAGTAAGAAGAGATATCCATTGACACAGATCATGAGAGCTGGTTTGTCAGACCTTAGGATGATCATGACTGTGCCCTGGACACAAAAGCCACAGTTTCACTAAAGATTCCTGTGCCAAAAGCATGGACTGAGAGAAGAGAGCCACTGGGGTGAGAAACACATTGAGAGATCATGCTGGCTGAGATATTGGCATCTGAGGGGTGAATAGGTTGAGCAGATGAATTATGACCAGCGGAACTTCCATAATTCTTTGGGGTGGGAGGATGAGAGTAAAGGGGGCAGGAGTGAGAATGAGAGATATCTGTAATACTACCAACAATAAAAATATATTTTTTAAAAAGAAAAATACACTATTAATCTTTGGCAGTAAAACTTTGCCTTCTTAAAATAAAATCTTATTTCATAAAAATTTTTAAATGAAATATTTCTTTTCATTTGTATTTTTAACTTTAGATTCATATGTTCTACCTAACCAAGAGAATTAGGTGGGAACCATTTTATTGAAGGGCATCATTTATCATATATTAAGCTAGTAAGCTTGAAAGTGATACTGAAGAGAGTTGGCCATTTGTGGTTTTCCATCAAGGAAATTACAGATTTAGATAAAAATTTTATAAACATAACACTAATGGCAATAAAACTTTGGATTGGATAGCAAAAACAGATGAGCGGGAAATTGACCAGGTATGAAAAAATAATGCAGTCAAGCTGACCCTAATATTATAATAATAGAAAGGAATCAATAAGCTAAGAGATATTTAGGACACAAAAAAACATACTGACTAGATGTTCATTCAGTGTGAAAGAAAACAGAATCTCAGATGATCCCCAGGTTTCTGGTTAGCCTGGGGCAGAGAGGAGGAAAGATTTGGGGAGTAGGTATAAATGTTACCATTTGTACAAAAAAAGTGGGTAGTGGCTGGTGAGGGGAGTACTGCAGAAAGAAAGGGAAAAAACAATCTGGTGTTCAGGACAGAGGAATTTGGGGACTCATAGTAAAGTTAAAGATTGAAGCATTTATGTGAGACATAGCCCAGGAAATGCATAGACTACTAGTAAAAGGGCTGAGAAAGATGGCTGAGGAAGAGTGAAAGCTAGAACAGAAGAGAAAGAGTTCACAGAAGAAATTAGAATGATATTTTTCAGGAAGGAGAGAGATGTCAACTGGGTCAGATGCCATGAAAAGCCAAACTATTAAAATTAATTTTAAAGAATTCAAACAAAAAATATTTGGCAAGGAAAATAGATTTTGAAAGATATTGAATATGAAATCTTAGACCTATGAGAAAAGAATGTTGTGCTGTGGGAAAGGATGTGGATTTCAATGACACAAGAAGCAAATTCTAGGTGATGAAATAGATGCATAATGAGATTGGCCAGAAGGAGATAGACATGCAGGACTCTGTGGATTTTAGGATCAAGGAAGCGGAGTAATCTTGTTCTTTGCTGCTTCATGGGTAAGAACTTTGAACAGTCTGTATGGAGGAGGCAGGGAAGAAAAGTAAAGGGAAAGATTTTGAAGAGACAATAAAGAAAGGATATAGGAGTGGTATCCTGTGGTGGTAGAAAAGGACAAGATGCAAATAGACACAGAATGGAAGGAAGTTAGAATCCTTTTGAAATCAGAATAATTTCATGTCTTTACAGGAAGAGGTAGATGAAAAGTACATAATGTCAGGAAATTGTCTTCTTGCCTCTATTTTTCTGAGAGAAAATAGGTGAGAGAAATTGTCCATTATGTGAAGACCATTATGAAAGAAATTATCTATTTTCATATAGTCTCATATTTCCTAAATATCTATTATGTCTATTCTATGGGGAATTGTGTAGAGAAATCACTATTACATGAGAGGAATTGTCTGCTGAGCGTGAGGACACAGGAAGACTGAGAGTTTATAAGTGAGCAGAGTAAATATTTGAAGAACAGAGTGGGAGGGGAAACTGACTGGGGATAAGTGGGATGATTATAGTAATTTTTTCTAAGAGAAAAAGCTTTCCTTTGGGCCTAAATTATGGAAGTACATTTACCAATGGTGGTTTATAAAAAGGGGAAAATGCCAAAAGTAATAAGGCCAATTTAAACCTAGGAGAAACCTTAGACTTCATGCAGCCATATAACTCTCCTCATTTATATATAAGATAACTGGAGGCCTGACAGATAAGCAACTTCCCCAAAGCACAGTAGGGGCACAGTACTCCAGTCCCCTCCGTGCCAGGCCAGACTTTCACTCCTGCCGCTGCCTCAGGATAGATGGCCTTCCCTGACACAGAAAGATTTACCAGGAGGCCTAATTTGCAAGATCAGCAGAGCACACAGAGGCTGGCAGCCATGTGTACAAACTGTTATTTTTCCTCCAAATGACTTTTTTAATAGACTATTTTTGCAGTAATTTTAGGCTCCCAGCAACATTGATCAGAAAATACAAAGATTTACCAAATACACTTGCAGAGCCTCCCCCACTATCAAGATTTCTCCCTACTCCAGCATGGGACAGTTGATGAACCTACACTGGCACATCATTATAATATCATACAGAATAGTTTCCTGCCCTAAAAATCCTCTGTGCTCTGCCTAGCCACCCCTACTTCCAGCAACCTCTGATCCTTTTCTCCACAGACTTTCTCTTTTTTTAGAATGTTTCATCGTTAGAATGACAGACTATGTGACTGGCTTCTCTCACTCACTACCATAGATTTAAGGCTCCTCCATTTCATAGCTTGATAGCTCATTTATTATCACTTGATAGCTTATTATTATCACATATAATATTCCCTCGTACAATTATACCAGAGGACATTCATCCATTCGCCTACCGAAGGACTGTTGCTTGCTTCCAGGTATTGGCAGTTACAAATGAAGCTGCTGTAACATCATGTGCAGGGTTTGTGTGGACATACGTTTCCAACTCTTTTGCTTACCTACAGGGTGTCCCCAAAATGTGTACAGACTTTGAGTAATTTTGACTTCCAGTGGGTTAAATCTGAAAAAATAAAGAAGCACATCAATTAAGCTATCAAAAATGCACATGTATACATTTCAGGGGGACACCCTGTAATAAGGACTATGATTACTGTGTTGTATGGTAAGAGCATGTGCTAAATTTTGTAAACTATCCAAACTGTCCTCCCAAAGGGATTGTACCATGTGGCATTCCTTCCAAGCCATGAATAGGACTCCACATCCTAGACAGCATTTTGCATCATCATATTTTGGATCTCTAGCATGCTGGTGGTATGTGGTGGTGTCTCCGTGTTATTGTAATTTCCAATTCCCTGATGACATAGAATGTTGCGCATTTTTTCCATAGGCTCATTTGCCTTCTGTGTATAATTTTTGGTGAGGTGTTCAGAGATTTTGCCCACTTTTTAATCAGATAGTTTTTGGTTTTTGGCTGACTGTTAAGTTTAAGAGTTCTTTATGTATTTTGGATAACAGCCCTATATCACATTTGTCTTTTGCAGCTATGTTCTCCCACTCTGCCTTATCTTCTCATTCTCTTCACAATGGCTTTTGCAGAGCAGAAGTTTTTAGTTTTAATGAAGTCCAACTTATCAATTATTTCTTTCATAAATCAAGCCCTTAGTGTTGTATCTAAAGTCATTGCCAAGCCAAAGGTCATCTAGATTTTCTCCTATATCATCTCCGATGAGTTTTATAGTTTGGCATTTTATATTTAAGTCTACATTAAGTCTTATATTAAGGCTTTTGTTTTATTGAATTTATGTAGGTGACATTGGTTCACAAAATCATACAGGTTAAAATGTACAACTCAATAAAATGCCATCTGCACACTGAATCATGTGCACACTGCAAGAAAAGTATCTTTTCATCTCCAGTAAACTCCCTTTGCCCACCTCCACCTAACCCTCACCCCTCACCACTATTACCACACTGCTGTCTGCATTCACGTGTTATGTATACTCCTGTTATTAATATTTATGTATGTAGGATTTTGCTAATTCCTTTCATCTTCTTTCATTCAGTCCCCCAAATCTCCTCCCCTGTGTTTCATATGTGTACAAACTTCTAAGCCCATCATTTTCTATTCATCTTTACCTTCCATTCAGTTTTTAGGAACTAGAAACTATTTGTGGTTTCAAGCAACCTAGCTATATGAAAATTCATACCTTAGTCCTTTTTTATATATATATAAAAAGGCATACCTCAATAAACACATTCTGGAGAATTTTTTTACTCCGATTTTTAGTTGTTGTTTTTAACAAGTACACAGGGATCATTTCATGAACAGTTTATTTAGCTTCTGGAGCATATGCTATCACTGCCTTTTGAATTCTTTTAGATTATATTTTCTCAGGGACAATTTTGTCTGAAATTGACTGTTGAACAATAGCTTCCTCATTTAATTTCTGGCATGAAATTAATGTCCAAAACTGAGTTACATGTTTCTTTGTGTTTTTATTTTTTCTAGTAACTATAAAATGCCTTTTCCTGTTTTACCGTTTCCTACAGGTACTCTTGGTACACCCTATTTTTTTGTTTTGTTTTGTTAATCCTCACCCAAGGATATGTTTTCTTTTGATTTCTAGGAAGATTGGAAAGGAGGGAGTGAGGGGGAAAGAAAGAGAGAAACATTGATGCAAGAGAGAGACACATCTATTGGTTGCCTCCTGTACAACCATTCAGCCAGGGACTGAACCTGCAACCATGGTACATGTCCTGGATTAGATTCAAACCCGGTGCATGGGCTGATGCTCTAATCACACTGGCTAAGGCCACCCTATTTTTTAAAGCTTCTAAAAGGAAACTATGTTCCTGATTTTAGGCAAAATATAAAATATTACATGTTATATTTATGGAGTTTAAAAGAGCATCCGTGTGTTTTGCAGTTTGTACTTCACTTAAATCTAATAAAACAAAAAACAAACAAACAAAAGAACAGAATTTTAGAAATACTGAGGAAGATCCCATAATTCAAAATAGGGAAATCCACAGAAAAGTTTGCATATAGGGCAGAAAAGAGTTTTGGTGGATCAATTTCATGGGACTGTTAATTATAAAAATCAAGTTTTTTAAATGATTTGAAGAAGCACTTAGCTTCATCTTCATCTAGAATTGCTAATCTCTCTCTATAGATAGATAGATAGAGGTAGATAGAGATAAAGATAAATATAGATATAGATGTAAATTCAAGCCCTGAAAGGTGAAACTACATTTATTCAGACAATGAACCACAAACACCTATTTCCCAGTCTCTAACAATGACAACACAAAACATGGATTATCCTGCACCAAATGCAAAAGGAAGCCTTTCTGCGGGAGGCTGCGGAGAGGGGGCTAGGTTGCAGCCAGGGTCTTGGATGAGCCACATTACTTACTTTCCCAGGTTTCTCAGTTTTTGTCCTCTGTACAAATGGAAAATGTAAACTACATCCCTATAACAGGATGCCAACCAGCCTAAATTTTCCTAGATTCTGAAAACTTATATCACTGGCTAACTTTCTACAGAAATTATGGTTGGAGGCAAAATCCATTGAACACACAGGAAAATTCAGTTCTGTTTTACTGTCTAAAAGAAAAATTGAGCTATAATGTTTAATGGATTATAGGCTACCCTAATACATCTATGTTATAGGATGACTATGATTAAAAACTCAATTTATGAACAATAGGGATACATTAATTATGACTAGAAAAACAAACATAAGCAAAGAAAAACATAATATGTTTTAAATACAAATTACCCTGCCATAGTAGAAAGTTGATTCAAATTGTATAACACTGGTAATTCTTCTTTTACCAAAATGGTGTTATTTTCAAATGCTTTTACTTCGTTGGACACAGATAATAAGCTCTCTGACATGAAATATTATCTCATTGTTACCACAATCTCTTATGGAACTTGAAAATTTGAGGGTCTTTATTTAAGATAAATCATTATGATGGTGCTATTTGGCTCTAGTCTGACTACCCATGTGTAGACATTAGAAGTTCTAAAACTAAGTCAAGTTGAACATGTACCAATTGAATGTAAAAGATGCACCCCCTGTAAATCGCTGTTGCTAAAACTATTGTCTTCATATTACAGTAAGGGAAACTGATATTTAGACAGGTTGAAGAACTTGGAAGACAAGAGGATTTTAAATGGCAAATCTGAGCACTGAGCCCCTGACATAAAATTCAAGGCCATTGATGTCCTCTTTGTATTACTATACAATCTTCAACTACCTCCTATTAACCATTTATAGGAAGCTTGAGTTTGTATTAATATTAATCTGATTGATAGTTAAATTTCTATGGCATAAGTCAGAGTTAAAATATTCAGAGGCATAATAAGGAGTCACTGAAGAGATAAGATTTGAGAAATTGTCCCCAAAAACTATTATTTCAGGTTACTTCAATATTGCCTTAAATAATAGCTAAAATTGTTTTCAGTGCTTACCACATTGCTCTGAGAATTTTACAAGTAGGAATTTATTTAATCCTCAAAGCAACTCTATGGATAAGGTGCATTATTTTTTCCGTTTTTAACAAACGATGTATCTGTGAGATGGAGAAGTGAAATACCAAGTCACGCAGCTAGTGCGTTTTGGAGCTAGGCTGTGGAGTTAAGAGGTCAGACTCCCGAGCCCATGCTCTACCCCACTCACAGGTGAGGGGTAAGGGAGAAAGGCCGTAGCATTTGATCCACTGAGTAGTTATATAGCTCACTTTTTTGGAAGATGAATAATTCCAGAGAGTTAAGCATTGAGAAAGTGCTGCTATTGGAGCATCGTGACCACAGAATGACAATGGGGAGAGAACTTGAACCAACAACAACCATGGCAGAGGGAGAAAATTACTGCCCGTGTGCCACTGAAGGTACACTGTATGCTTAGGGGTACTCAGTACTTCATCTGCCTACCAACAAACTTACAAAAGAGCCAGGAAATTCTTTCTACTCCTGCTCGGTGGCTCAGTGGTTGAGCATTGACCTACAAACCAATAGGTCAGGGTTCTATTCCTGATCAGGGCACATGCCCAGGTTGTAGCCTAGATCCCCAGTATGGAGGTGTGCAAGAGGCAGCCAGTCAGCAATTCTATCTCATCATTGACGTTTCTATCTTTTCTTCTCCCTCCCTTTCTCTAAAATCTATAAAAACATATATTTTTAAAAAATTTATTTATACACCCATGTAAAACAGTCGTATTGCAATGGCACCACATTTCACTCCTTGAGAACTTCCACTCAGAATCCGATAAGCAAGAAAAAGTAAAGATAAATATTTGACTAAATTCATGAGCCAAGTTTAAAAATTCAGAATATGCCACCATTAAGTTAATGAAAACATGAAATTGGTCTACTTGAAATACTTGAGATCCTGTTGAGGGACATAACTAAAAAAACTATAACCAGCCCTAAATGGTTTGGCTCAGTGGATAGAGCATCAGCCGCAGACTGAAGGGTCCCAGGTTTGATTCCGGTCAAGGGCATGTACCTTAGTTGTGGGCACATCCCAGTAGGGGGTATGCAGGAGGCAGCTGATCAATGTTTCTCATTAATGTTTCTAACTCTCTATCCCTCTCCCTTCCTCTCTGTAAAAAATTAATAAAATATATATTTTTAAATAACTATTACCATTGCCGTGGTGAACTACATAAATGTATGAGATATGAAAATAAATATTGTAAATTTTCATAGGAAAAAATTGTTTTATCAAAAATGTAATAAAATATTAGAATAGGCTGTCAGGTGGGATTATATAGGCTCTGTTTCTGAATATCAGAAGTGATGCCATTCATCCTTATTAAAAATTCAAATGTCTAAAAGTAGGGACTCTGTAGAATCTCACTATTTAATATAAAAATTTATATTTAGCTATAATAATTGTCTCTGCAACATCAGCAAACCAAACATGTGAATATCCAGTTTGGCTTTTTAAATGGGTATTAAAATGAAATAAACTTTTCTCTGTCAAATTTTTAGTGGTGAATCCATTTCAGAGAGGGAAGAAAGGAATTCTGTTGCCTTTTGGCCCCTTTTGAGTATTCTTTCTTTTTAAAAATATATTTATTGAATTTTAGAGAAAAAGAAAGAGATAGGAAGAAAGAGAGAGAAACATCGATGTGAGGGCAGAAGATTCATCAACTGTCTTCTGCACACCCCCTGCAGGGAATAGAGCCTGCAATCCAGGCATGTGCCCTGGGCAGGAATTGAACCAGGAATCCTTAAGTGCACAGGACAAATCAACTGAGCCAGGGATGAGTATTCCCTCCTTACAGAGTAAAATTTGATGACTATTTTTTCTATGGGAATTTTATTAAAATTATATAATTTCAATTGCCAAAACCAGTTTGGCTCAGTAGATAGAGCATCAGCCTGTGGACTGAAAGGTCCTAAGTTCCATTCCGGTCAAGGGCATGTACCTTGGTTGTGGGCACATCCCAGTAGGGGGTGTGCAGGAGGCAGCTGATTGATGTTTCTAACTCTCTGTCTTTCTCCTTTCCTCCCTGTAAAAAATCAATGAAATATATTTGTAAAAAATTATATAACTTCAATATGTGATCTGGTTGCCTAATCACCATTGTTATATATATGGAGCAGATTAATAAGTCACATATTCAGTCTCTAGCCAGTATTCCTAGAGGAACCATATATTAAAATCCATTTGAGTCTAATATTTGGTCATTACACACCTGCATTAAGCACGAGGTGCCAAGTATTATACATATCTGACCTCATTCTAAGAACAACTTTGGGCAAATGAGTGCTATTGTTACTCCTTTTATAAATGACAAAAACCAAGATTCAATAGGATCTTACAAAATGAAATAGCATAAATCTGAGGCTAATTCAGGTAGGTCCATCTGACTGCAAAGCCTATGATCAGCACACTAGACCATTCCACCTCATTTTTATTAGGGAAAATCACTAGGTCCTCATTTGATACAGTTAGCTTTTCAAGGTAATTATATGTGTGTATATTTAATAGTTTGATATAGTTGGTCATTGGAGGCTATGCTTATCTCAAACTGCTTGAAAAATACAGGCTTTTCAGACTTTTAAATGTATTTGTACATTTAATAAAAAATAGTTTTAAAAATTTAACAAAGCCTAAAGTTCTGATCAGATGCACTGACATCACTCAGAAAAGGGTCTTTCTTGACAAGCATTGTTGCCAATTGCACAAGCCAACACTTCCAGGTCACCTTCCCCTCACTAACAGGCTGGCGGTATCCAAAGTGTCACCTCCTGGATTGGCTCAGACACGTGAGAGAAGTGAATAGTGAGGAAGAAAATGACGTGGTGAGAGAGAAAGGAGCTAAGAATGGAAGATGAAGTGTTCAAGTACGGTCATTAGCCTAATGATGGGGCTCAGGCACCATCCCTCCTCCTGTCATTTCTGCATCCCAGCCCACTTAGGAGACTGTCCTTTCCACTGTCAGGCACGCTTGTTCTACAAGGCAAAGTGAACTGCTCGCAGCTTTTGTAAGGAAACATTTTAGCTGTGACCTTTAAAAGCACAATAGTCTATAGGCATGACTATCATTCACCTTTTGCATTGATGTGGCTGGTTAGAGTTATGACACCAAGTTATGCTCCAAGGGCAATTAAAAAAAAAAGCAAGAGGCAGTCTGGCATAAGGTGAAAAAAAATTAACTGGTTTACATATAGCTTCAGTCGGACCACTATTTTAAGAAATCCTGTTCAAAGAAGTAGGTGACCAAACAAAAACCTACCTTAAATGAAGTTCTAAATAGGTTTAATTTTCTGTGTACACAGAGCCTAACAAAAATAACTTACTTATTGGACTATATGCCATAGATTTGTGCTTCTATTCGATGTTTATCTGATGCATCACTCAGCAAGTGCACTTATGGAATGTGGATATGTGTCAGGAACTGGATTGGGGGTTGTATTGTCTGTGTTAGGGGAAGACTCGCACGTTAAGCGGGGAGGCAATCAGTTTATAACATTATACTAAAAAGTGTGCTATAATTATGCACCTAGAACTCTCCTAAGTGATTTAAATGTATTAGCCTATGTAAAGATTTCAGCAATCTTTCAGGTAATTTCTATTATTATTCTCATTTTACTAATGGGGGGGAAAGGAGCAAAGAGCAGTTAAGTGACTAGTAATTTATTGAGTTACTAAGTGCAGGTGCTGGGACTCAAACTCATGCAGTCTAACTCCAGAGACCCTGATTTTAGCCACCTTGCTAAAATACAAACCACAAAAAGTATAGAGGGACTCTCAGGGGATCCAGGAAATACTTCTGAGAGATGATGTTAGAACTAAACTCTAAAGGATAGGTTGAATTTAGTCAAAGAAAAGTCTTTCAAGACAAAACATACCACACAGATTGAAGCAGACAGTCTGTTCCAAGAACAATGATAAAGTCTGTGAAAATGATATTTAAAGTGTATGGGAGAAATGAAGAAAGGCATGCAAATTACATTAAGACTAAATGGGGAAGAGCGCTTTATGTTATGCTGGGGAAATTTGGATTTTTATTCTAAAACAAAAGAGAAACCACAAAAATTTCCAAAGCAGGCAGGGAGAGAGGTAAACATTAAGTTATAGGCTGGTGGATTCTGATTTAAAAAAATGGAAAAAATAAATGTGGGCATTAGGAAGGCTTAGAGATTATGCGCACATATCACGTTCAGCACTTGGTTTTCTATGATTTGTTCTGGCTACTGACAAAGAAAACCACTTGGGAGTGATGATTCAGAGAGGAAACAGAAGTAATAAGGCTGGAAAAGCATTCAGAAAACCATTAGCAATCCAGGATACCATCTATTATAAAACCCTTGATGTTAAGAAACACTAAGAGATAAAAAGGTTCCAAATTAAACACCATCTATCATAAGATGCATTCCCATTTCATAGATGTAAAAAAATGCAGGAATAAGTACATTTTAGAATATATGATGTGTGGTATAATAATTCAAGCAAAAGTAGATTTAATTACTGTCCCAGACACTGAGTAAATTAGAAAATACATTAATTGAAGAAATACTTATGGAATGTTGGTATACAGAAAAATTAACACATGTTGAGAATAGATGGCAGTAGTGACTGGGAGGTAAGAAATGATCATGGATACAAGATATTTAGAAAGTAGAATTATTTATCTTTGTGTGCTGTTGAATGCAGATGGTGAGAGAGAGAGAACTTTAAGGATAACATTTACATGTCTAAGATAACTGATGTCTTTGAGACCAAAAGCACAAGAAGAAAAGTCCATTGGGCTGTGAGATCATGAGCTTGGCTTTGGACATGCTGAGGAGAGTGAGATGTGCATATGTCAGCAGGCCCCTGATAAGAAAAGAGGACAGGTAATTAATTTAGGAAGCATCCAAGTGATGTGGTTAATGAAAGTGAATAGAGCCTTCTAACAGGAAGTCTGGGCAAGAGGAGATGTTGGCTTGAACGAGGGGAAAGCATTAGGAATAAATGAAGGGAGATGGATTCAAGACATACAATAAAGATAACATTTCTCAGTCTTGATATCAATGATTCATCCTTAAGGAGTGGGAGAAAGATTGTTTTATTAAGAGATATGGGAAGTTAAGAAGTATAACTGAGGAGGAGTGAAAATGTCAATTCTAGATGTGTTGTGTGGAAAGTGCTGCCAGGATATGCAAGTAAAAATGACCCAAGCATGGTTGAAAATGTATAGTCTATATTTCCAGAGATGGGTCGATCTAGAGATATAAATTTGAGTCATACAGTCATAGTGAAAGTTGCTACTGGGGCATAAAAGGTTGCCAAGAGAAAGATAAAGGAACAGTAGAAATGATTCAATGATATAACTTTAAAGTAGAAGGTAGAGTAGCCTCTCTAGGTTATACTAAATAATACTACTTAATAAAAACTAAAACAACTATGGTATGATTTATGGAATGCTTATATATACAAGACATTTTATATCTGATATTTATAATACCTATAAATAACAGCATGATAGCTACTCAAATCTTCATTTTACAAATGAGCAAAACCTGATGTGATGTAACTTTCTTAGGGTCACACAATTAGTAAATGACTGGGTGGGAATTTGAACCTAAGGCTCTTGCATGAAAGCCTTAGAGCTTCATAATGCACTCCCAGCCTACACAAAGCCCATCTTCCTGAAATTGTCAAATAATGCTTCTCTTCTTCACAGACCACATGTAACAAATCAATGTTTATAGAAAACATAAGTAGGACCTTGTTTGAGAGACTTGATCTGGATCTGTCTCTGTTGGTACCTGGAAGTGTATGCTTTTGTAATGGCACCCTTCTTTTGACTATGAAAATGTAATCTTCACTTTTACCAGAAAGTAAAAAGGATTTCTCAAAACGTGATACTCTTAGTCTATATTCATTTTTCTGGCTTTTGATTTGAATATGGGAACAAATAATTAGTTCTGTACCACAAGAAATCAACAATGGAGCCAAAACAAGTTTGGCTCAGTGGATAGAATATCAGCCTGCAGACTGAAGGGTCCAGGTTCGATTCTGGTCAAGAGCATGTACCTTGATTGTAGGCACATCCCCAGTGGTGGGTGTTCTGGAGGCAGCTGACCGATGTTTCTCTCTCATCAATGTTTCTAATTCTCTATCCCTCTCCCTTTCTCTCTGTAAAAAATCAATAAAATGGTTTTTTTAGAAAAGAAATAAACAATGTAATGTGTTAAGATGCTTGAATTCAGTACTGAAAACAATAGACAAGGGTGAGAACTGTGGCACAATAGAGAATTAAGCCCCACTAAGTCCTGTGCTGACAAATTAAATTTTGTAAGATAAGATGAGAGCTTAAAATGTTAGGTGAAACCTTTTATTTTTAATGTGATTCACTATTTTCAACATCATGTACATTATAAAAAAAATTATGTATGAGTAAATTGAACACTAAATGGTGCCAATTTGTGACCATATGACAACCATTAATATGGAAGATAGCACTATGCCTTATATTTATTTTTATTTTTTACATTTCTAGATCTTTTAGTAGTGTTGCATGAATTACAAAATTTTACTCTCCTTTGAACAGAATCTATTCTCTCGGTGTTCTTCACTTATGAAAACTAGAGCTACACAGTCATGCAGCTTCTCCCTGATCCTTTCACATTTCAGTGGTTCCATGACTGTCTTTGTCCTTGAAGTGTATCCTAATGCAATGTAATATTGAATTTTTTATTGGCATGTACATCATTTTATTGTTGCCTGATGAGTTTCAGTCAATAAAAACCTATAGTTATTTTTTATAAATTCCCAAGATAAATTTTATACTTGTAGTAATTTTGTTTGGAAATTAAGTTTAAAACTTTATACTTTCCCTATTAAATTTTATTTTATTTGGGAGCGGCTATTAGTATAGATTTTAGGTAGAGTTTTCAATCATCTACCTCTTTCCACAGTTTCAAGTATAAAGACCTGCAATTCACTCCATGGACTATTCTCAGACACAGTGAATGTTCATGAGAAATCTTCTCCATCAAGGTGCACCATTTCAAAGGTCCAAAGCATACATGTCCATAATTAGAAAATAAATTACCTTAATGACCCCACCTATGCAATTTCCTACAAATAACTATAACATTATTTACATTTGCCTGAATTTCTCCTATGAGCGAGAGATACCATATAGATTGGCACATCTGCTTACTCATAGGGCAAGATGTCAGTGACTTTATATAGGTTTCAGGGATACAATTCCCACTAAGTAGGGAATGAAGAGTCTTGTACATGAATCCATGTGAAAGTGGGAGAAAATAAATAATAAAAGTTTAGGTTTTTTGTTATCATCTTCAAAATTTTTGCTTAAAGATCTCTCATTTGCATTTAGAAATATAAATTTCCTTAGACAAATATCATCTAAGATTAGTTAAGGGGTTCTTTTTTCTGGGTGACATTTTTGTTGCATTTATCTTTAGAAACTATTTTTATGTCAGTTGTGGTTCCAAATTTTAACTAAAAAAAAAAAAAACCTCTATTGTTAATTATATAACTTACATGCTATTTAGATAGCCACTTTATATGAATATTTGTAGCTTAAGAGGATTCTTCACAAATAAAAGCTTTTTTGTGGGCTGGGCACCATCCCAACTCAGAAAGGTTTCGTTCACTAAACTTATTCCAGAATTTCAGATTGTCTGTATTCTTTAAGAAATATATGGTTGCTGATTATCTATGATTGGTTGCACTGTGAAGACTCTTCTATTAAAATGCGCTTCAATGAAAATCTTTCCTTAGAGCAGACGCCAAAGAAATTCATCTTGATTGCAGTGGAAGATAGCAATTTTGAACAATTATTTATCCTTCTAATAACCCAAGAGCTATTATCTGAAGCATTTGCTATTTGAAGATCTGACTCTCATTTCTAAATAAGCGAGGATTAAACCACTTGTTCTTAATCCTTGTGATACAACTTATCTTTTTCTGGCCTATTCCATGAGCTAACAGATACATGTTAAATGGGAAATGAATTGCCAACCTTCTCCATAGTTTATAAATATATATATTAATCATACATAATAGGGTGAGCACTAAAGCACATTGTCTTTTGAATAATTATTTTTAAAAATTTCTTTAGCTGCGTTAGGATAAAATGTAATTGGCTAAAAATTCACCCACTGAATTTATTGCTTTCCTTACTTTCTCATTTTGATTACCTGACTTCTTACACAAAAACATGTTACTGTTTACAAGAAATCATTATCCTTCCTTTTGAACTGGAAAGCAGAACCATTAGACAATAATTAAATTTAATATTATACTGGATTCATCAAATAGGGGGTTCCAATATTTTATTACACATAACATGGAATAGTACCTATGGGAGGAAAAATTTACCTATTCTGTCACCTGAAACTTAAGTGCCATGAGACCTGCCTTTGCAAAACATTATGCTATTTCAAAAGGCAACTTAGAATTTTAAAATATATTCTAATTCTCAGACTCAGTAAAAAGTTCTGCTGGTAATTATTTTTAAAATTCAATTCTGGTCATTTCTCCCATAATAATTGCAACAAAATACATCAATACTGAACATAAAATTTTAACTCAATGCATAGAATAGAATCCAATAGCTGATTTTAATATTGGTCACTTCATATTCTATGCAAGAAAGACCAAGCTCTGTACTGATATATGAACTTCAGGGAATAAATAGGAGACAAAGATGATATTATAAAGAAGAATATTTTAGGAGGGAAACTAGAGTACTGAATACCTATAAAAGTCATCTCTTTAGTCCAAATGTTATTTAGTTTTATTTCTTTGAGGTCCTACTAAGTGTTTAATATATCACAGATAATCCCAAACCATTCTCCTTCATTTTTAGAAATAAAAATTGACATCAAAATTGATATAAAATGCCTACTTCTATCAGTCTTGTGAAGATCAAATGAAATAATATACATGAAAGCACTATAGATGCTATACAAATGTCAAGTTTGTTTGAAAGGGGGAGGGCTGGTTCTAGAGACAGCTTTGGCACAGTGGAACTACACCTGGATTCAGTGTTTGAAAAATCTCAGTTTTATTATCTGTGTGTTCTCTTGAGCAATCTGAATCTCACTTTTCTATATGTAAAAAAGTCTCATCATTTCTACCACACTGCTATTTTATAAATCACCTCAAACAAAATGAATTCTATAATGAAAGTGACTTATAAACAAGAAAGCACAACATTAATATAATATTGTTATTATAGTAATCTATGTAATATGGTTTATTTACAGTAATGGCATTTTTTAAATATATATTTTATTGATTTTTTACAGAGAGGAAGAGAGAGGGACAGAGAGATAGAAACATCGATGAGAGAGAATCTTTGATCAGCTGCCTCCAACACACCCCCCACCGGGGATGTCCCCGCAACCAAAGTACATGCCCTTGACTAGAATTGAACCCAGGACCCTCCAGTCAGAAGGCCGACACTCTATCCACTGAGCCAAACCGGTCTCGGCCAGTAATGGCATTTATAACAATATAAATATAATTGCTTAATTAAAAAATCTATTTATAAAGGCTAAGCAATTGAACTGAGTTCTTATTTGACTCCTTTATCAAATAACCATCTCTGTCTACTTATGAAGAGGGCAGAAAATGGTGGACAAGTTCTGACATTAAATATCTTACCACTTCACGAAAAGAATATAAATCTATGTTTCCTTCCCTTCCCTCAATAACCTTATACACTCGTAAACTTACAAATTTTTATGATTCAAAGAATAAAATGTATGCCAAATTACTTCAACCAGAATGAATAACTGAAACTTATTGAGCCTTCTTTATAGAAACTGGTTTTTATTTTTTATAAAAAAATAAATTTTAAAAGACTAAATGTCAAGGACCAAATATCTGTAACTATAATTTCCCCCAAGTCCAATAAGTTAGAATTAAAACAGAGAATTAAGAATACATATGTTAAGGTCTAACACATAGGTACACATACACTTAACTTCTTAGTCATTTAGCAATTTGTTTAGACATCTGAAGAGACAGGGAGCTTAGTGGAGTCAATCAAATCAAGTGTGAAATCTTATTTGAGTGGAAGATGTCAAATTACCTCACCAAACCTCAGTTTCCTCATCTGTAAATGAGAAAAGTTCTGACTCATTGGGTTAGTTGTGTGGATTCAGCATTATAATGGACAAAACTGACCAAAAACTATACCAGGCAATTGCTTGGAGCTCAGTAGGTAAGCAATTATATTCAATAAGTCAACAATTTTTATTTTTAATAATCCCACCAAGTGATATTTTGATTGACTATATTAAATAGAATACTATTTCTCTTTTCCACAGAATACTGCTAGTTCTTACAAGTGAATTATTAATAGTTACAGAATAAAGAAATCTCTATTTTACATTTCAAGTTTACATTTAAAATTTTTTAAATAAAGGTACTAGGAAGAAGAAAGACGATACTTGTTGTGGTTAGAAAATAACCAATTACTTAAATACTTTTCCAGTGTTTCAAACTTGAGCTTTGTCCTCAGTAATGTTTTATCTTGAATATAGTGTCATATATATCACTTGAGATTAAGAATGTGATTTTTGAGGTCACAACTAGCTATTGTTTACTAAATGTGTATAAGGTAAAATGAAATGAGAGGCTCATTATCTGTAGGGTTGCCTCAATTAGCAGATAACATTTTCTAATTTAACTAGGCCTCAAGGACAATCATCAACAGTCAAGTTTCTAAATAGCTTCCTCACATTCTTTTGGGCCATTAGTTCCCTCATCTTTAAAGCATTCAATGGACTTTTCAAGACATCTTGAATACTTGAGCAGCATTTTTTTCCTATTTGCAGCTTTCACTAGTTGAATGCTTTTGTGAATGGAGAATTAAATGGATTTCCAACAATGTAGATACTTTTAAATGAGTGTCCCAATGAAATTATGGATGAATCAAGGGACAGCAGGGAGTCAGTGATTTTCTGCACTTGCAAATGTTTTTCTAAAATAGAATGTCATTCTTTGAACTACAGATATTAACCCAGTAATGCCAGCACCTTGAATTTATAGATAACTCTTTTTTTATGGCTCTAAAATTTTACACAAGAACAATTTAGAAAAGTAGCCAACTACACTTGTCAACTTGTATAAAGGGCACTAAATATACCACTGACAATAAAGGACTCCTGAAAGACATTTATGTCCCCTAACTTCTAAAAGTCTAAAATATAAATGACATTTTTAAAATGTTTTAAAATCTCAAAAGAATATAAAAACTTATGCAGGTAAAAATGCAAATTCAGGGGTGGGCAAAAGTAGATTGATAATAACACAATAATCTGTGTTTTGCATACTCACAACTGTAAACCTACTTTTGCTCACCCCTGTATACATAATCTTATCTAGCTACCTGCTTATTATTACCACATGGATCTGTGGGCAGAATAATTTAGAGATTTACTGGCTTAATGAGACAATTTTAAAGCCCTCACTAGGAGAAGATGGCATCACTTAAGGTCCAAAATGGGGGGAATTCACCTACAAAGACTGCAACAGAGTTGCCCTATTGGTGTTTTGAGATAAAGCAGGTGAAAGCAGACTATTGGAATGTGCCAAATAAGCTTCTTAGAAGGAGTGTAGCATGAAGAGATCAGTGTTTAAAGAAGATGATTTTGCTGTTACTAGATAATTATGGAAGAGGAAGAATCATTGACCTTCATATTAGTTACATTGTCATATGTACAATAGGTCATTCAAGTTAATTCCTATGCCCTATTTTCATATATTCCTTCCAAATTCAATTATTCATTCATATAGGGTTAATCTGTCAAAACTACTACATGACTTTCCAGGAGAGAGGTAAGAGAGCAGAGTGATTAGAAACACTCGGACCTCCTGGTTTGTAGACCTGAGCTCTCCTCCTTGCCAGCTGTGTGACTTGGATAAATTACTATATCTCTCCTCACCTCCATCTTCTCACCTGTAAGATGGGGATAACAATATCTTCCTTCTTGTTTTAATAAAAATTAAATTATATAGTGTCAAGGAAGTACCATGAATCCTCACTGCATGTCTAAGATACATTCTTGGAAACCAACCTGAAGCAAAAGGAGACCATGTTTACCATAGTCTAAATGGCATAAACCAAAGTTAAGTTCCTATGGCATATTTCTGGTCACAAAAATATCACCAAACTTCTAAATAAAGGTCCAAAACATTTCTAATATTAAAGATTGAAAAACTATATATGAGTTAGACATACATTAAGAAAGATTAATAAAAATAATTAAAAATAATGAGTTTCTAATGTGCTTATTCCAGTTCATGATCTGGGGTGGCTGGAGCCTCTCCTGGCAGCTCAGGGCACAAGGTGGCCCACCACCCTGAACACGACACCCTTCAGGCACAGACAGACATGTGCGCACACACCCACACTCACTTAGACAGGGACAATTTAGATACACCACTTCACCCCAAGTGCACCTTTGGGATGTGGGAGGAAACCCAAAGATTCAGAGAAAACCCACCAAGACCTGGGAAGAACTGGCCAACTCCACATAGAGAGTGGTCCCAGCTGGCAATGATGTGTTTGCACCACTGTTAACTATGGGTAACTGAAACCACAGAAACCAAAACCATATTGTGATAAGGGGTGTGGGTGTCTAAAGTAATTACATTATTGCCGGAACCGGTTTGGCTCAGTGGTAGAGCGTCGGTCTGCGGACTGAAAGGTCCCAGGTTCGATTCCGGTCAAGGGCATGTACCTCGGTTGCGGGCACATCCCCGGTAGGGGGTGCGCAAGAGGCAGCTGGTCTATGTTTCTCTCTCATCAACGTTTCTAGCTCTCTATCCCTCTCCCTTCCTCTCTGTAAAGAAATCAATAAAATATATTTTAAAAAAATAAAGTAATTACATTATAGAACTTAAATTATGGCATCATTTTTATTCTTTGAATTGAGCTTAAAATTCAAGTCTGCAATGTACCCTGAAAATGTGGATGTAGCCCTGCAAGTTCCCTGTACATCCAACAGCATCCCCCCTCTCTGGGCAGATGAACGGATAGTGAGAACCTCGGATCCCCTGGGCCAAACATGTACAACCCGCCCCAAATGCTTCAATCAGACCAGGCATTCCTCCCCTGGGGAGTGTGGATGGAGAAAGAGAGCCATAAAAAATGGAAATGTCATTCCCTACTTGTTTTTGTTCCCTTTTGGAAAGGCAGTGGAAATTTCCCCTACTTGGTGGGAATATGAAAAGTAAAAATAAATGTTCTTGTCCAAAGGGAGAAATAACATTCATGGGTATAAAGAAGAAAGAGTCCAGATGGTTGGAATGAAGAGGAAGTAATTCAGAAAGGTGACAGCATCTGAATAGGCTTAAAAGAGGAATATAAATCAGGCAGGCAAGAAGAACGAACAGGTCTACCATGAGGAACCTGATAGAACATCCAGAAGAAATAACTAGAAGAATTTCCAGTCATCCATGAGGACCCACTTAACATTGAAGTGAATTTTTAATGAACATAGTCAGAATGATTTAAGACCATTTTGTTAATATTTAGGAGGCCAGGAAGAGCCCATCATTTTAAGGTGTTTAAGATTAGAAAGCACAGATTTAAGTGGATATGACATTCTATGGAAAAAGTATATTATTAAATAGATGTTGCAGGGTCCACGCTCATTAGCTGGACAAATGATGCTGGTATATATGTCACAGAGTAGAAGAGGTAGAGAATGAGGAAAATAATTAAAAGATTTTCAGGGAAAAGAAAAAGACAGAAGACTATAGTGAATGAGAGAACATTGTTTAATCTTTCTGCAAGTTGTTTTTGAGTTTGACACACATCTTCATCTAATGTTTGTAATAGTTGGCCTTCAAAGTTTTTCAGTTGACCTGGATGTTCTTTGTCTTTCACATTGAAATCATCACTTTTAAAGAGTTTAAACCAGCATTCACAAGTATCTTGAGATGGAGCATGTTCACCATAAGCTTCCCAAAGTATACAATAACTTTCAGCAGCCCTTTTCTTCAAAATAAAGTAACGAATTAAAACTTCCTGCAAATGCTTTTTTGGCATGAAATTTGAGATTTTTAAGCATAAAAAATATCTATGATGTTAACACCTTCAGAAAATTTGACATATGAAGTTTTGAAGCTTGGTGTCAATACAACAAAATAGCATATATATTAAATTGCATTTATATCAACATATGTGTAACTCCATCTATTGAAAAAGATCTGCATTATTATCTGGTACACCTGGTAATCGTGACAATCATTAAAGTCAAATACAGAAAGGAATTTTGAGGGTTAAATGGCAGACAGTCATCAATGGATGTTGACATCACTAAGGTTGCCTCTAAGAATGTTGACAGAATACAGTCCAAGCCATCCTGGAAGTTGTTGGTGTCACCTATTCTGAACATTGTTGGTGATACTGATGAAGAATTAAATTAGAATACATACAGAAAACATCAGTGGTTTAAGTAGGTGCTGGCAGTTAGTTTTCTAGAAGCAGTATGACCTATTCTCTGGACCTTGTCCTAATATATAAAAAGATATGGGCCATCATGACCGAAACAACCAGATGGACATCCAAGCAGCAGGTTGTGTGGGGCGACAAGGCCAGCAAAAGGGTTAGTAAGGGACAACCAAATAACTGAACAACAGGTTGCGTGGGGAAACCAGGCCTACAGAGGTGGGGGTGGGGCAGATGGGAGAAACCGAGCCAGCAGAGGGGCAGTTGGTGGTGACCAGGCTGGCAGGGGAGCAGTTAGGGGTGACCATGCCAGCAGAGGAACCATTGGGGGTGACCAGGCCAGCAGAAGTGGGGAGGCAGTTGTGGGGAACCAGGCCAGCAAGGAGTGGTGGTTGGGGGTGACCAGGCTAGCTGACAGGGGCAGTTATGAGGTGATCAGGCTGGCAGGGGCAGGGAGAGAGTTAGGGGCAATTAGGCAGGCAGGCAGGTGAGCAGTTAAGAGCCAGCAGTCCCGGATTATAAGAGAGATGTCCAACTGCCAGTTGAGGCAGGGTCCTGGATTGGAGAGGGTGTTGGCTGGATTGAGGGGACCCCCCCCCATGCAAGAATTTTGTGCACTGGGCCTCTAGTAGGAAAATAAGAGGCTAGGACAGCCATGAGCAAACTACAGCCCGCAGGCTGGATCCGGCCCGTTCAGCTGTTCTCTCTAGCCCGCAGAACCGAAAGAGCAGAGGGTTCTCTTGCTCTCCCCTCCACTCCTTCACCAGCAGCCCAAGATGAGAGTGCCAGCATGGTCAGGTTGCTTTTGTTCCAGCCCTCCGGTCCAGTTTAAGAACCCATTGTGGACCTCGAGTCAAAAAGTTTGCCCACCCCTAGGCTAGGAGGCATCAGTGTGAGATTAAGTCTTGAAAGGTAAAAAGAGTTTAGAAGAAAGATCTGAGGCTTTATTACAAGGTGTAATGAAGCAATCAATAATATACTATGCATGATACACTAATAACATAATGGGCCAAAGCGTAAGTGGGAAATAAGGGTGATCTATGTAGGAAAAGGATGTGGGAATTACCAACAGCTAAGATTAAGGAAATAGTGATTCGAAAGAGAAGCTCCAGGGAATTGTAGACAATACAGGAGGTGGCATAATTTATACTTTTCAGTCCTTTGGAATGGTATTGCCAAGTCACTTTGGGATGTTGAAAAATTATATTCCTGCAACACTTTATAATTAGGAACAGGAACTGGTGTCATCCAACTGGAGCTTGCTGCTAAAGATATGAGAGTTTTTATAGCCCAACACGTGATCTTGCCAACACATTCTAATGTAGTCACAATGCCATCCAGTGGTTAGTTGGTTACTTGTACAGGTACTTTCTATTGCTTTTTAAGAATATATCTTATTTCATAATGACTATTCATCTAAGTTTCAGCAAGTTTCTATGAAAACAATTTTATTATATCTTCAAAAATCATCTAGGAAGGATTTGATTTGCTATCCACTTCTAAGCTAATGGAGTTATTACATCCAGCTTGTTTTCTATGTGTGTGATGCTCTGGGAAACATGATTTAGCCTGTCTTCTATTGAAATTAATACAATAAGGAACCATGAAATAATGGGCCTTACACTGAATTCAATTTTAGTCCTAATGGAAACACAGTGGAAAATAACATCTGCGAATAGGCCTGTTGATCACAGGAAAGTAATGGATATTTTCTGCCATGAATTTATTGGTGCTGTGGTTTTACCCTTCACGGTGTGCTCATCAGTATAGTAATAATGTCATCCATACTTTGACTTGACTTGTATTTAGTGTCAGTTTGTCTGTAAGATCACATGAGTAAATTTAGCTGGGAGACTTTACTTTGGCTGCTGACAAAGGAGAATAAATCAAGATGCCATTAGAAGGAACTCTTCTCAAAATTTTATAAAAGCACAGCTTTCAAATTTATGCCACATCCCTTTAAAAATATATTTAACAACAATTTTTAGAGGCATCACATTTGGGACATTCAAACCCTTGCCAATGAAAGTCTCCCTTGCCAGAAAAATTCATTATTTTCATCTCCAAGGTAAATTAACTCCATAATATAGCGACTTTATTTTTTTTAATGAAGCAAAGGCGAAAGTAGAGACAATCGCATTGTCTTTACCACCATTTGTGTGTGGAATTACTAAATGGTTGGCCCATGAAGAACCTATGAAAGCCTTTTGGTTTGCCCCTTTACCATGAGGCATAAACATAACTAAACCACCCTAGAAAAATATATCCATCAATACCTCATGTTTTTTCTTAAGACCTAGAGGGGAAGGATCATCACATTCAACTATATTAAATGGATGCAGTTATCAAAAAGCACTTCTACTTGAAAATAATGGGAGCCATTGTCATTTGATTATTTTTACACACTATCCTTAGACTTTTTAATTACAGTTCAGAAAATGTGAAATTAATTTGAAGAAGAAGTAGGAAATGATGTAAATGATGACACTGTGCAGATTTTCAGAGCTGTGGGAGCAAGAAATTCAATGCTTCCCTTTCTGAGTGGCCAAACTGATGATGATGACCAAAATAAGGAATATGAGTTATTGTCTTTTATCTAACTCGTGCAATTAAATACTCCATACTATTTATAAATATTAAATTAATACTGATTTGTTTCACTAAACTCTGAACTCTAAAATCTACTTCATGAAATGCATTTTTAGTGTTTCTGTATTATTGAGTTTTATATTTTTCAAACTTCACATTAGGAAATAAAAGTATTACAATAATTATTGAGTAGAATAGCATACTGAACACATCTAAGCTTTGCTTATACCAAATGGTAACTTTTTGTCACATTTGCTTTGTCTACATATTTGTATACGTTTTTTAGCTGAACTACATGAAAATAAGTGGTAAGTACTTTACCCATAAGAACTTCAGTCTGTTTTTTAGGAGTAAGAACAAGAATACTCTCCACATAACCACAATGCCAATATCACATGCCCCAAAGTTGAACATCGTTGAAAATATTATATCTATCATATTTAATGTCTATATATATTAATCTCCACAATTATCTAAAAATTTACTTGATAGCTACATTGTATACTTCTACCTTTAAACTAGTTTCATGTTCTTCAAATACCTTCTTTTTCCCTCTCAAATATCTTTTATGTAATGGTTTCACGATTGTGAATTCTTGTCTGAATCACTTCTTTTATTGGCTATTGTAAAAAAAAAAAAGTGATTTTCTAGTTTTTATCATTACTTCTATAAGAATGTTCTGTTCCTTTTATCTCATAATATCACCCTGGGCTTATGGATTCCTTTTGTCACTCAACTTTTTATAATCTATTTCCATAATTCTCTTTTTCGTGTCCACATTGACCCAAATTTGGCTAGCAGGAGCCCATGAATCACAGTTCCAGCTCTTTGTGACACATCCCAAAAGATTTGGGGACTGTGCTTACTTTCTTACACAATAAAGTGCTCCTTTTTGTACCTTCACTGTCACAGAGTTAGAAACAAGTTCTATTTTTGTTGTCTTTTTTTTCTATGAGTAATTGTATTTAGAAGCCAAAATCTACTTGCTTTTGCTGGAATATCATTTTCTAGGCTCTTTTGATAAACAGAGCTAGGTTTTTGCTTGTCTGTTTGGTTTTTAACATAACATTTTTCCCAATTCCATACATACATCTCTCATCTCTCATTTTAAGAACACTAGTTTCTAACAACATCCATATATGTATCATTTGCTCTCTCCTACAATACACAAAACATTAGTTTCAGATTTACCATGCCAATAACTGAACTAACAATAAATCTATTCTGTCATGTATAAGATTTTTTAGCTATTCTTATATGTCCTTAAATTATGTACCACTGAAGTATTTCAGTTAACAATGTTTCCTGAAAATCATTCCATGTAATTTCATAGAGATATCCTTTATTTTTATAGTTTTATTTTATGGATATATCAAAATTTACTTAACTAATACCCTTTATTATTTAGGGTCTTAAAAATAGTATGATGCAATGACCAACTTTTTGTACTTGTTTTGTGTTTTTGAAGGTGTATCTTTAGGGTACATTCCTAGAAATGGGATTGCAGAGGCATGGGTTACCCAAGATTTATGCCTTTGTCAAATATTCCCAAATTCCTCTCCAAAGACATTATGCTATTTTACACTTCTGCCATTGTACTTCTTATGATAACCAAATCATTTCTCTCTGAATACAGTAACATGTTAAGTGTATAAATAATATTAAACAATAAATTTTTTCATAGAACAAGTGTTAAGGTAAGAATACCTCTTTCCTCTCACACTTCCTAATTCTAAACTCAAATTTAAATTATATGAGGCAGAAACTACAGAAATATAGCAGGACTATAATACTAGAAAAACCTGAACAAATGGAATATTTTAAAGCTTCAGTATTTATGATTGTTTTGCTCTTAGACTAATTAACAATATGAAATAAAACAATTCATGCATTGGGAGTTTAGAGTGGAAAGCAATCTCAGAGATTTATCTATATGGGTCATTTAGAACAAAGTGAAGTACCAACAACATAAAAATGACAATGTATATAGCATTAGTTCTTAAAGTATGACTATGTAGTACACAAGATAATTTCTACACAATACAATCTCCTATGCCTTACTTTTCTTCTGGGGCTCTCATTGGTCTCCCTACAAACCCTACATCTTCCTAGATTTTTTATATTTCTATTTTAGAAGTTACTAAGATACCACAATCTGATTTCTCATTTCCCATTCCCAAGCCACTGGGCGTGAAAGGCCAGCTCATGTGACTAGAAGCAACATAGGTTTCCTTCATGTAACTCAATGGGCTTTCACTGCCACTCAGCACCATGTTCTTCTCAAGGCTCCAGACAACTAAAGTTGATGCCTCAGTACCTTCTCTTTTGGCTGACTAACTTGGTTTTTACTTTATGTGAAGACCAAGGGCATCCAATTAGTGTTCCTACTAATTCTATCCTCCCTTCCTTACCCTCATTTTTACTCTTTCTCTCCAATCCTTCCCCTTCATGCCTCCCCCCAACATACACATTTGAATTTTTCCTCTGGAGCTGTGCTCCATCAGTCACCTCCTTTTTAGCTTACAATTTTTTCAACCATTATCTCTTCTTGCAACTTCTTTCTCCATACACATGCTGAGTTCTCTTACATCTTAAAGACAGTTTCTTTCCTCTTCCAACCTTGAGTTATTACATATTTGCCCCACAAAATTCTGAATGTCACTATTTGAAAATCACACCTTCGGTTTACTCTCTTTCAAGCTCTTGTAACCTGGAGTTCACCTTATAAAAATATGTGCTCATGAAAATTCCTAGTAACCTCTAAACTCCAATACCACTAGTCTCCAATGGTCTCCATTCTCCGTAAGCTCGTGGTGATGTTAGGCACTATTGACTGTTTTCTTCTTTGAACTCCCTTTCTGTGATTAACTTTGTTGTCAGTTTCTCTCCTGGGCATCTCTCTCTCTCTCTCTCTCTCTCTCTCTCTCTCTCTCTCTCTCTCATCTCTTTCTCTCTTTCTCTCTCTTGTTTACTAGTTTGTCCCAATTCATAACTTTGTTATTTCCTAAAAGTTCATTTATAAGTCCTACTTGAGTAGTTCACAAGGTGAACAAGAAGTTCGAAGACCTAACATGAGGATATGTATCCTGGATTGTGAAAATAGCATAATACATATTGCGAAGTTTATTGCATTGTGTCTAAGAGTAATAGATATATGCGTATGTTTGGATTATATGGCAACAGATAATGGATAGATAGCACATATAGAGAGGTTCATATTATATGCCACATGGTTCTAGGACTTTATTTCTTGGGCCAATAAATATCACAATATTTATAGACCAATATTTCTTGGGCCAATATGTATTAGGGCAACAGTTTTTAACTGACAGAAAGCAAAGTTCTGAACTTCAGTTAAAATAAATGTTAACTCTTCTTTAGCATTCCTGCCAAAAAGATTTTTAAAATTTAATACCTAAAAGAAAATTATGTAATATTATAATATTTAAACTGCCTTTAGTATGGCATTAATAATCATCCATTACTGATGTTAGAAATCAGCTATATTTGTCCATTTGTATTGGCCTAATACTTTTAAATGTATATGACAAATTGGAATATTTTCTACAATAACAATATTGTTACAACTTCAATTGATGTAGGTCAGGTCAACTTCTGATGTACCTTGGTCTTTATATTAATCATTCAGAATAAAATGATTATGTTTGTTAAGTCAGTAATTTAGGCAATAGTTAATCACATATCCATTGGCTAAGTTATGGCAACTAATTATTTTGCATCAATTATACACAAATCAGTATTCTGGACATTAGGTATTCAAGATGGACAAAATCTTTGTCTATAGAGCATAACTATTTCATCTGAATTAGGCTACATGATACGGTATGTGTAACTTATACCTATCTCTTCCTGCAGTGAATGCTATAAAGGATATGCCAGCTATTAAAGAACATACTAAATTAGACAGATGAGAAGGAGTTTGTCTTCTATAAAGAGGAACTGTTCAACTTATAGATCCAGGGAACAAACTGAGGGTTGCCATATGAGAGGGAGGTTTATAGGGCTGGGTGAGAAAGGTGAAGAGATTAAGTACAAATTGGTAGTTAAAAAATAATCATGGGAATATAATACAGAATAGTGGATATAGTCAATAATAAATATGTATGGTACCAAATGGATATTAGAATTATCAGGGGATCATTTTGTAAATTATATAATTGTCTGACAACTATACTGTATACCTAAAATTAGTATAAAATATTTAATGTCAATAGTAAGTGAAAAATAAAAATATATAAAAACAAAAATGAACAAAGAACCTAAATAGGAGACATGCAAAGGGCCAACAGATATATTCACAGGGGCTCAGCATCAGTAAAATAAATATAAACCAAAACCACAAAGAGAACTGGGCCTGGGGAGGAGTTGGATGAAGAGGGACAAAGGTGGGACATGGGGGACATCTGCAATACTCTCAACAATAAATTTAAAAAACACAATGAGATCACATTTGTTAGGATGGTTATCCTGTATAATAAGTATGTAATATGCAAATGGTCATTATGTCGTGAAGTGTAATGACCAACCATGTAACTACTGGATCACGGATCAGCAGGAGGGTGGGGCAGCAAAATATGAGGGGATACAAGGGTGGGGGAGAGCTATAAGAGGGTGAGGCAATGGGCAGCGAGCTACTGGTGAGCTACTGGCAAACGGATTCATGCACAGGGCTACTAGTTATAAATAAAAGAAGAGGAATGTGTTGGTAAAAAATAAATACAAATAAATAATAAATAAATAAATAACATGTTTTATCTTCATCAGTGGTTACAAACTAAGGTGATCTTGCCCCGGGGAGTTTTTGGCATATGTGAAAACATTTTTGGATTCTTGGCCACACCTGGCAGGAAGAGGTTCTACTTTCTGTCATCTAGCACTTCTGCTAAATATCATATAATACACAGGACCGCCTCCTGAACACAGAATTATTTGATCCTCAATGTCAGCAGTGCCATGGCTAAGAAACCCTGCTTTAGGCTAATCGGCCATGTGGCTTGGGTTATTTCAGAAGAGGAATATAAACCATGTTCTCCCACAGTCTCTCTCCTCATCTGACACAGCGATCTCCCTTCATATTCATTTCGCTAACCTTTTTGTCCCATGGGTAAGCATATAATGTTCAGCTGAGATCTGTACCCTCTCTTTGTTTTCTGGACTGTTCTCAAGGGTCAATCAATGCTTACTAACGTTTTCAAGCAAGCACTGAGGTAGTAAGTTCTGTGCCTGCTGGGCACAATTATAGGAAACAACTTTATTTTTAAAATCTCATAAGAATCATAAGCACAATACACAAATTACAATTCCTTTTCAGTGTGTGTCCTCTCAGCAGCTCACAGCAGGACCAAATAGCAGTCTCTGCCAGCCACCACTTTTCTAACCACCTTCCTAAAATATCAGAAGCAACAAACCTCCCAGGGTGAGGAGACATTCTGCAGTTTTATCTACATAGACCAGTATTTTCTACATAAAGTGCTTATTGCTACAAAATAGTCAATATATTATTTAACTCATGAATAGAAGGAGGAAGTTAGCCATATTAATCATTATTATTATACTAGGGGCCCAGTGTACAGATTCATGCATCTTGAAAGGAAATGTGGGCCAAGAGGCTGTGGTGGGCACAGAGAAGGGTCTCGGCACATCCTCTGCGCCCCCCACTCAGCCCCTCCTGCCACAGCCCCCAGTCCCTTGTTTGTGGCCACTGCTCCCATGCACTGATGGCACTGGCCCTGCTCACACCTGCTGATGGTGTGGAATGATTGGGACCGGAGGCATCAGTGGGTGTGAGCAGCAGTTGCTGCCCTGATTGTCCCTCAGGAGCAGTGAAAGGTAGAGAAGCCCTCAAAGGCAGTCAGGGCTGGAAGCCTCAAGCAATCGAGACCGGCATCAGGCATTGGCAGTGGTTGCAAATGCTGGACAGGACCATGGTGCACAGGAGCAAAGAATTTTCAGTAACCACCAGAGGCTCACCCCAATGACAGTGACCAGCTCCCCACCTTGGTCTGGCGCTCCTGCTCACCTGCTCTACCATCCCGCCTCAGCTATCACCCACTATGTTCTGTGCTCTGCTGTCTGCTGCCAATGCACACCATGTTCTGTGCTCGCCCCCTGGTGTTCAGCGCACATCATAGCGACCGGTTGTGCAGTTGCTCAGTTGTCCACCAGTCTATTTGCATATTAGCCTTTTAATAATTTGTATTCAAAGGGTAGAAAACTCATAGTGATCTTGGTTTTTAGTCCAAAATTCACTTGTTTTCTCTTTTGAATGCTATCTAAACACTTTAGGTTATAATATCATCATTTACCTGTGAAATTCTATGTCAGGATATTAAGTCACTTAACTACCATCAAGTCCCAGATGGAATTTATACCATTACTACTTATGAAACATTAGTTAACTCACTTAACCTTTCAAGGGCTGAATTTAGTAATGTAGTAAGTACTAGTAAGTGGGCTAGTGTCTGGCAGGAGAACTCAGGATTTGAATTCCACATCACCAGTTTCTGACCACATGACCATCAGCAAATCACCCCAGTATTTAGAGAGATTACAAAAAGAGATTAATTTGAGCATTACATTGCTGTTGTCATCACCCTATAATTATCTTGAATGTGTCTTCTAGATACAACTCATTATCCTAAACTGTATCCAGTATTCAGGATGTTTAAATTGGCCAAAATTAGGTAGGCTTTTAAACTCCATCTTTCCCCAGTAAAATAATTGTACTCTGTATAATTATACTTTACTTCTAGATATAGAAGCATAGTGGAAATTTAAAGTGCACCCCAATGCTTACTAAAGTCATCTTTCTTAGCCTGCACAATCTATTTTAGATTCACTAGGATACTACTGAATGGAAATTGAATACTTCTTGTTAACCATTAAAGGTTGAACATTTTCCCTGAAAATTCTCCTATCTCAGAATTTCTCTCCTTTCCTGACATAAAACTGCATGAGCAAGAACATCTTCACTAACAAACCAAAATGTCACCGGACAAAAGGCAGTATTGAGATTCAGGCCCTCTTTTCTATGAACTGACATTTGCGTCAATAGCTACTGGTTTCTAGTACACTCAGGAGTGGGCTGGACATCATTTCCAGATTCTGTGACTTTCTAATTACCTGTGCTTCCCAACTGTCAATCACCAATGCTTAAAAGAGTCACCTATTAGAATGAAAAATAACTAGGGAATATTAAAATTAAATTAAATGCCATTTCATTTAACTCCCCCTATCCACCTGCATTTCAATTTACTCAGACCATTTTTCTAGGCAATCTTATAGAGTACAATCAAGTCTCCATAAGGCACTTTTGAAGTTGGATGCATGTTGCAATAATTATAGTGTGATATTTTACAGAATGATCATGCCACCTGTCAAATATCCTTCCTCTGCTGCATTTCTTTGGTGCAACCAGATAAATGGGCACACTACATCTTGTTATACAGGTTTGCAAGACTCCAACACCTTTATTGGAGATAAAAGACAAGGACATAGAAAAAGAAAAAGCCACTCAAAATAATAAATACCAGCTATATTTAAGACTATGAACTAAAAAACAATTTCTAAGCTGTATACAGAAAAAAATGGTTTACTATGATTATGTGCCCATTCCACTTAACCAAGTAACTTGTCATTTAATTAGATATTTTATAGCTAAGTTAACTACTCATGCCTCTTCTATAAAGTGCATCTTATGTTTTAATTAATTTCCATTGGAATACCTAAGCTAAATTCTTATTTTTTTTAAATCTTCAAGGTTTTGGTTGACAACAATTGAAATGCAATTCTACATTATGTCAGTAATTGAAGTATTTAACATTTTAGCCTCAAAAAAGAGTTCATTTTGTTCTTATATCAATTTGGGTACCATCTTTCTTTGTTTAATGAGCATCTGTCATCTCCTTTTTCTCGAAACTACAGGATTTCCTTAAGGGCTCAAGGATCTACATGTGTTCACATCATCTAAAATTTTTCATTTATTTCTTTGCCTATAATTTTTTAGTATCCCCTGGATTTTAAACAGCAAATATAAACTAATTATAAGTAACATGGCATAAAATATATTTATTCACTTTATCAATTCTACACATTCAAACTTCCTGTTATTGATTCCATGTTCCATGCATGATACCTATGTTCTGCATTTATATTCATTGCACATAAAACATTAATTTTGAAATACTGTTCTGACAGTGTAGTGGAGAGAGTGTAGGAGACTTGAGTTTTAGTCCTGCAGATCTTGGTACTTTCTTTTCTCAAGTATAGAATGGGAATACTGGAATGATTACATTTCTTTTCTTATAACTTAGTATGTGTCTGTGTTGTTGTTGTTGTTGTTGTTTTTATGTGCCCTTGATTTTCTTACTCTTCCTGGGTATAGAAAAGAAATTGAACTTATGGAATTTACTTTTAGAAATAAAGGAAATAAGTTTCTTTGCGAAGTCTATTTCAGTTAGCAAACTCTTCCTTGAGAGACTAAGCAATTCCCCAAAAATTAAATAAATGCTCTTTAAGTGGTAAAGTCAGAAGTGGACTCCCAGCCTCCTGATTTCCCACACCGCAGGCTAGCTGTGAGAGCATCTCTTTTCACCAGATTTCTCCTGAAATTTTAATTTGTCATTTTCTAAGTAGTAGACAATTAAGATCTGAGATTCATTTTCATTACAAAAGAATTATAATTGAATCTCAATTTTATGTTTTCTCAGTCCACACAAAAGACAAAAACAGTCATATTAAAATTCTTAACAGGCTCTTTAACTGTGATTATATACCAATTCCTAGAAATGATGAACATAAACATTATTATTGATTTGTCCTTAAAAGATCATCTAATCTGGTCTCATTTTAAAGTTAATTAACATTTGTCTTCTTTATGTATAACTTTAGGAGTGATTTACTAATTACATACAACAAATATAGTGACCACTTTTAAACATTATTTTATTTACACTTGGGTTTAGATTTTTGTATTTTTTTTCCTATAGTCTCTTATAGCGTAAGGTATCTCAAACCCGAAGCAGCTGCCAACTGGCTTGTTTGACATAACTCTCTAAGCCCATTCAAGTGGCAATACACCAGTGAAGAATAAAAAATATATATGTTGGATGGATCCCAGGAACTGCACCCAAAATCATTTAAAAGCCATTGGGCATAACAGTAGGAATAATGGGGAGGTCACAGCAGCAGCTGCTTGGGGAAGTGCTGGAATAATTCTCCCATCATCATGCTGCGGGTACAGTCCAGAAAGCACTGCTCTGAGCACCTCCTCTCCCCCCCCCCCCTTAGTATTTATGCCTGCCATCACTCAAAACTCTACAGCTAACAAGCACCTGGACTCTATTCCTACTGGATTTCACAGACTCACATTAATTTCCTTAGTTTCCCAGTTGTAACACTGAGAGCCTTCCCCCAAGTTGGACAAGCAGCTTTAATATTTTCATCATAGATTCATGGATCACCCATGTTATTTTTATTTTTTTTCCTCCTACCCCTTTTATAATTTTTAAAAATGTATTGAGGTGAGAATGGTTAACAAAATGACATCGATTTCAGGTGTACAATTTTATAATACATCATCTGCACAATGTATTGTGTTCACCACCCAAAGTCAAGCCTCCTTCCATCACCATTTATCCCCACTTTACCTTCTTCTAACTCCCCGACCCCACTTTCCCTCTGGTAATTACCACGCTGTTGTCTGTGTCTATAAATTGTTGTTTTGCTTTTTGCTTAATCCCTTTGCCTTTTTTACACAATCCCTAACACCCTCCCCTCTAACAGCTGTCAGTGTGTTACATGGATCCATGCCTCTGTTTCTGTTTCATTTGTCAGTCTATTTTATTCATTAGTTTCCACTAACTGAAATCTCTGACTGGCTTATTTCGCTCAGCATAATACTCTCCAGATCCTTCCATGTTGTCACAAAAGATTAAATTTCCTTTGTTGTGGTTGAGAAATATTCTACTGTGTAAATGTACCACAGCTTTTTTTAAACCATTCATCTACTGAAGAGCACTTGAGCTGTTTCCAAATCTTGGCTATTGTAAACAACAACTCTGCAATGAACATAGGGATGTATACATTCTTTTGAATTAGTGTTTCGGGCTTCTTCAGATATATTCCCAGAAGTGGAATTGTTGTGTCATAAGGCAGCTCCATTTTTAATTTTTTGAGGAAACGCCATACTGTTTTCCTCAGTGACTGCACCAGTCTGCACTCCCACCAGCAGTGCAAGAGGGGTCCCTTTGCTCTTGCTGTGTGTTGATTTATTGATGATAGCCTTTCTAACAGGGTGAGGTGATATCTTATTGTGGTTTTAATTTGCATTTCTCTGATGATTTCTGACATTGAACATCTTTTCATATGTCTATTGACCATCTGCATGTCCTCTTTGAAGTGGCTCTCAGGCCCTTTGCTTATTTTAATTGGATTTTTTGGTGTTGATTTTTAGAAGTTCTTTATGAATTTTGGCTATTACCCCCTTATACTGGTGAATATGTTGCCCTAGTCCATGAGTTATCTTTCCATTTTGTTGGCGGTTTATTTTGCTGTGCAAAGGAGACCAGACAGGACTTCCTAAAAGGTTGGTAGGAGCCCTTCAAATGGCTTTCTCCCTGTTCTTGCAGCTTGTTTTTCTTTTCCTGAGAGGGCAAGCAGAATTCCCTTTAAAGAAGGTCTATTTTGTAGGGCACAACAGGGATACTCCCAAACACTACTCAGCATCTCCTAGATATGTGAGAATATCTAATTTTGATTCCCCCAAGACAGCCTCTCACAATGCCTCTGTTTAGTTATTATAGGGCATCAGCTAATCTTTTCATTTTGTCTCTTTCCACAAATTCTTTCTACTTTTATTTAAAAACTATGTCATGTTTCACTATTTCCACATTTATTTCAGTGAGCTATCAAGACCCCAGTGGGAAAGAGATATATTCTTAAAAAGAAATGCCCTACATATATAACAACATTGTACTCCTTTTCAATTGTAAATAATTTACACCATATTGTTGTCTTGTGACTTTTATATTTTATTGTGCTGTTTTTAAAATAAGTTCCTATTCCATTTCCCTTATTCATCCAGAGATTTTTTTATATAAAATTGTAGAGCATGCAATATAGTGAAAAGCCCAAAATACCAGAAAATATTTTTAGAATGGAGACATTCTGCAAATGACAGATTTCTTTCCATTTTAGGCCTTATGAAAAATGGATTTGAAACTTATAAAAAATGTATCTGGAACATCTGAGTGCAAGATTTTTTTAAATGGATTTTAGAATTCAGATCTATGATTTAAAGTGATTTTTTTCTTTCCTGAAAGTGGCCATGCCAAATTGATTTTTAAGGAGAAAGAAAGGGTGTAATTTGGATTATGAACCCTTTTCTAAGGACTTATATTCTTTTCACTTGTGTTGACATTATTCTGATGATTGTGTCTTCAAGAAGCAGGGAAAACAGGTGTTCTCACACTTTTTTTTTAAGTGTTGACCTTAGGCAAAGCTATAATTAAGGCTTCATTTTCCTGTTTCTTTTTACCTTTTTCATTTCACATCTCCTATTATAGATGCAGTGTTGCTTCCAGATAACACTCTTTTCTCTACCTTACAGGAAGTGTCTTATTATCTTATGTCATCACTCAGAGAGAGAATTTGTTTTTTCCCCACAAAAAAGTAAAGAGAAAATTTCAACCCAAATGAATGAACCACTCAGTAATGGTTGACCTTTAAGTAAAAATCCAATGAATGAGGGATATAGGTGTTGAAGATAGAAATGGAAATTTTTCCAATCTATAAAAATGCATAGAGGACTAGAGTGAATCCATTTGATTATTATGAAAATATCACTAATCCAACTTTTAAAATCTTTATCTCAAACTATGAAACTAATTCTCTCTTAGACTTCTTATTTCTATGATGGTTGTATCAACTTCCACTAGTTTTTAGTATAGATAATGGAGTAAAAATCTAACTCAATAAAAAGATGACTAAATTAGAATCAAAAATCCAAGTCTAATCTGACTTGCTGCTATCTAGCTTTCTGATCTTGAAAACAATTTGCCTTTTGAATGTTATTTTCCTCCTCTAAAATCAGGGAACTAAAGTGTATTTTTTAAAATAGTTCTATAATAGTCCTCTTTGGTCTAAATTAGGACTGCACCACTCTATAAAATGGGGATTATTATAATACCTACCTTGGAAGAAATTATATCAAAATAGATAAGTGCTTAGTTAGGTTCTAGTAGTTTTTAGATATATTTGATTCAAGAGCTATGTTCAAGTTATCACAGCTAGCATAACTGAAAAAAAAACACGTAAAACTATGATTTTTTAAAATATTTTATAGTAGCTTTTTGTGTGCCAAACATTGTGTAAATCCTCCATTTTTAAATCAGATTTAATCCTCTCAATAACACAGTGTGTAGGAGATACAATTATCTTTGGTCTACGTAGGAGAAAACTAAAGCTTCGTTAATCACATAGTCACACAAGTGAGAAAGTGCTTAGGTGGTGATAAGCAGTTTTATATCCCCATAATCTACTCTTTTAATCACTGTACTATACATACTGCCTTCCATTGTGGAGTCTTCTGCCTTCAGTTTAGATGACTAATATCTAATGAAATGCAGTGCCAGATCCTAATAAAAATAAAACTTTTCATCTCAAATCATTTTTATGATCCATGTCATATTTACATTATTTTTTTCCAAACATGCCAGTGAGCCTTTAGCATGATAGCTGTATATTTTTCCACCATGCAAACCCATAAAGGCAAGTGAGTTTTCTTACCACCAGTTGTAATTTACCCCCTCCTTCCCTTTCAAAAGCACACGTGAAGGATCAAGTTCCTTGAGAAGCTCAGAGAAATGTTTAGAGTTAGCCTTGAATTCACTTAAAACTAGATAAAAAATAGTATTTAAAAGCATGTGAGAGCTTCATAGAAGAAACTACTACATTATGTACACACACATACCCCTTCATTTTAAATGTAAAAAGTCGTAGTATTAACACCATTGTTTTCCACATATGATGGGAATTAGGACGTTTGAAATTAATATATTTCAATTACTTAGTTCTCAAGGTGCAATGCTCCACTAACCTGAGGGAAAACATCTGTGTTTCCTTCTCTTCTTTTAGAGAAATAATTTTCAGCTATTTCATAGTATATGTCCTTCATTTGGGAAGCAATTTGTATTCATGAACTCAGTCATCATTCACTAATATCATGGATTGATGGACTTAAAAAGACTAGGTTTTCATCAGTTCTGTTTGCAAGGCTAATTTTTATAGTATTTGATTATTTCATTTCCAGATGCTCTTTTTCTGGGACATTGAGTTCTACAATCATTCTTTTGATAGCGTAATCTATTATACGTTTCTATCTACAAAGATGTCTGTATGTCCCTACAAATGAGAGCAGGCACTTACAAAAGCAAAAACATGTTCATGTTTCTTGTGATAATTATGCACAGAAAATTCTCCAATGAGATCATTAGAATGTGTGTCTTGTAACAGAGAAAGTCAGGAGTTTAGTTGCTTGTATAACACATATATTATTGGCTCCTAATTTTCACTGAATATATGTAAACTCTTCACTCCATTTCTCACATATCACAGTATGTATTTACTCCTTTACTGTTATCATTACTAAATTCAAATTAGTCATAGGATCTGTCAACATAAAATCACTATTCCTTTACCAAAAGCTAACTATGAAAATAAAGAATGACTTGATGATAAATATGGATGTATATATACAGACATATTCCTGATCTTTAAGTACACATGCACAATAAATTTTTCTCTTATAAAATTTTACTTACTAAGGAACAGATGTAAAATAATTGATTTTGCCCTTCAAATTGCAAAATTTCTGCATGAAGAATTTTTGATGTAGTCAATTCTACTACACAAGAAGCCTTGGGAATAAAAGAAATTTCCTTATAATAATGATTCCTACTAATCAGCAGGAATATTGTGGCTGTGGAGGTCCCCCTAAGTGAGGGATCCCAGAATCACATCAAACATCACCAGCCTGGAGTTCCAGGGTCAGGAAGAGAAGTCACTAAGACTTCTGGCTGTGAAAACCATCAGGTTCTGTGGCCGAGTCAGACAAAGTGCTGCTGGGATCCCAGGCATTCCTCTTAGGGGCATGCATATGGACTTGGAATCACTCACTCTGAGCTCCAGCAATGAGGAAGCAGCTCAAAAGGGACTGGAAACATATGAGGAGAAACTGAATGGTCTGGCTTCAGTGCAAGGGCTGGAAGGGCAGCTTATCCCAGACAGAAGTGCTGGCAGAAGCCATCGTTGCTTTGCTAAGCTCTTTCCCTACAAAGCTGAGTAGATGGCAACATAGCTGAGTTTCCATCAACCTGGCTAATACGGTTTGTCCCACCCTGGTGACTCCCTGACACCCTGCACCATCCATCCTTTCCAGTAGCTTTTCTACATAAATGGCCTACTTTGGCTCATACTACAGTATTTCCTAAAAACTCATAAATGCTCAGAAACCACAAGCAAACAGCATCTGTCCTCAACATGCCTATACCTCTTGCTCAGTAGCCCCAGGGCCAGTACTAGTGGCAGCCAGCCTTGGTTTGCAGCTTGCCCTCTTTGGACAAATCCAAGCCAAGCACAAGTAGCAGCCATGTTGATATTGCTTTGTAGCTGATACCAGGTGGCCCTGGGCAAGGCACAGGCAGCAATTGACCTTGGCCAGCAACCTAGTAGACCTACATGTTTCAGAACATGTAGAAGCACCAACCAAATACCTCCAAGACTAGCACATTCAAGGAGAGCACTCAGCAGGCATCAGAGCCCTCCTGAAATGAATCCTGCTCTGTGGGGACAGGCCCTGTAAAGCAGATAACTGCCAGTCCTTGTAGCGCACACATTGCCAGCAATCAAGGCTCAACTACAATAGGAGAGTACATGCAGTTCACCCAGCTTATGTGATCAGGGAGGCTATACCACTTGGTCCTAGATTTACTACATTAAGCCACTCTACCAAGACCAGGAGAAATCATAGCTCTACATAATACAGAGAGACAAACAAGTGGAGGCAGCAAAATGAGGAGACAAAGAAATATGTCCCAAATAAAAGAGCATAACAAAACTCCAGAAAAAGAACTAAATAATAGAATGGCAATAAATACATATCTATCATCCATATGTTCATTGTAGCATTATTTACAACAGCCAAGATGTGGAAGCAAGCTACGTGTCCATCAATAGATGAATGGATAAAGTAGTGGTGCATAGCCCAGCCAGTATAACTCAGTGGTTTGATTCCATCAGGACACATGCCCAGGTTGCAGGCTTGATCTTCAGGGGGCACGGGAGGCAGCTGATCAATGTTTCCCTCTCAGTGATTATTTCTCTCTCTAAAAATCAATAAAGACATTTTTTTTAAAGTGGTGCATATATACAATGGAATATGACTAAGCTATAAAAGAGAATGTTGTTGCCTGGCCAGAGTAGCTCAGTGGTTGAGCATCAATCTATGAACCTGGAAGTCAGGGTTCCATTCCTGGTAGGGCACATATGCAGGTTGCAGGCTCAATCCCCGGTTGGGGGCATGAAGGAGGTAGCTGATCAATGATTCTCTCTCATCATTGATATTTCTATCTTCTTCTCCTCCTCTCTCTGATATCAATAAAAATATATTTAAAAAATAATACTCAAATTATTTTTAAAAAATTTTAATGTTGTTGCCCTCTGCAACAACATGGATGGATTTAGAAGGTATTATGCTGAGGAAAATAAGTCAAAAAAAGAAAGACAAATGCCATATGACTTCACTTAAGCGTGGAGTCTAAAAAATAGTAATAATAATAAATGAACAAGCAGAAAAGAAACAGATTCATTTTGATGTTGCCAGATAGGAAGGGGGTGGAGGGATGGCTAAAAAAGATGAAAGGGTTAAGGAGTACGAATTAGTAGTTACAGAATAGTCACAGGGATGTAAAGTACAGCATAAGAAACTGTAAATAGTGTCAAATGGGTACTAGATTTATGAGAGGGGTCACTTAAGTTATATAAATGACAAGGGTATACACCTAAAACTAATATAATAATGCACATCAACTGAAATTGAAAAATAGAAAAAGTATTAAAAAGGAAAATAAACAAAAAGAGTATAAAAATTATATAACATAGTTCTGGAAAAAATGAATAATAAGTGATTTGTTTCTTGTTGTCAACAAACCTATATTGGGCATTACTGTCTCATGAACTCCACACCTATATAAGATCTCATTTAATTCTCACAACAACTTGTGAGGTACTTTCTGGTCTAGTATGGAAGATGGGACCACAGATTCAGACATAAACTGTTGACTGTCAATAGCAAAGTAAAAGATATATAACAATACCTATAAGAAAAGAAAAATGTCCTTCACCTGAAGAATTTTTTAAAAAGCTCCAATAAAAGATAACATTAAGGTTAGATCTGAAGAGGGGAAAAAATATTTCTTACTTCACTCAAAATCTTATGACTTCTTTTCCTCTTTAGGTGTTTTTTTTACTAGCATTGTTCTTGAGCTAAATAAACAGTATAAGGGTGAGACATTGGCAAATGTGAAATGAAGATAAGGGTGCAAGAAAAACAGGAAGAGATGGAAGGACAGAGAATACCTGAAGTACCTATCAAGGACTGTGAGTGAGAAAGAATAATGTGTGTTTTTGTGAAAAAGAGATTATGAAAGGTGAAAAGAACCAAGATCTTATTCCTAATGAGTTCAAAATAAAAAGGTGGAGGAGTAAGAAAGTTATTATTTAATGCTCCCTTGATACAATCAGCAATTGACACCATCAAGGTAGCCTAGTTTCTTTGATGCCTGAGTTGACCTAACAAGACATTTGAGGCTCATATGCTGATTACTCAAGAAATAATTATGAGGATGAAGAAAGAAGTGCTATTCTGTTGATAGACTGAAAAAAGCAGCCGTTTTGATGGTGGCAAGGTGACCTTTCCCCCACAGCAATGCTGCATGATCTTGCTTATAAGTAAAGTATTTGGTGAAATCAATCTGGCTTGCATGGGGGCCAACCCATTGGCTGTCTCTTGTCATTCCTGGAAGAACTATGTAAATTCCCCCAACATCAGCCCCCAGTGTTTAAGAATAATTAATGTAAATATATTCAGTATTTATCACTTGTTCCTATATTAATACTGACCTCTAAGAGAATCAAAGTAAGCATTTTTTTCTCATTTATATATAATAATATATGTGTAATATGCACATAGACCAAATGGCTCAACAGTGGAATAACTGTCTTGATGACCTTCAGGACGACCTTCTAGACAAAGCTGCAGCAGCTAGGGCCGAGGCAGCTACGTTTGTGAAGGCCTATTTTTGCACAAATTTCATGCTTCAGGCCTCTAGTTTCAATAAGTTGATATCATGATCTATACTTATTATAAATGGGTTCTCTAAAATCAGGTCATTCCTTTCAAAACTGTATCCTCTCACACTGACAAGTCATATCTGAACTAAGGCCCATTATATTAAAGTGACCTTCATTCCATTCTGCACAATGCTGTAATCAGAAGACTAACATTTGAGACCCAAAGAATTTTTTAATAGCCTGTTAACTTTCCAACAAATTTCAGGAAAAACACGTAAGATTATAAAATAAGTCCCAAAAATCACTTTTAAACCACTTCTTTATAGCAGAGTGTTCTAGACCTAAGGGAATGCAATGATAACACTACCAGACTCTGAGGAAGTTTACAATCTAGCATAAGAAAAACGTGTAAAAAGTAAATATCATACTAGGCTGTAGAAACTCAGAGGCAGAATTTGCATTTCTGACAAGTTACGCTTTGCTGGTGCAGGGACCTCACTTTGAAAATGGCTCTGTGGTGTGTGTGTGTGTGTGTGTGTGTGTGTGTGTGTGTGTATGTGTGTGTGTGTGTGTGTGTGTGTGTGTGTGTGAGCATACACACAAACATATGCAAATATATAATACAAACACATAAATATCCAGTGTTTAAAAGAAATTTAAACAGTTTATTTGATGCCTGAGTTGACCTAACTAGACATTTGAGGCTCATATGCTGATTACTCAAGAAATAATTATGAGGATGAAGAAAGAAGTGCTATTCTGTTGATAGACTTATTTATGAAGTGTTTTTATAAAGATACCTATATGTATGTGCATCATTCAACCATCTTTAATCTATCACTCCTTTCTTTGTTTTTTAGTTGTATTTATAATCTCTTCCATCCCATAGAGCTGTTTTGATGTGCAAAGCTTGCAAAACCAATCCTCTGATACTGGAGAGCTTTAAATGCTGAAGTCAAACTGTCAATAGAATCCAGCTTAGGAGGATTTAATGCCAGGAAGATAGATATACAATTGGCATTTCAATAAGCTACTTTGCTAAGCTTTAATAACATAAATTCTGTTAACCTTGGACTCCAGATTAAAACACAAATAAGTGAGGAAATAGCTTTTGTTAACTAAACCCATTTTGCATATTTATTGCGATCCCTTTTGCTAGTAATTTATAAGAGCATGACAGACTGCGTAATGAAATCTATTCTCTACTTGCTAGGTCTTTGATGTTGCCTTTTCCATGTTATATTAAATGTAGATGCCTGATGTGACTTAAATAGCAGCTTACCTTCATTTGCATAAAATGTAAATAATTTTTAAAGTGCTGTCATTATGTCATTTCTTAACTTTCAAATTTTGTTTGAAATCTATTGTTTTGTTGTTTATAATCTATTTTCAAAGTCCAACATTTTTAACTTGCTTTTTTACTTCACCAAAATGAAAATCGCATATACATTTATTTCACTATTTATTTTTAAAAGAAATGCTCTACTTGGTTGGATTAATAAGCACATTCCACCTCTCAACAGTTTTAATTCAAAATTATCCCTCACACAGTCTTCTACCTAAATTAAGGAGATAACCCTCAACAAAGATAACACAATATAAACAAGCTAGGGTGGGGAGTGTGAGAATATAGGACCTCAAAATCATGGGGCTATTTAACAACCAAGAAGATGACCAGGCTTTGGGACTGATTGTGGGGAAGCAAGAGGATGCCCAAAGTAGCATAAGAAAAGACTGAAAATAAAAATGTTGTTATAGCCCTAGCCAGTTTGGTTCAGTGATTAGACTGTCAGCCTTCTGACTGAAGGATCTCAGGTTCCATTACAGTCAAGAACCCACACCTCAGTTGTAGGCTTGACTCCAGTCCAGGTCAGGGGGAGTGTGGGAGGCAACCAATCACTGTGCCTCACTCACATCAATGTTTTTCTCTTTCTGTCTCCCTCTCTCACTTCCACTCTCTCTAAAAATCATTGGGGGAAATTCCTTAGGTGAGGATTAACAACCACACACACACACACACACACACACACTAAAGATATGTTACAAAGATTAAAATATACCAAACTCACAATTTCAACCCATGATCTACTTATTTTTCAAATGGAGGAGGAACTAGGGTAGATATTATATAAAAATTAAACATAAAAATCAAATTACCTACTTTTTCCCCTTTTATAAGATTATGTAAAGTTATAGAAGACAAAGTTGAAACTATATACCTCACTTTCATTCCAGTAACTAGGGGTTTCTTGTACAGAACTGCCACCTATGACATGAATAATCTTAAAACTGTAGTGTTTGTGTTTAAAGACTATAAATTCTATTCATTTATTTAACAAATATTTATTAAGCAACTTTTATGTGCCAAGGATTAGGTAAAGGAAATACGGTTGAATGTGAATACACATCCCTTGCTCAGCCTGGTTGTTAAAACACTGATAAACAACTCATAGCAATTACGTGTGTTGACTATGGGGAAAGGAGAAGCATATGGAGTTATGACACAACTAGAGGCCTGGTGCACAAAATGTGCAGTGGTGGGAGGGGATTGTCCCTCAGCCCAGCCTGAACCCTCTCCAATCTGGGATTGGGCCTAAACGAGCAGTTAGAGATCCCTCAAGTGGTTCCAGATAGGAGCTCACAATCCAGGACTGCTGGCTCCCAACTGCTTGCCTGCCTGCCTTCCTGATTGCCCCTAACCACTTCTGCCTGCCAGCCTGATCACCCACTAACCACTCTCCTGCCAGCCTGATTAATGCCTAACTGCTCCCCTGCCAGTCTGATTGCCCCTACCTGCCCTCCTCTGCAAGTCTGGTTCTCCCTAACTGCTCTCCCCTGCAGGCCTGGGTCTCTCCCAACTGCCCTTCCCTGCAGGCTTGATCACCCTCAACTTCCCTTCTCTTCTGGCTTGGTCACCCCTAACTGCCCTCCATTATAGGCCTGGTCCCTTCCACTGCCTCCCTTTGCAGGCCTGGTCCTTCCCTGCTGGCCATCTTGTAGTTGCCACCTTATGTTCATATGAGGGCAGCCATCTTGTGTGTTGGAGTGATAGTCAATCTGTATATTGCTCTTTTATTAGATAGTAGGATGTAATCATATAGAGTTAGTCATGCCTGGGAGCTCCTGTAAAATTTAAGGAATCATAATTTAGAGCTTAATTTAAACTACATGTAAAAAATGAGGCTCATCAAGGTATCTTTCTTAGCAACAACTACAGAGAAGAAATATGTCCTTCAACATTTGAAGAGGTTATTTTCCCTTTCAACAGAGAGGGGGAAAGCTTCAGATCAGAATTAATTGTCCTGTGATTGATTAATACTTCCCCTTCTGTTGCTACATACAGCGGGATGACATGCATTGTACACACAACAGGAGGTAAGAGAGTCAATCAATTAGAGGAACAATTAGTTCCAGTTTCTACAATTTATTTGAGCTTGTAGATGAAATTGCCTGAGAATATTAAGAACATTAAAGATCAGTGATGAAACCTAAAGAAATAAATTTATATTCATATTTTAGAGGCAGATGCTTAGTTGACACTGCTCTTCTGCAGATAGGCAACACTAATGTGATAACAATTACAGTTTGGCAGCAATTAATAAATAGACTGTCAAAACCAGTCAAGTTGTGTTCATGGTTTTGGAAGGCAGCTGATTTTAGCTTTGACATGATGTGGCTAAAGTGTTCCTGAAAAGCTCAATATCATTAATTAATTTAGAGGATGTCATTCTGTGAGTCACCAGCTATGGGTGTTAGGTTGGAAATTTTTGAAACCAAGCATTCAATGCTACTTGGCATCTTCTTAATTTATTTGGAGGGGCCAGAGTCCATATTTAATTTATACTTGCATTTAGAAAAATAGAGTATGTCAAAATATTCAAAGATTTATGAGATCAATGAACCCACAACCAAGAAAACATGAGTCAATTTGAAGTCATAGCATTTGATGACATCTAGTCACATCAGATTCTGGATTGGGTTTATGATGCAATATCATGGTTTGAAATTCAGGTAAAGCTAGAAATCCGGGTGGACTGAAGATATTGGCCTAGCTCTAGATGAACTCAAAGTCATATCCCATGCAAAATAATCTGGAAGTCTGAACCTGGCAAGAAAATGAGGTTTTTTTGAGGTCCAGGAAATGAGAAAGCAAAAAGAAAGGAAGGGAAATGGTCAAAAGCATTTTATTTAAAACAGTGAAAAAAGCAAAACGTTCAAGAGCTTTAATACATATTTTCTTTTAAGGTGAAATATAAGAAGGAGCTTTAAGCTTGGAGATTAGCCAACTCTTAATAATGATCAAATATCCGTCAGCCCAGAATGTAAATCTCCAATCAGTTTCACATATCTAGTAGTTAGTCCATATTTCAGGAAAGGAATATTGATCTTAACCTGTGTCTGTACAATATTTAAAACCCAAACACATTCTGAGAGTAATTGCTCTAGAGTTACTCAAATGTAATCCCTGGGAGAATATGTATATATTTTAAAAGGTAACACTATTACTTTGATGAATAAATAATTTCCTGCTAGAAAACAGTCTCTGATGGATATAAATAAGGCAGCTAAGAAATCAGGAAGGAAAATAAAAAGCACTATAACCCAGGGAGAAAAAAACAATATAATATTAACAGATAAATTTAATTATAAATATTAAGTATATTTCCATACGGAAATAGAATGAGTCTCATCTCCCACAAGTTTGCTTAACCTTTAAATAAAATTCATGTAGAAATTTGTTACAAAATTCCATTTTGTAATTTAATTCTAGGGATTAAGTATGAGGAAAAGCAAATTGATATTCACAGCTCCTTGTCTGTGGTGCTTTAGTACATATATCAAGTTTTGTGCTCTAATTAATTCTACTAATCCCTTTAGTTAATGAATAAGTAAATGATAATCAGGGCGGGGGGGAATCCATCAATTGCAAGAACAGTATAAAATTTTTAACTCAGGAGTGATCCAACACCATCAAAGTGATCCCGTCAGCAATGCTTTGCTATCTTGTTAATATTGTAATTTCTGTGTTATTATTCTTCATAGAGTAAAACATCTCACAGTTAATCTCTACAGTACTTTTGTTTCTAAACTCTCTAAAATACATTGATTTGGCAATAGCCAAATAACTGAATATAAATTGATTTTATGTAATAGACAGAAAACAAGTATTTTATTGATATAGCTTATTTGTGGAATTTCACTGAGAATTATTTTGAAACAGCATGCTCTCTCTCTGGACAGTATTAGAATTTCATGCCTAAATCAGTTTTTATTTTTTATTTATTTATTTATTTATTTATTTATTTATTTGCTTATACAGTTGTATAGATATCTATGGTTGGAAGCATCCGGTGGGAAGAGATGTATATAAAAGCTCTGAGAAACAATATGTAAGTGAGAAAGATGACAGAATGATCATGAGGGGGGAAATGCTATAGCTTTTCTCTTTTTCACTTCTATTAATAAAGAAAATACTTAAATTTAAGGACAAACAATTTCTTTCAACCTGGTTGATAATAGCAGATGACTTGGGATTGAGACATTGTATTGAGTATTGCAAATACAAATATGAATAAGACTTTATCCCAAAACTCAAGGGACTCAGAGGTTGGAGGGCAAAACTCTGGTCAATGCAAAGTGACCTTATAAAGGAGAAATATCGAGAAATTTATGAAGGATAGAAAGCATTTTATAAAAACTTATCAAGAAATCAAAACTGGAAAAACTGAAATACAGAAGTTCTTGGCAAAAATGTACTCCAAGAGAGGAACCATTTTCTCCAGCTGGACCTAATTACTCTAACAGATTGATCAGGTCTTTTGCCTGGAGAGTAATTGCACTGAGTTAATCTATTAATGGAAAACTACCTACTCACACTTGGACAACTGGCTCCAGTTTACACAGAGGTACAAAGAGCCACTCTGAGAGTGCTCTTTGTAGTGTGAGGAGGATTCTGGGAAGTATGTTCAGGACCTAAAGAGAAGCAAAACAGGGTACGCAGAGTTCTAAAAGAGAATGAAGAAGAGTAGGAACAGTCTCCCTGTCAGAAAGAACAGTCTACTGCCAGAGAAATGTCTTTTTTAGCGTGGTAATGGTGGTTATTCCTAGCCTACCTATTGCTCCCTGCCCAGGCATCCAGAAGGAACCTCTGCTCATCAAGACACTCTCATCATGTACACCCAGTTACTAGTCAACCCTCTCAGTCAGAGAAGGGGAAACTGACTTGTCAATTTAGGAGAAATCCATACCAGTCACTAATATTTACCCATCCAATTCAAACATAGAGGACTTCAGGCCCTGCGGTCTGAAGGGTCCCTGGTTCAATTCTAGTCAAGGGCACCTGCCCAGGTTTCAGCCTTGATCCCCAGTGAGGGGCCTGCAGGAGGCAACCCATCAATGATTCTCTCTCATCATTGATGTTTCTCACTCTCTCTCCCTCTCTCTTCCTATGTGAAATCAATTTTTTTTAAAAAAATTTTAAAGAGACTAATGTGTAAACCAGAATGTGAATATTTGTTTAGGGACTTGGACATGACATCTCACTTGAGCATTCTCTCCAAGTAGAGAAATCTACATGTCAAATAATATTATATTAACCTCCACAAATCAGAGTAGGAGGAGCTCCCATATCTAGTTCTGTAATAGGGATATATTTGTTACAGGAACAAGACTAATAATAATAATAACAATCATAATTGTTATTATTATTATTAACTTTGCATTAAAACAATTATCAACTGCCATTGAGTGCCAGCTATATGCTTATTAACATCTATTTTTATGGTAAACTAGTGACCTGATGCATAGATTTGTGCACATTGAAAGAAAATTACAATAAATATTTTAATATCACTATTTGCCCTTTCTCTATAATAGAAGCATCAGAGATTAAAGAAAATTAGTAAAATTTATATGAAAATAATATAAATTTATTAATAAACAGCATTATATAACAATAAAAACATGATATAAAATTAACAAGAACATGATATAAAAACTACATTGATAAAAAACAATGACTGATAAATTGATTAAACTTATTCTAACACTGAGGCCAGTGTCAGACTGGGGCAAATCAATCCTTGGAATCAGAACAACCTCTCCTCCACAGATCCTGTTAATACTTCAGCTTCCATTATGTTAGGTTGCAATCTTGTGATAGCAAATCTAGTACCATTACAAAGACCCCATTTACTATGAAGATCTCTCAGTAGCATGATGACTGCACCTACTTTCAGTTCTAATTTTATGACACAGCATTCCCAAAAGAGTAATACTTTTAAGAAATTCGATGGGAAAATTTTCCTCTTCGGCATCATCCGTTGAATCTAGTATAGTTGTCGATTACACTGTCATCTCTGACTCTTAATGTGATATCCATTCCCCAGCCTTTTTTACCATGTGGGAAAGAAGAGGATATGTATTGCATCTAATGTAGGAAACAGGATACTGATTTGTTTCATTTTAGTGGCATTCAGATTATTGGGATCTGGTTTACCATGAATGAGCAAGTCCCTTTCAAAAGGCATCCTCCATCTTCGTTTCTGAATATGATGGCCACTTCGGTTACACGGAGATAATCATATCTACCTGGGTCACTGTTACAATCATATTTAATCACCACTGTTACTTCAGTGCAACACTGCCGCTTTCTTTCAGCTTCAGGATGTCAACAAAAACAACCAAATTCATGATCAACAATGACAGACGAAAAGACATGCATATGATTGGTGCCAGGGAGAGCATTATATGTATCGCACATGCACTAGTTAATTTAGCCTTTTATAGATATAGAACAAACTTGCTTAATTAGACCTGCTTTCTGATTTAGCTAAACTTTTTCCAGCCCAGTGAAGCACCCCAACTTCTCTTTCGGGTAATTGTCAGCAACACAGCAGTAAATATCAACATGAAGCACGTTATTATTGTAGATCATGCAGGGAGAACAAAGGGTAAAATATCTAACTGCAGCAGTGTTTGACTATTTTCTGCACAGTGAGAAAACCTGAAGTCATTTTCAAGGTCCATCATTTCTTACTTATTTTCAGTCGGATAAAGTTGCTAAGCTTTCTGAATCTCCATTTTCCGGCTAATGAAAAGAAAATAGGATTCCACTGAGTCTCCTATCTACCTACTCCAGGACTTCTGTGAGGATCAAATGAGATGAGGCATGAGAAAACGCTTCACAGACATTTGGTTACAGGGCAAAATGTTTCCACCTGAGTCTAGTCGTATAGGGAGAGGAAGCCAGGTGTTGCTACTTGATGTCATTACTCGGATTGTTGGGCATTTAGCATATTAGCACATTAGCTTTTTATATAGATAGAGATGTATAAGTTGTATATTATTATACTTTTTTAACAGATGAGAAAATACTGGCTCAAAATGCAAATAAGGTGCTGTTGTTTTTGAGGCTAAGAGTCAGAACTGAGCTCTCTCTCAAGCTGGTCGTCCTAGAATTCCTCTGTGCTCAGCAAGGACCTCCTTTAACTATACCCCTCACACCTGTGGAAGTCTCCTCCTCCTTGCTGGGTTTGATCTTCATTTTTATACCCTAATTCCTACATTATGAATTATTATTCCTTTAAGTATATTATTCTCACCTTTGCAGCTTTAAACTTTCTAGTGGAGCTACATTTTGCCTCTTTTTCTTAAAAATTCATGGTTTTAAGTAATCTTTCATACTTCAGTCTGATTTATAATTTTACTTTATTAATTTTAGTGGTGCTTTGCTAGCATTCCTGCTTTTTCTTTTTTGCTTCTTGATTTTTGTTTGTGAGGGATGGTTGTTGTTGTTTTTTTTTGTTTGTTTATTGGGTTTTTTTGCACAAAATTAACACAATCTTTTGGTTTGGGCTTTCCCCCACCCCCCATTGGTTTAGTCTTTGATTGCAAAAGCCCCTGATTGGTTTCCAAGAACAAAATCTCCAGTAAACAAGTAGAACTATATTAAGTCATACCTCCTATTTCAATCCAAATTTCACCTTCTATAATACAGGGTGATTTTTAGTTGATTGCAATCATCACTCATATGTTATTCCTGCTGTCAAGGAAGATATATTTACTTTTATCTTAGTAAAAAAACATGTTAGTTTATTTGCAGTATAATATTCAGCTAGGAATTTATAATAGTGTACTCTCACTCTGAAATGTTTCTTTAGCCACTTGGATATTAATTGAAATTTAGCCATTAATATTACCTGTTTTAAGGGAAAGCAATTACCTCTTAAGGGGCATGAAAGAAAGAAAAAAACATTTAGTGAAATATAAACCGTTTCTCCCAACAAATATCACAGTTTATTATGAGACTGATGAAGCAAAGTTGAGGCTCTTGTCACCAATGATATTGACCTACACAGTAGGGAACATTGCAAATCTTCCCCATATAGTGCTTTACAATAGGATAGAGATTATTTCTACTCAAGAATATAAGAAGTCATGTCAATATGACATTTTGAGATTAAAAGTCATCTAGCAACTTTCAGAGAAGTTGGTCACAATCGGTACTAGGATATTATATCACTTTTTGTCTTATTTTAATATATCAAATTATTGATCAATAATTTTGGGGGAGGGAAACAAGGCTAATAAGATGAGGGAATTGCTTATAGAGTGATGTTATCTCCATGAAATTATAGTGTCTGTAATTACTGTATATAAAATTAAAATGCAATTTAGCTCTATATATTACTGTCAGTAAGCCAGCATGCCTGTTTATGATACAAATGTGAGGGTATTAAAGGATTGTGCTTCTCAAGGCAAACTATCAAACTAAACTCTTTCTTTGAGAATCAAAGAAGCAAACTGTGATATATTCATCAGTCTTATTAGTGAGCTACTCATCTGAAAACGGCATTAAGCCCAACTGTTGGCCAAAATGAATGTTTAAAAAAGGATACAGATAATAATATTTTATCAAAATCATATTTTTTGCAATAGTTCTTAAATATGAGTTAGTAACTCAGTACTTTATAGGAAATACGTTAAGTTCACCTGCTTATAGCAGTGTGAACTGGGTTTGCAAAGAGGAAAGACACAAAAATTCTTCAAGGACATAGCCATAAATTTATCAAAGATCAACTTGTTGGAGAAAGAGAAAATAAACTGTTTCTTATTAAGAGATAAACACAAGGAAGAAGGAGAAGCAGAAAGAGAAACAGTTGGAGTTCACAAAACATACTAGACATAATAGGGAACCTGTCTTTCAAATATTCTCTCCAATCCCGATTCAATTCTAAAGTGCTCCAGGCGGATCCAGGCATAATTGTGCATTGTCCCCTCACTCATCACTTTGATTAACGACGGGCACATTAGAAGGTGGGGCATTCAACTTGATTTTAAGGTGCAAAACTGGAACCTTACTTAATCTTCAGATCTTTTACATTAAGTGAAACCAATAAAAAATGAATTTTCTTATATTTCAAGTCATATTTATCTAGCAGCATAGGGTGTGGGGCAATTGTCCTCACCATAATTCATAGGATGTAAAAAATGTACGGTGCTGCTCTGAATATGAGAAAAATGTAATGAGTGTCTCTTAGACTTACTAAGAATTAAAAACTAGAGCTCAAAGGCACACACGGAAAAAAATATTAGCAAGAAGCCAAGTAGACACAGCATCGTAGAAAATAAGCCTATAGAGAAAGTACTTTTTTTTATTAATGTGGAAATCAGATGATGAAATATTTGCATATTATTGGCCTTTGGCCGCAAACAACAACTAATATAACACAAAATGGATTAAGCCAAAATGAGAAGAATATATTATTTTCTATTGTAAGAATTCCAAGGTGTGGTGCTTGTTATAATGTTATGGTCAGAAGAAAACCTCTCTAATGTGTGAAATAATTACTGTGTGAAATGTTTGCTGTGTGGAAACCCCAATACTCTGTAACTTCCAAAATTAATGTGAACACCCCACTATCTTGATGTAATAGCCTCAACCCTTAAAGTGTAAACACCCTGCTTCTAGCATAAGGCACACCACACCGTCTAACCCACACTGATAAGAGCACAAGTTGTTTACAATGGTCTACATACGCCTGGAACTTTCTTCATTCAATGTCTCCTGCCCAATAAGAGGAGCTCTCCACGTCGCTCCTTGAGGCAAGCCCCTGACTGCTCTGCTGTGTGAGCCTGAACCAACTGCCACCACCTGTCTGTCTCTGTTTTTGTCATCCATCTTTCAGTGTGTGTCTCTGGGAGGCCTTTGCCGGAGCCTAGGACCCACTAGGAATCTACACTAATAAAACAGAAAGATGCAAATTGAGCGTGCCTTTATGGCGCCCACCAGCCAATCAGGAGTATGCAAATTAACCCATCAAAGATGGTGGGTTAATTTGCATACACAGGTGCTGAGCAGCTGGGGGTGGGGGCCTCTGGGAAGCATGAGAAGGCAGGGCCAGAGCAGAAAGAGGCAGCTCTGGAGCCCAAGAGGGAAGGTGGTCTGGCAGCCAGGGAAAGGAAGACCCATTCTTGCATAAATCTTCATGCATCAGGCTTCTACCAGTAGTAGGTAAATAAACCTTGTGTGATTGCATAGTAATTCTGTCTTGTGTGTCATGTGTTCAGGTTCAGCCCAGCTGTCTAGACATTGAAGCACCAGGGGGTAGGCCATTATTGCTGACTCCTGGTCACCTGTGTTTGTCCCACTAAGTCTAGACAGATAATTAATTAATTGGGGCATAATTGGGACAGTGTTCATAGTGTTGGTTAATACAGCAGTTTGATATCATCATGAGAATCATGTAACTTCAAACATTTATTTCTGTCATCCATAGTGTCAGCCTTCTGCTTCACTAACTTCTCGCACAACCTCACCATGACCACAAGCAATTCCAAGTCCCACACACAAACACCACCAGCAGCAGAAACATTACTTCCTGTATATATATTTTTAAGAGTTAGAAAAAATTTCCCAGGATTTACCCAACAGACTTCCTCTTATATGACAATAGGCCCAAATTAGATCATATGCAGTTGCCTGCACCAACCATTAGCAAAAAAAGTGGGATTATCATGACTTATATATAAACTAATAAAATTTATGTGTGGGGGATAAGGAGCAGTAGTTGTCTGAAAGAAAAAAATAGGCTTTATCTTAAATCAAAAGGAAGAAGCAGGTGTTTGAAAGCAATCAACACATGATTTTTATTATTTTGTAAATTGTGGGTATTGTTCATTTATGCCTCATGTCCCCAATTTAATTAGCACACGATAAATGTAGACTTCAAAAAAAAAAATAAGCCAAGTCACCACTTTTTAGACTTCATGTCTGATTATTTAGTGTATAAATTTAGACTTCAGGTCCAACTATGTTCTGATGTTTTAAATCTCAATGGTTTTCTACATCGTGTATTATCTCAGAACAACCTCCCTAATTATTTCTACTAGAGCATATATCATATTTAATTTTAACCTCCTCTATGCATCCCCATACATACAAATGGTGAATAAACTACTTGAAATTTACCCAAAGCGCCAAGTATTGTATTGGACAGTTGTAGGCACATAATTTATTCATTCAGCATTTATTTATTAGCAATAATTCCATGGGCCCTGGAACTAGCCTGTTTCAGCTCAAACCCCATTTTAGCACTTATTCGCTGTGTAACCTTTGGCAAGTTTTTTTCATCTATAGTAGAGAGATAATAGTATTGCCTGACTCATGGGATTTATTTTGAGAACATTAAATGATCTTGTATGTATAAAGCTCTTATAAAAATGTCTGCTTAATAGCATGGGCTTATAAAATGTTAACTATTTTTATTTATTCATATACCCTTTGTAACTGCACACTGCAGAATTTTTCATCATATTTACCACAATCTGAACTGTGTATAGATCGATTTAAAAGCTTTGCTTCTCTGTGTGACAAAACAATGACAGTTTGAATACAGTTTGATCAAAGAGAGCTTTGAATACAAGCTTAGATTTTCTCTCACGTACCTACAGTTCAAAAAACAGCAAGAGTTCAGAGCTGAGTTTCTGCAAAGCAATGGAGAATGAAAGTTCCAAAGTATTTGTCTGTTGCTTCTATAGAAAACATTTAAGAGCCAATTGGCTTGATCCAGCTAAGCTGTATCTCTTTAGTCACTGCCAAAAGCATCTAATTTCATCTTACTATACAACAGTTAAAGAGAAGTAACTTCAATTAATACAAAAACAATGAGCATTGTTACTATACAAACTTGCTAAATTGATCCATGCAAGATTTCAATTCCATCTCTACCTTTTCTATAAAAAATATGAGACTGAGCATTACTGTACCATTTCAAAAACACTAGAAAATACACCTGAAGTCTCATAATAAATTTGAAAAGGCTATTTTTATACCTTCTCTTGATCAAGACCCTGCCATTATTACTAAAATATTGGGAGGCCCTTTAAAGCCATAAAATTTCTTCACTGAGTGGTGCTCTTAAAATAAATTACAATTTTTATAAAACGTATTTTATTGACTTTTTACAGAGAGGAAGGGAGAGTGATAGAGAGTTAGAAACATCCATCAGCTGCCTCCTGCACAACTCCTGCTGGGGATGTACCTGCAACCAAGGTACATGCCCTTGACCAGAATAAAACCTGGGACCCTGCAGTCCAATGCTCTATCCACTGAGCCAAACTGGTTAGGGCAATAAATTACAATTTTTGAACCTGCTATAATAAAGTACTTCATTAATAGAAAAGTGGATGCATAATAAATGGATTAGAAAAACAATTAAAATTGTGAATTATCAAATGCTTTTACAAAACTGCTCTCATCTCATAATTTTCAAGATTTGTTTCCCTATTGTAGGTAGGAATTTTTCAATTTTGTATAAGACCTCTTGATTTTCTATACTATTATTATAGTACATAATCACCTGGGTTTTGACTTGAATATGGTTTGTTTCTTTTTTTATTCTCTATAACATAGGTCTGACCAGGGGAAAGGGAAGGTAGCAAAATACAGTTCTCATTTGGCTTATGGATTTATTTTTATTTTAGTCATTTTTTCTGAAATTTATATTAACAATTGCTAAATATAATTATGATTGATCCTCTGGGAATGAAAAACTGTTTAGAATTTTTAACTTTTATTACTGTACAATACATTATTAATAAACAATGTTCATGTTTTCCCTTATTCTTTAGGAAACCTCTCTTTCCTTACTCTAAGAAACTATTAATTATAAGATGCACCATTATATTTTTTACCATTATTTCAAAAGTGGCTTAATATCACTTGAAATTTTACTTTGTATTTATTGGAAGATCATTCAAAATTAAACACTTTATTTTTACATAAAGAAAAAAAATAAAAGCAAAGTATATTGGTTAACTGATTAAGATTTGTAAATCTGTTCTCAATTCAGAATTGATGGTGCCTATTTTTTACATCCCATTTATCTTCCTTTATGTCATCCAGATTGTTGGATAAAGCATAAATATTGCTCCACTATTGCTTCCAAAACCTTCAAAACGACTCTCATTCTGCTAATTTTGGTCACATACATTGACAATAGAAAGCTTCAGATCACAACCAGGATTTAGATTCCTTCCTCACATATCTTTAAGTGAACTGTTGACTGGGACATCAATGGGAACAATAAGCCGGTTGAGAGCCCACAGGCCTGGCAGGCAGTGATAGTAAGATGTCATAGATTATAAGGAAAACATACACATTTCAGAGATGTAAAAATATGGGGGGAAATATACTTTGGGGGAAAATATTCCGTTGAATATTTAAAAACTCAATTGTCAGTCTCTAAGGCATTTTTCTAGGCCTATACAGTAGGAGTCCCATTTCACTCTGTAGCCTTGGTTTCATTACTGGCCCACCCAGATCTAGCTATGACTGTGGAGCAGACTTAGTAGCAGAATTCACTACCACTGGCTACAAATTCAAACATTCCAGCAACTACTAAGCCTAGTGAACCTACATAGGTTTTTCTGCTCATTGTGCTATCTTGATTATAAGGTACAGATACTCAGATTACTATCAATAGTAGTATTTTCAGAATATTGCAAGTTAGAGCTGAAAAACAGGACAATCAGAGGAATGGCAGTGCACAGCGGTCACAGATATGAGCTCTGAGATAGGCTATGTTGGGAATCGCTGGCTCCATCCTTAACTCTGTGACAAGGAGCATGTTTACCCCTTATGATTCCATATCTTCAGATTCCAGAAGGAGAGAATCTTATGGGCCTCACTCACCTCTTCACGCTACACAGTGTCACGGGGCTCAGACCAGCATCTAAGTGAGCTGTCACTGAATCAAATACTCATCCCTCCTACACCACTATGACTATGGCTGTAGGAGGGGGCTATCCAATCTACAAACTCTCATCATTAGAGCCTGTAAGCAAGACAATTTAATTGAAAAGGATCTGTGGCTGGGTAAGCACTGGTGGTCACATCTCCCACCTACCATGTGCAGGGTCCAGAGTTGAATCTCTCTACTCAAAATAAACAGCAAAGTTAAAAAAAAATGTATGTTTAACAAGTTAGCCATCTTGGAAATAAATGTTGTTCTTCTTTGTAAATATTAAAATTAGAGTGATATGGGAAAATAACTAAACTCTTAGTAGTACCAATATACTACATTTAAGGAGATGCATCTTGAGAAACTGATTTTGCTTGTCTTAGGGAGATAGGGATGGGAGGGGATGAACATTAAAGAATCAGAAAGAAATAGGAGATAATTTACACGAAAACTGGAAGTTGGTAAGCCAAAGTTTTTCTACCTCTAGTAGGAGTAGCTAGCCATTTTAAAAGTTCTTAATACAAATGTTTGCCTCTTAAGGTTTCTGCTATTTTGCACACTTCACATCTGTACCTCTCTCTGCTTATTCTCTTTGGACTCAAATTTCCTTTATCCTGGCCCTATCAGCAACTTCTTTCTTTAATATATGTGTGTGTGTGTGTGTGTGTGTGTGTGTGTGTGTGTGTGTGTGTGTGATGGTTTAATGAGTGTACAATTATTTCCAAACTCATCAGGCTGTATACATTAAAAGTGTAGAGCTTTTGGTATTTCAATCATACCTAGATACATATATAAACAAGGGATTCTTAGAAATACTGCACACAGCTGGGAATGTACAATATTTCTCCCTCATCACACTCCTTCAAAGACACATTTAGCATAATAATCTAACACTTGTTTGGCATCTATAGTGTGGTATTTGCAGGATTGGGAAGGAATTTTTTTTTTTTTTTTTGCTCAAGTAAAGCTAAGCAGGCTCACTTGCATTCAGTTAGCACAGGCATTGATGAACGATGCCGAGAACCATACTTCTATGTAAAATTCTTCCTGCACCTCTTAGGATACTCTTATAACAAGATAAATGGGTAAAATCTAGAGGTACCTGGATCTAGTTTTGAGGAAGGAGGAGGAGGAAAATGAGGAAAAGAAGGGAAAGGAGAAGAGGAAGGAGAAGGGGAAAAGGAAGAGGGAGGATGAAGAGGAGGGGAGTAAGAGGAGAAGGAGCAGGAGAAAGAGAAGGAGGAAGAGAATGAGGCGAAGGATAAGTCTGCGCATTTTATGGCTTTACAAAGATAGGATGCCTGCTTTGCTTCCAGTTGCTCCAAGGTCTGAAAAACCTTTCATCTCTCACCATTTTATTGGCTCTTTCCCCAAAAGTCAGCTCTGTTCTGCCATGACAGAACTATATACTATCTGGCTTTCCTTTCACTGCTTTCAAGAAAAAAAGTATCAAACTAAGGAGAAGATAAACCTTGAGTCTGACATTCAAACATTTGCAAACTTGTGGAAGATTTTGATAATGCTGCTACACTTTACTCGCTGCCTAAGGAGCCTCTGGTTTAGAAAGAATTCAAATGATACTTCTGGTGGTTGCTTACCGAACCTCCACTCCCCCCCCCCCAAAAAAAAAGGCTTTCAGAGTGGGTGTGGTACATCAGATTCCTGAGAAGCTGCTCAGAGTCAGAGGTAGTTCAGAGGGAATGCTTTACATATAAGGGAGTGGAGGAAGCGGGTATTTACAAAGGGATTTGCTGAACTGAGAAGGTTCTTCAGAAGTGGATTGAATTGGGGCAGTGGGCCTGGCCTTTTTATTAGCACCCACCAGTCACCAGATGTGGGCTGTCCTTGGAGAAGTGAGTTTAACCTTGAGCAAAGCACTTCCTATTAGCCAAGGGCAATTCTTTAAGAGAGACTGCTTAGCTATGAGATGTCAGCACTCCCTGAATCTAAGAGCCTCATTTCTGAAAGATAAGGAGGGTTGCACATGGTGTCTTATGGTTTCCACCTACACTTGAAGAAAATCAAGGAAAATTCTGATGGAATAAAATCACTACATTCTACCTTCCCCCTCAAAATCATATTCTAACACATTCTGTGATATCTCCCAGCCTCTATAGCAATTATTCCAAGAGTACTTATAGTTTGGGGCAATTCTGCATTATAACACATTTTTTAGTAATAACTTTTCCAATATTTTTAACTGCTCCTGCTTGCTATTAAATAAAGGTGAAAATAATGCTTTCTCCAGAACCATTATGTTTGTGCAGTATGGTAGGCTATATCACACTTGATCTTAGCCAAAAGGCCGAGAAGCGATGGTAGGCTATATCACCATATAATCCAGGACATTTATCAATTTGTAGACCTTGAGATAGATATAATTACAGTCACCAGATGTGGGCTGTCCTTGAATAAATGTAAGGGGCAGAGGGACGTTGTCATGCCAACCAAAAATCCCCAATTGTCTTCATTTTATGCCACAAAAGTATTAAGCTTTAAAATATCTTAATATTTTTCTCTATTTTATTTTAATCAGTGACTATTTTGCATATTATTTTGCTAAATAAGTTGCTGAATCATTCTTTCTTGCAATTTAATTTTTTACATTATATATCAATTAGAGGCCCAGTGCATGAAATCCGTGCACGGGTAGGGTCCCTAGGCCTGGCTGGAGATCAGGGCCCATAGGGGCCTTCTGGCTGCTGGCCAGGTCCTTCCTTTGTTCCACACTACACCCTGGTGGTAAGTGCACACCATAGCGATCAATGGAACTCCTGGTCTCCTAGTCAAACTCCCAAAGGGACAATTTGCATAACACACATACATACACACACACACACACACACACACACACACACACACTCAGTGACCTTTATGGCAAAACAACCAGAACAAGCATAATGACAGGTCGACCAATTGCTATGATGCACACTGACCACCACGGGACAGACACTCTCTGCAGAAGCTGCTCCCTGATGGTCAGTGTGCTCCCACAGGAGAACGCTGCTCAGCCAGAAGCCGGTGAGAGCCTCTCCTGACTCCATGGCAGCACTATCAAGGGGTGGCCGCAGGGCAGCGGTGGGGATGAGCTGGAGCCACTCAGAGCCCGGTTCCAATTTGTGCTCCTCCCTGGCTGCCGGCTGCTGGACGCACTGCTATGTACCCCGAGGGGCCCCAGATTGCAAGAGGGCGCAGGCTTGGCTGAGGAATTCCTCACCCCCATGCATGAATTTCATGCACCAGGCCCCTCGTATATAAATAAATTTATTGGATGACATTGGTTAATAAACATGTAGTTTTGGGGTGTACATTTATATAATACATCATCTGTGTATTGTTCTGTGTTTTCACCACACCAAGCCATGTCTCCTTTCATTACCACTTATCCCTCCTTCACCTTTTAATACCTCCCCACACCAGCTTCCCTCTGGTAGTCACCATACTAGTATTGGGTGTGACTGTGAAGTTGTGTGGGCATTTTTCTTGCTTAATCCCTTCAACTTTTTTACCCAGCCCCTAAACCCTCCTCCCCTCTGACAGCTCTATCTGATCTGTTATCTATGAATCTGTTTCTATTTCATTTGTTAGTTTATTATTTTTTTTAATCTGGCAAAAAAAAGATTTAACAGGATTTTTTTGTGTGTAATTTAAAATAATTCAGATTTATAATATATTGACAATGTAAACATACAGGGGAGTGAATATTCTAATACAATGATAACATTTTTAAATGTATCTTTCCAACCTTTTTATTCAAAATGTTTTACTTAGACAATGTGGACATGCTTTATATATGTTTCATAACATATTTTTTTAATCTAGAAGTCTACTGTATTTCCATGTTTTTAACTGTTCTCTTTTAAGATTAGTTTAATAATATTATTTTATTTAATGACTAGAGGTCCGGTTAATGAATCTGTGCACTAGTGGAGTGGGGTCCCTCAGCCTGGTCCGTGGGATTGGGTCAAAACCGGTTCTGTGACATCTCCCTGAGGAGGGTTCAGGCCAGGCTGAAGGACCCCACCAGTGCACGATCAGGGCCAGGGAGGAATACGGGAGGTTGGCCAGCCAGGGAGGGACTGTGGAAGGGCTCCAGGGTGTGTCTAGCCCAGGGGTGGGCAAACTTTTTGACTCGAGGGCCACATGGGTTTTTAAACTGGACCAGAGGGCCTGAACAAAAGCATGGATGGAATGTTTGTGTGAACTAATATAAATTCAAAGTAAACATCATTACATAAAAGGGTACAGCCCGCTCTTTTGGCCCCACACGGGTCTGATAGAACAGCCGAATGGGCAGGATCTGGCCTGCAGGCCGTAGTTTGCCCATGCCTGGTCTAGCCCATCTTGCTCAGCCCCAATTGGACCCCAGCAGCAAACTAATCTATCAATCAGAGTGTCTTCCCCCTGGTGGTCAGTGCACATTATAGCGAGCTGTTGAGCAGCCTTAGCATATCATTAGCACATCATGCTTAGAGTAGTTGAACAGCTGACCAGTCGACCAGACACTTAACATATTAGGTTTTTATTATAAAGGTTTACCATAATTTAAGAAATATATGTTAAATAGTTTTTGGTACTCTCATATTGAAAAAAATGTAAATATTTTATGTTAAATTATTTATGCACCTAATGTTAATTCTTTATTGCAAATTCCTAGAGAGAAAAAATTGAGTGCTTCTAAAGCTTTTGATTTGTTCTGTTACTTGATTCTCCATAAAGTATTTTTCTAATCTATTGTCTTTCCCAATTCCCAATTTTTGTACCCTTACCTTCATATTAATATATATTAATTAATATATATTTTCTCATTATTATTTTAACTTTCACAAGTGTTTGTGAAATTAAACACTTAAGTTTGGTCAGGAAGGATTTGTATTTCTTTTTTTTTTTTCTTTTTTTTCTTTTTTTTTTTTTTTTTTTGAGCACTACTTGCTCATGTCCTTGTATTGCACTTGCTTCTAAAAGGAAAAAAAAAAATTTCTATTCCATAATAATTACCTTGGCACATTCCAGGTTGGTAAATTCCACTTTGACAAACTAAATGACTATACCTCTAAAACTAAGTAATCTGTTTTCTATTAGTAAGATTATTTGTGTTTTTCATTTACTGGTAAACCAATTTAATACCTTTCCAGCGTTGATATAACTGCTTAATGAGACTTAAATGTTATTATTAGAGTAGACTGGTGGGAAGAACCTTGGATCTGGCTAGCTCTTATAGAACAAATCATTTAACCTCTCCATATCCCAGTTTCTTCTGTAAAATAAGACTGAGTTACTTTTCAGGATTGTAATGAGACTTGAAGATATTATAGTTAAATATTGATGATATTTTTTGGTACATAGTAGTTTCCTAATAAATGGCATATTTAGTTTTTATTACCCTCATCAAATGTTATTATATCTCAACATGTCCCATATTATAATGGCTTTCCAAACTGTAGGTATCAAACCATTCATGGATTATGAAATTTATATACATAATTTTGAGGCACAACTAGAATTTTTTAGTGCAAAAGAACAGAACAAAACTGAATATATCAAAATATTTCATACATTGTAAAGGCAAGTGTTTTTATATGAAACTTTTATTCTTTATATAACATAGGTAGAGGGAGTGTGTATAGTGGAGCACTTCTTACTATGGGGTTGTAATTAAAAAAACTTTCAAAAAATATAATTTTACCAGATACTGATCACATAGTGAACAAGTCTTATACTATGTGGTTAAGACACCTAAATTTAAATCCCAACTGCAGTAATCAATACCATATTGCTTTGAACCAATTGCATAACCTCTGTATTCCTCATCTGTAAGATGGATTTTAATTATACGTGTCTTATGGAAGTGCTATGAGAAATGTATGATTTCATGTATCAAAATCACTTAATAGGTACTCGGTAACAGTTGGCTATTATTTTATCAAGACTTGAGCATAATATAAATTTTTCTCTGAATAAGCAAGTAGTGCCACAAGCACTGGAGTGCATAAGAGAATATAAAGTCATCACATTAGTCAGGACTGAATAATTAGCAAGTTCTTTCATCTACAAAATGTTTCTTGATAAGCACCTTATATCCACAAATATGAATTTTTAAGAGCCATGTAACTATTCTCAGTCTTGCTATGGAAAAACAATACTATCTCTCAAAATGGGAAGGGATAGATGGAATGAACTTACATGTTAGACATTGTACTAAATTCTTTGCATATGTCATCTCATTTCATACTCATTAAAACCCCATGTGTTTGGTATGATTATGCTCATTTACAAACGGAGAAACTGAAGAACTGAGATCTGAAACCGTATCTATCTGATTCTACCTTCTAGGATTGATTATATAGTAGCTATTGGTGGAAAAACATAAAGCTTAAAAGAAAGAACTAACCTACTATAAAACAAAAATGGATTTCTTGTGTGTTGGTATTAGCCTCAGCCACCATCTCCTTGTAGGATATCCAAAATCTCTGGATTTTGTTTAAGATTTTAGTAATAACCCAATACATTCGAGATTCTTCTTTCAATTGTACTTCCACTAAATACAGAAGTATAGATAGTTAACTCACAAAAGCTTTGAATTCTATAACAATATTTTATGTTTGTGGGTTACCTCCATTTCCTTGCAAATCAAAAAAAAAAAAAAAAGAGCTTTATGGTTCCATAAAACTCCCTGCTGAGACTGTGAGGTTACTCATGCCCAGGCTGTTTGTATTTGCCTATTTCTGCCTAAATTCATGCCCACTGTCTCACCAGCACAGCCTGAAACTTAAGTCACACAGAAATCCAAAATATGTTTAAATTGGAGAATATGACTTCAATTCAACACCGTTAGAAAGCCTTCCTTATATTTAGGAATATAAATATATACTTACAATATTATATAGTTATGTTATGTATAACCAGGAAAAAATCTAGGCAGGACAGGTTTTACTTCTTCATATTTCAAAAGGCAAATTAAATGAGGTCAAACGCCTTGTTAAAATTCATTAATTCATTTAGCTAGTAAAGAGGACTAGCTTTAGCTTCTGACTACTGATAGCTTCTGTATTTAAAGCTAAGGGTTTGGTTTTTGTTTTTCACTGATTACCTTGGGATTAATTTTTTTAATATTTTGGAGATACAAAACATGGAAAATAACTGGATGAATTAAGTTAATAAAATAATTCCTTAATATATTCAAGCTAAGTAAATGAAAATAATTAGACAAGCCATGTTTCTTTATCAGTGCCTTGGTATATATAGTTAATCGTACCACATATACAGTGATTTTAATAAATTCACAAGTAAATTATTGAACAGAGTATTGTTTGCAGTAAATGTCAAAAAGAGAAATAAAAAAAGACTGTGAGGGAAATGCATGATCAATAAACCAGGTTCAAGAAATAATTTCCGTATGACATCTTAGAGTAGCAATGTTTTCATAGTATTCTTCATAACTATTTTAAAATTCACTAACATTTTGAATGTATGCTATCATTTCTGGTATAAATATTTGATCTGTCTTTTTTTTTCTTTTAGAAAAGTGCAGAATGTTTTGAACACAGAGCATGTAGGTTGTCAGCAATCGTTTCATACACCTTTCAGTGAGATATGGGTTACAGAGTTAAATCTACACAGCCAACAATTGCCTGTATAAATAACTAATAGGCTGAGAGTTTACATGGCATTGTGAGGAGAGAATGCTTTCAGTAACTGTCTGGTCTTACCTTCTGGGGGAGAATCTCCACTGTGGCTCCATAAATATTTCATGAAGCAACATAAAGCAGTATGCTAATGACGGGCCATTTACCCAGTGAGCAGGTGCACCCTCTGATGCTTTTTCATCCCCGGTGCACCTTTGATGTGGGACCAGTTAAGCCATTTTGAATTATTCTTTCTCACTCCCCTCTCTCCACAGTTTCACCTGGACCTACAATGGTGAGCCAGAGTCATCCCGAGGCCCTGGCAGCCCCGCGTGTCACCACTGCTTCGACTGTTACACCAAATAACGCCACCGAGCCCGCCAGCCCTGGAGCAGGAAAGGAAAATGCCTTTTCTAAGCTGAAGGAGAAGTTCATGAATGAGTTAAATAAAATCTCACGTGAGTAGTACATATCGTTACTTCAGGAAAAAATAAATGTTTGGAAGTCATCTTACTCGTTAGGGAAGCAGAATTCCTTCTAACATACTATAAATAGGCATTAGATTTATCTTTAAGTATTGGAACAGCGGTATTGCCAAAAAATAGGCATCATGTGTTTAATGTAAGTGGGTTCTTTTTTATCTTCTTTCATATATGTTTCTCTCAAGACTATTAATGCTTAAGAGTTGTGCTCTATTTTACGTCTGTGATTATGAAATTATTCCATTGTGAAGATTATTTCTAAGTGGTAACTAAAATGCACTTCCCCAATGGCAGAGTTAAATTTTTTTTCTTCATTTGTTAAGATTTCAAAACCTTTGCACAGTTTTTTAAAAATTTTATTTGTCATTAGGACATAACTAACTTGTACCTACTCATTTGTACAACACTAAGCCTAATCAGTGGCATTTAATATAAATTTTAAACTACAGGTTTATTTTTTCTTCAGATTTGAACACTAACTTTGTATTAATACTTTTCTAGGCATTGGAAATACAGGTTTTGGCCCTCACAAAGCTTACATTCTAGTGGGGAAAGAAGTAATAAATCAATAAACAGGCAAATATATACAATGCATCATTTAGTAATAAGTAATGTAAGGAAAACTAAAGACTAATAAATGGGATCAGAAAGGGGATAGGGAGGAAAAGGTTGTTATTATGTAGGATGATGAAAGCTGCTCTTTAAGGAAACCTGGAGGAATTAGGGAAGAAAGCTATAATAACCTGGGAAATACAGGCGAAGGCCCTAAGACGAAAATCTGCCTGAAAAACAAGGGGCTGTGCATGCCTTAAGTAAAAGGTGGAGTGAGGCAAAGATGAATCTGCACTGTAGCAGAGGCCATATCACATGGGGCCTTGTGGAGTGCTCTAAGGAACTTGGGTTTTAGTCTGAGTGAAACAAAAAGCTTTTGCATGGCTTTGGGCAGACGTGTCCAGGATCTGGCTTAGGTTTTTCTTTAAAATCATCTTGCTATTGTGTTGACAATGTGCTTAGAGGGGTAAGGGTAGAATACCAAGCAGGCTGTTGCAATGATCCAGATGAGAGATTTATAAAATTTATAAGAGGTTTATTCTATAAGGACATTCAGAAACTAAATGAAAATAGACAAGGAATCAAGTTCTTATCCCTCAAGTAATTAACAACTTGTTGATCTGTCTGTCCTCCTTTAAGAAATTCATGTTCATCTGAGAGACACTATTTGCACGGTTGTCAGTAATTACCATTCTTAGTAAGAAGAGCCATAACCCAGTGGGATGGAGCTGGTACAGTAGACAGAGCCCTCCTATGGGCAATGCAGGCTTCCAGTTCCCTTCCTTGCTCTGCTGCTGGGCAGATAGACTGATCTAGACACTTTTTTAAAAATATATTTTATTGATATTTTACAGAGAGGAGGGGAGAGAGATAGAGAGCTAGAAACGTCGATGAGAGTGAAACATCAACCAGCTGCCTCTTGCACACCCCCCCACCGGGGGATGTGCCCCTAATCAATGTACATGCCCTTGACCAGAATCGAACCTGGGACCTTTCAGTCTGCAGACCGACGCTCTACCACTGAGCCAAACCGGTTTCGGCTGATCTAGACACTTTTGATAAAACTTGGCAGAAACCAAATATGTATATCATGGAGGCAAATTCTCACTCCAATATTTTATTAAAATGTTTACTTTAAAAGAAATGTGTTATAAGGAAGCAGAGAAAGCAATGAATAACCAAATCAAATCCATATTCTGCCTTGTCTTCAATACCCACCATCTCCCTCTCTGGAAGAGTAAACAATATGAAAGGCATGGCAATGTTGATAGCTATGGGGCTGAATGTTTTCCATATATCCACATAACCCACTCTCTCATCTGCCTTAGGCCTTTGCCCAAATGTCATCTTCTTAGTTAGAACTTCCTCAGCTGTGCAATTTTACATTATGACCCATTTATCACACCCTGTCTTTGTCAGCATTTCCTGCCCTTCCCCTTGCTTTTTATTTCTCACCATATTACTTAGCACCATTTACAATGCTATGTATTTCATCATTTGCTTTTATTTTTTTAATTCTTTACTGTATAAAGTATTACATATGGTATCACTTATGTTTCCTTTTTTCCTAATTGACCTCTCCACACCACCCCCACCTCCACCCCCAGCATATGCCCTCACCCCCCCTGGAGTCTGTGACCATTGGTTTTGCTTATATGCATGCATACAAGTCCTTTGGTTGGTCTCTTACCCTCCACCTTCTACCTCCCCTGCCTTCCCTCTGAAGTTTGATGGTCTGTTTGTTGCTTCTCTATCTCTGGCTCTGTTTCTGTTCATCAGTTTACATTGTTCATTAAACCCCATAAATGAGTGAGATCATGTGATAATTTGCTTTTAAATCATTTGGCTCTCTCCAGAGGAATGTCAGCTCTGAGAGTCAAAAGTTGGGTCTATTCAATGCATATTTACATCCCTGGTGGTGCCTGCCACATATGACCACTCAATATCTATTTGTTGAATGAATGAATTTTAATTTTAGATCCTGAACCACCCTTCTGGACTTTGAGACCTTAAGATGCTGAAAAGTTAAAGCATATTATAAATTTAAGAGAAAAAAAAAAACATCATCACAGTCCTTGACTGTGTCATCACATTGTTTCCATATTTGTAGTGATAACCATTTTTTAGCCTTTCCCACTTAAAGCCAGGTTTTACTTTATATTATTCCTCCCTGTTCGCCAGTAGGAAAACAATCAATTGGGGGGGGGTAGCTATGAAACTCCTTTTTTTCTCTTTCCCTTGGCTCTAAGGAATTAACTTCATTTAATTCCTTTCCAAACCATTGTCATATTTCTGTGTCACTCTTGTGGGCACTGGAAATCAAACCAAGTAATCAGTCTTTGCCACGGAGATTTGCTTTTGACCAGCGGCCTACAGTGATACCCTGTCCAAGGATGTGAGTGAGACCTATACAGATATTATGTTGCTAGTTTTCTCCTGGCCTTAACAGGAAACGGCAAGTGAAATAACCTAAAATGTTGAAGTGGTATGGTCAATAAGTGTTAGAAAAACAGTATCCTAAGTACAGTCATGCCTTCTTATTAAAAATATGTAACTGCACATTTCACACTTACATTTCAATCCATTACAATGTCACTGTCAGGGTAACTGAAATTTCTAGTGGGATTTATACACATGGAACAACATTAAACAAAAATAAAATATATCCCCCCAATCCAATCCCTTTTGGGAGGGAGTGTGTTCTATAAAGGTTATCACTTTTGACTTGGCGCAATACAGTGTGACTCTAATGACAGGTAACAAATGAGAATATTAATCGATTTCAGTCTCTGAACTAAATCTTGTCTATCTGACAGATGCGGGTTTTTTTGGCAGAATTGATAGCAAACAGCTTTAGTCTGTCACTTGAAATTCCCACTTGTGAGAAGAGCGGTGTCACAATGGCGAGGAGTGTGCATGTCATTAGTTGGGTAATCTGCCCAGTCCAGCATGGAACATATTCAAACCAAATTGCCTGATGATATCATCCACAACACCACGGGGCTTAAAATTTAAAAAAAAGAAAAAGGAAATGTGAATGCGGAGCATTTTTATCTTTCAATTCATTCTGCACACTGTTATCTAAATGAAGCAGACAAGGTTTCTCAGAATGTTTCTTTATTTTGCAACTTTGATTTTAATATGACGAGGGCCACGGTTGGTTTGTAAAGCATGAGCTCGTGTCATCCGAATGGCTGTGATTAAGGTCTTGATATTCATGAGCTTCTTGAAGTGGAGTGCACCTTTCCTTAAGCACAGCAGAGAACCAGATAGCCGTGTCCTGACTCTTGGCCCAGAATAAGAGCAAGTGGACTAAGGGTACTTAGGTAATTCATGCAGAAATACTATTGGATAAACAGTGTAACACAGGGATTCAAACCACAAACTCTAGTCACAGACTGCCTGGGTTCAAATCTTAGCCCCACCACATACTAGCCTTTTGACCTTGGGAATGTCACTTAATCTTTCCAGTGTCAGCTTCTTCCTGTGTAAAGTGAGGGGAAGGGAGGATCAGGAGGGAGGGGGCGAGAAATCTCCATCATAGGTTTGTTGTGTAAAGACACCATTTCATATAAAGTGCTTAGCAGAGTGTCTGACACAGAGTAAGCATTTTATAAATGTTAGCTGTTATTAAAATCAAGCTGTCTTTTTTAACAAGTCTATTTCTATTTTATAAAAGCTGTCTTTTCAGGTCAGACACCCAAATTTCAGAAACTTTGCCACCAAGTATTTAAGCATTCCATACTTTAAATCCACTTCAATATGCCTGTTCTAAGAAAGGCAAATTCCCTCTCCATGTTTCCTTTTCCCATCACCTCCTCTAATTTCCCTTAAAAAAATTAAAAAACAAAATAAAATAAACCTCCTGTAATTTCATTGTCTTACTCATTCTTCTCTCTTCAAAGAAGCATTGGCTAAAACATTAAGTGACATTATTCATTGTTAACCTCTGCTAAGTTGAAATACATTGAAGAAAAAAGTTGCAATACCGATAAGTGCTTTTTTCAGAGCAAATGCTTTGCAGTATTGAGTAACTTCATAAATGCAATGCTGAAGGAACCAATTTCAGACAAGGACACTTAAGAGATAAGGGTGCAAGTCATCACAGCACAATGTGAGTCATGCTTACATTCGATAAACATAGTTGTTTAGTTTAGTTTAGTTTAGTTGTTTATCATCTTTTCAAGTCTAATTATGATTTAAAATATAGGAAATATAAATGTGTGTGTCTGACTACAATGTGTGTGTGTGTGTGTTAAGAGTTATTATTTAAGACTTAATCCTATGACAGAAAGTCAGTTTGGTTCTCAATAGCATTGACACTGCCCCCCACAGTATGCTGTGAGTTTTTGTAGGCCATTTTTTAGTGTTCTAAAAGAAGGGCATGAGGGGCAGCCTACAGACCAGGCACCTACACATCTTGGAACATGCGAGACAGTGTCACACTATGAAAAATTACCTTGCATTTTGCATGAATTTCAAAATCTCGAGAGACCAAACATATAGGAGGAAACCCTGTTAAAGTTGGAGACATTTAGAATACTGTCAAAGATAAATAAAAATAACCCCATTAAACAGTAGCTTAACTAACTTTATCAAAAATAACAAAGGAAACCCTGTTAATAATTCTCTGAACCTAAAACTGTCATATAAACACATTATTTTTGTGTGGCTCTAATATAAACTGAATATTCTAGTTTTGTTTCTCATATTTGTTTAGCCTCTGATCTCCTATTTTCTACTTTCTTTTCAAAAATCTTCTTATTGTCTTATTTCCCTAAATTCAAGTATTCTTTTTTAGCAGTTGTAATGATTACTTCATTGTCTTGCTACTAGTATAGTTGTGCCGGAAGAATTGTGTACTGAAATATAAGTAATTTGATTATAAATTACTATTTTATTTTATACCATAGTTTTATTGATTTTTAAAGCATATGTGTAGGTATATTACATTATCTATTACTTATACTCTGAGGGAGTTAAAGGAATATTATAGCATAGTTGTTATAAACTGGGGCATTGTAGAAAACACCGATTTTAAAGAACATGTGTGCACTATGGTCCTACCAACACCCTATATGCAATGTTGGAACCTAACAAAAATATGTTACTGATGCTGGCATTCAAGAAGTTTCTTTAAAAGTGACCTTAAATTTTTTCTCCTTCCTGAGACCCTATTATGCAGAAAACTCCCCCAAGAAATCCATGCCTGTAAAACGAACTAGTGTTTAGAGAGTTTATAAACTTCTAAAGCATTGGGTCATACAGAGTAATCTGAAAGCACATAAAGCCACCAAGTGAATTAAGATCTCAGGGAAGTTTCTAAACCATATTGCACTACATTCCATTAGCATTTCAAAGATATTAGGGAAACACGTCTGAGAAAAATAAGGGAGTAAACCATATTTTGGACATACATTTTAAAAAATAGTTCAGAAATCACCTTGCTGAACCACTACACTGACATACAAATATATTTTAAAATAGTGTTAAACCTCTATTCCTCACCACCTAGCAATTACAGGTCAAAACACAGATTACATTTTCACTATAGGAAGCCTGACTACAAATTCAGATCTATAAAGATGAGAGAATGAAAGAAGCTGAGAGACTGCTGTTTCCTTTCCTCTGACGACTAGGTATATCTTTTATTGCACTGCTGACATGTCAGGTTTGTGCCGGTCTACTCAATTGGATGAAAAATTTAGAAGCAGAAAACCAAAGGGAAAATATGTGATGTACTATTATATTTTTAGCACTAGGCTTTATTTTTCTTTGTTTTGATTTTCATTTATGAGACTATTGCAACAAAGGGATTGAACTTGATATCTCCTCTTCAGCCTGCCTTTTTAAGTGAATTTATGTAACTTTGAAATAAAGATTAAGATAATGGACCATTTAAAGGTTTCCTCCACCAAGCAACACTTTCATTGAAATTGCTGTCCTGGAGGAATTTCAAAACCACTTGAACTTTTTCCCTTTTCCTTTTCTCATACAAGCTTTTTACATTTAAGAGTTAAAACAGCCCTAGCCCGTTTGGCTCAGTGGATAGAGCGTCGGCCTGGGGACTGAAGGGTCCCGGGTTCGATTCCGGTCAAAGGCATGTACTTTGGTTGCAGGAATGTGTAGGAGATGCTTCTCTCTCATTGATGTTTCTAACTCTATATCTCTCTCCCTTCCTCTCTGTAAAAAATCAATAAAATATATTTTAAAAAGTTAAAACAAAAAAGGGGGGGTGGCAAGGGTACTACAAATAAGAAAAATACATTCTACTGTTAAATATGCCACATACTTAAAGAAGTATGCACCTATCCACAGAAGCTTAGAAAAGGTCCAAGATCTCAGGGTAAAAAAAAAATTTAATTGACTGAGCTATATTGTTCAATGCCTTGAAAGTAAAATTCTATTAGGTAATAATTTATTTTTCATAAGGACTTAAGATTTCTTTCAAATCAGTAAACCAAGCATGTCAAACTCAAAGGCTAACATGGGCCAAATAAATGAGGCATGAGGCCTGCGGCCCGAGAGTTTGGCATGCTTGCAGTAAACTCTTCTGGTGAGATAAAAACATTACTGCTATAATAGTGTAAATATTGCTCTCTAAATTCTTCTGCACACTTCTGTAGCCCTGTACTTGGCCCAGAATGCTATGCTAATCACTCATGCCATTAATACCGCATGACCTTTGGCAAATCATTTATTGTCTCTGTAAAACAAGGATCATAAAAGTACTTTATCTCTGGAAAGTATAAGCAGTCAAGTATTAACATACATAAAGTGCTTAAAACCATGTCTGAATATACTGTTGGACATATTCAAAGTTCAAGTGTCCAAGGCATACAGCACCTTCTATGTGCGAGGCTGCGTATATCATGCTTAGGAGCTAAACCAAAGCATGAAACTTAAACTTGTTTCTGGGCCTCAATAGCACTACAGACTCGGAATTTTTCTGCTAGAGGAACCTCTAAATTAAAATTCCTCAGCAAGACAGCGATGGCTTTTTCTGAGACTGTTTGGTAAGATTCTTGTACAAGTTTCAGCATCACCTGCAGCTGTTTGCCTCCCACAGCTTGCTTCAGCAGGACAGAAACTCTCAAAGTTATTGAACTCATTATCCAGAGTGTTCCACACTTGCAGCTCTTGTACAAACTAGTTTTTTGCTTGCCCCTGCTTGTCTACTTGGACTATCTCTTGATATCCCTCAAAACTCTTTTTTTTTAAATCATCACTAGAGAGCATGTTTATTGATTTGAGAGAGGAGGGAGGAGAGAGGAGAGAGAGAGAGAGAGAGAGAGAGAGAGAGAGAGAGAGAGAGAGATTGATGTGAGAGAAACATTGATCAGTTACCTTCCGTACATGGATGGAACCTGCAACCTGTTTTTGGTGTACACTTCAACCAACCTAGTTAGCCAGCCAGAACAGAACTCTCATTTCTTAAGTATATATATTTTATTGATTTTCTTTTACAGAGAGGAAGAGAGAGGGATAGAGAGTTAGAAACATCGATGAGAGAGAATCATCGATCAGCTGCCTCTTGCACACCCCCTACTGGGGATGTGCCCACAACCAAGGTACATGCCCTTGACCGGAATCAAATCCGGGACCTTTCAGTCCACAGGCCGACGCTTTATCCACTGAGCCAAACCGGTCTCGGCAGAACTCTCATTTCTTAAAGCTCTTCCGATCCTCATGCTACCAACTGCCTAATCTATTAACCAACAACTGTCACTCTGAGTAAGTCTGCACTTTACATAGGTTTATAATTATTTAGTGTTTATTTTACTCATCTGTCTGTGTTTTCTCTCTTAATACCAACCAATCTACATGAGGTCTGAACATTCTTTTCATCTCTGTGTCTCCAGCCCCAGCACAAAATTTGGCTCAGAGTAGGTGGAATTCTTCTTCTTTTTTTTCCCTTCAAAAGATCCTAATAATCATATTATCAAGAAAAGGCTTCCCCTCATCCATACAGAGAGTAGACTAGTGGTTGGCAGCAGCAGGGGGTGCAGTGAGGGTGAGATGGGTGAAGAGGGTCATAGGTGCGAACTTCCACTTATAAAATACCTAAGTACTGGGGATATGAGGTACAGCAGGGTGCCTATCATTAATACTGTACTGCATATTTAGAAGTTGCTAAGAGAGAAGATCTTTATTAAAAGTTCCCATCACAAGAAAAAAATATATTTTAACTATGTGTGGTGATGCATGTTATTGTGATGATCATTTTACAATATATATACAAATATCAAATCATTATATTATAGACCTGAAATAAATATATATCATGGACAAAAGAGGTTCACAGTTGTGAGTACATAAAGTAATTTACTGTAGTATTAATATTTATTAACTAGAGGCCTGGTGCACAAAATCTGTGCACAGGTAAGGTCCCTAGACCTGGCCAGTGATCAGGGCCAATCTGTGGGGTGACCAGAAGGGCAATCAGAGGGCCCCTGCTGGCACCTACCTTGACTGTCCTGGCACCGCCTGCTTGCCAGTTCCATCACCTGCCACCACCACCAGTCACCTCCCTCTACAGGTAGACCAGCAGGGCTATCAGAGGGCCTCCCCCTCGCGCCCCCTCCATCCCCGCTGACACCTGCTTGGCTGTCCTAGAGCCTGCAGGCTGCAAACAGCTCCTGTATTGAGCGTCTGCCCCCTGGTGGTCAGTGCACATCATAACAATCAGTCATTCCAATGGTTGTTCCACTGTTTGGTTGATTTGCATGTTATTTTATCATATAGGAATAGAGTCCCATTCACTCACAGGGGTGTGTGTCCCTCAGCCAGTCTGCACCCTCTCCAATCTGGGGCCCCTCAATGGATGTCCCACTGGGATTGGGCCTAAATGGTCAGTCAGATATCCAGGACTGCTGGCTCCCAACTGCTCACCTGGCTGCCTTCTTGATTGCCCCTAACCACTTCTGCCTACCAGCCTGATCACCCCTAACCACTACTCTGCCAGCCTGATTGATGCCTAACTGCTCCCCTCTAGCCTGTTTGCCCCTAACTGACCTCCCCTACAGGCCTACTCACCCCTAACTGCCCTCTCTGCTGGCCTGGTCACCCCTAATTTCCCTCCCTTGCAGGCCTGGGCCCCCCCTAACTTCCCTCCCCTACAGGCTTGATTGCCCCCAACTTCCCTCCCTTGCAAGCCTGGTTCCTTCCAAATGCCCTCCTCTGCTGGCCATTTTGTGGTGGCCATCTTGTGTCCACATGGGGGCAGGATCTTTGACCACATGGGGGCAGCCATCTTGTGTGTTGGAGTGATGGTCAATTTGCATATTACTCTTTTATTAGATAGGATAGAGGCCTGGTGCATGGGTTTTCCCTTAAGGGTGTCTCAGATGAGTGTGGGGATTCTCTTGGGGCATGGGGCAGCCTGGGCGAGGGGCCTGTAGTGGTTTGCAGTCCAGCCACACACCCTGGAAACCCAAGCAGAGGCCCTGGTACCTGGGATTTATTTATCTTCTATAATTGAAACTTTGTAGCCTTGAGTGGAGGCCAGGGTAGGCCAGAGCTGCAAGAAGCTTGGCTTCCTCCATTGCCTGGGAAACCCAAGCCTTCTGCTCGCTCCCTGGCCACAGCCAGCTTGGTTGGGTTAATTTGCATACTTGCTCCTGATTGGCTGGTGGGCATGGCTTGTGGGTGTGGATAAGGTATGGTCAATTTGCATATTGCTCTTTTATTAGATAGGATTATTATGTTAGGTTCCATATGCATAATAGTAAACCTACTTTTGCCTACCCTGTAGCTATTTGTCAATTATATCTTAATAAAAAAAGAAATGGCTTCTAAAAGGCTCTTACTGGAAAGGGGTGATACTAATAACCAAAGGTCAAAGTCAGCATCACACTGGACTCAAGCTGGGCACCTTGCACAGCCTCTATGCCTTCCCTCCACCACTCGGGATTTCACAACCAATCTTTTCTCTGTCTCCTTCGCCTTTTATTTTTCTCTCCATTTCCTTGACCTTTCTTTAACTTTGTCATTTTCCATTCTGTTTCTTTCCTCATTGCCGTGCTGAATAAAAATGTTCCTCATTTGTTTTATTCTCTTTGGCTGTCTGATTCAACATTGAGATACAAGCAGCCACCAAATTGGTCCTCAGGGTAAAACAGCTTTCCCTACAAGCAGTTTTATTCAAGTGGAGAGCTGGGACTTTGCACTAGTTTCATCTTTAAAAATAATGTATTGTATTAGAATGCCCAGAAACAAGATGAACTCTTTTTTTTTTTTACAAGAATTGCTGATAACACAGTCCAGTTTCCTGTGCTATCACTGAGAGTTCAAAGATGCCTTGACGTGTTTTGTTGCAGCAGTTTGTTCCACAATGGTCACTTTTGTGAAGTTTTTTATTCTTTGTTTATTTGTTTTTGGATTCTCACTAGAGGATATGCTTATTGATTTTAGAGAGAAAGGAAGGGGGAGAAGGAGAGGGAGGGAAGAGAGGGAGAGAGAGATGATATACAACATTGACTGCTTGCTTTCAACACGGGATGGAGCCCACAACCTAGGTATGTGCCCTGACTAGGAATCGAACCCACAACATTTCTGTGTCCAAGACGATGCTTTAACCAACTAAGCCACACTGGCCAGAGTGTGAGGTTTTCTTTAGTGAATAGCGGTTTATAGGAAACTTGTATAAATTTATCTGTTTTATTTTATTAGCCACACAAAGCACAACCATTTAGTCAGGCAAATACTATTGTTGCAATAGCACTACAACTGTTGTTGTTGTTGTTGTTGTTGTTGTTGTTGTTGTTGTTGTTATCTTTGAAGTGGTGCTTCAAAGTGGCCTGGCCAGCCAGCTTCGACCCACACTGATTGCAACTGTTCCCTGGCATCTCACCTTCCTGCAGCTGCTGTCATCCATGCACCTTTCTTTCCCGTAACTGCTAATGTGGCCTAATTCCATGCACCTGGCTGACCTCCAGGTCCTCATCAGTAGAAATCTGGCTTGCTGTTTTGCACTAAGTAGTCTTCAGCTGTAATAACAGTGCCACTGATGTGGAAGCCCAGGTACTTTCATTTGAGTTGAGTTGAATCATCTTTCTGAAAGTCAAGCACTACCATGTTTCTAACAGTCTTCAATTATAGAAAAGTCAAGCACTACCATGTTCCTCACAGTCTTCAATTATAGAAAACATACAGTTTCCCCGAGTCGGTTCTGCTACGTTTATCTTCCATGGGAACTTACACAAGCCTTTGCTTCTACCCTGTTTCCCCGAAAATAAGACAGTAAGACAGTGTCTTATATTAATTTTTGCTCCCAAAGATGCGCTAGGTCTTATTTTCAGGGGATGTATTATTTTTCCATTAAGTAGGTCTTATTTTAGGAGGATGTCTTATTTTCGGGAAAACACGGGTATCTGGATTACCTGGTTTGTCCATTCATTCAGCCAGGAACACTTGGGCTTGTATGTGTTCCAATGCCATGCACCTATCCTTATTAATACTCTCTTCTTTCTTGATTTCTAATACTTTGAATTCTAACTAGCTTCCTTTCTTTCTGCTTTTGACTTTCTCTTTCTCTCTGCCCCCTCAATCACTTATGTATTCCCTAATGATCTGTTGCTGGCATTATTTACCTCTGTGTTTTATATTTCTTTATGATTTCAGGAGTTTCCATACTATCTTCATGTAAAATATACTCAAAACTCTAGCCCTGATGTCTCTAGAAATCTCTCCTATTTTGTTAAATTAACTTTATTAGGAATGGTGTGCATAAAATAAGAAGCACCCACTGTAAATGTATAGTTCTGAGCATTTTGACAAATGTGTATGAGGTAATCATCACTCCAAAAATTTGCTTCTAGTTCTTTTCTGTCAATTCCTGCACAGTGCTAGGCAGTGATTGATCTGTTTTCTGTCACTATGAATTGCTTTTGACTGTCATAGCATTTCATACACATGGAATCATGCATGTGATCTCTTTTGTTTCTGGTTTCCTTCACACATTTCCAAAACTCTCCTTCCTCCTCCTCAAACATACACACATACGCATACACACACACACACACACACACACACTCCTCTACCCTAAAGCTCAACACTCTAGCATAGTCTTTAATTCTCACCAATTTTTGTGCCCATTGTCCACTAGTAAATAAGTATTATTCCTTGCTCTTGGTCCTCTCTCTTCTTTCTATTCCCATTGCCACTGCTCTATTTGGGCCCTCATCATTACTACTAGAACCTACTAAGAGACCTTCCCACAATCATTTCCACTGTTGGCCAATCCACTGCACATCAATCTCCCAGATAACGCTTCCATAGAGCTCAGCTCTGAACACACAAGACCCTTGCTCAAATGCCCTATCTGGTTTTGCTCAGTGGATAGAGTGTGGGCCTGTGGACTGAAAGGTCCCAGGTTGATTCAAGTCAAGGGCACATGCCTGGATTGCAGACTCTATCTCCAGTAGGGGGCGTGCAGGAGGCAGCCGGTCAATGGTTCTCATTGATCTTTCTATCTTTTCCCCTCTGAAATCAATAAAAAGTATTTAAAAATATATTCACTACTCCCCCTTAACTGACTTTAGAACTCCTTTATTTGTCAACCAAGACCTCTGTAGTCTAATCCCAATCCACCTTTCCTACCTCACTTCTGCTTCTCTGAAGTGAACTATTCACTGTTCTGCAGAGATATATCTGTACTTCCTACCTTTATAGTTTAGTCCATGATTTTCCTACACCTGGAATGTCATTCTCCCCATCTCTGCATAGGCTTGATGGAGGCTCAATTCAAATTCTAGCTCTTTTATAATGTTCCTCCTGAATACCCATATTACTCTTCTACTATATTTATCTTCTATCTTGTAGCATCATGATGTTCATATCTTATTTTCTTTACTAGATTTTGAGGTATTAAAAGATACCTTGGAGTTTGAACATTTTTTTCATATTATAGGCATATGCTATATACCTTATAAAGAGTGGGCAGTCAATAAATGGGTATGGCATGGATTAATGGCTTAGTGGTAGAATACAAAATAAAATAAGTTATCCTTCTTATAATCTAATGGGAGAGATACAATATGCATAGAAACAATAACAATATAAAACAGTGGTGCATGCTGAAACTTAATATGTAGAGGAGTCATCAAAGATGAAACTGGAAATGTAATTTAGAATTAGGTTAGAGAGGACCATCAATATCCAGCTAAGAAGTTTAGACTTTATCTAATAGCTAAAGTGGAGCCAGGAACCATTCAAAGTATTTAAACATGGAAGTAACATAATTATAGTTTTGTTTTAGGAACAGCAGTCTGGCAGCAGTGTGTGGGGAGGACAGATTGAAAGAGGAGAGCTAGGAGTGAGGGACAAAGCATGCAGGAGGTAGCAGGAGGGACTATATAGAAGTAATGAAAGCCTAAGTTGCTCTGGAAAGGAAGGCACAGATGTGACGGGTTCTGTGAACATGTGGTTGACAAGCACTCTACGGGCTCTGAGAGTATCTAGTACAGAGGAATGAAAAAATCATTCCAGAGAAGCTGGGTAGCCATTTCAGGGTATGTCTAGTAGGGAATGGGGAAAGCAAAAGAAAGTTCAGCTTTGGAAACTGAGGTTTGGGTATTGATCGCATATAAATTTAGGCTGTAAAAGTGGATAGTTGTTAGTTGTAAGAATGGATGGGGATCGGGGGGAAGAGCGTCAATGATAAATTCTTAGACTATGACTCATGAATGAGTAGAGAAATGGATAAAAGATAAATGAGCTGTCAGAGAACAGTGGGGGAAGCAGAGGGCAGTGTCATAGAAGCTAAATAAAAGAGTTTCTGAGAAACAGTAGCCAATTTAATTTTAAAAAATTATCGAATGTACTGCTTGAAGTTTGGGACAAACAAAATTAACTGAAATACATAATCTGTCCTTAGGGTATTTTCAGCCTGGGGACAAAGGGGGAGCAGATGGCATCATCACCATCATCACTACCAATATTTTCTGAGTGATTAGTATATATATTGAATTATGATTTGACCAAGTACTCTTCATAACAACTTTGTTGGACATATATTTATGATCCCAATTTTATAGGAATTAAAGTGTCTCAAAGATGTTAAGCAAAACATACTTTTGAACAGGACTAACTGAAAACTGTATTAAAGAGAGGTGCAAGTAATCAAAACACAAAATAAACATAAATTAATTACAGAATGAGTTAAAAAAACAAGTGGCCTTGAATTATGTTTTGAACCAGAGGATTTGCCTAACCAAAGAACTGATAGGAAGGCCTTCCGTACTGAGTAACATAAGTTGTTCAACATGTATGGTGCATTCCACCCCAGTTTTATGGTTAACACTTTGGTTGGTGTGATTGGATTGTAGGGTCCGTGTATTGATATGCTTGGAAGAGAAAGCACGTGACCCCATTTTTTAGAACATTTAATGCTTTGCTAAGCAGGTCATACTCATTCTGCAGAATATAATAAGCCTTCCTGGGATTTAAGGAACAGAATGTGATCCAGCTAATTTTTTTTTTCTTTTTTGGACCCATGAGAAGAAATAATTAGAGATATAAGCATCCAGGCATGGCAAGCGCCGCAAGTGGAATATGGAATATTATGCCTGAGAAAAAGTCCAGGGGATTTAGAGCTCTTTATTGACCTTGGAAAGCTTTGTTCCATTACAGATGGAATCAGAAGCCAGCTTGCAGGGTGTGAGGTGAGGACTTGGGTGAGAAGGTGAAAGCAGGGAATGTTAACTGTTCTCTCCCATGAGAATACAAACAGAATTATAGCTCATGTACTTAACAGGATGAGGGAAATTGGATAAGTGTTCAGGTGGTTTCAGAATGAGATGAAAGGGAAATAGGTTGTCATTACCATTGGCAAAGCTAACCCTTTCCTGGCTACTCCTAAATGCCACCTTATATCCACAGCCCTGCTGTTACCACAGATACATTTCACAGAAGAAGTTACTTGTCAACCTAGGACAGAGAAGTGGGGGACAGTGCACTGAGAGCTTGAACATTAGAAACTCTCTCAGATACACTCACAGGATTAATTCAACTTGACTGTAAAGTGTTGCTGAGACCACATACCAACATATTTACCCTGCTTCTATGACCTCTTTCTCTGTCCTTGCCATAGGCCTCATGCTTATGGCACTTACCAATTTTATATTAGTTATTTGTCTTATCCTTACAGTTTTGCCTAAATTATTTGGGAACAGATATGGACATTCTCATACACATTTCTCCTATAGATTAGACACTAAATGATTCCTTAATGAATTAATTTTGGCAATTATGTTTCACTATTATAAATACATGCCAAAAATTGGTTTGTGGAGAGAAACTCATTTTCTACTGCTACACAGGAGCTCACAACAAACTTAGTGACTCCAAACAGTACACATTGATCCTCTCACAGTATGAAGAATCCAGGCACAGTTTAACTGAATCCTCTGGTCAGGGACTCACAAGACCGTAATCATCATATCCCTGGGCTATAGGAGAGCACCGCAGAACCCTCTTCCAAGTTCCTTCAGAGTTTTGGCAGAACTCAGTTCCTTGCAGTTGCAGGACTGAGATCCTCAGTTCCTAGAGGCACCCATTTCCTGGGCATTTTTCAACAACATGGCAGTTTGTCTCTTCAGTGCAAATGGGAGGACCTCTGTCACCTCAGAAAAGGCCAGGTCCCTCTTGGAGGGCTATCACCTGATTAAGTCAGACACACCCAGAATAATCTACCTTTTGATTAATTCAAAATCAACTGGGTTGAGACCTTTCACACATTGTCAAGATCCGATTACACCTGCCATATAGAGTCGCTCCATCACAGGTTTGGTCCCCACTCAGGGGTAGGGGATTATATAAGATGTGTACCTAAGGGGTGCTGGGGAGCAGGGGAAAGGCGAGGTCTTGGGAGCCATCTTAGAACTCTGCCTACCCCAGACAAGGAAAGAGAAAGAGCTTGTGGGAGAGAGCCAAGAGTTCTTACTTAAAAGGCAATAGAAATTTTCTTTTCACTAACTAATACCAATTTTTACTGTGTATAGTTAATTTTTTTTCACAGAAAAAATTTTTTTATAAAATTGCATTGGAAAGCATCATTCATTCCCATTTTGTTCTTTTCTTATTTATTGGTGCTATTTCATGGCAACTGCTAATATAGAATGTGTTCACAGGATTGACAACAGCACAGTTTTAGTGGTGCAGATTTTTGTCTGAGATGTCAAAGAAAGTGTGAAAGCCACAGACATTTGTTATTCATAACACTCATCCAGCAAATCCCTCAAAGGTGATATTTTGGTCATGGTCATTAGTACAAATCACTAGGTTTCAGGATGTCTGTGAAAACATCACAGATCCTGGGTTGGAGATACTATTCCAATTCCAAACTTTTACTTCAAAAAAAAGGTTAAGAAATGGAGTTCCGGTCTTAGTCACAACTGGAATTATGAGTTGCTATAAGCTATACTCAATATGATTACAAACTGTAAGTCTGACAACATCATGTTTTTAAATGATTATGTATTACACATTCCTGATACTTCCTGTAAAAGAAATATGCATACGAAGGAGGATACTTTAAAGTGGGGGTGGGAGGAGACATGCATTAATAAAGACCTGCAAAAGACAGAGTTTGAATTCTTGGTATACCCCACATACCAAAAGCTGTTTTCAAGCACATGTGCAGTAAGCCTCTCATCATTTTTTAAATTGACATCTCTGGTTAAGAGGTGAATTTTCAAAAATATTCAGAATATTAAAAAATAAATTATTTTAATATCCCAGCAATGAAAACTTCAGTTTAGCTATGAACTAAGAGGGAAAACTCATTATTGACTTGTTTTGAAACCAATTTAATCCTAAACTACAGGCTATGTCAGCCAAATAGCTAAGGTTTATATGCTGATACACAGTAGTCACGTCTATTACATGCTTTGTATTCTTGTAAGGAGTTTAGTTTTCTCCTATTATTGATTGGTAAGAAAATTCTTATAAGGAAAGATTCCAGGGGGGGTGGCAGGGATGTTTAATGAGGATTTTTCATGTTTTGAGAAAGCAGAAGAAAATAACTAAATCGAAAATGAGTGGTGTTGTTTTGAAAGAAAAACTGATGTATCTATCTACATTAAGAAATTAGAAATATATGTTTTAAATGCAAAAGTACAGAGCAGGTCTTGTGGATTGAATTATATCTCCCAAAAAGATAAGTTTAAGTCCTTAATTCTTGGTAATTGTGAATATAACTTTATTTGTAAATAAGTTCTTCAAACATCTAAGGTAAGATAATGTCACACTGGTATAGGCTGATTCTTAATCCAATGTGCCTGATGTCTTTATAAGAAGAGGAGACACAGAGACTGAGAACCAGAGACAGAGACACCCAGAGATTAGAGTGATGTATTTATAAACCTGGAAACACCCAGGATGGTGAGCAACACTGGAAGCTAAAAGAAAGGTTCTGGAACAGAACCTTTCCCGTGGCCATCAGGACGAGCCTGGCCCTGCCAACACTTAGACTTGGTCTTTTAGGCTCCGGAACTGAGAGGATCAACATTGCATTAAGCTGCCCAGTCCATGGTAATTTGTTTCAGCAGCTCTTGAAAATGAATAGAGAGAGCAAGTTAACGGAGAATCACCTGGATCCTTGTGAATGCATGCTTACATCTCTTTTCCTTCTCTGCCCAAGGTGACTCCCCAATCACCTCTCCTCAAGGAGAGAGTTTCCCTTAACAAGGAGGATGCTGAGAGGCTAAGGAAACCAGAAATTTCACCCACTTCATCATCTTCTCTAGGGTGCCCCAAAGTCCAGAGCATTCAGGCATGTTTGTGTAGCTACATAACAAGTACATTCTAATTTCTTCCAATTACCAGTACTTTTGGTGTTTTAACCAGCACACTGCTATCAAAAAGATATCAGAAGTTGTAAACCAGCAACATATGAAATACAATTTATGAGAGAGAAATGGCTTTTCTCCTAATCAGACATTACAATATTGTTTTTTAAACATTCTTGGCATAAAACTCACATACCACTATTAGGATATCCTATATAATAAAAGCCTAATGTGCTAAATGTCTGGTTTACATTTAACAGTTATCTGGTTGTCTGTTCAACAAATCAAAGAATAATATGCTAATGATGTCCTAAGGCCACTCAACCACTCGCTATGATGTGCGCTGACCACTAGAGGCCAGACACTCCACCTGGTAGGTTAATTTAGTGCTGGGGTTCAGCCAAACAGGACTGAGTGAGTCAGGCCAGACACGCCCTGGAGCCCTCCTGCAATTGTCCCTCCACAGCTGGCCAACCTCCCTTGTCCCTTGCCAGCCCTGATAAATCATGCACCAATGGGGTCCCTCAGCCTGGCCTGCTCCCTCTCACAATACAGGACCCCTTGGGGGATGTTAAAGAGTTGTTTTCAGCCTGATCTCGCAGGCCTGGCCAAGAGACCCTACTGGTGCACGAATTTGTGCATTGAGCCTCTAGTAAGAATATAATGAAAAGCAGAGCAAGCAAAATCAATGATTCTCAACTCTTCGCTGTGAGACATATTTCATAGAACATATTCCTATCATAAGTGAGATGGAAACATAAGACTTTAACCAGAGGCACTTTTGCCTAGTGGACCCTCCCCTTTGTGCTAAACTTATAGGAATACTGCTATATGCACTGTGCTTGTCATAATACTTGCCATTTACTGAATGACTATGTATCAAGTATTCCATAGGCACTGTGCATTATTTCATTTACTCCTTAGAATAATTCTGTGAAGTAGATGCTAGTATTATCCCCAGTTTACAGGTAAGGAAGTGAAAGTTAGGGAAATTTAGCAACCAACATCATTCAACTACTAAGTAGCAGTTGAATATTCAAACCTTAGCCTGATGGTCCCAAGTCCATCCAAGGCCAATTTACCACTAGTTGTTCTCTCCTCCCAACATATCCATAGGTAAACTGTATGTTGTCCTTTTTTGTAACATGTTTAGGAGGGTCCTACAGACTGAATGCCTGTGTCTTCCCACAGTTGATATGCTAAAACCTTATGCCAATGTGATGGTATTTGGAGGTGGGGCCTTTGGGAAGTGATTAGGTGATGAGGGGGGAGTGCTCATGAGCAAGATGAGTACCCTTATAAGAGGCCCCAGGGAGCTCCCCTGTGCCTTCTGCCATGTAAGGACACAACGAAGACAGTTGTCCATGAACCAGGAGGTAGGCTCTCACCAGACATAGAATCTGCCTGTGCTTTGATCTTGCTTCCAGACTGTGAGAAACAGATTTCTGCATATATAAGTCACCCAGTCTCTGGTATTTTTGTTAGAGCAATCTGAAAGAACTAAAACAGAGTGTTTGCCACTTTTCTCCTAAAATTGTCTGCAAAATTTGAAAAGAATTATTTTTCATTTATTTACCTTTCCATAACTTTTTCCCTCCTCTACAGTTTCTTAAAACAATTTCTTAAATTGCGCAAGTATAGCTGCTAGTGGTGGGGTATCCTTCATGTCCCCACTGGTTGCCAGTGAAATTGGGCTTCCTGGGGTGCTGATGCAATAAGAATTTACAGGGACCCCCGCAGGAGATAGAATGAAAAGTTTTACTTCTGTGAAATTAAACCCCGGAGTTTCCAAGGTCCCATCTTCCCTCTGTCCCGCCAAGGAAAAAGTCCCATTTTGTCTTCAGCAGCGCTAGGATTATAGGCATTGACCAGCGTTTCTGCTCCATATTTGCACAGTCCAGTACAAGGTCAGGTTCATTTTGCTTGTGTTCCCAGCTTCAGTTCATTGCATGTGAAGTCACATGGCCCATGGGCAGTAAAGCTTCTGACACTTCTAAAACCACATGGCGGCGCCCTAACCGTTTGGCTCAGGGGATAGAGCATCGGCCTGTGGACTGAAGGGTCCCAGGTTCGATTGTGGTCAAGGGCATGTACCTTGGTTGAGAGCATATCCCCAGTGGGGGATGTGCAGGAGGCAGCTGATCGATGTTTCTCTCTCCAATGTTTCTAACTCTCTATCCCTCTCCCTTCCTCTCTGTAAAAAAATCAATAAAGTATATTTTAAAAAATGAAAAATAAAATAAAACCACATGGCTATGGAGAGAGGATAGATGAGTGAAAGGAAGTAGGATGCCGAAACCAGTTTGACTCAGTGGGTAGAGCGTCGGTCTGTGAACTGAAAGGTCCCAGGTTCAATTCCGGTCAAGGGCTTGTACATTGGTTGCTGGCACATCCCCATTAGGGGGTGTCCAGAAGGCAGCTGGTTGATGTAGCTCTCTCATCAATGTTTCTAGCTCTCTATCCCTCTCCCTTCCTCTCTGAAAAATCAATAAAATATATTTTTTTTAAAAAAAGGAAGTAGGAGCAAAGCCAGAGGAATAAGAGAGCATTCCTTTATCTCAGATTATGCACTTCCAAATTTTCTCAGGCTTCCAACAGCTCCACTCCTCTGGCCAATTATCACTGTTTCCAGGTTGGACTGACAGGAAAGTACCTTCCCTAAATCACCCCAACTGACTGCTCATATGTCCATCTTCTCCTTTTTCCAGTGGCTTCCCCCAGTGATCTTCAGGGAATGAATCAGTGGTCCCCTGGGGAGTGTGAAATTGCAGCTTCCTGGCGAAGCTGCCCAATTGGCCATGCTGATAATGTCTGGCCTTCCCTGTGTTCTTTCTCTATTATTAATATTAATACCCAGTTAATTACTATGGTAACACATGCTTCTTCACCTTTTGGTATCAAGCAAAACATCAGGAAGAGGTGGCTTTTTTTTCATACTGATACAACTTTGTGGTAAATTAGATAATAGTTATTAGATTCTTGTGTCTCTATTCATTAAAATATTCTACAGCAAAACCAGTTCAGCAAGAATGAATTTGAGAACCTTACTTAGGAACAAGGATTGCTAAAGTTTGGGATGCATTACAGAAAATCTCATCCCTTTTCCTATTTTTCAAACTCAAGGACCATGAATCTTAATTATTGCTGAGCAGGAAGTCTCTGAAGCTAAACTCATTCCAGGTGGTATAAGTATTTTGTTTTCAATGACTGACTTTAATAGAAATAATAATCCTATTTAATAAAAGGGTTATATGCAAAATGACCCGAAAAGTGGAACAACCAGGAATGACCAGTCACTATGACATGCACTGACCACGAAGGAGCAGACGCTCAATGCAGGAGCTGCCCCCTGGTGGTCAGTGCAGGGAGAAGGGGGGTGTGGTGCCGTTCAGCCAGAAGCTGGTCATGGCTGGCCAGTGCAGTGGTAGTGGCAGGAGCCTCTCCCACTTCCACGGCAATGCTAAAGATATCCACCAAGGGCTCCTGGGCTGCCAGAGGAATGTCTGACTGCCAGCTTAGGCCCAATCCCCCAGAGGGTGGGGGGAGCTGGCCTATGCCATCAGTTAGACATCCCCCAAGGAGTCCTAGACTGCAAGAGGGCACAGGCTGGGCTGAGGGACCCCTCCCAAGTACACAAGTGTTTGTGCACCTGGTCTCTCAGAAATGATAAAGGAGGTTAACAGGGCCATCAAGTGGTGGGGCAAGGCAAAATTTCATGTTTAGTTAGCCTGGAAAAAGAAGAGGAAAAGAGAGTGAAGGGGAAGAAAATGCAGGGTATGGGGAGTAAAATCACATCCAATAAAGTTAAGAACCTAGTATAAATGTTATGACATAAAAGCATAATGCTTCATACTCTAGCATAGATTGATCAATTCATTGAAATTCCATTCTGGGAACTTTAAAGAAATATAGTGAAGGATTTTATAATAATAATTAAC